>JAWNNS010000646.1:11337500-12617500 GCA_035044605.1 Scaptomyza cyrtandrae | reverse complement strand
ATGTCGCCGTTTTTGTTGTTGTTATTGTTCTTGTTGTTTGTTGCAATTTGCATTGCACTATAAATATGCTTGATTGCTAATTATTTGTTAAGGAATTTGCATAACACGCGTCGCCTAGCTATGAGCGCGAAAGCTTTACACACACACACACACACACACATATATATAACAAATCGCTTGACTAATTTATGCCACAGAATTAATAATAATAAATATTGACAAAATGTTGACTGAATGACATAATGAACGAATGATATCAATATCAATTCAATACGAAATACGAAAAATTAATATTGCAATTCATTTGCAATGCTCTAACTCTAGACCGGAAAGTGTAATCATTAGCCAATAAAAACAACAACAAAATTCCAAACGCAACAGCAGCAACAATAACAACAACAACAACAAAAACAGCTACGAAATAAATATAATGGTGTCAATAAACCGCCTGCTGTTAAGCTAATTGTAAAAAATTACTCAGATCGCACAAGCAAGCAAGACACAAATAAAAGTTATCGATTAATGCTTCTTGCATATTTTATTAATGATTTAAAGCGCTTGTCATTAAGTAACTGTCTTAGTCAAAGCTGTACGTTAGTCAAGTAAGCCTTCAGTTACAATTAAAAGCCTAAAAACAAGGTAATCTAGTGTAATCGATACAACTGTTATCGTTAACTGACTTTTCAAGTTAGAGCATTTGTTTGTAATCGAAAGTAGTTGAAATAAGGCTAACCCAGCGGAAATAATAAAAAACTGAAGGAAATTTAATGAATAGTTATCGGCAATGTTATCGATGTTTTCTCAAGCTCAACTAAATCCTAAATAAGCTCAAGTTTTCTATAGCGACTTTTAAGATAGCTAAGCTACACAAAACTAAAGTGCACAAAAAACAGTTATCGATAAACGTTTCCCATCACTATCAAGCAAAAAGGAAAACAAAGTACCCGTCTTAATTAGCACGCAATTCTACAGAACTTAATGAAGACTTTAAAAACGGATGCGAAAAAAACAGAACTATTAAAAAGACTATATAAACATATAGATATAACTATAGATATAATAACAATAATTCTGTATTGTTTTGCCTTGGTTTATTTCCGAGAATTAACGATATGCATAAAAAGCTAAATGCCAGATTCTTGACAAACAAACGAATGAACGAACTAAAAAATAAAAATAAAAAAAAGTTTCACTTTTTATCAAAACCGAAGGCATTAAAATAGTTAATTAGCTTTATTTAAATTTTTTGTATATATTTTTTATTTTTTATTTCTTCCTCATACATAACTATGTGCCAGAGACTAGAGTCGGGCTCTGTCTGTGCGCTTAGCATAATTCTAACCGATAGCTTAGTTCAGGTATACTACTAAATATCTGTGCGTGTGTGTGTGTAGAGATACAATATCTTATAGATACATTTGTATCTATATGGCATATGCAAAGCGATTTGTTTTATAATAGCACACGCTAACGAACGATTCCTAAAAGTTTTCGATGTTTTCGTTGTGACACGCACAGAAAACCAAACCAAAAACTAAAAAAGCCAAAAACCAATAACAACAACAACAACAACAACAACGAAAATCAGTCGAATCGTTGGCTCAGCTTCAGCTTCAGCCAAGGCCTTTTTTGACGTTGCACGTTGAGGTTTTAAAACGAAAATGCAAATTGATTTTTATGAACAAATTTAATTAGCTCGCAGCTAGAATCTTTTGGACAGACCCCAACACCAACCCCAAGCCCCCCTTTTGACAAGGCTACTTAAATATAGTCAAAAGATGCTTTAATGTGTTTTTGTGTGTCAATTTTCAAATGCTTTTCAAATGTTGACAAACACACAAAAATCAACAAAAATTTGATCTATGCTTAAAGAAATGATTCTGAAAGCTTCAGGTTTTTTTGAGATTAGTTTTTGGTTTGCGGATGACGTCTTTGATTTCACTTTCTTTGAGTTCGTAAAGAAAGACTCATCAGCTTAATGTTAATGAAGCTTAAGCGCTTTAGACTAAAACAGGCCGTGGCACCTGCTATATCTTTGTATTTTTATCCGTCTTTGAGTATATTACCTCATTTAGCGACAAAGCGTCGAAACACAATCGAACATCGTTTGACATTTTGGTTCGATCAATAAAATAAAAAAAACCGAAGAAAAAAAAGCAATGCTAATTAACATATTCATACACACACTCATATACATATATATCTATATATCTTTCGGTATATAATGAAATATATATATATGTACAATGAGTATAAGTTATGTATATTTAGATGTCTGTTTTTTAATTGGTTTCTTTCCACTCGACAACCGACGACTGTTTCGACTTTTAATAGCGTTTTGTGTGTGTGTGTGTGTGTGTTTTTTATTTTGATTTTCGATTTTTATAAACTGTACTTATGAAGCTTTAATATTTGTCTGTATGTTGTTGTTGTTGCTTTGTATTTATGAATCAGTCAGTCAGATAGAATAGGATACAAAGAAAAGAACTCGCGAGACGAGACGAGACGAGGCGCTCTTTTGTCACCGTCCATATTGGTCTATTTTGACCTTCCGCGCTCATAATCAGTCATCAATCAACAATAAAACATTGACCAGCAGTTATAATTGTTATTGTTGTTGTTGTTGTTGTTGTTCGTTTGTTGGTTTGTTGGTTTGTGTTTGCAATCAATCAATGTAATACCCAAAACCAAATACCTTTTGGCTGAACCAATTCGATACCCTTAAGTATTGTTTTGATTATTTTGTGCCGGCTTGTAGAATTTAGATAGCGCCAACGAAGGCCTTTCAGATCTCTGCCAAATCATTCTCAAAAGCTAACTTTAAAAGCGGTTTTTTGATTGATAAAAAAACACTACCAAAATGCTTCTTGTTAATGGACAAATAAACGTCTTGGCCTGTTCATTTTGAGATCAGTTTGAGAAGTTTTCTTTAAAAAGCTTTGACTCTGATCTATATGTTTTAGTAAGAGACTATATCCAACTTATATCAATTTTAGTGAATAAAGTATTAAATCCAAAGGTTCAGTTCAAGAAATCTTTGTATAAACATTATACTATAAAGCCTTAGTGCTGTCTAAGTATTAGTAAAGGGTGTCAGTTATATTTAAGATTAGCAAAATTAGCATTCTATCTTTACAAAACATTTAAACGTATTCAAGATCAGATTTCATTCAGATTTCATTGTGAAACATCAAAAATCAAACTAATCGAACCCATACCAAACTATCCTTCAGAGATAAGAAGCTTAGAATAAAGCATGAAAAGCTTTGATTTGTAGAATTGAACCAGTATAACACAGTATATGTTAAATGTGCCAACGTTGCAAAATACAAAATACGAAAGTTGAACGAAAGAATCCAAACAAACAAAACTCCCAACGCAAATTTACAGATATATCGCGTGGATGCAGCTAGAACTGAAGTTGAGGCAACTGCACTTGCAACTGCAACTGCGTTCGAAATAAGCGATAAAAGAGCTGCTGCAACCACAACAAGTGAAACTGCAACTAGTCCCGCCAGAGCCACACCCGATCTAGAGATGTATGCTACCACGGGCGGCACACAGATTTATCTACAGGTAAGTTAGACAGAGAGAGAGAGCAAGAGAGGAATGGGAAGATTGTGTGATTGACCTGAACTCCTGCAGACCTCACATCAGAACAGCACCGGCCCCAGCACACAGCAGAGCACACTGCAAGCCCAGAGTCCCAGTCCCGGGCCGTACATTACAACGGATAGTTATGGCATGTATACGGCAACGAGACTGCCGCCCGGCCCACCACCCGCCACCACATTCATAACGGAACCCTACTACCGCGAATACTTTGCACCTGATGGCCAGGGCGGCTATGTGCCCGCCGGTACGGCGCGCAGTCTCTACGGCGAGGATGTATCCGTTTCGGCAGCCACACAATCACAGCCTGTGGGTGGCGTCTATGAGGCACGTTTCACCAGCAATGGTCCCACCACCACCACAGTGCTAACCAGCAGCAATGCACACCAGCAGCAGCACCACAGTCAGCAACAACAACAGCAGCAGCAGCAACAGCAGCAGCAACAACAACAACAACAGCAACAGGAACAGTCGGTTAAAAACGGTGGTACACCACTATATGCCAAGGCTATAACGGCGGCAGGTCTGACCGTCGATTTGCCCAGTCCCGATTCTGGCATTGGCACAGATGCCATAACGCCGCGGGATCAAAATCACATACAGCAGGTATACAAAAACACACACAGACTACAAAATACACTTACACAAACTTAACTGATGCTCGTAGCAGCTAGTTTGATTTTGTAACGAGTAGCGAGTATAAGTAGCGAGTAAGAAAGTAGTGCAATGCGTGTCCATTAAAACAAAAAACTTCGATTAATGCGTAGCGTGTCCATTTTGATTAATCCTTTTCGATTTAAGATATATTAACATATATATATATATATATATATATATATATATGAAACTATTAACGATCAACTAATATTTTGTGTACTATATTTGACTTTCAGTGTAGCATTTAACGAGTAGCGAGTAATGCGTTAAGTGCCCATTAAAACCTATTTTAAATCAAATAAGTTATCGTTTTTTTTTAATTCCAAATAAATAATTCGCAAATTTCCCTTTACAGTCCTTCGATTATACGGAACTTTGTCAGCCGGGTAGCTTAATTGATGCCAATGGCAGCATACCCGTTTCAGTTAACAGCATCCAGCAGCGAACTGTTGTGCATGGCAGCCAGAATAGTCCAACCACATCGTTGGTGGATACCAGCACAAATGGTTCGACACGTTCAAGACCCTGGCACGACTTCGGACGCCAAAATGATGCTGACAAAATACAAATACCAAAAATGTAAGTACACAAAACCGAAAATACCAAACTTTAAGCAATTTCAAGGATAACTTTGTTAATGATCAAACTTTAAATTTCTTACTATTCCTTATCCTTCCTTTTTTCCCCATTGCAGCTTCACAAATGTGGGCTTCCGTTATAATTTGGAGAGCCCGATCAGCTCGTCACAGCGTCGGGAGGACGATCGCATCACCTACATCAACAAGGGTCAGTTCTATGGCATAACGCTTGAATATGTTCACGATGCGGATAAGCCAATCAAAAATACAACTGTTAAGGTATGTTCATAGCCCATATATATATATATTATACATGATATTCTATTGATTGTGGAGCTATGTTAGTTGTTGTTATTGTTGTTGTCAACACCAGTTTCGGAGCTTAGACAGCGAGAAAGAAAAACCCTTTTCACAGGCGTTAGCCTATTTGTCAGTCAGTTTTAGCCTGAGGAGACGATTGTCTGTCTGTTTCAGCCCAGAGCGCTAATCAAGTTTGGCAGCATTTGCCACCCTTTGCTCAATTACACAAGACGCACACACACACACAAATAAGGACACGCATATCCTGCTCAAGGCTCAGCGATCTTCAGTTTATGTCCTTACTTATATGCATATTCCGATGATAAATGATAAATGATACGCCAAGGCGATGCCTTTATGAGAATTTGAATATGCCGCTCAATGCAAATTGTGAGCCTTTCATCACACACACACACATATATTCTTAGACGTTGTTGATTCAGGACTCTACACAAGGATTGTAGTTGAGAGGATTCAGGGGCCGTTTGTACAATACACATCAACATCATCAATCAGATAAGCTTAAATGACGTCTCCTCTGAATGCTGCTTCTGCTGCTGCTGCTGCTGCTACTGGCAAAATGCAAATTGTAAACTGAACCCGTTGAGTTCCGAAGAATGACAACCAAAGTTACAGTTGATAAATGGGAAGTGGGAAGTGGAAAGTGGGGAAGAGACGTCCTAGATGTTATGTTGTTGATGAGGAAGTGGAAATTGAAATGAAAGTGCCAACGGTTCGGCTAAGTAAACAACAATTGTGATTGAGTTCTCTTTGCTTTGAATAAGGGTTCGAAATTAGAACTGTCTTTCAAATGTTCTCAAGTATTTGCATACGTAAACAAAAAAGCTGCGACAAATTGAAACAAAAAATAAAAAAAAACATCTTGACAACTAAAGATCTTGTGTTTCAAAGATAAAACCAAATTAAATCGAATATATATCTTAAAAAACGAAAGAAATGAAATGCTAACAGATCTTAAATGATAACAAAATAAAAAGGTGAAAAGTTTAACTGAATTTAAAGAACCTAAACTTATTGAAGCGCATACATAAAGATCTTGAATTTAAGTAGGAATAAAAAAAAAGGAAGAACATTTTTGAAAATGTTCGGTGAATAAAACACCTAAAAATCCATAGAATAAATAAAGATTTATTAAAAAAGTTAAAATTAGATATTGCAAATCTGAATAAAAGAAAATGTATGCATTGATCATGTGAAAAGTCCCAAAAAGAGCAGAAGTTGAGATGTTAAAAGGATCAAAGAGTTTTTGTTAAAGAAAATTAAACAAATTTGAATAGGAATAAAAAGTTGTATACCTCAAGATCTTACAAAATTTAAGGATCGAAAAAAGATTCGAAATCTGAGATAAAGAACAATTAAATAAGTGAAAATGAGAATTTGCAGATCATCCATCTTGAAACCAACAAAAGTTCATCTTTTGACTACCCTTTCTTAGAAAAAGTTTGACTGATTTAGAAACCCTGCTTTAATTGTGCTTTATGAAGCACCTTTTGCTTGAGCCCGCTCATATTACCATAAAAGTGCAATAATTTTTGAGCCAGTCGCTAGAAAAAAGTGTCAAAATTAATTTACGAGTTTATTTGTTTAACCCTCTCGCCCTTTTTTGGGCTGGCATAAACCATAAAACACATTAAAGTGTGTAACTTTTGAAGAAAACTAAGCAAGAAAAAAAATCTAAGAACTCAGATGAAACATTTGCATAGACGTGTCCGTTTCCATATCCATTTCCCAGAGTCGCCTAACGATGAAAAACTGACATGAAACAAAAAAAAAAGAAGATATAATTTACGAGCTGATTAGCCCATGAATATTTACGTTATATAACAAAATAGAACAAAAAAAATCGGTGAAGAAAACTAAAGATCTAAGAAAAAGGCGCACAAAATACACAAAAATATTTATGCACAGTAATCAGTTGATGCAAGGGGGGAGGGGTTGGGTTGGGATAGGGTAGAACTGGGATGGGTTGGAAATGGTTGGAAGAAAAAGGGGTTGCAATTTGAGTTGTGCTTAGAACAGGAGTCGGGACACTGTTGTATATCTATGCGCTTCCTTTTGCGCTGCTGTCAACGTAATTATTCAAAATGTATAAAAACGAAACGAAAAACCAAAAATACATAAATGAAGCACACAAAATGCAAATATCTCTGGGAACACAACAGACAGACACAGATCATTGGATATGCGGATATACATTCCGATACTATACGATACGAAATGAGTGTTAGATATTTTTCTGCTAAATCGAGTTTGAGTCCTTTTCTCTAATCCTTTTGACTTTGTAGGGTGCGAGCTAAATAACTTTGCTTGGGCAACCAAAACATGTGTCACAACTCGAATATGTCAAGCGGCGTCGAAAGTTTTAGCTAACGCGACTGGCAGATACCCTGTGAATGTGGTATAAAGACTAAATGGATTTTGGTTATGAAAAACGTGCATTAAGCATTTTTAATCATTTTAACTAAGTTTTCAACTGCTTGTTAGGAAAAAATCTGTGATATGAAAGTATGATTAATTTGTGGGTAAAGTCTATGTTGATAATCTTAAGGTATACATATTTATAACTAGCTCTCCATAAGTATTTTGACCAAAAGTATTTTGACAAAAATAAACACTCTCAAAAGAAAAATAATCATTTTAAGGAACTTAACTAATATTTATAGTAAGAGAATCCATAATCTTGTGGTATACAAATTTGTAACTAGCACTCCATAATACACAGTATACAGTGGTGGCCAAAAGTATTTGCACAATAAACTTAATAAACAGTTTAAGTAAGAGAATCCTTTCCTAAGCTCTCAGAAATCAATCAATAAAACTCGAATAACATAATTTGTTCTTATACAGTGGTGTGCAAAAGTATTTTGACAAAAGCTGATACTTTTCCTACAAAAAAAAAATATTTCAACGAACTTAAGAACTTAATTAAGAGTTATAGTAAGAGAATCGTATTTTAAGCTCCCAAAAATCAATCAATAAAACTCGAATTGCATAATTTTATTTTGTTAACTGACTTTTAGCTAACAATGTAATTTTAAAGAGCTTATGAATATTTGTTAATTTGTGTTTTTGTTTTTTGTTTTTTTCTTGCACATTGTTTCTTTTGCAGAGTGTGATCATGTTGATGTTTCGCGAGGAGAAGAGTCCCGAAGATGAGATAAAGGCCTGGCAATTCTGGCACAGTCGTCAGCATTCCGTGAAGCAAAGAATCTTGGATGCAGGTGCGTAAAATTCAAAAAAGGCCCTGTTCGCTTGCTGTTTGTTTGTTTGTTGTATAGGATTTCTAGACCGTAAATTGTAAGTTTTTATTGAACGACAAGCGTAGATGATGAAAGGGGCAAGCCAGCGAGGAAGCAAGGTAGTCAGCGATGTGGCAAGAAGCAAGCAACTTGACTCGTTGCTACTCCAAGTTATGACATTGATAAACGTGCAATGCGTTCATTCGGTTCGGTTCGGTTCGGTTTGGTTCGGTTTGTGTTTGTGTTTGATTGCAGATAATCTTTGCTAGCTTGGCAAGCTGCCATGTGGCAAGTTCTCACTCGCTACGTGCTACTTGCTACTTGCTACTTGCAACATGCTGCATCCTGTTGCTGCGCTCGCCTGCCTGCCTGCCTGCCTACCCCATCAAACATAACTCATTAGCCACTTGTCACAGGAAAATTTTCCTTAATTGTTAAATACAAAAAGCGATACGTTAACTGCTTCATTCTCTATCTCTCTCTCTGTCTTTCTCTGTTTCTTATCTTTGCGCCATTTTTGTGTGTGTGCTCTGTGTTGCAGATACAAAGAACTCGGTTGGTCTCGTCGGTTGCATCGAGGAAGTGTCGCACAATGCCATTGCCGTCTACTGGAATCCACTCGAAAGCTCTGCCAAGGTAAGTTCTAACTAAACTACTTCTTTTAACCCCAACAACCGTATTATTGTTTTTTGTTTTTGTTATTTTTATGTTAGTCTCCATTTTGTTTGTACTTTGCTGTTTGAGCGCCGCCTCAATTAAAAAATCAACAATAACAACAACAACAACAACAGCAAAAACACATTTTATGAACGAGACGGCAAATAAATGACGCTCATTGTTGTGCGTGTGTGTGTGTGTGTGTGTGCTATGAATTAATTTGTGATTTATTTTCAATTGCAATATGTACAACGCAAATTATTCAACGCGCGTCGCAAAGTCGCCTTCATTTGCTATCTCTATATAGCTCTCTCACTCGATCGCACACACATACACAAATGTGTGTGTATTGCCATCTCGCTCTTTTGTTTCGCTTTTGCTGTTGTTGTTGTTATTGCTTTATTCAAAAGAATAATTTATGCATTTATTTATTTATGACACTTAGTTTTAATCACCTGCTGCCACGACAATTTTCAGTCTCCCTCTCCCACTTACGTGTGTGTGTGTGTGTGTGTGTGCTTATTGCCATGTGTTGCATATTGGCTTTAAGCGTTGAGCTCCCAGCGCATTTAATTTAGCAATTATCAGCAATTTTAATCGCCTCAAATATTTGCAATTCTATTTGAAGCGAATCAAGCGCCATGTTCCTAGTCAAATATTACGTATACGCCCCAAACGAAGCATTAACTAAAATGCTAATTTGTTCAAGTGGAGAATGTTGACTGTTAAGGAGAGCTGGAAAGCTCCTCCTCCCACCAAAAAAAAGAGAGAAAAATAATTTATGTTATTGCGGAAAGTCTAAAAAAATCCATTGCTACTAAAGGAAACATTTTTTTTTTTTTCAAAATCCTTTAGTAAATATTTAAGACTTGTATTTCTAGTTAAAAGCTCAACAAATGTTCGGTTTGTTTATGAAAGGATTTAATTGTAATTTGAGTTTTAGAGCTTAAAGTACGATCAACAAAATGTTATCCAAACTAAGATAAAAAGTCAGATTTTTGCATAACTAAGGTTTTACATATCAAACATGATATCTCACTAAGAAAGATGTTGACTAAAGTTGAGCGGGTTCATCTTAATTTAAGTGAAGTTTCACTTGATTAAGGAATAATCTTTTTGTTATATAATTACTTAACTATAATGATTGATATCGAACTTCAAAAGGTTATAAATGATATTCATCTGTTGATATAATTAAAGTAAACATAACTTTAACAATTCAATTGTACTTAATCCCATATCAATGCTAATGAAAAGCAAATAAAAATTGTAAAAAAAAACTTGAATGTAATAAAAAATATGTAATATCAATTAATAATAACTCATATCACACAAACGCCTCTGGCAATGACTTATTCCAGGTCATAATATGATAATCGAGCCAATTAAAAAATGACTAACTTTGAGATGTTTTTAAATGTGATTTGCTTTATGCTTTTCTATACTAACTAACTAGTTAACTGTAGTTGTTTTGTTAAGTATGGGCTTAACAGGACTTCAACTTAATGCCACAAAGATGATCGCTTGGCTCTGTCAATACATATATATATATATATATATATATATATAAGTGTACATTTTATAAAGCCACTTTATTTGTTGGCGAAAAAAGACTAAAAACTGAACTGATTTTCCACTTGTTGTCAAGTTCAGTGACTTGTGTCAAATTGGTAAGCAGTTATTAAATTGGCTAACTGGCTGTCTAGCTTGTTGGATTGGCTTGGCTTGGATTGGCTTGTTGGCCATAAGTGCATTTTGGTTGCATTTCGATATCGCGCTTTTTATTTACAAATTGCTTACGCGCTGAGATGTTAATCCAAAAAGTCTCCAACCAACCAGACATTTTAGAGAGAGAGTCTTGGCCGAGTGTCTGTCTGTCTGTGGCCGGCCAAAAGGCTGCGCATAATGTCGATTTCGTTTTATGCCGTTAGGCAGCATACCCCTCTCTCTCTCTTTCTTTACTGCGTATCTGCGCATCTGTATCTGTCGTTGTGTATCTGTATCTCTGTCTGTATGTGTGTGTGTGTGTGTGTGCGCGTATCTTTTGCCTTTCCCAGCAGCAGCGGCAGCAAAAAAAAACTTTCGTACGCACCGACACGCAGGTGCTGCATCTTGTGCAAGCTACTATCCCCCCTCCCGCATCCCGCACCTCTTCCCCACTCTTTCGTATCGGTCTGCTGTTACTGCCTGCAGCTTTTGTCTGTCTGGATTGTCCGATCTGTCTGTGTCTCCTCTTATATGGTACGCGCCCGCTAATTATTCACATTAAATACTGCTCCACGTCGTCCACATCGACAACGTCAACGATGGCAACAGCAACAACAACAGCAACAGCAGCGGCGACTGCGACGCTGGCAGCGGATTGAAGCTTCGCTGCGTCGGCCGCGTTGCACTTTTACCATTAAGATTGTTTCCTTTGGTATTTTTGCGTTGATGGATTTTCTACTCTTTTTTATTTCGACGTTGTTGCTGTTGTTGTTGTTGTTGTGTCCGACTGTTTGTCTTTGGCTCGTCGCATCTGGCTTGGACATGCTTAAAATGCCTTTAAACACACACACACACACACACACACAAACACATACATGGCGAGTGCGACTTGAAGTCTGTCGCTGAGCAACTGAATCGAAGTCAAAACGTACGAAACGAAAAAAAAAATGAATTGGATGCGTTGCAAAAGTCAACTTGCCGCAGCATGTACCTCACACCCCTCTCCACCTGCCACCCCACCAATCGTCTGTTAAAGAGATATGTTGCCACAGTTCGTTTGGTCCTCTGTGTATTGCCTTGTTATTGTCTCCATCTCCAACTCAAACTCAAACTCCATTGCCATTGCATTGCCATTGCCATAACCAACTGTATATAGTATCCCCGCCTTTTGTTGCTGTTGTTGTTGTGCGTGTGCGTGTGCGTATGCGTATGCGTATGTATGCGTGTGTGTGTTGGAATTTTTTAAACTGTCGTGGGCATAAAGAGGACATCGACTTAATAGAGAGAAAACAATTGCTTCTAATAACAGGGACAGACGCAGCCCCCCCTCAACAATGTATTATATATGTATATATATATGATTTTTTTTTTGTTTTGTTGTTTGTCGCTTTAATTTCTTTTTCAAAACATTGTAGTTTTTTGTTTGCATTAAGTAGATCGCGTTATTAATTGCTTACATTAAATTAATTGCATTGCATTTATTTTCACAGATCAACATTGCGGTTCAGTGTTTGAGCACGGATTTTAGCAGTCAAAAGGGTGTAAAGGTGAGTTTTTCTTCCACTCTTACAACAACACTTATTTAAGTTAAGTTAAGCTTAAATAAAGCACAATATTCTTAGACAATAACATGTCTGCTCTTTATCTGTATTATATTCGTTGCAGTTCCTTGACAAATAAATAATCGGAAATGTGTTAACTTGACAAGCGATTAAGATCAGCTACACTTTGTGTTCAATTCGAACGTTCGAACGAACATAAAAGTTCCTCTTACACACCTACATTTATATCGCTATAAGTCATACATTTAATATGACTTATCTAACAAAGAAAACTTAAGTTAAGATCTTTTGATACCTGTAAACCGATTATAAAGTCGAATAAAGAACTTACACACACTTTACAGAACTCAATAATGTTATGTGTACAGTATCATGTTTCAAGTATCATATGTACTTATTGCTCTTATGAGACAAACAAATATATATTTTCCATGATTTCTTGTACAAGAAACCAATAAAAGGGCTAGTGGATTAAGCATTGCATTGAATCAAATAAAAATTTAGTAAGGCATTCAAGTGAAGCCAATTAAAACTAGCTAATGAAAAACTTAAGACTTGCCATATACTATACAGAAACATTCTGCTGTTTGATTGTTACGAATAAGCTAAAAAAAACTAATCAAGCAATTAGCAAAACTGTTTTACCAGTTGAAAGCTCGTATCCATTTTATTCATATATGCGAATGTTATGTCAATTAAAAAGCAAATATATCATACTTTTGTAGTTAAAGGAAAAGCACTTTATTTTGGCTTAAAGAACAAGTTTCAAAATGCAGTTGAAGCTATTTAATTATATATTTATTTAAATAGTCACAGTTTAATTATGTTTTTAATTATTTTTTCTATATAATAAATGACTAGACTTTTAGAGAAATGATGCCATGCTAAACATCAGCAAGCAATTGATCAAAACTGATAACAACAATAACTACATCACTCTCAAGGCAACAACATTTACTCTCCTATTAGTTAGTTAAAGGAACACACGCAGCAAGTGAACGCCTTTTGGTATCGCTTTATAATAAACACCTGTACACACATGTATATATATATATATATATACATATAGAGGGACTGCCACATAGAGAGCGATTGTGTCTACAAAGTTGATGAGCCCTGAAGGCGTTACCCTTTTGCTTTGCTCCCGTTTACGTATATATATATATAAATATATATTGTATATGGAATACCCGTGTTACACACTTAATCACATAGTCATAATACCCGCAAGGCGCTGCAAGGCCAAGCAAGAAGCATAATAAAAAAAAATATAAAAAGGGGGCAGACGATTGCTGTTGATGTTGCCTTTAAACATATACGTAGGAAGTATGTTGTTGCAAGTTGTTGTTGTTGTTGCAGTGGTTGTTGCATCCTTTCACATGTTGTAATGCGTACCATTAAGTTGATATTTCATTGACAGAAACACACGAACTCCAAGCCAGAGTTGCTTGCTCTTCATTAAAGCAAAAAACAGAAAGAAAAAAAATAGCTAGTACAGTGAAGCTTGGCTAAAGCAATCGTTGCATTAGCTTAAGCTTAATTATTGTTGTTATTGCATTATAATAATATTTCAAATATCTCTTCAAATATCTCTTCTTCTTCTTGTTGTGTTTAAAGGGTCTGCCGTTGCACGTACAAATCGATACGTTCGAGGATCCACGGGATACGACAGTCTTTCATCGTGGCTACTGTCAGATAAAGGTCTTCTGCGATAAGGTAAGTGATTTCATTTCATTTCTTCAAGCTGATGCAGCAGCAAGTTGCCTGCTTCATATAATTACGCACACAAACACATACAGACACACATACACACACACACACACACATGGCTGCCACGTGTAACAACTGCAGCAACAGGTTGAATGAAGCAAAAGCTAACTAAAAGCTGAGCGACGTGACTTGCGGCAAAGGCTCATTGTTGTTGTTGCTGTTGTTGCCACTTGTCGCCGTTGCCTGCCTGCCTGCCTGCCGGCCTGCCGGCCTGCCTGCCAACCTGGCTTTTATCGAATTGGGGGCAACTGCCTGTTGTTGCATGATGATCATGATGATGCTGCTGCTGGCACATATGTTCGGTTGTATCCCTTCATCAACATCATCATGCCTTGCGAAGACTCCTCCTCCCTCCTTGGTTAGCTCAGGTGGAAAGCGTAACGCGTACAAAAGTAAATGCACATCGCTTGACCCTCTGCTCCTCTGCTCTGACCCTTCCCTCCCCCTCTCACTCTCTCTCTCTCACTCTCTCACTCTTTGTGTTTCCCCGAGCATCATCCTTTCGAGCATTGCGCATTGTGCCCTTGTTTTTAAACTTCGCCTTGGTTTCTTGGTTTCGCTCGCTCGCTCCCTTTCTTTCTTTCTTTATATAGTATATATATGCGTACCGTTTCGCAAGTTGAATCGCTGGAACGAACCCGAACCCTTCACTTTTTTTTTTTCGTCGTTTCTCGCTTGATGTGCTTTATTAATAAATCATTTCGTGGATTTCCAATTTAATTTTCTCATATCATTACACTTCTGTTGCTGTTGCTCTTGCCTCCAACGTTGGACATGCCTGCCACTGCAACTGCAACTGCCTCTGCCTCTGCCCTGACTACCTTTTATTGTACTCCCAATAACAACCAAGCAATTGCATAAAAAATACTTCCTACACTTGCAAAAAAAAAAAACTACATTGTTTAATCTTAAAATTTAGGAGAATATAAGAAAGTTTTGGAATAAACTTTTTTTTACCTTTTTTTCTATTTTGTATTCTATTCAAAATCTGTCTTTCCATTGAAAATTAAAAGAGGTTTACATTTTTTAATTGGTTTTCCTAGGAATTCATTCAAAACTGCATTTCAAACTGCGTTTTTGAGCATGGTTTTTTTGAGACACTTTATATACATAATACTCAACCTAACAATTGAACTTTGTATTCAGTTTATGTTTATTTATTTCAACACTGTAGCTTAAGAAACATTTATTTTCATATATATTACCTATTCCAAGATACTCCAACTGAAACACCATTTTTTTTTCCTGTAGAAACCTATAAAAAAATCATTAAATATTATTTTTAAGCTTGATTTGTCAAAATTAAAAAAAAAAAACATTTCTAATTTCTACTCAATAATATTTTAGTTTTGAGCTTTTCTCAATTCTAGTTCTTGTTTTTTTCCCGAGTGTAAGCGCTCCTTACCATATATGTAAGGCCCATTTTGATTGTATTCCGAGTTGACCGAGTACCTTTTGAATTTTGAGGCGTGTTTTTATCGGTAAATGTATCAATTAAATTTCGCGTACCTGACTTATTTCATACTAGTATGTACGTACGTATAAACATGCTAACATACTTATGTATGTAACATCCTTTATTACATATAAATATAGGCATTTCTCTTTGGTTTTTTTTTTGCTTTGTCTTTGTTGAGACTGATTTCACTGCATTTGCAACTCGGTTGCAATTGCCGCCTTTTGGCACCTCTTTGTTTTGTTGTTGTCTTGTTTCATGCAATTGCAATCAAGGCGAAATATTATTCGATTGCGAAAATTGAACCGCTACATTATGAAACATGAATTTATGACACAAGATTATAATCTTTAAACGGTTGTTGTGTTTATAACTTCTGTGGCCCGACTGGCCATTCGTAAGCCAAAAAGTGTATATGAAAAAGTAAGACATAAAATCCTGCTGGATCTATTAACAAATTAAATTACTCGCATTTGGTGTGCATTTTTATTATAATTTTTATGTGCACGAAACACTTAAATTGTTACTTGCTTTAATTGTTTAACTACTTTTTGGCTTTTAATGTGCATAATAAAAATATTTATAACCCATTGGAGCTTATGTTCAGGGTATAGCTATATACTTCACCAATTTTTGACCATATGGTATCTTATTTCAAACAGAATTTGGTTTTTCTAAAAAATAAAACTCGAACGTCGTTAAGATTTCTTATAAATCAAGCGGTTACAAAATCATTTCACGTTGATAAATTTTTTAATATCTCAAATTTTTTTAACCAGTTTTGTACATTTTTGTACCCTGATCCCATTAAAAATGGGTAAAAAGGGTGTAATGGTTTTGTGCAAAAGTATGTAACAGGCAGAAGGAAGCATCTCCGACCCCATAAAGTATATATATTCTTGATCAGCATCAACAGCCGAGTCGATATAGCCATGTCCGTCTATCCGTCTGTCTGTCCGTATGTATAAACGCGTCAATCTCAGAGACTGTAAGAGCTACAGACTCCAGATTTGGAACTCGCCTAACTCTTAGGCAGTACAAGTTTGTTTTCGATTTCCCGTTTCGATATACACATGGAATCGATATCGAAAAAATCTTGAACTTGCAAAACTTTAAGACAGCATTTGAATTATCAAACAAAATAATGAAAATCTGTGAAAATTTTATTAAAATCGGTTGAGAAACACCTGAGATATGGTACATTGAAGTTTTCTATGCAGTGTGCAGTATGCGCGTACATACATACACACACATATTTGCAAGCACTGACTGTACGCGTCAAGGATAGGGATCAGTGTATCGTTTAGTCGGGATTTGTCGACTAGAGCCTTCTGACTAACTAAGAAACTAAGAACAAGTTGATCTGTGCCATCATTAACTGTTTTCAAGTAGAATTTATCTGTTTTGCCCACAAGATAACTCTGCACATTAACATTTTATAACTTAACATTAGCAGAGAGAAAGTTCAACTCTTTTATTTCTGTGACGATCTGTGCCAAAGGATTAGTTTATCGATAAAATTGACCATATCGAAAAGTGCGCTTCGTAATCGCATGAGTTGTATGTCTGTGTGTGTGTGTGACTATCGCAGCTTAACAAATATGCATCACAAATGCCCAACAAATCCAACCGCCCCCCGCCCCCACCAGCATCTTGCTTTTGCCCACCTATTTATTCAGTTAGTCGATTCACAAGAAGAAGAAAATGACGATGATGATGATGATGATGATGATAAAGAAGAAGAAGAAGAAGAAGGCGGCGAACATTGACCGCATTGGCGGCGGCTGCGTCGATTCGAGCCGCTGTCTGTTCAACTTTGGCGATATTTTTGCCAAGATAAAATAAAAGTATGTAATAAAATACAGTTATTTACATGCAGCGCGCATACAAACACACACACACACATATGCACACACACATCTGATGCTCTAGGCTAAATTTGTAGCTGTGATAAGCGCAGCAAGGGGCTTTATATATGTAGGTAGCCAGATGTATGTGTACGTATGTATGTATGTATGTATGTATGTATGTATGTGTGTGTGTGTGTGTGTGATTGTACATCCTTGCATAACTTGAGCAAAACTAAGCTATAAAAAATGGCTACCACCGCATGATGATGATATGATGATGGTTGGGGGGAGGAGGGGGGAAAGGTGTATATCACTTCCTGCGCCTCAATTGCTGATTTTTAATTACAAATGCAAAGTGCAACACAACACAACCCAACACAAGCTGGTGGCTAAGAGAGCCGCAGAATCTGTTTACACGCAAACCAGCAATCACAGCAGCAATATCACTATGTATATGTGTATGTGTGTGTGTGTGTGTGTGTGTGTGTGTGTGTGTTAGCCGCTCACTCACTCAAAGGCAATCAAGCAGCGTAGCTGGGCAGCTGCTGCTCAGGTGGGCAAATTGGCCAAGCAACAAACATACAAACATACCAACAAACATACCAACAAAGATACTCACTTACATGATGCTTGTTGCAAGAAGCTGGTGGTGTGTGCAATGGTTTGGGGCGCCGCCACATTATTTATGATGTATGCATATTTATGCTGCAGCATCTTACGCTCTCTAAGTATTTTATAATAATTTTTGTGCAGCGCAAAAAAAATAAAATAAAAAATATCTTTTTTTTTTTGCCTGGCTTGCTTTTGACCCTAACGGTGCCTGCCACAAAGCTTGGCCAATTGCAATTGCCAGCGTTGGTGGCAACAAACTTGTTTCTCTTTATTTATATTTTTTTTGTATCATTTTTGGTTAGTATTCGAATAGCAGCAACAACAGTTAGTTTTGTCCATTTAAAGCGGCAATAAAAGCTAGTTTTGGATGGCATTAATACAAATAAAAGCTACATTTTATTTTATGACGTTTTTCGAAGTAATTTGCAAAAAAAAAAAAAATTTTTAATTCATTGATTTCCTTATTTGTTTAATTATTGTTGGTTATTAATGCCACTACAGTTTACCCTCGATAATTTAAACACGATAAATGTACTAGGGAAAAGGAAGTTAAGAAAGGAAGTTATTGATAAATCTTTAAGTTTGCAATACACTTTCTGTATAAGTAAGACAATATACAAGATCTAAGCTTTATTATCAATAACTCATTTTAATTGTATGATATCGACAAGAGAGCAAGTCATAGTTCTAGTTTCCCTGTAAATTGATTAATAATCCTTATTTGCTTTATTGAATACTCACATACATACATTAAGAATTCAACTTTTTGGATGGCAAAAAAGGCTAAATTGGCATCACTGAGTAAAGTAGCTGGCAGACAGAGCTAGTGCCAGGCAAATGTTGAGTGCTGTGTATGTGCCACAGGCAGTGTGGCAGGCAGGCTTAAGGCCCACTTACACACACTCAGCTCACACACTCACGAATTTAATTAATTTCTATATAAGAAAAAGAGACGAAAAATTAAATTCAAAGGTATGGCAATAAACAATTTTATTGTTGTGTTTGTGTTTGTGCATCCCATGCATTTTGATTGATTGCTAATTACAAACTTACAAACACAAACACACACATACAAACAGACACACATACACATAGACAAAAAGACACCTGGCGTTGTTTGCACAAGCGCCAAAAAGAAAAAAAAAACGCCAACTGCAGAAGCTGTAAGCTAAGCCCGCAATTAAAAAGCCTACTGTACATCATCTTCTCTTCGTCAAGCAGCTTTCTCACCTCTTCTCTCTCCCTTTCTTTCTCTCTCTCTCTCTCTGTCTTAGGGCGCTGAGCGTAAGACGCGCGATGAGGAACGTCGTGCCGCCAAACGTAAAATGACAGCAACTGGACGCAAGAAGCTCGATGAGCTCTATCATCCGGTCACAGATCGTTCCGAGTTCTATGGCATGCAGGATCTGGCCAAGCCGCCAGTGCTCTTCTCGCCCGCTGAGGATATGGAGAAGGTAAGTAAAGAAACGAAAACATATCAAAAATTATCAATGATTTGACATTTTTATACCCTGATCCCATTAAAAATGGGAAAAAGCTCGCCTAATCCCCAGGCAGTACAAGTTTGTTTTCGATTTTCGATAACTCATCCCGTTTTCGATATACACATGTGATCGATAACAACAAAATCTTGAATTTTGAAAACTTTGAAATGGCATTTGAAATAATGAACAAAATAATGACAATCTGTGAAATTTTTATTAAAATCGGTTAAGAAACACCGGATATATAGGACATTGAAGTTGTGTATGCAGTATGTGCGTACATACAAACACACATATTTGCAAACACTGACTGTACGCGTAAGGTATAGGGATCAGGGTATCGTCTAGTCGGGATTTCTCGACTAGAGCCTTCTTCCTTGTTAATGTTCATCTTTTGCCATTAGATATTTTTTAACTTAAAATAAAGAAATCAGCATATTTTTCTTTTTCGAAGATACTTTTCTGATCACAGGTCAAATGTTGATTTCATTTCATTTACCTTTTAGTTTCTAAAATAAGGGGTAAAGTTTTAAAACGTAAAGTTTAGAACGTATTTTTCACTTATCGATTTGATGAGAAAATTTAATCATAACTTGCTTTAAGCTTAATCGATATTAATTCCTTTCTTTCGATTGAATCTAAAATAGTATATGCGATAAGTTTTTTTGTGTATCTTATTTTAAAGAGTTTAGAAGAAGTTCCATTCGAAAACTTGCAACATTTATAACTTGATCGAAATTGAACAGATGATATTTTATCCCTATGACTATGATTTTGATTTTAGTTAACCCTGTCAAGCTTGATTCTATATCTAAAGTTTATGCACTTAATTTTTTCATTTTCTGGTCTAGGATGTTCGACCTTGGCCGGATTTTGACAACGTTTGTACTTAAGTACAATTATCTTGAATTTTATTTAAAATCCAATTCTCAATCCTATTTACAGAGCTTCTATGGTCATGAGACTGACTCGCCGGAGCTGAAAGGTGCCTCACCATTCTTGTTGCACGGTCAGAAGGTGGCAACGCCAACGCTCAAATTTCACAATCACTTTCCGCCCGACATGCAGACGTGAGTAAAAATCGTGATCCCTTCCCCATTGAGGCCAATGTGCTGAGACTTTATAATAAATTCGTTACTCTGTTCACAGTGACAAGAAGGATCATATATTGGACCAGAGTATGTTAACCAGCACGCCCATGTCCGACTTTGGGCCACCAATGAAACGGGGCAGAATGACGCCGCCAACAACGGAACGCGTCATGTTGTACGTGCGGCAAGAGAACGAAGAGGTCTATACACCGCTCCATGTGGTACCTCCCACCACAATTGGCCTGCTTAATGCGGTAAGTAGTCGAAACTAAATATGCGGCCGAAAGATGATCAAGGAGAAGAGTGACCCAGCATGTGTTCCTATCCAAAAGTAATATCCCCCCCCCCCCCAAAAAAAAAACTCACTTCTCAGTCTAAAATTTAATAAAAAAAAAAAAAAAAACTCTAATAACGTCTGTAATTTTGTTCATTTTGGTCTAATTGGTTGATCTAAAAAAATAAATGAAATAACTAAAAGTTTAAATTTCTATCCAAAATGTTCAAATCTGTAAGATGAGGTCTTTAAAAAGATAATAATCAAACGGACTAAAGTTAATGCATATAATTCTCAACTAAAGCATCAATAAACAATAAAACCAACTTCATATCAATCGTTATTCATTTAAAAAACAAAAGCAATTTAAAAAAAAACAACAACAAACAAAAACAAAAACCAATGGATCGTATTCTAGTTGAAACTAATTGAAAGCGTCGCTTAACCATTGTCATATAAAACCGTTGTAAATCTCATCTCAACCAAACTCATAACTATATGGTCCAAACCAAAGAAAATATTAATTTACTTTATATATACTTCTATATATATATATATATATATATATATATATATGTGTACAATCCATTTATAACTACACTTAACCTACACAAATGAAAAATAGCACAGTCTACAGTTTGGGCAGTTTATGAAAGTACTAAACAATGTCAACGATTTCAAAGAGATTGGCTTAAACAAAGAACAAATGAACAAAATCACAAACACACACAAAGAGTTATAAGAGAAATATTTTAGTTTGCTAGTTTTCTTCTTTTCTTTCTTTCTTTTTTTTTTTGTTTTTTTTTTGTTGATATTCCACTCTCTCGTTACTCGTTACTCGCTACTCGGTACTCGCTATTCGTTACTCGCTACTCGCTACTCGTTGCAAACACAACAGACAAAACATCATATTTCTCTCGTTTCTCAATTGCAGATTGAAAACAAATACAAAATCTCAACAACGAGCATAAATAACATATATCGCACAAATAAGAAGGGGTAAGTAAGGCCAGCTGTCTCCAAGTGCTATACACCTACACCTACACACACACACCTACACACACACACACACACAACCAACCAACCAACCAATTGCACACACACACACACATCATATAATGAACACACGTGCATTTATTCATGTAGCTTAACTTTAGATTAACTGATCAAGCTCGTAACCAAAACTAATGCTTGTCCGGCCTAATGGGAAACAAACTGAACTGAATCGAACTGAACTCGAATCGAACTCTCCTTTGAAAATCTTGCCCTTTTAACGTATGTGTATGCGTATATATTCTATTTCAGGATTACGGCGAAAATTGATGACGACATGATATCCTTCTACTGCAACGAGGATATTTTCTTGCTGGAAGTTCAACAAATCGAGGATGATCTGTACGATGTAACGCTCACGGAGCTGCCCAATCAATAGTTGTAGTAATCATAGTTGCTCTCAAACACACACACACACACACACACACACACAGAGACACACTCAGACACAAAATGTGGACACAACAAACAAGAACAAACAACAATTTTGCTAACAGAAGTTGTTTCAATAAGCCATTTTTTCAAATAAACCATAAGCTTAAGACTAAGTTCTCTATGATTACAATAATATATCTATCTATATGCTATATATACAATATATGTGTGTGTAAAACTGAACAATATTAGAAACAAACCGAACAATATTTAGTTGTACTTAATGCATGTTTTGTTTTTTTGTTTGTTTAGCTACTTTAGTAACAATGAGATTACATAAATTGTTTTATCAAATTTCAATTCTCGCTATGTTAATCTATATATGTATATACATATATAAATATACATATATACTATATGAAAAAGAAGAAAGAAAGAAATGAAAAAAAAGAACAATGCTGTAATTAAGTGAAATTATCATTTTTATGTATTTATATACACGTATAGTTTATATATAAAATTAGTAATTATACAACACGAATAGAGTGCAAAATGTCTGTCCAGTAAAACATAAGTTCGCTTCTTGCTACCTATCTATATATATATACACCTTTGTATATATATATATATAATGCTAGACCATAGGTCCAATCTTTTCCCCCCTAAACCGTTTCATTCCAGATATGCTCTTTTTGAAATTTTTACCCTCTAATTGTGTATTTTAAATAGTAATTGTATCGTATCTAATGTATATGGAAAACATCGTCTTAAGCACTTCTTTTTATTGTTGAATATACATAATTTGTGAAATTATTTTTACAAACTAAAAAAGAAAAAAGAAAAAAACATAAAAACACTTCCCCAAAAAACGAATCGTTTGTTCAATGCTTCTTCTTAACCCAAATAAAACCCTTGTTATTTGTGGCTATAATGTATTTTTTTGTATAATGTTGAAATATATATACTTAATTAGGATCTCTGCTAAAAACGAACAAAAATATGATCAAGTTTGTCCATATTTGCTTCCAAATGCCCCTAAAAACAAACACAAAAACAAAATCAAAACAAAAACATAAACGAAAAAAAAATTACTCTTTGAAGTAATTATCATTTTACATTTATAAGTCGCTCTGCAATAAAAAATGTTGATAAAATATTAATTAAGTCCAAGTTAAGGCAAGAAAAAAAAACACACACAAAAAAAAAGCTAAACAAAAATGGAAAAAATAATTGTGTGCATTTGTTGTATAACAAGAAAAAACTACAAAATAATCAACGAAACAAAGTTGATTCAAAACTAAAAACAAAAACAAAACAAAACATAAAGCGTTAAGAAAAATCTGAGCAAAATATGAAGTACACAAAAAGAGAGAGAAACAATATATGATTTATATATATATATATATGTATCGTAATTACACAAAACATAAACATAAACATAACAATAATTATTTAAATAATAATACAGCATATGTAATTGTGCGTTTTCAATCTTTGTTTGCCATAATTAACAGCTTACTTAATTTAACTAACAATTGTTTATAAATTTTACAATTAACAACAAAAGAACACAAAGCAAGATACTTAAGAGCAATGCTTCCAACTTGTTTTTATTTTTATTTCTATTTTTTTTATTTTTATTTTTTTAAAGTATTTCCAACGAATACTCCGCATCAATTGCTACAATTTTTGAACACAGTACACAGTTCAATGCTCAATATTATACTATAGTTTGTTTATTATTTTTAAAAACACATACACACACACACGCACCAACACACTTACACCAACACACACATAAATACTTACACACTCACACACACATTGCTATTTTGCTCAATATCCTTTTATCCCTTTTCTCTCTCTCTATATATATATATATATATATATATATATATATATTTGTATGTATTGTAAGCAACATTTATTTCAATTTTGTCATCTTCGGTGTTGTACATCACAATTTGTTTTTAGTTATAGTCTAAACTCTAAAATATTATAATAATTCCAAGAGATACATCAATATATATTATTGTAAATCGAGATAAATGAAGATGAAGATGAAGAAGTGAATGAGGAACAAAAGAAAATGAAATAAGAATCGAATATCTTGCCGACATGTTATAAATCTGTAATTTTAGTTGTAGCTTGTAAGTTTTATGCTCTTTCTACAATATGCATACATATTTAGATCTATGTATGTGTATGTATATTATAAAAAAAAAGCCAATAATTTATTTTTTGTTACCTGTTGGAAACGATTCCGCAAAAAATAGTGAAAAGTTAACTGAAAACTGAACGCAAGTGAAAACGTATGTAGTATGTATGTTTGTAACTTGAGAAATTTCTTAAAACAAAAATAAAAGAACAAATTGTACAATATTATCATAATGAATACACAAAATTTTAAAATAAAGAACAAAAAGTAAACATATTGTTTTTCTTCTATACAGCGCAGCCCCTGTTAAGTTTGTATGCTTAACAGCGTGTTAACATTAAGAGCATGTTAGGCTCTCTCTTTCAGCAATTATGAGTGAGTTTTGACAAAGCCTACTTACTTATTTCACTGTAGACGAGCCGGGTATATTGCTTTGTCAAAATGTATGTAGCAGACAAACATAGGCATGGAAAATGTGGAGAATGTCATAAAATATCATCAAAACATCAAATGGTGGATTTCTTATTCCAAGGTAATTTAGAGTTAGCTCGACTAGAAGATACTCTGAGCCCTAGACAAAGCGCGTTAAGATATGGCTTAATCGACTCATCTGTTGTGGGGTTGGAGATGCTTTATTTTTTCTGTGGCATACATTTTCACAAGACCAATACCTCCGTATCTTATATAGTAAAAAAAAATAGTGTTTGACTCAACTTTGAGCGCAAGCTGAATGCATCTCTTTCTTTCCACTCAATGCATAATGAGAATCATGCGTTACTATGACAACAACGCCAACTGCACTTGCGCTCTTTCTTGCTCACTTTGTCTCTCACTCTCGCTCTGCCGCCGTTCAAATCACTTTCGAACTGTTTGAACGCGTCGTCGTCTGCTTGGCTTTTTGCATTTTAGTATTAGTTTTCCTTCTTATTCGTGTTGTTGTTTTATCTTCTGGTGGCCAGACTGCAATTCAAGTTATTCACCATAAAAAAAAAAACTATTATAAAACAGCGACAATTTTTGTACCAGTTAAATATTAAAGGCACACAATGCTGAGCAAGGCCTGAATTATGTGACACAATAGTAAAGATACGAAAGGTAGATAGATACCTGCCAGATGATCTCTAATGTCAACGTCGTTGACAAAACCCAAACTGATTACCACATGAAGATAAATATATACACATACCTCGCAGCTGAAAGTCACAGCACAATAGAAGCCAAGTGAAAAATCCATTCACCATTCAGGCAAGACAGCATTCAACAGTTTCCACCATCACCATCACTTCAGTCAGTTCTCTGTTGGGTGTGCTTCGTGCCGGTTGTGACTTACAGTTATTGTGACGCGCTCTCTCGCTCTCTTTCTATTTTTCTTTGTCCACCACACTCGTGCATTGCACTTTCAAGCTGTGGAATTTCGAAGGTCTTAGAAAGCGACAACAACAACAGCTGCACTTATGCAAAAGCCGTTATTCAAAAGTTCACAAATCGAACAATCGATCAAAAGCGCCAAGTGCAAGAGTGTTTGGAATAATACTTGGCAACGCCTATAACATATTTAAGACAGGTAAGCATTTTTTTATTATTTCCCTTATGTCTTGTCATGTTTTAGTGGCAGTGTATTATTTAATTGTGCTAACGAGTGTAACAAAAGGTACAAGTCAATAGAGATTGTTATGTTTAATCTTGTCAAATATAAGAGCTAGGACCGTCAGCAAATATTAACTGTAATAATAATATATTAATCATACGCCGCATATGACATAAACAGATAACGTCTTACTTAGATGACGATCTGCAAACCAAAAGAAAAACCAAATTGCGACTTAAGATCTGCGATATATTTATAATTTGGTAATGTAAACTTTCTTGAAAGACAAGAAAGAAGAAGACTTTCTTATGAAGTCAAGAAATAACTTTTTGTAAGTTAAACGATCTCAATTTTAATGGCGAATATTGTTGTAATGTTTTTACAGCTTTAATTCGAAAGCAATTTAGCTCAATTGAAAAGGACCGAAGCCAGTAAATGGTTTAAGTCGAAACAGTTCTCGCTTTTGAAAGCCGTTTCACATTCCCATTCCATATAACGGCACGCGATACAGTCTTTATATACTATATATGTATGTACTCTATAATACATGATGACTTTAGTTTTTGTGCTATTTGCTTTGGTGTCGCGTCTCGTGTGTCATATAAGATAATACAAAACAAATTATATGTTTTTATATTGTATGTCTTTCATAACCGTGAGAATACAAAGTAATTTATATTTATTTTGCAATTAGTTAGCGCATTAATCTCAGTAATTAAAGTGAATGCAAATGCAAAAAAAAAAAAAACAACAACAATTCTGTACTTTAATCATATATCAAAATTTTTAATTGTTTATAGCGTAATAACTTTGAGTATCTTAAGTTTTGATTACTCATAGTTAAGTAAAAAAAATATTTTTTGAGTTTTTAGTATAGTAAAAACCTGAGAAATGAAGTAAATATTGTTACTGTTACTGTACATATAGTATATTCAAAGTAAGGAAACAAAGTTCGAATCATGTTATTCAAAACTGGATAGACTCCATTTGGGAATTTCCCCTTGCTGGCGACCTTAATGCCTTTTTATCGACACAAGATTCACACACACACAACCAACCAACCAACCAATTGCACACACACACACACATCATATAATGAACACACGTGCATTTATTCATGTAGCTTAACTTTAGATTAACTGATCAAGCTCGTAACCAAAACTAATGCTTGTCCGGCCTAATGGGAAACAAACTGAACTGAATCGAACTGAACTCGAATCGAACTCTCCTTTGAAAATCTTGCCCTTTTAACGTATGTGTATGCGTATATATTCTATTTCAGGATTACGGCGAAAATTGATGACGACATGATATCCTTCTACTGCAACGAGGATATTTTCTTGCTGGAAGTTCAACAAATCGAGGATGATCTGTACGATGTAACGCTCACGGAGCTGCCCAATCAATAGTTGTAGTAATCATAGTTGCTCTCAAACACACACACACACACACACACACACAGAGACACACTCAGACACAAAATGTGGACACAACAAACAAGAACAAACAACAATTTTGCTAACAGAAGTTGTTTCAATAAGCCATTTTTTCAAATAAACCATAAGCTTAAGACTAAGTTCTCTATGATTACAATAATATATCTATCTATATGCTATATATACAATATATGTGTGTGTAAAACTGAACAATATTAGAAACAAACCGAACAATATTTAGTTGTACTTAATGCATGTTTTGTTTTTTTGTTTGTTTAGCTACTTTAGTAACAATGAGATTACATAAATTGTTTTATCAAATTTCAATTCTCGCTATGTTAATCTATATATGTATATACATATATAAATATACATATATACTATATAAAAAAGAAGAAAGAAAGAAATGAAAAAAAGAACAATGCTGTAATTAAGTGAAATTATCATTTTTATGTATTTATATACACGTATAGTTTATATATAAAATTAGTAATTATACAACACGAATAGAGTGCAAAATGTCTGTCCAGTAAAACATAAGTTCGCTTCTTGCTACCTATCTATATATATATACACCTTTGTATTGACTATTCTAAAAAACCGTAAATCGAAACTCTACAAGAGTTTCAGAAAATCAAGCTCTCAGTTAGCTTGTTCTGCATACTTGATTGCTCGTTCCAACTTTTCAGTCCTCAATAACAAATGTTACAGGAATTACCTGACTAGGTGTAGATTACAGTTTCAGCAGGATCCTAAACGGTTTTTTGATTTCGTTAATGCGAAACGCAAGACATCGACTCTTCCATCTAATATATTCTTTGATAAAATGAAAGCCAATTCAGATCAGGCCATTGCCGATCTATTTGCTGAATTTTTTCAAACGACCTATAGCCCTTGTTTTCAACCAGTCGTCACGCCTTATCCCTATCAGCTTAATGCCTCAAATTGCATTTTTATACCGGAAATCACAGAGAGCTCACTACTTTGTGATCTTCTGGTTATAAAGCCCACATTTTCTCCAGGACCTGATGGAATACCAAGCTGTGTGCTTAGGTACTGTGCTCAGGATCTTGTAAAACCTTTGCATAAAGTTTTTAGTATGTCCGTAGAGCTATGCTCTTTCCCAAAAATTTGGAAAGAGTCTTATATTATTCCTTTGCACAAAAAAGGAAACAAATCGAATGCTCAAAATTATAGGGGTATCTCCAAGTTGTCTGCTATTCCTAAGATTTTTGAGAAACTAATAACCTCTCATCTTCAACATCTTTGTAAATCTATGATTTCACCGTGCCAGCACGGGTTCATGAAACATAGATCTACCTCTACTAACTTACTAGAATTCACATCATTTGTTATTAAGGGCTTTGAAGACAAATTGCAAACTGATGTTATTTACACTGATTTCAGTAAGGCTTTTGACTCTGTAAATCACCTCCTGTTAATTTATAAACTTAAACTTTTGGGCTTTCCTAATAATCTTATCCTTTGGATTCAAGATTATTTAGCTTCTAGAACTCAGAGAGTCTATTTTAATGGCTCAGTATCTAAAGCGGTGCAGGTCACTTCTGGTGTTCCACAAGGAAGTCACCTTGGACCGTTATTATTTACTCTGTTTATAAACGACCTTCCGTCTGTTATTAATCATTCTCGGGTACTAATGTATGCTGATGATGTAAAATTATGCATGTCAGCTGCAAGTCTTCTGTCTGGTCATAGACTGCAAAGTGACTTAGACAATTTTCAAACTTGGTGCAGAGTAAATTTACTGCATCTCAATTGCAGTAAATGCAAAGTTATGTCTTTTTATAGGCGAATGCCTTTTTTTAATATCTATCTTCTGGATAACCTACCATTGGATCGGATTGATTTGGTTGAGGATTTGGGTATCTTAATGGACCCAAAGCTTAAGTTTGACAAGCATATTGCTTTAATCTCAAATCGAGCATCAAGTGTCTTGGGGTTCATTAAACGCTGGTCGAAGGAATTCGACGACCCCTACTTAACAAAAACTCTTTATGTGTCTCTTGTCCGACCTATTCTTGAATATGGATCTTGTATATGGTATCCCAAATACAGGACTCATCAGGATAGAATAGAATCGGTACAAAAACAATTTTTGCTCTTTGCCCTTCGGGGTCTTAACTGGGACAATAGTACTAATTTACCTGCTTACCACAGTAGACTTTTACTAATAAATCTTCCCTCTCTTAATCATCGTAGAACTATGCTAGCAATAACCTTTTTTCACAAATTAATAAATGGTGAAATAGATTCCCCAATACTAATTAACCAAATTAACTTTGCTGTACCTATTAGAAGTAGTAGACATTTTTTACCAATAGCCCTGCATGCTTGCTTTTCTAACTATGCTATCCATAACCCATTTCGGATCTTATGTTCATTATATAACGATCTTTCCCACCTTATTACTAGTACCACTTCTGCATGCTCTCTAAAAAAAATTGTGTTACGTCATTTGTCTACATGTTCGCGATCTTCGTAACCGCACGTTATGCGGTGCGCCCCTCGGTCGGAAGGGCGGGAGGTGGGTCGCTTTATGCTTGGGTCCGCGCGTTAACAAGCCGGTGCTTGGTATCGTTGGGCCACTTGAATGTACTGTCCGTTAGTACATCTACGTCCAATATAAATAATGCTAGACCATAGGTCCAATCTTTTCCCCCCTAAACCGTTTCATTCCAGATATGCTCTTTTTGAAATTTTTACCCTCTAATTGTGTATTTTAAATAGTAATTGTATCGTATCTAATGTATATGGAAAACATCGTCTTAAGCACTTCTTTTTATTGTTGAATATACATAATTTGTGAAATTATTTTTACAAACTAAAAAAGAAAAAAGAAAAAAACATAAAAACACTTCCCCAAAAAACGAATCGTTGGTTCAATGCTTCTTCTTAACCCAAATAAAACCCTTGTTATTTGTGGCTATAATGTATTTTTTTTGTATAATGTTGAAATATATATACTTAATTAGGATCTCTGCTAAAAACGAACAAAAATATGATCAAGTTTGTCCATATTTGCTTCCAAATGCCCCTAAAAACAAACACAAAAACAAAATCAAAACAAAAACATAAACGAAAAAAAAATTACTCTTTGAAGTAATTATCATTTTACATTTATAAGTCGCTCTGCAATAAAAAATGTTGATAAAATATTAATTAAGTCCAAGTTAAGGCAAGAAAAAAAAACACACAAAAAAAAAAGCTAAACAAAAATGGAAAAAATAATTGTGTGCATTTGTTGTATAACAAGAAAAAACTACAAAATAATCAACGAAACAAAGTTGATTCAAAACTAAAAACAAAAACAAAACAAAACATAAAGCGTTAAGAAAAATCTGAGCAAAATATGAAGTACACAAAAAGAGAGAGAAACAATATATGATTTATATATATATATATATGTATCGTAATTACACAAAACATAAACATAAACATAACAATAAATATTTAAATAATAATACAGCATATGTAATTGTGCGTTTTCAATCTTTGTTTGCCATAATTAACAGCTTACTTAATTTAACTAACAATTGTTTATAAATTTTACAATTAACAACAAAAGAACACAAAGCAAGATACTTAAGAGCAATGCTTCCAACTTGTTTTTATTTTTATTTCTATTTTTTTTATTTTTATTTTTTTAAAGTATTTCCAACGAATACTCCGCATCAATTGCTACAATTTTTGAACACAGTACACAGTTCAATGCTCAATATTATACTATAGTTTGTTTATTATTTTTAAAAACACATACACACACACACACACACACACACACGCACCAACACACTTACACCAACACACACACAAATACTTACACACTCACACACACATTGCTATTTTGCTCAATATCCTTTTATCCCTTTTCTCTCTCTATATATATATATATATATATATATATATATATATATATATATATTTGTATGTATTGTAAGCAACATTTATTTCAATTTTGTCATCTTCGGTGTTGTACATCACAATTTGTTTTTAGTTATAGTCTAAACTCTAAAATATTATAATAATTCCAAGAGATACATCAATATATATTATTGTAAATCGAGATAAATGTAGATGAAGATGAAGAAGTGAATGAGGAACAAAAGAAAATGAAATAAGAATCGAATATCTTGCCGACATGTTATAAATCTGTAATTTTAGTTGTAGCTTGTAAGTTTTATGCTCTTTCTACAATATGCATACATATTTAGATCTATGTATGTGTATGTATATTATAAAAAAAAAGCCAATAATTTATTTTTTGTTACCTGTTGGAAACGATTCCGCGAAAAATAGTGAAAAGTTAACTGAAAACTGAACGCAAGTGAAAACGTATGTAGTATGTATGTTTGTAACTTGAGAAATTTCTTAAAACAAAAATAAAAGAACAAATTGTACAATATTATCATAATGAATACACAAAATTTTAAAATAAAGAACAAAAAGTAAACATATTGTTTTTCTTCTATACAGCGCAGCCCCTGTTAAGTTTGTATGCTTAACAGCGTGTTAACATTAAGAGCATGTTAGGCTCTCTCTTTCAGCAATTATGAGTGAGTTTTGACAAAGCCTACTTACTTATTTCACTGTAGACGAGCCGGGTATATTGCTTTGTCAAAATGTATGTAGCAGACAAACATAGGCATGGAAAATGTGGAGAATGTCATAAAATATCATCAAAACATCAAATGGTGGATTTCTTATTCCAAGGTAATTTAGAGTTAGCTCGACTAGAAGATACTCTGAGCCCTAGACAAAGCGCGTTAAGATATGGCTTAATCGACTCATCTGTTGTGGGGTTGGAGATGCTTTATTTTTTCTGTGGCATACATTTTCACAAGACCAATACCTCCGTATCTTATATAGTAAAAAAAAATAGTGTTTGACTCAACTTTGAGCGCAAGCTGAATGCATCTCTTTCTTTCCACTCAATGCATAATGAGAATCATGCGTTACTATGACAACAACGCCAACTGCACTTGCGCTCTTTCTTGCTCACTTTGTCTCTCACTCTCGCTCTGCCGCCGTTCAAATCACTTTCGAACTGTTTGAACGCGTCGTCGTCTGCTTGGCTTTTTGCATTTTAGTATTAGTTTTCCTTCTTATTCGTGTTGTTGTTTTATCTTCTGGTGGCCAGACTGCAATTCAAGTTATTCACCATAAAAAAAAAAACTATTATAAAACAGCGACAATTTTTGTACCAGTTAAATATTAAAGGCACACAATGCTGAGCAAGGCCTGAATTATGTGACACAATAGTAAAGATACGAAAGGTAGATAGATACCTGCCAGATGATCTCTAATGTCAACGTCGTTGACAAAACCCAAACTGATTACCACATGAAGATAAATATATACACATACCTCGCAGCTGAAAGTCACAGCACAATAGAAGCCAAGTGAAAAATCCATTCACCATTCAGGCAAGACAGCATTCAACAGTTTCCACCATCACCATCACTTCAGTCAGTTCTCTGTTGGGTGTGCTTCGTGCCGGTTGTGACTTACAGTTATTGTGACGCGCTCTCTCGCTCTCTTTCTATTTTTCTTTGTCCATCACACTCGTGCATTGCACTTTCAAGCTGTGGAATTTCGAAGGTCTTAGAAAGCGACAACAACAACAGCTGCACTTATGCAAAAGCCGTTATTCAAAAGTTCACAAATCGAACAATCGATCAAAAGCGCCAAGTGCAAGAGTGCTTGTAATAATACTTGGCAACGCCTATAACATATTTAAGACAGGTAAGCATTTTTTTATTATTTCCCTTATGTCTTGTCATGTTTTAGTGGCAGTGTATTATTTAATTGTGCTAATGAGTGTAACAAAAGGTACAAGTCAATAGAGATTGTTATGTTTAATCTTGTCAAATATCAGAGCTAGGACCGTCAGCAAATATTAACTGTAATAATAATATATTAATCATACGCCGCATATGACATAAACAGATAACGTCTTACTTAGATGACGATCTGCAAACCAAAAGAAAAACCAAATTGCGACTTAAGATCTGCGATGTATTTATAATTTGGTAATGTAAACTTTCTTGAAAGACAAGAAAGAAGAAGACTTTCTTATGAAGTCAAGAAATAACTTTTTGTAAGTTAAACGATCTCAATTTTAATGGCGAATATTGTTGTAATGTTTTTACAGCTTTAATTCGAAAGCAATTTAGCTCAATTGAAAAGGACCGAAGCCAGTAAATGGTTTAAGTCGAAACAGTTCTCGCTTTTGAAAGCCGTTTCACATTCCCATTCCATATAACGGCACGCGATACAGTCTTTATATACTATATATGTATGTACTCTATAATACATGATGACTTTAGTTTTTGTGCTATTTGCTTTGGTGTCGCGTCTCGTGTGTCATATAAGATAATACAAAACAAATTATATGTTTTTATATTGTATGTCTTTCATAACCGTGAGAATACAAAGTAATTTATATTTATTTTGCAATTAGTTAGCGCATTAATCTCAGTAATTAAAGTGAATGCAAATGCAAAAAAAAAAAAAACAACAACAATTCTGTACTTTTATCATATATCAAAATTTTTAATTGCTTATAGCGTAATAACTTTGAGTATCTTAAGTTTTGATTACTCATAGTTAAGTAAAAAAAATATTTTTTGAGTTTTTAGTATAGTAAAAACCTGAGAAATGAAGTAAATATTGTTACTGTTACTGTACATATAGTATATTCAAAGTAAGGAAACAAAGTTCGAATCATGTTATTCAAAACTGGATAGACTCCATTTGGGAATTTCCCCTTGCTGGCGACCTTTAATGCCTTTTTATCGACACAAGATTCACAATCAATGCAGTCACAATCAAGTCCCAGTCACAGTCTGTTTGTGCAACAGTCTATTACCGGTTGTAAAACCTATTTAAATATTTGATTGCCATCCCTCTCGATAGCATGATTCAAATATTTGCAACGTTCAGCGAGATAAAAAATTACTTTTTAATAAAATATGCAATTAAATAATCAAATTGGAGGGGGGAAGGGGGTTATTTTATATAAAATCGTAGATATAATTTATGACTTTCAAGGATACCAATTTTTCAATTGTGATGAATTGTGTTAATTGAGTTTTGCTTTTATCTTGACACACATTTCCCAATTTTGCAGTGTAATCAAATTTCTTGCAACATTTATATGAACTGTTAACAAAGCCTTTAAACAACTTTTGTGCGTGTTGTTTACATTTGCTGCTGATAGATGTTGTTGTTGTTGTTGGCAATGATCACAATAATGATTTGTTTGGTATTGGCCAGAAAGTGGAGAATGTGCCGCAAAAACTGCGTCTAAAGTTTAACCCACGTTAAGTGTGGTGAATTTCTAAAGCAAAACAAATTAAATTATTAAATTCGTTATTATTATGATAACAACTTATTAAACAAACGAGCTTTCTGTGTTTCGATTTCTTTATCCAAGCAAGGGTTTTTTTTATCTAAAGCTCATTGAACTTTGTTGCCATACCAATTTATTGATATTGGTTAAACTTCATTGAGAGCGAAAACATTGCATTCAAAGCTCACTTTGGTTACCATTAAAGCTTGTCACTCGATCAGCTGGGTCAAAAGCTTTACAACACACACACACAGCATTGTGTTGCATTCGCACCGTGGAACATGTTTACATTCCGACATGTTTATTAATGGTGGGTTGCGTCCAAAGCTCTGCCGCCTGCAATTGTTTAATGGCGTCCCTTTAAGGGCCAGCAGCAAGGAAAACAAACACAATCCACATCAAAAAAAGATGCTTAAGGCAGATGGCCAACGATAATAAACTTTTCGACAAAGTAGATCAACTCTCACGCCACTCATAAAGCCATTAAAATAAAATGTATAACCCAAGTTGTTGTCTTAACAATACGACTTGAATTTAGATATGGCTAATGAGAAACGTGTTTGTCACTGTTTAAAACACAATAAAAGCGTGCAATAATAATAATAATATGCATTACAAAGCAATTAACAAATAAAAAACGTGCAAATAATAATAATAACCAAACAAAATCCCCTAGAAAGCAAAAGTTTAAGTTGTGCAAACTTCTTTAATATTAACCCCCCATACGAGCCGACACCCATGCTCAAAAATAAAGTGCAAGAGGGGGGGGGGGGGGGGAGCGATCGGCAACTTAACCGCAAAACGTTGGGCTTTTAATCAAAAGTTATATAGATTGGCGCCGTGCTTGAGAAAATTGTTAAACGCGCGCAAAGTAATTTCCAATTGCGACTGAAGCCAGTTGAATGAGAGAGAGAGAGAGAGCAAGCGTTCGCATTCTTACTCAGGCGCTCACTCTTCAACAAAGACTCCCTACACTTTACTAACTCTCTCTCTCTCTCTCTCGCTCTCGGTCGCTGGCGCGAGCTTTGGCTGCGGCTTTGCGTGCCTTTTTGCGGTTGCGGGCGCTTTTCGTTTCGTTTCGTTTGGTTTTCTGATTTCAGTTTTAAAGATCACTTTGCGTCGAACGGTACAGCAGCGTTGTGAAACACGCAAGCAACAAAGAAAAACAAAAAAAGAGTATGGAGAGCGAATGAGCGTAGCAGAAGGGAGTCTATAATTAATATGTGTACTTAAAGTATAAATCAATATAAATAATACAATTAAATAAATAAAGCTATATATGAGTCTCAACTCTTGCGAAGACACAAACCGTCAAACAAAAAAAAAAAAAATTATAAAAATAAAGAATTCCGAACATTTTCAATTCCGTCTTCGAATATCAATGTCAAGTGCTGCTTGTTGTTCGAATCCGGGGTCACAAGTGCTCAGCGGCTGATTAACCGTTCAATAGAAGCGCGAAAAAACAAAACACAACGAAAACAAAACACTAAAAAAGGTGGAACTGCGCGAAACATGTTTCATGTCTGTGTGTGTGTGTGTGTGTGTGCGAAAAACAAAAATTAACAAATAACTGAAATTATTGGCGTAATCGTTGTGGAAAAAACAGACATCGAATAAAACAAACAAAAATACTATATTTGAGATAGAAATACGAAAAGAAACAAACAGAGAAACACAGGGACAGAAGCTGTTTCTTTGTTTTTGTTTTTGTTGTTATTGTTGTTTCGTCATTGTCGCTGAAACACGAGCTTGATCTCGAATCTTGAGCTCGGAAGCGTGTCGACGGCTTTTACTCTTACTACCAAATATGAGCATCGGCCTACAAAGAGTAGCGTAATCCAAGCAGCCGTGACTTTTGAACGAAAGAGAGAACAACAAAACAACAACAACAACAATCAACGAAGAAATTACATAAGTCATTTTGAAAATGGAGCGCTCACACAGCTGCAGCAATTTTGTGGCAACGCAACTGGCAACGAAGCAGCCGCATCCAGCTGGCAGCAGCGACAACTTGCCACAAAGTATTACAAACAGCTCGATGTCTCACTTTCCGCCCAACAAACCGTTGCGAAAGCGCCGCAAGCTGCAACGCCAGCAACCGATTCACATGGATGATCATGCCCTCAGCCTGGATATGGAATGTGCCTATGCTGCCGATCTGGAGGATGCCGATGTGGATGTTGATGTTGATGTGGATGTGGAGGAGACTTTAACAATGCCACGATTGCCCAATGCCAAACTCTTTCCCAGCAATAACAATCAAAGCCGCTGCTTGCGGCACGAGGAATCCTTCGATTCGTGCAGCACAGCGCCGGAGATGAGTCCGCAGGCGGTGCGTCAACATCGTTTTAGTACACTGCTCCTGCGTGATAGTTCCGTCTCGATGCAATCGGATTCGAGTCGTTACTCCAGCGTTGATAGTCTGCTCGAGTCACGCAAACTCGATCCCGAAGCGATACTCATCAATCTGGGCTTTGGACCCGTTGGCACAGACGATATGCTTTCCCGGATACCCAAGCGTTTCCTCAAACCCTCCAAGGTGCCGGGCATCGATACGGAGGCATTCGTTAAGCGTCTTCAAATGGCCAGCTCCTTGGCTGATTCAAGCGCTTTGGGCTATCGTGGTCTTACCTCCAGCTCGGATCAGCCGCCCTCGTCGATTGTGGCCAAGATCATGGAACGTTTCGAAGTGAACAATCAGCGTAAACAGTCAATGGGCAATATTGAGCATACGATACGTTGACCAACAATCGAGTATATACTTATATATGCATTGTGAATTGTTAAACGTTAGTCAATTGTTAAGGCAGCCTGAGAGAGTTTTGCGGGTTTTTCCCCTATTGGGGATTTTTATAGATATATGTATTGTATTGTGATGTTTATCTTGTCCATTAGCTTTTAGTATTTTGCCGTGTACTTAGCTGTGTATTATTGTACCTTCTTAAAACTACCTATTCTGGGTTTTTTTTATTTTATTTTATTATTACTATATCATTTAAGTTATGTATAAAGCATTAAAAAGACAAACAGCGTTTGCAAAAAATAAAAATAAATAAATAAATATCAAAGTGTTTTTATTTTCTTTCTCTTTCGTCTTCTTTTTGCCTTGTCTCACATTGTTAAACATTTTCTAACTGTGCTTTCTTTGTTGCTCTTCTTTGTGCCGCATTTTTAAACGTTTTGTTTGTTATCTTTCGAGGTTTTTTTTTATATCTTTTAGGGATCCTATTTTGCAATTCTTATTGTATTTCGCATTCTTAAACGTCGTTTTTTGTCAAGTCGTTATTATAAGAGCTGCTCTTGTTAGTTTGCATATCTGTTCAAATAGATCGAATATCTGTTTAAATATTTGTACTTATGTTTTCAAAAGCGTGTCAGCCAATTGTCATACTATATAGTACAAGATGTCATTAGCTTCTAAAAATAAAAACTTATCGCAACACATACCTAATTAATTTATCTGTGTGTTTTCCCCAAGGCTTGCGACATTGTCGTTTTTTATTTTATCGATTAGTTTATTTTTATTTTTGTTGTTTATTTTTAAATTTGAAACTCACGTCATAAGTCAGACAAAACGTCAAAAAATCAAAAAAAAACTAAGTAAGAAGGCTCTAGTCGAGAAATCCCGACTAGATGATACCCTGATCCCTATACCTTACGCGTACAGTCAGTGTTTGCAAATATGTGTGTTTGTATGTACGCACATACTGCATACTGCATACACAACTTCAATGTCCCATATCTCCGGTGTTTCTTAACCGATTTTAATAAAAATTTCACAGATTGTCATTATTTTGTTCATTATTTCAAATGCCATCTCAAAGTTTTCAAAATTCAAGATTTTGTTGTTATCGATCACATGTGTATATCGGAAACGGGAAGAGTTATCGAAAATGGGAAACAAACTTGTACTGCCTAGGGATTAGGCGAGCTTAAGTTCGAAATCTGGAGTCTCTAGCTCTTATAGTCTCTGAGATCGGTTGGCTCATACATACGGACAGACAGACGGACGGACAGCCGGACGGACAGACGGACATGGCTATATCGACTCGGCTGTTGATGCTGATCAATAATATATATACTTTATGGGGTCGGGGAAGCTTCCTTCTGCCCGTTACATACTTTTGCACAAAACCATTATTCACTTTTTTCCCATTTTTAATGGAATCAGGGTATAAAAACTGTAAGAAGCTAGCAAACAAATATATATTTGCGATATAAGTACAAAATTAATAAAGTGAAGAGTGATTGACTGCGTTATACCCTGTATACAGTATGAAGGATGTTTAAGGAGGAACTGAGAATACATTTAGAATAATTTGTTGACTTTAGCTCTTATAAGCTTTTAATTAAAGTGAACATTCAAGGCTGATCTTACTCAATCTTGAAATACATCGAATATTTTGCACCCATGCACAAATTTGCACAATTAAATAATACATTTTAAGGTAATTTTCAGTACTAAACATTTTTTTCTAAAATACCAGCATATCTACAGTGTTTTGTTGTTGCTTTTGTGCTTTATCAAAAATCAGTTTTTCTGAGAAAATATAAAAAAGAAAAGACTGAACGTTTATGTTGTTTGTTGTTGGAGAAAAAAAAAACCAAATCAAATCGAAGCTCAGAAAATTGACTACTTTGAGGGCTAACAATTTTGTACTTGAGACGGTTTATTGATTTTAATTGACTTTAATTGTTGAGCCAAAAACAAAACTGCAATAAGCAATAAAATCAAAATGAAGATGAAGATGATCAAAGATGAAGTGCGAAAAGTGCGCTCGGTTCCTGTTTTCACCAACAATCTTAATCACGATCCTAATAAATGCCACATTTAATGTGTCGCATTTCAATAAAATGCTATTCGAACCTAAAGACACCCCCCTCCATTCGTGGCATATCTCGCATGTAGATGACTATTTGAACCCTCTGACTCTTTATTTTCGCTTATTTCAAAGTAAACAAAACGTCATAACGAATGGCGAGTTGCCAGTTGCCAGTTGCCAGTTGCGAGCTTGGCTGATAACAACAAACAAACGCACATTGAGACTATTTGTAACACCTTGAATCGTGGCGCACCTAGGAAGTCTATTGGAAATATAAGACTTACACAGTAATCGCTCGCAAAAACGAACTCCTGCAGTTAGTACTAATACAAAAAAATGTATGAATAACAAGTTTATGAAAGTTTTTTAGCATTAACTGTTTGTTATTGCAGTGTACAGAGTTGAAGTGTATTTAATAATTTTATAAAACTTACAATTTTTAAATGCTTTTGTAATGAAAAATACAAAAAAATACGTTTAAGCATAATTAAAATTAATGCTCAATTGTAGAAGAAATAATTTAAAAATAAAAATCATATAAAATAATGAAGTTTTCTTTTTGTGAAGTAAAAATATATTTTTTGGTTTGTAAAAATTAAATATGTTTTAAAATTAAATTTAGAAATATTTCATCAAACATTTTTTGTAGTTTTTCAACTAGCAAATTTCAGTATAAGTTAAATATGTGTTGTTAAAACGCCATTATGAGGTTCTTTAGTTCGAGCGTTTACTGTGTTATAAAGAGCATAGATATTGGCCAAAGAAAGCCGTTAAAGCGGCACATGACTCGGGTTTGTGCCGCATAATAATAATGCACACTATCTGTATCTATTTGTATGTGTATTTAAATGTATGTATCTATGTGACAAATGAATTCACAGGGCAAAAAGCACAGACCACAAAATTCATACATATGTACATATGTATAGATATAGATATATAGCTGTTTCTGTAGCTCAAGCAATTTGCATGTTATTTAAATTTATTTCTTATTTTTGGGTTTGAGTTTTGTGTGTTGCAAGTTGCTTGAGGTTTAAGCGAGCAAGAAGCTAGCAAGTTCAAGGCATAGATACAAGCGACAACAAAAAAAAGAGGCAGATGCATAAATACATATGTATCTAGATACAAATACATACAGATACATTGGTTATAGCCGGTGGCCACTTGACAAAAATAAACAGCCGTACGCCCACGCCGGAAGCGACTGCGAAAAAAGCAACAACAAAATTATATGCAAAAGAAGTGAAAATGCAAAAACAATCAATGGCAAACAAGCGCAGCAGCAACAATTGCAAATTCATGCAAATATAAATATATATATTCAAAAATCTGTGTCACTGCAAGTGTAAAAAAATGCAATTCATTTATTTGTTTAGAAAATTTCAATTAATTTAGTGCACAATGCGTGGGCGTTTTGATTAATGAGCCTAATAGAACGCTAATATGCAACAGTGTATTTTTGTTTTGATTTTCTCATCAAAGTCAAGCACAATTGCACCATTTAAATCTAACTGTTGTAATGCCAAGTTCAAATGAAATGCTAATTTACAAAATTATAAATAGCGCGCTCACATTTACAGCGTTGCCACTTGTGCTTAAAATAACACCGCAGCTGTGCACTTAACAGCCTTTTAACAGCTCGCGGATGCACACAGCGATATCAACTCTGGTTATCGATAATGGTCAGTCAGTCTGTTTTTGTTGCCTCGCAATTGCACGGTGCGCGCACATTTACTTAATATGTATATACACAAAGCTCTTTAATTATTTCTAATATGTAATATTTTAAGCCGTGTCTATGTTCTTATTTTAATTCTGTACTTACCCGCCGTTCCTAGTGTACTTACTACTCAAACAAATTTCTAATTCGTCGCGCTTTCGTGTGTCTGTCTTCTGTGTGTTTTTCTGTTGTTTTTTTGTTTCGTTTTCGTTTCGCCCATTGGCTTTGTGTATTGGGATTCGTGCAAAATGGATGCCTTATATAGGAAATATCGTGTGAGCTGCTCAAGATGTCTGTGTGGACCACATCTAGCTCTGCTGGTCAATGCGTAGAGACGCCGACGCCAACCACGCTCAAGTCATTAACTCACCACGCTCAACACTCCACCAAAAACAACAACAACAGCCCCGACGGCAAGAGCAACTTGAACTTGAGTACTTTCGTGCAGCCCGTTGGCAGCGAAATTCACACGTCAGCCACTACTACTGCTAAGCACTTCCAGCACGTTGTGGCCGCAGCGGTAGCAGCAGCAACAACAATAGCCACCGGACAGCAGCATCAGCAGCAGCATCAACTTCATTTGCAGCCATATTATCCGAATCCCAACTTCAACTATAGTAACAATAGTAACAACAACATTGGCAGTAGTTCAGGGAGCAGCAATACCGGCATCGGCTATAAAAGACCCAGTCTCAACAATTTGGCATCACAGCTACCCATCTCTTCCAATCCGAATCTGAATCAATATCAAAGTCAGAATCTCTCCAAGGTAAGTCACAATAGCACATTAACTTCTCTCCCTCTCTTTCCCTCTCTCTCTCTCTCTCTTTCTCTCTCTCTTTCTCTCTCTCTCTCTCTCTCTCTCTCCCTGTCTTTGACCTACTCGCGTAACTCTCTTTTTCTTACTCACTCAAAGCAGAAAGCTACGCTCGGTTCACGGGCCTCCGATCTTAACTCTAAACTTGGCCTCCGTTTCAAGTCGAACCAGGTCCCACATACACTTACACTTACACATGTTTTTACAGTTTATACGTGTGTCGCGGTGTGTGTACTTATCTGCTAAGAAATATGAAATGTTGCGTTATATTTTGATTTGACACTTTGATCTCGCAGATGACGTCATGAGCCTAAGATGCTTGTTACTAAAATTGTTTTTTCAATAGGGGAATAAACACTTGTCTAATAATTCTAAGAATGTTGCGGTATGGTGAGTTTTTAAAAGAAAGACGCCATTGCTCCAATGTGGGAAAGAGTATTTTGCTGACGACTGGAACTTTAAGATTTTTTTTGTTTTTATAATTGTTTGTTGTTGGTTTTTGTTAATTGTAATACCCGCTTTTCAATTCAAATTGTTTGCACACCCGCCCGGCCTGTGCTTTATTATTTGTTTGCTTACGATAAAAATAAGAATTAGGCATTTTATTAAAGCTCACACCCTAGGGGCTCAGCACTTGCATACACACACATGTATAATAATTGTATGTACATGTATTTTTTGATATTCATTTGTTTTCAATTAGAATTAAAATCTGTCAGATAACGTATACAATATGAAAGCCAAACATGAAAGACGAAAGACCTTTAAATTTGAAATTCAAATTTTATATATTTCTTGGAGAGTTGATACAAAATCGCTTATCGTACGTCCTTGCATATAGAACACATTTTATACTCCATATAATACTCTGGCAACTCTGTAATTACTTCATACCCGTTTGAGTTTTATACGTATGTACTTAACCTTCAGAATAAATATTCGAAAATTTTTACTTAATTATCATATCACAACTTTGCTTTCGTTCGTATGCATTCGGGTTGCATGATTTGAATAAGGCAAATTGAATTGCCAATTGTATAACTGATTACAAGCCAAAAAAAAAACTTCAAGCTTATCAGCTGTTTAACTGTAAACTTGAGCAGGTTAGCAATGTTGAAAAACTTAAAGAAAAGCTTTCTCTCTTTCACTTTTCTTTAGAGTAATAACTTAATAACTTCAGACACAACAAATATATTGTAGAAAGTTCTACAATGTTAAAAAAATAATATAAAAATTCTAATCTAATATACATATGTACATATGTATTTCTAGAGCATCAGATAACAGTTGTGTGTTGTTTATTAAATTTAATATTCGTAACTGAGTTTTGCAATGCGCCTATGTGTATATAGTTTTGTTCCCATTATCAATTTGAGTAAACGATGATTTAGTGATTTTGGCCTAACCTTGCCACCAAATAACTACATATTACATCCCAAACTTGTTTGGTTCATGCATTAATTGTTGGGTCAGTCGAGACTCAAAATTGTAATTGAATCAATTCTCAATCAGTGCACACTCACACACACACACACCTACAAAACTCACTAACACACAGTTCAGGGTTATGTCGTTTCGCCCATTGATGATCAACAGATGCGCGACAGGTAGACAAAAAACGCGCTGATTAATTGCAAACAATCAGCCAGACAGAAAGAGTAACAGAGAGGAAGAGAGCTAGACTATTTCTCTATTTTACATGCTTTATATACAGTGCTGAACGTTTCCCGCACGCTATCTCTTCTTTTAGTTGTATTTTTCGTTTTACCTTTTCTTTACCCACCCACCTCCGCCAACGTTCTGGCTGCCTTCTGTTTCGGTTTTAATTCAAATGGTATTTGTAATTCGATTGTCTATTGTAAAATATATTGTTGTTGTTGTTTTTGTCGTCGCAGGCCGCCCGAATTGATTGTCGAATTTGAATATCACGCGCGCCGCCGTCGACAGTTCACCAAATAACGCCAACGTCGTCGCATCAAAAACGGCATCATCGTCCGTCGTCTGCCGTCGTCGTCTTTCGTCGTATGTCGTCTGTCGTTGTCTTCGTATCAGTTAGTTGTTAACTAAACGTTGTCGCGCGTTCACACCAACCAACCATCACAACCCTGCCAAGAAAAAACAAACAAAAACAGAGCAAGCACAAAGAGAACGAGCGAGCGACAGCGAGAGTAACTGAGAAAGAGAGAGTGAGATACGCAATAAGACTGAGAGACACACGCAAGGAAAAAATCAAGCAAGCGCAAGCAGCAGGCAGCGAACTTTTGTGCGCGAAACACAGAAAACGGAAAATGTGCTAAATATGTCGAACCAGAGCCAAATTACTATTCAATTTTTATTATCGCCTCGCTGCTCGCCCTGAACTTGTCCCCGTGATCGTGATTAATGCAACATTAGCTAAAACAAAAACAAAAAACAAAACAAAAATAATTAAACGTAACAAGAGCGCCTAAAACGCGTCTGCATTATATATAAAGCGAACGGGATTATCGGTAATCGGTTTTGACATCGTCTGCCCCCTCAGATATATAGAAACTAAAATACGTGCTTAATTGTATTTTATTAACACATGTATTTTGCAATTTTTTTGTATGCTATAAAATGTTTATAAATAAAAAGTCAATATTTAAATAACCCACACAAACACACACGCACACATAAAACGAGAGAAAAACAGCGAACGAAAAAAAGCTGCTGTTGTTAAAAATTTGCCAACAAACTGACAATTAAACCGTAGAAAACATAGGTGCGTGTGTGTGTGTGCGCGCAATCGCTGATCAATTCTGTGCTGCTGACAACACAACGGAACAAATGCAAAAATTAATTCATTAGATTAATAGCAGCAAAAAAGCTATCAGCTTCGTCATAAATAATAAGCAACAGCACGAAACTAAAAACAGCTGAAACAAAGACACAGCGAAGAGAATAATTGCTTAAAAGGAATTAATAAATTAAAAGCCGATGCTCACTCTTTCTTGAACGTGCTCTCTTAAGGTGGCTCAGAAGTGTATGTAAATTTGCTTGTGAATAGAAATTATAAAAAATTCAAAAAAAAAAAATTTAATAGTATATGTTTGTATGGCTGCGTGCGGGGTCAGATAAACACATATAAACACGCACATAAGCGAACAGTGTGTAAGAGCAAAAAGCAATAAGTGCACATGCTTTCCAATTCCTGTGAAGTGCCGCTCAAACCGCCGCGTCGCCAAAAGCTCGAAACGCAGGAAAAGGACAAAGAGAGCGAACGCGAGCGCAAGCGCGAGAGTGAGCACGAGAGTGATCAGGCGAGCGAGCAACTATTGCCGCTCAATCCAAAGAGCATGTACTCAAATCTACGCTATGCCCGCACAAATCTTAGTCACAGCAGCCTGCTGCTCAGTCACCAGCAGAGCTCATTCGATAGCAGCATACCGACATCCACGGAGCGCACCGAGAGCAGCGAAACGCTTGACACACCGTTAACTCAGGAGCCAGAGCCAGAGCGAGATACCTCTCAGCGTCTGGGACTTACTCGCCCATTGGCCTCGGGTCGAATCGTGCCCGCTGCGGTGAACAGTAGACGTTATGCCTTAGCCAGTGCACTGCATGCGACGGCAAAGCTGGCAGCCAGCGTTGATGCCTATACAGCGGCAGCGACCGCAGCTGCCTCTGCTTCAGACTCAACCTCAACTAGAACCGACAATAGTGTGTGCGACTCGTGTCGACTAAGGCTTAGCAGTCAACAACAACAACAACAACCGTTCAGTAGCAATCTCAGTCGTTACACCCACTCGGGTCCGTGCAGCTACGCTGGCTCGACGCGCTATCTTAACTATAGCCATTTGCATTCGAATTCGCCGCACGCGAGCTCGAGCCGCTTCAATGCGCATCTAGCGTCACATTCGCCGCCACCGCCGCCGCTGCTACCGTTGCCGTTACCATTGCCATTGCCATTGCCATCAGCGTTGCCAGGTGCATCAGGGGTATCAGCTTCAATAGTACAGAACTCGTCCAGTGCCTATCCATATAAGTATCGCCCGTATCAACATCATCCATTCTCTCGTTTTCAGCCTCGCCGCATAACCCGCAGCAGCATGTCGCAGTCCGGTGAAGATCTCCATTCGCCCACCTATCTCTCCTGGCGCAAATTGCAACTGAGTCGCGCCAAACTGAAGGCCTCCAGCAAAACGTCCGCTCTCCTATCTGGTTTCGCTATGGTGAGTAATTAACAACCAATCACATTTCACCACACTTTACTCTTTTTGCGTTTCTGGCCCTTAGAACTTTGCCTTCCGTTATTATCTAAATTAGATTTTTAATTAATGTCATGCTCTAGCATTTTAAACAATTGTGAAATAAAACATGCCCTGTGATTTTGTGAATTTGGCAATAAGGTGAATAAAGCTTAATTTGTTCTTTAAAAATATTGTTTGGTTATGTATATTTGTTTCAAACATAAAGTCAAAATTCATTTAAAAAAAAATTTCCTTGTCACTCACAAAACAATGTAATAAAGGGCATTTTATAGTCGTTGGCACTTGAAGATTCAAACAAATAAATAATTGCATACCACAATAAAAACAGACGGCACACAGGCGAGGATAGTCGCATAAATTGGCTACATACTTATTAAATATGTAATATATATCCGCGACATAAGGTGTGTTGCCAAAATCTGCACAAGAATTGGCTAATAATAATAATATTAAACACACACACACAAAATAATGCATGGCCATTACTCTCTCTCTCTCTCTCTCTCTCTTTCTCTCTCTCTCTCTCTCTCTCGTTAAGTTCTCGTACTTACTCTTGCATTCTCTTTTTGCATTGCTTTGCACAGGTGGCCATGGTAGAGGTGCAGCTGGACCCGAGCACAGCCGTGCCACCTGAAATGCTAGTGGCATTTGCCATTTGCACCACAATGCTGGTGGCCGTACACATGCTGGCCCTGATGATCAGCACTTGCATTCTGCCCAACATCGAGGTGGTATGCAATCTGCACAGCATGGCTTTGGTGCACGAATCGCCACACGAACGTCTACATTGGTATATCGAGACAGCTTGGGCATTCTCCACGCTGCTTGGCCTTATACTCTTTCTGCTGGAGATAGCGATATTGTGCTGGGTAAAGTTCTATGATCTGAGCACAACGGCTGCCTGGTCAGCTGTTGTTGTGCTCATACCGGTCATGATTATATTCCTGGCCTTTGCCGTGCACTTTTATCGGTCGCTGGTATCGCACAAGTATGAGGTGACCGTGTCGGGGATGCGGGAACTGGAGCTGCTCAAGGAGCAAATGGAACAGGATCATCTTGAGGTGCCCAATAATACGCGCAACAATGGCTGCAACTATGGCGCCTCCGGTGATATTGTTTAGTCACATCAATGTACTTCCCAGACATCTGTTTGTAAAAAGCTAAAAGACATGCGCGCCCTCCCCCCCACCTTCCAACGAGGAGTACTAGAGTGTGGTATGAGGGGGGAGGGCGGTCCAGACGTTAATCTTTAGACTACATGTAACTGTTCAGTAATTGTGAATTTGTAGCTAAATTGCAAATTGTGATACGCATAAGGCAAAACATATTATTTTTGTACTACTTTAAATACCATTATAACGATTCTATATTGTATTCTAATGCTATATACTTCATACTACATACTATATATGCGTTAACAGTGGTCGCACTCTAGTTGATTGAAAAGTGCTATTTTACATTAATATGTAAAAAGACAAAGTATTAAAAGCTAATAATTATAATATGCAATATCAATTTAATTCGATAACGTACATCAAAAGTGTTCAAATATATATATTCATTATCAAAAATTGTTAAATATAGACCAAATATTTTATGGCTTATATCTCAATGAGGAAAAAATTTAATATATAGATTTTGTTTGATATATATGTTGTATCATATTAATCAAAAAGCGACCACTGCATGTGCGATTCAGTCTTTAAGTCATAAGACACACATATACATATATATATATATAACTATATATATATATATATACTATATATTTATTGGTAGACCTATGTGTAAGCGATATCTCGCTGTAATTTATAAATACATATACTTAATTAAAGGTTATATTTTTCTAGACAAAAGAAACTTATAACAAATCCATCCCGCAAACTAAGCTCTTTGTATACCCCAACTCCATGTATATGTATTTAGATTCACCCACTCAAAACCCAACCCGGTTTCATTTTTTTACTGGTTAGGTTTGCGTGTCAGGCATTGGCCTCCATTCAAACTGGCGGTTTAACCTATTGTGGCAAGGAACAAGACATGTTAGCAACTTGATTAGAATAGCTAGTAAACGCAACCTCCTCTCCTCCCTACACACAACCATTATAAGCTGACACCCAACTGGCGACTGGCACCGCTACAGATGTGACAAAGTTCTTTCTATTGGTTTCACTATTCTCCCAGTCAGTTGCGGGCGACATGTCGAACCGTGCAACTGGCAGCGGTGTCAGATGCCTACGCTACACCACCGGCGGTGGCTACTATGAGGGCAAGTGGCTGCATGACCAGCATCATGGTTATGGTGTAAAAGCCAGCGGACGCGGTCTCATCTACGAGGGTCAATGGCATTCTGGTCAGCGACATGGCTATGGAACATTGCGCCGTCAATCACATAATAGACACGCCCAACGCCTCTATGTGGGTCAGTGGCTAAAGAATATGCGCAGTGGCGAAGGCAAGCAGTATTATGAAGATGGTTCCGTTTACTTTGGTCAGTGGTTAAACAATGAACGACATGGTCGTGGTATTCAATGGCATGCCGATGGACGCATCTATGTAGGCGAGTGGCAAACGGATGCCATGCATGGACGTGGAGTACTCTATTCAGGTGAGTGCTGGGAAATGTGAATCCGAATGAGCAAGGCTTTATTCGCCATTAACCAATGTGCAAAGGAGAAGAGTAATTTCTTAAAAGGATTAGAGTAGAAGCAAATGTACACTCACTTATACCCAAGTCTTTCTCCACAGCCAATGGAAATCGCTATGTAGGTGAATTCGAGAATGGCTGCAAATCCGGCACTGGCGTTTATTATCATAGAGGATCCGAAGGTCAAAGCGTCAAACAGCACGGCATTTGGAGCCACAACATATGCAAAACTTCCCTGCTACCCACAAAATTCAAGTTAACCAAATAGCTGAATTTGTTAAGTTATCAACGCTTAATTCCTGAATACATATATACATAAAATATAAGAACACCAAGTTGTATCTTGTTTGTTTAAACTATTGTGACTCAAAATCTTAAAGTAATTAATTCGGGTGCTCTGCTCTCTTGTGTTCTGTAGTCAAGTTCGTCCACGAGTGCTCCTTGTTGTCAAGGGCATATTTGGCGAAGAATTGTTGTTGCTACGCGAATTTAGTGCCTTGGTAATCCGTCTTGGCGCCACAGGTGTTTGGGTTTCGCAGTTTTCCTCTTATAGAAAGGTTTCTCTTGAGCTACTTGACCATTAAGGCTGTGATTTCGTAATATTCGGCGAACGGTTTCTGCAGAAACTTTCCTGGCCATTTCGTTCTCAATCCCTACAATCAATTTTGGAGCCGATAACTGAGGGTTTGCCTTTATTCTGTTTGGTGCGATTCAGCCTTGTCCGCCACTCGATTTTCTCGTACACAACGTTGAATGATAGCATGAACAGTGCTGGAGCTTAGGAAGACCATTGCAACAATATTTCGCTGACTTTTGCGTTTTTGGAAATGTTTTATGACCAATCCCCGAATAACAAGCAAAGTAAGAGGATTCATTCAAATCGGTTGTATGTTCCAGTGTGACCATGGCCATAAATTACGAAAATTCATCGCTATTGGGATGATTGAAAACGAAGAACAAGAACAATCGATAGACGGCGCACATTTCAGAATTTGAAGCTATGCAGAGAAAGTTCCCGAAGTAAACAAACGCTTTATTTTTCGACAAAGGTTTGCATATTTATATTTAAAAAAAAAAAAACAAGTTGTTTTAAATATAAAATAACGCAAACATATCTATTTTTTCTTTAACTAATGCAAATGGAAATCTCAAAGTAATCAGTTCCTTTGACGAAGTCGGGTGCTCATTGAAGGTGTTGCTGTCGCTGCAACTGCTGCTGCCGGCGGTTGCTCTGACGGATTCTGGCGTCTGGGTCGTCCACGTGTGCTCGCTGTTGTCTTGGGCGTTTCTTCTGGCGCAGCACCGCTGCAGCTGCTACTAGGATTAGGTGCAGTGGCAATGCGTCGGACTGACGCCACTGGCGTTTCAGTCTGCTTCTGCACGCGAGTCCTTTGCAGGCGACAATTTGAGGCGGATTTTGTGATTTTGAACTGCGCTACTGGCGGCTGCTGTGGGTCATCATCACTGAGATCAATGATCTCAATTTGCTGACAGTCGTTTAGGTTAAGGCGTTTGTTGTGTTTGGTTTTAGCTGATGGCAGTCGCTCCGGACTGCTGCCGGAGCTGGAGCAGCTGGCAAGCGAGCTATCCTCTGTGTAGATTGCAAATGCAGCCGGTTTCCTAATGACTCTCTTATTTGGTATAGTGGCTGATTTGCGTGCAGTTGTTTCCTCTTTGGGTTTCTCCTCTGGTGATATGTTAAACTTAAGCGCACGTCTTAAATTTTTTGTCTTGCTGAGTGGTACCGGTGGCTTTAACTCCAGCTGAGCGCTGCGCAACTGCAGCAACAAGTTGTAACGATAGTTGACATCGACACGTTGCTGCAAATGTGTGCTGGTATTTAGTTTAGTTGCTGCATTGGTGAGCAAGTCAATGGCCTGCTGCTTGCGGCATGTAACACGCAAATAGTTTGCCTCATACATTTGCAGCACGAGCAGCTGATGACCCAAACCTTGACGTCGTTTTGTGTCCTGCTCTAGCCAGGTATTGGCTAACGTAAAGAAATTATCCAACTGATCGTACTCGCGATTCAGAAAGTCAAGACGCGCATGCAGGCAACCAACTATGAAATAGATGGACTGCAATTGAATGCTGCCACGCAACACTGGATGCAATTCCTGCATGTTCAGCTGCACATAGCGTTGGAGTTTAAAACGATTCGATGCGCGACTGGTCGGATGAAGTTCCTATAGAGAATATTCATATTAAAATACTTTAAAACAATATTATTTACTTTTGCTTACCAATCGCGGCGATATCATTGCCAGCTGCTTTCTGATGGGTTCCACACTGGCCTCACCTTGGTGTTCCAATTGCAAGGCAATCATCTTGCCCACCATTTCGCTCATGTGTTTAGTCTGCTCATCCATGGGTGCAGCAATAGCAGTTAAATGGCAACTTTTACTGCTGCCGCTTTGATCCTTATACGACTCAAGCAGCGGCTGCACGCAAAGGAAATGCTCGATGAGACGCAGCTTGGATTGTGCCTTGTCCAGGTACTCCATACGCAAATTGGTCCACAGCCATGAGATGAGCACCTCGACGGCACGCAGCACCATACCGCTCTGAAGGAGCAACTGCAGCAGGCTGCTAGAGAAATTTGGACACTCGCTCAAACGATTCGCTGTGCATTCGGTGGTATCGCGAACCAGATCGTTTAGCAACAGGATCAGAGCACCCTGATCCATCGATGAAATGCTCACAAATTTGCGCACACTAACCGACAAGTTGTCCAGCTGTTGCAGCGATGTGGGCATACGTGCTAGGATGCGGCAATGACGCTGCTGATAGCACAGGCGAAAGCGAACAGTGAGCAGCGTTAACTGCACAATATCACACTTGCCTACACGCTCCTCGAACTGTTCACGCAGCCATTCCACGTGCAACAACAAAAGTTGGGCATGACAAATCCTATCCAGGCGCCCATAGTACAATGCTAGGTCGCACAGAAACAGCAGCACCGTCGTGTGCTGACGCTTAAAGTAGTGTGGTAAATTCAACTGTGGCCAGAGATCATGCACAAGTTGTTCCGCATGCAACAACTCTTGCGGCAAGTCGACTAACTCGTGTTGCGTATAACGTGTCAAAAAGTAACTAAGTGCACGTAAATAGTTGAATCTGTCGCCAAGCAGACGAGTTATGCGCATCAGCAACAGCCATGCACTATCCGCTTGAGCTGTGTAACCCATGGTGGATAACGTCATGGCCGTTGAAGTGATATCATCAATAAGCGCTTCCCAATCGACAAGCGCCTCGTCCATGCTTAAAGGCTCCGCGTCAGCCTGGAAAGAAGATTAAATTAATTTTAAGTTCCTCTTCACTTACAAAATATCTAGTTACCCGATTAAAGAATTCCTCAAATGCGCCAATGATTGTTGTTGCCAATTCCACCAACGGCATTTCACTGCTAATGTTGATATGCAAAGCTTGATGCTTGATAAGCAGCTCCTCAAGGCACTTCTCAGCCGTCTCCTTGACGGGTATTTTAATTTTTTTCGCCTCAAGCGATTCCAATAACTTTGTAACGCTCACATGCCCCAGCATCAGTTGCTGCAGTCGAGTTAGCGGCTGTTTGCGTCCTGATCGCTGCAACTTCAAACGTATCTCTTCAAATTGTTGGCCAACTCCTTTATCCGAGCGCAAATGGCGAGCCAGGAGAACACCCTGATATTCCGTTTGACGTTTTCGCAGCAGGGATTGAAGCAATTCAGATGTCTTCTTGTTGGCCATCATTGCCAACATATCTATATCCCAGAACTGACGCTTTTGTTTGCTGTCGAATGAAATGCTGAGCGGGCTGCTCTCGTACATTTCGAAGACGGACGTTTGGACATTTTCCTTGGGGTTGCGATAGTAGATGCACATCTGATTAAAGGGACAATCCAAGCTGGCTATGTAAGAGCAGTGCAGCTGTGCCGCAAGCTTTGTATCCGTAGCGGTGCAGTATGTGCTTGCCTTGTAAAGGCGACGCATCAATTGCCGCATTTCCTGTACGGCGAGCAAAGGTAACAGATTCTGCAGAGGTTTCAACAGCTGTTGCAAAAAGGACATTTGTTCCACTGTTCTAACCTTGTCCGCAATGTTGGTCAGATGCCAGGCAAAGTTTGTCAACTCGTGGCTGTTGGGCAACATACATTTTGTGACTTTAGCCACATCTATGGCATATCGTATAATGCCTTCAAGACATACTTGGGATGTCTGTTTTAAGATTGGACATAAATTATTTAGTAGATTTGTATATTGCAGCTGCTACTTACCTTATGGAGCGTTGCTTGGTCCGTTGGCTGCCAATTGCTGTATGCCTCTGCGGCACAATACCCGAGCGTAAAGATGCAATGTTTACGCAAACTTTTACAATTGGGATCATTGATGCAGTTTGGTGCCAATGTGCTGCTGCTGCTAATGTTCGTTGAGACGCCAATAAGGCAATGCAACAGCTCGAAGTGTGCAGCATAAGCGGCAGCACTGTCCTCTCCCTCCAAACCCGTCCAGAAGTCATTGAAGTTGGGCATCTTACAGTCAGCCTGATGAAGTTGCCGCTGCAAACGCACCAGTACCAACAAAAAGTCAATAAACCACTGCTCCTGGGCATGTATCGAGCCTTTTTGTTCAAAGTATTGTACAAACTTTTGGGCCAGGTCAATGTAGGCCTGTTTTAACTGGTTGCTGGATGGTGACGATTTCTTAGTGTACAGCAGTTTGAAGTAGTAATAAAGCAGCTGTATGGGATGCTTGTAGACCGATTGATTCTTGTACAGCTCGCGACAGCTGTTGAGCAGTTGTAGACTCCAATTTGGTTCCCCCTGCTGATAGGCAAAGCCATCCAGTTGCAATAGCGCAAATACTGCACTCAAATATTCAGGAAAATTCTTCACCAGCTGCTCTATGCTATTCTCATTGCTGGCAATAAGTTTAAAAAGTGGATCGCACAGCTTGTTTATGTATTCAATAGGTAGTGTGCCGATTGTCTTGAGAAATCGGCTGCTACGCTTGCCCAGCAGCTGATTTAGCTCAACAATTAAATCGGTGTAAACAATATCGTTCTGTTGTGTCTTAAGCTGCAGCATGGCTTGAAACAGCATGCCGAGTCCTTGCAGTGCTTGGCAAAGTTGGGCGTTAGCATCAGGCGTTGCTTTTATCTGCATTTGCTGGCAAAAATAATAAACATGCTTTATATGTATGCCCATATAAGACTTATATTCGGCCTGACTTTGCAGTTGGCAGCGTTGAGCATTGATCAGCGCATAGAATCTTTGGCATTGCTTAATTGTTTGCTGTAAACAACAACAAAAAGAAAGAGCGGCATTAGAGAACCATTATATATACATTTGAAACCCAAACCTACCTCTTGACAAAGTGCATGGTGAATAAAATGCAGGCTGATCACATGATTCGTCCAGAACTCGGGCTTTGTGGGACAGGGTTCCACATGGGGCAGCATGCTTGCTGCAATGTCGCAATAGATGTCAGCATTTTTGTGTTTGTTTTCCTGAAGGGCGCAGCATAAATGCCGCAATATATTTATTTCATATCGGAGTGCATGCAAAGCGACGCTTGTTGTCCCGCCTTTTCGAATTTGATCAAACTTCGCACATATTTCCTTTGCTGCCGTCTCGACATCAGCACGTGTGCCCTTAAGTTGCTTTGTTATTTCATCGCGTAACATTTTTTTGACATTTAAGACAACTATTTATTTTATGGCGCTCAGTTAGTTTGTGTCCGCTTGCTGGCGTGCATTTTTGTATATGTCGCCGATAATTTGTATTCGGTTATCGATTTCATGCGTTTGTTGTGAGTGTTAAGTAATGTTTTCATGCACTCAACACTGAACTGTAACGTTGAGCGCGCTAATTTGAATTGAGACGTGGTCCACTGCAACTTGCGCAATTTTACTATTAAGCCATAGAAAACCAATTATGGACAAAAAGGTCAACCAGCAAAGCACAAGCAACATAAATTGAAATGCCAAAGCAAGGGTTTATATAATTTATGAGTATCTGCACAAATCGCATGCGAATGGCCAAAATATGTAGCCATTTGATTTATGCTACATGCAACCGGCGCTTGCTACGCTTGCTAGGCTGCACGAAACGGTAAATGGTAACAGCTATGCAGATAAATGCGCATTATTGGCCCACGCTTATTCACACTTGTGGGTGCTAGCAAGTGAAACGTGTGAACGAGATAGCATGTGGACCTACCTACCTTTAATGGCCAACAGATGTATGTGTGTGTTCGTGTGTGTGCAATAAATATGAGACATGTTTAACTCTCTCTCACTTCGAACTCTCCAAAGTCGGAAGTCACGTTTAAACGTTTTCGCTACACACACGCTTAGCTGAATGATTGATGAGCACACTCTTGCGTCTTTGGATTTCTATGTGGATATAGAATATTGTATGTATGGTCATTAGTGTGGCATTGTGTTTATCATCGTGTTACTTTGCGCATACACATAGATACATGCTTCTATTAACTTGGGCATATGGTGTGGCCTTTAATTAAGACAAACTAAGATACAAGAGACAACAGCACTTGGCTAAGATGACAATTGTTAAGCTCACTTGACACATATTATTGTTATTGTGTTGCCCTGTCTGTAGTTTGACCAACATTAAATTAAGTCAAAGTAATACTTTCAACTATTTTACACTATGTGCCTTTGGCCTTTTTTTATGCCATGTTTTTACATAGTTTACTTAACTCAATGGCTAAAACACAGCTCTCTATCTATAATGTATCTATCCATCTATCTATCCCAGTTATCTGCAGGTTGAGTTCCGTATTTTTACGTTGAGTCGATTTGCTTGGGTAAATATTTACACAAGATTTATGGCTTGTGTTCAAATGCTGTTTTGTTTTGATTAAAGCACTAACAATTTACAAAAGGGTATTTCCATTTTTGTTGTAAGTCAACGTCAACGAGTGAACTTATAAGTCAATTGACTTAAATATATTGTTGCTAAGGAAACTATTTATATATAAACGAACAACTTTTATGATTTTCTGGTGGTACATATTTTTGGGTGTGTCTTGAGGAAACTCTTCACTAACAAGTTTAAAGAGCTTCTAAGTATTTTTTAAATATTTATGTATATACATATATATTTTTACTTTTGATAACCTCAGCCTTTTTTTGGTAGGGTGTATATACTTCGAATTTGGATCCGTGTACATATTTGTGGAAAATGTGCAATTTCATTTTGAAAACTATATATAATTTTGCAGTCGCCGTCATCGTCATTATTGACATCGTCATCATCGTCATTCAGCTCAGTCAATATTTGTTAAAATCAAATTCTGTTTACAGAACCGTTGCATAATAAATAAACTTGAACATAAAGCTAGCAAAGACAAAGAATACAACATTTGGCGCCATTCGCCAAAATGCAATCACATATTTCCACACTCTCCGTCCGACTGTTCGTCCGTCCGTCTGTCTGTCTGTCTGTGTGTGTGTTTTGAATTGTATTTAAATTATGTGCAAACAAACTGACGACACACATCAAACTAGTTAGCTGGATAATCCTGCTGGCAGTCCATTAACATTGGTTGTTGGCCAATTGTTAAATTTATGCAATTTTTCATTCGTTTTGCTAACAGTACTATGTATAATTAAATTAGACGGCTTCGCTAATTTAAATGGATGCTAATTTGTCAGCATCCCGTGCGATAAAGTAAATACAGGCGAATGGATACCTGTTCCTTTGAATGCTTATGGCTCATGGTAAACTTTCTGTGTGACAGGCAACAAGGATTTATTGTGGCTGCAATTGCCTAACAACAACTAAACAAAACTGCTCTTAATTAATTTCGCAGCTCAAGTGAAAAGCTGTCAGGCAACGGAATACAAACCAACCAAACACGAAACCCACAGCCAAGAAAATTGTCGAAAATTTCGCTGCTGTTTGGCTGGGTGGGAAATGAGAGTATATGAGTTGGCAGTTACAAGGATTGTATATTTTGGTTGTTTATGTGCAGTAGAAATCTCTTTATAAGGTTATGGGTAAGTAAAATTGTAACTGATTGTAGGTATAAGAAGAAACGGAATTGAATACAATACATATAGACTTTTGTTGCTGGTTTTTCTTCAACGTTAAGTTAAGTTTTTAAGTTTTTTATTAAATTTTTGTTTTTTCAAAGTGCATTTACTTTAAAAATTTGTGAACTTTTGACTAAGTTATATCTGAAAGCTTCTTTAAGATACCAAAGAGTACAAAACCATTGAAAAAATCTAAGGAGTAAAGTCTTAAAAGTACAAAACAATTTGTTTTTACATATCTACAAAAAATGTATGTTGACAAGGGCATAAAAATGCATTCGATTTAAAAACATTTTAGGTATTAAATTTAAGACTTCCTCAACCGAAATTTATTGTTGTTTGTTTTAATTTTTTGCTCATTGAAAAATATAAATATTTCGTTATATCAAGTACTGCTGCCAATTACTTATTCTTCTATTAATCCAATTCAAAGAACTTCTGGCAAGAAGTAACACAATTATTTCTTCTGCTGAAATTCAAAATTTTCCCATTTAAAGAAGAGTATATTTTCGCTCTTCTTCTACTTTTTAAATTTAATTTCCCCCCCTATTAGTTCTTGTCACACTTTTACGTCCGAATGAAAATCCTGACAGATTTCCAATTTTTCGTCGAGTTTTTCCTTGTCTTGCCGAAACGAAACTTGACCAAAGTTATACGAATATGCTTTTTCCTTCTCACTTGTTCGTTGTTTTGTCAGCTGTCAGGCGCCAGTTGCAATCCACGTTGTATGAAATCACTGATTTTTCTCCTGCCCGGGGGAACAAATCAAGTGGATCCTCATGCGACATGTGTGCAGAATTTACGCTTGAAAAGAATGTGGAAAATGCTGTCGCTTGTAAATTTTGTGTTGGCTTGCGACGAAATACTTGAAAAAAGCATAGCAGGAGGAGCAGAAGGTGATGGAGGGGGTAGGTAGGGGGTTGGTTTGTCCAAAGAGACAACATTAATTTATGAGCTGCATGCCTCGGTGGCAGTGTGGCAAGTGCGAGTGCAATTTAAAGAGGGCGCCTGTCGGTTGCGTTAACGACTCCATTATAGCTCAAAAAACGGGCATAACTGGAGGTGGGGTAAAATGTTAATCCTTTCTCTCTTCCCCTTCCCCTTCCACTGCCACTGCCACTGCCACTGCCACTGCCTTGTTGCCCCTTGGTGTGCGTTGGCATTTAATTAAAATAGTTTGAACTTACGCTCATTTTGCTGACTAAGTTGTTTTTATGGCCACGCATAACGGTTCCAAATGCATTCATAAAAAAAAAACTTTTCGAGTGCCAGAATTATGTTTCAGCAAAAGAGCTCTTTTGTTTTTATTATACTCTGTTGGGTATTTAACATTTATGTTAAGCGATGTGCATCTTTAAATCATTTTCCCTTTACCTTTGTGAACTACATACAAGTAATATTATGGCTTTAAAAGATAAGCTTTTTTCATAATTTGAATATGTAAATTATGTATTTAATATTTACTAATTCTAGCTTAAACAAGATATAGCCTATTATACTTAATTGGGTAATATCTATATATATAGATACTACTCAAAAGTTCAGTCCACATTTTTTTATATATAATACCAGGAGTTAGTTTAATTTTGTGGATATATGTCAGGTAACTTTATCAATTTAGTTTTTTCCCTTTAAAAATTCTTTTAAAAAGATAATAAATTGCACATTGTGAAAATCTTTTAAAATTATTATATTATTTCTTCAAAATTTTAAAAGAAAATTCTTTCTTATAATATCGTATTAAATGTGTAAGAATCACAGTCGTAAGAGTATTTAGCCATCAGTTTTTTTAAGTTCTCAATTCTTTGTGGTTCTTGCTTGACTTTTACTTGCCTCCTGCTACTGGTGCGTCATTGGGTGGAGTCTCTTAATGACCTTATGTAACCGTGGCTCTAAGCCCCCTTCCCTCCCCTCCCCCCCCCCCTGCACAACGACAGCACTTCTCGATTTACAACAAAAGTTCCACATTGAGTCATTTGGTTGGGCTGCTGGAAGCTGTTGCCAACAAAAACAAACCAAAAAAAAAATTATGTTCAGCTGATTATCACTGTCAATGGCCAGAAACTTTTACCATGGCCAATAAAACTCAGCTATTGGGCAGTAGCTTGATATGAATATTTACATATATTAATATATGTACATATATATAAATTAATGTGTATGTTAATGTAAGTAGATCAGTTTTGTGTGTGTGTGTGTGTGTGTGTGTATCCGTTTCCTGTTTTTCTGGCCACTTTCGTGCCGCTTTCGAAGTTGCGTTTAAAACCAATTATCAAATCATGTCGCTGCTGGCTGACAAACTCATTTATTTAGCTTCCAGACATGTGCCTACAACAGTGCAACAAACACCAACACACACACACACACACACACACACACACTTATCAAGTCCAAGTGCAAGTCAAGTCAAGTCCCAATTTTGCTTTCGTTTTACAACAACAACAACTGATATACACATATTTATCTATATATATATATTTTTTCTATGGGAAAATGAACGATCCACAAGCTGTCAAACTGTCGCCAGGGCCTGAAACTGTCATTATTCAGTGTCAGTAGTTTGTATAGTTTTTTTTTTGGAGTTGGACATTTTCCAACTAAATTTAATGTGTGAAAATTAAGATTTTTTCGTCTTGTGTTTAAGTTTTGTTTTACTATGTACAGTAAGTATTATATGAGAAACTAGATCAACCTGATGTGCTTATCAATTAGTTTGCTTCCTTTTTATAACTATGAGAACCTGTCGACTGCTAAGTAAATTTACGGTTCCCCTACCTCTCTGTCGTGTTTCCACTTCTCTTCTTGCAACTGAGATTTGTTTTTTTTTGGTTTTTAGTAGGATTCTTAAGAGAAGAGATTTTAGTTCTTATGTGCATTATCCATCTAACTATCCGCTGGCTTAACTATTGTTATTACCTTTTACGCATTGGTTTCTAGAAATGTAAATTATTTAAGAAACAAGTCAATTATTATATATTATATTACTGTACAGGGTATTTGGTTAGTCCATTAAACGTTCTCATAGTTCTCTCGCCAATTTAAAAAGTATATGTACCATACAATCGGCATAAATCATGTGGCAAGCGCCACAAAAAACACGGCGACATATTAAATTTACAAGCAGATTTTGATTTATGCGCGTAATGCATGTAAATATATTATATTTATTATCGTTGTTGTTGCTAGTTGTTGTTGTTGTTATTACTGCTGTCAAGTCGTCTCAACGCTAACTTAATTTAACTCTTGTTGTTGTCTCTTCTCTCCTCGCACTTATCTTATTGTATCTCCAATGTCTCTGTCTCATTTTCGCTTAGCCCACACAATTTGCGGTATGTTGGCAACGTCACATGCAATTGGAGAATTCAAAAACCAAAAATGCTGTATGGGTACTCTAACATAGGGTATATGGTTATTTAAAGCAAGCCTAAGTAAGTTTATGATAATGAAATAATAAGTATACCAATAATTGTTGGTAATAATAATATATATAGTAATAGTAATAAATTTATAAACCATTAGAAAAAAAAAATTTTTGGAAAACCATGATTAAAAAAATTTCTAAGTATTCAATAATATTTTTTTTACAAATTTTATAATGTATATATTTATGTTCCATACTTACCATAGAAACAATAAATATCTTAATTACAAACATTACATAATCTAATACAGTGGTCGGGAAACGGGGTAAATTACCCCAAATGGGGTACAAATTAAATTTCTGGGGGTAATGGTAATGACTAAAAAGTATATATTTTAAATTTTCTATTCCATGGATCATTTTTTTACTCTCACCATGGGGTAATGTCAAGTTCGACAACAATATTTGGGGTAATGATTAAAAAAGTTCCCCGACCTCTAATCTAATAAAACCAAAATAGGAATTGATTTTAATTACATGTGACTGCTCTGAAGCTCTGACTGTTTATTCAAACATAAACTTTTTGCAGCATCTCATTTGAGTTTGTGGGCGTTTTAAAGCGCATTAAAATTACTTTCTTCGCGTTTATATCGCAGTGGAAATGACAAACTAACAGACAGCTCCATTAATTAAAATGAAAATTAGTGGTTTCATATTGTAGAGAATGGTAAGGAGGGAGATGAAGAGCAGGAGGCAACAGGGCCCACATTCATTCCTGGAAACCACATTCAAAAGCAGCAATTAGTGGCGAGCGTGTAAAAATCTCTTTACGGGCAATTTGATAAATCCACATCCATAACTTGACCCACTTTTTGGGCACACTGTTGAAGTCTCTGCCAACACCATTTCCCACTCTCTCTCTCTCTCTCTCTCTCTCTTTCCACTTACCTCTCATTCTGACTGAAATGTACTAAGCATTTACGTTTTCGTTCTTTTTTAGCTCATCTTCCTTTTCCTCTGGCAATTTGTATAAATGTCCATACATTTAATTTTACATTTATCATTTCACCTGTCCAGCAAGTCAGGATTTCGAAGTCGAAGCTTAAAGTTGAATTTATCAATAACTTAACTTTTTAGTTGTAGCTTATGTCTAACTTTAAATAAAATACGCAACGAGCTTATAACAAAAAAAATAAATAAAAAAAAAACTAATGCCAACTATAAAGGAGTCTCTTGCGTAAAATTGTTGAGAATTTCTTTTGCCATGGAAATGTTTATTCAACAATTCTCGACCACACAAACTGCCACTCGCTGGGGCCCTTAACTTGTCCAAGAGGAAGGCAATTAAACGAGTTGCGACCGCAACAGTCAGCGGAATATTACAAAAAATATATATATATTCATACATATACATATGTAAAGTTCTAGTTGTGCGCTTTTTATGCATATGAATGAAAAATGCAAAGCATGTTTAAAATTAAAATAAAATTGTAGTAAAAAAAGTCAAAAGGGCAAATGTAAATAAATGAATGACAGTTGGAACTAATTGAAACAGTTGACATGTTGCTGGTTCAGCGTCGCGACACATTTGCAAATTGTATTAATATGTATGACAAACATAAAAGGCAATACAATATAAATCAATTAAATCAATTCACTTTAAAGCTTAAGGAACGCATGAAATGATTTAATTTGTAACGTCAATTTAAATTGCGCACAGTTGGCGCCACTCAGTGTTGGAAAATTTATAGAGCGTGAGTAGAGAGCGCCTTGGTAGCATCGATACTCACACACAGAGCTGGTCACAGAGAGAAAATATTTGCTCTCTCTGTCCTACTCATTTTCAACGCCTGATTCTGCTTCTTGCTTAATGCTTTTCGTCAGTTTCGTCTGAATTTTCGTCGCGTGAGGTTGGTTGTGCAAGTGCTGCGCACGGCATTCTTGTGTAAAAACGCATTTTATTAAAAGAAAATGTAAATGCACCTTACCTTCATGATATATACCTTCAACATAACGTCTAGCTTGTCCAAGTGCATTTATTTTGATACATAAATTCAGTGCAAAACTTGAATTAGGAAAAATAAAACAATTCGCAACTCAAATGTTAGTTAGAAAGAGACAACGCTACTGTGTGCGCAATTTGTTGATGTCGTTTTTGTTGCTGTTGAAGATATAATGCCTGGCGCTTCTGCTCACATGCAGTTGTTGTTGCTGTTGTCGGATGTGCGAGTGTTTTGTTTGTAAAAGAACAAGAAAAGTGCCAACAAAGAAAATAAAAAAAGGATTGCATTGTTGTTGTTGCAGCCGGCAAAACAAATGGTTGGAGCTCAAGTTAAATGCAAATAGCCCAAGAAGTCGCAACATATTCAGTGCTGAAAACACAGCACGCAAAATTCGGGCGAATACACAAGAAAAAAAATTTCAAGTGAGCGTATAAAGTAATATAATAACGTGTCGAAAGAATGCGCAAAATGTGTAGAATGTTTGTGCAAGAGTAACAGCGAAAACGAAACCGATACCGAAACCAGCACCAAAGCAATAGAATAAAAAGAGGCCGTCAATATGCAATTCAATAAAAGAAACATTAGAGTGTAGAAAAATATTGTTATTCAAAATCAAAACAAAATCGTAGCAAAACAACGGTTTCAATTAGCTCGCAACAAAAATACGCAATGGCTGCTGTTGAACTAAGGAACTTGTTGGGAGTGTACATTATATTTACGGCACTTTTACAGCTGGCAACATTTTCGCAAGCAAGTCAAGGTGAGTAATTATCGATAACAATTAGTTTTCTATGGTTCTGGGCTCATATTGATAAAGCACAACGTACTTGGTGACAAGTTGTCTGGCTGACGTGCAAAAGCGCAGGTTTTGTTTTATTTTACTCCCAACTACTCGGAAATTAGTTTACCTTATGGCACAACTGATAAGCTTAATATTTGACCACATGTAAGGCTTAGTGCTACAGTACCTACTCTATAAGTGTAAACTAAATTCATTTTTCTTTCTACATATTACAATCACCGTTTCTTTCTAATTATATTCTTCATCTTTAATAAAATTACCAATGTTTACCACCAACTTAATTGCAACGTTTCCACTTAAGGAGCGTTTACTGTATTTGTATTTCGCTTTTTCCTCACTTGTTGCAAAAATTGACGCAAATTGGAGTCTTTTCGCAGTCCATAGTTCCCCAATAGTATACCAAATAACAAATCACACACGTTTCTTATCCATATGCCAGTCATATTGTCATTTGATGGTGTTTGCAATAATGAATGTAGTGTATAGATAAGACAAGGACGTTGCCAACATAAAGTTATCAGCAATTTACTATCAGCTTTTGAGTAGTTTTAATGAGTACCGTCGGAGAGTTTGAGACGCTAATTTGCCAAATACTTTAAAATGGCTCTCATCTATAATTAAACACAATCTTAATAACACATTTACCTGTCTAAATACTTTATCTTCAATCAATGAACCAGTGGCATGCCACCCAAAAGAGGAACAACAAGTGTGTTTTTTACAGCAGGTAGAAAAAAAGAAAGAAAGTAAAAATAAAAACATTTTATCCAGGCAGCTGAAACGCATTAACTGATTAATTTACAACAGCAGGCAACACAGCGTTCTCGCTTCAATTTTTCAATTTTCAGTTTTGTATCGAAAAATCAACATCAGCGGAAATCCTCACGAAATGCGGAAATAATGCAAACAAATTAAATGCTTTTTTCAACCAAATAGGGCTAAAATGCCGTCAAGGCAACCAAAGCCAAAACGCTCCCCCTGCAAAAGAGGCAAGTAGTAGTAGAAGAAGCAAGTATACAGCTTAAGCACATGGGGTGCCTGAAAATTTATCAGTGCCAGCTCACAGAACACAAAAAAATAAAAAAACAAATCAAATGAACATCCCCGAAAAGTAGAAAAGTCAAGGCGGAAAAATGATAAGCTGTCCCCGTTGTTGGCATGTGCTTTATCAAAACCAACTTGCGGCTAAAATATACATAAGCAAATTGCGTGTTACGGCATTTTAGACTATTTGGGTCAGCATTCCTAGCAGAACCAGGATTATGTCTAGGGCGTACACTAACTTACCAAAGAAACAAGATAAAAATAGATCCCGGGGTTTGTTTTATTAAATAAATTAAAAGTAAATATTGGACATACGCAACCATTTTGACCAGAGAAACAATAAATTTTTCAATTCAATTAATGTCGCTGATGTTCAATTTTATTAAATATATTTAATCTGATCTTAGCTTGTAAAACATTAATTAATTTCGTGTAAATGCATTTAATATGCAGATGGCTTATTGAGACTAAAAAGTTAAACTATTAAATTTAAAAAATATATATATATTTATTATTAATCTTGAAAAAAGAATTATTGTTATGGTTGATTGAATATCAGCTTATGTCCAAAATCAATTAAATATTGCATACATATGTGAAATGTTTAAACTTAAAACAGAATGTACTAAAATAACTGAACTAAAAGTTGCCAATAAACAAGTGTTTACTAGAAAAACACGAATTTTTTAAAATTTGTATATTTTACATGGACTTGCCTTCGTGCTTTGGAGATTTACAACTAAATTAAAGTCTCGAAGTCGCATATGCGATTTAAACTTTTAATCTCTTGCGTTCACACATAAACATTACGTTGACACGCATTCCGTTATTTGAATGGAGCTTTGTAAGGCATCGCGACACAGCTTGGGCTCAGGTTGTATACACACACACACACGCAATGTCCTTAATTAATGGCCAGGCGGTAATTAAAAAATCTTACTGTAAGAACAACAACAATGAACTGCTGGGTGTAACCAAGGCAAGCAGAAAGCAGTTTAATTTACGTTCTGTGCTGTTGCTCCTGTTTTTCCATTCCCAACAGAAGAGCATATAAATAACTCTCCTTTCGCCCATCTCCCATCTCGTTTCTGTTTTCACATTTTTCTTTAATGGTCATAATTCTTTGTTTAGTGCTATGCTCTGTGTGTGAACTGTGACAATTGTTTTGCGTTTCGTGCTTTTAAGTATCCGTGTGCGAATCCTGGCTAGACCCGGACCACCATCATATTTGGCCGCATTACGTGATATACGATATGAGTGACATGTTATTCTAATTTCACACCCCCTTTTGTTGTGTTCTTCTTCTCTTGAAGGGTGCGCTGTCATCTAAAGCATTTCCATATGGTCCGCTTCGGGCACTCTTTGCGTGTTTTTTTGTATGTGTGTCGCAATGTGTACACAATGTACATAAAATAAATGAGAGGGGAAGGGGGAAGAGAAGTTTAGGTTTGAAAAACGAGCCCAGAATGAGGTCATTTCTTTTCAGTCACACTTTGTATTTTTTGACCCGGCCCGGCTGTCAACTAATTACACTCATTGCAAAAGTTTTTTTTTTTCTCTTTCTTAAGCGCCGGAAGCTTTGTTGTTGTTACTGTCGTCGTTGTTGGTTGCAAGGATCTCGCATTTGTCGGTGAATTCTTTTACCAGCTTGTCAATTTTCAATCAGTGCAAACAAAATAACATATCGTTAAGGAGTGCCGCCTGTGCCACCTTGCCACCCTTCCCTTAAGGAAGTTCTTTGTCGTTGATATTGACGTTGCTTGCAACGGATGCGAGTTATGGTTGCATGTTTGTATGTGTGTGTGTGTGTGTGTTTAACTTGGCATTGTGGCATTGACATTTTTCAAGGTTGCACTTACAGCTTAGCACAAAATATGTTCAAATCAAATATTGACTTAAAGGTGACAAAAAAGCTGGTGAGAAAACCAAACTGATTGCAATATTAAAACGTTTGAGAACACAAAAGTAAGAAGAGTAGGGAAAAGAAAGCAAATCTAGGACTTAAAAAACGTATTTTATATTACATTTAACTCTTTTAGAAAAGTTTTTATTTTTATGGTAACATAAACAATTCAAGTTAAGATACGCAAATTGTTTAATTTGTTTTAAATAATGTTGAGATTATAATATCAAAGAACTTTGTGCTTACAAATTCTAGTTGTATGTTTAAAAAATATATTTTGTTCGAAATTAGGTTGAAACAAAACTGTTTATGATGTATTTGACCATGAAGTAAATTATTTTCTTGTTCATCCATAAATGAAAGCATCAAAATTTTACATATTTTTGCCAAAACTCATTAGGCATGAAGGGAAATTTTTTATAACTTAGCTCAGTTAACGTTCAAACGAATGTGCTACTGCCAGCTGCTCATTTAAATTACCAAAATTTTACGGCAAAAATTAATTTTAATTTCCACACCACATACATTTTTCGCTGAAAAAACAATGAATGCATTTTCGACATGTCATGTTGTTTGTTTTTTGGCATTTTTATGGTCCGACCGCAACAGCAACAACATGACTGTTGGGTGCAACAACCAACATATTTTTTTTTTACAAAAAAAAAAAAAACAACACAATAACAACTCTTCCGTCTCGCTCGCTCGCTCGCTTGAACTCCCTCGCTGGCGGCAAAATGCAATTTGGGCCAAGTTCTTCATCCTTTTTAACCAATTCGAATAAGCCAACATGAATAATTCACAACAACAACAACCACAGCAAGAACATCAGCAACAGCAGAAGAAATACCAAAACACATTTTCAAATTGTGTCCGTTGTTGCTGCAGTTGTTGCTGCTGCTGCTGCTGAAGTTCAACGCACCCGAATTCACCGCAACAACAACAACAAACAAGTAACAACCTCCAAATCTGGTCAGAGTTGTTCTCGCTATTCTGTTCCTCGGCTGATCTCTCTCAAGGCAAAGCAGCAGCAGCAGCAGCAAAACCATCTACACAGACCAAGTCGCCAGGCCAGGCAAAATGTATGGCAACAGGAAATGGCATAAAATTCACTTTATTTTCATTTGCAATTACTTTGTGGCATTGGCAATGCAAAAGATCTGGGCTCAATTGTTGTAAGGGCGTGTGGGCGTGGTCGTTCAGCCAATTTGCATATACCATATAACACGGTGTGAGTATGAATCTTGTATGTGTGTGTGGGAGGTGCAGCCAATAAGCTACAAAGCAGAGCTTCAACTAAGTCTAGAAGTAAAATTGGAGCTAGAGCTGGATTAGAGGTAGAGAGTACGACATTCCCTTTAAATATCAAAACTTTTCTGAAAGCGTAAACGATTATACAAAGTATTAGTTTTCTGGCCATGGTTTAGCATCCACAGCATTTTAATTTAAAACTCGATTTTAAGTGGAAATGCAAGTTTAATTTATCATGTAGCTTCAAAATTGAAGGTAGCATAACCTTGTCAAAACTAAACTAAACTTTACTGCAGCTACGTAGAAAATATATATCAATCCCAGCTCATGCAATGTTTCTTGATCTTAAAACCCACTGTTCTATTTATGAAACTACGATAACTTTTATATGCCATTCTTTCAAAAAAAATTATCGTTTAGCTTTTCACAGATTTATTTTACGTTATAAATAATCTCAATCGATTTATATTAAAAGCTTTATACTTTCTTATACATGGAGTACGATTTTACGACTTTTGTTGTCATTCCTTTGCTTGCGTTTCCAATTTCATCTGATACCAATTTATTATCATTTCCATTTACATGTCCTCTCTTATACTTAACTATATATCTCGTATTGGACTGAGTGCTATTTAAACGGCACTTTAAGCGTTTTACAACGCCAGCAGACATTGTAATGGGTGCAAATCCTGAACAGCTTTAAATGCAGTTACCGGCTAGCCGGTCCGCTGCCCTCTATACAAATCGAAGCGAGAAACCCGCTCGTAAAAATCACGCCCCAGCTTTAAAGAGCTCCTCTAGGCTCGGGGTGTTCCATAAACCGCCCAGACATTATTCAAGCGTTGAGCTGCGAAGCTTTGCTTAAAGTTTAAGACTCGGCTCTATGCCAATTCATTTAATCACTTTTTGCAAACGGAAGTCGATAGTGGCTTCAATTTTGATTTTTTTTAAACACCGTTCATTTAAGATATGTAATTGCTACCAGCTACCAGCTACTTCAGCTGGAGATCAGCCACGCCTAGAGTCGACTTTGACTTCGCGTACGAGTTTGAATTGTGCCCGCAGCTGGGTAAAGAACTCAATTAAAAACTTTACCCGACAATCGCCACTCCGCGCTTCCCTCCTTTGGGACTGCCTATGAAAAGCAAAAAAAAAAAAATTGTAAACAAAGTTGTTCGCTAGAGGGAATACCCTTTGTACAAATATTTTTTAGTTTTTAATAAAGTTTCTTCTTAAAATTGTATGCAATTATAAATTTGACGTTTTTTAAGTTTTTTGAAAAAATTACACAAAATGTTTAGCGATCTTTTAACCCTTTCGAAAAAAAAAAAGTTTTTAGTCACACTTAACTTTGTGATATCCTACATATTTCTTAAGTTTGTCTTTTGTCCAAAAATTTTCATCTATTTTTAATTTTTTGCTTGTTAAATAATTCATTCCTTTCCTTTCTTACACATAAAATAGGTTAAAGGGTATTAAAAACAACTTTGCTTCATAATAATTTTTGCATTGTAGTTGTTGTTGTTGTTGTTGTTGTTGTTGTTGTAGTAGCTGCGGGGCAACATTAATTGAAAACGCGGCAGCAAATTGAGTTGGTCATTTAGCTGGCATGTCCATGTCTCGACAAGACTCTCCGCTCGCTCTTGGCTCGACATCTCCACATCCAGTTCAACAACTTATCAGTCGCTTATCGGTCAAGCAGACGCCCAAAGACCTTAAAGACTAAACGTTTCTTGTTTGTTGTTGTTGTTGCTGATGGCCATGGGTTGCCTTAAAGTAGATCGATCGTTGAATTCAATCCACTCTCCACAGCCGAGCTCCTCCTTCTCCTCCTCCTTCTGTCTGTATCTGTAGCGTTAATCTATCGTGGTTGCAGCGATTGCCGCACAACAAAATAGAACATGAAAAACGAGCGCGACGCTTTTAATACAACGGCGACGACAAACGACGCGACGTTTTGTATGTATATATATATATGTATTCTGGTGGGGTGGGAGAAGTTGGGGTGTGAGAGGGGTTTTGGTTAGGCAGCCAAGTAATTTGTTACAAGCAACAGGCACAAGACAAAAGAAACAGGCGCGCGCTCTTTTCGACTCTGATCCGATCTGAAAACTGCGATTCCCGCTTGATTCTCCTTGCCCATTCGAACTCAACTCTGACTCGCAGTTGAAGCGAATGTGCAACGGTTGCTATTATTTCAAATTTATCTACAAAATGCACGTACTCCATACCACTTACCGCGTCTGTGCCACTGTTATTGCCCTCCCAGCTTATGCACACTGTTTTAAAAGTCAATGAAAAACAAAACAATATATTTTAAATCAAGGAAAAGAGACAACTTGTAAAAGTTTTGAGGAATAGGAGAAGACAATAAAAAGATTGTTATAAAAATTGAAAAGTATTTTTAAGGGAAGATTAGGAGAAACTGGTGAATAGTTGGAGAGGAACGTTACCGATGAAGAGAACAAATGGATATATAGAAAACATAGTTAACAATAAATTTAAAAATATATCTGATTTTCCCCTGATTAATATATGTTAGCAAAAACATTTTTGACTAGAAAAGTAGTTGAGTTTTTTATGTAATTTATTGCATTATTGTATATATCTAAACCGTTTTTTGTATATATTTAAATAAAAATAGTTATTTATTAAGTGTTGGCAACTTCTTCACAAACTTAAACGATTTAATACAAATTGACACACTTAAAGTAATTCAATAGCTTTGATAATAGTTATTTTATACCACTGTGCACACTGTCTAGTTGGCCTCACGACACGCTTGGCTCCAAAGCCAGAGGCACAAACCTACAAAAAACACACACACACACATACTTTTATACATATAGTCAGTGATCTTTGTTAGCAGTGCTGTGATCTTATCTCAAACGTTGTCCGCTGTCCGCCTTGTAAACTGTCCGGACGCGTTCGCGCAACTTAAGTAGGTACTAAGTGCTGCTTACTTTAGAGCCATGGCGCAAACACAGACCTGGCCAAGTCGAGCTGCGCTCTGTTAAGCTGTTGAACTCGCTGTCTGCCATTTGTTACTGTTGGTGTTGTGTTCTTATAAAAGCGATTGCAATGGCAAAAGAGTCGATAACATGTGCAGTTTATGACGCGTCTGTCGATATCTGATTAATGGCAATTATCTCTGCATTGCCAAGAGCTGTTGTAACTGCAACTGCAACAGATGCGGCTGCTGCTGCTGATGCTGCTGCTGCTTGACTCTTTGGCGTTGTGTGACATCTTCAATTGAGCTGTCATGTTTTGGTTGTTGCCACTGAGTTTTGAGTTAAGTTTTTTGCACTAATTTACGTGTCGCCAGTGATATTTGCATAAAATGCTTAAAATGCGACCAACTGCAATCAAACGCCGGATCTCCGTTCAGTTTGGTTTACTTTAAGTTTTGCTGCTTTTGCTGCCCCATTAGATGCTTCACTTTATGTGCGGCAGACAAACACTTCAGTTTTCATCATTCTCCTTCGCTCTGTGTTAGCTGACACTTAAATCTGTCTCGGCCAGACCAGACGGGAAGAACTGGAATGCGGCAGCCGTTTCGGCCAAACACTTGACTTGAGAACTGCGTAACTTTGCAGCCGCCAAAATGCTGCTGGCAACATTTACTTTTCGACCGGGCTTAGATCTTATGTGCTGCTTTTGTCCATGTCTTTTTGGGTGCCATATTTGGTCATGGTCTTAAATTGGAATCCTTGAGTCTAGCTGTAACTGTAACATTTATAAATAAAATGTTGCGTTTAGCTTAAACCTAATACACTCTATATAAAACGCTAGCACAAATTAAGCAAATCGTATAGAATAGAAAAAATACAATGCTCATGACAGTTTAGAAAAAGTGCATGTTATATATCCCTTATTTTACTTGTTTTTATTGTGTTTCTTGCGACTTGTCGTCGTCTGTGATGCATTAACTGCCATCGTCTTTATGCTTTTGGCTGCCTTCCACATTTTGCAGTTGTCGCTCAGTTATGCAAATCTTGTAATGAGGTGGTAAAAGACCAGACTCAACTGCACTTTTCACGTCTCTCTGGCAATGACACAAATTGCTTTTGTCTTTCGTGTATGTTTTGTGTTTGTCGTTAAGGCTGGGACCCTGAAGGTCTTCGAGTAACTAGTCTATGAGTACAAGTACCCAGGGCATTGTTTATCCACTACCTAAAACGGTGCTGCGCATACGTTGTATGCCTCGCTACAAATTATGCGCAAATTGTGACAATGGAGTTGGTTAGTTGAGAGCTGTGTTTATAACTACTGGGTTGGGCGCCTATATAGCTTAACAAATATACAATTAGGGGTAGGCTCGTAAACAGAACATGTAGGGTGCGGTTAGCAGTATGAATTTGTATAATGTATACTCATAAATTAAGTGGAACGAATAAATAGTTTGACAGTCTACAACAGAATAACAACACTTCGGGTGATTTTGAGATCAGTAAATGTCGAATTCACGATTTGAAAGATAAAATATCATATTCTTACACAATATTTGTGTATTTTGAATGCATTTCTTCTTTGAAGATTAAAGATCTAGTTACTGTTTTTTTTAAATTATTATTATAGTTTGAAAATTATATCTAAACGAGTTATAATTATATTATCAATAAAAACAATCCAATAATTATATTCATATTTGCTGGCTATAATTACTATAATAACATTGAATAAATATTAATGTATCATTTAATACATTGTTTTATTCCAACAAGGTTAAGGCTCATGTAAATTCTCGTACCGCCAATAATATTAATTATTGAGTTTTCGCGTCACACGAATAATAAATGTGAAGCACTGGGTTAATCTATATGTGATATACCTATCTGTAAGCTGAATGTAATAGGATTGGACTCAATACAATTGAGATACACAGATCCTAAAATTGAAGTGGCTGTTTATCCACTGACGTTGATGTTAATCAATTTTATCGAAACAAATATATATATTTTATATTATGTACTGTTGATTCTGGGACTGGTTAAAAGCTACTTTGCTTTGAGTTCTTATCGATTCTTATAGTTTTCAACTGCTTTAAGAACGATTTAGGTTCAGTACTTCCTATACCCAAGCATTTCGGATTCGATTAACCCTAAAAGTCTAGTTAAAGTAAAATTTTTTGTTTTTTCTGATCTTTTGGCACACTCATAACTTTCACACGCCGCTGGAAGCAAATGCCGTTAGCTGAATGTTAAACGAAGGCTAAATTACTCGCTTGATGCAGATATGAAATCCCGCCAGTTGTTGGGTTGCTCTGACAAGCATGAAATTGCGCGTCGCTACTCGTCGCTAAAATAACAACAAGAACAAGAGCAAGAACAACAACTAGAAACGACTTTCGCACTTGAACTTTTGCACAAAGTGTTCAACATGACAGCCAAGAAGACGAAGCAGACTTTTTGAATTTTGCCAAGAGGGAGTTGAGAAAAAGTGAACTGGACATCAGCTCTAAATTGCTAAAGCGGAAGTCACGTAGAGAGCAAGAGTAAAAGACAGAGTCAGAGAGAGAGTGAGGATAGAACAGCTGCCAAAAAGTGATTGATGCGCCGTTAAACCAAAACCAATGGAAAACCCATTTCCCCAACCATTTCCCTTAGTGCCTGCGCATTACCGGTCTGTCGTTTGGTCCCTTAGCCTTGCATTTAATTAAAACTTTTGCTACTCGATCGTCCAATGTAGTGTGTAGTTCTTATGCAAAAGTTGTCTTTCTCATATGCTACGGCGTTTGGCATATGCAAATTTGAACCATTTGTATAGGAGAACTAGTCGGGCTAGAAAAAGCTTATTCGAAACGCGCAGTTGCTGCCTGTCAATCCATAAATTGCAATCTGCAATTGCGCCTTTAGGGGCCAACAGCAAGTTCAGGGCCACGACATGTGTGCCTTACCTCTCTCACCCCGCCTTACTCTCATTCGTCTCTCTCACGTTTATTTTTCTGCTCAAATCATCGTTGGGTGTTAGGTTTTTGTGTAAATATTATTGCAGATCAAATATCAAATATTTTGCTTGACAGCCAACGTCTCTTTCTCATTTTTTTTTTCTTTCAACTGAAGTCTCATCGTGCGGGATTAACCTGTAAATATTTGCAGCATCGTATGCCTATTGTACAAACAAAGATCTTAAAACGTTTGTTTAGCATTAGAACAACTACCATTTGGAAGTCCCCCAACAATACTTTTGTCAAAAGCCAACACACATTAATCTTTGTCAAACTGAAAATAAACATTTTTGGGGGCGCAATAGAATACATCACATCCTAGTTGTATGTATTGGGATATTTTGACAATCCTAACAAAGTCACTTAATTGCCTCTCGAATGCCTTTTGACCCTTTGCTGGTTCAATAAACTAGGCTATTTGTTTTATTGATTGCCTTATCAGTTATTTGAGTGAAACGCATTTTTTTCAATACCTCTTACAAATACTCATCGAATAGGAAGATATTCTTTAAATATTACTTACAAACTTTTTCAAGATCTAAATATTTGTAAAACTAAAATATTTGTTACTTAAGATTTTGGATTATCTTTAAGCCATACTAACTGGTATGTTCAAACGACGTATCCTTTGTTTAGCTTATCCAATACTTAAAACATAAATTTAAATATTCGATAAACAAATGTCACAAAATTCATCGATGACTTTTAACTTCTGCTTGATTTTAGTATAGGAAAAAGATGCAGGATTGGTTTGTCGAGAAATCCCGAGTAGATGATGCCCTGAACCATATACTGCATACGTGATATAACTTCAATGTTCCTTGTCTTCGGTGATGTTTCTCAAACGATTTCAATAAAAATCAATCAATAATATATATTCTTCGGTCGGAGTTGCTTCATTCTGTCTGTTATATACTTTTAAACACACTTCATTAACAGTTAAGATAGAATCTTGTTGGCTTTTATGGGCCAATGATTACCACTATATTTAGTATATTTTTAAACAATTAACTGTTATTATAAAGTTATTAACAAGCTAAAAAAAATGTCAAAATTTTCGTTTAAATTTCGAAACTGCCCCTTTTTGAAGTTTATATCAATCGCAACATTTGTCAATTATAGTAACATGTTTTTACGAATTTTGTTTTTGCTTGCAATCCTGGTGATTTTATGTGAATGTTTTAATTCACGTCACACGAATATCAAATGCGAAGCATTGCATAAACCGGATTTTAAAGTACCCGTCTGTAAGCTAAAGGTTATAGGACGAAATCAAATCGGTGCCAATGTCCAAGTGGATCTTTTAAAAACAATAAAAAATGCCACTATGAATTTCAGTGTTTGGAAAAAACTAAACAGCTATTCACCATTTCTGTTCAACGTTACTTTGGACTTTTGTCGCTTCATGAAGCATCCAAATCCTGTATCAGCTTTCTATCAGTTTCATAGGGGTATAATGCCATACTCCAACTGGAATCACACTTGCCCCTACGAGGTGAGTAACAGCTTAAAAAGCTTGGTTTTAAGATTATATTTTTTTCTCTATAACAGGGCAGTATTATAGTCAAGGACTTTGTGCTAAATGACAAAATATTTGAAAAGGTGCCTTTTTCACAAGGAAGCTATATGTTTAACCTGAGAATAGCTAGAAACTCCATCTGGGGATTAAATTTTAACTTCTACTTGGATATAGACATTAAGTCAACTTTGTGAAATTAAACACGTATCATTGTATTGTTTGAAAAATATGTTAAAGAGTATCTCAACGTTCGTCAATCTCCATGTTGTTTGTATCGTTATTTAACTTGATTTTACTTCATATCAGCGTACAAACATAAGTCCCGATAACGAGCTCCAGCCATCGATCTATAGATAACTTTTTGGTGCTGCGCCGTGGGTCAATTTTATAGTTCCTCAAAAAAAAAAAAAACAAAAAAAGGTTTTTTTTGGGGCTCTGTGCATGCCGCGTCATTGCCTGAAGAGGGAGTGTGGGTATTGGTTATTGAATTGAATACTGCTATGAAGTGAGACTGAGAGAGACTGTCTGGGTAATAAATAAGATTGAGTATATACTCATATGCACTCACAATTTATGACTGGGTCGACTTGAAGCATTGTTCCATGCACTGCCACTGGGCATTAGGCACATCCATAACGCATTATGGAAACGCTTTCTATTTATGAAAGTTTCTGTTGCCGCGGTCAGAAATCATTTGAAAATTTGTCAGGTTATAGTTCAGCTCTCTTCAACACTCACAACTCCTTACTAGACCGACCGTACCCAGTTCATTATTTCTTGCTCAAACACTTTTTACACAGCAGTCACGTACAGAAAGCTGCAGCTGCAGCTGCAATCGATATGATTTTAATACATTTGATGGTTTCTTGTGATGTGTTTCTGTGCTACAATTGTTGAAATCAAAATAATAAAAGATACATTTGTATTCAAGAATTGTTGTTGAACTTTAATAATTTATTAAGATTGTTAGTAGTATTATAAACATATAATTTTTCAGCCTAGTTATTAAAAATGGAAAGACTAAGAAAAGGTTTTAAATTTTGTTATCAGAAATGTAATAGTTCGAAAACTTATTCAAAAACAAGTAAGAAGGCTCTAGTCGAGAAATCCCGACTAGACGATACCCTGATCCCTATACTTTACGCGTACAGTCATCGCTTGCAAGAATGTGTGTACGCGCATACTGCATACTCAACTTCAAGGTTCCATATCTCCGGTGTTTCTTAACCAATTTCAATAAAAATTTCACAGATTTTTATTATTTTGTTAACTTTATCAAACGCCGTCTCAAAGTTCTCCAAATTCAATATTTTGTTGTTATCGATCCCATGTGTATATCGTAAAGGAGGAAAGTTATCGAAAATCGAAATCAAACTTGTACTGGAATCTGAAGTCTCTAGCTCTTATAGTCTCTGAGATCGACGCGTTCATACATACAGACGGACAGACGGACATGGCTATATCTTCTCGTCTCGTGATGCTGATCAATAATATATATACTTTATGGGGTCGAAAATGCTTCCTTCTGCCTGTTACATACTCTTGCACAAAACCATTATACACATTTTTAATGGGATCAGGGTATAAAAATGATGCAAAACTAATATCTGTACTTAAGTATGTGCTTGTGTGCTTAGTTTTAGTTGAAAAAAAAATTTGCGGTCTCTATACGCGTATTAGCGAATTTAATCAATTCTAATTTTTGGTCTGATGAACAGATTAAACCCCATACTCGTATTATAATTTGTGGCAGTGAAAGCACAATATCAATATAATATATATAATATAATAGTTTTTATGCACTGCCGCCTGCCAGTTGTCGTTGTTGTTGTTGTTGCGGAGTCTGTGATTGCAAATGTTTTGTTTGTGGTTTAATATATGTACATGCTACAATTCATCGATTTGGCAAAACAATTGGTCGGCTTTTGGCTGACAAACTTGGAGCACTGTTGCACCAGTTGTTGCTCTTGTTTCTGTTGTTGATTGGCTAGGCCGCAAAACATATTTTCAACAGAGTTGCTGCTGCTGCTGCTTGCAACCAGGGGCGCCTATCTAATGCGGTCAGTGTGGCGACTCTGTGGGCAGTGGCGGCGGCAGCATTATATGTGGCAGCAGCAATGCGTGTGGGCAGGTCATAAAAATAATAAAATGCCCCAAGTGTAAAACTGGCCAAAAACAGACAAAACTAAAGAGTTAATGTGACTGCAAAAAATTAAATATAAATTTGACGTCGGCTCGTAAAACATGCCAAAAGAATTTAAACAAGCAGTGAGGGCTGCGTTAAGCAGGGAGAGAGAGAGAGATAGAGAGAGTTTACTGAGTGTTAGTTGAACTTCAACCGCAGATAAACCAGTCAGCTGAAGTGCGGAAGTTGTGAACTGAACTCTAGTTTGTGTCTTTATGTGTGTGTGTGTGTGCGTTTGTAGCAGACACATAATTCATACATTCACAAAAGTATTTATCGATTTTTTCTTCTTCTCGCTTGTCGCTGCCCCAAATGGTTTAGGGGGAGTCGAACTCAGCTGTTAGTTGAGTCTTGTCCCTCTTGCAATATTTTTACGATTTGCAACAGACGTTTGCCACTCAGTCCACACACACACACACACACACACCTAATGCGCGCGCCTTTCAACAGCATCACTTTATTATACAAACATACGTATATACATATAATTTGTGTAAGAGTTGTTGTGCTTGTTGCGGTCGCTACCAAACACGACAAATGTTTTGACGCAGTCGGCGAGGCTGTTTTTGGGGAGAGGTTCTCTTCTTGGGGTCGGTCTGGTCATGCCATTAAATTCAGAAAGGAAAAACACAAAAAAACAAAAAAAAAAGTTTACGGAAAATGTTTTCAGTTTGTTGCTGATGCTGATGATGATTCAGAAAAGTGTGTAAAAATATTTCGCATAGCCTTTTCCAAAGCAAAAAAAATATAAAAAATTGCTTCCTCGCAGCGATTGTCGAGTTTTATTATTGGCACACACACTCACATTTACACAGACACACAAAGAGATCCTGTGTGGCAAGCCCATTAACTGATACCTAAACGGCAAAAACCTTTTGTTTTTAATGGGTTTTAAGTGTATTTTGAACCCTGCGTCTGTGTCATAAATAATAATGCTGCACGACAAAATCAGATGATTTACTTGGCTTTGATGACACTTTACATGGCCATAATTTGTTGCCACACAGTCAACACAGGAGCGCGTACAAATGTTATCAGTTGAAGCACACCTCCCAACTTCCCAACCTCTCACCCCTCCCCCTTAAGCCTTGTCTACTCCTCTTGAACGTGGGCGTGGATGCACCAATAAAACTTTTTTCTGTTTCAAACTTTTATTTTCGTGCGGCCCCTAAATCAAATTTTAGTTTTGTCTTTTTTTTATTTTTGGTGATATATGCACTCATTAACTGTAAGTTATGTTCGGAAAATATCATTTAAAATGTATCTCATATTCTAACAAGTTTTTAATTGTATATTTTTTTCAATTTGCTTTCAGGTAAGTGAATATTAATCACCGAATATCTATTGGAAAGCAAAGTTCGAAAGGACGATGTGGAAACGCTGTTTAAATCGATACTGTTTGAATGTAAGGTAAGGGAAAATGGAAAAGGGTTCTATGGAGTTTAATGGAAGGTCGAAAAAACGCTGTTCAAATCTTCAAGGTGATTGTGGATATCGATTTTGATAAGTTTAAAGGAGGAATTTGAAAACTGAGCCAAAATCTACTCAGGTTTTATGTAAGGCTTGAATTAATGGGAAAGGATTTAATCTTTCCTTTATCATTCGTGAATAATTAAAAACTTTTTACAAAAACCTATTAAACTAGTATTAACCAAGGAATACTTAACCCTTTCGTATTGTCTAAAATTGATCAAATACTCCTCACAAAACCGCACAAATAAGATTTAGTTGTGTAAATTGTTGTACAGTTTTGATATAGACATATGCATATCAAATGCAATCATATGCATTTTCAATTTTCCACTGACTTCCTCTTCAAGTGCATCTCACTTAATGCAAATGCAATTGTAAATTATAATTGCCAGCCACAGCTTAAGTTTGGTACATTCTATGTAAATTGAAGTTTTCTGAGGTATATGCATTTCTAAAGACAACTTAGCGCTTATAACAGTGTAGAAATACCCTAATAAATAAATTATAAATAAAATCTTCGATTAAAACAAAGTCTTTGTCCTGATTTACTAAGTGCTATCAACTCATAGCCTAAGCGATAAGGCATAGCATAGGTGACCCAATGAAATTGGATCGTTCTATAATGCAACTGCAAGTGGATACATTTTAGGGTCAATGAGCAATTTGCTGTGTGCATAAAAATACAAACTCAGTTTATTAATACAAACTTTTTGTAGTAATTTAAAAATCACCTATCTTGGAATAGGGTATCTAACAATCTCATCAACTGTTTGAAAGTTAAAACTAATGCAGTCTTAAGTAGGCATTAAGTTGTTCGTGTTTCTGTTATTGATCCAGATATGTTAATAATGCACGCATAAATTTCAACGTCAGGTGCAATCAACACATTTTTCGAAAGTGCCCCAATACTATTGACACAAATTTGATAGAAAAACAAAAAAGTATACGAAAATTTTAAACTCGTTTTGGTATTTACCAACAGCAACAGCAGCAACTGCAGCAGCTCCGATTACGCTCATAACTTGTCTGTCTGTCTATATGTTTACTACTTTTATTGTGCGCCAAATTCAATTAACAGCAGTCAACGTGGGTAGGCGCCAGTCATTCAGTCAGAGGAGCAGGGAGCAGGGAGTTAGGAGCTGAAAGCGTGGGATGCTCCTGCCTGCAACTGCAAATGCAACGCCAAGTGGCATGGCATACTTGACTCAACCCCAATTGCGTAATCCGACAGCCTGGCACCTATCTATAGTATATGTATGTTCATGTGTTTGCTGCAACTGCAGCTGGGGCGTGGCAGCACTGGTTGCTGATGCCGATAAAAATAATTATGATGAATAGAGTGACACAAAAACCAAAAAAAAAAAAAACTCGCTATGTGAAACGAAAGTTTGTTGCTTTTGGTTTTATGTGAAATTGCAAACTTTAATTGCATAATTATGGGCTAACTGAATTCAAATGCAGCTAATGCAATCCGGAGCTCATTTGAATTGGCTTTTGATATTCTTTATGTGCCATCATAATTAAATTAATTGCTACGGAGCAAACTCTTTTATATATATTTAAAAATATTAATTGGTATGGATACAGATAAAGATAAACCCATAAACATTAATACTGATGCCAAACAAATTCTCTTTATCAGCTGAATACTACTTATGAGTTAATAGCTTAATCGATTGATTCCTATTTAAGTACGTGCAATAAATTGCCATACATAACGATCAATTAACTTAACTCATTTTCAAATTTTGAACCCCTTTAATTAGACAACATTAATTCTAATAAATATAAGCTTTTACTTGACACTAGGTTATTTTTATAACCAATAAAACAAAGATCAACAATCCGAACTTTAATTGATTTACGTACTTTGAAATTCAATTCAATTAGACAGTCTCAAAAGATGTTTTGTGTCTCATCCGTTCAAAAACTGTGCAAACAAATTGCAAATGCTCATGCACTTTTGTCTATTCATTTATTTACGATGTCTGCAGAGAAGATTTAAGTGATTTACTATGGTGGTGTCTAAGCTAGAGAGAGAGAGAGAGAGAGAGAGAGAGCTGTTAGGCAATGAATGAGTCAGATGTCCAATATCAAATAATAGAGGAGTGAAAGGGGAATTGATAGCCACCCACATAGGATGCGTCCACTTGTCGCCAATTCACACGCTTGCCACGTAGCCAACGGAGAGACGAGACCGACAAGTTGCCAATATTAAACGCTTCAATGGATTTTATGGAGCATAAACAGGAAATTTGTTAAAGAATGCGCAATTTGCGAGTGAACGACAAAAGGCAAGGCAGAGCAAGGCATGGCAAGGCAAAGGCAGGAAGACAGGAAGACGAAACAGGATGGGTCAGTTGAATAGCTCGTTTCCTGACAACCATTCATTCAGTTACAGTTAGTTTTCATTTTACCAAAGACCGGCATTAGAAACTTGACTTGAAGAATAAACATCAAACAACAACAGTTTCAACTTGTGTTTTTGAAGGAAAAGCTTTCAAAAATTATCCATGGAGTTAATTGCTTATTGATCTTAAAACTATTCCTAACGATTTTCTAATGATAACTATTGACAATTAATAATAATTCACGAAAATCATGATATGCATATGCCTTATAAGCTTTGAGCTGCCTGCGTCTATCTTTCTAAAACAAAAAATTCCAATAATGAAGGCTTTTATTTAACTTTATAGATAACTGCAGGGTAGTCAACGTTGAAGATGAATGAAAAGTAACGACAACAGCTGGCTGAAGTTATTCTATGGTACGTCTGTGTGCGTGTTTTATGTGTGGTCGTCGTCATGAAACCATAAAACATTAATTTCAATTGAAAGAATTACAGTCAAGGAAGCAGTCACGGTATTCAGTAGACGACTGCATACGCTATTTAATAGCACCAAGTCCCTGGCTCCCCCTTGCCCTTAAACATAGAACCGCACGTAACCTGAACTGAATGAAATAGAAGCCGTTTGTCTATGGTTAACTGCTGTGATCTATGTGTGTGTGTTTGTGGAGTTTTGGGCGTAATTAATTTGTTGGGCTGAAGTTGGAAAGAAAAAGTTAACACAGACAGCAGCTGTTACCGAATATTGCACAAAACCAACAACAACTATTTACAAATGTTAATTAGTAAAAGGACGGATCAGAAGGAACAAAAAAAAAACTTTCAGTTTAATTACAGTTTAACTTTAAGAATTTGCATTTTATTGAACAAAAAACAACAACACAATGATGATGATGCTACAATATTGAAAATTACATGTTGCACTTGCCTCCTCTATCTCTTTCACACTATAGCCATCTCTGTCTGTGTCTGTTTGGTGCTGCATCATGTGTCAAAATCTGTCAGCAGCACTTAACCTTAGGCATAATTCAGTGTTCGGTGCCGAGAAAGTTGCCATCAATTTTAATATCTAAGCTATTTTCGGATTTGTTCTCCAACTGCTGCTGGAGACGACTCCTCCACAACAAATGTTGCTCCAGCTATTCTTGCTGTTGTTGTAACTTCCGCTTGGGCCACTTTAATTTGTTTTAATGCTGTTAAATTATAATTCCCATATACAACATTCATACATATATGTATATATATGTAGCCCCTCTGGCTATGATAATATTTTGAGAGTTTCTCAAGTTGTCTTCCTTTTTCTTTTGTCTACAAATAAGTGTTTCTTTTGCAATTGTCTCTGTTTGATTCATGCTCTAGTAGTTTGGCACAGCTACTAATCGAGTTTTTTCTCTTAAGATCAATTTAGAACTTGAGCTAGAAGCTAAACCGCTTTAAGGTCATAAATTTGGTTAGTGTCAGGCAAGGATTTGAGAAATTGCTGCTTACGAATTGTTCCCCCCCAAGGACCGTTGACTGAATATTGCACACAGCTGCGCGCATGAGAGAGAGAAACAGGCAACTGGGAACTTTAAACGGGAATGAAACACACACACACACACAGACATCTGTCTTGCTGATCCGTTGGGTCCTTTGTATGAGTACGGGGGTGTTTTCTGTGCCTTTAGTCTGAATACAATGTCATATGCCATTACGGATTGAAACAATTTGAAACAAAAGCAGCCAACAACTACAAATGCACAAGGTAATGCCTTAAAGCAATTTAAGAAACGAAATGGGCAGGTATATATTGTAAAAGATGTTTTTAATCCGCCACAGAGAATGTAGCATGAAATCAAAATCTTTTACAAAGAATAATAATAAATAATCTAATGTTAGGGATCAAAAATTCCAATCTCTATTACAAATATTTTAATAGCAATCGGAGCGTCAGAATTTTGAACATTTTCTTATTCGAGATTTTCTTGAGTTTGTCAAAAGTTTCTTAAACTCAGACTTTCTGAAATTCATTCTAATAAGAGTACAATACCGGCATGATAATACCTTCTGATCTCTACAAAGATTATCTTATGAAAATAGCTTAAAATTAGATAAACACAATTTTATTATACATAAAGTTTCAAGTTAGAAACAAATCTTTAATATTTTTAGTTTTCAGCTTAGATGTCTATAATGACTCAAATGAATTCTAAAGAAACGTCATTATATTTGTAGAACTTGAGATTCTAGGAAACAGAAAACACTTCATTCCAAGTGCCAAACAAATTGAAATCACTTCAAATGCGATTATTTGTAATAAAACTAACAATTGCCAATAAAGATGAAAACTCAAAATGCAATACCACACAATCTTGAGCGAACGAAACACATTCACAAGAAAATATTACAAAAAACACAAAAAAAAATTATAAAATTACAGAGACAGTGGTAAGCTCTTCAGCAACTTCCTGTGGGCACGGCACCAATGAGAGGAAGGGAGAAGTGTTCTAAGGCGAAACATATGCTTTCGATAAATCATAAATTTATATTCTTTGCCCGCTCTTTGACATAGGCTAAGGCTTATTAAGGGTACAAGGGAAAGCGGCAGCAACTAAAAGTGAACATCAAACGAATGCAGTAGGGAGATTGGGGAGAGGAACTGTTGCAGTTGCAGCCAACTGTGAAATGCATAGATCAATATAAAAGTTTAACAACTAGCCATTCGTTCTGGAAATATGAAATTGTTTCCCATATTTTTTTTTTTTTTTTTTGGGCTTATCGTTAAATAAAAAAGAAATCCATATTTTTACTGGCTGGGATTATAGTTTGTCAAAGAAAAACGCACAAAGCCCAAAACAAAGAGAAGAGTGAGAGGGTGGATGCTTTACCCACCCCTGCACTTCTATATACTTATTTATCATGCAACACACGTCAGGCACACGGCCACCTGACCCAGAACCCGAGGGGGTTGATTGGACAGCTAAAATCTCATCAGATCAGTGACAAACTCAATAAAATCAATAGAATACCGAAATCAGTTTCCATATACCACAGCTAAACAACCCTCACCCGAAGTTAAACCATCCCCTTGAACCTCCTAGCCCGACCTAAGCCAACGGGCAGAAACTCAATGTGCCCAAAATTACGTGTTGAGTATTACCACACTGTACATTTACCTGCCCCATTAGCTTTGATATTGTTGCCACTAAGGTTCAAAAAACTTGAACTTAGCTAAAGAAACGCATTTATTTCAGGGTTTATTTTAAGAGAGAATTATTTTTTTTTTTGGCTTAAGTTTCAGAAAGTATATTTTTAAAGTATTTTTTGAATATTTTAAAAGCAGATACCGATTATTCATATTTGACATCATAAGTTGTGTGTTTTAGTAAAACCTTTTCTCTAAAACGAATTGGAAAACAACATATTGAATGGTTATTCAAGTTTTATGTAGATTTATCCCTAAAATATATTTATATTTATTTATATTGGTACTAACAAAATTACAACACAGAACATTGCTATGGTTTTCGATTTGCTTTTAGTATTCAAATACCAATCTATATGTTAATCAGCTGAAACTAACTGAACCACACAGAAACACATACAATTGGCGGCTAGATGAAAGCTTTCAAGCATTATTGATAAGATAGTTAACCGCCGAGACCTCCAAGTGAAAACTGCCATCAAGTTTTGGTACTTCATACCAACCATCTGTGCTGCGCATTAAACTAATGTATTTTTGCGCGTAAATCAAAAATCTTTTAGCTACTGACAAACAAAACAAAAACTTTGTCTCTTTGCTGTGTTTGCAAAAAGGGGAAAAAAAAACTAAACGGAACAAGAAGCAAGAAGCTAAGGAAGCTAAAACGAAATCGACTCTGCTGCTGCGTTGATAAGAGTTTAATTTCTCATGCCCACAAGACAACAAGACAAAACAAAACACACAGCGAACCATATGAAAGTCGAGCGTTAAATTGCTTTGGGGCTGTCTTATGGGGGAGTAGCAAAAACTTTAGCTGGTCGCCATCTGCAAGGCATTTTCTAAAACCATTTTCACAGACTCTCTCTGCAAGTAAAAGTTGCATGACAATACAAAAACACTAAGCAGCAAAAGTGAAGTCTGGCAAATAATAAATAAATTTTAAATATTTAACTTTTATCTTTCCAAGGAATAGCAAGTAGATATGGTTTTCCAGATATGGTTTTGTAGCATATGGGAATGCTTAGTTTTGTTGCACTGTGTAGAATGAGATTGTATGTATGTATGGCAACATTAACAATTGCATAATGCAAAAGTTGCGCTGTGCAACAAGCGGCGTCACAGGATGCTTAAAAGGACAATGCAGACACAGGCAGCGGAAAAACGGGAAAAGCAGCAGCAGCAGAACCAGAAGCAGCATGTGGCCAAAGTAATTTGCAACGGACACACTGTGCAACAAAATGGAAAAAGACGTTAAGCAAGCATTGAACCCTTGGCAAGTGTTTTTAGGTGGCGTGGAAGTCAAATTAAAGTAAAATAAAATCATGTTGAAACCGTTTTTGCCACAATACCCTCAGGATTAAGAGCTTCTGTTTGGAGCATCATGCAAAACGCTCGTTTGTCTGTCATGCCAAATGAATGATGAGAAACGTAGTTAGTCGAAGCAACTAACTAACTAAATTGCTTGCTGCCTAAAACCTCTTTGCATGCCGCACAACATAATAGAGCGTTGACAGGCACCGCAAAGCTTATGTTTAGCCAACCAAATGCAGCACTCACACAAATACCTTTACCTTTAGCCAGACACACACACACACGTGATATAACTAACCCCTTCCCAATTGATATCAAGCAATGGCGCGCCTCATTGACGCCGACACTGACCAGCTGCCACAGACGGAACAGACCCCGCCGCCAGTCGGCATCGTGATTATGAACTAAGCCCACCTGGGAGGGCCAATGGGGTATATATGCATACAACATATAACGTGTAGTTTGTAACAAACTAAGACCAAAGAAATCATTTAAATCTTTAATGAAATATATGAAAAATATGAGTCGTATCTTAAAGAAATGCTGTTTGTTTCTTAAAGTTATCATTTTCAATGAAATCTGCAGTCTTAAGCTTCAAGATTTAATTTATAAAATCTTATAGCATTTTAAAATGTTCCTACAAAACAAATATTTTTTTACTAATACTTAGTTTTTAGTTATTTTGTTCGTTTTTATCAAACTGAAAATTAATATTTTTATTTGCTTCAATTTATTAATTTCAATCTGTTTCAAGTTGAAGTTATTTAAATGTTATAAGTAGAAGTGTAAGCTAAATACGTTTTATGTAACCATCAGTATTTTCAAAAGAGTTTTTTGAAAAACTTCTTAAAAATCTACATTCCCAAGCTTAAAAAAAAATGTAAAATTTTCTTTTATTAAATACTCATAGCTCCATTCCTTTTGAAACTAACTGCCTTTTGTTTGAGCTTCTGAGTGTTTTAACAGTTTAAAGAGTATACATCTGACGGCCCAAAAAACAATATTATTATTTTTTCGTTATTATTAATTAATACATCACGCATACAACCACAAACACACACTTACACAATCGCTTGTAAGCGGCTTAAGTGCCCCTAAAAATAGCCCTCCTGCTGACTGGAAAACTCCACAAGGTTTGTTTTTTACCTATCTTTATTAAGCTTTTCCAATGTCCGATCTTTTTTTTGGTCAGTGCCCAATCTATGAAAATGTATTTATTTCATAGATATCTCTATATGAAATTGATTTATAACTGTGTGTCAGCTTTCGACACATTTTGACAATGTTATCAGTTGTAACTATCATGGCGGCTGTTGCAACGCCCCATTTCGAATCGTTGTCGTCTGCCATTGTAAAATGTGAAGCATATCTTATCGTGTTGGTGTAATCGATAACTTGCAACGATTTCTATGTAAGTGATTTATGTGGAATGATGGTGGGGAGGCATAAATTGAACTGCATCAAATGCAGTTAACAATATTTTATCATCTTTGTCTTTGTCATCTTTACAAAATGTCTAAAGTTTCCATGTGTATTTTATTTTTTCTTTGCAGGTAAGATGAGTCAACTGGAAATTGAATGAGTAAATCGGTCAACTTGGCAACTCTATTTAATTGAATTTTGTAAAAGGAGTTCGAGCCTATAAACTGTTCGCAAGTCGAATGTTGAGTACTCTACCAAAGTGTAATTTATTGTGAAAGATAGTTCCATGTCTTTACTTGCCACATCATTTATGCCACACACTTGCACAACTCTTTAGTTAAGGGTATTAACAACGCTTAGGTAATCTGCAAGTGCAGTCAAAAGAGAAAGAGAGAGAGAGAGAGAGAATGTGATGCTTTTGTCTATTGCATAATAGAACCAAGTTGATTTTCCAAGCCATTTTCCATCTAATCTGCACTCAACATTCACATCCACACCATCATTATCAACATCATCATGATGATGAAAGCCTTTCAAACGCACGTATGAACAAGTTCTCATTTTTCCATCACATTTCTTTAGGAGACGCGTCATAAACCGTTGAAGGCTTAACACCATTGAATGGGTTTCCTTTTGTTCCAAGGGTAGAGCGAGGAAAAACAAAAGCGCAAGCAACCAGAAAAAACCAATAAGCTCAGTCCATTGATACAAATCGAAACGAAGCAGCAAAAGAGTCAAGAGAAAGGGAAGAGAAAAGAGTTTAAGGTTGATGACAATGCTGGATATGATTAACGAGGGAACGCAGAAGATATCCTTTTCACGTTGAATGCAACTTATGCAATTTGCTAAAGAAGCTGAATGAATAATACATTCCTACAGCTAGCTTCGAGTTGTGCCTGCCACACATAGCTGGACTCTTGCCTTGCTATTCAATGTGCAACTTGCAGCAGCAACACAATGCACAATGTGGGCGTGGCTTGCCCGCCTCTCTGCCTGTCTGACCTGTCTGTCTGCCTGCTTGTTGCCTGATAAAATTTTAATCATCTTCCGCTGGTTGGCTGAATCCAGTAAAGTTTATATTTCAAATTAGCCAACGCAGCCGAGCAAAGTAAATGAAAGCAGCTACCCTGGCGAACTTGGCCAAATGAATTTTTGTTGTTGTTGGCTTGATTGCGTTTCGTAGCGTTTATTGCTTGTAATACTTTCTGTTAGAGCCTCGAGCTATTTAAGTGCCTCAAATACAGCCAGACCCGGGTCCCAAGTATTTGGCTCAAGTTAAAGTCAAACTCAAAGGCTTTTGTCACCACATTAGCAGCTTCTGCTTCCTCTTCGCTGCTGCTGCTACTTTGTGTCATCTTTTGCGCGTTTCTTGGAATATATTGCAACATGGCTCGTACCATGCCAATTTGTATGCAGGCCCTGTTGCCTTATACGCATATGATAACAGACAGCCATGGTCTTAACCACCTTTATTTATGTGGCCGACAGAGTGGCGCTTTCAAAGCTTGCCCCAAACAATATACACACATTATATATATATTATATCTGCATGCTTTATGCCTCTCTTAGTTCCATATACAATCTGCATCTGCTTTCTGTATTCGTTTCCTCTTTCATCCTCCCTTTTTTCCCTGTTTTGTCGTATCATTATTATTTCTACTGCTGTTTCCTTTCGCACAATAACTATCCGCAAACTCATATCTTTTTGGCGATAAACTTGTCGCTGCGCATAATAAATTTGTTGCCCCCTTTCTCTCTCACCAAATGATGTGCCACACATAGATGACTATCTTTCGTCTATAGAGCAACAACTCCCCAGCTGGAGACCACAATTCAAAATTCTGTTCTAACTAGCACTACATAGTACTTCTTCATTTTTCTTTGTCGTTCAGTATTCCTGCGTAATTTGAGCTTACTTTGTATTGTCATTGTTGAGAGTCCGCAGTCTGAGGACAAAGCCTTTTCCTCCTTCAACTCCTCCCCATCCATTACTTACTTCATTTGCGCCATTTGCACCATTTGCTTCAATTTCATGGGCATCTCAATATACACAAAAGCTGTCTTTTGAAACTGACATCGTGGCGAATTTTATTAGGTCTTTTCCCCTGGAAAAAAACCCTTACCGAACAAGTGAGATTTCCATAGTAAGTTTTTGCTAGGACACACCCTGTACTAAGATCTGAACAAATAACTAATCCAGCAATTGGTTTCTTTTTGCAAAAGTTCACCAGTTCTTATAAAATGCAAATCCGCCGTTTTACTCAATGCTCATGATTTCAAATAAGGCTTTCAGTAAAAGTAAGGCATTAGCCAAAGACCACTGAATACATATTACATATAATAACAAATCTAACAAAAGAATATCAATTTAAACCGTAACTTGCTCAACAAAGAACTCTCCTTACTTCTGCTCAGCTACCTCTTTTGCATAAATTACAGGTGGTTTCCCTATTCACAAGTCCCGACAAGTTCTTGACATAGCCAATCGATATTTTGGCACAAAAACTATTTCCCTTTCAAATGTGAAAAAGCACATACATACACAAAAGGCGAAGTAGCTGAATAAAAGGATATGCCACAAAGAAATTCGGCTGAGGAGAAACGCCTTCTTTCGGTTCGTTTTAGTCATGTTTATAGAGGTACCGTGTGTAAAAACTATTGCCGCATTGTATTTATGCACACTTAAAGGAGCCAGAAAACAGGCGTCAGCGTTCACTGAACCAAACACTTTGAAGGAGCCGAACCAGGGAGGAGTTTTGAGTAAGGAAAGTGTTGTTCAAGCTCATAAATTAGCTCCAAACCGCAATTGCTCAATGACAAAACGACAACAGGGTTGTGATGGGACTAGGAGTAGGAGCGGGAAGTAACTGAGCTGACTTTGGTGTGGTTTTCGGGAGCAGGTGGGGGGTGTCACTTCAGGCATGGGCATCACATAAATCCTGGCCAAGAGCCATTAGGTGTTTGATGGCTGCTTGTAATTAGCATAATTGAAATGTAATAAAAAGGAGTGGAAACTGATTGAAAGCAGATGGTTGTGTGGCTTTACAAAGGGGAGCGAGAAGCGATGTTAGGGGGCAGCTAAAGGCAATCAAATCAATTGAAAAGTTGACTTTAAAGCTGGCAAATGCCAAATGCATCCGTTAGGGGAAGGTATGAGTTTCGTCATTGACAAAGCGAATTCGCTCTTTGGTCAGATGCCAGTTTCCCTCTGATTCCCCACTGTTCATGTTCATGTCCATTGATGTTTTCACTTGATGCGACAATCAGAGCATGGGGAGTTTGGGGGTTCGGCGGGTGGCACAACAAAAACAACCCTCTGACTGACTGGCATTTCGTTTGGGGGCTAGCTATATGGAGACCGTGTTGTGTCCTCTAATGGTAGGCAGACGTTTATAATTATATTTGTGCAGCATTTCGTGTCGCCTGGGCAAGCGCAAAAGAGCAGACAGACAGTTAAAATGGTTCGTAAGAGCGAGTTGCGGGGAGCTGAAAGAGAGGCTGGAGCATGTTGTGGCATCATGCGGCTTCGCTTATCCTGTCGCCTTTTCAGTTTAAATCTCTACACGACTGCCTGCCCTGCCTGACTTTCTCTCTATCTCTCGTTTTTAGCTGGTTTTTTTTTCGCCCCGGAGCAATAGTCGTTTTGCCTCGTTCTAGCTAGCCATGTTGCTGTTTTTATTTTGTTTTTTTTTTCGTTTCCTGACCATTTTGATGCGGCTTCAACAAGGCGCCATATTAAAGCGAAAAGTGTCGCCTGAAGTGTTAATCAAAGTAACGCAAAGGTGATATCTATGAACTAAACAACAGATGCAGCTAATGAGCCAAGATTAGGATTTTTTTTTTTGTCTAATGCCAAGTAGTTTAAATTTAAAAGCTGTCTCAGCAAATTTTTGTCTGCTTTTTCGATAGTATGCAGTTATTAATATTTTCTTCAGGTTTTCAATATTGTCAAATTGTTTATGTAATAAGGTTGTTAAACATTTACAGCAATAATTTATAGCTATCTAACTTATGGTAAACTGTCTTTTAGGGAAAGTTCATGAAATGTTTATCTGTTATTGTGATCCCACCAAAATTTCTATATCTTAATTGAGTTCAAATTTACAGTTATTTTTAATAAAACATTGCTTAATGTGTGAATTTTTTATTCCGTAGTCCAACTATAATAATTGTTTGTTATTAGGTTTGAAGAAAATGGTTTTATTTGCCTAGCTTTCTCTTCGCGTTGCTATCCTTATTTCATGCTTTCTCAATCCCTTGAAAAATCCTCTTTATAACTTAATAAAGTTTAATCGCTGTGATCGACAAAATTTTCAATTTATTTCCATAATTGTTCAACGTCAATGCAAAACAAATTACTCGTGTTCAATGAAGTCAAATATCCAGCTATCTCTCCCCACTCACTCTCTCACCTTTTACCCCTCCCGAATTAATTAAATATGCATATAGTATGTATGTAGAAGCATCGTCTATGCATTTTTGGTTTCCTTCTCTATCATGCACTTGGCATTGCACAATTTGGTATTGCAGCTGCCTTTGGATGCATTTTACACGCCGCTGCCCATTTCGAAGCCAACGAATCGAATTCACACGCACAATGTGAAACGTGGAGAAGTAGACGGTGGGTAAGGAGGGGACTCAAACGTTTGCAAACATTTCCGCCAGCAGGTTTTTTGTTTTTCGTTTTTTGTTTTTGTTTTCGTGTGCTGCTTTTGTTTTTGTGTTTTATTTTATTTTCACTCACTTTAGCTCATTTCGTTTGGCTAACCAAATGGAATATCAACAAGCTCAGCAAGAAATCGATGGACGACAACAGCCAAACGAAGTCGATGCTGGCTTAAACTAGTCTTGGTCATATCCGTGTTATTTGCGGAGCCCAGGCCCAAAGGCTCTAGGTCGCGTTTTTCTTTTGGCGCGATGCACAATGCACGATAGTCTACAGACAGCAGCAACATCAGCAGCAGCAGCGACAAGGCTAAAATGCAAATGCAATTGAGTGCAGCGTGCCTTGGCTCTATGTAGATTTTGGCCAAGACGATTTAAGTATTTGGCCCGCATTTTGTGTGGCTTATTGGCACATTTTAACCCTTAGTGCCGGCTGCTGCGCATAAATTTTAGTCAAAGATAAGCCAACTCCTTTGCCAACTGGACTTTAAACACAAACAAACTGGCAACTACCCCGCCGATTTCTGTTAGCCATCCCAATTTAACCTTAAAAGGTGCTACCATTAGCCCGCTCTAATGGCCTTTTCTCTCTCTTAGCCACCAAGATCTTTGCCTGGCGATAGCCCCATTTTCCTTAGCTAGCTTCTTTAAATATTTGCCTTTGTAGTTAGTGTTGTTGTTGTTGTTGCGCATACATACAATTTTGGCTAATTGCGCGCCTCCGAATGTTGCGTGTTTGTGTGGCAAACGCTTTGCATTTTGTGCAATTTTGTAGTTTTCTCTTCTTTTTTTTTAGGCAAATGCAAATTTGATTGGTTTTTTGCACTGTGCTGCAAGGGCGTTGGGCGTGCGCGTGGGCGTGGTTTTTTCTGGACATTTAATAAGCTGAGTGCAGCAGCTAACTACCCAAAAAATGCCTTGGCAATTAGCCAATCGACTTGAACACGAAAAATGAAACTCATTGCTGGCCAATTTCCAGTTGCAAAGGAAGGAAGCATTTTTTCTTTTTTGGCCATCAATTTTATGTCTATTTGTACATAAGTTGACAGCATTTTTTCTTACGAACTGCGAAGTTTTTTATCGTTTACTTTTTTTTTGTTGCTGTCGCCGCTTGGCAACAACAGCAACATTTGCATTTTGTTGTTAGAGTAAATGTTTCAAGTTGAATGTGGATCTCCTTTGGAGATCCATGGATGGAGCTGTTGCTGTCTATGTTCAAGTTTGCTTAGCCTGGCCATTTGTTGTTCTTGCTTTGCTGCTGCTTGTGTTTTTGTTTATTTTTATCGTTTGCAAATGAAAAATCGTAAAACATGCAAATTCATTGGAAAATCATAAATATTCATGCTGTTTTCGCCATATGCAGGAAAAGATGCGAAAAAAAATTAATGCAGCAGGATGGATGCTCCAATATGGTCTGTTGGCCTCAAACTGGTTTATAGAGTGACTAGTTGGCTCTAGACTGACTTGACTATTGATGTGAAGGGGTAGAACGGGGTGATGTGATGTTCAGATAACTGTACCCAAATAGTCAAGTTCACACACACATACTTTTGCTATGGAAAAACTTAATTAAATCCCTAAAAAAAAAAAGAATATTTTTTTCTTGGCGCATGTTAAGTGTAAAAAAACACAACGATAAAAATATTAAAACATATTATTAGTTAGAATTTCTTAAAGTTATGTGTATGCATAATTTAGTCGTTCTTAAATAAAGACCAAGCTTTACATTTCTCAAATATTTCTAATTCAACGCAGTTTCTTAGTTTTTAGTTTTATATATTTGCTTTTGAACGACTCGCTAAATTAACTTATCAATATGCTTTTAGGTTCAATCTTAATGTTAGCAGTTTTAAAACTCCATCATTACCCTTGTAAAATTGTAATATATATGAAAATATTTTGAAAAACTTCCCTTGCGGCTTTTGCAATGCTTTAAAGTTATAACTCTTTAACTGTTGCATTTGTTGTGTGGTTGTTTGTTGCGGCAACTTGTTTAATCTTATGTAAATTTCTGTTGTGCGTGACTCGCACATTTTAAGTCTCTTTCATGTTTGTTGTTGATGTTGTTTCTGTTTGCATTTGCTTGAGTTGCGACGATTTGAACAATTAAAGTCAATTAAGTTCACAACGCATATTTGATAAAAAAAAATGTATTCTACATACACGTATTTTTTCGCTTGTCTTTTCAATTTTGTTATGGCTTCAATTTAAAGTGAGCATATTTCGTTTTATTTTCTGGGAAATGAGCGCACAAATCTGTCTAAATTATAATTGATTAATTTGGTTCAATGAGCCAGGCAGGCAGTCAACGCGCATAATTAAAGCAAACTCAAAAAGGCGTAAAAAGACAACCAAACGAAAGAGGGAGTTCCACAATTGTTGATCTTTCTTTTCTTTACTTTCATTCATGTTGTAGACGATAACTCAATTAAAGCAACAAGCCGGGCATTCAATAATATTATCAAATTTTCATATTTTCATTCCCACTTTAAGTTATTTATGCTTTTATTTCCTTAATTAAAATAAATATTGCTCTCCGACTATTTGCCGCATTGCGTTGGGTATTAAAACCTCATCGTATGCCGTGATATATAAGAAAGGCCCACATATACTATATACATAAACAACAAATATTTTGCTGACTCTCTGTCTATTGCAGTTGTTTGCTGTTGTGGGATTTTATACACAAATGAAGTATTTAAAGCAGTTTATTTTTTTTTTTTTTTTTTTTTGTTGTTAAAGACTTTATATACAAAAGTGGCTAGGGGATTTGTGTGTTGTAAACATTTCTATTTTCCAACCAAAAGCCCAACCGACACACGGTTGTTGAGTAGAGAGGGGAAGGGTAAATGTGGTTAGGGAACTTTTGGTTCAGTCCATTATGCATTCACATACATATATTTAACAGCCTACGCCGCTTCGATAAATGTACGAAAAATCTTTTCAAGCGCAAAATATGCAACAAAAAAAAAAACTCTGACTGAAAGCAGACGTTAAGTGGAGTGAATCTAAGGGGGGATAATCGCATAACACAAGTAATGCAACGAACCCTTTTTTATATGTTTTTGTTGCAATGTTTTCGTTAAAACAAAAGCCAACAACAGTTGCGAAAAATATGTACATAGTATATAGAAATCTGTGCAGTTCTAAGAACATTTTCCGATTTGTAATTTCAACAAAAAATTAAAAAGAGTAAAAATTCTTACTCATTTTGTTTGAGATAAGTTTCAGTTGTTAGCTGGCTTAAACCACAGCAAAAGCAACTGACAACTTTTGAATTAAGCGAAAGCTTTAGAGTTTATGGATTAAGACAATCATATGAGCTGCTGAAAACTTGAAGTACTTTTAAATGTACTCAGGAGGAAGTTCCACGGCGTTAGCCACACAGGAAGCCAGACAGACAGACATACAGACGGGGCTTAAAACGAGGCTTGTGGCATTAGCCCAAGCCAAGTAACGCAACTTTTGCCTCATTTAATTGCCAGCGACACAAGCCTGCCTGGCTACCGACAAAGTTTTCATATGCCGCGGCGCCATGGCGGTTTCCTGAGTAGTCGAAAGGGACGGGGCTAGTAAAAGGAGAGAGGTTAACCTAAGTGAAAGGCCCTTGTTAATGGCGACGATATGAAATTTAACGAAAATTTGATTATGATGCCAAGCAGAGGAGAGAGTGTATGGCGGGCGGGACCGGGAAAGCTTTCAACTTTGTGCAACTTCATTTTGTGGCCAACTGAAGGAAAACGCATATAAATTGAGAGAGCTTTCAAGTGGTGCACCCTTCATCCCTCCATCGTTCAATAACACTTATCGGATATCCGAATTGATCCAATTAGCATTTAATTAAAATTTCTTTTTTTTTATTTTGTAAATGTTTGTTGCTTATTTTGACATATGGAAGATGATAATAATGTTAATGGATTTGCAACGAATGCATTTTATTGCCACAAGGCAAGTGGGCGTGTCGAAGAGAGAAGAGTGAAGACACTGAGAGAGAGAGAGAGAGAGAGAAAGAGAGAAAGAGATAAGAGCCTTTCATTCCTCATCGAACTTAAAACCGCCGCAGTAAAAAGCACTAAAAAAAAAAGAAGCAATTGACACAATTTCGGGAGCCGTTGCTGCTGCAGAGATAACCTCAATTTGCCTTTCGAAATTGTATCTGCGGCGAGTATCTATGGCAGCGTTTGTATCGGAGAAATGTGAAATGAATACAAAACGAAGCACAATAAAAATCAATTCGAGCAATAAAAATTTTTTAATTGAACGCACCCCGCCGGCTTTTGTATATATACATTTTGGATTGTGACTGAGGAGATATGTCTCTATTTGATTTAGAGCCATTATTTGTGCATTTTATGTATTGGCATCTTTTTAAAATTATTCAAAAATGCAGCTGTGTATCGGTCTCGGTGTCTGTGTCTAAATGCGGGCGTGTCCCGTCGGGACCCATTATAATTGAGACGTGCCACAAAAGTGCAGGTAGCACACAACATGCTGAAATGTGAACTCAATATTCATTTGAAATCCAATACCAGAAACGTATATATATATACATATATATATATAAGACTTAACACTCTGTGCAAATGTCAATCAAAATGCAGCTGTAGACAAACAAAACACAACCACAAAGACACAAACAAACGTGTTTAAGACCAAAAACAGGGATGAAAACAAAAACATAGAGAGAGAGAGTGAAAGAGAGGGGGGGGGGGAGAGTTAGAGGGAGTATGACAAGTGGCTTATAAGGGTTAGACAGCAGTTGCAATATTTGCGTCTCTGTTTTAGCCCAGCAGCATTAAACGTGTTTAGTTTTGATGAAGTAGCGCCTAAAAAGCGGCTATAACAGCTAGTTAGTGTTGGATGCTAAGTGCAGAAAGCTATAAAAAAAAATACCCTGTATGCCTAAGACACAGCTTAACTGTGTAACATATAACTTAGCTTTAATTAATCATTTATGCTTCTTAGTTTTTATTGGTGAATATTTATTAGAAGTTTAATAAAAATGTGTATGTTAATAGACTGACGACAAATTGAAAAATTTAAGCTTGTTTTATGTATTTTAACTTAATTTTCAGAAGCTTAAAATAATTCCAGCTCTATTTAAAGTGTAAAAAGTAGCAGCAAGAAACTTAAGATTCTAATCCAAAAAATCTTTGAAGGAGTGCTGAGAGAACCTATGAGAAGTCTTTATAAAAATTTTCAGTTGATCGAATACTGAAGACAAAAGATCTTTAGCAAACATAAAGATAACAAACTCCACAAACAAACAGTATGATTAAGGACAGAAGTTCTTACACCCAAGTTAACTTTTAATGTTTTACAGGGTATGTGGATAAAGAACTTGGTCGCTTCTGTTGGTCTCGTATGTCGAACCGTAAATAGAATCAGTAGGGGTCGAGTGAAAGGCGAGAAATGCGACAGCCAAAGAGTCGCGACAATCGCACATAAAGCCACGAAATGTCAGCGAGAACAGAAAGAGAGAGAGAGGGAGAGAAATAGAGAGAGAGAGAGAGAGAGTGGGGAAAGAAGCGTAAAGCCAGAGGAAGCTTCTCTTTAAGCGAGCAAAGCAATAACCATAAAAGCCACACGTTGGGACTTTAAATGCATGGCTTCCCTTTCAGCTGCAATAGCAACAGCAACAGCGGTTGCCAGACAGAAAAATGAAATAGAAATTTCAAATTGAGATGGAAATAAAAAATGGAAATTGAAGCGAGAGTAGAAAATTGCAGCAATCAATGGATAAAGGAATGTTTGCGACAGCACTTCTCCAGTTGCAGGAACTAAAACAGAGGCAGTTAAGTAGTTGGCTCCGTTTGCTGTTTGTTGTGCAGTATTATTATGTCGGAGCCATCCATTTGGCATCCTAATGAAGTCAAGAAGACGAAGAAGGAGCACGCTCTCATCGCATGCCTCGTAAACTTGGTTTAACTTTAGTGCGGAACCTGAAACAACCACGAGGCGGAAGCAAAACAAAAGCAAGCCAAATTGCCAGCATACTTTGCCACACACACAGAGCGAAACTCAAAAGGTTGCGACTTGCGAATGCAAGTGGCCGCATCGAGTTCACGTGCGGTCAACATGTTTAGTACTCTCTAAAGGCGCATACTGACGACGGCAGCTACTTCCATTTCCAATTGCTGAGTGGGTGTTGCAAATGAACCCCACTTTGCCAGTTTGCACTCCCCTCACCTTTTATTCTATACTATACCTGCATGCTTTGAATGTGTGCGTTGTGCCACTCATTTGCACAGCTGGATAAATTTTGCAAATTATAAAAGCTGCCGCATTGCCCAGCATCGCATCGCATCAGCATCATCAACGTCATCTCCCTTGACTCCTTGATGCCTAATTAATGCTACTCAAACACATACATAAGCCAAAGAGACGATGCTGTCGGTGCGGCCATGTCAAAGTACAAATATAGCGCTAATTTAGCTTAAATGTGGCATTAAGTTGAGTAGCTATTAAGGTGGTTCAAGATTACCTGTGTAGTTCCTTGAAGAAAAGTTTTTTTGGTGGAATTTGAAAAAGGTTAATTGTTTATTTTATAGGTATAACTTTTTTTAATGAATGGTTTCAAAAGAGATAATCATTTCTCAAAATTTTGTTTTTCCATAATCGATGCTCACTTTAGCTTATTTACAGCCAATTTGCCAACACTGATACGTTGTGAAGTTAGCCCGTTAAAGACTTACGTTGTTGCTATTAAAGTATGTTAGATATTCATTGAAAGCAGCCGCTCAAACAGACTGGGGCCAAAGTGGAAATGCAAATATTTGTCTGGCCCAAGGGCGTGCCAAAGTAAGAAAGAGAGAGAGAGAGAGAAAAAGAGAGATCGGGGTGTTCTGGGGGGGGTTATCGAGGTTGCTGGAAGGAAATTTTTTAGCTTCAATTATTCAAGTTGACAGATTGTGCTGGTGAAGTAAGCGCGCGTGCTCCGACAGGGTCAGCCCAGTCAATCATGTGGGGGTTGACTTCAACTTGAACAATAAACAGCAACAACTTATTTACTCGTTTTCTTCTTTTCTTTTCTTTTACACAGCACTTACGTTCAATGTGGAGCCGCAGGATTCTGTTGTGCCCGAGGGACACTCAGTGTTGCTGCAATGCGTCGGCAAAGCAGCTGTTGCCAAGGGCAAGGCAGCAACGCTGACAACACCACCGACAACGACTATACGCTGGCGTGGACCCGATGGCCAGGATTTGGGCGTTGTTGGGGATACGTTTCGCACACAGCTAAAGAACGGCTCACTGTACATTAGTTCCGTGGAGGAGAATCGTGGTTTAACTGGCGCATATCAGTGCGTGCTTAGTGCCGATGGCATTGGCAGTGTGCTCAGTCGTCCAGCGCTGGTGGCGATTACCCGTCAACCGGAACTGAATCAGGATTTTATTGAGACCTATTTGCTGCCGGGACAGACGGCTTACTTTAGATGTATGGTGGGGGAGTATGTGTGGCAGCCGGGTGTAAAGCATACGGTGCAGTGGTACAAGGATGATATGCCACTGCCGCTGGACAAACTGCGTATGGTTGTCCTACCAAACGGTGCGCTCGAGATTGATGAAGTTGCTCCCAGTGATCGTGGCGCTTATCAGTGCAATGTGACCTCGGGCAGCGTCTTCAAACTGAGCAGCAAAACCAACTTGAACATGAAGAAAGCCTTGGAGGCAGGCACAGAGCAGGCAGTGGCACCTTCATTCCTTGTTGGACCGTCACCAAAAACAGTTAGTGAGGGTGAAACTGTCACGCTGGACTGTGTAGCTAATGGTGTGCCCAAGCCACAGATCAAATGGTTACGCAATGGCGAAGAACTTGATCTGAATCATCTGGATTCGCGTTTCTCCATCACTGGAACCGGCTCACTGCAGATCTCCGGCGCCGAGGACATCGATTCGGGCAACTATCAGTGTCGTGCCAGCAACACAGTGGACTCTCTGGATGCACAGGCTACGGTACAGGTGCAAGTGCCACCCAAGTTCATCCAGGCGCCTCGTGACAAGACTGCCTCCGAAAAGGAGGTACTTAATCTAGAGTGTGCCATCCATGGCAAACCCAAGCCAATAATACGTTGGCTCAAGAACGGCGATGTCATCACACCCAATGAGTACATGCAGTTTGTCAACGGACACAATTTACGCATTCGTGGTCTCCTTTACTCCGATGCCGGCATGTTCCAGTGCGTTGGCACCAATCCCGCTGGCACTGTTCAGGCTTCAGCGCGACTGCGTGTTGTGGCCCCAGGAGGTAAGTTCCTTTTAACTGTATAACCGTAATTTGTAGTTGTAGTCAGTTGCTCAGTGTGTGTCCAGTAATCTATGCTCCAGCTTACGCAATTGGCGGCTCTTTCCAACTGTATAATATGAAACAACACTTACTTAACGAAATTAAACGCCTATCCCTAACCTAGAAGTTCCCTATTGCTATTGTAAAATAATTTCATTAACTGTCTATACATATATTATGTATATACTATGTGTGTATGTATTATGTGTTTGATATTGTTTATAAACTATATTCTTTTAGTTAAACTACTTAATTCGCTTTCATTTGAAATACTATCATTTCTGTTTAACGAACTTCAAACTAGAACTTAAGAACTTTAACCAACCAAATTGACGTTATTTAAATACCTTCCAAAATCAAACTTTAATCACAGCCTAATATTCCTTATAGTTTTATATTGAATAGAAGAAGCCTTAAGGATATTCGCATTCTTGGTTATAACTTTGAAGCAAATCGACAAACAGTACACACGTTTATATTTATAAATGCTAACGCCCCTTGGGAATTTAGCTTTGACCATGATGTATATATATATTCTTTGACTTATGAGCTCTTGTTTAATTTAAAAATGTTTTCTATTTTAAAGACAGAAAGCGAATTAAGTTCATTTACTTTTATTTATTATCAATTAATTTATTAACTTATTGTTTATTCAATTGTGTTTTTTTTTTTTACTTTTCTCATAATTTCCACAATCCCAATCCAAATTCCTTTTCCACTCCGTACCCCAAGCCAAAAACAAACAACGTAAAACCCAAGGTCAGACCACAAAGTCCCTGCATAACCAAGACAACAACTACAACAGTAATCGACGGAGACCTTACAGTTCGGGTGAACTGCGTATCACATCCGGTAGCATTAGCGATGACTACGACAACTATGCGGATGACAAATCCTTGGAGACAGCCCGGCGTAATTTACGCAAGTTTGCAAGACCCGCTGAGCAGCCACTAAACGATCGCAACTTTGTGTCGGTTGAGGTTAGTGCGCTGCGAAAACTGACAAATGACGAGAACGATGACGATGACGATAACGATGACGATGACTATGACGATGATGAGGACGAAGTAAGAAGCAAGCAGGACAAGATTCTGGCCAACTGGCAGCAGAAACACAGCAACAACAACAACAACAAGAACAAAGCCCAACAACAAAAACAAATGCCCCCCACATCCAATTTTGCCCCAACAGATTTGTCAGCCGGCGAAGATATTGCAACCAGTGATGTTAAGCCTTTGAGTAGTGGTCTCCTCGCACGCCTCCCTGGTGCACCACGCAACCTAGTCGCACAAATTGTGAAGCCTCGCTTTGTGACACTCAGCTGGCAGGAGCCGCAACAGAATGCGAACGAAGTTGTCTCCTACACCGTTTACTATCGCATGAACAACAGTGAACGGTGAGTTTTAGAGATTCTCATTGTTTCCTTGATCAGTAATCAACCTTATTTTCCCTTTGCATAGTGAGCAAAAGATTGTTACAAAATCGCATGAGGATCAACAGGTTAGCATACAATCCCTGTTGCCAGGCCGAACCTATCAGTTTCGTGTGGTGGCCAATACCAACTTTGGCATGGGTGAATCCTCCCCGCCCTTGGAGGCAAGCACACAGCCCGAAATAAATATAGCCGGACCGCCACGCAATGTTGATGCCTATGCTCGTAATCACAAGGAGATCTATGTGCATTGGCAAACGCCCCTAGTAACAAATGGCGAGATACTCAAGTATCGTGTCTACTACTCGGAGGTAACTTAACAGATGTCCAGATGTTTACCTACAGAATCTAATATTTAGTATCAATACAGAACGAAAGCGGTGCGGATATGTATAATGATAGCATGTCGTTGGAGTTGGTGCTTACGGACTTGCGTCCGTATACGGACTATGTGATCAGTGTGGTTCCCTTTAATCACAATGGCATGGGTGACCCTTCCGCCGAACTGAAGGCTAAAACTTATTCCTCAACACCCTCAGAGCCGCCAAACAATGTCACACTGGAGGTGACCAGCTCTAGCGTAAGTATTTAGATTCCTTAATATTTATATACCTCCCAATTCATTTAAAATTTCGTTCCCCAGTCCATTACTGTGCATTGGGAGCCGCCAGCCGAGGAGGATTGCAATGGTCAGATTACCGGCTATAAGATACGCTACCGCAAGTTCAAGGATGCACCTCAAGCAAAGAGTACGCCAGCGAATATACGTTACTTTGAGTTAAACGCATTAGATCGCAATGCCGAATACCAGGTAAAGATTGCTGCAATGACTGTAAATGGATCGGGGCCATTCACCGAATGGTATCGTGCCAATACTCTGGAGAATGATTTGGATGAAACGCAAGTGCCGGGCAAGCCCATCTGGATAAATATACACCCCGGCGCGGATAACATTGGACTGCACTGGGGTCCACCACAGCAGCCGGAGATTAAGATACGTAACTATGTGCTTGGCTGGGGTCGTGGCATACCCGATGAGAATACAATCGAATTGAAGGAAACGGAACGCTATCACATTCTCAAAAATCTGGAATCGAACATGGAATATGTGGTTTCTTTGCGGGCACGCAATGTGAAAGGCGATGGTCCACCCATCTATGATAACATAAAGACGCGTGATGACGAACCGCTAGATGTTCCCGTGCCGCTGGAGGTGCCCGTTGGACTGCGTGCCATAACCATGTCAAGTTCCTCGATTGTAGTTTATTGGATAGACACAATGCTTAATAAGAATCAGCACGTGACGGACAATCGTCACTATACGATCAGCTATGGCATTACGGGCTCTAATCGCTATCGTTACCACAACACCAGTGATCTCAACTATATGATTAATGATCTGCGTCCCAACACACAGTACGAGTTTGCCGTCAAAGTGGTCAAGGGAAGACGTGAATCCGCCTGGTCCATGTCTGTGCTCAATAGCACCTATCAGAATGTGCCAGTGACACCGCCTCGGGAGCTTAGCGTTCGCCTCGACGAGCAGAATCCTCACAATGTAATTGTACAGTGGCTGCCACCAAAGCATACAGTTGGTCAAATCACGGGCTATAATATTTACTATACAACTGATACCACGAAACGTGATCGAGATTGGTCCATTGAGGCGTTTGCCGGCGAGGAGACAATGCTGATGTTGCCCAACCTCAAACCCTATACAACCTACTATTTTAAGGTACAGGCACGCACCAGCAAAGGCAGCAGCAATGGGCCCTTCTCCGCCCTGGTGGCGTTTACGACAAGCGCTGCGGTTATCATGCAGGAAGCGGACACCATTGCCCATGGCATCGATAATCAAAATCTAATGTACATGATCATTGGTGGCACAGTTGTCATTCTTTTCATATTGCTGTTAGGTTTGTTGCTGCTGTGTCGCCGCAAACCGCAATCCTCACCAGAGCATACCAAGAAAAGGTAAGAAACGTACACTGATTACTTTTTGCTCATAACTAATATTGAATATTTTACGTATCCACAGCTATCAGAAGAACAATGTGGGCGTGCCCAAGCCACCAGACTTATGGATACATCACGATCAAATGGAGCTGAAAAACATTGACAAGGGCATTCACACTGCGACGCCTGTTTGTAGCGATAATGCCTCTAGCAGTGGAGCCCTAACGCTGCCACGTTCTGTGGTGCACAGTGAATACGAGGTGGAGACTACGGTTCCGGCTCATGTCACCAATTCGCTGGACAAGCGCGCCTATGCAGCTGGTTATATGAGTGAGTTCTAATAGATCAATGCTTGTGGCTTAATACTAAAACTTCTTTTTTGGTTCATCCAACAGCCACGTCAATGAACTCGACTATGGAGCGACCGCAATACCCGCGCACCCAATACAATCATCAGAATCGGTCCCACATGACCATGGAGACGGGCCTCTCACAGCAAAGTCTCACACAACCGCAGAACAATTCGTTAGCACAGACACCAGAGCATCCATATGGTGGCTACGATGCCAACTTCTGGTTAGTAGTGATTAGATTTACTAGGAGTTAAGAGGCAAATTATAGGAAGTAACTTACATCCTTCTAGCATTTTCACATAATTTTAAACAGCAAGCAATCAGCTTTTAATCTGAACTTTCAATTCTTTTAAACGAAAATTTATAAAAAAAAATTTTTGTTAAATTGGATCTTGCACTCGAAATTCTAAAACATTCTTTTCAAATATAAAATGTCCAATCGAACGCGTTGGGGCCGCATCGATCCTAGTGTTGTGGTTGATTTAGTCCCAGGTCCCACAGATCGTGTCGTTCAGCTGGATCACACAACGCTGCCTGGTTATGTGCAACAACAGTTGCTTCTGATGGCCTCACCAACACCCTTTCTGAATTTCTTAAATAAAATTCGTCTGGATAATATTCTGGTGAATCATCAGCTCAAAGGCGTCTTCACGATGCGCACTTCGGCTTCGGTTACCGATCTAGCCATGGATATGTGGTGTCAAATGAGCCTTGACGATCGTCAGCCGTACATTAAGTTGGCTGCCAAGGCAGTGCAATTACAAAAGGATCGAGTGGATTACTTTTTGGGCAGCCATTGCAGCTAAATTAGATAACTTTATTGTCCTGTTCATATCCGTTTTGATAATGCTTTTAAATATATATTTGTAATGTAAAATGAGTTTGTTAGCTAATCAAGTATTTTTTGGTTTATCCAATAGCAATGCTGGCTACACGAGCGGCACAGCGGGTGGTGGAGGCGCTGCTGGCAATGGTTGTGTGTCCACCATTGAGAGTAATAAGCGTGGACATCCGCTAAAGAGTTTTAGTGTGCCGGGTCCGCCGCCAACAGGCGTTGCCACGCCTATCAACAAACACAGTAAGTTTCCAAAGGAATCAAAAGTTTAGCTTTTACTAATTTCAATCTCTAATATCTCAGCTCCTGCTGTCACAATACGTCCACAAAATCAATCGCCCTACAAGAAGGCCTCATTCTCGGCTGCCACGCCCAATCGGCTGCAGAGCGGCAGCTCAGTGACGCATTCCACCGATGAGATACAAAGACTGGCGCCTAGCACATCCACCGAGGAACTAAACCAGGAGATGGCCAATCTCGAGGGTCTCATGAAGGATCTGAGCGCCATAACGGCCAACGAGTTTGAGTGTTAACACAGCAGCAAGCGGGCCAAAAGTATTAGCTGGGTTGAAAAATAAAGGAAACATTTCGCAATGTTATTTGTTTAGTTTAAGTGTCGTTTAGTTTCGATGATGTTTAGGTTTTATGGTTTGGTATTTTATTAGTTTTTAATGCCATGTGCGACAGATGAACGAATAAAAATGTAAATACGAGCGACGCCATATAAATATATAAAATACATATAGATATATCCAATTAGCACTAAGCATAGTTAATTTTAATGCATAATGTGTGAAATAACTCTTTTTCTCTGTCTCTCACGGCCAGTGGCATATTTATTATTAATGATGGATGGAACCTACTTCATAAACATTTAAAAAACAACAACAAACACATGCATATTTTAAGCCAATCATACAAGCATCTAAGCTAAGTCTCTCATCATATACGACAACTCTTTAAAACCATTACATTATTATAATAACTAAACAATCGAAGAAATCAAAACATTCGACTTATATTTAACATACGTTGAGTTTAGTATTTTGAGACGTGCCATTAATTTAATTTTTTTCTTTCTTCACAACTCTTAACTACTTAAGCTTATAATATGACAAACATTCTAGACTGTAATCCATTAGTAAAGCCAGCAAAGCATTTAATATTTAACTACTATACATACATATGTAATACTATCTATAAGAATTCCGACACTTTTGTATCGTATATTGATGTGTTCGAAGTTCAATGTCTAAAAGCATGTGTTTTTTATTCTGTATTTGTATTGTTGCCAGTCATATTTGAATGAACATTTTTTGTCATTAAGTTGTACCATGTGGCTATGCACAATTATCTCTCAAATCGAAAACTTTATGTGTGTGAGCAAGTTGTAAGATTTGCCTAATAAACATGAAATTAATTGTATAAAAACCAAATCTCATATTTCTAATTATTTATCTGTTTTTATACCCTGATCCCATTAAAAATGGGAAAAAGGGTACAATGGTTTTGTGCAAAAGTCTGTAACAGGCAGAAGAAAGCATCTCCGACCCCATAAAGTGTATATTATATATTCGTGATCAACATCAACAGCCGAGTCGATATAGCCATGTCCGTCTGTCCGTCCGTCTGTCTGTCCGTATGTATGAACGCGTCGACCTCAGAGACTATAAGAGCTAGAGACTCCAGATTTTGAACTTAAGCTCGCCTAATCTCTAGGCAGTACAAGTTTGTTTTCGATTTTCGATAACTCATCCCGTTTTCGATATACACATGGGATCGATAACAACAAAATATTGAATTTGGAAAACTTTGAGAAGGCGATTGAAACATTAAGCAAATTAATGAATGTCTGTATAATTTTTGTTGAAATCGGTTGAGAAACACCGGAGATATGGAACATTGAAGTTGAGAATGGAAGGTATAGGGTTCAGGGTATCGTTAAAATAGTATTTAATATTCTAAATTTTACATTAGAAAGACAAGAAGAACAAGTCCTGCAAATAAAATCATTTACGGATGTGTGAGTAGATCACAAAAATTACAGAAATGGTTAATAGGTATTAAAGCGACCTCAAAAGCAATTAACCTACACAAAAAATCATTTATTCGGCGTAAATATAATTATTCAAAAAAAATTCTTTAACCCAAATTCGTTATGGGCTGCTGTGGAAAATTAACGTTTACAACTAAATGTTTACAGTTTCGGAACTTTGCATAGTTTAAGATTAGTAAATCAAGATTTTGATTTTCGATTATCTAGAGTTTCTAGGAATAATCAAAGAAAGCAAAATTGATGCCACCATCGTAACTGTATCAATAATGGTAAATATCAAATATATCTTAACTTTTATTCAAATTGGTAATCAGCTGAGGCTTATTGCCTTTGTTAGCTAGATACGATTTCTAAATTCATTATTGATAAACGAATTCGCTTAAAATCACAAATCTATAAACATACGATCGGTTATTGGCAACTTTGAAACCAATTAATAAAGCCTCCTTAACAAACGTCAAAACATATTACAAATTATTAAGCATAAATATATATACGTGCTATAAATATAATCGCAAAAATAAATAAATTAAACAAAAACATAAAGTGCGCACCAATAAATGAGTCGGAAAATTTCACAAACAAATATTTGAATGAGGGCCATTTTGATTAGTTTCAATTAGAATTTTGCATATCATATGCTAAGCTTGTGCCATTATATATTTTGCGTAGCTATATAAATGACTGTCAAACAGTTAAGGCGTACAAATGTTGCTAAATCGTTTAGAAACTAAACGAAGAAACATGTTGCCAAAGCTTGCGCAAGCGCAACCATCAACACTCTCGTTCATTAGAAAGCAACTGACGCGACCAGCCCCATTGCCAGCACCAAGAGAGTGGTTTGGAGGCTCAAGCGATGAGTTTAGGCTTTGTGTTTGTATTCAACCAGTTTACATCTGGCAGCCGTCGTGTGCACAACGGAAACGGCTGAAACGAAAGTTGACCATTTTGAATCAAAGATATTCTTGTTACCTGCCCATGTGCAGGTTTTGTACGAGTGCGCGTTTGTGTTTGTGTGTGTCAACATAAAGCAATTGGGAAATCGAAACGGCAAAACGAGTGAAATCTGATTTGAATTTGAAATTAAGTACATCAAAAGTTTTTTAGTTTGCGTACGCAATGAACCAACTGCCCAAATGCGCTTGGCGTGTTAAAGCCGCAACTTCAACAGTATCACTAACTTCTGGGCTCAAACGCACCGTGTCAAAGATCGGAGGTGGCAAAGTGGCAGCCACGCAGAGTCTGCTGCAAAGCGAGACACGTTTAAAAGGGCAACAGTGGCGCGACAACTCAGCAGCCGCCACCGAAGCAACTGCAGCAGCAGCATCAACAGTTTGTCCACATCTTGAGGATCAAGCAAATGCATCACGGATTCATGGCACAGCCGAGTGGCAAAATGCATTGGCCTACAATGAGATACCCGGACCGAAGCCTTTGCCAATACTTGGCAACACCTGGCGGTAGGTATTAATAAGCAAACAAAAGACTGAAACGGCAAACTTGCTTTCACTTTCTATGCCCTGCAATACGAACAATGCACTGAGCAAAAGAGATAGAGTAAGCTTTTGCGTCTTTCATTTCGCATGCTTCGCTTGACCCAATTACAGATGAATGGAATTCATGCCTATGTGTGTGTGTGTGTGATGATGATCGTCTTTTCTTAAGTGTTGATTTGATTTGCCTGTAAGCAGTCATTTCACTAAACATGACCAAACCAAACTGGTTTATTTTTAAAGCTGCGCCCAAAAAATATCATTCTATTGACACAAATATTTTCAAATGTGGATTTCCCTTAATCACACCCATTTACACCCAGTCTGTCTTTAACCAATAAACTCGGCTGGTGGTCACAATTATCTTGTTAACGTCCCCCGCTGTCCGTTAAAGACTCATTCACATATCGCATGTCTGTTGCTGTTTCTTTTTCTTCAGCGACCTTTTTATTAGCGTTTAATTAGCGTCATTTTCAAGGTCGGCATAATTGTGTGTGAATTTTTGTGAAACTTAAAATGATATGTAAACGATATTTACTTATACACAAGTGCGAATGCGCTTCAAATATGTTTATGTGTGGGTGTGTACTTTTTGCAATAAAAAAAATCTACACATGTCATTTATGGAGAAGAGTTGCGTAATTCGCAATTCGCTTGACAGCCTTTTGAACGGTTACTGGCAAATATTCATGGAACTTATGGATCGCAATAGTTAACGATTGATGTGATTAAAAGTCTGTTTATACCCTGATCCCATTAAAAATGGGGAAAAAAGGGTGTAATGAAGTTGTGCAAAAGTATGTAACAGGCAGAAGGAAGCATCTCCGACCCCATAAAGTATATATATTCTTTATCAGCATCAACAGTCGAGTTGATATAGCCAGGTCCGTCTGTCCGTCCGTCCGTCTGTCCGTATGTATGAGCCAACCGATCTCAGAGACTATAAGAGCTAGAGACTCCAGATTTCGAACTTAAGCTCGCCTAATCCCTAGGCAGTACAAGTTTGTTTTCGATTTTCGATAACTCATCCCGTTTCCGATGTACACATGGGATCAATAACAATAAAATCTTGAATTTGAAAAAATTTTAGATGGCATTTGAATTATTAATCAAAATAATAACAATCTGTGAAATTTATTTATTTATTTGTTATTTATTAAAATCGGTTTAGAAACACCGGAGATATGGAACCTTGAAGTTGAGTATGCAGTATGCAGTATGGTCGTACACACACGCACACATACTTGCAAGCACTGACTGTACGCGTAAAGTATAGGGATCAGGGTATCGTCTAGTCGGGATTTCTCGACTAAAGCCTTCTTACTTGTTTTTATATAATAGCAATTTATCAAACTTAAATTTCATTTTGTTCAATAATAGTTGTGTAGCGATGTGATTTGACTAACAACTTTTCCATAAAAATAATAAACCTATCAAGATTTTAATTTATTTTCACTTTATGTTCACTTGAAAGCTTAGTTCATAGAATACGTTCAGTTTAGTTCGTTCCATTTGATCATTAAGTTAGTTCAAAAGAACGAACGAATCGAACTATGGTTTACGATTTAGTTCGTTATTCTAATTTAGTAAACAGTTAGATTGAACTTGTTCGCAAGCATAACCCAATTTTAGAAGGCTCTAGTCGAGAAATCCCGACCCTAGACGATACCCTGAACCCTATACTTTACGCGTACAGTCAGTGCTTGCAAGTATGTGTGTGTGTGTGCGCGCATACGGCGCACTGCACACACAACTTCAATGTTCCATATCTCCGGCGTTTCTCATTGGCATTATTTCGTTTAATATTTCAAACGTTTCAAACGTCAAAGTTGTGCAAATTCAAGACTGTTGTTATCGATCCCATGTGTATATCGGAAACGGGATGAGTTATCGAAAATCGAAAACAAACTTGTACTGCCTAGGGATTAGGCCATTTTATTATTTTTAAAGTCTGGAGTTTCTAGTTTCTTATAGTCTCTGAGATCGACGCGTTCACACATACGGACAGAAGGACAGACGGACGGATAGACGGACGGACAGACAGATGGACCGAGGGACAGACGGACATGGCTATGTCGACTCGGCTGTTGATACTGATCAAGAATATATATACTTTATGTGGTCGGAGATGCTTCCTTCTGCCCGTTACATACTTTTGCACAAAACCTTTATACCCTTCTTACCCATTTTTAATGGGTTCAGGGTATAAAAACCGCACTCTTAACAAAATAAGTTGCATTTGAAAAATATTTATTACTCGCTTGCCAAATTGCTTTCCAAACAAGCGAATCTTTTGCACTTAACATTATTCAATGTCATGTTTGTCATATGAGTTAACTTTACTATTCGATGTCACCTTGACAGGCTAATGCCAATCATTGGCCAATACACCATATCGGATGTGGCCAAAATCTCGTCACTGCTGCATGACAGATACGGACGAATTGTGCGCTTCTCTGGCCTCATCGGACGGCCTGATTTGCTCTTCATCTACGATGCAGACGAAATTGAAAAGGTAAAACGCGCCGAGAGCCGTAGTCGCTTCATACAGCGGAACACCAAGCTACATACCATGCCAAGCACGCTTCGGTGGCCACCAAGGCAACAACAATTTACAGAAATTCACAGAAACTTGTGACTCAAATTTGAGTACTACAACAACAAACTTAATTGTTTTATTATTACATTTTTTTTTACAGTGTTATCGCAGCGAGGGTCCCACTCCCTTCCGACCATCAATGCCCAGTTTGGTCAAGTACAAAAGCGTTGTGCGCAAGGATTTCTTTGGTGAACTGGGTGGCGTTGTAGGAGTGTAAGTGGAGGATCCTATATCCCATAATCCTATTAATTGTGTATTTATTTTTAGGCACGGCGAACCTTGGCGTCAGTTCCGTTCACGTGTCCAGAAACCTGTGCTGCAGTTGTCCACCATTCGGCGTTATCTGCAGCCGTTGGAGGTGATAACGGAGGATTTCTTGGTGCGCTGCGAACAGCTGCTGGATGCCAACGAGGAGCTGCCGGCTGATTTTGATAATGAAATACACAAATGGTCTTTGGAATGTAAGTTGCATAAATCGTCTCATAGAAAATTTGCTTAATTTATAATCTTGTACCACTTTCTCCTATCGCAAGGCATCGGACGCGTTGCGCTGGACGCTCGTCTTGGCTGCTTGGAGGACAATCTGTCGCCTGATTCGGAGCCGCAACAGATCATTGATGCTGCAAAGTACGCGCTGAGGAATGTGGCCACATTGGAGCTAAAGGCACCATACTGGCGCTATTTTCCCACTCCACTATGGACGCGATATGTGAAGAACATGAACTTCTTTGTTGGGTAAGTACATACCTACAACTTAATAGCTTGATCAACCATTTTGCAATATACATTCAATTGTTGCAGCGTCTGCATGAAGTACATACAAAGTGCCACAGAGCGGCTTAAGACACAGGATGCTAGTCAGCGTGTTGGCAGTGAGCCATCGCTGCTGGAAAAGGTGATCCTGTCGGAGAAGGATGATAAGATTGCCACCATAATGGCATTAGATTTGATACTTGTGGGCATAGACACAGTAAGTGATTAAATTAAAAGTCAAGAACCAAGTTAAGCTTGAGTTTTATTTCTCCAGATATCGATGGCTGTCTGCTCTATTCTGTATCAACTGGCCACGCGACCTGAGGAGCAGCAGAAGGTACATGAGGAGCTGAAGCGCCTGCTGCCCGATGCCAATACACCGCTGACAATTCCACTGCTTGATCAAATGCATCACCTGAAGGCATTCATCAAGGAGGTCTTTCGCATGTACAGCACGGTTATTGGCAATGGGCGTACACTCCAAGAGGATAGCGTCATATGTGGCTATCAGGTGCCCAAGGGTGTCCAGGTCTGTAAATAATCAAATAAGTTGCAAATGTTATAACTCACTTTGTACTTCTTGCAGGCCGTCTTTCCCACTATTGTCACCGGCAACATGGAGGAATTTGTCACAGATGCCGCAACATTCCGGCCAGAGCGCTGGTTAAAGTCACACCAGGGTGGCACTCCCGGCAAGCTGCATCCCTTTGCCTCCCTGCCCTATGGATATGGTGCTCGAATGTGCCTTGGACGACGTTTTGCGGATTTGGAAATGCAAATTTTGCTGGCTAAACTTCTGCGCAACCATAGACTGGAGTACAATCATGCGCCGTTGGATTATGCCGTCACATTTATGTATGCGCCGGATGGTCCTTTGCGATTCAAAATGACGCGCATTTAGTCTATAACACATCATTAAAGAAATTATTCATATAAGATATAAAGATAGCTTTTCGGTTTACTTAAAACAGCTTCTTAGAAAAAATGCCGTTACTCATTTTTAGGCCATTTTGGCTATAAAGCCAAGTTTTTGGTTTAGTATCAAACTAGTAGAGATAATGCGAATAAGCCTGAGCTTCGGTGTTAGCTTTATCAACTTAGGATGGAATGCCCCCAACGCTGCCTCATTGGTTGATATGCCGGCGGAACGGTATGCGAACGAAAGCGCGCACGTAGAAAATCTTGCATTGCACTTATGCGGATGATATATATATATCTTCAAGTGTGCAGTGGATGATAAAATCTATCCTATTCTTAGGATATTATAATGCTTTATTAACAGTATTTGGCTTACGTTATTAGGGACATTAGGAATATTGTCTTTGTCTGTGTAACGACTGGTAATTTTTTTTTTAAAAAACAAAACTTTAGAAGCAGAAGGTGCCTAAAAATGAGTAACGGCCGTTTTTCCAAGAATTCGTTTTAACTAATACTAAAAATTAATAATAGAAAGAATAATGTTGTTTAATATATTGAAATAAATTAAAATAAATAGTTTAATTGATTTATTTTCTTTATTTATTTCAAATGCAGCACATTTAGTTCATTAATGATGCAACGTCAAAAAAAGCTTAAAAATTCGCAGTTTTTACAATATTTTGATGACATACTTTTAGGCAGATGGCTTATTCTTGCATATTCAAAACAACACACATAAAACATAAACACACAAAATGCTAAAAAAAAAGCTAAAAAGTAGCTGAAGAAAAAGCCAAAACGTCAGTAAGGGTAGTATTTCCAAGATTTCGTTTTAGCTAAAAGCATTGCATAGGTGGTATATTATAAATATAAATATTAGATTAATTAGATGATATATATGGGGGAAAAAATATATACTTCAGTGCATGCACACATTGTGACAAAACAATCAACAAAGTCCAGCTTTCCCTTAATATAGATATTTTAAATTATTATTATAATTTTATTAATATAATTAGATTTATACATATTTAAGTCACTGTTTACTTGCGCTTCCACATGCTATACCAATTCTTAATTACATTTAAGCTTTTCTGGGCATCCGCTTTTGTTTCCCCGCTCAGTTTGTGGACAATACCAGGTTTATAAGCTTCGTGCGCTTCTTCCAATATTGTGCCAAAGATTTCGCATTGTATATTGGACGTAAGCTTTTTTTCATTATACTTGCGTTCCTTTAGCCTGTCGTATAGCTTCTCGTTGGGACAGGTGACAACAAAGACGGCATGGAACCAGCGTTCCGGAAAAAAATCACATCCATGATATTCAACAATGTTGCCGCCTTTGGCCATCAGCGGCTCAAGATAATCCATGAGCTAAAATAAATTGTGCTCATTATGTTTATACTATTAAAGTAAATCAAATATACACACCTTATCCTCATCGAGTATGGGACAATCATATTCCTTGTCGTATTCCTCTATAAAGTCTTTTTCCTTAGCAATTTTAGAGCAGTCGTGCCAAGTGAACTTCAATTGTGCGGACAGACGTTCGCACAAATACGATTTGCCAACGCCGGGTGTGCCTGTGTTTATGCAACTTATTGTATTTGATTTAAATATAATTTTATTAGTTTGATACCCACCCGTAATTAAAATATTTGGTTTGCTTATTTCCGTCATTTCTGGTTGTTTTTGGTCTGAACGTAAGAAAATGAGGCGACCAGGGCTGCAAAACGCCTATAGGCAAAAGTATCGATATTTTTTTTGGGAATTCTACAAGTACTTTGGCGCGAGAAGCTCAATAACTTAAGTACATTACTGAATTAAAAAAACTTTACACCTTACAGACTTCATTTTAATGTCAATTGTTCATTTTAATAATCTATGAATTTTAAAATAAAAATAGTTAGTTTACTTTGATGAAAAAAAAGTCGAAACAATCTTTTTTTTCTTTCCGTGGCAAAAGTTATTACAATTGCTCTATGCGCTTTGTCCTTCTTCCATCACTTTTTCGAGTTCCTCTTTAAAAGCAAGTTTGTACTCATAGATGCATGTGCTTATGTATCTACATCGGACATTGTCCGTTTCCTTTTTTTGCACACACACACACACACAAACTTAATTCGGATAGAAAAGTTCAATTGCATTCAGTAGTTCGCAGGAAACGGATCGCCTTGGTGCTACATTTCTTTTTGCGTGTCGCAATGGGAAAACCTGAGCAACCTAAACTGGACAAAAATCAAGACTTCGACCGAACTGAAATAAAAGTTGAGACAAACCGTCTTCAACACGTACCATATATACTTAATGGGGAACTCTACCGGATTGAAAGCCAGATTGGCGACAATGTGACTGTCAAGTGTTGCTATTGTCCGCCGGATCGTATTTATCGGGGTAGCGTGCGCTCTACCGGCAATTTTCATATGCACATAAAGGTAGGTCGTTAAGCACGTGAGATACATGCAATAGAGCAAATAAAAAAATCAGTGCAAATTCTTTAATAGCGTCGACATGCATTTTTACTGGGCAAATTGCACGAGATGAAGGTGGCGGCGCTGCTGGAACGGCGTGATCGCATAACAAAAAACCGTCGCATCACTAAAAACCGCAAGAAATCAACATCGCCGGCCGCTGTAACAGACTTAGTAGCGACAGTTGCAGTGCCTGCCGTAAAAGAAGTACCAAAAAACACAAGCTCAGAGACGCATGAGCTTAAAATCAAAACGGTTTTTCAGCGACACAAACAAGAGCATCACGAACAGGAGGAAGCAACGGCAACACGCACAGTAAGAAACCGAAAACTTGATGTCCTTTTCTAACTAGTACTGTACGTGACACTTAGAGTGAAATAGAAATACTAAGCACCGTTATAATACCTCGCATGTAATAATGTATATACATATACTCACTCTACTGTGTGAAAGAAACAACTTCGAATGCAAATACTTATCTACATACATATATTATATATGTATCTGTTTTTACCAAGTAGTTGAATGAACACTAACCTACTATTAAAAAAATATTATTTTTCATTTAAGTCCGTTTCTTCCTGCGGTTCTTCACAAGATAATAGAAATGAAAGCACTGAAAATCTATGCATCTCCCGCCCAGAAAAAGAAAAAAATAATAATAACAATGACAACACAATGGCTACTGATTGTAAAAATAATAATTTACAACGCCAAAAGGATGCACAAAATGTAAGTTATCCTTAATTAAGCAAAAATTACTCAAATCGCCATAATCGAAGCTTTTATTTCATGCGATCGACACAGAGTGCATGCTCTGTAACCATATTGGAAGATGTACCCGTACTAACTGGCCAGGCAGTCGGCATACCGCTGATGTGCACCCTTAATCAGATCAAGCCTGATCAACAACAACAAAAAGAAGCAATAAGTTTTGAGCAGCCAGGAGCCATCGATCTAAGCCGCACCTCGTCGATGCAAAGTGATGACATGGAACACGGTGTTCTCACCCATTCCGTGCAGAATGTACAAATTGGTATCGCACGCACACAGGAACTAACTGCATTTCTTAATGGGCCGCCGCGTGACATTTTAATGCGCATTGACCATTCATTGGCCGGCATCAAAAACGAGTTGCTGGAGCGCAATCAAATTGAGCGCGATCGCTTGCTGTTCGACATAGCTAAGTTTAAGTTTTTACATCCGGGCTTCAGCTTTGATGCCAGTCGATAGGCGTATTCTTTTGCAATTCTTAATAAATAAAACCTTGTATAACGTATCTTTCATAAAAACAAAAGCGTTAAAATGGCATCGAGTACATGCTAAAAGTTATCGATGAAAAATATGCAAATGCAATATTGTTTTCAAATATATCGATGTTATCTGTCGGTGGACAACTAGTTTCAGTTCATTTATTTGCTTTGTGTGTTTTAGTTTATATGTAATTGTGTGTTTTAATTTATATGTAATTAAAGTGAATTTATAGTTTTTAATATGTCGGACAAAAATCAGCTGGTTGAGGAAGACACATCCAGTGATGACGATGAATTTATTCAAATAAAGTCGCGAAAAAACACTGCAGAAGCTTCGACAAGCCAAAGCCAACAAGTTCTTGAAACGTTGACTTCCGAACACGATATAGACGTGCCGAACTTGTTAAGCATTAATAGTCAGACGCCCGAGCCAATCTATGTAAGTTTATTATTGTTGCCATGTTATTCTAATTTACATTGGGAACTTGATGATTCATCATGTAAACAGCTGTAACTTACAAACATAAGTACAACTCAGTGCAAACCTAACTTTTTGAACTATACTTAAAGGAGGGTTCAAACAATGCTGGTGCCAACGACAACGCTATAGACGCCGACCCAATATTCCATGTTCGTTCGCGCACAGCAGCTGCTAGGCAAGCGCATATTCAGTATGAGGTACGATTAAATATCAGATTAATATTTTATCTACTATTCACACATATACACTACTTTAAAGAGTCTGGACTATGATGTGTGTGAGAATACGCTATTCCAGGTGGAACAGCGCAAGCGTATCAGAGATCGTTTTTCGTTACGCATCCATGTCATTCGCTGGATCATTTTTATACTTATTGGAATTGTAACGGCACTTATAGCCTGCTCTATAAACATTGTTATTGAGGAGCTATCGGATCTGAAGTACAGTTTCCTTAAAACCTGTATGTAAAGTTAATATATAGAAGCTGTACTGTATTACAGAATCTCTCCTTTTTTTTTAGCTGTGGATCATAATGTGCCCGTAAATGACAGCGATGGTGATTTGGCGCTGCCCTTCCTCTGGTGGATTGTGCTTAGCGTTGTGCCCGTGGCCATTGGAGCTACCATGGTTACCTACATTGAACCAATTACCGCTGGCAGCGGCATACCGCAGGTGAAGAGCTATCTTAATGGAGTCAAAGTGCCGCGCATTGTTCGCATCAAGACGCTAACCGTGAAGTCCGTTGGAGTGATCACATCCGTCGTGGGTGGCTTGGCCGGTGGCAAGGAAGGACCAATGATACATGCTGGCGCCGTTGTTGCTGCCGGCATTTCACAGGGCAAGAGCACTACGTTTGTCAAGGACTTTCGTATCTTTAAAGCATTCCGCGATGATCACGAAAAGCGCGATTTTGTACTAGGTGGTGCGGCAGCAGGTGTTTCAGCCGCTTTCGGTGCACCTATTGGTGGCATGTTGTTCTCGCTGGAGGAGGCTGCCAGCTTCTGGAATCAGAATCTTATATGGCGCACACTTATTGCCTCCATCATCAGCTCTTTTACACTAAATATTGTACTCTCGGCCTATCATGGACTGAATGACTTCACCTTTACGGGTCTCTTCAATTTGGGCAAATTTGATCAGCCCCTAACCTTTGATTATTTTGAGCTACCCATCTTTATGCTGCTCGGTGTGACAGGCGGTTTGCTTGGCGCCGCTTGGAACTCGCTAAATACACGTATCAATAAATTCCGCAAACGCTTTGTGCCCTGGAAAGTGGGCAAGGTGTTTGAAGCTGTCCTCGTTGCCATACTGGGTGTCACATTAGCCTGCACCATGATCTACTTCATTAATGATTGCCGTCCGCTGGGCAACGATCCAACTGTATATCCCGTGCAGCTTTTCTGTGAGGATAACGAATACAATGCCGTTGCGGCTCTCTGGTTCCAAACCCCCGAGGCCACTGTCCGTTCTCTTTTCCACGATCCACCTGGTGAGTTGTCTACCAGCTACTCGAGTGTATTCTTTACTTACATTGTATTGTTTTGTTGCAGGTTCCCACAAAATTCTTTCATTGGCTGTCTTTACGCTTGTTTACTATTTGCTGTCTTGTGCAACTTTTGGACTCAATGTCTCCTTGGGCGTATTTATACCCACAGCGCTGGTGGGCGCTGCGTGGGGACGCCTAGTGGCAATGATGATCTTCTATATGTTCCCTGACGCTGTAGGTTTGTGTCAGTATTATCCATAATCCTATGTAAACTTTCGTTGTTTTTGCAGCAATTTCTGCATCCTGGCAAATATGCACTGATTGGCGCCGCTGCCAATTTGGGTGGAGTGCTGCGCATGACAATCAGTTTGTCGGTTATTTTAATGGAGACGACGGGCATTGAGACATCATTCTTCTTTCCGCTGATCATAGCGCTAATAAGTGCCAAATGGGTTGGCGATTACTTTAACGATGGCATCTACGACACGGTCATTGAAGTGAACCATGTGCCTATGTTGCCCTGGGAGCCATTACCACAATACAAAGGTCTGACCGCCAACGAAATATTGAGCAAGCCAGTAGTCAGCATTAAGCTGCGCGATAGTGCTAACTATATCTATGAAGTGCTCCAAAAATGCGATCACAATGGTTTTCCCGTCGTCGATGATGTTCAGGGCGTAAGTAACTGTTACTTGTTACTCCTACTAACGAGACACATACTAAATATTGTTTACTCTTTTGCAGAATTGTCGCTCTGAGGGTCGAGTTTGTGGCATAATATTGCGTTCGCAGCTTATTGTTATATTGCTTAAATCGCTGTATGTGGAGAACAAACGTTTCTGGCTTAAGGAGACATCAATACAAACCTTTCGGGATGTCTATCCGCGATATCCTTCTATAAATGTAGGTATTATACAAACTCTAATTGATTTTCCTGCCTAAACTTGTGGTACTTCTTTTTATAGAGCGTGTGTCCGTTGGATAGAAAAATCAATTACACTGTCGACCTATCCATGTTTATGAATTCATCACCTGTTCGCGTTAACGCCGTAAGTACCTTTGATAATCTAAAAAATATTCATCATTTAATTGTATAATCGTTTCTAATTGACAGCACGATTCGGTGCCGAAAATCTTTAATATATTTCGTGCTTTGGGTTTGCGCCATCTGCTGGTTATCGACAATGAAAATCGCATCGCTGGCATTATAACACGTCGTGACTTTATATATAAGTAATTTTTGATCGGCATCGCATTAAGATTGCTTCTTTTATAATTTTTTCGAATATCTGACATCCTTTTTGTAATAAGTATGCGTTTAATTACTATATGTTTATGTGTAATGTAAAATGTATGCGTTTAATTACTATATGTTTATGTGTAAAGTGAAAAAAATACAGATACTATTTTTATATTTAACTGCCAAACTAATTTATTTATTTTTAGTCTTTTTGCAATAGTTTGTTGGACTGCTAATCATCTCTAAGGAAATTTGCGATTTCATTATTTTTCTTTACTCACCAACATCAATGAAAATATACCTTGACTCGATTTCAAGTTCTTAAGGGAATAGATCCACATTTTATCAGTTTCCATTGACAGTGTGATGTTTTGTTTACCCAAATCAAAAAACAAAAATTACATTTATATATTTTCACTTTTGATACTTTGTGTTTTGTTTTTTTTAATTAGGCTCATCTGATCTTTACAACTTAAATTATGCTTAAAGTTAGGCGTGTAATCAATAGTATTCACAAGGAATTGTACAAGGTTTGTTTTTGTAAAAAAATACGTTAAATTTGTTTGTTAAATTAAAAGTTCTTTTCTGTGTTGATAAAATCTTACAAGCTAAACAGACACGTTCATCATCATCATCATCATCATCATATCAACCTTATTAGCACAAACTTATCCCCCGATGCTCTCCCACCAAAGTTTTCAGATCAACAACAATGTTGTGGGGTACATAAAATGTGGGGGGGGGGGAGCATGAGTTACTCTTTCTATACAGTTATTGTGTGTTTGCATGCGTATGCGTGTATGCGTATAAATCGCTTATAAACTAGAAACGCTGCCATATTATAATAATAGTAATATAAACTAACACTAAACGATACTCAAGATGTTAGTAAACCTATAAATATGTTTATATTAGGAGCAATGCTACGCCTAGAATTAAAATGACTTTTTGTACAGCGTGAAAAAAGTAGAGCTTGGTTTTTGTATATTCTCCATTCAAGGTTGTGGGTCTTAACAATATATGTTTGACACACACACACACACATCATATTCTAACCGTCGTCCAGGAACTGCTATCACAATTTATAATGTATCACCTGTACATCTATTAACAACACTTAAAAGTGAACAGAGTTAGTGGAGAGATAGAGATTGATAGCTGCTTCACGTTAATGCAGCACTTTCTGGCCAAGTGGCAACAACGGCAGTAACCGTAACGGTAACAGTTGCCGGTTAGCTTTCCATTGGACGCACTTGTTGCAATGCCGACTCTGCATTGTTGCCAGCTGTGGCAGCTGCTGCTGCGGCACTATTGCAATGTTGTTGTGGTGCATTTGTTGTTGCTGAAGTTGCTGCTGCTGCTGTTGTTGTTGTTGTTGTGTCGGCGTTCAAAATGCCGCTGCTGGTGGCGTTGTTAAAAGTCGAGTGTGTGCTGGATGTAACAGTAGTTGCTGCAGCTGATGCTACAGCTGTAGAAACTGTGGCTGGTATATTAGCAGCAATTGTTGCTGCTGCTGCTTGTGCTGCTGTTGTTGTTGCGACAGCAATGTTTGTGATGATGCTGCTGCTGCTGCTGCTGCTGGTGGTGACAGTGGTGGTTGGTTGTAGCACCTTGTAGCGCGTATAGATGCGATACGGCGTTCTTGACGTATCCTTTTGCTGCAGTGGTTTGGTCTTGCTGCTTGCACCCCAGCCGCTGGCATTTATCTGCTCCGGCGTCTTGCCCAACAGCCAATCGTTACAATGCTGCTGCAATTGTTCGCTAACATGCTGTTGCAACCATCGATTCACATAGCCATGAAAGCGCTTATACTTGGCCTGTGTGACACGGCAATGACTCTGAATAAAAGACACGACAATAATTAGTACGTGACCGGATTAAGAAGAATGGCATTAAGATACACCACTTACCTTCTTGGCTCGACGCACTGCATCGTATTTGAGTAGATTGAGATTCTTGCTGGTCACAAAGCAGCGTCCATTGCTGGCATTCGTGCTGATCTCGTCGCGATCATTGATCGCATACTGCTCCGCCAGTCCAAATTGTGGTGCGCCCAAACGTTCCGGTGCACGTTTATTCCAACTGTTGTTGTTATTATTGTTATTATTATTATTGTTAATATTGCTATTGCTGTTGCTGCTAGCATTTGCTGCTGCCTCGCCGCTTGCCGTCGCCGTAGTAGGAGTAGTTGCATTTGTTTCACTGCAGATGCGCTTCTGTTCAAAGAGCTGACGCACTTGCTCCTCGTGCAGCTGAGAGCGGCGTTTGTTGCGCAGCAGAAATCGTGCTTTGCGTGCGCCGCGAACCAGCTGCAAATAGGAGAAGGGGAGAATGCATTAAGTACCATTTATATATGCATAGAAACGATAATAGAACATAAAGAATAAATGCAAGTCAAACATGCTTTACAAAACAGAAATCAAGTCATTAAATATGACTTAAGCCTAGATATGATTTATGTGAGTATGTATGTGTGTGTGTGTGTGTGTGTGATTGTAGTTGTTTTGTGAATGTTTGGATGTGTGATTGTAGGTGTGTTGTGAATGTTTGGATGTGTGAGTGTGTGAGTGGCTGTGTAAATACATTAGATATCGATAACTAACAATGAGCACTTATATGAAAAGAGAAACCAGTTAATGCAGAAGAGAACACGAAACCAAAGAGACGACACAAATTGATAAAGAGAGAAAGTACCAGGTCAACACTGGACACAAGTATGTATGTTTATATGTATAACATTTACATATTAACATATAACACACACGCACACACATATTGAACTTAAATTGGAAACGCAAAACAATCAACAATTACGTACCTACAATTCACTAATACAAAAAAGAAGAGACAATGCAATAAAATAAATTTAAAGCGCAATGCCTCAAGGCGAGAGCATACAAATATTGTTTATCGTTTATTTTATATCTATGTAAATAATTTTTAAAAAAATGAATTTATGCATACGTAAGATTTGTAAGGCATAACTTACCTTGCGTAAAACTTAAAAGCGTATACAACTATATATACACTATACACATATTGTGTGTATGTATGTGTGCCACACACCACCAGCTGCACTAAGCCCAAAAGGAAACAGAAAGAAAGAAAAAGTCCCCATTTCCAAAACACCCTACTAAATAAACAGTTCGACTTTTTTACATCATCATCATCAAATGTTCCGTTATATATTTCAATTGATTTCACAATTGATAATTTTATGAATGTAAGTGTGTAGAGAAGTTATAAAAAATTGTTAAATATGTATATCTATATTTATATGTATATAACACGTCTACGGTTTTGATTTTTGCCACCTGCTGTAAGAACAGGTGGCATTTTAAAAGTAAACTCTCTCACTCTCTTTGTCGTCCCTTTACAAAAATTTACTACGCTGAACACTTACAACTAGTTACTATTAGATACATACATACATACAAACATTATTTACATTTGTTTTTGTTTTATTTATATACGCGTTTCGATTGCTCTAGTATTTGTCATTTAACCAACACAGTTTTTTGATCAATTATCGATGCGGCGGCCAATCGATCATATCGTATGCAATTGTCAAACACACACACACACACATACGTTTAAGACAACCACGTAGTACACTGCGCCCACTCTTTCACAATCACTCTCTCAATCTATTGCTTTTCTCTTTACAACAACATTCACCTGTCTGCGCGCGTAAGCTCTTCTGCTGTGCGCCATTGCGTTTTTTAATTCTTTGAGGACGAACGAATGCAAAGTAAAACGAAAATAGAAATAAACTGCAGTAAATGCGTGCCTATTAACATTATTTGGAACTACTGTTTTACATACTTATGTATATGCATATAGTTATGTATTATTTTTGTAGGTTATTTACTAAATTTACATATGCATGTTTTTTTTTTGAATTCAACTTTTTACATTCAAATGTTCTATGTATGCATGTTGTTAATGGTTGGTTGGTTGGTTTGATGGTATGTGTATTTATGTGTATGTGTATGCGAGTGCAGGTGGGTTTGGGTGGCTCTGGATGAAAACTGTTTTATTTTGTCATTTGTTTTTGTAGTTTGTTGCGGTTTTTGGTTGGATAATCTCAAAAAACAAATTCATTAATTACTATTTTAGTTTGCAAAACGACTTTTTCTTCTTCTTATTCAATGAAATTATCAAAACTATTTTGTTATTTCAAGCCTTGGAATTGACCTGGTACGAAAAAAAATTAAAGTGGAAAAAATGAGAGAAAAAAATGCAGAAAAAAGCATTAATTAGTGAACATTTTTCTTTTCTGTTTTTTTTTTTTTTTTTTGATTGTTTTTATTATGTTGTTTGGTTCGCATACGGATATGTGGGCGATTGGTAGGCGGCATGTTGAAATGAGAGACGAGACGAAACGGAAAGGAAAGAAGAGAACGATAAAAAGGAAAGTTTGTAGATGTCGAAATAAATGTAGAAGAAACGTGTTCGAAAAGCAAGCACAACAGGCTCCGGCACACAATGATAAAGAGAGATACAACCAAAAAAAAAAAGAATCGAAATCAAAAAGTGTATAAAAACACAAACAGATATTTACACAAACAATACAATGAATGGATGATACACATACTTATGTAATGTATATGAAAACAAACATAAACATTCTAATGACGGTCTGGTTGGTGTTCGTAATTAGTTTATAGCGAATCTGAGCTAAAACTGAGACCACAGTATCGATGATCTTGATTTTGTTAGTTAAAATATAAAAACAATGTTTGGCAAACGTTTGTTAAAGTGAGTGTACAAATATTTAGCACGGAACACGGATAACTGAGAATGTTTCAAACTGTAAGATACTCATTGATACAAAATTGAATAGGTTGCTAACATAGATAGCTTAAACTATCGAAATTTAATGGCACTGTGGTGTTTTCCAACTGTTTGCTTACATTATTATGTGGACGTCCATCGAGTCGTCAACTTATGTGAATATCCGTTAAACTAAACTTAACAACAACAAATAATCAACTGAACACAACAGATAATTTTTACACAAACAACATGGTTAACCACTCGTCAAGCACACACAAAGCTGCTGCTACTGCTGTTGTAGCTGTTTACGTTTTTGTTTTCGCTTCTATTTTTTTTTTGCGCTTTAGCGGTCACTCACCTCGGCATTCTCCTCTTCCTCCTCCGCCTTGATGTCAGACGTTTCCATCATGTTGTCATTGCTGGAGATTGCAGTATTGTTGTTGCCGCCAGCATTATTGGTGTTATTGTTGCCGCTGCTGTTACTGTTGCCGCCAGCTCCCATTGCTGGATTTGCAAGTCGATCCACATATTTGCTAAACTTTTGCGCCTTTAGTGCGTTTGGCTTTTCCACCTCCTCGGGCTCTGAGTCAAGCAATTCGATGGTCACACGACAGTCAATTTTATACTGGAATATTTTTAACCGAATGTTAGAACAAGATTCGAATGACTGTTTCAATTATAAACATCGTTCACATACAATGTACACCTTGAAGCAGTTCTCCTCGTTAAGTATGCTTTCCGCCTTGCGCTGATAGCCCACTTCACGGTCAAAGCTCCTGTGGGCATCGCGACAATATCCGCCAGTGCTGCTGCGTCTCTGTTCGCTTGCGAAGAGCTCCACACAGTCGAGGGCGGCGCGCTCTGTGACGCAATATTGCAGCTGTCGCACAGCATTAGAAACCACCTAGCGAAATGAAAATAACCAATTAGTGGGATAACCAACATGTGATGACAACATTATTATTTATTTGCTCACCTTATCGAGCGTAAAGGATATGTAGGCATATATGCCAAACATTTCACGCATTGTATCCTCAAAGTTATTCGAGTCCATGTTGCCATCGAGCACATTCTTTAGCATATCAAGAAACGTGGGATAATAGTCCTCTACTTGTACATCAGGTTTAGGCTTCAAGCGCAATGCCGTTGCCGTACTTTCACGTCGATTCACACGGCAACGCTCCTCCTCGATGGCCAATAGACGCGCTCGCTCATACATTACGTGCAATCGATCGCAGAGGATGGCATGCAGACGCATGAACAGATACCAATTGTTGTTCGCATAGAACAGTGAATAGGACTCATCCTATGGAATGAGGATTAAGTTAATCAAGTTAATAAAGATTTCAATAATCTCAGGTCTTAGCCGAACATACCTCACGTTGACCCTGCGCATGCGGTGGCAGTATGGGTGGATTTAAAAAGCTGTGTTCCTGCTCCTGTTTTACACTCACATCGACACCGGCGACAGCAGCTGCTGCTGATGATGATGTTGTTGCTTTTGATGCATCTTCGCTTCGCTTGGGACTGATGTTGATTGCCTTGTTATTGTTATTGTTATTATTATTATTGATGGTGCTATTTTTAGTTGTGTCATCGCCTGCTTTGTGCGTATCAAGCTCGGGCTTATCTTTGACATCGCCGCCAACTGTTGTTGTTCCTACTGCGGCTGATGAGGTGGATGGTGTTGCATCGTCAGCTTTTGTTGCAGGTGTTACTGTTGCTCCTGATAATGTAGTTGTAGTTGCTGTTCCAGCTGCTGAAGATGTGGTTGTTGTTGTTGTTGGTGCTATTGTTGTTGTCGCTTGCAAAACTTTGGACAACTCGTCCGATTCCTTTTTAATGGACATCACTGTTGTTGCTGCTGCTGCTACTGTTGCATTGGCGCTGCCAACACCGCCGACGCCAACGCCAACGCTACCACTACTGCTGCTTGCATTGCTTCGCGCCGGCGAGGCACCTTCGCATCCACTGATTTTGTGGACGCGACTCAACGGCGAGTCCACGTCCATTTTAGTGTCATCTACCAAAAATTGAAAGGCTATAGAGAAATTCGTGCACAGTGGAGCAAAGAAACAAGAAATGTTTCCAAAATTTTGTTTGGATTTTATGGTGAACGGTGGTATTTGTGTTTTTGTAGTGGTATTTGTTGTTGTTTTGGTGTTGAAGGTGGTGTTGGTGGTGGTGGTGCGTTCGCCCATATTGTCGCGTTTTGGGTTTTGTTTGGTTAGTTTATAATTATGCAAATCAAGTTACACGTTACAATTGTTAAATTACAAAATAAATTATTGCAAAATGGCAAGCGAACAGTAAATGGATTGCAAATATATTATTCGTACCAAAAAAATGATTGAGTTTGGTTTTTTGTAAAAAGAAAAATAAAAGAAAAAGAAAAACATTGACTAAGTTAAAAAATACGTTAAATTAATTAATGATTCTTTGTGATATTCAATATGTATACATACATTGAATATGCATTAATGGCTGGTTGGTTAGTAACTTGGTAAATTATCTATTGGATACGTAACATGTGTTAATAGCAATGCAAAAGAATAATAATGAAACAAAAACTTAAATAATTCGTTAACATTCTGATTAATTGTGATTGTGAAAATATATGTTAGTGCGTTAAAAGTCCTGCAAGACTTTGTTTAAAGAGCGGGCTAAGATATATTGTTTATACAGTTGTGGCCATGTAAACAATGTATATAGAACATTTGTTTATATTCAAACAGCTGATTGTCTTAACAACTGCTTGCAACTAAAATTTAATTAAGTTCACGAGAACTACAACTTATAAAAGTGACAAGTTTTTAAAATTAATGACTAGCTCTTCGTCGTGCAGGACTTTTATTTGTATCGTTCGAAAGATTGTTAAGCATAATGTTTTTAAATTAATGATTGATTAATGTTTGGTGTGACGATTTTGAGTTGAGTGAATGTTTGAAATTGAAACTATTTGGCTTACCGTCATCGCGTTCATCATCGCTAAGCGGCTGACGCGGCGCAAAGAATAAATCAGGCACAAATTGTCGTATGATCTGTTTGATCTTCTGTTTCTCCTGCTTTTGAATGCCCGTCTGACGCTTGACGTGATGTATTAGCAGATTGGCAGCATCGTCCAGTATGGTCTTGTCCTTGTATGGCAGCACCAAGTGTGGCCCGACCGGCTCCATGGGATCATCATCCTGTTCGTGACGCTCATCGTAGAGAGTTTCAATCTCATTGAAGAGACTTTTTGAGCGGAGGGCCTTCATATCGTTGGGTTTGAAATTGATTGCCTGATGATCCAACGATTTTAGATAATATTTCTCATTCTGTTCGCGCCACTGTTTATTGAAGTTCTGCAAAACGGAAAAAGATATCAAATTATAAGAATGTTCATTCGATTCATTGTTCAACTAAATACCTTTTGAGCATCCCGCCACTCCTCCTCCTTGACTTTGAGCCGTTTCAGAACAATGGGCACCGCTACGGATGGATTCTTTTTCATGCCCTGAATTATCTCACCGGACTTGTCACCATAAATGCGATGAATTGCACGCTGATGTATTGTCTGGGATGTGCCACCCAAATGATCATCCAAATGATATTTAGCCAACTCCTCGGGCGACATACGTGACATTTTCTTTTGGACATTCTCCAATACACGAATCGTTGCGCTATTCACTTCAATAACAAGATCCAATTCGAAACGCTCGTCTTCCGTTCTGTGAATATTCCTTTTGTTTAGAGCGTTTGGTTGATTGGTTAATTCATTAAAATATAAACGAAAGCCAAAGAACAGAAAGAGTAACAAGAAAACGAAATGGAATGGAAACGGAATGAAGGATATCAAGAATGTGCTTCTGGTAAAGAGTGTTCCCAACCTGCAACGATGATGCCAAGTATTGATATCTGAGGCAAGAAAGTTGGCTATCAAAATAATCAACTTGATCTGTGTGGGGAACACAAGGACGGACTTGGGCATCACTGTATAATCTTTTTAAAGTGATGATGGCATAATGAAAGGAAATGAAATTTAGGAAATACTATGTAAAGATAGGAAACGATAATGAGAGATGGAAGAGTGCAATTGTTGTTGAAACTGGGAAAACACTCACCTGTAAATGGTCTCCTCGAATTGTGTTTTACGTGAGGTAACAAATGTTGAATCTTCACTGGCCCATGTCGGGAACGAGACCCATTTATCGTTGAGCACCTCGCGGCACAAGGCTGTCCGTCCGCTGCATTTCTTGGGTACCGAGGATTGAGGCAAAGCGCAGTAGGAGGCACCGAGACGTTTGCACAGTGACAGATCCACATCCTGTACATAGTCTGTGCTTTGATGACTGCTTGCCCGCTCACTGTTACTACCTACTTGACGCTGTGTAGCTGCTAGTGGCATTCCATCGATTAAGCCACCAGTGCCACCTGCACCACCGGCTTGGCCGGTTGTGGGTGGACCCAGAAAGTCTGTGAACCAGCGCAACAGATCGGGAAACTTCTTCAGAAAAGGCGAGACCAGATCGAGCAGTTCCGTTTTAGATACAACCTCCTGATTAAAGAGCGTTAGGCAGCGCAAGAAATTGTCATAAACCTCGGGATTGCGCAACGCTTTGCGCACCTTATCAAAGAAGGCTGCATCCGATATAGTGCACTTGCGCGATGCCTCCGAGAAGCTGACGTCTCGACAATATGGCTTGGGTCGTTTTGCCGGCGGCGGTCCGCCTAGACCACTCCCTGCAGCAATAGCAGCAGCACCAGCTACCGATGCAGCCGTCAAATCATCCACCACCTGCCGTCGACCACTGCTCGTATTGTGGGCATTGTGATGAGGATGTGGATGGCCGGATAGCTGCTGCTGCTGCTGTGCCTGCGCCTGTGTCACATAGCTGGCAATGTTTGAATTATCATTGAGGTGATGCAAATGCTGCAGATTGGAGATGCCACCATAACTCGGTGATTTCTTCTGTGACATATTCGGATGCTGTGCCACATACTTTTGCGCATGATGATTGTTTCGCTGATCAAGGACACCGGGTAGGCCGCCACGCAATCCACCCGTGGGTGTGGTCACTAGATGAGGTGGTGGCAGTATCGGATGCCGTTGCTGTTGTAGGCCTTGTTGTTGGGCGGCCAGTCCATGAAATTCCTTATCGAAGATGTTGCCACCGATAATGTGATTCTGTTGCACGGCACACGATTTAATGCTGACGCTGGTATTGACCGCCGACAGATTGCCAATGGCGGCAGCATGTGCATGTGCACTGCTGCTATCGATCTGCGAGAGAGTTGCACCACTGCTCAGATGGAGCGGTGAGCTACTGTTGGCCACCGCCGACGGTGATGCCGATGACATGCTAATGTGTGCACCACCGCTTAATGTGGCCGTTGTGGTTGTGCGTTGCTGCTGTTGCGTTTGGGGCTGCTTATTGTGATGATCGTTGTGCAATGCTGTTTTGGACATGTATTGTGCGGCGGCAGCAGCGGCAGCCGATGACTGATGATTGGTGGCGTCTGGCAGAAATTGCCCAAACTCACGCAATAGATCCTCATCTTGGCCAAAGAGTTTGGCCACTTGGGTGTAGACCTCCTGTTCGGTTAGCATTTTGCCTTGATTGAGGCTGCTGTTGGCACTTCCCTCCTTCATCACTTTTTGCTCCTTCTGATAGGCATGCAGTATCTCTAGGAATTTTTTATACTTGGCCGGCTGGCTTTGGAAACGATTCTGAAAAAAGGGATAACCAAACAATTAGTATATAATAATATATTGTTTTTAATTATAGGCGATCTTACCTTGATTTTATTCACATAGGTTATGGCGTGATTGAATTCTACCGGTTGGTTTTGTTGGCCCGTCGTCTCACCCAGCAATATAGATTGATGCGCCTGCTGGATGTGATGTAAATTGTGTTGCGCTGCCGCCGGACCAGTGTATGGACTTAGTTCATTTAATGAGTTTGGTGTCGGTGGGCCACAGGAAATGCTTGATCCTACACCAGACGAGGACACGCTGGACGCAGTACCTGCGGGTGTTATAGTCGCTCGCTGCTCGCTTCCAACACCACGATCCCGTGAATAATTCTGTGGCACAAATGACGATACACCGACACCAACACCAACTACGCCGGTTGGTGGCGCGACTGTCGAACTGCTTGTTACATGTACATGGCCACCTCCTGGCGTTTGGCCGGTGGCGGCGGCGGCAGCTGCTGCTGCTGTTGGCTGCAATGCGTGTATGGTTGTTTGGGTGAGCGATGCTCCACCGTGTGTCATCAAATTGACGGCACCAGCCGTTTGAATCTGTGCCACAGCCGCTGCGGCGGCGGCAGCAGCTGCACCAGCTGGGCCACCGGGACCCTGGACCTGTGTCAGAGGCTTGAGCGTTGTTTGCGCATTTACTCCGCTTGCCAGCTGCGGACTGTTGCCTGCAGCGGCTATCATGTGTACTGTACCAGTGCTGCTGGGTGCTCCTGGTGGCGATGGCATTGAGACAACCGGCACAGAGCATCCAAGTGCATCGGAATGAATTTCAATCTTATAGCCAGGCGGTAAAAACATATTAAAGCCATAGATCAACTCTGTGTGACCTTTAAAGAGCGTAGAGACACGCTCAATAACGCCCGGAGTGTCGATGCAGTGAGATTTGAACTCCTTCATGATGTCCAAGAAATTATTGTAGATCTGCGGCTGATCAGCATACTGGTATTTCACCTGATCCAAATAGCTTAGCGCATCTTCGACTTTCAGACGCGGTTGAGCGGCTCCGCCGCCGCCACCAGCACCGCCCGCTGCCTGTCCTTGCGGTGGTGTACTGCTGCCGGCTGCAGCTACAGCTGCGGCTGCTGCTGCACCGCCCGGTCCATTTGGTGGCGTTTGTTGTTGTGCTGATGGTTGTTGCGTCTGTTGTGCAGTTGTTGTCAGACTACTGACATTCGTTTGGGTGCCGCTTATGGTGCGTTGACGAAGGGTGCCTGTCTGACAGCTGCTAGATACTGTTTGGGATCCACCTCCTGCTCCTGCCACAACTGCCGGGCCACCGGTGACATGTATTTGAACAGCATTGCCATCGGCAGTGCTGGCTTTGAGCGTGCCGCCCGCCTGTATGGAGGCAACGCTATAAGCTATATTGAGGAGCAAGAATAAAAACATAAATAAGTATAAAATGATGACTGGATTTTAGTACTTCAATATACTTACATGTGGTATACTGCAAGGTTTGTGTGCCTGCGCTGCCTGTGGAGACGACAACGCCGCCAACGACGGTGCCCCCAACGGGACCTCCTGTAACATTTGTTTGGGTGCTAACGCTATCAACAATGCTGCTCGTTGTTTTAAGATTCGTTGCCGTCGGCGTTGTGGATGGCAAATACGCAATTGTCTGTGCACCACCGTGCTGTGGCGTCAATATGCGGTGGTGTATTGAACCAATGCCACTTATTGTGGCACTATGTGCATTGGGCACAACAGTGCCAATTGTTACACCGCCAGCCGTGTTAACTCCCACGCTGGTCGTTCCACTATTAGCACCTGCTACACCTCCGACAACACTGCCGCCTGGTACTGGGCCAGGACGTGTGCCAAATTGGACTTCATCGATGCGCGTGCGTTTCATCATGCTTGTATTGTGGTTTGGAATAATAATCGACTTTTGATCCTGGTCCTGCTGCTCCTCCTGTTATTATTTTTGTTGTTTGATTAGCTTTCTAGTGCTGTGTGCTGTCTCCTTAATGTTCAATTTGAAATAGGGGGTTGAACTCCTCCGTAGGGTTAGGGAGGTTGGATGGTCAGCTCCTTAGGAGCGTATGTTGTATGCAACAACAAACGGTCGTGGTCGTAATTGGTAATTTGAGCTCAAACTCGAACCGGACTGCAGCACTTGGTCTGCCCGTCGTCTATACAACAAATGTTGTTCTTCTCTTTGTTGATGTTGCTTTTTTTGTATATGCATTTGGATATGGTCCGCGCCAGTCCGCGTTTAGCGGCAGGCAGCAAATATATGCTCAAAGCCTTCTTTCAAACTTCAAATTATTCAGTGCACTGTCTTCAGCGATGCCACGTCGCAGTCGCAGTCGCAGTTGCGTTGTCTCACAGCACAATCACTGCAAGCAAAAAATAAAGGAAATTAGAGAAATTCAATAAGCGTGAAATGAGTAGAATGCACTCACACACACAAAAAAACTTTTAAGACATTACACAGGTCTGTTTATAAATAAATAAGTAACTAACTAACTACCGCAGGTTTTCGTTTCTACTTCGGCTTTTCCAACAACCAAAACGCCGAACGATGACATACTTTCTTTAAAGAGCAAAAACCACCGACAACAAATTAAACTGCCGACGATCACTCATACACTTACAAAGCTCGATAATAACTGCTGCTTAGTCCTTAGCATCTCTCAAAATAAAACCGACCACCAATCGCTATTGCTTCTGTTTCGAGAGTATTTTTGAGTAGACTCTAGAGTTCATAAATTCGTAGTTGGTTATATTTAGTTTTTAAACTTTTACACATTCCGATGAAATAAAAAATTATTCAACGACAATATCTTCTCTAAATTCACACATGCACAAAAGCTTAACTATGTGTGCGCACGTACGCGAGTAGTAGAAAATTATTTCTTTGTATGTCCGCCAGTCAGCAAACAACAACTAAAATACAAACAGCAGCAGCCAAACGAACTGAGGGCTGAGAGCAGAGCGCTCATCAGATCAGAGAGTCATCAGTTGTGTGTATGTGCGTGTTTTGTCGGTTCGTCTGTGTTAGTAAGCGCAACCGGAATTGGGCGCGCGCGCTTTGTTGTTTTTAACGGGTACAGTAAAAACTGGCAAGGGAGGGCAGCAAACAAGCAAGAGAGTGGCTGAGAGCTTTTTTTTTTTTATGACCCATGCACGATGACGACGTCAACTTGCATAAAATTTACAGCGTACACATGAGTAAAGAGCGAAGGGGGAGCTCTTTGAAGGGGTGCTGACTGCACAGGGTGTTTGCGTGTATCTACACAATTTACAAGAAGCAGGCCGCACAGCAGCCGCCACACAAAAGAATGAGTACATAGAATTTTGGTGGTGGTAGTGGTGGTGAGGCGGCTGATTCTCTCCTTGCTTTTCTCCATACTTTAAATTCTGCTGCAGCACTATGCAAGAGAGAACACTACGAGCAAGAGAGAGAGAGCGAGAGACAGAGTGGAAGAGCGCGGAACAGAGAGCAAGAGGGCTGAATATTTGTTTTGTGGCGCAGTTAGGATGATTTCAAAGGTTTTTTTTAATGTTGGCTCAACAACAGCAACAACTATAAACAAGTATTTGGCGGGCGCTCAGTAGTGGGAGCAACAACTACAAAGCCAAGAACGAGAAGCATGCCATTTGTGCTCCTCAGTGAGTGCGTTTTCGTGTCGTTAAAAGTGTAAATATAACTTGAATTTAAAAGTGACTGTATGAGTGTGTACCTTTGTATGTACACGTATACATAATCGCATGCATGTGTAAATGCTGGCGGGAGGCAGAAAAATTGTTAAGAGCATGGCAAATCTTTTCTTTTGTTACTTTTTCTAGTCTAGGTATTGGCCATACATTTTTCAATTTAACAATGAAGAAACGTATATTAGAAACGTGCATTTATATACAATAAATTACTGTTATTTGAATTAGAAAACTGTACCGGGGCACACTTTGGCTATCAGGTGAGAAAGAGAGGGAATAATCCTTCAAGTGTTATGGCCGAATGCAAAAACAAGTTGAAACGTTGCTCGCAACACAAGCTCTCCCACTCTCTTTTGAATTACTGTGTGTGGCCTTTTGTTGTTATTGCTCTGTTGTGCTGCTGTTCCGTGTAGCTTGGAGCACCGCGGCAGCCATTCTTCGCACACACACACACACACACTTACATATTTATCTGCATGTGTTCGTCGCTCTCGGTAAGCGCCTATTCGTTTCTCGAACAAAATTGGGGCGTTCGTAGTATTTGTTGTTCATGTGCGTATATGCGATGGAGAGACATGTGGGCAAATTTTTCCCTCCATTTTTTTTATTTTATTCATCATAGCTGTATTACGTGCACACGTCTATTATCTTATCTGTTTTGTTATGTATACACACCAGAGAATAACGCAAATGTAGGCAAATATGCAAACAAAAAAAATTGCCTTTGACGGCAACTTCTTATTTTTTCACTGTATTTTTTTTTGTTATTAATAGTTTTTTTTTCGCTTTAGCACTTGCACTTCAACTCAGTGACTACAGGGGTACCACTCTACAAGCTATTTATAAATTTTGCAAATACATAAAACATATGGATGTGTAGAGAATTATGTACATACATATGTATGTACGCATTTCTATATACTATAGACGTTTTGAGTAAAACAAAATACAACAAACCAGAAGGTTCATATGTAAAAACATTTAAGTACATACTATAGAAAACGTTTTGAGTAATACAAAATACAACAAAACAAGAACAACAAACCAGAAGGTAGACTGGTAAATTCAAGCTCATAGCCCAACTAGAGAGAAGATGCTCTCATTGAACACACACTCAAATATTTGTGCAAAACAAATGAGAGAGAGAGACGTTGGCGCTTGCTCTTGGAGCCGCTTGCCAAGCCAGCTGCCACTGAATTATTCTGTGTTGGGAGTCCAATTATATACATATATGTATGGATGCATACATACATATGCATAAAAATATATATATATATATATATATATACAGCCATACATGCGAATGGCGCATCAAAGCAAAAGTCGAGATAAGCGCACGAACTGAGAACAGACGGACGAACGAACGAATGAACGAACGAAAATAAAACGACATTACGTTGAAAAAATACAGTCAGTTCACAAGCAAGCCAAAAGCAATGTTAAAAACTTGTGTATGTGTATACGCGTGTTTGTAGCTGTGTGAGAGAGTGTGTTTGAGTGCGAGCAGCCCGTCGACTTTTTGTCTGTGCGCTTTATATGTATGCATGCCTTTTGTGCATGTCGTCCGTATATATATATATATATGTGTGTTTGTGTGCCGTCGTCGTATATAAACCAATTGAAATTGACCTAACCTAAAAATTTTGTATTTTTCACAAGTTTTTGCTATGAACAAATACGCAAATGGTATAAATTATCATATAACTAAACTGATTCAATATATTTGTACATCATTTCAGTCGCTTTTCTTATGTACTTTTCACCCCGCGAAGGCAACTTACATCAGAAACGGTGCACTTATGTATGTATTCGAAAAGTCTATGTATGAAAATATATGTACATACATAAATACATAAGTATTTACAATTAACCGTAGGCTTGTTATTCAAAACTTTCACGTTTTACGCAGTATTTTGCACTAGCATTTAGTTCACACTGTACAACTTTTCACCTTTTTCTACTTTAGTACATGGATTTTATGTTGTATGTATGTATTGGAGCAGTTTTTCACAACTATTATGTACGCTTCAGCTTTAGCTTATTGAAATTGCTACGCGGTTAACGGATGTGCTTTTAAAAACTGTACACTATTTAATTTAATTTCACTTTTTAACAATTTTCCTCCCAGTGAATTTCTACAGATATTCACAAAAATTTGGCGAGGAAACGTTTTCGTACGTCTTAACGCCGCCGCAAACATTTTCGATTAAAACGACGGCCAGTGTGAGCAAAGAAACAAAAGAGCGCGAAATGCGGAGAGAGACAAACCAATGCGAGAGACAGACACGCAGAGCGCCAGCAAAAGAAACGGGTGGATGAGAGGGAGAGTAAATGCGCGCGCGCAGTGTTGCTTTGGAATTCTTCATTTTCATTTTTGTGGCCGTTGTTGCTATTGCTACAATGGAAACGGACAAGCAGCATATCAAAAACAGGGAGGCAACGCAGCGCAACATCAAGCCTCTTCGAACGAGCATAAGTAATATGGGGAAAATGCTACTATGAGTGTTAAAGTAAATAAATGCTCATGTATGTACAAAGTATGTGGTACAGACAATCACATGTATTTGACGGTACGTAGCCAGTCTTGTTGCTGAGCGTTTCATTTCAAGGAAATGGTCGAGTGAATGAAAGTGTGCAAAATGAAGCACTCTGTATTCGAGAGCCACAGACCACTGTTGCAGATGTTCCGACAATGGAGCACAGAGGACGTAAGGAATAAAATAAGTGAGCAGAGATAATCGGAATAATCAGCATAAGTTATTCTAAATTTTTCGTGTGAAATTTAAAAAATGATTTACGAAGTCAAGAAAAGTGGAGAAAAATATCTTATACATAAAGCTTACGTAAGTGCAAAAGGCACAGCCATTACACTGTATGACTGTTCAATGAACGGCAACAGGGTGTTTTGAGCGTTTCTTATAACGTGCAAACTAAGTGACGGCAACAACGTGTCAAATTAACCTCGAACACCCTGTATAGCTGCAGAGAGAGAGAGAGAGAGTGAACGAGTGAACAAGGTGAGAGATGAAAACACCCACTCAGCAATGACAGCGATACGGACCACACTCGCGAGTTCGAGCAACAGCGATATTGCAGTACATAATGAAATCGACAAAACTGAAAATCAGAAACCAAACAGACGAGTAGCTGGCTACAACACTGCCACGGTTACACTTTACGGCGGCGACGGCGAGGCACACACCTTGCCTCACCTTACACTTGACTCACGCATACACACACACATGCAGTTATATACATTTGTGTATTTTCTCTGCAAGTGGTGGTGAAATGGAAGTTTTTGCTGCTGTCAAAACGGAAACGAGAAGAAGCACAAAGACAGAGACACCACAGCGGGCATAGAAAGCAGCAACCAGACAGTTTGTTCGAGCACAAGGAAAAAAAAAGTGGATGCAAGTTGCGGCGATGCCAACGCCATCTCACCATGGCAATGGCGGAGACTAATGTATGGATATATGTATGTACATACATGAATGTATTGGAGAGCAATGGTCTTTCTGCTCTCTGCAATGGTCAAACACATGTTGGAATTTGATCGGGCACGCGAGAAAGAGCAACTAAACTTTGAATGGGTCTGGTCTGGCTGCAGTCGTAGGAGCAGAGAAGCGTCAATAAAAATCTGTATACTTGCGAATTGTGCGCTCATCATGGTGGTGGAAATGGAAACCTTGCAATTATCGATTTATTTTTCATTTGCTCACTGTTGCGGCTGCTGCAGTACTGAACTACACAGTGGGGGAGGTGTGAGAGCAGAAGCAAGAGGAGAAAAGGCAGTCAAAATATTGAGAGACTGTCACCTGCCAGTTGTAGGAACAGCAGCACTCCGTTAGCCGATAGTTAATGCAAATCGACGAAACATAATTTTGGGCACACACACCTATGACGACTGCTAAAGTTCAAAGTTCACAAGCAGGCGCCTGTGCAGTTGCAATTGCAGTTTTGGACTAGAAACGCCTACAGCTCAACTCCCCACACTTACAAGCGATACAAGTGGAAATGGGACAACCACACTTTAGTGCATAGTGTGTGTTTGTTTGTGTGTTCTGCAATCTACCTAATCGCCTGCTGTTCAGAACGCTCGTTAGACGCACAGTGGAAGGGAGTTGGCAAGTTTGTTTGCATTTACCAAGGAACCTGGATGGTTTTAACATTTGTATGTACGATTTGTCTTCTAACATGTATATATATATATATATACTAATTGGTATACAATAATTTCAGATTGCCCCCATGTGACAATTGCTATTGCGCAACAATGAAAGGAAACATGTATTTAAACATGAATGGCCAAACAACAACCAAATAACAGCAGAAGCGGCAGCAGATATAAATGCAGTATAACAGTTTGTAAACAACAACCATAAGTGTACATATATTTATGCTGTTGCAGTTTTAAGACTATGCCAAATGTTGTCAAATAATAGCTTACACAATTACGTGCAGTATCAGCAAAAGCATCAACTCAAAAAGTGCAAAAATGTACAAAGAATGCGCGACAAAATATACAAAAGTTGATTGAAGCAAACCATTTCCAATTTTTATAATATTCAAAAAGAGGTTGGAATTTATTTGGTAAATGTTTAAATTTATGCTTAGTGTGATTGTAAATTCTCAGAATTTCAGAGCCGAGTTTAAGATATGCTTGTTTTCCCTAGGCAAACAAAACACAATGTAAATTTTAAAAGAGTATTCCAAGGGGCGCACCCAAAAGGCGAGGTTAAATCTCAGTATCTTTACTATTTCAATAAAAAGGCGACAAAACAAATACAAAAAAAAAAAAAAAAAACTTTACAAGAATAAAAACGCGCACAGCTTTACCTAAAACTGAAAACTGCTTAGAGCTGATGCCTATATACCCTTCCAATAACTGATAAATAATACAAAGATGTTACGTTATAATATCTAAACTCATTGTTATTAACAAAAGTGTGTTAGAAAGTTTAATTTGCTATTATTATAACAGAAATGTTACACATTTGGTGACAAATTTAGAATGCCTCAATGCAAGGTAGCATTAGCAAAGAGCGATCGTATGTAACTATAACTCGTTTTTCAAGTTTTTACGTCTTTTTGGTAAATAAGACAAATAAAAGAGCACAAGCCAAAAGATTCAGCAAACACCCAAACCAATCTAAACCAGACTTAGCTGCTCAAAAGTGCGGCAAGAGTCGAGAAGAATTTTGGTCTTATCAAGAAAAAAAATAAGTATAAAAACTAAAATGATAAAACAACTTTTAACAAAAGTAATCTTATATCAAAGCTGAATAAACCGGCTTCAAGAAGTAAAGTTTAAGATAAGCAACTTTTTGTTTCCTTTCCTATAATTAAAAACAATTTGTTTCCTGAATACGGCTATAATTATAAATAATAATAATAAAAAAAACAACGATTGAAAGGTGAGCGGAGAGAATATGAACTGCTGACAGCATTGTATTTAAAAAATATATATATATTTTTATTTCTTTTGGTATTTTTGTGTGTGAGAGCGGGCGCGCTCTCTCTGCTCTCTCAAAAAGGCACACACACACGTACACGTTTACATTTATCGGTGTGCGATTGCAACCGTGTGTTTGTATAAATGATATGCGTCATTGTTGTTGGTCTTTTCAATACCTTCATTTTCACAGCAACTTATATATGACATTTTGTTTGATATATTTTTATCAAATTATTTAGAAGCAGGTTGCTCATACTGTCGACGTTCACAATATTCAAAGGCATACAAGCACACAGGGCAATCGCATTGCGACAATTTCGCGTATACTTAGACAAAGCCCAGGCAGTCAGCTGCCTCTGGTGCATATACTATATGCAATTAATTATTTTGTGATAAACGCGTGTTAATTTTAAAAGAAATTTGTGTTAGCTTGAGACGCCTGTGTGACAAAGCGTTATCGTTGAGCGTAATCAATTGAAATATTGAGGTTATGTACAAATTACTAGCACACACACAAACACACACACGCGGGAGAACAGCACGCTCAAACAAACTTACGTACATACATATACATATATATGTATATTAGTATGTTTTTAGATGCGTGCAAACGTTTATATTAATAATGGGCGCGAATTTTTCTATATATGAAGCAGCATCATATTCAAATTTGGATTGCATTTCACATACCTGGTTGAAGTTTGTTTGCGGCTCACAAAAAAATGCCACAAGGTAAAAATATTTCGATTGTATTTTTCACTTTGGCCAACAACTGGTCACGTTCGCGTTTTTGCACTGAACTTTTGTTACAATTTTTTGCTTCAGCGGGGAGAAAAAAGCGCGTGAGCCTCTGCTTTTTGCATTTGCAAAAATACACAATCACGCACACACAAATACACATTCACACACACATAAACATATTTACATATGTACATATATGTTGCATGCACTTTAAATCGATTTTATGCTGCTCCCGTTGCTGCCAAAGCTCCAACGCCTACAAATTTCTAGTATGCTCTGCACGTAAAAGGCGCCACAACTAAACTACGCTTCTTTATAAACTTCACATATGTATGTCATATATACTCGCATATATATACGTATGTATGAACACACACATCCAAGCAATGCTGCTTGGCTCTGTTTGTATTTTATAAAAAGTTCCAACCATACTTTATTGTGAGGGTTACCTCTCGTATATGCTGCGCGCTGGAATGCGTTGCACTAATTTATGATGTTGACTTGGATTAAATTTAATTAGTCTCACTACTGAGATGTGACCAGCAGACGCGCGATGAGAACAATCGATATTAACTTTTTACATTCTACTGCAAGTATCGTATTACCACCACAGTTTGTTGAAATGCCGATGTGGCGGCAATAATGGGAAAGTGTTGGTCACCCTAAAAGTTACTTATCGACCTTTCGATTTTTCCAAGCAATTTTAACTCTAACAGTGTCATTTTGAACAAAAACAAATTTTGCATGAACTTGAAAAGTTTAAATTAAAAAAGTAAATAATGCAAATAATAAAAATAATACAACTTGTGTTCTAAACAACTAAACTAATATTCTGTTGCTTAATTTTTCTGTTTATAAGCGCATATATGAGCGTTTATGCTCCCATTTAAGCTTAACATTGCCATTTGATTTTAACATAGCTTTAAATGCTTGGCAACATGTTTCACAACATGCTCGGTGTTATCAACACTTAGTTTTTCGCTTACCACACCATTCAATATATATTATATACTATCGATAGAGAGAAATTTCAGCTCTGACGAATCCCATATTAAAAATGTAAAGTTTGAATATATATTTTACGTTGGGTGCCAAACTAGCAAGTCGTATATCACATTGATCTCAAGTGAAGTGTATAATTAAAAGCGATTTTTATTCAATTGCATTTATAATACTTTGAAATTAAGAATAGGCTAAGCCTAAAGCGATTCATTGACAATTTCCAAGTAAACATTTGTGTCCGCTGTTAATAACAGCTCGGCCAAATGTTAAATTAGGTTGGACGTGCTTCTGTTACCAATAATCGCACATTCGTGCTGGTAGCAGCGAACGAGAAAGACGCGTTTTGGGTGCGTTCGAATTTGTATAAGAGTGTGTGTTGGTGTCAAAACTTCAGAAGTGCAGCTGTCGCTTGAAACAAATAAAAACCGCATCGCTTACGCCAATAAAGTAATCCAATTGCAACCAAGCTGCATTCAAGTGCATGCAAAGCGTAAATAGTGACCAATAGCTAAAAAAAAACACGACGCTCTGAGCAACAAATACAACAAAATGCATATAACATAATTTAACGCCCAAAAGCCGCCGGCCAGCCGACGCCGCAGTCGCTACCGATTGCTGATGAAACAAATATGTACATATGTGCATTTAAGTGCGAATTGCGTTAAAATTTTCTAAACGCGGTGCTGACGCAGTGAAACGGGAGCATAAATATATGAAAATAATCACAAATTTATACAAAACTGAAAATCAAAAACGAATTTAAAACTGCGCTCGATGTGTATGTGTGTGTTTGAGTGTGCATGAGAATGTATGTGTGCAGAACAAGCAATACAAAAAGAAGGAACGATAGCCGTAGCGGCAGCAGCAGCCGCATTTTGCTGACGTACCTGCTTCGCAATTAGAGTAACCATAACCGAAAATCAAGGCAAATGTTGCGGCTTAAAAAATGCAAACTGGTTACTTTAATTGCCAAACAGCTACGTAATGCTATTTTCCGCTGAATGCCGTCGCTGCTCATCTACGATGTTTGAATATGTCTGCTGCTGCTGCTGCGAGAGAGTGCACAGATAGGAGAGAGAGAGAGTGAGAGAGAGCGCGAGCCGCTGGCTTAAGAAAATGTATGGCCATATTTGTTTCTTGTCGGTTCCCTTTTGAAACTATGTTCTGCTGCTGTCGCCGTTCTCGCAGTCTGCCTTTTGTTGCCGCATTTCTTAGATAAAAAAAAAGGCAAACGCTTTTTTGAGATAAAAATGTGCCGCAAAAATGTATCTTGACGTTTGAAATTTGCTCTCTGTGTGTATGTATGTGAGTGTTTGTTTACAATGCGTTGGCAAATTGCACTGTGTGTGTGTGTGTGTCTGTAGTGCGTGCTAAAAAGAAATATATGTGTATATACAAATTATTAATGTGAATTTAATTCGCTTTGCAATTCAACAGAAAAATATTTAAAAATCTGCACTTGCAAACAAAAAGCAAACCACGAAACAAACCACAATAGCCCACAACGAAACGATAAACAAAGATACTCGAAACGCAGAAGAAGAATAACAAAAGACAACAAAAATGTCAGAAGAAGTCGATCGCAACGACCCCGAGCTGAAATATCTCTCGGTGGAGCGTAATCAATTTAACGATCCGGCCACACAGGCCGAATGGACACAGAAACGTCTGGTCTGGGTGCCCCACGAGAATCAGGTAAACAACAACAATATATCATACTTAATACATACGTTAGGAAATTCCTTTAATTGATTTCCCACTAAAGTGTGACTTTACAAACACTGCTCTTAAGTTCCACAAACGAAATACATTCCACGTCCTAATTTTCTCATTTGTTTACGTACTCGCATTCTGTTTTACTTTTGTTGTTTTCGTTTTTGTTTTTGGGCGCTGTCGTGCTCCTTGCACTCTGGCTTTCACCCGGCCGCGCAGAAGTCGTCGCCAAACGACCTGAAAAACCTGTAGAGCGCCTCGTCGTGTTGCGTTGCGCAGGCGTTGGCCGCACTACGTTCTTTTTCTTCTGATTATTATTCTTGATGCTGCTGTTACTGTTGTTGCTGGGCGCGAGTTTGACCAGTTTTTGTTGTCGTCTTGTAATTTTGATCTTATATACGCTTGTAAAATACTCTTGCAATGGATATTAAGAACTTTTTTTTATTTAGTTGGCAATGCTGTAATATATATATATATAAGTAAGTAGTAGAAGAAGAATCTCTTATATTGGAAGGCTAGTTGACTCTTATATTATTATTTTATATTGAAAGTTGTAATTTAGAAACATTTAAAGGGAATATAAAGTTCGTTGTTATTGTTGAGGTATTAAGTATATATTTTAATCCGATTAAAAGAGTAATGTATGGACGGACAGACTATTTGTGGATACTTTTGCTAAGCTGTCCGTTTTGAACCTGGTCGTAATTGGAACTGGAACTGGAACTGGCTCTTGTGTTAAATTTCCAACTCCACAATATCTGCATACATACGTACGATACATATATGTCTATCTCGCTCCTTTGCGTGTGTGTGCAGTTATCGCATTGTTAAGTGCACACTCATCGCGCATGAATCATGCAGCTCTTGGTAACTTCTTTGAATTTATAGTTACTTTTGCGATAAAAGTGAACAAACATCCGCAGCAGAAGTCACACATGTGTTGTTGTTATTGTTTCGATTTGAATCACAGCAGGTACAAATACATTTATTCATCGCCAATATACATATATATAAATAAAACACTAAAAACTATGCTTTCATTTAGCCTCTGTTGACTGTTTTACTTAACACATTGAGTCGCTCGATTTCCCAATTTGTCAATATGTATTTTCAATTTGCATGCAAAGTGAATCATCATCAAAGCAATATCAAGCGAAGAGAGAAAGAGAATGCGAAGATTGGGAGGTAAAGAGGCAAAATACATTTGTGATAACAGCAAGCACAGATAAAGAGTCTGTCATAAATACAATTCACAGTAATTTGTTTGTATGTGCAAGCGATAACAATGTCGATAACGATGAAATGCCAAACGGTTTTGCTTTTTTTCACCAATATTTGCATTGTTATGCAAAGAAAAATAAAAAACAACAACAACAACACTCATTCATAGAAACATATCTTTTTTCGAGTTCACATGTCATTCAACCTGCAGTCTCTTTTGCCACATTAGAAAATTAGCAGCCGGCCTGCCTGCCTGCCTGCCTGATGATTATATTTATACATACTTTTTGTTCTTAAGAGATGTATACAATTTCAAAGTTTATGACCAGAGATAAAACTGTTCCTAACAACAATGAAAACTGGAAGCAACTAACTTCTGTGATTTAACAATAATAAACACACAGTCTTTGGTCTTTGCCTTCGCTTGGATATGCTTAACTGCTAGATGCCCTACATATTATTAAGTGGAGAAGTTTTTCAAACATTTAAAGCAATGATGTAATATACTCAAATTTGAATTAAATGACTGCCAATCGCTTTTGTAATATGAGCACCTAACTATGAAGTTTGTCAACGTTTTAGTAGCAGTAGAAACAACAACAACAACAACTTGTCGCATTTTTTTGTAATTACGCGATTTACTTACAAAAGCTACATTTGCTATTGGGCCAAAAAGGAATTTCAAGCGCACACACAGATAAAAGAGACAACAAAAAATAAGGCATAAAATAGAAATGAAGCAAATAAAAAAAACAACAACAAAAACGGCACGACTTTTGCGACTGACGGGTTGTCAAGCAGACAGAAAAACAGAAAGACGAACGGACGAACAGACAGATAATGTAAAGAAATTTGCATATGGCACAAACTGTTGCGCCGCTGGAATGTCCAACAACAACACACACACATTTACATAGACAGCTGGTTCGCTTCAGCTACAGTTACGCTTTTATTTCTTGGCAAAAAGGGTATTTTGAAATTGTGTCAACACACATTTTGTGCACTCGTTTTGCTGCCACAAACCGAACAACTGTTTAAACTTTGCGCAATGTAAGAAACGAAACAAACGATAACAAAAACAACAACTTAATATCTTATCGATACACATATAAACCGCATACTTATAGCTTACTTTGTTTGTTGTTTGTGTATCTATGCTAATAATTGAACAATGGGCGTCCATTGTGCGTGTGCGTGTGCATAACAAGTTAAAGTTATAGTTTTAAAGATAAATACGTACAAGCTTAGCTCGACTTCGACTTCATGTTGTCCTACTAAACTTGACGAAAGTAGAGCATAGAAAACAATGTGAGAACCTAAATAAAAAACTTGTTTAATTAAATCGCTTAACTAACTTCTTTCTGGGGGGGTTTTTTTTTTATGAGCTATGGCTAATCTTTGAAATTTTTTAGCCACCCCTTCCCCACTTACAAATCGATGTTAACAATTTAAACCACAAACAAACTGAATGTTAAGACAAGAGAGAGAGAGAGATAGTTATTCGACACAAAGGAACAAAAACAACAACATAGCACACACCTACTACATACACCCACACTTACTTGTAACCATGTTGTTGATAAGTATTTGAGAGCTGCCTCACACAAAAAAAAAAAAAGAAGAAGAAAAATGAAACGGCCGCAGCAAATACCGCAGCAGTGGAACCTTGCGGGTTCTTCTTTGGTTCGCTGTGTCGCTCTTGTTGTGGTTGAGCTTGTTGTGAGTGTGTGTGTGTGTGTGTGTGTGTGTGTGATACAAATGTCTCTTCTTTTACCGCTAATGACAAACGTAGCCGAAGCATTCAAGATTCGGCTCTCGTCCGGTTTACGGTCAACGAACCTGCGTCTCTCATATCTCTCTCATTTTTTCTCAATTACTAACTTACACACACACATGTGCGTGTGTGTGTGTGTATGAGTATTTATGTATATTCCATGCATATGCGTTGATCGATTAAACGAAAAGAAAAGAAATACAATATACAAATACAAATTATTATGGCCGGTCAGCTTGAACTTTTTGTGTGTTTTCAGAGAGAGAGAGAGAGGGAGCGGGAGAGTGAGCGAAGTTGAGCTTACGATCTTCGTAACCGATCACTGAGCCACAACCAACATTTAAAGCATGTGTGGGAGCGAGAGATACAATTGTGTAGGAATGCTGGATGTGCGAACCCTTTCGTGTGCATTAAACCTAAGAGGGGTCGTTTAATGTAACAGCGTGATTGAATATTTATTTCATTAGTACTACAATCATTATTGAGATTCAATTAAAACAAAGTGGTTGGCAAAATGTTTAATTGCATTAGCTATATTTCAATACTTAATTGTTATTTGTTTATGCGGGCTCTACAAGTTCAAGGTACTTTACTTTGTTTTTTATTTTTGCTCTCTCCCACATAAATTGTTGGCGAATTTCTTCTGTTGAGATTCGTGGATATCTTTTGATTCTTTTGTTTCTACTTCGTTTTGATTCGTTGATTGCTTGGAATGCTTCGTATGTAGATAACAATATATAAGCTATTGCCATGGCAATATAATGAAGAGTCGAGGAGAGTCGAGTCGGTGGGATTTTGAGTTTTTGGGTTTGAAGTATAGCTGATTGATGATCTCATTCGTTGTCGAAGCATATTCCTTTTTGTTTTCTTTCAAGCGTGTCTGTTAAACAATAAACGATACATAGATTGTTTTTAAAGTTTCATAGCTATCGATTTGTTTACAAAGCTTTGTTTATATACATATTTTCTTATTAAATAACTCTGATTCACCTGCTTAGTTTGAGTGTATGATTCTATATTGTTGACTTTTCTCGACATATGAACGAATCGTTAGAGCTACAGCGCGGGACGTTTTATTTCTTTTCGATTTGTGTTTATCTTTAATGCCGGAAAAGCGCAAAGATAACAGATACACACACACACACACACGCATATATATATATATATATAAGCAAACGCACACGCACATAGAGATAAACAAGACGAGAATGGAAATGTGGAATTGTTGATCGTTGATCGTTGGGGCGTGTTGCTTGTGTTTAAAAACTTAATGGCCGCCACCGATCTGAAAGAGAGAGACCTGCCTATGTTTGTTGTTGTTGTTGGTGTTGTTGTTATTGCATTTAGCTGGTTGTTAATGCATTTCGTTGCACTTTTGTTTGTTCACTCTCACCCCTTTAATGAGATCTCTCGGTGAACTGTGTGCTGAGGAATTAGGAATCGTAAATTATGTTATTCCGAAATGGCCGCGAAGTGGAAAACGTTTGTATTTCTTGCCTTTTTGTTCTCCCTTCTTCTTTGATATGATTCATCTCGAAGTTCTCCTGTTGTTTGTCTTGAATGCTAATTGGAATTTACTTGGGGTAATTAAGTTATTGTTTGCTTTAAAAATTTTCACTTAATGTCTTCATTTTGTGCAACATTAATTTTCACTTAATAATCTTGAAAGTAAAAAAAATGTTGGATTTTGTATGGCGCAATTTACGATCGGAAATTTAAGTGAATCAGCATTCGAGCAAGGTTTTAATAGGCTTAGTTAATATTAAAGAATACTCTATTTTAAAATCAAAATATATGATAAAGTAAAAAGTTTAAGGGAAATCATTTATTGAAGACGTTTATTTTTTGAAAACAGCTTTTTGACTTAACAAACTTTACAGGATAACTGAAAAATTCAATAATTGTAAATGCGTAATTTGAAAAAAAACCAATTAATTGGGAGGAACATAGTATTTGGATCAGATAACGGAACTCTCGCTGTTAATTTGTGTATGTACTTAAATAGACAGAGAGCCTTGAACTTGCCAACAGACAGACACAAGAACAGAACAACAGTGCAAGAGAGAGAGGGACACACACAACTTAGTAAAAGAGGTGTGGCGGGCGGTTAGGCAGACAGACAGAACAGAACAGAACAGAACAGAGAGCGGGCATGGGTTGTTGTGAATGCTTTATCCCATCTACTCTATCCGCTGTCTGCTGCTGCTGCTCTGCCTTCCCGTTGGCTGTTTTGTGTTGTTGTTTTTGTAGCTGCTGCGTCTGCAATGGCACTTGAACGGGCGTCACTTTTATCGTCTGCATTTCCTTCTTATATTTTGTTTCTTTTTGTTTTGTTACAATTGTCGTTGTGGTTGTTGTTATTGTTCTTGTTGATGCGCTTGGCGCTTGACTCATGCAGCGCGACGTCAAGAGATGCACTCACACAAGCACACAAACCCGCACACACATACGCAAGCTCACTCTCAATGAGAGCACAAGAAGTGAGAAGAAGAAGCAGCAGCATAAACAAGGCGTTTGCATTGTTGTTTTTTTTTATTTCTCAGCAGGAGCTGTAAAATGTAACTGCTTCTTCTTATCTGGTTGTTTTTTTTTTTGCTCTTCTGCTGCATTTGCATATTTTTGCAGCAACACTTTTCGGTATTTCCTGGAATACATTTTTGATCAACATATACATATGTACGTAATAAATAACGGTGTTAACTGCTAATTGACACTCACGTGTGACTCAAACAAACACACACACATATATATAGATACAAAGTGACTAACTTGCAATGTATTTGATTCGATTTCTGATTTTTGTTTCTCTTTCTTTGTTTTGCAGGGCTTCGTTGCCGCCAGTATTAAGCGTGAACATGGCGACGAGGTGGAGGTGGAATTGGCCGAAACAGGCAAACGTGTCATGATCCTACGCGATGACATACAGAAGATGAATCCGCCAAAGTTCGACAAAGTCGAGGACATGGCCGAGCTGACGTGCCTCAATGAGGCATCCGTTTTGCACAACATTAAAGACAGATATTACTCTGGCTTGATCTATGTAAGTACAAAATATATACATACGTGTTATATAATAGTATATAAACAATATGACAAACAAACAAACATAACCAAAAGCAAATCGATGCCATTTGAGAAAATTGCTGGAAAGCTGCCACAGCTGCTGGCAATGTGACGATGATGACGCGAGCTTTAGATAAATAAACATTTAATATTAGCCTTTTTCTTACTTCACTGTGCGAGGGTTACTCAAACTTACACTAAGAAACTCTATTTAAATTCCACGAAAGCTTTTCAAACTTCCTCATGTTAAGGTTTTTGTTTATGGATGATTCAAAGTTGTGTTGAAATTTTGTAAGACGAAACGAAACTCATGGAGTCATGGGGTCTTGATTCTTCTCATATTTGTTTAAAAGCTCGGCAAATATTTGACAAACACATACACACACACACACTAACACTTATGCATGGAAGTGCAAATACCATTTCGCCGCAAGCTCGTTTCCAGTGCATTTGTCAATGTCTAAATACAAAGAAGAAGCAGATAGAAAAACTTGACGTGAGTGCGATTGCTTTTTATAAACATATGTACATATGTATGTACATACACATCCGCCGCTAATTGTTATGCCAAAAACGTTGAGCAATTTGAAAAGGCAACAACAACGATCAATACTTGTGTACATATCTAATTTGTTAAATGAAGTTAACACACATCACGCTTGAAGCCCATAAATTTGGCTTAAATATATATATAAATCAAAGAACTGATGGCGGCTGCTGCGAGTCGCTTTCAATTGCAATTTCAATTGATAGAAATTGTTTCTGACACATAAATAACCAAAAAAAAAAAAAAAAACCTAAATGAGCAACAAATTGAGAATTTATTAAGCTGCTGTTGCTGCTGCTGCCCCTCATTAACCCAATAAAATGATAAACAACAAAGAGTTTCGATTCACACTCGAAAGCATCTGCAACATGTTGCGTTTCAAGATGTTGCTAAGCTCTTCTTAAGCTGCGCTCATTAAAGTATAGTGGGTGTTGTTGTTGTTGTTTTTTCTCGCTCTCTCTTGTTTTTCGCATTCGGCTTCCTCTTGCTAACAAATTATGCGCTACCGCCTTTTATTTTTACATAAATATTTTATGCGCCTGATGATTAACGTTAACATTACATTGCCTGGTGTTGCCTTTGTTTTTGTTGTTGTAGAGTCTAATTAAATGCGCAAACTGTTTTCGGCCGCATTTTGGGTTTTGATGTGGGCTGCTGCTGCGCACTGCTTTGAATTTGTTTATACACATTGCTGTGGTTGTTGCTGTTCCTACTGCTGGTTTCTGTTGCTGCTGCTGCTGGCGCTGACGTGCTGCCACGCTTCAGTGCACACGACGCCGACGCACACGTTTTAGATTGTTGCTGCGCTGTCAGCTTTTTCACCTATACACAACCACACTACGCGTTATTCATTGTGCCTGCTCTCTCTCTCTCTCTCTTTCTCTTCGGTTACTTTTTGACCTGTTCCATTTTAAAACTGATGAATGTGCCGTTTGCAGAAAATGTTGCTGACGCGCTTGTACTACTTTGTTGAGAGAGTGTGAGAGCGTATGAGAGAGGCTGGCTGCATTTAACGGCATAATTACAATTTTAATTTGCTGACATTTAATTTGATGTTTTAAATGAAGATTAAATTAATTTGTGTGGCAGCTGCTGCTGCTGCTCTGCTCGCTTGTACATATAATTAATCAACGTCGAAAAACACGAATATGTGTGTGTAGTGTGTAAAGTGTATATCTGTTTTTAGTTGTGTGTGTATGCAAATGATATGTCAACACCTAGCAACAAATATGGCGACTGGCAATTTGTTTGACATGTATGTCCAAGCGAATAGGCGTCAAATGTTGTCAGGCCTTCCATTCCCATTCCCACTCCTTCCCTTCCAGTGCTGTCCAATTGGATATGCCTGCTTGCAATTCCAATTGGTTGCGAAGCATTCATCGATTTCGATCTCTTCATCATTTATTAATAATTTTCAACGTTGCAATTTGCATTTGCTCAGCTGAAATCAACAGCAAATAATAAATAAGAACAAGCGAAATTAAATATTATATACATATATATACATATGCTTAGCTGTCGTCGAATTTTGCGTTGGCACCAGCTAAATATATATAAATACACTTGACGTGTCTCTGACCTAGCCAAACAACTAGCCACCCCACCCCCCCTACCACCACCACCATCATCGACCCATCACAACTGTTGCAGTCGCCCCTTAAACTAACTTTTGTTGTTGTTGTGAGTTTTGCACTAATTGAAATTGCAAACAAAGCAGACAGACGTGCCACAAGCATTTAAGTCGTATATACATAATTATTATGAATAAGCTTACAGTTCATAGAGGCGCCTTTAATGTCTCTCTCTCTGTCTCTTTCTCTGTCTGATGACACTTAATTTGTTTTGCTAGATTTACATTTGGCCACGAGCGAATGCAAATATGCAACAAATTTGTTTTTGTCTCTGCAATTACACAGATCTATGACCATATACTTTATACTTTACGTTCTCACCGTACATATTATATATATACATATTTATAATTTATTTATGATGCATGCGAATTGTGGCCACGTTGCGGCATATAAATTATGTTAGATGTACTATATGCAAATAAACAATTTCTACATAAATAAAAAAACACATTTTAAAATTTGTATATTGGACATTTAGCTTGACACTTATTGGCAGTTCTTATAGCTTTTGGTTTAGCGTTTGTACTTTTTTGTTTGCCGTTGTTCAACTCTGTGCGTGTGTGTGTGTGTGTATGTGTGATGGCGTGTGTGGGGGGGGTCAACACGTAATTAACATAAAAAGCGCCGACATTTTGCATTTAGCATTTTTTGCATTGCTTTTGATTTTGTTTTGCTTCGCCAATGTAATTGCTTGCAACATGCGGCAGTTGCCGTTTGCCTTCGCGTTTCGCTTTGCACAAATGTTCATTCTGATTTACTAAACAACCAATTATCGCATTTTGACAGCTGCTGTGCGAAAGAGCTCTCACTACGTCCCCTCTCTGTCTCTCTCTTTCTCCTTGTGTTACGCGTGTGCAAATTTAAATCACTCTTATACTTAAAAGCTTTCGTGTGCTGCGCAGCTTGATTGAAAAGCGTGACACGTCGCTCATACTAATTGAGTTGTGTATAAGAACACCCTGTGCTGTGTGCAATTTGACATAACAGGGTGTGCCTTAACTGTAAATATCGATCAATGGAGTTTTGCTTAACTGTATTTGCATTTAACCTAAAAATATATAACAAATCTTTATAATAATGTAAAAAAAATCATAATGTATATAACTTATTTCCACAAGCAATCGTTTTATTGGGTAAATTAATAAAGTAACCCTTGACCTATATGCATTTTAGTAAACTTCAATCTTAGTTGTTTACTTTTGATTCACGAATATTTTCGATCGCTATGTCTTACCGCTTGCTTGGGTTGTGCGTTAGTCAGTCAGTCAGTTAGTCAATTAACAAAGAGAGACAAAAAGCAATATAATATTTATATATATTCTACACTAATGCTTACCTTCTGCTTCATTTAAATATTTTCACTTTGGATTTTAACCCCTTGAGTCTCGAATTACTTGAGCACATTGAGCGTTTTTTACCCTACTGTTTTATCATAAAGAATAAATGTATATTATTCAGAATACAAGTAAATGAATACAGGATTGATTAAGGTAAACAGACATAAGATAAACTTTCAATGTACCCAAAGGTTTAAAGAGCATCTAATAGTCGCTAAAAACTCTTTTCATTGTTTGTCCAACTTAATTGCATTGCTGCCAATGTTTTTGTTTTTCTTGTTATTAATCATATAGATATATATATATACATGCATAAATTTCATCAGGCATGTCATTTAATATTGACTTATTTGTTTATGCATGCAAAAATTGTGGCTGTTGACACGTTTCGCACTTGAAACGAACGCTTTTGACCATATTTGGCCATAAAAGCGCTAAAGCCGGCCGGAAAAAAGTGACGAGACGGACGAGGGTGGCGAGGGGGGGAAGATCATCTGCCTGTTTAAATTGAACGTAGTTTGGAATTTATTTTATGTGTGAGTTTTTTGTTGTTGTTTTTGTTGTTTTCAGCATAAATTAGTTGATGAAGCAGCCGGCAAATGATTCAGCAAATCAAAAGGAATCACAGATAGAGAAAAGGTGTGTGAGAGAGAGAGAGAGGGAGGGAGAGAGAGGGCGAGGTTTCGTCATGGTCGTCGCCACTTCTAAAAGCGATTGCCAAAAAAAGAGCTACACAAAAATTGTTCAGATGCCATTTTTGGTTGTATTTATGACACAAGGCTGTTGTTGTTGTTATTTGTTGTTTGTTGTTTGTGTTTGTCAAGACGTGATTTTCGTGCCATATGCATGAAACTTACAAAAAGCCAAGACATACGATCCCCAATCCCCCCAACCACCCCCTCGACGCCTCTTACAAGTGTGACTCATAACTTAAACACAAAAAAAAACAAACTATTAAATAGAGGAAATTTGCCACAAAAAAGAAGAAAAAAACTAAACTCAAAACTCGCAATTCACAACTTTCAATTTCTCTTTTATTATTTCATGTGTTTTGTGTGTGGGTAGCATTTGAAATTTGAATTAATGGTTTTTGGGTCTTTGGGAGATATTTCTAACGTCTTTTTGACCATTAGCTTTTAATTGTTTTTGTTTTCGTATTTGAGAGCAATGAAAAGAGCGTTAAATGTTTGTTTAATAACTGCTACACAAAAAGCCATTCAAGAGTCGCCGAACATACTTAGTCTGCCCACGTACAGTCCAGTTATATGTGTATATATATATATATATATTACCTATAAATGTGTATTATAGATATTCAGATTGAAGCCATGTGGGCTTTTTTTGCCGCCTCACTTGCAGATACAGATACATATATATATATACATAAGTTTTGGCTGTTTATGGAGCTGCGACTATCGCAAGTTTTCAACAACACAGACTTGTGTGGTATTGTCTCTCTATGTGTGTGTGTGTGTGCGTTTGATGTTTGGGCAACATTAACTAGGCCACTGAGCATCCATCTATCTAACGAAGCGAGTTGCTGCTGCTGCTGCTGCCTAATTTGTTGCATGCTTGTTTCCAACTTAAAGTCCAAATTAAGAAAAAATGTTTATAATTATCATCATTCACAGCTGTTATCATACTAGTATCAGGCAGTATTTTGTATATATTTATGGGACATGAACTTTAATCATTAATATTTAATGGATTTGTGGAATTTTGATTGTCAAAGTTAATGAAGGGTTACGTCAAACACTTGCAAGAGAGAAATGAAAAAATGCAACGCCTAAGAGATGGAATCTATCGAACACAGATTCGAAAGCTCTTACAAAGAATGTAAGAAAATGTTGTCAGACCTATGAAATGATGTAAGAAAGATGTTAGGGAAACTAACTAAAGTACCTCATGTACATGTACTTTTTCGTAAATGAACTTATCAATTAGATTATTCACCCAATTTTGATTCAATAATAAACCGATCTTAAACTATGACTAAATAACACAGAAGACTTTATTGATTAAGCTATTATTCATCGAACATATATATTATGATGATTATTGATGATTTGAACTAAATAAATGTTTCGCTTTTTCTATAATTTACAGACATATTCCGGTCTTTTCTGCGTTGTGGTTAATCCCTACAAGAAATTGCCAATCTATACCGAAAAGATAATGGAACGGTATAAGGGAATAAAGCGACACGAAGTGCCTCCGCATGTATTTGCAATAACGGACAGTGCCTATAGAAACATGTTGGGTGGTAAGTAATAATAAAGATAACAAATGTTTTTTTCTTTCTTGGTTCTTTTTTACTGTGTACATATATTTATATATCACTGGCTATATATAGTATACACATAACTGCATAATCTGCTGCGCTTCATAAACATTTTTTTTTTTTTGGTTTTTTGTATCGCATTTTTGTGCTTTATCGAAAAAAATTCCAGCGCCAAAGCAAATAAAAAAAAAAGGCAACAGCAAACAAAAAAATCGCACACGAAATACCTTGATAAGATATAGTCAAGCTGGAGCTGTGCAAAGTTCCGCGAATTGTGTTGTGTGTGTATTACTTTAGAAATCCATGATATACATTTTGTATGTACTTTTGTTGTTGTTGTTATTGTTGACTTGATGATGGCTTTTAAGCCTTGACGTCAAGCATACTAACGGTTAACAGTTGACGGCGTTTGTTTCTGTGAATCATAGCGAGATCTTTCGAATCTGCAACTGAAAATTCGATATTCGAAATTCGATACTGAAAACTGGTTTCCTTTTTGGCCTGCCTGACTTGAGTGCCATTTGTTTTGGCTGTGTTCAAGCATAACGCTTGCTGATGATGATGATGATGATGATGATGATGACTCATCCATGTAGAGATCTTTCCAACATACAACTCTCTCGCTCTTACTCGCAACTCTTACAACCTGCCGCCTGCTTCTTAGCCCCTGTTAGGTTGTTAATATTGCGTATACGTGTCATTACCATATTTGGACCTAGAATTTCAAAACACCGTCTGGCAATTATTATTATTTTATGTTTTTTTTAATATTTTTTTTCTGTTAAGAAACTTTTCAAACACCATATTGTCACCATATTTGCCGCTTAATCAATTACTGCTTATGCACATTTATTTTTGGATAGCTGGGAGGGTGGGAAGGGGCAGCAGGGAGTTGTGCACGACTTGGACTTTGACTTAAGAGCTTCGAAATATCAAAATTTATTCGGTTTTGGGTGCGGCTTTTTAGCCCGCTTTGATTTATTTCTCTTGCTCCTAAATACGAACGAGCCCATGCCCAGGCCCATCCCAACCACAAACAACAAAAACAACAACATCTCTTCATTGCCATCTCCACCATTATCCCCAAGCACGCAACACAATTCTCTCAACCACTCGCATCCACTCAGTGGTCGTGGTCACCTTTTTTATTATGTGTTTTTTGTTGGTTGTATTATATGGTTGTATTATATGGTTGTATTATCTCTACCTGCTGCAAACTGCAATTTTAATTTTCTTCTTTTTTGTCATTTCGTTTGTTTGTCAAAGCTTTATTGTTTATGATACCAACAAGCAAACGGACGGACGAACACACGGACACGCCCATTGTAGGCGTGCGAATATTTGTGCGTGTTTGTGTTGAGGTCAGTTTTAAGCTGAATGACAGATGCATTCAAAGTGGGGAGTGCCAAGATATTAAGTAGGGAATATCAAAAGGTTAGTCAACCTATAAGGATAACCTTAGACTCACATTTGGGTTAATGGATTTTGTTTCCAAACATAGTAGAAGTTTTTTAATTATGACTAACTAATGAATAATCAACAAAATAAGTTCTTAAGGTCTTTTTTTGTATCCCTAGGCTGGTCACACTTTTATAGCCGAACTCATTGAAAATGGTTAAAAAAAAGGATATAATGGTTTTGTGCAAAGGAATGTAAGAGACAGAAGGAAGCATCGTCGACCCCATAAAGTATATATATTCTTGATCAGCATCACAAGTCGATATCGCAAATGCTTGCCTGTCCGTCTTGTCTGTTTGTATGAACACGTCGATCTACTTTAAAACAAGAAAAGACCGTAAAACGATCAAGTTATTTATTTCGTTAACCTAAATTAAGGTAAACCGAATTTAACGATTCTTCTTTGAATTTAAAGCTTAAAATCATACAAATTTTATAAAATAAATAAAAATATATATATAAGTAGAAAAACTATCATTATTATCTTTTGTCAAATTGCTTTTTGCTCAATGATAATAATGTTCATATATCTGGTTACTACCATAAATGAAATAGTTGTAAAGCTTAGATTTCTTTATCGCTCTAAACTCATGTCAGATCATAAATAGTTACATAAAAGTCGATAAAATCTTAGACATTTAGCCAGTTGCCAAATATAGTTTCTTAATTAATAGTTAATGACATTTATACACGCATCGAAACAACAACAACAACGACGAAACCAACAACAACGACGATATGACATCAAAGTAAATGTTGTGCTGATCTATAATACATATATAACTTCATTTTTTTTCTCTCTCTCGATGAGAACTCACATGTTTGTTGCTCTTTGTATTCTTTTTGATACGCTTCAATAGCTTTTGCTCCAAATTCCAATACAATTTGCTGTGTTCATCGAGAAGATACACAACAAAAAGTCAAGTAAAGTAGGGGAAAAAAGAATGCCATAATAATACATAATAATAAGAAGAATAACAAAAAGCTATTAACAATGTGGCGCCAATATTTTAAAGCTAGACTCGAAACGCATTGTTGTTGTTGTTGTTGTTGTAGCTATTATTTATGATTTTTATAGCCTTTTTATCGTTGGCTTCTCTAACAATCGCTTCAAAACGATCATTTGTCTATCGCAGTGGCATGAAGTTAACTTATGCAACACGCAGCGGGCGCCGCCGCCTTGGCGACGTCTTACACACACACGAAAAAAAATCTCAATCAAAATCAAATAAGTTATATAAACTACAAGCTGCTGAAAATTGAGCTAAGAGGAGTCCATCTATGGCCATATGTGCTTGCTGACTGACAGGCCATAATAAGTACGAGGTCGTCGTCGTTATGTGCCAATTTGTTATCTACTTTGATTTTCTATATATTTATATATATGTTTATATATATGTGTATACTTTGTTGCAAACGAAACGATCTGTGCCACGTGATTGGATATGTTGCCGGGGTTTTTGTGGTTAACAAAACCAAAAACAAGCTATTTACCTTTCATAGCCAAGTATATCGAGTAAATGTTGTGTGTGTGTGTGTGTGTATCGATTAAGGGGTATCGAATATCGGGGCTAACTAACTAAAACTAAATGCAATCTGTTGTGCCATAGTTAAATGTCCGTAAAAAACAACTGTTCGATATGACAACAATAAGACAGATCGGATAGATCGTTAAGTGGCGCCTATAGATGCATATATCAAACAAACAAATGTGGTCTACTTTTGTATGTGTGTGTGTGTGTGTATCTATTTAAAACGATTTTCAATTGAATGTCTGTGCGGCTTGTCCCTCATTTGTTTCTTTTCTTTTCATTATTTTCTGCTTAGTTTTGGTTTTATCGGACTTCAGTTATTTATTATACCCTGATCCCATTAAAAATGGGAAAAAAGGGTATAATGGTTTTGTGCAAAAGTATGTAACGGGCAGAAGGAAGCATCTCCGACCCCATAAAGTATATATATTCTTGATCAGCATCAACAGCCGAGTCGACATAGCCATGTCCGTCTGTCCGTCTGTCCGTCCGTCTGTCCGTCTGTCTGTCCGTATGTATGCCAACCGATCTCAGAGACTATAAAAGCTAGAGACTCCAGATTTGGAACTTAACTTGCCTAATCCCTAGGCAGTACAAGTTTGTTTTCGATTTTCGATAACTCATCCCGTTTTCGATATACACATGCGATCGATAACAACAAAATCTTGAATTTTGAAAACTTTAAGATGGCATTTGAAATAATGAACAAAATAATGACAATCTGTGAAATTTTTATTAAAATCGGTTAAGAAACACCGGAGATATGGGGCATTGAAACACACATACTTGCAAACACTGACTGTACGCGTAAAATATAGGGATCAGGGTATCGTCTAGTCGGGATTTCTCGACTAGAGCCTTCTTACTTGTTTTATTTTGAATACGCTGTAATTAAAAGTTTGGTATCCACGACAAAAACTATTGAATATAATATAAATAAATATATATATTATATATAAATATCATAATTATAATAAGAATATGAAAGATTTGTTGAATGGTGAGGATAATACACATCGTTAATGTAATCGTTTAGTTTTTTAGTTGATCTGAACTTAATTTGACATAAGTTCTGCTTTATTTCTTCTAATCATATATTTGAAATATTATTTTTTCTATGGGAACCTATAGTCAAAATGCTCGCATATTTTTGGCTTCTGTTAAAAAAATTTCTTTATTGCTTAACTTAATAAACATTTAGAGGGTAACTTTCAGTCAATCCGTCTACTCTATCTGTTTGTCTACTTGGCTTGCGCACTTGAATTTGGGTCAACAGAAATTTCAAGCTGAGCTTTGCTGAAACACACAATTGAGAGAAAGACACTGAGAAAAAAACGAACAAACAAAAAAACATTGTCATCAGTTTCTTTTTTTCTTTTTCGCTTTTGTCTCAACTCAAATGACCCGTTTATGCCTTTCTACATTATAATTTTTCGATGTATTGCTTTGTTGTTAATATGTTACTCATTATGTTGTTATTGTTGTTGTTGTTGTTGTTCTTTGTAGATCGTGAAGACCAATCCATATTATGTACGGGTGAATCGGGTGCTGGCAAAACGGAGAACACCAAGAAGGTCATACAGTTTCTGGCCTATGTGGCTGCCTCTAAGCCCAAGGGCTCCGGTGCGGTAAGTATCTTAAACCAACAAGAAAAAACTTACAATCTATTTATTTATAATGCCAAATGCAATGCTGTGTCCATTTTTAGTTAGGTCTTATGGATTATGACACATACTTAGTTTAGGTGCAATTGTATTAATAATTAATGGTACTCATATGGTTATTATTATAGATTGTATTGAGAATTAATGAGACATGCTTAAGTATGAAAATATTGTGGCATACACACACACATACACACACACACACATAAGCAATGTGAATGTGTCGGCATATTGGTTGTGGCTTTTAATACGCCCGCAACATGTACAACACTTTGTGGGTGTCGCTGATTGATACCCTGTAAATAATGAGTAGCTCAAAGAGTGTAGTATAACTAAGCACAGCAGCGAATGTCTGGCTTCAGAATCTCTTTTTAAAATAACATTTTTTATTATTTGCATACTTGTAAAAAGTTTTCAACTTATTTTTACTTGCATTAAGTATTAAAGAAAGAACAGCGAGAACGAATTATAGACCATTTATCTAGCCCCATTTTCTTCAGATTCTCTTTTTAAACTTGTTGAGTAAATAAGATTTTTCATCATTTGAATACTTTTAAACAGTTTTCAACTTATTTTTACTTAAAACAATGCATTAAGTATTAAAGAAAGAACAGCGAGAACATATTCTAGGGCAAATAAGATTTTTCATCATTTGAATACTTTTAAAAAGTTTTCAACTTATTTTTACTTAAAATAATGCATTAAGTATTAAAGAAAGAACAGCGAGAACATATTCTAGGGCATTTCTCTAGCCTATTTTCTTGCCCTCGCAATAATTGCACGGTTTTTATACCCTGATCCCATTAAAAATGGGAAAAAAGGGTATCATGAAGTTGTGCAAAAGTATGTAACAGGCAGAAGGAAACATCTCCGACCCCATAAAGTATATATATTCTTTATCAGCATCAACAGTCGAGTCGATATAGCCATGTCCGTCTGTCCGTCTGTCCGTCTGTATGTATGAACGCGTCGATCTCAGAGACTATAAGAGCTAGAGACTCCAGATTTGGAACTTAAGCTCGCCTAATCCCTAGGCAGTACAAGTTTGTTTTCGATTTTCGATAACTCATCCCGTTTCCGATATACACATGTGATCGATAACAATAAAATCTTGAATTTGAAAAAACTTTAGATGGCATTTTAATTATTAATCAAAATAATAACAATCTGTGAAATTTTTATTAAAATCGGTTAAGAAACACCGGAGATATGGAACCTTGAAGTTGAGTATGCAGTATGCAGTATGGTCGTACACACACGCACACATACTTGCAAGCACTGACTGTACGCGTAAAGTAAAGGGATCAGGGTATCGTCTAGTCGGGATTTCTCGACTAGAGCCTTCTTACTTGTTTATATATATTTTTCATTCAATAAAAACGTTTTGCCAGCTGTTGTCCGTCTCCAGTTACCGAGTTATAATCCGCAAATGTATCTGTATACAAACAACGACAAACACACACACACACACACACACACCCAAACAAACAACACAACAAATGTTGCACTTAGCATTGATGTAATGACATTAAATCACGTAGGCCCCCATGAGGCGGCGGTGGCGAGTATTATCCATAAATGCAGCTCAATAGCAAAGCGTTGCACATATGGTTGCCACTTGTCCCCCCATCCTTACTCCCTCCCTGCCTTTATAAACCCCCATCTAAAACACAACACACTCGAAAAAAAGAGCAAAGCCGCACACTTCATCAATCAGGCACACACACACACACATTGTGTGTATGTGTGTGTGTGTGTGTGTGTGTGTGTGTTTGTAAATAGCCTAAGTTTTTTGATGGCATCTGACAAATTACTTTATTTGTTGTGCCCTATACACAAAATGGGGCATTCATCAACAGTCGCTATGAGATAATGTTTGTTGAACAAAAAAAAAAAAAAATCAAATCTTTTAATAGACTGATTAGAAATTATTAAATATTAAGTTGTCTAAAATTTTAATCTGATTTAATAACTATGTAAAGAGAGAGATTATTGAGTAATATGAAGGATTCATATGAATTAAAATTTCCTTGATTTTTTTAAGACATTAATAATTGTCAAGAAAAGTTAATGAAACAATTCCGAAAGTTTCAATTATAAACTTTAAGAGGATTTTCCCCTTGACTTTTATAAGACTTGCATTCAAATCTTTTTAAAGTTAATAAAAAAAAAAAAAACACATCAAAGTATAGTGTATACAACATTCGTTGTTGTACACATCTCAGAGATGTGTGTTTTTTAATTTTCGATTAATTTACAACCATAAAATAAATACCCAAAATGAAATTTAATTGCGCCTCTGTCAATGAACACAGCAACAGCAACAAAGCTCAAAAAGGGTTGACTTCCCCTCTTTCCTCTTCGCTCCCCCACCCCAACCCCAACTCTGCCCAACGCGGCAATTGAAATTGAAAGAGAATTGAAAATTAAATCACTTGCAATTGCGTCAGGGCCAACCAGTTTTTGTTGTTGTTGGTTGTTGGTTGTTCATTGTAAGATGTTCGATGTTCGATGAAAACTGTGTCAGTTGTTTCATAATTTGCAGTAGCTAACCATAATTGGCTACAAATGTGCTACTTACTAACAAAAACAACGCAAATCCTTTAAGGCGCTGCTCTTGAGCAGCATCTGGTTGTAGTTGCTGTATTACAGCCTTATATGAGGGGTTGTTTTAGCCAGGCCAAAAACTAAAACGTGATAAGCTGCAAATAAAAAAAATGTTAAAAGGCACACAAAAAAGCTCCAAATTAAAGTGCAAACAATTTGTTGTCGTTGTTGTTGTTGTTGAGCGTTCGTTGTTAGCTATTAATTATGATTATAGTTGCCATAAATAGACGCTGATATCGTGCATGTTGTTTAGGAAAATTGAATCATCAGAACGAAACTTACTCAACAACAGGTGCTCTGCCTGCCTGCCATAGAATACTACAATATCACATTATGATTAGAAATTAGTTCATGTCTTCTCGAAAACTGATAAGCAAAGTTTTAAGTAGAAATCAAAATTACTCGATAACAAATGTACATAAAACAAAAAGAGAATGATTTATCATTTAGACATCGAACTGAGCTTTACCATAACTTATAGTCTGCTATAAAGACAGCATTGCATTTGCCATTAGCAATTTTCGATACCTCTCTTATTTACAATAACATTTAGTTCATATTTAATTTGCTTGCATTTAAGATTTTCCAAAATATATTTTATGCAATTTAGAACTTAATCGAATTCTTTCAACTAGGTATATTTAGCTTATATTATAAAAAGGTTTTCTTCTTTAACTTCTCTATATTTATTAATTATATTTTATTTATTTTCATGTGCAAAACCAAAACAAAACAAAAAATATCTTCTACCACAACTTTACACACACCTATACTTGATTAAAACACACCCAACCACACACACACACACACACAATTTACAATTGTTTGCTATTGCTGCTGCTGCTGCTGTTGTTGTTGTTGTTGTACAATTGACTGTTGGTTGTTGCTTTCATTACCTTTTTTTACATATACTTTTTTGACTTTTATAAATTGTGAATTTTTGTATAAAAAAATATATTTGCTTAATTTTGTATATATATTTTGTATATTTTGTCAAATGTTCCACAAACAAACAAACAAACAAACAAACATAAAAACCACATACAATCCACACAACAAACAACCAATAAATATATATCCACAACCAACAATCCACAAACAACCCAAACAAAATTACGTACAGGTGCCGAATCCTGCCGTTCTCATTGTAAGTATAAGCTAAAGTCTTAAAATTCTTTATCGAAATTATACAACAAATTAACCATCTATATGTATTCTTTTTTTCTTCTGACCTACGTTTACTTTGTTCATCATTTTTTTGTTTTGAGACATTTTTAAGTTTCTGTCTTTAAGAAAATGTTAAGAAAACTATTTTAGGTTATGTCTTTATGTATGTTTATCCTTGCAGAAATGTTTGATATTTATTTAAGTAAACCCTTTTAAGAATTCAAGTTTGACTGTATGAGTATTTTACTTATTTTATCTCAAGATTTTCTTAACTTTTAGTACATTTTTATTATTTTAAAGTAAGCTTTTTACTAACTAATTCGATTGTTAAACTTTTAAAATACGTCTGCAAGGATATGTGATCTTCGGCATACCGTAGATTCTTTCTTCATACCTATTTCTTTAATTTTTTGTTCATGTTTCATCTTCATTCTTAAAATTTTAGTTTTTTTCTTAATCGTTTCTTGTGTGATTAACTCACAGTTTCTTCATGTTGTAGTTAAGCAGAAAACAAGAAATCAAAACCATTCAACATGTTCACTAATTGAATTCTAATCGCAATTTGTACCATTATTTAACTTATTACTGCTCCTCCCTTCATGCTAACTCCATTTATATATATATACATATATATATATATATATCAATCGCTACGCATTTTTAGAGTAGTCTCCAAGAAACATTTGCGGTAAAGTATGCTTCTTGTAATCACAAAATGTTTTTTCATATACTTTTACGCTTACAACAATATTGATCACTATCATAAGTATTATAAAGAATTTTTTTTTCCCCTTATATATTTTTTCTTTATATCACTTGTAATTCCTATGCTATCTATCCTTTTATCCTATCAGCTGTTTTTTTTCGTTACCTTATCCTACCACATCCCATAATTCCAGAACTTTTCCGTGAACACGAATAAATACATTAAAGTCAAATGTAATGTTAATAATAGATTCGGTGAAACGGTGCACAGTGAGAAATTCACTGATAGAATCAATGGTGATGGTTATGCAAATATAAGGATTCTGAACATATACAACGAGCCCGAGACAAAAAAATCGATTAACGAAGCGGAGGTAAACCGGTATCATCATCAAACACTCTTCGAGTGATTCAAGTGCAATGCGATCGCTAGAAAATTGAAGTTAAGGTTCATCATCATTTCACTATTTTTTTGATTTTAAATAATCTTATCGATAGTTATCGAAAAACCTGAACATTGCTATAAAAATGTTGTTATTCCATTAGAAAAACATTTCTTTATACGTCAGATATTCATTATAAAGATCTTCAACTTGATTATCAACGCGATCGCATTTCACTTTGTCTAGGAAATTGTCCCGCGTCCATTTATATGTGTAGGAATCGATGTTTATCTTATAGCTTTTAATGCTTGTTCACTGCTTCTTCTTCTATGTATGCCTAACAAATGCTATGTTTTATATATATATGTTTTGTATCTAAATCGTGTTTCTAGTTTATAGAATATTATGTGTAATTTGTGCGTTTTGTCTAATGCTAACCACGTAATAAAATCTAAATCAAATACATCGATCAATAATATAAATTACATTGATTATTCACAGGGTGAACTGGAGCAACAACTTCTGCAGGCCAATCCCATACTGGAAGCCTTTGGCAATGCCAAAACGGTCAAGAACGATAACTCATCGCGTTTCGTAAGTAGTAGAAACTATATATATATATATATTTTTTTTTTTCTTATCTTATAACCGATTAATCAAATTTGAACACACTTGCAGGGTAAATTCATTCGGATTAACTTTGATGCATCCGGGTTTATATCGGGCGCCAATATTGAGACGTATCTGCTAGAGAAGTCGCGTGCCATTCGTCAAGCGAAGGACGAGAGAACATTCCATATATTCTATCAGTTGCTGGCTGGTGCATCGCCAGAGCAGCGCGAGAAATTCATACTCGATGACATTAAATCGTATCCATTCCTCTCGAACGGCACACTCCCGGTGCCCGGTGTCGATGATTTTGCCGAATTTCAGGCGACAGTCAAATCGATGAACATCATGGGCATGACCTCGGAGGATTTCAATTCCATATTCCGCATTGTTAGCGCTGTCCTGCTTTTTGGCAGCATGAAATTCCGACAAGAGCGCAACAACGATCAAGCCACACTACCCGATAACACCGTTGCCCAGAAGATTGCCCATCTGCTTGGTCTGAGCGTTACAGATATGACGCGTGCCTTCCTCACGCCCCGCATTAAGGTGGGTCGCGATTTTGTGACCAAGGCACAGACCAAGGAGCAAGTCGAGTTCGCCGTCGAAGCGATTGCCAAGGCGTGCTATGAGCGCATGTTCAAATGGCTGGTGAATCGCATCAATCGATCGCTGGATCGCACCAAGCGTCAGGGTGCCTCGTTCATTGGCATACTCGATATGGCTGGTTTTGAGATCTTTGAGCTGAACTCATTCGAGCAACTGTGCATCAATTATACGAATGAGAAGCTACAGCAGCTCTTCAATCATACAATGTTCATATTGGAGCAGGAGGAGTATCAGCGCGAAGGCATCGAATGGAAATTCATTGATTTCGGACTCGATTTGCAGCCAACTATTGATCTGATTGATAAGCCAGGCGGCATTATGGCCTTGCTCGATGAGGAGTGCTGGTTCCCCAAGGCAACGGACAAGACATTTGTCGACAAACTCGTCTCGGCTCACTCAATGCATCCGAAGTTCATGAAGACCGATTTCCGTGGCATCGCTGACTTTGCCATTGTGCATTATGCCGGCCGTGTCGATTATTCGGCAACCAAGTGGTTAATGAAGAACATGGATCCGTTGAATGAGAACATTGTTTCACTGTTGCAGGCGTCGCAGGATCCATTTGTTGTGAACATCTGGAAGGATGCGGAAATTGTCGGCATGGCACAGCAGGCGCTAACCGATACCCAATTTGGGGCGCGCACGCGCAAGGGCATGTTCCGCACCGTGTCGCATCTGTACAAAGAGCAACTGGCCAAATTGATGGACACGTTGCGTAACACAAATCCCAACTTTGTGCGCTGTATCATACCGAATCATGAGAAGCGAGCTGGCAAGATCGACGCGCCCCTGGTGCTGGACCAATTGCGTTGCAATGGTGTCCTCGAGGGTATACGCATCTGTCGCCAGGGCTTCCCCAATCGCATACCCTTCCAGGAGTTCCGACAACGCTACGAACTGCTCACACCCAATGTGATACCTAAGGGATTCATGGATGGCAAAAAGGCCTGCGAGAAAATGATTCAGGCATTAGAATTGGACTCGAATCTTTATCGTGTTGGACAGTCGAAGATCTTTTTCCGCGCCGGTGTGCTGGCACATCTCGAAGAGGAGCGCGATTTCAAGATCTCCGATCTGATTGTCAACTTCCAGGCATTCTGTCGCGGCTTCCTTGCCCGCCGCAACTATCAGAAGCGTCTCCAGCAGCTCAACGCCATACGCATCATTCAGCGCAATTGTGCCGCATATCTCAAGCTAAGGAACTGGCAATGGTGGCGTCTGTATACCAAGGTCAAGCCACTGCTCGAGGTCACCAAGCAGGAAGAGAAGCTGGTGCAGAAGGAGGATGAGCTGAAGCAGGTGCGCGAGAAGCTGGATACGCTGGCCAAGAATACCCAGGAATATGAGCGTAAATATCAGCAGGCGCTGGGTGAGAAGACAACGCTCGCCGAGCAGCTGCAGGCCGAGATTGAGCTGTGTGCCGAGGCAGAGGAATCACGGTCGCGTCTCATGGCACGCAAGCAAGAACTAGAAGACATGATGCAGGAGCTGGAAACACGCATTGAGGAGGAGGAAGAGCGTGTTCTTGCTCTTGGTGGTGAGAAGAAGAAACTGGAATTGAATATTCAGGATTTGGAAGAGCAGCTAGAGGAGGAGGAGGCAGCACGTCAGAAATTGCAGTTGGAGAAGGTGCAGCTAGATGCCAAGATCAAGAAGTATGAAGAGGATCTTGCCGTCACCGACGATCAGAACCAGAAGCTCCTGAAGGAGAAGAAACTACTCGAGGAGCGTGCCAATGATCTGTCCCAAACGCTTGCCGAAGAGGAGGAGAAGGCCAAACATCTGGCCAAACTGAAAGCCAAGCATGAGGCGACCATTACTGAGCTGGAGGAGCGCATGCACAAGGATCAGCAAGTGCGTCAAGAATCTGACCGTTCCAAGCGCAAGATCGAAACCGAGGTAGCCGATCTCAAGGAACAGCTAAACGAACGTCGCACCCAGGTCGAGGAAATGCAGGTGCAGCTGGCAAAACGCGAGGAGGAACTTACTCAAACCCTTATGCGCATTGATGAGGAGTCTGCCACAAAGGCCACCGCACAGAAGGCACAGCGTGAACTGGAGTCCCAGCTGGCCGAAATCCAAGAGGATCTCGAGGCCGAGAAGGTGGCACGCAGCAAGGCCGAGAAGTTGCGTCGCGATCTCAGCGAGGAACTTGAGGCGCTTAAGAATGAGTTGCTCGATTCACTGGACACCACAGCTGGTAAGTGAAAATCAAAGAATTTCTCATTGATCCTATCTCTGTAACCCCTTTTGTTTCTGTTCTCTCACAGCCCAACAGGAGCTGCGCTCAAAGCGTGAACAGGAGCTGGCCATGCTAAAGAAGTCACTCGAGGAGGAGGGCGTCAGTCATGAGAGTGTGCTCACCGAGATGCGTCATAAGCATGCCCAGGAGCTTAACGGCATCAATGATCAGTTGGAGAATCTGCGCAAGGCTAAGGGCGTCCTAGAGAAGGCCAAGGGCACCCTTGAAGCTGAGAATGCGGATCTGGCAACGGAGCTGCGTAGCGTGAATAGCTCGCGACAGGAGAACGATCGTCGACGCAAGCAAGCTGAGTCTCAGATTGCTGAGCTGCAAGTAAAGCTGGCGGAGATTGAACGTGCGCGTTCCGAGCTGCAAGAGAAGTGCACTAAGCTGCAACAGGAGGCGGAGAATATTACCAATCAGTTGGAGGAGGCCGAACTGAAGGCATCCGCTGCTGTCAAGTCCGCCAGCAATATGGAATCACAGCTGACGGAAGCGCAACAGTTACTGGAAGAGGAGACCCGCCAAAAGCTCGCACTAAGCTCCAAGCTGCGTCAAATCGAGTCGGAGAAAGAGGCGCTGCAGGAACAGCTCGAAGAGGATGAGGAGGCCAAACGCAATTTCGAACGCAAATTGGCCGAGGTCACGGGTCAAATGCAGGAGATCAAGAAGAAGGCACAGGAGGATGCCGAGTTAGCCAAGGAGCTCGAAGAGGGCAAGAAGCGTCTGAACAAGGACATCGAAGCACTGCAGCGACAGGTCACCGAGTTGATTGCCCAAAACGATCGCCTGGACAAGAGCAAAAAGAAGATACAATCGGAGCTGGAGGATGCTTCCATAGAATTGGAATCGCAACGCACGAAGGTAAGAAATAAACAATCCATAATTGGATCCCTTATTAATTTATATATTTTCTTTAAACTTAGGTGCTCGATTTGGAGAAGAAGCAAAAGAACTTCGATAAGATACTTGCCGAAGAGAAAGCCATATCAGAACAGATTGCCCAGGAGCGCGATACGGCGGAGCGTGAGGCGCGCGAGAAGGAAACAAAGGTGCTGTCCGTGTCCCGCGAATTGGACGAGGCCTTCGACAAGATAGAGGATCTGGAAAATAAACGCAAGCAGCTGCAAAATGAATTGGACGATGTGGCCAATACACAGGGCACGGCCGATAAGAATGTACATGAGCTGGAGAAGGCGAAACGTGCGCTGGAATCGCAGCTGGCCGAGCTGAAAGCACAAAACGAGGAGCTCGAAGATGATCTGCAGCTGACCGAGGATGCCAAATTGCGACTGGAGGTCAATATGCAAGCGCTACGCTCCCAATTCGAACGTGACCTGCTCGCCAAGGAGGAGGGTGCCGAAGAGAAGCGACGTGGTCTGGTCAAGCAGCTGCGCGATCTGGAGGCCGAGCTCGATGAGGAGCGCAAGCAGAGAACTGCTGCAGTGGCGTCCAAAAAGAAATTGGAAGGTGATCTCAAAGAGATTGAGACCACCATGGAGATGCATAATAAGGTGAAAGAGGATGCGCTGAAGCATGCCAAGAAGCTGCAAGCACAAGTCAAGGATGCGTTGCGCGATGCCGAGGAGGCCAAGGCCGCCAAGGAGGAGCTCCAAGCGCTGAGCAAAGAGGCCGAACGCAAGGTGAAAGCCCTCGAGGCAGAAGTATTGCAGCTATCCGAGGATTTGGCTAGCTCGGAGCGTGCCAGACGTGCTGCGGAAACGGAACGCGACGAATTGGCTGAGGAGATCAACAACAATGCTAGCAAGGGTTCGCTCATGATCGATGAAAAGAGACGCTTGGAGGCACGCATTGCCACCCTTGAGGAGGAGTTGGAAGAGGAGCAATCCAATTCAGAGGTGCTGCTCGATCGCAGTCGCAAGGCCCAATTACAAATCGAACAGTTGACAACGGAGCTGGCCAACGAAAAGTCCAATTCGCAAAAGAATGAGAATGGTCGAGCGTTGCTCGAACGCCAGAATAAGGAGCTGAAAGCAAAGCTGGCCGAGATTGAGACGGCGCAGCGCACCAAGGTGAAGGCGACAATTGCCACGCTCGAAGCAAAGATTGCCAATCTGGAGGAGCAGTTGGAGAACGAGGGTAAGGAGCGACTGCTACAACAGAAGGCCAATCGCAAGATGGACAAAAAGATCAAGGAGCTCACCATGAACATCGAGGACGAGCGAAGACACGTCGATCAGCATAAGGAGCAAATGGATAAAGTATGTATTATGTATTTATTAAGCCAATGATTTATTTTGTTAACTAATTTTTAATTTCTTTTACAGTTGAATAGCCGCATTAAACTGCTCAAGCGCAATCTGGACGAGACCGAGGAGGAGTTGCAGAAGGAGAAGACGCAAAAGCGCAAATATCAGCGTGAATGCGAAGATATGATCGAATCGCAGGAGGCCATGAACCGTGAGATTAACTCACTCAAAACGAAATTGCGGTAAGTGTAGCCAAATAAAAAAACTGGCTTAATTCTCAATGACGCAGGGCAGAATAAGGTCTGGCCACACTACATCGGTTGTCCTTTACGTAAGCGGGAGAAGTTCAAGATTTCTAAAGGTTGTGGGAATCTCTCCTTAAAAGTGTTCATGCACGTAAAAAATATGAACTGGCTAATAATCGATTTTTTTTCTATACAATGCCCACAAAGTGACTTACATCTTACATCTTTTCCGTAATGGTGTTACCAGTCGGGTAATTTTTCCGGGTAAAATCAATTTATTTTACAAATTTTTATATTTCTCCGAACGATGTTAATACAAAGTATAGTAAAAATTAATGGAAAATATACTTAAAAATTAAACTATACTTTCCTATTTCAAAAGAATATTAACTTTTAGGTATTTTAATAATCCTAGAGCCCGGTCAAAACCGAGCAATGCCTGCTAGTCATTATTATATACATAAAATTTTTTGTTTCTTTGGCTTAACACTTTTTTTTCGTTTTTGATTTTTGGCTCTTGATGTGTTTTGCATATTTATTATATAGATCGATACAGGTGGCCGAGACCGAAAAGGCCAAGGCATATTCGCCCAAAAAGGATGCTGCGCTAATTATGAATTGTGAGGGTCTGCATTAGGTTTCGTTTTCTGCTTCGCTTCCACTTGGTAGGCTTGTAAGTGCTGGCAAACCAAATCCTCTCGAGAATGAAATCCAACTACTCCGATCTAAACAATTGCGCATGTTAAACACACACACACACGTCCTCACACACACATCCTCACACACACCTAGACATAGATATAGAAAAAGTTCAGCATTTCGTGCGTGTTTAAATAATTTTCAATGTTCGTTTCGATCCTCCTACAAATTCCCGAGAAGATAGACTTTAGTGCATATTGTCTTTTAGTGATCTTAAACCAACCTTTTTGCCGTAACTTTTCCGTTTTTTTTAATGTTTATGTTTTTACCCTTTTGTTGTTTTTATATCGCTGCACGTTTTTCTATTCAACACATTCACAATCAATTTATAATCAACAATTGTTTCTTATACTTTTATAGACGCACCGGCGGCATGGGCCTCAGCTCCAGCCGGCTTACTGGTACACCATCTTCCAAGCGTGCAGGAGGGGGCGGTGGGGGCGGCGGCGGCGGCGACGACAGCTCATCGGTGCAGGATGAATCATTAGATGGCGAGGATTCTGGCAATTGACGCGTTAATTATTAATACAAATAAAAACAAAACAAAAAAACACAAAAAAGAAAAATCAAATCAAAACAAAAAAAACAAACCAACAAACAAGAAATAAACGATTATATTTTAATGTTTCTTTTATATAATTTCTCTGTTATTTTTTATATAAACTATTATACTTAATTAAAAACGTAAAAAACAACAAACGCAAAACAAAAAGTAATTATACAACATTAAAAAACAAAACTACAACAAATACGCGTATTAACTTTCCCTAAAACCAACTCTTCTTCCTCTTTCCACCAACAAACCCAAAAACTCAAACATGCAATATACACACAACCCGATTTAACAATCGCCGTACATTAATAAATACATGCATTTAATAACTAAAGGTTTATAAAACAATCAAATGTTGAACAAGCAACTAATATACGAATTTCGTTTTGTTTAGAAACAATAAATATTTGCAATAACAATTTAAAGAAATGTTAATGTTTCAAATGGCTGTTTGAATTGTTGCGGTTTAGAAAAAATTCAGTTGTGCTGGCAATGCTCTTACAGTGTGGCCGTATACTTGATCGACAAGCGATGCTTGCATCGTTTAGCTTTTGTCAGTTAACACAACTCAATTTTAAACAACTTTCCGTTTAGGTGTTTCTACAGTTTGGGTTTGTTGGGGAAATCATAAAAACAATCACTTTCAACATTTTTTAAAATCTCTTTAAACATATATATTACATATATACAATTTGTTAACTATATCATCTGTTTGTTCTAGGCTAATAATATGCTATTCTAAGTCGTGACAAATTCCAAATTCTCTTGTTTCTGTTAATTTTTTTTGTTTTTGTCAGGCACATACAAGCACATACATAGTCCCCATATATGTTGTGCTGCCACGCCCCCCCCCCGCCCTTCTTACCCAAGAAAACTTAACTAACTAAATGGCAGTTGTTACGGTTCCCCCCGATGCGTTGCATGGCCCTTAACGCTGTGTGGCAAGACTTGAACAAAAACAATGTTGCCATTACGATTACTTGGCCCGGCAAGTGCTTCCAGTTCCGCCGAGGATTTACTATGCTCCAGCTGATGCTCCTCCCGCTTGCTGTTCAGATAGTAAACGCTGGCCACGATCAAACTGAACGTGGTTACGGAAACCAAGAGGGTTCCGTATTTAAGTGCTAGCTGTATGGCATCGAGACCAAATGTGGACACATAGAGTGTGTGGAGGACATCCTCATTGAAATCGCCGGCTGTGATCTCTATCCAAATCAATGGCAAGATGGTGGCATTCTCTAAGCGTGCGGCTTGATCTTTAAGAGAATGATCAGGATTTATGACACCTTCAAATTATGAACAACTCTTCCACTTACTTCTCAGCAGCGGCGTCTTGTCCAGCATTATGTTGATTTGTATGCGTGAGGCGCCACTAATGGGAAACCCAAAACGTGGATGAATGTCAGCATATGTCTGATGCAGTTCGGCATCCGGTTTGATGCCCTCGAAATCCTTGTACAGCACCGGATCACCGGAGAAGAAGTGTGGGAATGAGGGAAATATGGGTGAATCATCGTAGCACTTGGTGGCATTGATGACCCCACTGGGAAGGCAGCGATCCGTATTCCGGCAATAACACTCATTTGCCGGATTCTCCGAGGGATGCGCAAAGACATCGAGTGGTGTGTGATAGCGCAGCACATCGATATCATTGTAGATCGTTTCCTCCTTCTCAAAATGCAACGGAACCTTGCGGCACAAGACCTGCAAAAAGACATAAACTGTGCTACGATCCTGCAGCAAGCTGGGCGAGAACATGGACGGTTCACTGCCATCGATGCGATTGCACTCGTCGCCCTGCCAGAAATCCAATTGTGGCTTGCCATTAAACTGTGTTATTATGCTAAACTTGGATATGTCATCCTCGCCCGTGTTGATCTGCACTGAATCCACGCTTGTGCCGTTGCGCTGTGAACGGAGTCTGTTTAAATTCTGTTTACTTCAATGCAAACTTCTACAATTTTCTTACCGTTTTGAGCAGTCCAAAATGTGTCTTGCCACGACCAAGAGATTCCAGACTCATGATCTTATCCCTATAGCCCCAGAGATACTCATGAGCAGTCAATCGCTTGAACAAAGGCTCCGCAAAAAGTTTAATGGTGCCTGTGACAAAGAGTCGCTTAAATGCTGGCATACGTTTGACATGAACGGCAGCCGAGAGTAGCGGCACATTTGGCACCAGGACGACATCATCCTCTCTCACCGTTGACTTGTCCGGCAGGAATATGTAGGATTTCTTATCCTGCAAGGGAAGGAACATGAAAGTTTGATTAGTTCCTATATGAATAAAACCATTTTTTGTTACTAACCCTGAAGGTAACTGTGTGGTTTTTGTTGAAGGACACTTGATCCTTGATGGTGTGCTCTTGGTAGGTTAATGGACCCAAATCAACAACATGCATCTTATCCGCACGCCCCGCCAAATAGTCCTCAATGTTTGTGTAGTTAAATATGTGCGCCTTGAGCAACGTATCATACTTAGTATCTGGCTGCAACCAGCTTTGTGCTGTCTCCGAATCCTCGGCAAGTATCAGATTCTGCAAGGCAAGAATCGTTTGACTTAACGAAAGATAAAGGTTTGTGTGTTTTTAAGTATGTGTAATTACCTTGAGCATGGTATTGTTATAGTATTCGGTGAACCACATTACAAAGAACCCGGTCACGCTTATCACAAACAGCAAGAACATGAAGCCCAACACTGTTAAGGTCGAAATGTGGGTTAATCACAATGTGCGTACTTTAAACAAATGTCACACACTTACTTATCAGTGCTCCCATATCCTTGGAGGAAAGATTGCGCAGACCCAACGAATCCAGTATCATGTCAAGCACGGTCAGTTTCTCGGGGCTGCTATACCCCCCTCCACCACCAGCGCAACCAACACCGCCATTGCTGGTATAGCCCCCCACGTTGCCATTGCGTTGCGAGTTCAATGTATTGGACTTTGATTTGTTGTTGATTTTTACTGTGAGATCCTCTGGGACAGGCAGCTGCTGTTGCTGCTGTTCATTGCTTGTGGCATGTAACATTGTGTGTGTGCGTGTGTATATATGCTTAAATCACTGAAAAACAAGAAAGAACAAGAAGAGATTCTATATAAAAAATAGTTATTTTTATATTTATGTTGATTAGGTTTCATAAATTAATCAAAAATCATTATTATCAACAGAATGTTTGTTGTTTGCGATTATTTACATTAAAGTTTGAACACAAAAAAATATTTAAAATCATTTTTTTCACATGTTATTCTAAAGGAGAGTGCTTTAGATGAACGAAAAAATATTTTCAATATTTTCAAAATTTCTTATCAAACACAAATCTCGCTAAATAGGTCTATACACGTGGTATTTGCAACGTTGCAAATCCTTATCACAAATCTGGTTACAATTTTCGATTAAGCTGGCTTTCGAGGTGTTTTCTCGATGCAGGTTCATTGAACACATTGAACACCCTTGACACGATTGGCTGCAGAAGACCTATGAAAAATGCGATTTCCATTCACAAGCTAAGCGCAACATATAGTATATATCTACGAATGTACCGTTTGTGCGTGTATTTATATATTCCAAAGTGATCTGCCGCTTAAGTAGCTCTTAACCCAGCCGATCGTTTGACGGCGTGTGTAACAACTAATCTTGGTTTTGATACTTTCACAAGCAACGCGTGCTCCGCTTAAATCAAAGTACAACAATGTATTTGTATAATCATACATATACAAATACATATATATATATGTATGTTCTATATAGAATGGCATAGCTCTTATCAGTCGGTTGCTCTTAGTATATGTGTGAGAAGGCTACAACTCATAGAGGAAAATATTTAACGAGTACATTTTAATTAAATACGTACATAGATTATGTTCTCAGATTAACACAACGGATAGTTGAGGTACCCTATATATAACCTATATATATATATTCTTTTTTTTGCCAACTTGGCGTAAAATGTCAGCTAGAAAAAAATGGGTCAATGACACCTGATAAGAATTTTTCAATCGAATATTGAAATCAAAAACTTTCCAATAATTTGAACTAAATAGAGCATCATATATATAAAGTTGTATAATACTATGTAGCTTATCAGTGCAAAGAATTTGCGGTTGTGAGCAATACGCAGTTAATTAGGTGTCCTTAGTGTTAAAGCTATCAATCAAACATAATCGCAATATTTTTTTAAAAATAGAGCAATACTTAAAGTGTTACAAAACGTATATATTTTTAAGTATGTTTATCATTTCATTCATTAAAAAACGCTTTTGAAATCAAATTTTAGTTTTCGCAAGCGTATACTTGATACTTAACATACACACACAAACATAAATAAGTTCAAACATACATACATATTCAAGTGCATTATGTGCTCGTCACTTGCCTACATTTGGAAATAGCTCAAAACATGTTTTTTTTTTGCCAGAACAATTCAACAGCTGATAATATACTCACATACACATACATGAATACGTACATGTGGAAGCAGTGGGTGTCGAAAAAGCTTTGAAAATTGCAATATTGTTTTTGTTGCTGCTGCTGCTCGTGCTGCTATTTAACTGACTGGTACAAATTTTAGTTGACGCTGTGCAGCGCTCTCTCCGTGCCATTGACTGATAACACAGTGACACTGCTGCGGAAGATGCCTTCACCTGTGTGAGAGCGTGCGCCGGTGTGCATGTGAGCATATGAGCGGGAGAGATCTCAATTGCAGATACTGTTGCTTTTGACATGCACTTGAAAAAAAACGCAGGAGAGCTTATTACGCACACTCAGCCCAGCTGTTTATGTCGAAACAAATTGGAAACGAAACACGCGCGCGCTAACAGGTACACAACACACACTCGCACACAAACTTAGATTGCAATTGCGCGCTCTCACTTTACCTTACTCACTCTCTCGCTCTTTCTATGTGCTTGTTAATGTGTTGGTGCTCTCGCTCTCGCTTTGGCATGCACTTTCCAAGATGCCTGCCAAACATTTGGCGTCTTAATAAGTACTTTGTCGCTATTAACGCTGAATGCGCATAAAATGTATGTATACAGTCAAAAAATTAGCTTATTTTTTGTCGAAATGGTACGGGAATCGTGTGTGGTTGTTGCTTTTAATTCAATGTGCGACACACAACTGTGTGCCTAGAAATCGTTGTTGTTGTCCGTTATAGTTGAAGTTGCATTCTGATTCTCGTACTTGTTTGTTGTTGTTTCTGTAGCGCTGTTCCTTCAGTCTTTTGCCTACTGTGTTGTTGCCTTGTGCTCGCGTTCTTTGTTTTCCACTTGATTCTTTGTTTTCTCGCAATTCCGCTCCGACTGCTGATCGCTTGGAACTGTTGTTGTTGTTGTTGCTCTTGTTTTTTTTATTGTTGTTATTTATTTTTGTATGACAAGCTGGTTTTCCGCATGAGTTTTTATGAAGTTGCTGCTCTTGTTGTTTTTGTTTTTTGTTGATGTCTTTTGTTTCTTGATTTCACTTCACTTCCAGCTGGCTATGCACTCGTTTTTCCATCAGCTTCAGGTGGACCACAATTAATCGGGCTCACTACTGCCAACCTGGCACAATGAAATCACAAAAACTGTATGCACATATACATATATATATATACGATCACACCAATACAAGGGACTATGATTAGCGGATTACGTACTACATAAATGCTTCACGCACTATCAAAACGAGCGCGATTAGATTTTGCTTTGTTATTGTGTTTTTTGTTATTCTTTTGATATTCGTATTTTCGAATTCGGACACATACAGTTACACACACTGGAAAGAGTGCTGCGTGTTGCGTTCTGCCAACGAAACAAGTTATACTACGACGCGCGCAACGCATTCACTGTTTGCCTGTCGTCAGATAGATGCCTTGCTGCCCTCTGTCGCTGTCTCTGTCACTGCCTGCGTCGCGACTTCGGTGCACTCGGCGGTGGTGTTGATAAGCGAACGAAGAATATGCGAACGCATCGGGCAGAAGCAATCAGCTCATAGCTATGATTACTGATTGCTGCTCCATGATGTCTTTGTTGTTGTTTACGTATCGGGATGTCTTGTTTTTATTTTTGACGTAGCAACTACATATTAGCACACAAACACATATTCACATATACTTGAACAACACACACAAAGTGCAAATTTCATCATTGCAAAACAAAGAATCCACACACCGAGCGTTTCATGTATGTACATACATATGTACTTATATAGTACTTTAGACAAGTATATATATAGGAATAACCATTGCATCGCCCAGCTTAGACATTATACTCAAAGCGGCAGCAACAGCGCGCTGCTTATCCCGCCGTATTGGTTTCCATTATTATCGCCTTATATGTATTTGTTTTTGTTCTGCCACAAGCGTGTGCTCTATTTTCTTAACTTGTCGTTCGAAGTCGAACTCGAAGATGATCGCAGGCACTATGCGAAATTGCGCCGTGAGTAAGCGTTTGGAAAGCTTCTCACGGATGTATGGGAAACTCTCCTTTGTTGGAAATCTTCTCACTGTGGACGTGTGTGAGTAGCCAAATGGAATCGAATTCAGGTAGACCAGAGTTGATTTGGTTGGTTTTAAGTCAATTAACAATTAACAACCATTTACGGATAGTTTCTTATAGTCGAATGTAATTATTAAAATTTTAGCACAAATATATAATTTTAGAACTGACATTATCATTTTTAATTATCACTTTGAGGAGATGTATTTTGTTAAAAAGTGAAATTGCGTCTTATTTAGTTTGTTTCACGCCCCATCAACGCTTTATAAATTATGATTGCAAACAAATTTTGCCGTTTTCTTTATCAATTAGCAGGTTTTTGTTGCTAAGTTATAGCAGCACCATTTCTCTTTGTGTATTAAAGGTGCAGTACACTTGACAAATTTCCATTTGCTTGCCTTGTTAACGCACTCTTTTGTCTTCCAGTTTCCTTATAATAGATACATGCATAGCCGAGAACTGAGAACTAAGAGCACACAGACAAAAGGTACATATATGTATATTTAGATGTGCATTATCTGATTTCCACACGCATTAAGAGCATTAAAAGCTGGACACATATTTGCCAGGGTACATAATATATATGTATGTATGTATTATGTATTTTAATTCACATGTACTGTAAAATAGCTGATAAATGTACAAGTGGCGAGTTATTGAACCCGATTCAAGTGTATTCTGCATTTATCAGTTTAGTCAAGAGCTTATATTAATCGGGCATTCATTAACTGCTTTTGTATGTCTGTGCTGTGTGTGTGTGTGTGTGTGTGTGTGTATGTGTGTGTGCGGTTGTATGTTGGTTTTACCCCGCAACCTTACTTTTCTCTTACCTCCTGCGTACTCAGCAGAGCTTGAAAGCATGCTATTTATTTTGTCAATCAAATATGGCAGCTGCGATTCACAAACACGCTGCAAAATACACTACGCAATTGTAAAAGCTCTCTCCTCTCTCACTCTCTCTCTCTCTCTCTCTCTCTCTATCTGGAGATATTTTAACGGTTAAACTCTTTGTGACATTCTTAGATTAAATGTTGGCAATGCCAACGGTATGTTGTTTTCACAATATGTTGACAAAGAGCATTCAAAAGTCGCATTTGTTGTGTATTTTCTTGTTTAGCATATATAGCAAATTCATCCACACAATTGATAGCCTTTTTGAACTTTGCCCACAGCACTGAAATGATTAAGTTGAGCTGGAAAAAAAAAACCCAAACGTATTTGCAAAACAATAGTATATAGTAAAATATAACTTGTTACCTCTTCAAACGTCGTCTGGGAGTTTCAAGCGTGTTAAGCGCTGCTTTAAACTGACATTTTGGGCAAACAAAGACATTTTCATTTGCTTTAAGTCACGTTAAGGCCTAGCTAATGCGAAATAGCTTAAGTGTGCGTGTGCGTGTGCGTGTGTGTGAAGAGTGTCTTAAAGCTGTTATCACAGCGGCTGGAAAGCTACATCAATTGACGTCACAGCGTATTATCACTGTTTTAAATAGCCTGTAGCATTCATTTCCTATATTGTTCAATTAAACAAGCGCTTATCAATCGGAGAAAAATATTCTAAGTACTAAGGCACTTAGGAAATCATTTTTAAATGTTTTCAGTACTTGAGTTTGTAGTATGTAAAGACATTAGTTTGACTAATCAAAAAGCCAGGCACCAAGTGCCAAAAATAGTTCTTAAAAGCTAAAACTAAACCAAAAAACAAAAAGCAACACATTGAACTTTTCCATTAAATTAAAGTTTAAAGTAGCTTTTTTTAAATTAAATTCTAGTGTACGACAAAGACGCCTTGCTTGTGATTCATTATAATGCATATTGACAACCTTGCATATCGTAAGTTTAAAATAATGTGACTCTAATTGAACATGGGGAGGCTTTTTTAACTTGGGCAATTTGATGGCACGCAAGCCGAATGCACTAGCTAATTATACACTGTGGGTGAGGGTATAACAATTTTGATAACCCATTCGAAATTGTGCTGATATTAACATCGTGTTAAATTCAAATCTTAAATATAATCAACGTTTCGTTAGCTTAACTTTTCCTAGTTAAACTCGAATAATAATCTTTGTTGCAGTTTTAAATGTCTTTTTTAGGGTATTTAAACTATACGTAGTCTATATACCATGTCTCTTGTTTTTTAATATTTATGCGAACATTAAAACAAATGTGCCATTTTATATATGTGTGTGTGTGTGTGTCAGTTAACATAAACAGAAAGGTCGCATGCAACCTGGTTAGCCTTATTGGCATACAAAGTTATAAAACGTTTACAGTTGGACATTTTGCCGTTTTGAATGGGCCTATTACATGTGTGTGCGTGTGCGTGTGTGTGTGTGTGTGTGGAGTGACATTAATGTAGTTCAAGGTCGTCTTGTCCCAAATAACCTTAATGTAAGGTGTTAAAGTCAATTTCAAAACATTTCTTATAAAGCGGGCATTTCTTAACAGTTTTCCCAGACGACAAACTGAAGGGGAAATACTTTTACAGGAAACACACACTCGACTTTCTAAATTAAAAAGTGTGTAATGCAAGTTCTGCGTAAGACTTTAAAAACTCGCTCTCCAACAAAGTTGTATAAGTTACTTATGAAAATTCCCATGAGGCGAGTTGAGCAAACATTTGAAGCAATAAGTAAGTACAGCACTCTAATATACACTTGCATATAGTATATAGTATGCATTACTATTTCCTATCAGAGCAGCTGCATACAAGTTTTTCTTATGGTGAATGCAAATTGAAACAAACTGCGTATTATTTGCACAACAACAAATTTGCATATAAGTTGAGTTTTTCATATTTATGTTGTAAGTATACGCTAAGATAACCAAAAACCAAAACAAAAACCCACTTCAAGAGATTCTGAGATTCCGATTCTTGTGTAAATAAATGTTGCAAACATCTTAGACAACCTTGCGCAATGGCGAGGCTTGTGTCAACAACTTTGGACACCAGACAGCCGCAACATATTTGGTGTAATTTGTCAAGTGCCGCAAAAATTCTTGTTGTCTGATTTCGCAAGAGCAAGTTGAAATGCGAATCATTTACTTGTTTTTGAGACATAATCATTCGCGTCTATGTGGAAATAGTCATAGATATGTTTGTGGTCGTTGCACGTTTTCGAATCGACAGCATAAAAATGAAGCGATTCAAAACGAAAGACTTCAATGCAAGCAGCAAACGTGTTTTTATCAGCACACACACACACAAAAAGCTGCGACCGACCAACACAAAGCAAAAGCAGCAGCAGCAACAGCAACAAAAACAATCATGCATGAAAACGGCATTCAATCGAGCTTTTTACCATACTACATGCATTGCAAGGCAGTGAGAGCAAAAAAGCTTCCACGCTGCACTCCACCCAACAAACAACATGCACAACAACAACAAACAACTGAGCTGAGCATTAAATACACAGAGCACTGAGCACTCGGAGCACTCGGAGCACTGAAGCTTACTCTCGCTTTTGACGCCGATATTGCCGACGTCGCTGACCGTTTACGTTTTTACCAGTTTATCTGGTTTTATTGTTTTTGTTTCTTTCTGCTTGTCGCAATAGTTGTATTTAAGCTGAGCTTGAGCTTTTGCCTGGTCTGGCTAAACATCTTTTGCTGTGCGCGCATTTCAAGACTTCAGTTACTCAGCGGCTTTGCTAGCGTTCAAGTCGTTTTGCCGTTTTGCCGTTAGCCGTTAGCCGTTTTACCGGGTGCGTTTAAACACACATTATATTGTTTGTGTGGCTTAAAGCCAAGAATCTTAATTGTGCATAGAAAATAGTGGCTCGTGCTCGCTCTGACTTACTTCATGTGTGTGTGTGTACGAGTGTGTGTGTGTGTGTGTTTGCCTATGTGTTAATTTTACTATTTTGAAATGCCTGCGGTAGCCTGTTGCTGCTGCTGCGGCTGCTCTTGCTCTTGCTACTGCTACTGCTACTGGCGGTTTTGTCTTGTATCTCTTTTACAAAAAACCAAAGCTGGTAAAAGGCGATAGTTAACAACTACAACAACAATAACAACAACAAGTGTACTTTTGCACTTGTACACAGTAGCTGCGTTCCAGTAAAAGCTGCAGGCTCAAATGTGCCACATCGATATATGCTTATAAGTATATTGTATTTGTAGCTCAAGTTATAGATATCTCTTGCATTTTGAGTGGCGCAAGACCTTGCCGAAGTCGGCCCAGCCAAATGAAACCAAATGAACATGCCTATTGACTTTAACGTCGCTGCCAAAGCGGAAAATCATTTAGATACATGTGTATAACCCGCAGCAGCAGCAGCAGCAATGCACATACACATATATACATTATTTAAAGGCTATGTCTGTGTGAGCGTGTGTGTGTATATGTACGTGAATAGTTTTTATGATTACTTATGTGGAAAAAGTGAAATTTTGCTGTTGACGCCACACGAATAAGCAGCCACTCAAAACGAAATAAAAGCTAAACATCAAAATCAAAGTGAAGCGCGCACAACAAAAACAAAAACAACACACATTCGCTTTTTAAAAAAAAAAAAAACAGCAAATAAATAAACGAACTGACCACATAACCAAAACACCAGCTTTGATATTTCTGTTTTGATCAGCAAGAGAGAGACAAATTCCCCACTCTCTCTCTCTCTATTACGCACTCTTTCGTTAGTGCTGCTGAGAGCGCAAAAGGAAATTTAAAGTAAAAGCCCTTTTTTTTTTTGCAGAGCTGTCAAAATGATTCACATTTGATACACACAACAAAACGAGTTGCGTGAGGTGCGACAATTGTCGCTCATTGTCTTTTTAAAGCATTACATCCACCATCTAACCACCTTCACCACGCTCCCCTTCGCTTCCCGTCTTATGACAGAGATAACTGACCTACTGCCAAGATGGAACTGGAGTTTGTCACTGAGACATGCCATTGACACGCTATTGTTTAACAAAGAAAAAAAAAAAAAGCCAGCAAAAACAATTTTAAATCACTTTATTGTACATATTATCAAATGCAACAACAACTTTATTATTTGGCAGGCAAAGCAAGACAAAAAAAAAATAAAATACCTCAGCAAAAAAAAAAGAGTTAAACAAAACAAAAATTGTCAACAGCTACGTTTGTTGGCTCGTCGTTCACTTTTTGGCCCGGCCAGTGTCAGCAGCAACAACAACAACACCATTGCTTTAAAAAATTGGGTCAGGGTAATTGCTTACACTAAGTAGTTGCTGTTGCTGCTTGTGCTTGTGCTACTGTTGTAGTTGTTGTTGTTGTTGTGTTTGTGCAACGTTTAAACGCAGTGAAATTATTATGCGGCATATCTGCAAACTTCTGCTGCAAGTGTGCATCAAGCTAACTCTCTTTACTTTCAGTTCGATTCTCATTCGCAGTTAGCTTGCAAAAAGCGCGATATTTAGCCAAGTTTGTCTGCCAGTTGACTTGTTGCCCACTCAGCACTTAACTTTAGAAAGTCAATTTCTAATGAAGCTAAATTCTGCTCAAGCACATACACACACACACACACACACACACATATTCACACATACAGCACAACGATTTCACGCTAAGCGCCTTCAAACAGTTGTTAATTAAAAAGGCAACAAAACAGAAACAACATCAATTACTAGAACCCAAATTAGTTAAACAACAAACAACTTATGCTTCAATGCATGTTACTGATTACATCAGTTATCAGTAACAAAATTGTTGAAACACCTGTGAAATCGGAAACCGGCAGTTTTATTTCTACAGAAGTTTATTGATTTCAAATAAACAAAAATAACAAAAATAAATAAATTCCTAAATTTGATAAGGAATTGAGCTTTGTTCTAGGAAATTTCAGTTGCCTAGCTTAAGGCGCAGCTAAAAAATCTTTCCGAAAAGAATTTATTTTTTTTTGTATACCTTACCCATCAAAATATTTGCTGTTCGCACAAATTTGTGTATAAACATTTGTATTATAGTTATCTGTAATGAATTGTAATGATAGCAGCAATAGCTGCTGAACGGCGTAAATCAACGATGAGTTATCGTGCACCTGTACATATATATCTATATGTATGGTTGTTTTTTGACAGTTATTAGTTTCGCCTTAATGTTGCTATCGTTGCAGGTTAGAGCCATATTATAAACCTATAAATAACTCTCAATATATACAAACAATTATTATTTGTATACATATAAAGTAAGATTAAAAGTGTTACCCCATTTATTTACTTTCACAATACTACGATAAAATGTGTGAACAAAGAATTTTATTTGCAACGCCTGGTTGAATAAGCAGCTGATGCTAGAATCTTAGCTAATCTCTCATCATAGTCAGCTAACAAAGCAATAATTGTGAATTGCAAATCAAATGAACATGAAAAATTTGCATTCAATGAACTCGTACTTAAAGCCACGTTTGCGTACATTTTGTCATTCAGTGGCCAAAAAAACGATTTGTTTTAGCTGATTTATGGCTCCGTTGAAAAACTTGGCTCAATAATGATGAGGGCTAACCAAATGTTTATGTGCCGAATGTCGCCAAAAAGCGCACAAAATAATAATAATTAGCTAATTACTATTCAATACGCATGATTCCACATTCGTTGTGCGCACACAACTGGAAACTGAAAAGCGGTGGAGTGGGGTTAAGCAAAAAAGAACAAAAAGTTTGGCTCATTGTCGTCAACAACTGAACTAAACTGAACTGAACTGAACCGTAAGCACGCGTGTTTTACATATATATCAGTAGTTTTTAGTATCTAACAGCGGCACGACCTTCACATCGCTCTAAACTCCATGAAATAAGCAAAGTAAAGTGTGTGTGTGTGTGTGTATGTATCTCAAAGTGTAACGATTGAAACAGCAAACTATAAACGTTCTAGACTATAACATACTCTGTACATAATTGTTTTTGTATGGCTTTTACATACCAAAATTTACCGGGTTCAGCATTCGTTTAGGTGGGATAAGGTTAGGTTAAAACATTAGGAGTTGGGGCATCCCACATAACATAGTCTGTTGGTGCCGTATTATAGTGTATAACCTTTATTTTAATCTAGGTTTTAAAGTGACAAACACTATTTCATCACTCTTCAGGGCGACTTAAGTGTTTCCTGTTAATACTTAATTACAGTAAAATCAAAAGCAAATTGCTGTAAATAAACTTATGAGATATCAGTTCTTATAATTATTTTTGACCTGTCTAAAGCTGAGTAATAGGTTGTTATTTGATCTAAGCAAAAACGTTTTTTTGTTCTCCCTTTCTAAGATCTGTAGCTTAAGCTGACTTTAACTCTGAGTAATTGAATGTTATACGATCCAAATCTATTACACGGGCAAATAGCTCTTAAATTTACTAAATACTAGATTTTTTTAAAATGTTTTTTGTAACTAATTGGGCTAAACACCAAGAACAAATTAGTTTTTAAAATGAAATGTGTTAAATTTTGCATTGCTAAATTAAACAGGAAATCGCTTCAGTAGTTTTAAATTGTTTCTCTCAATAATTTCACTTGAAATAAGACATTTATATAAAACTGACTGACTTAAAAACCTTAAGTTTAACCATCAAATGGATTTACACTAACATCAATCGACATTAACAATGTCAGCTAGCCCATTCTAGAATTTACGATACTCTGTAACGAGCTGTTAAAAGGTTCTTATATTAATGAGTACATGGTTAGATAACATAAACTTGTGGCTTAGTACGAGTGAAGCTGAGCATTTCCGTGACATGGTCAAGTGGTGTTTTAAACGCAAAATAAACAAAACAACGTCAACTGAACGGAGCGACACGAAGATATGCGTTTTCTCAAAGCGTTCCTAAAAACGTGCCAATAAGTCAACTAACTCAAAATGTTCACACATACATACATCTTATACATCAGTCATGTATATATATCAAAATTGTCATGTTATCGTGCCTATTAACACCAGCACCTTGAATCAGAATATTAGCTGCATTTTAGCAACTTTTTGTTGACGCACACAATTAAAAAAAATATTTTGTTTTATTTGAGTTTCGGTTTGTCGCGATTTTCGATTGTTTCCGTGCGGGGCGTGCAAATTGGCCAGGCTACAAAAATGTATTCATCAGAGGCATTTTTTTTTGAATGTTTAATGACGGCAATGCCTGCAATTGTCAATAATAAAGCATTTTAAAAGCGAAAAACGCAAACAGCAATGGCTTTTTGATATAATGGCCCAACAACAGCAACGAATCTACTATTAAGCCCTGGCCTCGGTCAAGGTGTTTGCCAAAATTAATAATAAAATATTTTTTACATATACATTTTTAAATACATGCGTAAAAACGATAAACGCTCAAAGCCTAGGCTATTAAGGCGCTCAGCGTATTGGCAACAAAAACAACCTTTATTTTCTCTTCTTGTTTTTATTTAATTGCTTGACAGTTGTTTTTGTTGTTGGAGTCGAAGGTGGAGGTTAAGTGGGTCTAGCTTTGTATTAGTGATGGGTTCATACATATACGTTAATTGGCCTGCGCTTAAGGGCGAAGACAGCTCATTGCCAACAAGAACAACAACAAAAAAGCAAAGTTAATTGTTATTTTGAAAACGCATAAGCGAAATATCAACAACAAAATGCTTTGTTTAAAACCCCACACTTTTTGCTGTTCTGGGGCAAGGTTCTTAGATTTTGTATAACAATTTTGTTGCTTTGACAAAGCGCAAAAAGAGAGTTGTCAAAAGCGTCGCCAAAATAAACAAATCATCGTTAACAAATAAACCTAAAGACAAAAGCCAAGAAACGAAAACAAAAATCAAGTAGAAGCAACAACAATACAAGGTTAGCTTGCCACAAAACGTGTCTCGAGGCTTGGATCTGGGGTTCCAGAGTACAACCCGCTCTCAACAAGTTAAACTTGACTGCTTACTGCTGTTGCTACACTTTTTAGCCTTAGTCTTATGGCATATGTAGAAAAGCTAAGGTATCTACTATATAGCAATCATTATAATAACAATCTTTATTAACATCATCAAACTTTATTATTTTTGTAGAACTTTGCCCGGCAATCAAAGCTACTACTGTCATATCATATCATATCATGTGGCAATATGCATTCTCGACTTCAATTTCATAAACAAACTGTGTTTACGATTGTCAGGGGTGTTTTGTTTTTCCTTTATTTTTTAATTTTATGTGTGAAAACCAGATTTTTAATTTAATCGTTTGCTATTTTTTTCTGTATTTGATGTTTGCTTTTTCAGAAGAAGCTGTTCTTTATAGCATTTGACATCCGCCCAACGAGAACAACACAAACAACATGAATGGACCCAAACACAAACTCTGCACTAAACTATCCAGCACATATCTGCGCAAATGGTGTAAGTAGATCGATTAAGAGAGTTGATGTTAAGGTTAATATAAGTCTCCAATATGAGTTGCTTACAGTATTGCCAGATTTGCCAAAACTTACAACTTAAGTGGAGTGGGTGAAACTCTTAAGATGTAGTTTATTTTATTTCCCTATTTAAATTGATACTTAATGATAGTTTATAGATGATCAGCTCTTTAGGCTGCAATTGTTAAGCAATGATAAATATTCCACTTTATGTCCACTCATGCTTATATCATTAGCTACCGTTGACTGGCATTCTTAAAATATACAGTATTTAGACTTAGCACAGGTAGTGTTTATATAAGAACTTGGAATGTTTCCGTATTGAGTTGGCATCAGAAACAGTTAATTGCCTAGTCAATGGAGCCAGTCACAATCGGTTGGAACTAAATTGATATGTTGTTGTTCATTTGATTTGTGGTTTTCTACGACTGGTTATACAGGATTTGGAATTTATAAATTCGTATTAATTCCCAAGCAAATGTACTACCTATAAACGTAAATAAATATAAATATATACAACTGATATATGTATATATTTATATTTACACCGACTTTGAAGATGGTTATTGGTTGTGCAACCTTTTGCTGACATTGCGTTGTTCTGTCAAGGTCTTTTACATATATCGGGTTCTAGAGAGTTATTTAGCCACTCAGCACTCAGCCAAAACCGATGTTTACCGTGTGTCAACTTTTGCTTTTCACACATTCTTCATGATTCATCAAAAATCAAAAAATATTTATTGCGTTCTAAAATTACGTAAATGTGCTTAAAGCTCAATTCCGACTGGGGGTTAAAAATAAAAACTGGGTTATCATGAGGGCAAACGAGTAGCGAGTTGACTTCAAGTGTTATGTAGGATAACTTTCAGAAAAAAAACTCGCTAGCTGAAGGCACAAGTATTTAATTTATGTAATTATTCAATCAAATGATTAATAGCTAATTGCAGTCTGTGATTTAATTCAATATGTTATTACATAAAAATAGAATTAATTAAACACAAACAGCAACTTAAAGCTGAATGCCAAGATTAGCTTAAAGATTTTTATACCCTGATCCCATTAAAAATGGGGAAAAAGGGTATAATGGTTTTGTGCAAAAGTATGTAACGGGCAGAAGGAAGCTTCTCTGACCCCATAAAGTATATATATTATTGATCAGCATCAACAGCCGAGTCGATATAGCCATGTCCGTCTGTCCGTCTGTCTGTCCGTCTGTCCGTCTGTCTGTCCGTCTGTCCGTCTGTCCGTATGTATGAGCCAACCGATCTCAGAGACTATAAGAGCTAGAGACTCCAGATTTCGAACTTAAGCTCGCCTAATCCCTAGGCAGTACAAGTTTGTTTTCGATTTTCGATAACTCATTCCGTTTTCGATATACACAAGGGATCGATAACAACAAAATCTTGAATTTTGAAAACTTTGAGATGGCATTTGAAATAATGAACAAAATAATGACAATCTGTGAAATTTGTATTAAAATCGGTTAAGAAACACCGGAGATATGGGACATTGAAGTTGTGTATGCAGTATGCAGTATGTGCGTACATACAAACACACATATTTGCAAACACTGACTGTACGCGTAAGGTATAGGGATCAGGGTATCGTCTAGTGAAGATTTCTCGACTAGAGCCTTCTTACTTGTTGAAATTGGCTTTGAAATTCGCGAGACACCTAAATATTTATTGAAGATTCATTCAATTGTTCGTTTAATTGAATCTCACTTAAAGTTATATACGTTAAACAGACAAAAGATTTAATAACAATTTATCATTAATAAGATTTGGTTAATAGAGCGATGACAAATTGAGTTGCATTAGTTCTATATAATTATTAATTATTTTATTTATTCAAATATCAAATTCTAAGATCTAAATAATCAATAAGATAAGATACTTACCTAAAGGTATTTTGTTTGAGCTTAACATCCCAAAAAGGTATTAAACGTATAACAGTTTAATTTTCCTTCAAAAACTATGATAAAAAATGAATGAATAAACTTAAAAATAGTTATGATATTACTTTTTAAATAAGTAGAATTATAGACATTGAAATAAAGTGAGAAGTATTTAAAAAAAAAAACCGTTGAAAGTTATTTGAATAACTAACGATTATTCAATGAAAACTTCTTTTAAAAGAATATGCAAGTTCTTATAATAAGCTCATTTGCAAAATAAGTTTTTGTTTTAAGTAAGACAATAATATAAAATATATGATGTCTGAACAAAATGATCATGATTCAGTTGTAAAACGCATCCGTCAGTGTTGATCTCATATCTTTTGAACCTCGCCCAATGAATATATTCAGTAAAAGAGAGAAATACGTGTAATGTGTGTGTTATAAGCTTTGAGTTACCCGATTGACTCATTTCTCGGCTGGCACATAGATACATTTGATACTGCTTTATAAAATGAAATTTTCATTGCAATCATCTTGTTTTTCAGGGATTACAATCGTATTTGCAGCCATTTTGATAATTGGCGGCATTTTAGTGGCCTGCGAGTTCTCAGTGTTGATCAATGCGATCGTTGATCGAATGATAGCGCTGCGACCCGGTGCCAAGACCTATAACTGGTGGGCCAAGCCACCTGTGGAGCCCCGCATCAGTTTGTATGTGTACAACGTGACAAATGCTGACGATTTTCTTAGCAATGGCTCCAAGGCCATTGTCGACGAGGTGGGACCCTATGTCTACTCGTAAGTATTACCCTTCCCTATCATCCACCCATACCCATTCCTCTTGAAGATAATGGAGCAATTTTTTTTTTGTTTCCAGCGAAACGTGGGAAAAGGTGAACATTGTGGAGAATGACAATGGCACACTGAGCTACAATCTGCGCAAAATCTACACGTTCCGCGAAGATCTGTCGGCGGGACCCGAAGACGATGTTGTTATTGTGCCAAACATACCCATGTTAAGTGCAACATCACAGAGTAAACATGCCGCAAGGTAAGCGATAATTGCTTAAATGCTTTCACCTGATTCCATTTTCATTCAACTTGACTTATCCAAACAGATTTCTGCGCTTGGCCATGGCTAGCATAATGGATATATTAAAGATCAAGCCATTTGTTCAAGTCTCTGTGGGTCAATTGCTTTGGGGCTATGAGGATCCGCTCTTAAAGTTGGCCAAGGATGTTGTGCCCAAGGAACAAAAGTTACCGTACGAAGAATTCGGTTTGCTTTATGGCAAAAATGGTACCTCTTCGGATCGCATTACCGTACACACGGGTGTCGATGATATCCATCATTACGGCATCATTGACAAGTACAATGGACGCACCCATTTACCTCACTGGGCAACAGACAACTGCAATCGCCTTGATGGCACTGATGGTTCCATCTTTCCGCCTCACATCGAGAAGACTCGCGTGTTGGAGGTCTACGACAAGGATCTGTGCCGTCTCCTTCCGTTGGTCTACGAAAAGGAGGTTATGACCTCTAACGAGGTGCCCGGCTATCGTTTCACCCCACCAGAATGGGTATTCGCCGATGTCGACAGTCATCCCGATAACATGTGCTATTGCCCCGCTGGCAAGCCATCCTGCTCACCCAATGGACTTTTCAATGTTTCGCTGTGTCAATATGGTAGGTCAACTACATTTAGATTCCCCAACCTTTCCTAATGCAGTTAAATATTGATTATATGCGTAGATTCACCTATCATGCTAAGCTTCCCGCATTTCTATTTGGCTGATGATAGTCTGAGGACTCAAGTTGATGGCATTTCACCGCCTCGCAAAGATAAGCATCAGTTCTTCTTCGATGTGCAGCCTGTAAGCAGTTTAAACCATTAATAAATAACAGATCTAATACTTTCACCCTTAGAAAATGGGCACCACTTTGCGTGTCCGAGCTCGCATCCAGATCAATCTGGCTGTCAGTCAGGTGTTTGACATCAAACAGGTGGCCAACTTCCCGGACATCATATTCCCCATCCTGTGGTTCGAGGAGGGCATCGATAAGCTGCCCGAAGAGGTGACGGATCTGATGCGTTTCGCCGAAACGATTCCACCCAAAATCCGTATTGTCCTCATTGTGGTGCTGTTTGCAGTGGGTGTGGCATTGCTTTTGCTCTCAACATTCTGCTTGATACGCAACTCGCATAGGCAGAGTACGCTGCATTTAGAGGGATCGAATTACTTGGCCACCGCTCAGGTGGACATGAACAAAAAGCAGAACAAGGATACCACCAATCCGAGCAATGTGCGATACTGATAAACAACATGCATACATACAAAATATGCTCTGTTTTGTGTTGTTTCTTGTGTAGGGCCCTATAAAGGGGGTGTGTTTAGTGTTTAGTATTGTGTTTAGCTGAGCTAGGAGAACGAGGATTTTGGCGTTTAGTCTAGAACAAAATGGAGCTGGGAAGACTTATGTGTATGCGTACTAATATGTATTGTATATTGCATATAAAGTATATGATAGGTCCTCGTTTTTTGTAAGTACTTATATATTATGTAATCGTTATGAAAATTTTCGAAAGTGTGTTTTTAACTAATAGTCGATGTCAAAACGGTCGTGATCGCTATAAGTCTCAAAACTTTTTTTTGTTATTATTCTACGTCACTAAAGATCAAAAAACAAACAAACAAAAACATTTTATGAAATTGTGCGGTATTACGGCATCTGACCAATTAAGTCACAAACAAACAAAAAAAAAAAACAACACAAATATAACAAATGCGATACTAGAGTTTCTCAGAAAAAATATCTCTCTCAAGTTCCGTCCCTCATATAAATGTGCTTGATTAGACCAAAATTATTTAATTAATGGACTGGCATTTTCCCCGATTCGTTTTAAACGAACTACAGCAATTAATAATATATATAAATATATATATGGTATGCATATGTGTATGTACCGTATCAATATCTGTATAATGTATTTGACTATATAATGTGTACAATAAAATTACGCTATTATTTTAATTAGGCACATAAAAAATATTACAAAACGCATTTCTTAATTTCATTTCATTTACTTATGGGCATCTTAATGTTGCTCAAAGTATCAATTATTTTTGGCTTTGATTTATTATGTATTTATTGTTATAAGCTCTCCTTTGATATTGCTTTTGGTTATAATTGGTAGCAATGAATGGAGAGCAAGGCACTTTAAAATATAATTAGTTATTTATTATTATGACGTGGCATAAATTAGGATTTTGTTTTGGTTCAGGGTGAAACAACTTTATCAAGGTGCTTTCTATAGTTTTTTCTCGATCAAAACTATACCGATTTTTCAGTTTCCAACTTAACTTACCTACTTTTTCCAGATTTATGTTCTTCGTTACTAGAAAACAAATTTTAGTGCCAGGTTGATTGTGCGAGTGCCCGAATTTTGTCTACCTTTTTATGTTAGCATCAAAATAGCATCGATTTTAGATGCCAGACCGGATCCCTATGCTATTTGAGGCACCCAGAAGTCTCAAAAGTTAAGTGTCACTGTGTTTACTGAGCGGCCAGACAGCGAATGTTTGGGGGCAAGTGCAATTCGTTTGCCCGATGCTGATAAATACACCAATATACTGTCAATGTCTGTCTATGACTGATAAGGCGACATCCAATGAAAAGCAATCGGCAATCGATTCATTCACGTGTCTTTGGTATAGGCTCGTTTCTATTTATTTTCCTATGAAAAGTTTAAGTTGAGTTGATGCTTATCAGCTGATAGGGCTTTCAAGAGGTTAAGTTAAAAATCTCACTTGGATTAAGCATTATGTGTTGCTTGGTGCCAGGTGCATTGTGGTTTGGAATACAGCGGCCATGCGGATAGCTGTGCCACAGAGCCATCAAACTTATCTGTATTCAAATAATTTGAGTTACGATTTGCGTGAATTCTATGCTCGGGTCAGGAGTTGTGGCGTTATCGCTAAAATTGCGCCACCAGAGCTTGTTTGGCCTCACAAAACTGATAGCCTTTTTGTTATTTCAAATACTCTCGCAAAACGTCAGTGCTGCCAAGTGGGTATAATATTGTCTGAGAGGTTTAAGTGAGTATTCAACAAAGTCCTTAACTCGACTTAGGCTGAGTTCTATTTGTCTCTGGATCAATCTTTGAAAATAAAATAAAATCCTTTTAAAATTTTAGTTTTGATAATGTAATGTAAAAAAATATTATTTTCGGAATATTAAGTACAATTAAAACATCTTCAGTTGCTTGCAATCTTAAGCTCAACTTTCTAACTACAGGGTATCAAGATGCCTAATTTAATCCCATGAAGATCATTTTCAGTTGCTCGTTTTGTTTTTTTTTGAGTTCATAATTTTTGTGATGCTGTGTGTCGTTTTCAAACACAAGCCAAAGGAGAGGAAGAGACCTCGCGATAAGTCATTGTGAAATGTGAAATAAAAAAAAGCAAATACAAATCTGTATTTAAAACAACATGAAAATTCGAAAGCGATTAGCTACTGAAATCAAACGGATCGCGTGATTTCGCTAACACGGACGCACAATATTCTAGAGCTTCTCTCTCCCTCTAGAATCTAGTTAAGACAGTGGTGGACCGAGGCAGTGCATCATGGCCAATTGTTGTTTTTGTTTGAAAATTGCGGCACTTTCGCTGTTCGGCGTCTTGAACATCTACTTCTTTGTGGTCTCCTGCGGCGTTAGTTACCAATATCTTTTGGCTCAGGAGCATATCCGTTTTCGGGAACAGATGCCAACAATGGACAGCTGGGTGAACTCGCCGTTTGGCAAACTCAAGAGCTATCTCTTCAATGTGACCAATGCAGAGGAGTTTCTTTCTGGACGTGACAGCAAGATCAAACTGCAACAGATTGGACCAATTGTGTACAAGATTGTCGGCTATAACGAGATACTCAATCGGACGGATAGCAGTATAACCTATAGCAAGCAACGCTATCGCCATGTGGAGTTTGTGCCCGAGGACAGTGTCTCACCGGACATTCTCAATAAGACAATTGTGCAGTTTAATAGTGTTTTGATTAGTACCGCTGTAAAGTGTAGTCAGATACCTTTGGGTTGGATGGGTTTTAATCCCTTGACCATTGGGGAGCAGGTATTCCTACCTGGCAGTGTCTACTACTTTCTCTGGGAGTTTACGCGTCCCTCGCTGGAGCTCTTCAGCAAGGTGATGCCGCTTTCCACCAATTGTGGCACGCTTTTCAATGTAAGTTAATAAAGCGGAGATTTCCCTTAATATTTTCTTATCAGTAGGATCCTTTTTAACAGGCTCTCAAGGAGAAAAAAGAGGTTTATAAAGTAAACATTGGTCCTAAACATGGCATGGAGAACTTCTTTCGCATACAATCGCTCAACGATCAAGAATTCGTAGAAAAGCGTGTTAAGCGTGGCAAGAATCAACTGGATGAAAGTTGTCCCATTAAGGTGTCGGGCACTTTGGATAATTCTCTGTATCCTCCATTTACGCAGAGGGATACTCCTTTGAGTATTATGGCCGCCGAATCCTGTCGCGTTCTCCCTTTGCACTATCAACGGGATGTGGAGATTGAGCAGATGAATACCTATCGGTATACTTTACTTAAGGCCAACCAAACTGCACCCGAATGCATGAATAGCACCTATGGTGTCCAATTGCCCCGCGGCATGTTCGATGTCTCCCAGTGTGTGATAAGTAAGTACAGTCAATTGACTATATTGTATCAGCTTCTGATATTTCATTTTCTCTTTAAGATGATGCTCCTTTCGCTTTCTCAATGCCACATTTCTATGGTTCGAGCTATAATTGGCAACAGCATTTTGAGGGCCTAACTCCCAATGTGGATGATCATGAACCGTTCATTCTGTTGGAACCTATTACAGGCATACCCATAAGTGAGAAATATCGCTTTCAATCCAACACACCATTGCCGGACTTCAGTAACCTTAGTCCAAAAATGCAAAAGCTGAGTCATATGATTATTCCCGGCTTTTGGTATGAATTTGTAAGTACAATACAAAAACAACTTTTTCTTATAGTTAAACGAATAAGGAATCTATCATCGATATAGAGTATACCGAATACTCTTGATTCTGGTTTTTTTTTTTATTAATAGTAAAATAATCTTAAAGGTCTTGCTATTCTATAGCAGCTTAATACATATTGCTCCGATCTGGCATTTGATCTAACTGCAACAAAAAGAAGACCTTAACCAAAGTGTTAGCTCGATAGCTCAAAAACTAAGGAACTAAGGAAGGATTAGAAACAGATCAAGCTTATATGTATATACTATAAAGTCGAATACTGCTTCTTCTACGCTAAACACATTTCATACTATACACTTTTCAAGAGTATAAAAATAGTAAAATATTTTTTTTTCCCAAAATTAAGGATTTAATTTTTCGTGGAACTATTTTATTTTTTAATTTTATACTCAGAAGATAAAGCAGTTATATTTTTTCAACACTAGTTTTCTTAACAAAAAAAAAAACAGGTTTACACTTACCGAAAATTAAGTATTGTATATACAATTCCGCAAAGGTATATTGATATTTCACTAAGAATGAAATTTCGAAGGCCAAGAGTGTTTATGTTAGCGATTTTCTAAGCCTAATAGAATATAAATATCTATAAGTTATACTAGGTATAACAAAATTCAATAAAAGATTAACCTTTTGGTTTTCCCTTTCCTTTTTTAGGACATGGGTCAGTTGCCTGACTTTGTGCTTCTGATGATGCGCACCAATATCCAATTGATGCCCAAATTGCAGCCAATCCTGATGGCACTACAGCTGATCTGCGCCTTGTGGTGCCTGCTGAGTGTGGTGCGTCGCTGCTGTGGTTGTGGCAGCTACGGTCAGATGTATCGCAAGATTTGTGGCACACACGATGTGCAACTAGAGACGGTATTGAATCCAAGACCACAACATGTTCCCAACATCATCACAGAACTGGTTCTCAAGAAATCCTGAGTTACATCATACATAGATATGATTTTTTCTTGTTAGTTATAGTATTTAGTTGTAAAAACACACACACACACACACACACAGAGAGAGAGAGAGAGAGAAAAGATCACCTCATTGCACTGTGCTTATCAGTCAATAATAATAATAATATATGTCTACGTACTTTGCCGCTTGGTTGCACATCGCATTTGCCTCTAATTTCACCTTATCTGTCACAATGTCAGATGTCACGGGGAGAAGGGGAGTTAGGGTACGTTGGCAGGGGCAGGTAAAACGTGGCGGCGGGAATAGACAGCTGCCCATCCATTCAATAGCCCAATAATACAATCTCAGGGCTTCAAGATTCAGACAGTGACTTGACTTAAGGTCAGCGGCATTTTTTATTTGATTAACTAGGCTTTGTCACAATTACAGATAGTAAGCTTAACACACATACATATAAGCATACTTACGTACATATGTTTAAACATATACCTTTTATTATTAGCTTGGCAATGAAAACATTGTGCACGTACCACAACAGTTAAGATCTGTGTCCCCTGATTTATTTGCCTTTATTGAATCTTATTTTATTTTTTACTTCGGTGTGTCAGCTTGTTATTTTTATACCCTGAACCCATTGATAATGTGTAAAAAGGGTATAATGGTTTTGTGCAAAAGTATGTAACAGGCAGAAGGAAGCATCTTCGAACTCATAAAGTGTATATATTCTTGATCAGCATCAACAGCCGAATCGACATATCCATCTCCGCCTATCCGTCCGTACGTATGAACGCGTCAATCTCAAAGACTATAAAAGCTAGAGACTCCAGATTTGGCACATAAGCTCGCCCAATCCAAAAACACAATCTTGAATTTGAAAAACTTTGAGACGGCGTTTGAAACATTTAACAAAATAATGACAATTTGTGAAATTTTAATTGAAATCGGTTGAGAAACACCGTAGATATGGAACACTGAAGTTAAGTAAAGTATGCTTTATATATATATATATTATACATATACATTAGTATGGGGTTAAGGGTATCTTCTAGTCGGGATTTCTCAATTAGAGCCTTCTTACTTGTTTTTTTGTTTGATTTTTGTTTATTTTCTGTTTTGCTGTCGTTGTCGCTGTCATCGCACTTCGCTTTCCTGAACCTGAACTTTTGCACATGTTGCCTTTTTTCAAGGCAAGCAAGCAGCCCTTTTGCATGCCCCACCACGATCTTCTCTTCGCCTACGTTTCGTATACGTTATCCGTCGTATTTACGTTTCCCTCGAACTTTCCATTTGCAAAAGGCAAACAAAACCCAACCCAAGTGGCGATTGAGCAATTGCAATAATAAGTAATTATATATATTTTGTAAAAGTTACAAAAATTTGCCATAGTATAAAATTACAAATGAATGAAAGTTAAAAATCTTGCAAAATATAAACAAAGACTCATTTTATTCTACTTTGATTGGGGATTTTGGGATCTTCTACAAACAAAAGCTGTTGAATTTCATTAGAATACTATGTTTAATTTTATAATTTTCTTAGTTCAGAATAAATAATTAAAAACAATAATTAAAAACAAAACATAATTAACTGATCAAATTATAGCTCACATTATTCTCTTGAGACTTTGAAATGACCCAAGACATCATAAAAGATCAAAAAACAAAACTCTGCCAAATACTTTTAAAACCAACAGAAAAAAAGTCTGCTAACAACAGATTTTATCAGGCAACAAACGTGGGCACAAGTTTTAACTAGCTAAAATTTTGTAACAAGCGGCGAAAAAATACAAATAAAAACAAGTAAAAAGGCTCTAGTCGAAAAATCCCGACTAGACGATACCCTGAACCATATACTTTACGCGTAAAGTCAGTGCAAATGTGTATGTGTGTGTGTGTGTGAACATTTACAGCATACTTAAGTTAACTTCAGTTTTCCATATCTGCGGTGTTTCTTAACCGATTTTAATAAAAATTTCACAGATTGACATTATTTTATTCAATATTTCAAACGCCTTCCCAGAGTATCCCAAAGTATCAAGATTTTGTTGTTATCGATCACATATGTATTTCAGAAACGGGATGAGTTATCGAAAATTTGAAACAAACATGTACTGCCTGGGAGTTAGGATTCTCTAGCTCTTATAGTCTTTGTGATCGACGCGTTCATACATTTGGACGGACGGACGGAAGGAAATGGACACTATATCGACTCAACTGTTGATGCTGATCAAGAACATATATACTATACGGGGTCGGAGATGCTTCCTTTTGCCTGTTACAAAAAACCATTATACCCTTTTTACCTATTTTCAATGGGTTCAGGGTATAATAAAAAAAAAAACGTCGACAGGTTGTTAATTTTGATGAGGACATGATAAATGTAGCTTGTAGTTTGCATAATTACACATAAAGTTAACATAAATATACAAGTTATTTCAGTTTTGTGCCTGTAGAGAGATTAATACGCTTTCATTAGAGCCCGAGGGCTTGAATTGCTAGTTATGTTTGTTTTTTTAATAATAATAAGTAGAACTGACCCATTGAACTAAGGCAGCTACTAAGTGTCTGAGCGTCATTAAAGTGCGAAGGAAATATAAAAAATAAAATAAAAAAAATTGAAGCCGAGCAAATAATCAGCTGTTTTTTTTTTTGAATGCAAAGATCTACTCAAAACTACGCACTTCGCCTAAGTAGTATAAACTAACAATGTGTATTCGTGGAAAAACAAACACGACATCACCAATTGGGGGTAAATCCCAGTTTTAGTCTGCGTAAACAAACGGCAAATAGACCAAAATTAAGACCAGTTAAAACGAGCTTTCAATATCTTGTTGGGCATAGAGGATTTTTGTTTTTTTTTTAATGTGCAAAGCACAATACTCAATAATTTGATACATGTAGAGATAGTATACAAATTAAAACAGGAAATGCATAAAAGTGATTACAACACAAAAAAGAGCATTACAACTGTCGTTGATCTCTTAACAACAACAACAAAAACAAAAACAAAGACAATATCAACATCAACATGATCTTAATTTTTCACGTAAGTACCGACAATGTTTTTCCTACGAATTTTGAGAGTTGAGAGAGTGGAGGGGTCGCGAGAAAGAGAGGTACAAAACCACTAACAACCTAAGCAAACAGATGTATCAAGAGAGGGGCAGCGATTGGGTTTGGAGGAGGCGATTAGGTCACATTTGCATTTAAAAGCGCCAAAAGCAAAATATATGCGAAGTCAAAAAGCTTGGGCGGCCATCCCAACAACAATAAGCCCAAAATTCAGGTGAACAATTAAAAATCCGGTTAAATTTTGTGTGTGTGCTTTTTTTTATTTGGCAGATTTAACTGCACCTCTTATAGACCTTTGACTCGGCCACAAAAAAGTGTCTGGCAAGTGGCCGAGCGAATGCGAAAGCTTTGGTCGTCAAAGCTCCTTAGTATAAAAGTCGGTTAAACAGGCTAACTGCTTGGCAATCAAAGCTGTGCTGTCGTACGCAACACACACCGAAAAAAACCTATCTCAAGCAGTCCCAACAACCACAACAACAACAACAACAGGTGAGCAACAACAAAGAGAGCATTAAGAGAGTGCTGCGCGCAGGCTCGTCGATACAAAATCCAACGACAATAACAACAACAATTATTCAAGCTGCGCTTGCGCTCTTGCTTGCAAGTGCAAATCAATATCGATACTTGAGTGTGTATTACGTAAACGGATTGGCAACGCTTGCGTATGCGCCAAACAGCAGTTATCAAGTAACACAGACTTGTTTTTTTTCTGGGTTTCGGTTCGAGTTGACTTATATAAAAAATGAAACCGCTCTGTTTGCAATGACCACTAATTTAAAACATAGCTTAAAATCTCGGCTAAGTGACGTGGTCAAAAAATTGTGAAATCTTTTGTTATTAAAAACAGAAAACAAGAAGAAAAATAAAATACACTTAAACAATTAATTAGTATGCATATGTCATATATGCCAGGGGGCATTAATAATGCATGAAATGAGCTTAGCCCAGAAATGAGGCAACCGCGTCCGAGAATCAAAAAAAGCAACAAAAAAAAATGACAATGTCACTCCAAAAAGCCCAGTTGCCAAGCCAGACGCAGACTTGCAGACGCCGAGTTGAGTAACCAGATTGCTGTTGTTGTTGTTGTTTTGAAAGCTAAATTATTTTTGAAAGATTTCTGGGAAAGGCAACAAACGCGACTTTTAATTGTCATTGTCTATTCAAATTGTTTATAAATCTGAAAATGTTTTGAAATGTTTTCGTAGCAATTATTCACAAATTTAATGTGTCGCGGGACTTTTTCTTGTGGTCTTTTCAGCTCGAGATCAACAAAAATGAAAGCTTCATTGGCCATTTTGATTGTGTGCATGTTCGCCGGCATGGCAGCGGCCGCAAGGCAGGAATACACACACAAATACGACAATGTCAATGTGGACGAAGTGCTGGGCAATAATCGTGTATTGAACAACTATATCAAGTGCCTGATGGAGAAGGGTCCATGCACGCCCGAGGGTCGTGAATTGAAGCGCCTGCTGCCCGATGCCCTCGAGTCGGAGTGCTCCAAGTGCACCGAAGTGCAGCGTCGCAATTCCAACAAGGTGATCAACTATCTGCGCTCCAATAAGCCCGGCGAGTGGAAGCTGCTCCTGGACAAGTATGACTCGAAGGGCATCTACAGGGCCAAGTACGAGAAGCATCATTAAGTTAAGATAACAAATACATACATATAATCATTATTATCAACAATAAACAACAACAATTGATTGTACACACACACACAAACTTTTATAAATGGTGTTTATGTATATACAACTAATTATACTCGTTATTTTAATTTTAAACACTTGTCAAAACAAGACTTTCATAATATCTATACACTTTTAACGCAATTTTTATTGCCAAAAATCAAAAAGGTTAACGACTACAGGGAGCACTAACCCGTCGTATCATATATGGTTCACAGTACAGCATGGCTTGCAATGGCCGCCGTTATATAGTACTATATGTTATTTCGATTCGTTTATCAGATCGATGGCTCTGAAATGATTGGCCACATTGATCGTCCAGTCTGATTGTTGTCCAGCGGTAAATTCCTTTTTAAAACGATAGTTACATATAAACACCTTATCCTGATACTCAGGCATCGTTCTAAAAAGTTAGTTGAAATCGAAATCAATTGTAGAATACAACTTTTAAAAGTAAACCAGCTATTCCACACAATACTTACCCCATATTCCAGGGTATCTCCTCGCCACGTGCACGCATCTCAGACAAACCGCGCATCACGTGAAAGACCATCGTAATCTCGACCCAACGTTTTTGTAACTTATCATTGGCATCATCAAACATGATGCCGATCTGATAGGGAAACGAGAGATAGATGTCGCTTTCATTGATCTCAAGTTGCTTGCGTTGTGTCATCGAAAGCTTGTGGATAACAGGCTTGAGTTCAGCAAGGGCATCATCTGAAACCAGATCCTGCAACTGGTTAAGATCGCCGCCAACCAACTTGGACGATACAACCTATCAAAGAGTTCATATTCTTAATTGAATTCCTGCGAAAATTATTATGAACTATTGCATACCTGGAGCGCCTGCTTGGCGCCAAATATGAAGTCTTTAATCTGAAATTCGCTATCAAAATACGGGCGTATAATAAATTGTACTGTTATCCAATTTCTAATAGTATTTAAAGCTGATGGCCAAATTATCTCTGGAAAGTCCATCAGACGCGGCAATTGATTCCTGCTAGCCTGATTATTGTTTTGTTCCGGTGCGTGCGGCAACGTGGCGAAGCAACGCAGTGCTGGGGTCACTGGTGTCCTGGTTGCTGCCATGGTTAGGCAACGCCTTAAAGTGTGTTGCATTCTTAAAAACAATAAGTCTTAACGAACAATAAACTTTGTTTGATTTTCTTTTTCGGTATTAACAGCTGTTTGACCAGGGCTAGGAAGCATTGTAGCCATATAACATTTTGATGTTATGCAAGCGCAGTTTACATGCTGTTGAGTGTCTATTGTGAAGTTTTTACAATGTGAACGGTCATACTTTTCGTAGCAACGAGCCTAATGTCGTGCTAGCGACACGAAAATGGCAGTCACTTCCGTCTGTCAAATTTTTCTTTCTTTCCCAGCCACGACTAGCAAGGGTCGACAGCATGAGGTATTGTTGAATTTCATAAATTTATATGTTTTGTTCTAATTTGTTGTGTTAAAATATGTGAAAAGTGCTTATAAGTAGTTGCGTGTTATATAAAATAATGCACTAAATGAATGCAATTCAATTTAGTTGCAATAATTGTGAAATAACCTGAACGTATGCACACACAAGCACGCACACACATACACGGATAGGTATTCCACGCTGGTTTTACTAAACATACGGTTTCTTCTTACTTTTGCTTGCAGTTCTTTAAAGCTCCAAAAGAGGTTGGCAGCCTCTGTACTGAGGTGCGGCAAGAAGAAAGTTTGGTTGGATCCCAATGAAATTAACGAAATCGCCAACACAAACTCGCGTAAGTATTTTGACTTGCAAAAAGTTTTTGCTATAGCATGGCGCTAACATGGATCTAAAAAAAATCGTAATTGAATTTGCAGGTCAAAATATACGCAAACTGATCAAGGATGGTCTGATCATCAAGAAACCTGTTGTGGTCCATTCCCGCTATCGTGTGCGCAAAAACACCGAGGCCCGTCGCAAGGGTCGTCACTGCGGCTTTGGTAAGCGGAAGGGTACAGCGAATGCTCGTATGCCCACCAAGCTTGTGTGGATGCAGCGTCAGAGAGTGTTGCGCCGCCTGCTGAAGAAGTACCGTGACAGCAAGAAGATTGATCGCCATCTATACCACGATCTGTACATGAAGTGCAAGGGTAATGTGTTCAAGAACAAGCGCGTTCTCATGGAGTACATTCACAAGAAGAAGGCCGAGAAGCAGCGCAGCAAGATGCTCGCTGACCAGGCTGAGGCCAGGAGACAGAAGGTGCGTGAGGCACGTAAGCGCCGTGAGGAGCGTATCGCCACCAAGAAACAGGAGCTCATTGCACTGCACGCCAAGGAGGATGAGATCGCTGCCAAGGCTGCCGCTACTGCTGCTCATTAAGTGAACACACCGGCTTTGCTAGACTAGGCAATATTTGTAATTGTTTTTTCAAAAATGAAATATAAACTGTCATTTTAGTTTGGCCGAATTGATTTTGTACAAACGTGAGAACGTTCCAATTGGTTTTCATCATTATTCATAGGTAACCAGTATTTCAGCTTGTTGTGAAAAAGTTGTATGTGGATTTAGAAAATTACTCCATTAACATCTGCTTCACCAAATACACGAACCAATATGAAATAATCGTTTTAATTATTGTCCGATTCTTCGTTTAACCTAAGCGGCATGTTTAAAAAACCGATTTTGCTATCGATGCCTAATATCGATTGTGACATACTTTATTCAATGTATCGCACATAGTACTCGAAATGGTATTCTTCACATTGACGATTTTTGTGCCAAGTGGTTGAGGTCACACCGTTCGCCGCTCATCTCATTTTAAAATCCAAACTCGTTCGAAGCGGTCGTTCGTTGTAGTGCAGCAGCGGTGTGCGAGAAAAAAATCTGTTTAGAATTGCGATACAAATAAAACAATAACTGCAGATCTAAGCAGCCGCCCCATCAGTAGTCACTCAGATTCAAACATAAACACCGTGTACGCTTAAGCAGAAAACGGCAGCGACTTTTCAAAATCAAAGCAAATCGCATTCGAGTTTAATAAAAAGCAAACGTGTCCGGCAGCGACTCCAGCTAAAAACTAAATTTACCTGCAATACACAAAATAGTCTCAGATTTCGTAATACATAGCAACAAACATTTGCTTGCCAGTCGGTCATCGTTTGTCGTCACGCATAGAATACAACAACAATAAAAACAAGAAAAATCAGCTGAAGGCCCGCACGCACACTTACGTACCCAACACCCAAGAGAGACAGACAGACCCAGTGAAAGTGCGCGTGTATGTGTATATAATACAAATCAAAAAGAAAAATTGTTGGATCGACATTTATTAAAAAAAAAACCCCAAATATATCAAAACGTATGTAAATCGTTTTGGTAAATAGAAGCAACGCAACCCACACCAAACCAACAACAAATACTAAAATACAGCACAATGAGCGGATACACAGACCTCACCAAGCTGGAGACTAGTCGGTAAGTGCCAAAGATCTGTGCTAAGCGGATGATGTGGGGAATACACATATGTACATACATACATAAATACGTACCCCGTATATGTATTTATGTTTGTTCAGTTTTGGGCTGGGCAAGCGCGAAGTTTCTATCTAAAATGTGTTTTTAAATTCAATTTAAAAGCAGTTGCTAAATTAAAGAAGAAGGATGAGGTAGTGTAGTGGGTAGATGCAGAGGTGAGAGGTTTGGGACAACACCGCACACACAATTTCGCTCTCACATCATTTTGCGCTCCCTTTCTCTCTCGCTCACAGGCACGCCGCACCCCTTGTCCGCACGGCATTTTCTCTTTCGATTTAAACAAGAAAAAAAAGCAAGATACAAAAATTTTATCGTACGATGCGAACGGCCATTCAAACAAGAAAGAAAAAAAGCAAATTCAACGCTGCCTAATATGACACAATCGTGCTATTGCTGTACATAATATACACAAATATACATTTATTTGTATATGAGCGTCAATGTGTGTGTGCAAGCGTACTAACACATATGTACATGTGTATGCTTCCAACCTGAGCTTGTTTTATACAGCTGACAATGTGTGCGTGTGTTTGTTTAAACTAATAAAATCGCATACCTCTGACCACTTTTCTCCTTTTTATCGCACTTGCCGTAATCAATGCTCTTGGCGCTGGCATGTTACTTATCGATATTAGGAACTATTACTCATCCAGCCATTGCCATTATCTCTGTTATGTGAAAAAAGACAACAAAAAAGAAGGAAAAATCACCAAGTCACCAAAAACTAGTTAAGACAATAAGAAACTTGTGATTCACAAGCCCCTCTAAATACTTGAGTGATTGACGTAGGCATATATAAATATAAATATATTTCATACATTAATAATTGATGACGATTGCGCTAGTTGCTGTGAATATTTGTATTTCTTATTGGGGCTTTCGCCTTGATTAAAATCGTATTTGATAGAAATTGTGTGTGTTTGTTTGTTTGTTACGCATGCTAAATAGCAAAAATAGACAACAACATTAATATCGGTTTGCTGTGCTTATCGATTAACCTGTTGGAGGTCAGTCGAGGCCAAACAGAGAGGGCAGCCACACTGCAAAACAAATATATTGGTCAATTTGACACAAAATTGTTGCCCAACATTTGCAAATATTGCTGGCAAAACATCAGCAACACCACCAACAACAACCCCAACAACAACAAACACAAATAACAAAACATGACTTGCGTCTCTTCATCTAACAATCGTACAGTTTTACAACCCGCATCGCTCTCTCTCACTCAGTCCATCTCACTCTCACTTTGCTTACAAAAAGTGCACAAAGAGAGCAGTTAAAAAGAGAGTAAGCTTAGCGCACTCTCTTGCCACACATAACACAAAAATCGGCTGATTTCTGTGTTGTATGCGGCGTTGCTGCTGCGCATGTCTGTGCCGCAGCTAAGAAAAAAACAAAAAAACTGGACGCGTGTGTCGCGTGCCTGACTTGGCCCACTTCCCACAGCTACCCAGCCAACCAGCCAGCAAGCCGGGCAGAGTAGAGTGGAGTAGAATCAGGTGTCACCAGGTGTGCATGGCTAAGGCTAAGCTTTGTTGTTAGCACCTTGATGGGACACGGGACAATTAGGCCAAATACTAGTGAATTGAGACAGCCAGAAAATACACCTCACACACACACACACACACCATAGAGATATATGCGCTCAGATAATAACGTCGCTTTTTTTTGCCGTGCTGCTCTGCAATTGGTCGTTTGAGATGGCGTGTTTTTAGCAATGATGACTCTGCCTCTGCCTCCGCCTCAATCATTGTTGCCGCTGCTGCTGGCACAATTGCTGCATTGTTGTACGATTTAACATTCCCTAAGGGGGTTGGAGAGCACCTACATAAAAGGTCAATAACGTTGATCATATCGCCCTACCTCTGCCCACCCCCTTCCTCTATGTGATTTCATTTCAATGCTGGCGCGTGGCCAAAATTGAAATTTATCTCGCCATCTATCGCCTGATTTTAGTAAAATATGCGCAGCGACATTTGCTAAAATGGTCAAACGCCTGACTTTTTACAATACAAACAAGTACAATAAAAATACAAAGCACTTGACTTCACTTCATTCATTCAGGCAAGGTAATTATGTATGAATGAGGCGACATTCCGACGACTGGACTTTTTATTTATTTTTTTTAATTTATTGATAAGATAATTGCGCGTTTGAACATTTCGCGTGCATGCTCATTAAGTACCCTGTTTATAAATTGAAAGTTGCAATTTATGGGTGTATTGGTGCCAATAACCTGTTCATTACATTAAATGGTGTGCTGCCACATTAGAAACGTTTTGAATGACAAATTTTTAAAATTTTTTTTTTTTTACTAATTAATACTTTTTGCAGTATTTAATTAAGAAAAAATATATCTATTAACTCAGTAGGTTACCTGAATGATTATTCATTCGTATTTGTTCGTAATGCAAGCAAAATAATACAAGAAAATATAATTACAACATTTAACGAGGTATTTTTTACATCAGAATGTTTGCAACAACCTTTCTGCAACTACTAGCATTTTCTTATGACGCTTCTGATTCCTACTGATAGAACGAACACCCCCGCGCTACACTTATTCAATTGCTATATTCAATTAGCTCAATTAGTCATCGTAGTATTGTGCGATGGGAAATTTTCTCGGTATATGTTGTATATGCATTGCACTCAAGTATCGCATGGCCAGCGGAAAAAAACCTTGACACACGCGACGTAACCATGTGTCGTCGATGTTTCTATGTTTCTATGCCTGTGTCTCTGTGTTTGTGTGTGTGTGTGTGTGTGTGCACTTCAGTCAGATATCAGGCAGCACTCGGCACTTGGACGGACGGACAGCTGTAAGAGTGCACGCGGTGCTCGCGTGTTTCTTGACATCGTCGATGCTTAGAAGCTATCAATAGTCAAGAGTCTAGAGTCTAGACGATGTTGTTGGGGTCGTTTGCTAAGGAATATCACAATCACAAAATGTTTATGTTTATGTTATATGCGCAGCTAGCTCAAACTAATTTTATCAGCGCGACCAATAAACAAGGGCGGCCCCAAAACGATCACGCGGCTGCCGCCAGACACCCCAACTCTAGCTAGACGTTTGACGTAATCTTTTAGAGACCCAGACCCAGACGCCGTATGCAATTATCACAACGCAATTCCCTCTCTGATAAGCGTGCCGAGCTTGTGAACTTTGAACAGAGCGGAAAAATCTTTGAGAGACTTGACGGCGTCGATTAACGACTAACGGGAATAGTCAGAATGTACTTAAAAGCTATAAGTGATTAAGTACATTCTGTCTACATTCTCGGACACGTGGCTTGAGCGCTTGACCTGAAACAACAGAGAACACAGGTAGACAATCAGGCGTGTGTGTTGTGTTGTGTTGTGTTGCGTTGCGTTGTGTGTGGGTTGAAACCCATAATTATAACGCGACAAGTGTGTGCGCTTGTTTCAGAAATAGAAATCAGCGGATCGAACAGAGCGTGCGAACGAACAGGTTTTATTTTTGTTGTTTTTGTTGTTGTTGTTGTTACTTGTGTCGGTCTTCTATTTTTATTCATACACAAATTGAATTTTGCGACAACGTTTTAAGGGGTCGTCTCATTTGCATAGTTGAAAATCAATTTTTTCTTTAGTTCTTTTTCTTGTGTGTATTTGTTGAATCAAGAAAAGGTTGTCGGAAATGTTAAAAAAAAACTAAAGAACCTGTGGCAGACTTAACGACGACACGGTTTGAGCATGGGTGACTGGTGACATGGGTGACTGGTTTCTTGGGCTTTAAAAGTGTGAAAAATAAAAGTGTAGTAAAATTGTTAAAAGTTAAAGTTAAGTTTAAATCTATAACTAAACGATATTTTTCTTATATATTTTCAGGAACTGCCTGCGTCGCATTGCGCGTCACGATGAGCAGCAATTCTCCAAAGACAGCATCGTCAATGTGATGGAGAAGTTTGTTAAAACTGTCAACACCATGGATGATACCATACTGGTGCCATGCAGGCTCATGGATCGGCAGGTGTGTTACTCATCTCTTAACGAACTAAAAAACTGCTTACAACGTGAAATAACTTTATGCTAATGTTATGAATATTGCTTTGTTTCCTTTTGCTCTAACAGATTGGTGATAGCACTGATATAATACCTGCTTGTGGCAAGGATACAACCGCCAATCAGCTGACAAAATGCTCCAACATTCTTCACAGCAAACGTTCCAAGAATGTTCATGATTTTCTCAATGCCTCCGAGCTCTTCAATCTCTACACTATGCTCAATTCGCTCAAGCAGGATCTGTTGTGGACAACCAATCAAGATGATGATGATGAACAACAGCAACAGTCACAGCCACAGCAACAACAACAGCAACAGGTTAGCTCAAGTGAGACCAAGACTGAGAACAACACAAGCAACAACAGTCGCAGCACATCAGCAATAACAGCAGCAACAACAACAACAACTGCAACAGCAACCGTTGTCAAGGGTCATGTGAGAAGAACATCGACAGCATCGATGATGTCGACGACATCGGTGAGCAACATGAGCGATTCGGATTCGGATATATCGAATGAAATCGATTCGGGTCTCGAATCGGATGGCAATAAGAGCGACAATGCGCAAAGCAGTGACGGCAGCGATATTGTCGATGCATGCCAAAAGTCCAGCGATAAGGCCACCGACTTGGCGAAACGTTGCAAAAGACATTTGAATGGACTGTACCAGTGCCTGGAACAAATGACCGAGGCGGCCAACTATCTGACCGCCAGATACCAAAGTGATATTGGATCCGTCTAAGAAACCGCCAAAAAAACAAAAACAAAAACAAAACAAAAAGCAAAACAAATCAGAAACAAATACAACAAAACAAAAATTAAATAACAAAATAAGCGGATGGATGGATTCAACTCGAAACGTGTTTCTTCTTCTAACTAACTTTCGTGGGCGGGCTCTAAAAAACAAAAAACAAAATATAAAAAACAATATATAGAAGGAATATGGATTAAAGAAAAAGAAAAAACATACATATGGGAAAAAAAGTGCAAAGGTTTTTTGTTTTTTTCTTTTTTAATTATGTGAGGTATTTTCTGTTAAGTGATTGTGTTTAAATATTCAAATTGCGGGGGGTGCTAAGTATGACATATAGTAATTATATATATATATATATATATGTATGATGATTGTATAGATAACTGATAATGATATATATATTTATATGTACAAATATATATATATATATGCATTTGCGATTAAGTCACTTTGTTTAAAAACTTTATCTATTTGTATTTGTACTTTGGGTTGACGGGTACAACAACAAAACAAAACAAATTGCAAGAGTGTGCGTGTGTACTGCATGTAGGTCTGTATGTGTGTGTGTGTGTGTGTCGCAGTTAGTTCATATGATTTGAGCAAGAGCATTCCTTTAGTACATACGCTGCTTTCACACACACACGCACACACACACACAAACACATACACATACGCCCACACACATCCACAGATCAGGTGTGGCCAGGCCACTTTCATCCGATGAACAATATATGTATTGTATACTCAAGCAGTTGACCCTCGACCCTCTCACTCGCACTATTCGGCGAGGCGAAGGTTGATTGGTTCTGCATAAAAAACCAAAAGTCAAATGTGTTATCCTAATTGTCTTTCATTATATAATCTGCCTATGTCGTCATTCGAATTATATATACACATATAATATGTTATACTATATTTTAGCTATAGTTTCTTATATATATATATATAAATATACATATACACACAAAAAATATTCAAATGCTGTTTAGATAAGTGTAAAAAGCCAAACTAATTAAAGTAACACAAAAATATTCGAAAAGCAAAAATGTTTAAAATGTTCAAATACAAATACAAGAAATATAATTTCGATGCATAAACAACAACAACAGCAGCACAGCAATATATTCCGTTAATGTTATTGTAATTGTTTTTTTGTTCTCAGCTACTGAAAGCCCACAGCAATAACATGATTTATGTAAATATACACACACACAGATATATGTGCGTTGGAGAGAGAGAAAGAGAGTGCTGTCTCTTTACACCAACACACCAACACACACACACACACACACACACAAACTCTCCCATAACATGAACAATTTGCATGTTGGCGCTGTCAAAGGGGGGCTCTAAAACTGTTAACGAATAAAATGATAATTATAAATACATACAGTAATAAATAAAATAAACTTTATTTAGAAAAAATAAAATCAACAAGCTTACATTTATTTTTTTTTATTCGATCAACGATAAAACTGCCGGTAAAGTCCAAAAAAAAAAACCCAAAACAACAACATTGGTTCGATCGCATGTTCGGTGCAAATTCCAGTTAGGCCAAACAAGTGGCAATGACCATCATTGTAAGGGAGTCGTATAGATTACACTGAATACAGTCAACTTTGCCTAAAACGACAATTGTTTGTTTACTAAATGCCGCCTTATAACACTTTCATTCTTTTATGACAGGTCGTCAATCTTTTAACAGCCAAGACCAGAATGGGAAAATTTTCCTTGTAAAACAGGGATATTCTTTTGGGATATTTTAAAATGAGGGGTAATTCTGCTGATATCTCCAAATTTTTTGACTTTTGCCAGCATTTTAAGTACTTATGAAATGTTATAATGTTCTCCCATGATAATAATTACGGAAATGGCCGTTGTCTTGAAGTGCACTTGGTTTTTGCTGATGTCACAGACTGTTTATATAATTAACGAAGTGAACTCAAATTTCCGCATGGAAGACAGCAGTTAAAATTGCTTAATTGCATACTCAATATTGTTTAGATTATATATAATTGATAGCTTGCAGTTACTTAATACTTTTAATTATAGCTGCACATTGAGAACAATATCAAGTCTTCAATTGTTATACGGCAAATATGAAAATTAGTTTGAACGAACATATTGTTTGAAGGTTTTTGTTTCCAAGATCAATTTCTCACAATCTTTCTGGAAATTGTTATTAAAACAACTAAGAAGTCTCTAGTCGAGAAATCCCGACTATACGATACTCTGCACTCTATACCTAACGTGTACAATCTGCGCTTGCACGTATGTATGTGTGTGTGTGTGTCTACGCGCATACTGCATACACAACTTCAATGCTCCATATCTCCGGTGTTTCTTAACCGATTTTAATAAAATGTTTACAGATTTTCATTATTTTGTTTAATAATTCAAATGCCATCTCGAAGTTTTTTAACTTCAAGATTTTGTTGTTTTCGATCCCATGTGTATATCGGAAACGGAAGAAGTTATTGAAAATCGAAAACAAACTTTTACTGACTAGGGATTAGGCGAGCTTAAGTTTCATATCTGGACTATCTAGCTCTTATAGTCTCTGAGATCGACGCGTTCACACATACGGACAGACAGACAGACGGACATGGCTATATCGACTCGGCTGTTGATACTGATCAAGAATATTTATCCTTTTTGCCCGTTTTACCCATTTTCAACGGGTTTAGGGTACAAAAGTCACACCACTTTGATATCTGTTTATATATATTGTTGAATGACTGTATGTGAAACGGAAACTATGATTTATTCCGAAATCAATAGGCTGATAAGAACTCAAAACTAATGAAAGTAATACTAATAGAACTAAAAACATGCCATAGTAAATATAGAATCATAATCAACAGATGTCCGATGCGAAAATAGAAAAAAAAAACAAAAAACATTTCCACTGTTTTGGTTGCTATTTTAAAAAACATAAACAATGGGACACGCCCACTGTTTGGGCCATATAAGCAAAAGCCAAGAGATCGAAGTGAGTTGGCAATACGCTTGATAATGCTTGAGATAATGGTTTATTGCGAACTCAGGCGATTCGGCTATATTATAGCATAGTATCTTGTATCTAGGCCAAGTAATTTGAAACTTGAGTTTTTTTTTTTTTGCTTTGGTTTCGCTTTGGACATGGCCAAGAATATAAAAATTGATATGCATAAGAACCGCAACAATATGTATTTGATGTATAAAAGCCCTGAACTTGTTTTTTTTCGTGATTATCATTCAGATACACTTGAATGTACTTGAACAGCTTCGAGTGTTGAATCGAAACTAACATAAAGATGATGACATCAAGTCAAATCAAATCAAATCAAGTCAAATCAGTTTCAACATTGTTTTAGCGTAAGAGTTCTCTTAATTAACGCCTCGCCTTCTTGTTGCAAATGAATTTCATTTAAAAGGCTTCCGTATTGTGCTAAAAGGCCAAATCAAAAAACTGATGCTTGATTTCATTAGTTAATAGCGATAGGTTCGGGGACGTTAGCCATTTGCCATATTGCTATAGTTTCTGTTTACCATATACACTTACATAAAGTGTTCAAAACAACAATCTAAAATCAATAATATATTCTTTTATTTAACTTTTGGTTTGCCCCTTTATCAGCAAGCGTATCTTAAATTCGGCTGTTCTTTCTTTAGGTTTGGTTTCTGTCTCGTCGCTTCTGCGACTGCTGCGTAGCTAAAACTTGTTTTTTGAACACAATTCTAGCTAGGCGGAAATCAAATATGGAAAAAATGCTTTGTCCAGCCTCCGTTTTGGGCCCAAGTCAACCGTTAGCCAAACGTTAAGGCGGAAACGGTACACGGCACACCGAGTTCGAGTCATACGAGTTATTCGAGATGATCCATTTCCGTTTATTGAACCCAAAACGTAGCTGAGCCCTTGAGGTGGACAGTTCGATGATTCATGGCATTAGCAATATAACAATAACAAATAAGATTTATTAATTATTGAACAAAACTCTAAAGTTTTATACACAGTACAGTACTACGTCTTCGGTTTCAACCTGTTTCTTCAGGCAACAAAAGAAAGCTGTACTCCAAGTGACTCAGCATTTTTTTCGCATTTCGTACTCAGCTTTTGAGGTTTTGTAAAGTATTAAAAGTAAGCATGTAATTGCTTATATGCCCTCAATTTGAAGTTAAACAGAGGGTTGGTGAGGGGGAGGGACGGCAGGTGTACTCATGTCACGATCGCTTCAAGGTTAAACGTTTGGCACAGCATTTAGCCAAGGTCCGGCGAATTCTTGTGCCACATTCATGCAGCTCTGCTGTTGCTCTAGCTGAAGAATCTCTGACTCTGGCACTCGGAAATGAATATAATCACGTGTGACGAATGCGAGTGTGAACGGTCGTCAGATCGTTAAGCCCAAACAAAGTTATTTATCTCTTGTAAATTAAGACATTATTGTTTAACTAACAAATACCCTGGGCTTAAATAAAATCTCAAATCACAAAAAAAAGTATAAATTTCCCTTGTCTGTTCCTTAACAGCGATAATTAGCAGAAACATCGTTGGGTATATTTATTAACAGCTGACTGTTATAATGTATAACAGTTGTGATTGAAATTTCAATATATTAAAAAGCTCAGTATACCCTTTGCAACATTTAAACTCTGAGTATTTGAAACACATTATTAACGGAATTTATAATTTAAATATATATAATATGAATATTTATGTTTTTTAAGCTCTGCATTTGGAAAGTACTTCCGTTTTTTTGTTTTGACCCCAGGCATTAAGCGTGACCCCGTGTCGAATGGCGGAAATAATAACTTATTTAGTATTGGTAGTGATTCGAAACTAATAATTTCCGTTACGCTTTAGCCAACTGATCCAATGCCTTAGTGAAAAACTATAAATATTAATCATACAAATTCTTCCTGTTTGCCAAATTCACAGCTGTTGTCAATTCATTGATGAGATGATTCGTTTTGGGGGGATAACACTACGATACGATATGAGTATTCTGTAGGTGTGTTAGCTGATTTGGTTCTGGCCATAGACGATATTAGAGTTCCGCATTTTGCTGTCTTGAGACATGCGCGCAATCCCGCACACCCCCTGCCCCCACCTACTTAACATTTGTTGTATAATTAGAGCCTAGACGCAAGTGCGCAATGATTGCCAGAGAGAGAGAGAGTGAGAGAGAGACCGAGAGATAAAGAGAGAGAGAGAGAGGTAAATGCGGAATACATGAATACACCTCATACGATATATCACGTTAACAATGTTAACAATAAACGAACTTGCGTATCTCTTCGGTGTCAGTCAGTCTCTTTGATCTTCAGTCTCTCTGGTCTGTGGTCTCCATTCTCCATCTGTGGTATCTCTGGGCTGGCGGCCAAAGCGTTGGTTCATGGCTAGCCACTGGTACAAAGTCCGAAAACTCGAAATTCCACACATAAACCAACCTACACACACATACACACGAATATGTACATGCATATGTATACATTTTGGTTTTTACAAATCGCTAAATCATGTTGGCAACGCAGATGCCGATAAAATTCATTCACGAACATTCTGCGACAGTACCCAAATAAGCATATTAAAAAAAAATAACAATAACAACGAGATAGATTTCCTTATTTATTTGCATGTGTGTATTTTCCCATACTATAATAGTTTGTTTGTTTGTCTCCGAAGTGTTAAAATCCGGAATAATTAAAGCCTACACCTGAAACTGAAACTCCAAAACAAGCACTCGAAATTAATTAACAATAATAATAACAAAACAATAAAAGATTTAAAAACAAAAACACCAAAACATGTGACGTCAGTTGGGGAGACCACCTGCCCAAAAATGACAACTGATTCAGCCAGACATACCAGACTGGATACTTCAGCATGATATCGATTTCGATTAACCCTTCTCACCGTCTCTCTCTCCCCATCTAGAGGGCAGGCCGGTTCTAGACCAGCCACACTCGCTGCATGAACCATCAGAGAAACTCCAACACCCAAAGAAACGTAGATAATTGAAGCTGTGTCTTTACACTGAACTTTGAGCTTTTGCCAAAGTTATCGATCGACAAACGAGTTTTGGGATCTAGATCATTATGAGCAAATCGTTTTGCGACTCAGAATTGAAATGTCATGTTACGCAGCGGGTTTCAGTTTCCCCAAAAGTTTTTGCACATATTCGCATGACTTGACGGTTTTTTCCATTGTTGTTGTTCTTTTTATTCTCTTTCTCGGTTTTCTTCCACCCCATTTTAAACTTTGGCTTAACCTTATTTGCCAAAAAAAAAAAAACCCCAAATGTTGTTTTGGTACTCAATAAATGCGTGAAATTAATTATATATTTCTAATGCGTACATTTAGTTAAAAAACTTACCTCGACAGAAGTGTGGTTGACGAAATTTTTGAGAATCGACTCTGTGAAACCACACGCACACACATACATACATAAGCACATGCAAATTTGGGCACATGGGGGTCGCTTTATTGATGCGCATTGCATTGGACATGGTTGGACAAAGCTGTTTTTGTTTACTCATTGCTGCGGTCTACAAAATGAAGACATGCAAATATATATGTATGTGTTTGTGTTTGTGTTTGCGTTTGTGTGCATATGTAAATCGTGTAGGTGCATAATATGCATACATACATACATTTACATGCTATTTACAAGAAGAGGCGTCAAAGCTCACAGCGTAACATCAACGACAACAACACTGCGAGTCATTGGACTAGTTTCATAACTGCCAAAACAACAACACCTCTGGCCACCCCACTTCATCCCTGCTCAATCTATCTCTCGTTTTCTGTTATACTGTTTTTGCCTCTGCTCGCCGCACCTGCTGCTGAGCGCCAGCTTCTACGCGCAAGCGCAGCCGCACGGTTTGTATCTGAATGCCAAGCGTTGGGTATGACCTTCATGGCAACGAAAAAAAAAAACAAAAACAAACAGGCTGCGACGCGATCATTAGCAGTGACGGCGACAGCGGCAGCGACAGCAAAAGTATCATTTTATGGCCGAAAAACAACAGCAACAACAGCAAACAAGACGTTAAATTGCAATAACAAAAATCACAACAGAGAGAGACAACCTGTCGCGTCGACAGTCTGAAAGCTCTCAAGCCAAAAATGCGCATGCATGTTAATGTACTGGAGCTTGAAATCGAAAGCTGCAGACAAAGTGCGAATACACAAACGAGCAGCTCAGCTGCAGCTAGTGCTAAGCCGACGTCAAGTTACGCTGCTACAATAAAAGAAATAAGAAGTTAACGCAGCATCATGCTCTCTGTTATACACAAAAATTCAACTATGTTTGTCTAACAGAAGTAACTTGCTTACTGTGGGCATTTTTAACATATTTGAGTCAAATTAGGAGTGCTTTGTTACATGTCTGTTTATTAGCACAATATACTCTGTCCTGCAACTATAAGGTGCGTTGGGAATGTACAAGTTTAAGATTTTTTTTAAAGCTTTTTTTGTCAAGTATGCTGAGTCTGAGATTGTTGCATTCTCCCACCTCTAAAATACTCTCCCATGGGGCACAGTATCGAACCAGTTTCGCATCCTCCATTGCCTCTGCAATCAGCTACAAATCTACAAATCGGTCGGGCCTCCACTTTGGCACTCCAATTTAAGATCTTTGCCTTTTCATTTTGTATGTTTTAAGCGTGCTCCAATACAATTAATATTCCAGTCTGGGCTCGTCTACGCGCCCTCTCCTTCGCCGTCCATTTGCATAATTATCAACAAGATAATAATATTGAAAAAAAGAAACGACAACACGATGCGATGCTTATTTATTTTCCATCGCACTGCTTTTCTGGGGATTTTAGAACATTTTCAGACAAGACAAAACCATCGTCAGGCATAATAATGAACGGCCTGAAACTGGCGCCGTTTAGCTCTGGAATTTCCAGTCGCATCGATGACGACAACGACGACGGGGCTGTCAATCAGAAAAGCGACAATGGATGGGTTGTCAATTAGGCAAAAAGCAGGAAATGTTAACAGCCGAATGCTTAACATAAAAATTGGTCCTTTATTAAAGTTTTATGAAGGCATATTTTAAAAAGAAAAAAAGTTTGATGCCGAAAAAGAAAAAGTGAGGTTATTAAATTGTGCATCATTGCGTGCTTAAGGAAATATTTATTTTATATAAGGAATATTATTAAAACTTAGTTTTCTTTTAGATTATTCTGCTTTATTATCAAAACCAAACTCCCTTTAAATATATATGATTGATCTTTCGTTGTTGCGTATTTTATAGGTTTCGTACAATAAAGGTAGATTTAATGGTATTTTAGAGAATTTCAGCACACCAATATTAAGTGACAGTCTTATCTTTTCTTGGTTAAAGAATTCAAGCTAATCATAAATATGTTTTTCTATATTGTGAGTTCTTTTGTAAATGTCTTATCAAAAAGCTCGTTGGATTGTCTTAAGGTCGCTTTGGAAGAACATATAAAAAAGAAATAGGTTTACTACAATTTATTTATGGGGCACATTTAATTTATAAGGTTCAATTGCTGTAGTCCCTTCGGCTGAAATGGGTAATTGCGTATCAGTCGATGAACTAAATTTCAGCATTTTGTGGGATTCGTTCGCATTAATTTGCACACATTCCAATCGGGTTGGGTAACTGCACTTTGGGTTCCTTTCCATTCAGTTGTCGCAGTCAAGTGTCGTACATGGCCCGAAGCTCATTAAGTAAATGATGTGAAAAGGCGACAACTACGTAAACTGAAACTAATTGTTATTTAAATGGTATACAACTACTTCATAAGTGAATAAGGGAACTAGGGATCAGGTGCTTCGCAAACGATTACGATTACGATTATGAATACTACGTCTACACAACTACAGCAATGTATAATTTAATTAAAGTCAACTAGTACTAGATACTAGTAGGTAAGTAATTATGATTATACTTACTCGATATGTGATGCAGTTCTCAGTCACGTTCCTTCTCATGTACGTAAGTCAATTGGTTTTCATTAAGTTTATTATCACGTTACATTATTCATATACATTGTGTATTCTAAGTGGTATGTTCTAAATAGCTTCTATACGCATTACAAAACAAATGAGCACACAACGCAATTACATAATTAATTAGTTAATTAATTGTTCGAAATACAACCGATTCAAACCTTCACTTTAAATTTTTAGAAATTAGACTTGCCAATTATAAATTTGGGATTGGAACTTTTTTCTTTCTTATTATAACTAAGGAAACAAAACAGTTAAAAAATTTATATTCTACAAACAATTTGGCTAAACAATCAATTTTTTTTCATTTTGGATGGATGTAATAATTGAATTTACTTAAAGACCTAAGTTTTATAGCATAATTAATGTAGATACGTCTCTAAATATGCGTACATTAAGTGAAATACTACCAAAGTTTAGTTATGAGCTGAAATTAAGTTTCATTTTGGCTACGTTTATGCCATGAAAATTCACGATAAACGTATTATGAGATTAGTTTTAGAGTATGTCATGGAAGATATGTTTTGTTTTGAAAGATTATAAACACAACACACATTCAAATTAGTATAAGAATAAGTTTAAACTAAAAAGTTTTATCAGCTATGGCTGTGTCTTCTTGTAAACACAAGTATTTTTTGCTAGTATCAAATATAGTATATATATATAGTTATAAGATAGTTTTTTTTTATGTAGAGTTGCACCATTTCGACTGGGATTTTTTTTTTTAGATAGAAACTGTAAGTGATTGTGAGAAACAGAAATACTTTTGAAACTATGATATGATAATGAACTCAAATTGTAACGACTAGAGTTATAATAATAAATAATATCAAAAACAATTTACTTACTACATCTGTTTAAGTTATATGTTTATGTATGCATTATATGTGCGGGTAATATCCATAGTATCCATGTATCTATGTAAGTATGTATGTATAACCTGTTGTACCAGTCCTTAATTTTCAATTCTTACGTTATATCTATTTATCCTTTAGTTAAGTTAAGTTTAGTTAAGTTAAGTTTAGTTTAATTAGTTATTGCACTCAATTTCTGTTTAGTCTGATGGGGGGGATGTTATTATTATTTCTGTTGGACTTGTTACTTGTAGTTCTTAATTTTAAGCTAGTTGATGATTACTATGTTAGATGTTTGTGGGGTTTCCTTAAACATTTCTTTTTCCTCAACTTTCTTCCTCAACTATTCTTCGGTGAGACCACTTAGCTCATAGCTCTGATGCTCCAGACTCCGCTTCAAATCCACAATAGTGCTAAGGATTAGCTGCTGCTGCTGCTGCTTGCTGGCGCCCTCCACAGTGACGTCCTGCATGGAACTCTTGGCCGATACCGAAGACGATAGCTTTGATTGCTGACGTTTCACGTGCGTCTTTGGCCTCTCGCTCATATCTGCGTAAAAAGCAAAGCTAATCAGTTAATTGACAGGTGCGGTGTGTGATAAGAATTAAGAATTAAACAATATTGGTCGCTTGCAAATTAAAACTTAAAATGGACAAAATTAAGTCTCGTGTTTTTTTTTTTTTTGGCAACTTTTATGATTGTTTGGAAAAAGATATACTTAGTATAGATAAAAATGTATTTCATAATAAATGGAGAATGCCGTTAGCTATTTCTAACTTCGCAACAAAAGCTAAAAACGACTCTAAAATCAAAGAAAGCTAACACGTTCAGTAAAATAACAATTTAAAATATGTTATTGTTTTTTTTATAGAAAGTTAGTTCAATTTTTATACCCTGATCCCATTAAAAATGGGAAAAAAGGGTATCATGAAGTTGTGCAAAAGTATGTAACAGGCAGAGGGAAGCATCTCCGACCCCATAAAGTATATATATTCTTTATCAGCATCAACAATCGAGTCGATATAGCCATGTCCGTCTGTCCGTCTGTATGTATGAAATCGTCGATCTCAGAGACTATAAGAGCTAGAGACTCCAGATTTGGAACTTAAGCTCGCCTAATCCCTAGGCAGTACAAGTTTGTTTTCGATTTTCGATAACTCATCCCGTTTTCGATATACACATGTGATCGAAAACAATAAAATCTTGAATTTGAAAAAACTTTAGATGGCATTTTAATTATTAATTCAAAATAATAACAATCTGTGAAATTAATTATTAAAATCGGTTAAGAAACACCGGAGATATGGAACCTTGAAGTTGAGTATGCAGTATGCACACGCACACATACTTGCAAGCACTGACTGTACGCGTAAAGTATAGGGATCAGGGTATCGTCTAGTCGGGATTTCTCGACTAGAGCCTTCTTACTTGTTTACTTAGTTCTTTTACTAAAGTCCTTTAATTCTGTTGTTAAAATACTTTAAAAAAAACATGTCAAAAGCTCAATTCAAAACTAGTTTTAAGGACAAGGAACTTTAGAAAGGATCAAAATAACTTAGTTCCTATGTTTTATTCGTAAAGGTTTTACGAAATGTGTTGTACAAGTCTAATTCCCTTTTTTTTTCAAACAAATTTAAATAACATTCAATTTTAACAAGAGAAAATTGAAAAAAAAGATGCCTTAACTTTGCATTGTGTTTTAACCGAAAACCTTATAACTTACCCAATTCCAAATCGAATGTTTTCTTGATTCGCTCAAAGGAGCTGCTGCCCTTGTAAACCTTTCGCTTTAATGGCTCACTGTGTGGACAATAGAAGTTATCCTGTTGAAGCAGTTGCTCGACAACATTGCGATTGTTATAGTCCTGATGATTGTAGGATTGCTGTTGCTGCTGCGAGTGATGCTGCTCCTGTTGCAAGTAATTGTGATTGGTGACATCTTCGATGCTCTGACGCACCACAGCAATGCATTCCTGCTCCGAATCGCTGCCATTGATGCACTGCAGCGCATGTGTGGCTCGCCGGCTGCTCCTTGGACTGCAGCCCGATTGCGACAGATTGCGTCTTCCATTGAGCTGCAATTGTGGTGATGTAGGTGCAGCATTCAACTTGCGTGGTGGCAACTCTGGCGGTGCATTCTGATTAATAAAGTTGGTCAAGTGCGTCTTGCGTGGACTGCAACGTCCAGTCTTGGGACTGTTTGGAGGTGAAGCCGTTGAGGATGTCTCGAATTTGAGCATTTCAATACGTTTGTTGATCGCTGCCGCCAGCTCATGCTCCAGCGGCGGTGTAGGTGGAGGCGCCATTTGCTTCTTAGCCTCAACTTCGCTGTTCTTAAGCATTTCCACACGCTTATTGGCCAACGGATTGAGGCGTCGCGGACTAGCAACGGGAGTATCGCGTGGTATACTAAGAGACAGAGAGAGGGAGAGCAAGATTAATATGAATTGAGTATTAGGGATCTGATGTTAATCACCTTTGCAAACTGTTCTTCATGGATTCCAGCAACGACTCTGCCTCCATAATTAACTGCTTGTACTTCATGTCTGCCTCGAGATCAGCCTTCAACAGCGCCTTCTCACTCTCCGCTATGGTCATGAAATGCGGCTCGTTGGCACGGCCAAAGATCAGAGAATTCGAGCGATTAGATAATGGGGAAGTCTTGTAAATGCTATCCGTAGAAACATAAGATTAAGTTGGGATTGATTACAGGTTTATAAATATCATACCGTTCCTTGACCAAGAGCTGTCGCCGCAGACAAACTGGGGTTCCACCCACGCTTCGGGTTCCGCGCGGTTCCCGCAGTGGGGATTCGTGGACCTTCTCCCGATTCTCACAGCTCTTTTTGCGTGTCTTCAGGAAGCGTTTGCGTCGACGCTGCTGACTGCCATCAGTTGGCTCCTGACCACTGCGACGACGTGAACGTGTTGAGGTTCGTCTCAGGATGAGTGGACTGGGATTGGGATTGGGATAATAATGGCAGCTGCCCAAGTTACGCTGTTGATCCAGACGCTCCACTTCGTGCATGGAGGATGTGTCTATGAAATCAATGTCCAAAAGCTCATCTGTATCGCATTCATCGCCGGCATCTTGTCCAGTATCTAGTTCGGAAGCGCAATCCGTGGGATCTGAGTCGCTGCTGTAAGAAGAGGGACAAGATGAAGACATATATCATATTTTTTCAATTTAAAGGTCTAAGCTTAAGAACTTGAAGTAATCTTTTGACTTTGCTAATTAAGTTGTCCTTTAACCATTATTTCGGTTCTGTTGAACCGCTAAATCAATTTCTTAATATTTTAAGGACGAAGAAACTGAGAATATCTTAACCTAACTTGGCATGTTTAGACTTACTTAGTAGGTAAACCACTCTTATACTTTTGACTAGAACTCACCTAAGTATGTCGGTCTCCTTCTCGTAGACGTAGCTCTCGTCAAACTTGCCAATCATCTCGTTGAGTGTCGCCTCATCATCACTAACCAGAAACGACTCAACGTGTTGTTGCTGCTGTTGCTGCTCCAAGTGGCGTCGCTTGATGGTGTGCGGTGCATGCAGATTTTCCACTTCAGTCGAGGACGACGACGAACCCTCCGAGGACTCGGCACACACAGTTGTCTGGCACTTGCTAGGGGTTGCAATTCCTGTTGCTTTTCCTGAATTTATTGTTGTTGTGGTTGTTGTTTTAGCTGAGCGCATTTCCAGTTCATTGCTTGACTTAATGCCCGAAGATGTGGTGGAGGTGGTGCTGGTGGCATCCGGCTCCAAGCGACTACTGCCCGGCATTAGCTGCAGATGTTCAGCGGTGTTATACCAGGGATTCGTGCGTATACGTGAACGTTGACGGGGCGAGGGAGCTGCAATTAAGATGAGATGGGGATTGACATGGTGCTGTAAGTACTTTAATTGCTCTCTTTTTTTGTGCAACGCTAGAACAACAAATGGCTCGTATAAATTAGAATGCTCAAAGTGCAGTGAGGTCGGAATAATAGGTTTTAATGATTATTGTGCAGCGTCGTGTTGTAAGTAGAGTTATTATTCAAAGTTGCTTCAAACTTGTGGAAACTTCTTTCCAAACAAAGAACATTTTATACAATAGATTTTACGTTAACTCAAAAATTAAAAAAATAAGTTCTTCTTAAAGAAAGATTCTTTAGCTTTTAAGCTTATTGACTTTACTAAAACCATTACTTAACTTAATAACTTAGCAAATATTTTTAAAAGGCTAAAGTAAAGAGTTTTTTAAAGTAAAAAGAACTTCGAACATCTCTCTAACTCAACTGTTTTCACACTTAAAAGTAAGTTGTTAAAGTTAATTACACCATAAAATAAAAATGTTTAAGATATCCAGTCTTAAAGTAATATTTTGAAGCGAATGCAGTAAGCAATACTACAAGATTCTAATAATTATTCTGTATAATGTCTAATAATGTTTATCTTTATTCTCTTAAATCTGATTAGTATTAAAAAAAAAAAATTCTTACACGAAATAATTGATGTTCTTAAAGTAAGTAAAAATTACTTTCAGCTTCAGCATTTGGTTACTTACATTCAAAGGGCTTATGCTGCAAGGCCAATGGACTAGGATTGGCCTCCAGAGTATTGCCAAAATTGCACTTGGGCAGCGGATCCATTGGCGACATCTCCTCAATGCGATTTAGACCAAACTTATAGCGTTCCGAGTTGACAGCTCGACTGGGAAAGTAGTGAGTGCCAGTGCGCATATTGATATAATACTCCGGAGCTGGCGGATTGGCATTGCTGGCGGCACAGGGCGAGGTGCCGTCTGTGGAGTAGCCCGTGGAGTAGGCGCTCTCCGGCGAAGATAGACTATGTGGCCTGGGACCGGGCATGAAATTGCCACGGGACAATCCACCGCGAGGAGCACGGATGCGACTCAATTGATTGGTCACCGACGGTGGTGGTGGTTGTGATGGCGTCATGTTGATGCTCTCCATGGACTCGACTAGCTGTACGGTTGCCAACTTGGAGGGCAAGAGGCGACCATAGTGTACATGATTGGAGTTCTTTTTTGATTTCTTCTCCTCGTCGTAGACCAGCTGTAAGCTGGCCAAGTTCTCCGAGTTGGGTCGCTGATAATCCTGCAAGGGCAACGGGGGTTGTGGACGCAACAGCAGTGCACCTACTTCCTCATAATCCACCTCATCCTCAGCTCCTCCAGGTCCTGAAGGTGCTTGATACTTGTTGTTGTGCTGCTGCTGCTTGGCAGACGAGGGTTCCTTGGAACCGGTGGACCACGATAGCGATGATATCGATGAGGAGGAGCAATTGACACGCATGGGTGACTTATCCGCACTGGAGCTGCAGCTATCCTTGCTGGGAACGCTCAACTGTGGCTGCTGTTGCTGTTGTTGTTGCTGTTGTTGTTGTTGGAGTGGCGACAACGTTTGGTGGCGTTGATAACGATGTGGATGTGCATATAGCAAATTATCCGATTTGGGTGATGTTATAGAATTATCCTGATCCGGCGATTGCCAGCCAAGGCGACTGGGTGTCTAAAAGGAGAAAGATGGGATTGGTTAGAGATTTTATGTTTGGATGCTTCTTTGAACCGAACCACTTACATGACATTGAATCGGTGACACTTCGCGTCTTCGGACTGGGCTTGCGATGCTGTGACTTCCACTGCTGGTCAGCACTGGACTTGTTGTCGATTTGAGATTACTACTTGTCGGGGGAGGTAGGGTGCCTGCTTTCTTGCTTGTGCCACCACCACTACCACTACCATTAGCATTAGAGCTATCCGATTGCTTGTTCTTGTTATTCTTTTTGCGTGGACGCACAATGTGAGTTTCCATCCATGAGCGCAGCTTGGAACCGAACATTGTAGCTGAAGCGTCTTTCTACTTTTTCTCTTCTTTTTCTTTTTTTTTTTTTTGTATTTAACTCAAACAATATCCTTAACGTAGTCTAAATGGACGGATTGTTGTTGCTGCTGCTGGTGTTGGTGGGACCCAAAGGAGAAAGAGAAAAAGAAAGAGGTTGCCATTAAAGTATTTGCTTAGCTCCCGAATGCAATCACATAATGTCTGGGACAATAGGCTGGCACTGGCACTGGCACTGTGCTTATGCGTTCGCATCCAAAAACTGACTCCTGGGGCCACTTTGACTTGATAAGAAAATCCGTTTATGACAGCACAAAAGCCGACGACGCTGCCAGTGCACAGTGGTTCAAATGTACAACAAACAATACAAAAAAAATTATAGCTACAAAATTTAAAAAATACACTATTCTTATATAACCCCGTTGTTTTAAAAGTAAGTAAAATCCCAAAAAATCTTTTAAGTTCTACATTAATAATTTACTTTATCTATTTAAAAATCAAAACTTTAAAATATTTCTTCACCTTTCGAGCCAGTGTGCGACATAGTATCAGCAGGCTCCCATATTTTCTATAGTTTGCAACTGTAAGTATGTATGTATGTTTATGTGTGTGCTGGTATTTTATGCGAAATTACCTTATTCGCAAATGTCTGTTGACTCATAATATCCTTTACGCCTGTTTTTATTGTGCGGCACATGAGATGAAAGGGCAGCTCTAAACACATACAAATATACGTAATGTATGCATGTGATTGTATGTGTGGGTGGGTGATTACGTAGACAGCGCGACGTCTGGCAACTCTCTATCTGTTTGGGTGTTTGTTTATTTTTTTGTTGACGTTTTTTAGGCGCACACAAATACTCGCACATGCACTAACGATGACGACGACTATTTGTGTGTGTGTGTGTGTTTCTGTTAGTGCTTGGGGGTTGTTTGTAAGCTGAGATGCACGCCTATTGACGCTTCAAGGACTCATCCGCCTCATGCTGTGCGCCAAAGTTACTCAATGTGGTGTGTGTGTGTTGGTGTGTAGGTGTGTCAGTATGGGTTGTCTGTGTAACCCTCCCCTTTTGCGGAAATTGAACGTGGCTGGGTTGTAAATCCAAACGTAACTGTAAATTTTTATGTCAAGCTATTTTCAATTGTTGTTTCGTTTCATTTAAACTGCAGTGTGAATATTTTATTTGATTTGATTTTTTTTATAGCGTTGGCCCTTACGACCTCTAACGCAAATGTATGCATATAAATATCTTGTTGTATTGAAATTACCTACACATAGCGTTTGTAGCTTTAGTTTAAAGTTAGAGTTATAGTGTGTTTTTTTTTTATATGCAAATTAATTCTAATTAAGCAACCGGCAACGTATAGTTTAAAAAGCAAAAATATTGCACAAATATATTGACTTAATATACGGCCGATGCCGTATGCAATGATTTTATTTAAAAACGAATTCTTGGAAAAAATGTCATTATTCGTTTTTTTTCACATTTTTTACTGTCTTTTTTAAGTGATGTATTGGTATGTGCATGTGTCAGGCTTAGATTTGTTGTATTATTTGGTGGTAGAAATAAAGAGTGCGGTTAATGTGATGAATGCTACGCGACGACAAAAAGAGAACGACCGCCGCCGCTGAAGTGAAAAAAGCAACTAACGGAATGCGCAACCACCAAATCGCTACGGATGTTCATGTTCCGATTATGCTAAGCATTAAAGAGGATTAGCACTTAAGTGGTCGAAAAAAGAATGCAAATAAATAAGCTATTTTAACAGTTAATATTTATTAAAAAGCCATTTCAAAATATGCTATAAAATTTAAAAACATTATCGTGCAACGCTGAATGTTATCGACTGTAAATGGCGCTGCCATCGATAACTTATGTTAAGCAATAACTGCTCAGCTCTAAATAATTAATAAATAGTTTAGTTCTAATTAAATAAAATGCTCTGAAAATAAATATTTTTAATATATCACTAATATTCAATAAAGCAATAAAAGAATTAATTTAATCATGGTTAACAATATAATACGGTGCATGATTTAAAATAGGAAAGCAGTGCGCGCACTAATAACATTGCAGTAAATGTTAACGATTTCAGGGCTCACAGCTGTTTTTTGCTTAGCGTGGGCTTGTTAAGAAGAAGAGCAAAAGCTCTCAAATTTTGGTTGTTAGCACAGTTCATGTAATTTATTTTGTAACTAACAAAGTGTTCAACATGCGCTGCTACTACGAGGAGCTGGGCATAGCCCGAGACTCCAACGAGGGTGACATAAAAACAGCCTATAGAAAATTGGCTTTGCGTTGGCATCCAGACAAGAACCCCGACACTTTGGCCGAGGCAAAAGAACGCTTTCAGCTAATTCAACAGGCGTATGAAGTGCTATCCGATGCCCAGGAGCGTGCTTGGTATGACAATCATCGTGAGCAAATTCTGCGCGGCAAGAATTCCGAGTACTCTGAGAACTGCCTGGATGTTTTCCAATACTTTACTGGATCATGCTACAAGGGATATGGAAATGATGCAAAAGGTTTTTATAGTGTCTACCGCGATGTCTTTAACAACATTGCCTCCGAGGACTTGGAGTTCATGGACAGCGACGATGAAATGAGCGCACCACAATTTGGTAACGCCGACAGCAGCTATGAGGCTGTTGTTGGTCCTTTCTATGCCTTCTGGCTGTCATACAGCACAAAGAAAACATACGAATGGTTGTGTCCCTATGATGTGAGAGACATCAAGGAGCGTTTTATCCTGCGCAAGGTGGAAAAAGAAATGAAGAAGATTGTGCAGAATGCACGCAAGGAACGCAACGAAGAGGTAAACAGCAAGTAAAACATGCTGAAACTTCACTAATTTTTTTTCTTGCAGGTTCGTAATTTGGTTTCGTTTGTGCGTAAGCGGGATCGACGTGTCCAAGCTTACAGACTGGTGCTGGAAGAGCGTGCCGAGGCGAATCGCTTGAAGCAAGAGGAAAAGCGCAAGGACCAGTTGCGTCAACGCCAGGAACAGCTTGCTGCAGTGCGTGCCAACAAGGTGCAAAATGATGGCTACGAGGAGCAATTGAAGCAGCTTGAGCAACAATATGACAGCGAGGACTATACTGACGAAGAGCAGGATGAGGACGATGAGGATGTGGATTCTGAAGCAGCTGAAAGTGATAATTACATAAACGAACAGGAAGTTGAGTATGTGGACGATCTCTATTGTGTGGCATGCAACAAGTCTTTTAAGAATGCCAAGGCGCGTGCCAATCACGAGGAGAGTAAAAAGCATCGTGAAAATGTGGAACGCTTGTGCCAGCAAATGGAGGCAGAAGAGCAGGTATACAATGAGCACAGTGAGGATCTCAATGCAACAGAAGAAGGTCTAAAAGATCTAGAAATCAATGGCACACAAAAGACGGATCATAGTGATCAAGCAGAACTATCCAGTGAAGAGGAGGAAACCAAGCAAGCGCAAACTAAGCGAAATAAGAAAACAAAAAAATCTAAAAAAGCTGCCCCAAAACCGATTGTCGAGAGCGAAGAGGATGAAGCTGATGCAGCTTTTGATCAGCGTGTGGATTTAGCTGCACCAGCGAGCAACAGTGAAGATGCTGACGACGATGATTGGAGTCGCAACAAAAAATCGGCAAAAAAGACCAAAAACAAGAAACCAGCAAGCAGCAGCAAACAAAAACCGGAAACAGGGAAGGTGACAATGGAATCCAAACCCCAACCGAAGCCAGCTTCTCTCATACGGAGCAATGATAACGAACCACTTACAGATGTTCAACACACTTGCGTCACATGCAACTTGGTCTTTGACTCAAAGAACAAACTGTTTGCGCATCTCAAAAAGACAAATCATGGCGTTTATATACCCAAGGCTAAGCCAGCAGTGGAGGGTAAACCGCCAGGAAAAGCCAAGGGCAAGCGCAAATAATGATCTTTCTCCCTTCTATTCGCTTACTCCTTGGCTATTAAGCTGCAATTTCAGCTGCCCTATATCCATTCTGTGTTGGCTGTATAAAAACTTTAGTTTATTTATTCTAATGTTACAGTTTAAATGAAAAATTAAATTTAGTTGTACAAGCCCTATATGCCCTAAAAAAAATGAAAAATTCCTATAAAACTGATCTAGAAATAGTTATATTTTTAATGCAATTCAGAAATTAAATATATAATTGCACAGATTACCAAATCAAGATTATGTATATATTTGTAGACACTTAGACAGAGTTATGGTCAATAAAAAATTGTTGAAAGATAGGAATATTAAATGCCAGGCTCTGTATGGTAATGATACCAATTTCAAGGTATTATAATTATGTTTCTTCCTATGGAATGCAGACAAGTTTGCTGCCGGATTCAACGCGCCGACGCACGCGTGTTCGCATGTTAGAGGATTCCGCTTTAAGACTGATGCCGGCGGCGCAGAATGTTAGCAATATGGCAACCAGGCCGCAATAAAATGAGACGCCTAAGAAAGGACTAGATTAGTAATTGTAGTTGGTAAATTAATGTTGGAAGCAAATCTTACCAATGCTGCAGTCAGCGGGATAAAAGGGTTCCGCTTCCGCGCCGCACAGGACTTGAACCCGATGCGCATGCCAACCCAAAGGATGCAAAAAGAATGCCAACATTACAGCTATGCCTTAAAGTGGTATAACTTAATACATTTGAATTGAATAGGGATTGGAAATTGGAGCTCACCTGCTAGGACCTGAGCACAGGCCGTTATATTGTGGATGCTTTTGCCAAATACCGATTGACGACAGCAGGTTAACAATGTGGCAGCAACAGTTATTGAGAGCAACACAAATCCAAATGACATAGTTAGCATGGCCGCCTTCCATTCCCAGGGATAGACACTGCCATCAGTGGCGAAGCCATCCAAATCGAAACGACCACAATGATAACCCAACTGATGCATTTGTTTGCAACGCGTATAAATGCCGACGGAGGGATAACGTTGAGCCGCAACATTGGGCGTGGTGGCATTGAGACTAGCTCCAATAAGCCATTTGGGTGTGACTAGTGCGACAGCGATGAGCATATCAGCGACTAGGGTGCACAAAAACCAGACTAGACTCACACTTGTGATGATAACGTAGCACATTTTTAAAAACTTCACTATTTCTTTCGTGGCTAGAAGTAGTCTTTGAGAATGTATAATTAAAACGCGTCCGCACTTGCCGCATACATAATTGTTAATGTGGGTGCTTTCTGTGCGTAGACACACCCACCACCACCACCAGCACTACCACCAACAGAGCGACTTCCTTCCAGCTGACCAGCCCGAAATGGTATTGTTTATTTTATATGCTTTCTGACTCGCCGTTCTGTTTCTGTTTAATGTTTTTCATTCAATCCAACAACACAAACACGTACATAAGTACGCGCACACATACACTCACACACACATATGTATATGCAAGCTTACAGACAAAAAAAAAAATAGTGAACGTCGGAACGCTAGTGAAAATATTCGAAACTTATTTATTGTTGCAATTGAAGTGAAGCTTCGAACTGCAGTCGAGCAGTTTTACTTTGTACGCTTTTCAATTTTGCAACATTTTAGTTGCGCAGGCGTTCCACAAGCGCGTCGAACGCGGGCAGCGAAAAGACTAATAAGAAAACTGAATGAATGGCGCGCATTGAAAGCAGCCGAAGCGCATGCCCAGGCCAGATGTGTCGAGCCGTCAGCGCAAGGGGAGTATGTAGGTTGGAGAGGAGGCGGAGGAGAGAAGCAGCAGTGGAAATCCAGACATTCCAGACTAGCGCAGCAAAATGTTCTCCCATGCATATTACAGTGAACCAAAAAAGTATTGGCACATGCGATTTAAAATAAGATAAAAAAAAAAGGTCAAAACATATTATTAAGACATTGATGCTGCTTTGATAGCCTTATGCAAATAGACGAACAAAACAATATTTAAATAAGAACCAAAATAAATTTAGCAAATATTCAAATTTAGAACACAATATTATGAAGCTGCCAGCGACAGAAACTTTTCTGTGACTCACTGTATTTGCTTCTCCCTCATTCTCTCATTGATATTTACTCTCTGCAGTTTCCTCTCTTTGTGCTAGCATGCACACATGTTGGAGTTGGAGTTGTGTGACCCCACCACCGCCTCCCTCAAGTTCCCCGTCCCCTCTCGCGTACACTGATGAGTAATAGGCGGCGTCTATTCGAATATTTTTGTTTTTGCTTGTATGCAAATGAAGCGATCAGCTCTGCTTGTGCCCGGCTTATCAGCTATTAGCGCCCCCAAGTGATTTCTATGAGCGGCCATTGCATCATATTCCATTGTGTTTACTTAAGGCAATTATTGTCGATAATGATCGTGACCGCTTAAAATATATTGTGCAAACACACAGACACACAAACAATAGCACTTTCACTCTCACTTGGAATATGTACTTACGTACTTGGAAGGCTGATTTAAATATTATTCATTCGCCAACTTGCAATCCAGTTAGAGATGCTGTATCCGAAGCTTATGCTACTAATCCTGTTACTGGTTCACGTGCATTCCTACTACCATGAGTACCGTTACTGGGAACTAAATGAACCGCCACCAATTTGCTCTGAGTACGAAATGCTTATTGTGAATACGCGTCAATGTGTGCGTCGTTGCCATATTGTTTGTGTGCGTGGCGTTTGCTTCGAGGATGGTCCATGTCCTTGTGCTGATCAGTACCAAAGTACCAAAAGGGATGGTGTCGCTTGCGCTGCCAAGTGCTTGCCAGGCTGTCAAGAAGCAGGCGGCTATTGTGCAGGCCCGGAGCTGTGCATTTGTCGCAAGAGCAAACATTACTACTTCGATGCAGTTGCTCGACTCTGTCGACATCGATTACCACGTCTGCTGGATCTTTGCCTTGGGTAAGTTGTGCTTATGGTCGGTGGTCACTTGCAAATTGGGTTGGCTAAAAATGTCAAAAATGTTTATATATACCACAAATGTATAACAGTTCTAAGCTGAATCTCATAACATTCCAGTCGCTGCACTCACGGCCGTTGCTCATACGATGGTCAATGCATTTGTGCGCAAGGTTACGAAATGCGTAGCACTTTGCTTCATGGCTCCCAATGTGAGCCCATCTGTGATCAGTAAGTTTTTAACAACTTAACTTTAATTTAACATTGTCTAATATTGTCATTCTACAGCGATTGTGGACGTAGAGCTTATTGCTTTGCTCCAAATATGTGCGCTTGCCGGCACAAACACTACCACTACGCCTACAACGGAAAGTGTGTTAAGAATTATTAAGTTTTTTTTTTAGAAATTGTGATTGGACTGTTTTAGGTCCCCTTATGTATTAGCACATTCATCTATATGTAAGTTCTAAACATGTGGCTTTATGTTTATAGTACATAAACAAAAACAAGTCTTGTTTTGAATAAACTCATCCATATGTATGTTTGTGTATGTTAAAGCTCTTCAATAATCTCAAATGCCGACCATTTACCTTACAGCGCATTAACAGCAAGAGAGAGTGAGCGAAAAATTAAAAGAGAGCGTGCACGATTTTCGGTTTTTGGCGGCTGTGGAACAAATAAAGTTGGTTGCGAATTTGTAACTTTTTTTAGTTTGTGTTAACAGTTGTGAAGGCTCGCTGACAAAAATGTAATGTAATATGTACATAAGAAGAATTAACTATTAAATTAGTTGGTCACCCAACACACCCATTGCGTACGTGTTCAGTGGCGTCGCTAAAACCTGAACGGTCTTCAGTTTTTAAGAGGCGTTTCCTTTCCCTCGCATTGTGTCCAAGCATTTTGTTTTAGCAGCCGGTTTAAACGGCGACCAACAAACCCCTTCAACCAAAAAAATGGGGCATTATAAGCTTTAAGTTTTACATACTGCATACATACATTTGTATGAAGGTATATATATCATGAACATTGTGATAATTTGTGTCTTTAGCTGTCGCAGGGAATTTTGAATTTTAAATAATTTTTCTTGCTAACGCTAGATAAGAAAAGAGCAGAACAGAGCGCGTTGACGGTATCGGGAACGGTAACGACAAGCGCGCGTGGCGTGTTTTATTTGTACTCTTGTTGGGGCAGGGGCTTGCTGCTATTCAGTGTTTGTTATTGTAGTCGTAGTACATACATACACACTCACGTTCTCCAATGTTTGGGCTTCTGCCGGCAGCAGCAGCGTCTGTATCATTTAGTTGGAGTTTTGCTTTCCACTGGTGCGGTACGATTTCCTTGACAAGCAGCTTTTGCTGGAATTTAATTAAGCTCTCTCTCTTCAGTGCATTGAAAGTAATTTGCAATTTTAAGTGAGTTTAACTAAGCGAAGTGCATCAAAGAAAGGAATATGGGACAAGTCAAGGTAAATAATAAAAAACAATAACATGTAAACTAAATTCATCAACTCAATGTATGCACAAACATTGTAACGTATAAGTATACATAAGTGTGGGTGTATGTGTAAAGCTACCTGTTATCCTTTGACAAGTTGGCAGTTTTGAAGACATTTTAACATTAATAATTCCAAATTTAAATGGTTAGAAGCGCATGTTGTGTTTATGTTTATGTGTGTATGTGTTTCCGTGTGTGTAGTTAAAGTTATGTAAGCAGATGTAGATGAATAGACAAATTGCCGCTTAAATGCAACAAATTATTTAAAACGACAATGAAACTGAAGGCGATATATTCGTGTGAGCTTTGATAGCGTGTCAATCTATATTTGTTTCAGTGATTAGAACGATTTAAGTAATTATTGCCAGACGTTTTAAAATATACATACGTACAAACATAACAAGAAGGCTCTAGTCGAGAAATCCCGACTAGACGATACCCTGATCCCTATACCTTACGCGTACAGTCAGTGCTTGCAAGTATGTGTGCGTGTGTGTACGACCATACTGCATACTGCATACTCAACTTCAAGGTTCCATATCTCCGGTGTTTCTTAACCGATTTTAATAAAAATTTCACAGATTGTTATTATTTTGATTAATAATTCAAATGCCATCTAAAATTTTTTCAATTTCAAGATTTTGTTGTTATCGATCCCATGTGTATATCGGAAACGGGATGAGTTATCGAAAATCGAAAACAAACTTGTACTGCCTAGGGATTAGGCGAGCTTAAGTTCGAAATCTGGAGTCTCTAGCTCTTATAGTCTCTGAGATCGACGCGTTCATACATACAGACGGACAGACGGACAGACGGACATGGCTATATCGACTCGACTGTTGATGCTGATAAAGAATATATATACTTTATGGGGTCGGAGATGCTTCCTTCTGCCTGTTACATACTTTTGCACAACTTCATGATACCCTTTTTTCCCATTTTTAATGGGATCAGGGTACAAAAAGGTGGGCGTGAATTTATTTTATATCGAATTTTGAAGGCGGTACATGCATACATACATACAAATGTTTCATTGCTGATGCGCAGTTTTGCACGGACGTCAGCAAAAAAAAACTAAAAATAAAAAACCGAAAATATAGTTTGTATGTATTAGTATATGTGTTAACAAAACCAATTAACAGAGCTGAAAGAATTGTTTATTAAACCGGTTGATGCAATGTAAATAAAAAAATCAAGCGGTTTCTTCAACTTGTTTTGAAAGGGAAATTTTATAAATAAACATGAAAACGGTAAAAGAGCGCGCGGGTGGTGCTGCCAGAGTGTCGATACAGTGAAATCTTGCTAAGAATAACAATTCTAATGCTAATGAGAAGAGATTCTGATTTTCTTAAAGTTGTGCAAAACTAAAGATGATAAAAGTTTTTGTGCGCTGAATTTAATTCCTAAAAGTTCTTATCGAGAGATCACTGTGTTTTATTTGAAGTAGTAGTTGTTATCAAAAATACTGCCAAAGGGGCCCGCCGTTCGCTATCGTGAAAGGAATAATTCTTGCGACTTGTGATAAGCGAGCGCAGGTATTAAATATAGATTTTCAATAAAAGTTTCCCTCTTATATGCATAACTTATCAAAAATCGATCTAAAACTAACTTGCTTATGTATATTGTACATGCAGAAAGCCTCAACTGCTTTGAGCAAACTGTTTGTGTACGGCGCCTTGAAGTACGGCCAGCCAAGCAACTCGATATTGGCCAGCACGGGCAATGGTTATGCAAAGTTCTGGTGCAAGGCAACAACGACACAGAAGCTGCCACTAGTGATTGCCACACGCTACAACATTCCCTTCTTGCTCAACAAACCCGGCGTTGGTTATTATGTAACCGGTGAGATTTATGAGGTAAGTAATGTGCATATAGTTATAGCGGCATTGGATAATAATTACCATTGTTTCAATAGGTTGATGATCGCATGCTCAAATCGCTGGATAATCTTGAGGATTGCCAGGATGTTATCAATCGAGAGAAGCATGACATGAACATTGGTGTCGGTGAGGGGTAAGTACTTGATGACATCATAAATCTGTTGTTTATACTTATTTGAAAATTTCTTCACATGTTTTTAGAACCATTCCCTGCTGGGTCTATCTGCTGCATAAGTATCCCGAGAAGCTGCTGTCTTTGCCTTATCAGTCCGGATATGAGAATAGCGCCGAACATCCTTATATTCAACGTCACCGTCGCACCCACAAGCATCCGGTCCAGGATGATCTCAACTAAGAGGCGCAGAACTAAAAACAAAAACAAACGTCAATTGTGTTCATTTAAAGAAAGGCGTTGCCAATTATTAACTTTACCGGTAGTTGCATTTGTAGCACGTATATACAAACTTATGTGTTTACGGCATATACAGACATGAAACAATATTAATATGTGCACGAGATAGATTACACGTGCACATTTTGCTTAATGATATTTATTATTAAATGTGTACTGTAGATTGTAGCGAACATAGCTTGTAATTTAGAAGATTCGAGTAATAAATACCATTCAACTAAACAATTTCGATAGAGACTGTCACCAAGTAAATAAAGTAAGGGTAAACATTTCTCAGGTGCCAACAGGTGTCTATCAAATATCACTATCAGGAAATATTTTTTTTTGCAAGTGTAAAGCTTTTCTGCTAAGTGTGGAGCAGCTATGTTAACAAAATATAGTTGTTGCTTATTGTGGCGCTTTGTTATGTGAATGGCTTAAACTGATAATAGACGTTCTGTTCAAGTGGTTGGCTGCGCCGACTGCAGTTGAATGTAAGATTACAAGGTCGTTGTTGCTAAATATCAAAAAGCTGCTCACATAAACTTGATTTCCTGTGATAAGAATTCAGTTGTAATCTGATTCGCAAATGCTGAAAATGTCAAAGTCACTGCAAAAGGTTTTTGTTTATGGCACATTGAAGACCGGTGAGCCAAACCATCACTGGCTAACAATAAAGGAGAATGGTTTCTCTCGTTTTATAGCCAAAGGCACAACACTAACAAAGTTTCCTTTGTTGATCGGCACACGTTACAATATTCCTTTTTTGCTCGACAAAAAGAGTGTGGGAAACCATATACAGGGTGAGATTTATGAAGTAGACGACAAAATGTTTTCAAAACTGGACGTGCTGGAGGATTACCCCAATTATTATGATCGTGAGCAGCAGACAATACTTACAGATGAAAATGAGTAAGTATGGCAATGAATACAGCCAGAAGACATAAAGTCCCCTTGTTTCGTTTTAGAAAACTGGAGTGCTGGCTTTACCTGATACGAAATTATCCAGACAGTATGTTAACAAAGCCTATGCTAAGCTCTTACCACAACACACCCGAGCAGTCCTACAGTGAAAAGTCAGTGCGAGATCCCAATATTGCAGCTAAAGATGATTTGTCGTATTACAAATTAAATTAAAAACCCTTTGTTGCAGCTATGAGGACAGCACGATTGCAGATCTCATCATGGATGAATAACAAAGGTAACATTTATATAAGAAAAAAATTAGTATAACATTTATAAACGGATGTTGAACGCATCGCTATATATGTATTCATACTCTATTAAATTAATTCCAATAATTTTCACAAAAAAAAAAAAAAAAAAAAAATGCAAAACGATAATGAACAATATGCTGTTTTCTCTTTTCATTCATAATCAGTTATTGGAAGCAAGTTTAAAAAAGCCTAGAAAAATGTTTACATGCATACAAATATAGATATAGAGATGTAAAGAACTCAATAATAGTAATCATTTTGCGTACAGGTCTCGCATGCGCTTTAAGCTGGCGCTCCCTGAAGCCGCTTCTTAGCACAGTGTGTGTGACAACTGTAATCGTACATAATTAGATGGTAAACGACCTTTTGCTAGTTTCGTTCGCTTTCATTTAGTTTTGTTTGTTTGTATTGTGGCGTCGGCATCGTCGGTGGCAAATAAGATCAAATAGAGATGCATTGCCTAGCTGTCTGCCTCATCGTCGAGCGACTGGAATCGATTGGTGGCCGCAACGGGCGCAGCGGTTGCCTCCTGTACACGCTGGAAGCGACCACCATGACGGACTTCTTCGAAGGCAGGTTCGTTTTTCTTCTTGCGCTGTTCCTCTGGACGCGCTGCATTCAGCGTTGGGAAGAACTCTGTGTTCGTAATATCGGGCGCTGCACGGCGCGTACGCAAACCACCGCTGCTACCAGAGCTCCCCATACCGCTACTAGCTTGCTGAAAAAGCCAAAAGAAGAAGACGGGCACAAAGTCCAAAACGTTAATGTCAAACGATCTTCATACACCGATATGGACATACAATCTACTTACGCTATAACGTAACGCGGGTGAAATGTACGGTTTCGACGATGACTTTTCCGTTTCGACCGGCACCGGTATTTGAGTCACCTCCTCGGCGGGTATTAGCTTTTTCCAGGGACCAAACCCTTTTCGCTTGCTATTTGGATCGGCATTAACAAAGCCATCGCTATCCTCATCATCTTCGTCGTAAATGTCGTCCGAGTTATGATGTTGATGTTGTTGTTGCTGTTGTTGTTGCTGCTGCTGCTGTTGCTTCTCATTCATCGAAAGTTGGCCAATTTTCAGGCCGGTGTAATCCTTGCGCTGCTCCTGCTCAAACTCTTTCCACTCCTCCTCCACTGGCTTCTAATATATGTATAAATAATAATTAACAATAACTTGTCGTGCATCGAAAATGGTAACTGCAAACTCTCACCTCGGCAACAGTCTCTGGTGCTTTGATGGTGTTCTCATTTTCGCCGCCTTCTGCCACGCCGCCAGCCAATGCCGCTGCTGTCGCGACATCAGGTTTTTTTGGTTTGGCTGCATTAGCCGCCACCTCACGTTTCGTACATTCTTCTAGGTTTTTAACTAGTTCGTCGGCCGATACAAATTTGCTCTTTGGCTTAGACCTCTTCTTATCCTTTTTCGCAAAGAAATCATCTAATTCGGCCATGCTTGCAATTTAATTTTCGCAATTCCTTATTCCAAATTATAATGAAATCCAATCGCACTCGCGTGAGGTCAAAATAAATCGCTATCGATGGGTGCGCCTATCGATGATTGAGCCACACGTGGTCAAAGTTTGCAAGACATATGTTTAAATTGTTGGTTTATATAAAAAAAAAACATAAAGTCGTCTTCTTATTGTTTGGTGAAAATTTCCTTTTTATTAATTGATTGCGTTTTGCAAATGATAGCCATTGAACTTAAATGCAGATTGGAACGATGGTTTTTGATAGTCTGAAGGGATGGTGTTTACGTGTGCATTTCGAGCTTAAAATGTAAATATTGTGAAATTAAATCACAGTAAATTTGAATATTGTTGAAATATTGTATTGAATTACATGTCTGTTGAATAATATTGACATATCGAAACCAAGCCAGATACAAGTCTGTAAGTTTTGGGAGCCATCGACTAAGTGGCAACTCTGTTAAATTGAATCAATGTGTCGGTTATCGACGGTTACTCTTTTGGCGGTCTTGTTAAAACCGATTCATATGTTAATTTTTCATATAGCAAACGACTTTTTGATAATTAGCATAATTTAAGCATATTTTAAGCGAATGGTGGTTTTTCTGTTGGTTATTCATTTTACTGCAAAGTTTGGCAATAAAGGTTCATAATTTGCATAAGATATTGATAATTGCATAATAATGAACAAATGATATAAAAAAAATTTCAAATTGATGCCAAAGTTATGTAACGCAGACAAAAACTAATTAAGTATTGTATTTTATTTTGAAAACTTTTAAAAAGATATTTAACAAATGATTATTATCTAAATATGCTTTTGTTTTATGTATGTGCATAGCAATTCGCATAAAGATGCTTATTTATGTAGCGTACAAATAAGAAATGTTTACAATTAACACCGCTAAATGTTGTTTGTGAACCATTTTAATGTCTTAGCTCGGGGACAACAAAAAAAACGTTTTTCAAATGGCCCGCTAAACAAAACTTCCTTTTCGTTTTCGTTTTCGATTTCGTTTGTGGCAGCAAGGCACAACTCAAAAATTAGTCAGTGATCCGCTGAATTTGCTTAACAAATTGCTTAAAGCCTAATGGATATTTATAACTGCAGCTAGCTTGCAGGTGTTGTAGCTTGCCACATCGAACGTTCCCAGCAATCCCGTCTGTATGCACCACCTCCAACCAGTTAATAAAACAGACTTACTTTCCAAGCACTGCTCAAAGCATTCATATTGACAAGCGCACAGCCAAACGCGGTTCAGTCTACATTTGAACGGCGCTCAGTTCACAACGGCTGCTAAGCAGCTTCCACAGCTAATAAAAAAAAAACCGCTTTAAACTCAACACGCTTTGATCATTAAAAAAAAAAACGAATCTCGTGCTCGTGGAATTTTTTGATACTGTATATATATATACTATATATATTCGATTAGCCGACGCGTTCACTTTCTGTGTGTGTGTAACGTGTGAAATTTGGATTTTTAATTAATTAAAGAAATAAACAAACGCACTTAATAAAGGTAATTAAAATTTGTGCAAAATAGCAATGCCTAAACATCTTGTGTGTGTCTGTGAGTGTGTGTGTGTGTGTTTTTAGCCAAGTTTAGTGCAATTTTTAAACTACAGTTGCTTTATGACCTTTAGCTAAATATTATAAATGTTGCTTGCCCGAAAACAATTTGAAACATTTTGGGCGCTATTAGCTAACCAACGAAGGGTAAAATTGGCTAACACACAAAATGTCTATTGTAAATTATTTTGTAAACAGTCTCTCAACTTCCATCTTTAACTTCAAAAGCGTCTGCTATTTATGTAAACTAACATTCGGCTTGGGTCACGGGCCATGTCAGGGTTGATTTTTTGGTTGGTGATGCTACTACTTTGATATTTATCTGGTTTTAATCTGGTTGGCCTAAACTATTCCGCTACGTTGAGCCCTTGAATTAATTGGCTGTGAATAAGGTTTATGCTTTATTTGACTTTAGGGTGTTATTGTATATTTTTATTATTATTTTTTTTTAATGTTTTTTTTGTTTGTTGAGAAAGGTCTATTATATATCTATTTATATACAGGAAACACTTGATCAAATCTCAGACTTTAAGGACGCACTATACCTATTTTAATTTATTTATTTTTTATTTCTTTTCTATAAATTTTTAATCAATGACATTATTATTAAATCTTAATCAAACTTATACTATTTTTATAACATCTACATACTTCACGTTCGATTAAGTCACCTTCCAACTAATTAACTATCTAGACTTAGGAAACTTTTAATGAACTGTTATTATGACGTTACCTCTTTTAAATTAAAATCACTACAATACTGATTTAACACTATAATTTATTAGTTAAAGTTTTCTCAGTAACTGAATGTTATTTAAAATACAATTTAACTGTCCTTAACCTTTAATCGTTTATGATGTATGGGCTATAAAACCAATATATTATCATACAAATCGAGTTATAATGCAAAAAAATTACCTAATTATAATAAAATATTTTTACAATGAAATGCTTTCTTTGCAAAATCATCTACGATTTTGCTAGGGTGTTTTTCGGTTGGCTAAGCTTATTTATTTATTTTTTATTTGTGATCGATTTTGTCCAATTCAGCGTCTCTTGAGTTTAATTAAAATAAAAAAGATCGTTTCTCTTTGCTTGTGTGTCAATGGCAATAGCTACAGGCGCATTAACATATTGGAGGTTGTTGAATATTATTTATTTATTTCTCTCGACAACAACTCACATGATCAGCATAAGACCCCCTAAAGGGCTACAGATTGAGTAGTCTCAATGGCGACTGTTGAGTTTTTGGCGCTTAATGAAGATTTTTTTCGATTCGTTTCTTAACGATGGAAGACGTTGCCATAACGTATACGGCTTACAAGGCATGATAAATAGATGTTCAGTTAAATAAGGTCAAATACATTTGAACTTTCAAGTCTTTTTTTAATGTGTAATTTGTGTTTGATGAATTTCTAAATGCATCAGGCGTATTAAGAACAACAACTTTAAATTAAACAAGAAGCATTTATTATCATTGCGAAATGTAAGCAGAAACTTTTTTTTCCAAACTAATCAAACCGGTTCACACACACTTAAAAACTTGTCATATATTAGTCTTTTTATGTGCATTAAATAGTACCAGTTGGCCCATACGGACAGTCTAAATGTTGAACTGTGTCATCCGTGTGGGCATGGAAAACACAGAAGAAACATTTGCTCAGAGCTCATAAATGCTTAACTGTGCATATTTGATTAAAAACAGAGATATGTGAGCTATACGATTGCTTGTAAATATTTGACAAAGTTTCAAATAGCCTTGAATGTGGCTATTTAGTCATGAGGAATTTTACAGAAATAACTCATGAGATTAGTTTTTGAGTCAATGCTGCTTAAGATTAGACTAATTGAAATTGTTTTTAAGTATTTTACCTAAAATCACAAGCATTAAACTTATGCAAATTGCAAAATATGCAGCTTAATACAATAATGTTTACCGTTATTTTTAGGACCAGTAAAAATTATAATAGCTAAAACTTTATGCACTTGTTTTCGCCTTTATCGAATGCATTATTAAAACAATGCACAAACATTTAAATTTTTTATTATGGCTTGAATTGAGTAATTTAAAGTGTAATCGTTTCTAACTTGGCAATGAAACATAAAGTTTCTTTATTTATGTTAATTCTATTTAAGAGGCCTTGTCAAAAACAGCTCTTGTAAATTATGGCCTAAACGTTGCTAATAATGTGTGTCTACACAAGTGCATATTATGGTTGTCAAGTTTGTAAAACACTTGAAACACAAAAAAAAAATAATAATAATAAAGAGCAAAAATATTATATTGCATGCCACAGTGCGCAAAGTTCGTTGCCTAAGTCTTGCGTTTGCCCTTTTCTGTTTCTGTTTCAGTTTCAGTTTCAGTTTAAATTTTAGCTTGGCTTCAGCTTGTTGGTCATTTTCCACTCTGCGTGTTTGTGTGTGTGTGTGTGTGTGTGTGTTATGCTTATGATTTTGGGCTTTAGTTTTGAGCAGACATCGTTGATTTGAAGCTGTCTCGTTTTTGGCCCCAAGTGAATTGAAGCTGTCTTTATTGTTTTTTATTTTTATTTTTGGCTTGCATAAGTTGCAGGCAGCTTTGCTTGATACTGTTGCTGTTTCTGTTGTCTTACTGTGACGTATTTAACAGATGAGTTTTAATTGGCAATAAACATGGAAATGAGGCAACGTACAAATTAAGAGACAAGCGCGAAATGTGCATCCGCAATCAGATACAGCATCAGTTCTTTCTTTAAGCCAAGTTCACAATGCGTTCGAACTGTATTCCAGCAACTATTAACACAATTTCTAGTTCAAGGCTTACACTTCTATACTTTATTGATGTACTTAACATCTGTATTACGTATGACGTTTTGCCTTGTCATGCTACCATTGCAGAGCACTTTCTCAGACAAAAACCGCTCAACTGTAAAAGCACATATTCAAGTCAAGTACACTTAAAAATCGCTATAGATAAAAAATGTACATATATATATGACTGACTTATGGTATACAGACCAGGTGACAAAACTGAGAAGCAAAAATTACACCCGTTTAGTGTTGCATGAAATTGTGCGGTGATGCGAAAAAACAAGGCTTGCAGATGCTCTATATGAAAAACTAGAGTAGCGGCTTATAAGTAAGAAAGGAAGAGAGAGAGTGAGGGAGAGAGAGTTAGTTGTTAATCAATACATTTATGAAAAGGGAAATCATTTGAAAAAGCGTTCATAAATAAAAAGAAATTCAATTTTTAACAAGAAACGAAAGCTGCAAAAATCAAATCAATTTTAAAGCTAAACTTCTTAGAATGCAAATTTAAAGTTCTGTCGCAAAATAATTGAATCTCTTGCGACTACCTTCAAGAAAGAAAATATTGTTCGCCAAAATAATTATAAAATTGAAAAAAATAACAATTTAATCAATATTTAAAGTGTTTTATACTTTATACTTGCGCACAAGTTGTGTATTTAATATAATGCTACCAAGGATAAAAAATATCTATATAAAAAACTATACTGCCAAGCAAATCTTACGGAAAAATTTAAAGCAAATTTAAAACATAATAGATAAGTTGAAGGTCTTTTACACCCCTTTACTTTCACATTGCTTACAGGGTATTTCCAGCAGCTAAAAGCGAGTCCAAGTTGCTTTCGAAAATTGACTCCGGTTAGAAATGTCATGCCGAGACTTGCGACTGCGAATTTGGCCGATAGAGCAAGGCACTTTTCCATATTTTATAAAAGGGGGACGAGTTGTGGCGCTTTTGGCTTCGTCTCCCGCACACAATGTGCACATAGACAAGATGTGGCCAAGTGTAACGTGGCCAGCAATGTAAAACCAAAATACAAACTTTAAATTCAAAAAGAGGCAAGCGCCAAGCGCCAAGCTCCAATCTTTGATTTTGCAACTTCAGTGTTTTGGTGTTGCAGGCGATTGCAGAAGGCTATCAAAAACGTTGGTGGCATGCTGCATGCTGCGTGTATGTGTGCTGTTGCTGCTATTGCAACTTGCAAAACTCTGTCATAAGATAGAAAGAAATACAAGACACGTTAGACGAGCTGGTGGTCTGGTCTGGTCTCCTGGCGCACTCGTATTATTGCAACGGCCTCTGCCACTTTGTTGTTATTGTTGTTGCAAGTTGCTGTTGCTGCTGCTACCATTGTGTTATTTTTTAACCAATCAAACCAACCGTCCAGACATTCGCCCCGTCTCGCATTGCGTAATCATTAAGCCAACTGCAAATGCAAAGAAATGCGAAATCGGCGCACGCGCAATCAAAAAATAAAAATAAACGAAAAAATTAACCCGTTAGAAACCCGTTTGTGGCAGCGATTTCAGAATTAGCCCAGTTTGTGTGGCCAGGCAAGTGGCTTGCGACACTTGTTGCCATATTCAATTGAATGGTTACACGGAATGTGGCAAGTGTAGTAGGCCAAATACAAAAGCAAAAGTAACTAATTCTGGTTTTTGCTTTTTTCAATTACTTTTCAATGTAGCGCTCAATATGATTGATCTATCGCCGGTGCAAGAGTACTATAAGGATAAGACCGTGTTCATAACGGGCGCATCTGGTTTCATGGGCAAAGTGCTGCTGGAGAAGCTGCTTTATTCATGCCACTCACTCAAAGACGTGATCATCATTTGCCGGCCGAAGCGTGGCAAGACACCCGAAACGCGTCTCGAGGAGATGTTCAAGTTGCCCATCTTTCAACGCATCAGAGATGAGCGACCACATATGCTCAAGAAGGTGACCATCTATCAGGGTGATGTTACCTATGATTGTGAGTTGTTTTAGCTTTAGACTTTAGACTACTTTATCATTGCCTCAACTTGACCTTATTTTGCAGTGTTGGGTTTGAGTGGCGATAGTCTAAAGCATGTGGTGGAGCATACAAATATAGTGTTCCATTTGGCTGCCACATTGAAGCTAGAGGGCAATCTGCGCGATGCCATCGATATGAATCTGATGGGCACACAGCGAGCTCTGAACGTGGCCAAAGATATGAAACATTTGGAGGCATTTGTCCATCTATCGACGGCATTTTGCAATTGCGATCAGGAGGTTATGTACGAGAAGGTCTATGAGTTTCCACACAAGCCCGAAGATCTGATGCGTTTGGCCGAATGGATGGATGTCAAGACATTGGATGCCATAACACCCGATCTTTTGAAACCCCATCCCAACACCTACACCTATTCGAAGCGTCTGGCTGAACTCTTGGTTCGCGATCATTACGAAACGATGCCGGTCATCATAGCCCGTCCGAGTATTGGTAAGTTTTTTTTTTTGGTTTTTTTTTAATATGATGTTATAATTGGTATAAGCCTGCTTAAAAGCCATCCTACAAATCTTAAAAATTTATGTTTATGCATAATAGCTATAGGGCTGCTGGGGGCCGGGATGCCTCAAGGCTTGTCTCTGTTTGCTTGCTTGCTTTGCTTCCTTAGTCATATATATGTCTTTAATTTTCGTCATACTTTAAGCATTTTTATTTTTCGTTTTTACCTCCAAAAATGTACATGTTGTTTTTTTTATTAGTATTGTATATTTTCCGCCGCTGCCGGGCTGCCATTAAAAGCTGTGACCATCTAATCTCTCACCTTTACGCTTCGCCATGCAATTAAGCGCTTAGCTTTTCCTCTAGTTTTTTTTTCCAGTAGCTTTAATTGATTAGACAGATTTTACAACTGTAAACAATTGCAATTTACATGGAAACTGAAAATGTAGGCACGTGCAGTCAATAACCAGTTACTTTCCTTAGATTAGGTCGGTTTTTTGTTATTTTGCATCGCTGCAAATTGATGATTATCTCGATTGGCCTACATTTAAACTGTGTGACCTTTTTAACAACACTTTTAATTGAAGAGTTGCTAGTAAATATTAATCAATAACTTGTATATGATTCGTTTATCAAAAATTCAATGTGTATTTGTTTTGCAACAGTTAACAACAATACAAAACTTGATCTTCAACTCTTTTATATGTATTGTAATTGATATCAAGTTTGCTTAGAGGGGGAAAAAAATCTTAAGAAATTGAAATTCAGGACCATAAATACGTCGAAAACCGTGATTGTGATATTTTTAGGTAAGAATATTTCGAAAACAAATCATTTTTGTTTATGAAATTACAATTTGAATGGTGTGTTGCTCAGTGTAATTTTAAACAGCTTTGAGAGACAATTTGTCTATACAAATATTAATAAATTGATGATTTTGTATGGGCTGCCTCAAAATGTTGGCAAAAGTTCAATACTCTTAGAAAGCAAGGGGATTGGTAGGTAAGTAGGTAATAGACAGCCCCCACTTAAAACTTGATTTAGGTGTGTCCAAAGCTTCAAGTAAAAACGCCTTTTTTTGTTTGTCGCTTGTCGCTTATAATAATTAGCTGATTTGGGATGGCACTTACAAATGTGTGCATCTACATATGTGTGTACGTGTTATGTGTTATCTCAGCAAACTGTGTGGCACGTACTGTGGACATACTTGCATACATTGTATGTTTCTGTGTCATCTTGCTTTAATCCCTTTTACGCGCTTTTGTTGACACCGCCTGCTAAGCTCACAATTCAGACCAACTACAAACACCGCAAACATCAACAACAACGGAACAAGAAAAAAAGTGTGTCAAAGTATGTTAAGTACACTGGGGCTTACACACACTGTAAATGTACTGTCTGGCAAGGTTTAACATCTTCGATACATTGTAAGATCAATCGATATGTGTCAACAGATGATTGCTTTTCCGACAGCACTGCCCTTTGCAAAATCGACGGTTTGACAGTGTGTGTCAAAGTGCCCGCCCATACAAACAATGATAACTATCTATCAACATAAACACAACGGCGCTTTCTGCAAATAAGAAATACAAAGAAATCAACAAAGCAAAACTTTAACTGCTTGCAAGCATGCTCAATGCATAGAAATACATATAAACACGCACACTAAAATCAAAGAAATATGCGTCATTGACCAACAAGTTCAATGAGCAGAAAATTATAATGAACCAATCGAAATTTAAACTACTACAACAATAAATAACAAACGCAAATCGACCCCGCCTCTTTCTTCCAACGAGTTAAAAAACTTAAACTCGCAAAAAAAAAAAACAAAAGAATATCCTCTGCTTTTTGTTCAGCGGAAATTTACACACGCACAACAATTAAAATGCCTACGCTCACGCCTAAACCAACAACGCCTTCGCATTATTTCCCCTGCTGCCGCTGGATCACCTAGGGAACTTTTACTGAACGAATTTCCTGCAGTTTCACCATCGGCCTATGAGCCCGTGCCCGGCTGGGTGGATAATTTGAATGGACCCACCGGACTGATGGTTGGCGCCGGCAAAGGCGTCATCCGATCCATGCTGATTGATACACGCCACAAATCGGAGGTTATACCGGTGGACTATGCCATCAATGGCTTATGCGTCATACCCTATCAGTTTGTATCGTCGCAACAGAAACCAGTGGATGTGCCCGTTTATAATATTACATGCGCCGACCATCGCAAGATGCAGTGGGGCGAGGTTATTGAGATGAGCAAAAAGATTGGCTATCAGTATCCAATGGAGGCGGGTCTCTGGTATCCCGATGGCTGCATAACCACCAACAAATTTCATCACAACATCAATGTGATACTCTTCCATTGGCTGCCCGCCTACGTCATCGATTTTATGCTCTTCATTTTGGGCCAAAAGCGTTTGTAAGTGTTGTTTCCCCTCAAAAAGCAAAGATGCATAGACTACAATTTTGATATTCCTCCTTTCAAACCTGTAAAAAAAACTGCTTAGTATGATTCGTGTACAGAATCGCATTTCCGTTGGCTTGGAGGTACTGCAGTTCTTCACCATGCGTGCCTGGTATTTTAAATCGGATGCCTATGGCTCGCTGTGGGATATATTGACGCTAGCGGACAGAAAAAAGTAAGACGCAAAGTACACAATTGTCTCGATTATTGATAGACTAACAGAACGTGTAATAAAAATAACGTCAATAAAATAGCTTTAATATGGATATGGATCCCGAGGAGACAATACCAATGTACATTGAGTCCTGTGTGACAGGCGGTCGTCAATATCTGATGAAGGAATCACCCGAGTCATTGCCAAGGGCGCGTCGCCAGCTCAAGTTGTAAAATCAAAAAATCACACCAGTTTCCAACATATCCACTTTACAATTTACCTCTTGTAGGATGTATCTGTTGGATCGTACATGCAAGACGATCATCGTTGGTTCCCTATGTTACTGGACGTTTGGCTTTATGACACGCCTTCTGGGCGTCTGAATCCAGGAAGAGTTACTCAAAAGAACATAGCCAAAACATTTTCGCGCTTTAAAGATATTGCTTTTTTATACATACATACATACATACTTACCATATAATTTTGAAGCTCATTTTTTAAAGACAAGTTTGTAAGCCAAACAAACATTGTTATCGCTTAGGTTCGCTTTTATTTGGGGTACAAAACCTTTGGTATTAACTTTACGATTAAGAGTTCTATCAAATGAAATAAAATTGAAAATCGGTTCGAAAACTTTAATGTGTACGTGTAACGAGTGCTTCAAAAGGACAACAACAACAACGAGAGCAAAGCCAAAAAAAAAAAATGCATTATACAACACACAACACAACCAACACACACAGAAATAAACAACACCAAAATTCTTAAGTTCTTGCTATACAAATAAGACCTCACAAGCACTCACATTTACATTCACATTTACATACTCACAACACTCACACACACACATACACACATTTGCAATTAATTGGCTATTGGTTATCATCCAGCAACAACAACAATCATCATGGGCTTCTTGGTATGTAGAGAGCCATCAAAGTTTTAATAGTAATCAATGTGCAAAGTTAAATACTCTTGTTGTTTACCCTATATCTAGTATCGCCAGCTGCCTATGAGCCACTACCTGGCTGGGTGGATAATCTAAATGGACCCACTGGCCTAATGATTGGCTGTGGTAAGGGTGTGATACGCTCTGTGCTGGTCAATCAGGAGAACAAGGCTGAAGTCATTCCTGTGGATTATGCAATTAATGGTCTCATTGTCATACCCTATGAATTTAATAAGCAAGCTAAACGACCCATCGATGTGCCCGTCTATAACATCACGAATGCTGACCACAGAAAAATGCCCATTGGCACTGTTGTTGAGATGAGCAAGCGGATCAATAAGCAGATGCCATTTAATGCTGGTCTCTGGTATCCAAATCCCTGTGTTACAACAAATGAATTATATCACAAATTCAATGTTGTTATGTTCCACATGCTGCCCGCGTATCTATTGGACTTTTTAATGCTTATACTGGGACAGAAGCGATTGTCAGTTAAAAATAACTTTCAATATTTACCATTGATTCTAATAAGTTTATTTTGTACGCAGCATGTTGCGGGTACAGGAGAAGATCTTGACTGGTCTGAGTGTTTTGCAGTTTTTTACACTCAATGCCTGGACCTTTACATCTGAGAACTATGCCTCACTCTGGAATAAACTTGGCGAACAGGATAAGGCCATGTAGGCAATGGAATAATTGCAATATTTATTAGATATTAAACAATATGATTTTTAATTTGTAGTTTCAATATGAACATGAATTCCAAGGAAACCGATGAGGAGTACATGATAGGTTGTGCTCAAGGTGCACGTAGATTTATCCTTAAGGAAAAAGATGAGGATATACCCAAAGCGAAACTGCACATGAACATGTAAGTGAACCGATTAATAACCAACAAAAAACAGTCTATTTAATAAATCTTTTTTTATTTTAGTCAATGGGTCGTCGATATCGTTTGTAAGACCCTTTTTGTAGGACTTTTTGCCTATTACATGCTCAAATGGACGGGAATACTGGCAATGTTTTGAATCTCTTTTTGATAGATTCTTTTGCTTTTATGGTCGCAGGAATTTATGTAGTCAATTACATTACGTTATAGTTAAATATATTAGTTAAAATTGTATTCCCAAAGTAAATAAATGCATTTAGGTTTTTTGTACACATCACAAACTCTTGTTTGTTTCGTTTTCGTTTTTTTTCAAGCGTTGTTTTATAAAACATATTATATTTTTTAATGTAACTTCATTAACATTTATTCTGCCTGTACGCAGTTACACCTGCTGTGGCAGAGCCGCTGCCTGGTTGGGTGGACAATATGAATGGACCCACAGGTGTTTTAATTGGTGCTGGCAAGGGAGTCCTTCGCTCAATGATCTGCAATGGTGAGCTCAGGTCGGAGGTTATACCGGTGGATATTGCTGTCAATGGATTGATTTTGATTCCCTATCACAATAGCCTGGTTAAACAGAAGTAATTGTTTCTAATACACACACACTTTTCCTACCTAGTTATTTACAATGTATTATAATCTTTTAGGCCCGTTCTGATACCCGTTTATAATCTAACTGTGGATGATGCCAAAAAGCACAGCTGGAAATGGGTTATGGATGTCGGCAGAGACTTGAATCTCAAATATCCTTTCGAAGTGGGCCTCTGGTATCCCGATGGCAATATAACAACCAACAAATTTTATCATACTTTCTGTTCCGTCGTTTTCATGTGGATTCCGGCCTATATTATTGACTTTCTTTTGGCCATCTTTGGCCAGCGTCGCTTGTAAGTTTTGCACTCGTTAACGATCAACAATTTATATCAACTAGAGCTTTATTTGTAGCATGGTTCGTGTACAAACAAAGATATCCGTGGGCCTTGAGGTGCTGCAGTTTTTTACCACACGCAATTGGGACTTCAAGTCAACACATTATGAGCAAATCTATAAAGAAATAACCGAGGAAGATCGCAAAATGTACGGTCTATGTATATTGGATCAAGATATAAGAGGTTTTGAATTGGGCTTAAACATATAAAATTCACCTATCACCGAATTTCATCATAATGTCTCAATCAATGTCGAGATATATATCGAAATTACTTTGAATTCATTGCTCGCAGTCTTACTTAATTTTTTAATCGTTTCAAAATAGTTTCAAAACCAACACTGATGATGTGGACGATTACGAATATATGAAAACAAGCATTTTGGGCGGACGTCAATATGTTATGAAGGAACCCCTTACATCATTGCCTAGGTCACGCATACAGCTACGATTGTAAGTATCTAAAGAAGATTATTCAAATGTTTATTATTACCATTATGTTGATTATGTTTCTCTTCCCATAGCATGTATGTGTTGGATCGCATCTGCAAGAGCATTATAACAGTGGGTTTTGTCTACTGGGTCACGCAAAAGCTGGGACTGATTGATCTGGTGCGGTATGGAATGGAGTCAGTTGTCAAACATTGACAGTTAATTATACTCAAATAATAGCCTCATGTAAATGATATACCGGATATAATTTGGTTTTTGTTTCACATAAATACGTACCTTAACTTTTCCTTAATGTTCTTGTCAAAGCTCCAATGGCTTGAGGTTTTTGTAAACGCATTTATATTTAAAGGTTCTTTACTATAAAAGACGTTTGTTCATTTATTTTTGAGTGTTTAAGTTTAAGTGGTGTAAATAAATAACCAAATGGAATTGCTTTTAAGTTGAGCAAACAATAATAAAACAGTATAATGTCGCACGACATCAGTTCTAAGAGATTATTGAATTATTTCACATGAAAGTCCTAGATTTTATAGGCGAGATGAGCTTCATGACTAATGTCAGAAATTGTTTACGACATTAAGCTAACACCCCGTATAGCCGCTACAAATTTGTAGGCCCTTTTACCTTTTTTAAAGCTTTTTTTTAGGTATTTTTAAAGATCTTCAACAATGAACCCCCAATTCCTTATTGATTTGATCTTTTTGCACCCTTTTACCGCTTTTTTGGTTTCATAACGAGTATGTATTTGAAATACGCCGTTGCATACTCTTAGGCACGGCCAAAAGCGCTAAAATGCGTAACGGCAGGTCGGAGTGTCTTAGCTAAATATCGTAATAAATAATGAATATCGTAACGTGAGTAACGGCAGTTCGGAGTGTCTTAGCTGAATAAGAATAAAAGTAATAAAAAGAATAAACCAACCAGGATCAATGCATGTGCTCGAGTTTAGTTATAACTATTCAAAATGAACAAAGCCCAAGCTAGAATTTATTTTATGAAAGTAAATTTCACTAGTTGGTATTTTTTTGTTTTAATATGCTTAGCTGGTAAAATTTATTTGCTATTTTGATTTCCTAGTTCACACACATTTTACACATTCGATACTCAAATCGGTTGTTCCTTCCAAATAGATAAAAAAAATAAAATAAAGAAATATTGTAAGGTTATCGATAACTTAATATACTATCTTTTATATTGGACGTAGATGTACTAACGGACAGTACATTCAAGTGGCCCAACGATACCAAGCACCGGCTTGTTAACGCGCGGACCCAAGCATAAAGCGACCCACCTCCCGCCCTTCCGACCGAGGGGCGCACCGCATAACGTGCGGTTACGAAGATCGCGAACATGTAGACAAATGACGTAACACAATTTTTTTTAGAGAGCATGCAGAAGTGGTACTAGTAATAAGGTGGGAAAGATCGTTATATAATGAACATAAGATCCGAAATGGGTTATGGATAGCATAGTTAGAAAAGCAAGCATGCAGGGCTATTGGTAAAAAATGTCTACTACTTCTAATAGGTACAGCAAAGTTAATTTGGTTAATTAGTATTGGGGAATCTATTTCACCATTTATTAATTTGTGAAAAAAGGTTATTGCTAGCATAGTTCTACGATGATTAAGAGAGGGAAGATTTATTAGTAAAAGTCTACTGTGGTAAGCAGGTAAATTAGTACTATTGTCCCAGTTAAGACCCCGAAGGGCAAAGAGCAAAAATTGTTTTTGTACCGATTCTATTCTATCCTGATGAGTCCTGTATTTGGGATACCATATACAAGATCCATATTCAAGAATAGGTCGGACAAGAGACACATAAAGAGTTTTTGTTAAGTAGGGGTCGTCGAATTCCTTCGACCAGCGTTTAATGAACCCCAAGACACTTGATGCTCGATTTGAGATTTTGAAAAAACAAGTGCGCATATCATAACAAACAATTTGCATTTATTTAATGAGCTTACAAATCAAAACACGTTGTTCAAGTTCGGAAACGTCATAAATAATGAAATAATGTTTATTTACGTTATTTGAAACATCTTGTTCATTAAAACAACAGCAAAGTATAACAAAATACAAATACAAGAAAATACATTTGCAAATATAATATTAGCAAAATTTTTTTAATAAATTCCTAACTGATACTAAAAGTCCCAATTTGTGTCCCTTAGTTAATTAACGACCCGACTTAACAACGCCGAGTTCATATAGACATGTCGGATATTGTTTTAGCACTATGGCTTATTAAGTCAACATTTTGCAAAGTTACGGAAATGTTGAATGATAATATTTTGTCACATCTCCCCGAATACAACGACGTTGGTTTATTCTTTGTTTACACATTTCAAAATTTATTCGTATGCAATTTATTAACTGACTGGGAAAATAAAACAATACCTAATGCACTTAAGCTGGCGGGTGGCTGCACTTAAGGCTTAAAGCGCACACTGAATAGCACTAATGCCTGCTACCTTAAAAAGGTGTACTTAAAAATAAATTAAAGTACTTTAATGTCGATCAAATAAAAGCCACAACACGTGCCTACTTGGAATAAAGAATCTGTAAAACTATTACCATTTATTTATATCTTTATTTGACATAAATTTATAAATGGCCGAAGCCCAACTCCTAGTTGTGGTTACTTAGCACATCGTATTATTCTTATACATCTATATACAGCATGTGGCTCTTGTCACTTAAGTATTAGAGAGCTTTTGCTTCTCTTTCTTTTCATCTCCGAAAGGCAGCGTCTCACGTATGCGCGCCATTGAAGCGATATTCGTTTTCTTTCGTTGTTGTTGTTTTCGATGTTTGCTTGTGCGGCTCAACGTTAAATTGAACATTTTGCTTATAAATAGACGTTGTCCGGTTTGAGATCCACCATTTGAAACTCAACTGTCGGCGTGTGTGAATTGAACAATTAAACCAACGCGCCTTTCATTAACGCACTAGGTTTTAAGGTGACACACAAGGACAATCAAAACAAAAGACACTTTTGAACTAAAATAATTATTGATATACATTTATGTATTTTTCGTGTAAAATCTGTGTGAGTGAAAAGTGAATTTAAATAATAAAAGACAAGGTTAAGTGCAACAATATGATTGTGGAAAAAGTGGTGAGTAAAATTGTGTGAAGAAATTTATGGGCTTTAAAGTGAACTTAAAAGAACTTTAATTGAACTTTACGTAAATTTAAAAATAAATTAAATGAAGAAAAAATATAAATTTTTAAAAATGTACAAGAGATTCGAGTAGAATGCTTATTAAAAAAAAAACATATATGATAAAGAAGGATATTAAAAATATATTTGGTCATGTCTGTGAAAAATGTAGATATGTGTATGGATGAACATAAAAATGAACTGTTCAATTTGTATTGTTATAAATTATGCAACATACAAATATTAAATGCAGATGAAACGGAAAAATAATTTTTTTTATTTTTCAAATTAGGAAGTTTGATACCCAAAGTGTTTACGCTTTGACGCTGATATTGAGAATTTGACTTGAACGCATGGTCATTATTATTAAATCTTATATTTTTTATTCTGTTTGTTGTATTTGTATTAACGTTAGTTTGTGGCACGTACACCGCTCCATTGCACAAACGGTAAGGGGGAATGTGGGATTGTTTTCTTTGGTTTTTTTGCTTGAGTACCAAACATAAAAGACGCTGATGATAATTTATAGAATTAGTGAGAAAAATTCAAGTACATTTATTAGTGGGCAAGTGTGAATTTTTTGTATAAACACGCTAGTTAGCTGCTAAAATACACGATTATGTATGATACATGATTATGATCGATAGATATAGATAAATGATGCCAGTTAATGCGTCTTTGGGTAAATATATATATCTATAGTATAAACTATTTGTTTGTTTCCCCTTGAAAATTCCTAAGTGTGAAACGAGAAAAAAAAAACGTGGATGGTTTCTAACCCTAAACGTAAACGTGATTCATATTCAATCGAGTTGCTTTATGAATTTCTTTCTACCAAGTACGTAAAGATATATTTTCATTCTCATTTCGTGCTGTGAGACAGATAAATGTAAAAATATATTTTCTGTAAATTGTAAAATTCTAAAAGATTATTTGTACAACATGTCGCTGTTCTGGGAACGTTATGTACGTCCTGGCTTGATCCAGATGAGCAAGCAAGCCGAACTAATTCGTGAAAAGGCAACTGGTGCACTCTTGTGGAAGCGTGTCACCTTTCTGGTGGCCACACCAGCTATTGCACTCTGTATGATCAATGCTTATGCTAGAACCAAGCATGGCGAGGAGCAGCAACGTCCACAATTTATCAAGTATGAGCATCTGCGTCGTCGTAACAAACGCTTTCCTTGGGGCAACGGGGAGCGCAGTCTCTTTCACAACTCAAAAGCAAATGCGCTAACAGATGGCTATGAAGTCTAAATGCTGTCAGCGATGTTTGTTGTTCTAATCAGTTATTATTTTAGACTAACAATGTGTTTTCGTAGTTGGTAAGCACAGCACATCTCAAAAAAAATGCTTTTAAGCAATAACTTTCCTATTCCCAGATTCGTTACAAGAGCTGTTTCCAGAACTACATCAGATCCTTTTATATTAATATGCATTCAACATATACATATGTATCTATTCGTGTATATATGTATGTGTGTTAATAAAACAACTAAACGCGCACAGACACAAACACACACGCACGCAATCACAATTATTATTTGGGCTTTTGTGGGGCGTTGCCAAGACTGCTTTCGCTTTCTCAAAAAGTACGCACCTGCTAAATATTTGATAACAATAATATTTATACCTAATTTGCCATGCTGCACCTGTACTTGACTTACAATTATTTTGTAGTTTTTATTATTTCCCTCTGATTTTAATGCATAATATTTTTGTTATGTTTTTTGTTTGTTCAAAATTTATCACACATACTTTTACGATCGCAGTACGCACGATTGACCCTGAATCTTTGGGCGTATGCGTGTGTTTGGGCTTGTGTGTGTGCGTGATTGGTTAAATGTACCAGTTATATCGTTGAATTTTTTTTTTATAGCATAGCTAGTTGAAGAGATGTCTTGAAGTTCGTAAAGTTTTGTTATAAAGTTTATATAGTATAAACATTTGTATCCTTAAATATGTTTCGGAGCATATTGTTAGCAGGGTATTGCTTTTCCAGACTTCAATAATACCACTGCTAGGATATTCCTTTTTGAATATTCAGAAGTATACTATTATTTATTAAAGGCAAGTAAGTACAATATTTCGGTTGTTGCTCTACATTTTGTGGGTCACCAAGCACTTGTCAAGTGAGTACTCACAATTAATTGCTTGGTGCTTTGACTCAAAAAGAAAAGACGAGAAAAAAATTGAAAACAAAACCACGTCTGGGAAAAACGCGAAAACAAAACGTGTGCCCATGGCTTAAGGCAGAAATGGTGATCATCATTAATCAATCGCATTTTGTTTGGGATTGTTATGAATGAAGCGCTGTGTGTTCTTGTCAACAGCTACAGCCCTGAGCGGACGGACACAAAGGCACAGCCAGAGAGAAAGACAAGATAAACAAAGGCACAGCCAGAGAGAAAGACAAGATACAAATGTTTCTATAAGAGGGAAAGAGAAGACAGCTTGAGATACAAATCTGTATCTGTAACAATAATGTGTAGCGTCCTTGCATTGCTGCAGTCAATTGTTGGCAACAATTGCCGAAATCTCTACGAGATCTAAGCTAACTACTACAAAAATATCATTAAAGTAAATACGTGTGGTGTATCAATGCGCATACGACGTGTTGTTTCAAGCAATTCACACCGTTTTTTTATACCCTGATCCCATTAAAAATGGGGAAAAAGGGTATCATGAAGTTGTGCAAAAGTATGTAACAGGCAGAAGGAAGCATCTCCGACCCCATAAAGTATATATATTCTTTATCAGCATCAACAGTCGAGTCGATATAGCCATGTCCGTCTGTCCGTCTGTCCGTCTGTCCGTCTGTCCGTCTGTCCGTCTGTCCGTCTGTCCGTCTGTATGTATGAACGCGTCGATCTCAGAGACTATAAGAGCTAGAGACTCCAGATTTCGAACTTAAGCTCGCCTAATCCCTAGGCAGTACAAGTTTGTTTTCGATTTTCGATAACTCATCCCGTTTCCGATATACACATGTGATCGATAACAATAAAATCTTGAATTTGAAAAAACTTTAGATGGCATTTTAATTATTAATCAAAATAATAACAATCTGTGAAATTTTTATTAAAATCGGTTAAGAAACACCGGAGATATGGAACCTTGAAGTTTAGTATGCACTACACAGTATGGTCGTACACACACGCACAAATACTTGCAAGCACTGACTGTACGCGTAAAATATAGGGATCAGGGTATCGTCTAGTCGGGATTTCTCGACTAGAGCCTTCTTACTTGTTTTTTTTATGGGCAGGCACTTTCGATGATGATTTCCAGTTTATGGATGATGATGAGAGTGTTTACAGAAAAAAAAACCTTACGACATGCCCAACGACTTGCTCATAACGATCTTCAAGCCCTCCTTAACACACACACACGCACACACACAAATGACGTTCCCAGCAAATTAGACTCGAATCTTGTGTGTTTGTGCGTGTGTTTGTTGCACATAAACATCTGTGTGCGATATATATCTAAGAGCTATTAAAGTGAAGTGCGTTTGAGGGTTAATTTGCACGGGGGCTTAAGTAAATATATTTAACGCACTTGATTAAATTGCTCAAATGGCAAACAAATTATTACGAGTTGCCACTTGCCAAACCTTACTTAAACACTTACTCAAACATTTACTCTCCTTCTTCTGCTCTTCCTCGCTCTCTACCGCACATTTACACAGTTGGAGCGTGCCACGAAATCGGAACTGTGCAGCGCCCTTGCGTTAGTTGTGCTCACATTGAGCATTTACACATTCTACACACATCTACAAGCATATCTGAGATCTGTGCTTCTCTCGCTACGTCTCTCGGGACCACCATCGTTGCCCTTTTTGGGAAACTGTTTGCTGATCAATGAGAAGGATCGTAAGTATTTGAGAGAATTTTAAAACTAAACCACATATTAAAATTCGATTAATCACGTATACGCCATGTACTTTCACTTTGATCTTTTAGTTATGGGAAAACGAGCCGCGAAAGCCTTCGATCTATATGGATCACTTGTGCGAGTTTGGATTCTATTGTTTCCATTCTTTGTGGTTCTGCAGCCAGAAGATCTACAAGTCGTGCTCTCCTCTAAGAAGCACACAAACAAGGTGTTCTTCTACCGCTTGTTGCATAACTTTCTGGGCAATGGATTAATAACCAGCAGTGGGGACAAGTGGAGCACACATCGCAAGCTTATACAACCGGCATTTCATTTGAGCCTGTTGGAGAAGTTCATTGACACATTTGTGGATGCTTCGCAATCGCTGAATGACCACCTGGATGCTTCCGCCGTGAACATGGAGGTCAACATAGCCAAATATGTGAATAATTGTGTTATCGATGTGCTAAATGGTAAGTTTTTGAGTTAAGAGAAATTGCATAAACGTTTTTCTAATCAATCATATCAATGCAGAAGCTGTTCTGGGCGTGCCTATCAAGAAGAAGGGTCAAGATCTGATGGAGGAATCACCGTTCCGTAAGGGCAAACTAATGATGCCCGCACGCTTTGCGCAGCCCTGGCTGCTTCTAGACGCTGTCTATCAGCTGACAGCGCTGGCCAACGATGAACTTAACCAGAAGAAGCGTTTAAATGATTTTACACGCCAGATGATCAAACGACGTCGCGAGATTATGGCAAATAATAATGTGGAGCGCAAGTGTTTGTTGGACTATATGATTGAGATCTCGGAGAGTAATCCGGAGTTTAGTGAGGAGGACATTGTCAATGAGGCGTGTACATTCATGCTGGCTGGTCAGGATTCGGTGGGTGCCGCTGTTGCCTTTACCATCTTCCTCCTGGCACAGAATGCCGACTCACAGCAGCTGTGTCATGAGGAGCTGGAGCGCATCTTTGACTACAATAAACGTGCGCCAACGATGAGTGATTTGCGTGACATGCGCTATTTGGAGATGTGCATTAAGGAGGCACTGCGTCTGTATCCCAGTGTACCGCTCATTGCCCGCAAACTAGGTGAAGAGGTGCGTCTGGGCGCCCACACATTGCCCAAGGGCAGCAACATCTTTATCTGTCCGTATGCCACCCATCGCCTGGCACACATCTATCCCGAGCCAGAGAAATTCAAGCCGGAACGTTTTGCCACCGCAAACGTGGAGCAACGTCATCCGTATGCATTTATACCATTTAGCGCCGGACCGCGCTACTGCATCGGCAATCGTTTTGCCATCATGGAGATCAAGACAATTGTTTCCCGCCTGTTGCGCAGCTATCAACTACTACCCGTTCCTGGCAAGACAACATTTGAGGCCACATTTAGGATTACTCTGCGCGCATCGGGTGGACTCTGGGTGCGACTTAAACCGCGCCAGCAGCAGCATGATGCAGTCTAGTGGTTTGTAGTTAGTGTAGACATCGGACCAAGTCACCTGCGGGCTTGGAAATCCGTCAGAAGAAAGAAAGTTTGTAAGTTAAGAAAATCTGAGAAGTCCCTTCTAGTTACTCAAGAATAACATTGTATAGCTACTTTCGATAAGTTTACAACTTTTTATACCCTGATCCCATTAAAAATGGGAAAAAAGGGTATCATGAAGTTGTGCAAAAGTATGTAACAGGCAGAAGGAAGCATCTCCGACCCCATAAAGTATATATATTCTTTATCAGCATCAACAGTCGAGTCGATATAGCCATGTCCGTCTGTCCGTCTGTCCGTCTGTCCGTCTGTCCGTCTGTCCGTCTGTCCGTCTGTATGTATGAACGCGTCGATCTCAGAGACTATAAGAGCTAGAGACTCCAGATTTCGAACTTAAGCTCGCCTAATCCCTAGGCAGTACAAGTTTGTTTTCGATTTTCGATAACTCATCCCGTTTTCGATATACACATGTGATCGATAACAATAAAATCTTGAATTTGAAAAAACTTTAAATGGCATTTTAATTATTAATCAAAATAATAACAATCTGTGAAATTTTTATTAAAATCGGTTAAGAAACACCGGAGATATGGAACCTTGAAGTTTAGTATGCACTACACAGTATGGTCGTACACACACGCACAAATACTTGCAAGCACTGACTGTACGCGTAAAATATAGGGATCAGGGTATCGTCTAGTCGGGATTTCTCGACTAGAGCCTTCTTACTTGTTAATCCTTGACTTAGTCCTAAGATCGTTTTAAGCTTTTCTTTATAGGATTTCATGCAACAAAGATTTTTTAAAAGTTATTTTGAAAGAAAAGTTTGCAGCATTTCTTCATTGCGGTGCTTATTCTAATGCTTCTCATTTTAAGAAGAAACTTAGTTTCTTTCATTAAACTCTTGAAATAAATACTCGAGTATCTTCATGGCATGATTTGCCCATATTAAGATAGCGTGTTGGCTTCGTTACAATTTAACTTTAATTAGTATGGTAAATAGATATGTATGTATGTATAAATCGATACAATAATTTAAATATTTAGCCTTTGTCTAGCCTAAGTGCAGTGTGCGATGTGCAATGTGCCTGTGCCAAGTGCCTAATAAGTTTGTTGGGTGTATTTTATTTTGGATTCGGATTTTGATTATAATAAGTTCGGATTTGCATCCATCTATATATATATATATATGTATATATATATATATATATATATATGTCTATGCACATGTACATGTAGTATGTATATTCGAGTGTTTCGTACAGATTATCCTTGGGTTTGTTTTTTTTTTAAACACAAAAAATAAGAAAAAAAAATCAATATTTGCAATAATAAAGTGAAATAAGCGACACACACATAAAAAAAATAACAAGCTAGGACGTGATATTTTTCGTTTCGTTGAATCTATTGATGAGACTGCGCGCACGTGACTCGTGCCCATGACCATAACCGATCCCATTTCCATTTCCATTCCCCAGCCCATTGCCATTTCCTTGCCGCTGTGCGCTGGCCACCGTATGCTGTTGGGCAAGACGCTCTGTCGTCTCACGAACGCGATTGCTCAGCCGCGTTGGCGTTGCGGCTCGTTGGGGCAGCGGTGAACTAGGCATTGATTGGGTTTGCATTGGTCTCGCTTTACTGGCGACAATGTTGCTACTGCTGTTGCTAGCGCTGACGACGACACTTGACCGAATCGGATCAGCGGCGGCTATATAAAAAGATACAAATGATCATCAATGGAAATTGTGCATGTTATTGCTTAATGATTACATTTACTAATGCGGCCCATGCTCGCGACCTTGGCGATTTTGTTGGGATCTGTAGCAGGGGGCTTTTTAGCAGGCTTATTATATGCAGCTGCAGAAGCAGCAGCGGCGGCATTGGATTGTTGAAATTTGTGCTTCAGCTGGGACACCTTTGACTTGGACTCACAATTTGATTTAGTGCCATGCGGCTTCAGTTTTTCACGTGTGCAGCTATCTTCTAAAGATTTCTTACGCATTTTTATTGTATTAGTAAAGTCGGAAAGCATGATGGGTTCACTCTTGGCGGGCAGATCTAGGGACGGCATGCTGCTTACAAATGTGGAAGTTGTTGGACTGTCGGATATTTCAATTTGCCCGCTTGCTTTGGCTATCTGCTCCAGCTTGTTTTTGGCCAGTGTCAACAGAAGCGTTTCCTGTATACCCTGGCTGCCATTGGAGCATTCACTGTAGCCCGAGTCACTGCGTTCGCTGCACTGTGATTTGTCGCGCAGCTTCATAACTCCTGCAGTTGTCTTCCGCTTGTCCACATGCGGCATCTCTACACTGAAATCATCCTCCTCTTCGTTTAAGGAAGCCATTTGCGTGCCGCCCGCACTCGCACTGGCGGCAGCACTCAGCATGCCCAGGCCGGAGATTGATGGCCGTGGACTATTGCAGGCACCCATTGCAATGGCCGAATTGCGACGAGAAGCGGATAACGTTGCCATCCGACCCAGTGCCCGTATAGCATTGCCAGTTTTCTATTTAGGCGGCGCATAGCAAAGCGAAGCAGAACCAAGCAAGGCATATGGTTATAAACATAACAAAATGAAGGGAACATTTAGTTTTAAGCAGCTGTGACATAGGCAACCTATTTGACTAACCTGCCACTTGCGTCGTATTATAAACTTCTTAAGCTTATCTGTGCATATTTTGTTATTGCTGAGATTCTCGTCATGACGCTGGCAAAGCCACTTAGATTCCAGACACTGCTGTGCAGTCAGACGCGCCTCTTTGCGATGCACGAGTAGCTGCGATATAAAGTCTTTGGCCTCTTGAGAGCTGTGATAAAATAAAATTGATAGAATTTTAAGAAATAAGTTTAAAGAATGGATGTGTTGTTTAATACTTACACGCAATCGAAGGCCTCATCATCATAATCGTAATCTGCGCGCGTTATATTCGAAAAAGTTTCCACATCCGAGTCACCCATAAATGGTGAGAGGCCAGACAGACTATAAAAAAGGTGATAATATTTTAAATGCAGAGTAATTTGAATATTTATCTAGCAAATACCCTGTATCAATCAGATTTTATATATTGTAACACCGTTGTTGTGTTCATATTTAAATTTAAAGGAATTAAAGTTTTGTCTGCAAAATACATTTTTCAAGCTAACTAAATTAAACGAAGAATAAAAAAGCTTCACCTATACATATAAATGAGATGAGAAGGTACAACAAATTCTTAGATTGGGTTATTTTGATTTTTCAATTTAGGTTTTCTATTTCTATATAAACTCAAGGTTAATCATGAGGTTACATCAATCGATTTTAAGCTGTTACATTCATTAGATTTCCTGATTTGTATTTAAAATAACGTCGATCATGGAAGAAAAACCCCAAAGTTCTACAACTTACAGCACATAGCAAATAACACCAACGCTCCACATGTCTGATTTGAAATCAATAGGCTCATAGCTTATGATTTCTGGTGGTATAAACTCGGGTGTGCCAAAAAGCACACGAACTGGCGCCTTTGTGTCCAAGCGTTGCGCCAAGCCAAAGTCAATGATTTTTATTTGATGGCTAGTGCGTGTGTGGCACATAATATTCTCTGGCTTCAAATCCAAGTGAACGACACTCTGACTGTGCATATAGGCGACGCCTTCACAAACCTGCCGCAGGAACAGAATGCAATCCAGCTCAGTCAGCGTAAAATCATCGGCAACAACGCGTTCAAACAGCTCGCCGCCCGTAATGCTGTTGAAACAACAAAAGTTGAATGGAGTACTATTAAACACTTGTTGGACTCTACTCACTATTCCATGACCATGACGATTTCACGAGCGCCCTCAAAAGATGCGGCCAGCTGCAGTAGCTTGGGATGTTGCAGTGAACGCATTATCGAAATTTCTTCAAGCACTTTTTGACGATCACGTGCCTTAATGCACTTGATAACCTTGGCGGCGAGCAATTGTTCTGGCTGTGAGCGCTCCTGCACCTTATAGACTACACCAAAACGTCCCTTGCCCAACTCCTCGATGATGTCAAAGCGTGACTTAAAATCCCCACCAGACTGTACACACACAGTGCTTTGAGAATCTGTTGATGTTGCGTCTCCAGCTGTACTTGTCGCTCCAGCTGCTGTTAAGGCTGTTCGTGTTGTTTGAACCAGTTCGCTGACCCGACTGGGTGCACTGCGTCCATGTATGTTTTCGGCACGTACACGAAATCTGTACTGTAGCTGTGGCAGCAGATCTTTAACAGTATAGGCTAACGTATCCACAACGCGAGCCACCTGCTGCCAGTCAGCGTGATCCTTAACGCTATCACAATCCGATGGTTTGCAGCTTTGCATTTCAATGCTGTCGAGATAAAAATGTAAATATCAAAAGTTTAAAAGGCAATCATTATGTGGCACTTACATAAAGCCGGTTAACATGCAGCCACCATCGTAGGGTGGACCACACCAGGCAACTGCTACACGATCGGGTCCAAGCGAAACGCTAGGCTGTCCACTTGGCGGTTCCGGTGGACCCTCGACGGCAACTGAGGCTGCCGCCGCCTCCACGCCATAGTCATTCATTATTTCCGCTGTGTACTTGCCGCTGTCATCAGCCGAGATGTTGGTTATATAAAGTGTCGATAGTTGCGCCGTTGTCCGGATTGTCACATTGGCGCCCTCAACAATGGCGCGGCACTGTAAAAAAAAGGGTAAGGGTGTATTTAATATTGCGGCTGCTGCCCTAACCTTCGTTAAGCACAAAAAGAAACACTTTTAACTATATTGTTGTTTTGTTTAGCCGTTTGCGGTTTGCAACAACTACGTACGTGCATTCATTCGTACATACACATCAATACCGCAAACTGATCGTGACACAGTCATAGACCCTAACTAACCCAGAGATGTGAGACCGGAGACTAGACACAAGCGACTTGGTAATGTGCTTAATGCCCATACGAGGCAAAATAAGATAGAGAATAATCTTATGGGGCGTCTTATATGAACATATAGATAAAAGCATGACATGGGATAATGGGCATAACAACTCTGCTAATCTTCGAGCTGTTGACGGCATTTTGCCTAATTAGGTCACCTGTCAAAATCATTGCGCAACTAAAGTTCCTTTCTAGGTTTGCTCAATTTGTTTTCAAAACAGAAAAAAAAAATACAATTTGCATAAAGATCTATATGTGATAAAAATGTAGGATCGGCAGCTAAGTAGGTCCGAGGGCAGACAAGCCTATTAAACTTATAAGCTCTGGTATTAAAAATAAAACAATAAGTAAACGACAGCGTAATACTCTCACAACTTATAAAAATGTATGTATAGCTATGGACACAGCCTTTTCTAATTAACAATTTATGTAGGTTGATACCCAAGGCCCTACTAATATATTTTGAAGGGTTAGGAAGATGTTAGAAAGAATTTTATGGCCATATTTTTATAAGTTTCTTGAAACGACAACCTTTATCATTCAAAAGTTGATGTTCTACTAACTCACTACTAACTAAATGTGACAACAAATAATTAAACTCATTTTTATACGCACCGCCTTGTACCAAATGACTTTCGTATTGGGGAATGGCTCATAGTGCACACTCAGTTTGACATCGCCGCCAATAAGTGCGGTGCAGTCTTCCGGGCCTCTCGAAATGCAACTGCTTGGAGCCAGTGATAAATTGTTACACTCCCTGTTGTTGTTGGAACAATTATTGCAGTTGCTATTGCTGTTAAAAGGCAACACCAGAAGACTGGTATAGCTGCGTGTGGCAGGCGTACGTCGTTCCTCCGATGGATGATGTTTTACTTGCAAGCGAACTTCACCGCTCTGGGCCAACTGAACGTTTCGCAAACGCAGCAAACGAATGCCGTTCTCTGGATACGACTCCAACTGTAATGAAGACAAAGCGTTTTTATTATCTGTGTATTTTTAAAGTGTGAAAACAGCTGTCGCACATGGAGAAGAGTAAATAAATGAGTGCGACTCAATGACAATGAAATACATATGTACACCTAGTTAAGTTGGTATAAATGTTACTGAACAATTGAAATTCACAGAGCGAAGGAATGTGAGGCGCCAACGGCCAAAGTTAAACTGAGAATGACGCGTCACCAATTAATTATTGAGAACATTTCCAAAAGGCCGAGCTATCCAAAGCAGTCGGATTTATATATCGGGATCGCGATGTCGTCGTCGGTTTCGGAATCGTAAGTTTGAAACTTTCACGCTTCGCTCTTAATTTCATTTGGCGCGCACAAACAATAACAAATAAGCTTATCAGAGCCGCTTGCTTATAGATACTATGTATATGGGTATCTACTATTTGTGATATCGATATCGTTGCGGATCATATGTAAATTGTTAGCTTTTGCATACCTGTGACATTTTGTCACGCCGTTTTGGGATTCCACGATACGAACTAATTGCAAAAGCGAACAGCTCAGCTTGAACGCTATTGAACGAGTGGTTTGCGCTCCAATCGGGCATCGCAGCAACCGATTTGGAATCGGTCGCGGCGACGTCAACAGCGACAGCAACGTCGACGCCAGAAGCGTCACAAACATCGTTTGCATGCGTTGCGCATACCGCGGCAATTTTAATCTTTTTTTATTTTTGTCTCCGTTTTCAATTTCTTATGGTACATATATTGAGCTGTTTATATCTGTGTGTTTATCGTTATGTTATTATTATTATTGTTTTCACCACAGAAACACTCGACGTTGAGAAGGTGTGAACGAGCTGCTTTTGTGTCTGTACGCTTTCCAAAAAGAGGGTTTAGTTAAGTTGTCATTAAATATGATAATAAAATATCTTATCGGTGGGAAGATGAGTTCTTGCGTATGTAGTACATTTTGTTTATAAGCTTTTTACTCGCTTCTTATATCTTTAAATATCACTGCTTTATCTTATATATATTTGAAAAGGCATCTAATCTTCGGTGTACCATATCTTGGTTACCAAAACAGCCAGCGGCAAGGCAGCTTGAAGTGCTCAAGCGCATCAAGAGACAAACAATTCGGGCCAGAAAGGTGCGCAAACGAATTGCTTCATTAAAAGCCCTAACGTATTGGGTATATTGGCAATATCAGCCGTCTTAAATAAGCCTAAATATGTAAGAGCAAACCAAGGTTGGTGTGCTGAGCACTGTTTTGAATTTCACATTTAGGGTCGTGTCTTACGCACCGACATGTTTTGTGAGTCATCCTCGATGAGTTTTCCATTGAGATACCATTCGGTGTCCGCTTGGCTGGGGTAAACACGCGCATAGTAGAGCGCTTCCGCTCCTGACGCACACACCACCGGCAGCGGTGTCTTTAGCAGCTGTATACTCTCATCGCTTTGCGAGAGATCGCGTTCCAGCACGCACAGTTCACCGCTGCTGCGACAGTCGCAGTTGCAGTCAACGTTGGCGTCGGTGTTGGTGTCATCATCGGCATGAGATGTGTACACCAGACAGCTGTAGATGCCCGAGTCAATGTCAAAGGCGTCGTTGATGCGCAAACAGAGACATCCATTGCCGTGATCGATGTAACTAACATGAAATTGAAAAAACAAATCTCATGTCAGTTATGCATAAATAATACAGGTACTCATAAAAAGCGGTTGACAGCTTACTTGAACTCCTCGCTGTCGGGCAGTATTTCGCCATTACGCAACCAGACGTAGGTGTAGGGCTCGATGCTATCGATGATACAGCAGACATCGATCACTTCGCCCTCAACTGATTTCGTTATCTCCGGCAACGGCTCAACAATTGTAGCGGGGCAATGTTTAATATCAGTGCTAGACTTATGGAAGTTTACTTCAATGGAGCTAATTAGGGGATCATGTTCGCCGCTTATAATGCAGGTATAGACGCCCTGATCTTCTAACGTAACGTTATCCACAAACAGCATAGCCTCATCCTCATGCAGCACAATGTGCACTCGTTCCGACGGATCCAGTTCAACGTTGTTATGATAGAACCTCACCGAGGGCACCGAGGAGCCACGAAAGCCGCTCGCCAGGGCCATGCGACCGCCAATAGCTGAAATAATCTTTGTTAGATTTAATGAACAGCAAATAACATAAACAGGTATTTTACCTGTAGATGGGCCCATGATTCGCCGGTATAGATATGCATTGCGTCGGGAGGAAGATGCACGAACGCTACGCGTTGATGGCGATTTAGAGTAGCGTGAACTGCTTATTACATCCAGGCGAGCGGTGGCTTCAATGCGTCCGAAGTCATTCTCTAGCGTGACACGATAGAGTCCTGCATCGTCAAAGCCAACCTCATCGATCTCAATAAAACGCAAATCGTCAACTTCCTTGACCGATAAACGTGTGGTTGGCGTGACAATCAGACCATCCTTGTCCCAGGTGGCCCAGGGCGTGGGATGTCCAGCAATGGCGCACTGGAAACGCACACTGTCGCCCTCCTCAACGACACGATTGTAAGGAATGGCTAGGAATTTGGGTGCCGATATGCAACGTGCATCACTACGCCGCCGCTCCACAGAGCCCACGGAGCGCATATCTATGCTGCTGTTGCGATATGAAAGTCTCATTGGTGAAAAGCTACGGTTTGGCGTCGATCTTGGCGTGGAACGTGGTGTCGAGTGTGCCGATAGCAGAGCACTTGGCCTTGTCAGTTGCCGACTAAGCATATTCTCCTTTTCCTCGGGCACGTCAACGATTATACAGGCTGATGAAAGTGAGCGTCCCACTGAATTCTTAGCCACACATGTGTATTCACCCTCATCCTCGGGATAAATGCGTGGTATGCTTAGCGTTGCCTTCATGCCGTCATACGACATTATGTAGTCTCTGTCGTTAGGTATGACATGGCCATCCTTTTCCCAGATTATATACGGCTCCGGCATCGCCTCCACATGGCACTCCAACGAGATTGCGTCGCCATCGCAACAGCGCAAATTTCGCAAGTTGCGTACGAAGCGCGGCAGAGTCTCAATGTTACTATAAAAAACAGCATAAATATATTAAGCATAATGCAAATGTACTAACTCATAGCCAACACTTACCCATGTCGTGTGTGAACTTTGTCCATGCGATTTTCTTTAAGTATATCTGCAGGAAAAATACAAAATATTATTTTTGGCGCCGATTTTTGGCTTAAGAAACTTTCGTTACACAACTGTTGAGCCGCAATGAACGTGAGCCACCGCTGCGTTAGGTTAAATTTTTCAGCCCTGGTATAGCTATTTATAGCAGCTCATTGTAGTAGACTGTGGCTGCTGCCGTCAACATCGAGTTTGTGTTTATATTTGTTTTTAATGCAATTTTGCGTAATAAGTAAAAATGCGTGGCTTAATAATTGTGCCCATGGACTTGGAACCAGGTTTTCGCAAAGCAGACATACACAGCATACCCACAGTAAGCAGTGGAATGATCTTTAACTATTTCTCATCAGCCAACGACAACAAAATGTATGGCCCGCCTTTTTATTATACACAATACATATACAAATATATATATATAATGCTTTTTGCAGCTGCACGGAAAACAACGATTTGTTAATAGACTACGTGCAATTGCGCCGAGAAGCCGAGATATGTGAAATAAAATCATTGGTCTTCTCAGCTGCCGACTTTACGAACACGGAAACACATGCAACTGTGGTAGTCAAGGTAGTCGAAGACGCGAATTCTATTACAGATGGCCAATGCAGTCAGTGTGTCAGTGTTGGTAAGCCAGTGCATTTAATTGATATTTGGCAACTCAATTTATAAGTTTTGTGTGCTTCTTCAGTTATTTGTCAGCATATTGTGGCATTTGTGTTTTGGCTACACAACAAGAGCACGGATAAAAGACCCGCTGCTGTGCTGGAGTTTTGGGGCAATGAACTGGAAGCACTTGTGCAGCCAGAACCAACAAATGCCGTACGGATATGCGATATGTTGCCGCCCACACAGAAAACTGATGATGATGCGCCCAGTCCGAGCGCTAGTGAGGAACAGGCCTTTCTCGAATCTGTGCTGGAAGATCTGGCCATATGCGGACGCGACTCAGCGCTGTATCGTCAGTGCGTAGAAATCAGCGATGGATTCGAGTCCATCCTAGTGCATAACGTAATGCTAAAAGCAACGGAATACAACATCTATGATGTGCACAGCTTCTTGCAGCACATGGAGCTGCAGGCGCAGGGCGGATTGTTAGAAAGCCTTGGCGAGGTGACAAAACAACAGTATAAATCAAAGCTGTGGATTGAGACACAATATATGCGCATACGCTGTTCCATGATGCACATGATCGCAACGCGCAAGACTCCCGAGGAAGACGAACGGATCTTCAACATGCTCTTTTGCAACGGTCGCGATGAGAACATTGAGGATCGTGTGCAGCAAAAGCAGCATAAACGTTTTATATTGAAACAGACTGAAAAGCTGGAGAACAAGGAGTACTTTGAATGCGGTTTAATGCTCCACGAACACTATCCGTATTTGTGTGGTGCACCAGATGGCATCACAGATGATCATATTGTTGAAATTAAATCACCAAAGACTGAGGAAGACTTTGAGAAATATCTCGAGGCTCGCGAATCCATTGCGCCCAAATATATGGCACAAATCCAAACACAAATGTTCTTGGCAAATGTGAAAAAAGCACTTTACTGTGTGCTGAGCCCCACATTCGATACAAACGGAGCTCTACATTACGTTTGGGTTCAAGCTGATCACGAGTTTGTTGCCAGCCTTTTGGCCATGGCTGATGAGTTTTGGAAGGATGTCGTCTACCCACGTCTTGTTAACATATATCCACTAACTGTATAATTCTGCACATGCTGCAATAAACCAAATCTCCCGACTGCTAGTCATACAATAAATAAACTTACCTTTGGCGTAAATTTGCAGTGATATTACAGCCTTGGCCTCGCCATGACAATTGCTGGCTATAATTGAATAGGTGCCGGTAAAATCCAATTTGGCGCTGGGAATCTCCAAACGATACTCTGGTCCCTCGCCAATACGTCTAAAAAGAGGCGCGTCCTTGTAGTACTCTGGCTGCAATTGAGCAGAATTAAAAAAAAAAAAAACAATTCTTAATATTTGACAATTGGAATGTGGCGGCAGCTGTAGCAGTTATAAGGACCGTCACCGATCTCACTGAATGCATGAATCATGTGAGTCGTTTATTATCTTTTTGTTGTTGTTGTTGTTTTGCACAACTTATGGCCATATAAGCACAAAATTTAATTTCGCGACTGTCAATAGGAAAACTGGTATAATTCATACTCGTGTGTATGTTTTGTTTATACGTATGTGTGTGTGTGTGTGTTTGGGTTGCCCACCCTGACCTCCTGCTTCCTTGGTACGAACAGCGGCACGATTGTGGCTAATAATTTTTTTGTTGTTGTTGTTTTTGTTGCAGTTGCCTTTTTGGCTCTGGCCAACAGTCGTAATTGTTTGTAATACATACAGCAAAAAAAAAACAGCAACAACATCAAAATACAAGCATGTTATTTGATATGGGTTGAACTTGAATTAGCGTTTGACAGCAGATCGGCTTTATAAGAACTAAACTGCCCATTTTCTATGCATGGCTCTCTATGTTAGTGTCGTTCTATCTGTGTGTGTGTGTGTTAATTGTATAACAACTACGATTGAGCGCGATGTGTGACGCAGGTGTTTGGTAACCCGAGTATGAAACAGCTGCAGTTATACAAAATAAAAAAAAAAAAAACTATTGCTATTGTTATTTCCACGAGGGGGAAAGCTATTACAATTTTGTCACGCACTGCACATTTGATAAGAAAAATTAATTTTATTTTTATTTTTATACCCTGAACCCATTAAAAATGGTTAAAAAGGGTATAATGGTTTTCTGCAAAAGTATGTAACAGGCAGAAGGAAGCATCTCCGACACCATAAAGTATATATATTCATGATCAGCATCAACAGCCGAGTCGATATAGCCATGTCCGTCTGTCCGTCCGTCTGTCTGTATGTATGAACGCGTCGATTGGGTATCGTCTAGTCGGGTTTTCTCGACTAGAACCTTCTTACTTGTTTTTATTTAGAAATCACAAATTAAAATATACTTTTGGGTCAAAGTGTGAATATAAAAAAGGCTTTAATAATATTTGCACATTCAAAACTGCCTTGATTCATTTAGTTGCTTAACTAGTTTTGTTTTAAATGTATCACATTGTTATTTAACTTCAAATTGATTAGATTTGATTTAATATGTTTATTATTTCTCATACCTTTACTTCACTTTGATTTGTTTTTGTTTTTTTTTTTTGGTTAACACTTTGCCAGTTATAAACGGATCAATTATGACTTTCTTAAATTTATCCGCAGAAGCAACTGTTATTAATTTGTTTTTAGATTAAACTGTGGCGATTGTGTCGAAACGTTGACACTTTTATATATTTATGCGAAAATTGCGGAAATCAATGTGGAAATGAAATAAATTTGTTTGCATTTCCTTGATACGAGTAGGGCCCACAGAATTAACTGTTTCTCTTTGGCGTTGGCGCACTTGCACTTGAATTTTTGATATTGCAACGAGATATTGTGAGCAACGACAGACAACAACCAACGACGACGACAACGACAACTGCGACCCACAATTGTTGGCGCCGTAAAAGCAACTGACTCAACAATGCGACTTCGGTGCTGCACAAGCGCTCGCAACCAGCTACTACTGTTGATTTGACATCTCTGACGTCACTTGGCTTACAGATAATATGCATGTATGTGTTTGTGTGTACTCACATTAAGAAAATCACGCAGCCAGACAACATCGGGTTTGGGATCGCCAACAACTTCGCAAAATATGATGACGTTGTCACCCTCATAGGCCTCACTGGAACGCGGCTTTACCACAAACAGCGGCTCCTTGGAATAGCTGCAACAACAAAGCATAATCAATAGGTTTTTTACTTTGGGGTGTCAATAGTTATTTAAGCGCTAATATCTAGTTTGGTGTTGGAGTCAAACAACAAACACCGTAAGTAACAAGTTTGTGTTATACTATATAAACGATGAGAAATAAGTTGTTCATAGCTGCAATTGTTGTGATCCGATCGGAACGTAAATAGTTAAGTAATTGAATAAATCGACAACAAGCAATTAAAAATGGGTTCGGTTTTTGGTTTTATACATAAATGTATATTATTATTAATTTAGGTTTTAGAAAATATTAATACTCACGGCATATCGCTCGTCTTGATGCTGGGTATTTCGAGTGTGCGTTGTGGTGTTCCTGTCGCCACTTCGATCTCGTCGATGGCCACACGACAGATGGTCTCCACCTTGCCAACGACATTGGAGGCAACACAAACATATATGCCGGCATCACTTGGCGTCGCATCGGCAATGATCAGTTCCACAAATCCAGTGGTGTCGAGTGTGGCAGATATGCGTCGACTGGGACGCAGGCGCATCCCATTGCGATGCCACGTGACGCCCACTGAAGGATATGCCTCAACTTTGGTGGATAGACGTATTTCGCTACCCTCGCGGAACACATAGAAGGGATCAAGGGGCACATAAAAGTCCGGTGAAATATAGGCGCGAATGCCCTTGTCCACCACCAGGCAGCTGTGACAGGACACGGAACCCAGTTCATTCTTGGCCGTGCAAGTGTAACTGCCGCTATCATCCAGCGATGTCGCTGCAATCTCAAGCGTGAAGAACTGACCCTCGGCTGTGATGAGATGTCGTCTATCGCAGTTGATCAGCTGTCCATCCTTATACCATAAGATCTCTGGTGCCGGAAAGCCCACAATCTGGCAAGTGAGACGCACTGGATAGGTAACCTGAATACGGCGATCACGTAAACGCATTGTAAAGATCGGCAGAGATTCACCCATTTCAGCCGGATGACGCCCGTGAGCAATTTCCTTAAGGCGCGAGTCAGCCTCATAGATCCTAGCATCCGAAACGACCTGGAGGCGTGCAAAGGTTGAGACGCGTCCCTTGGAATTGGTTGCCTCGCAGGTGTAACGCCCCGAATCAAGCTCACTAACGGTAGTTATGGTTAAAGCACAAGTAGAACCAATCTGACGAATTTTGACACGCTCCGAGCTGTTGCTTAGCTGTATGCCATCCCTGTACCAGGTTATATTTGGACGCGGTGCGCCACGCATGTTGCATTGCAGCGTAAATGAGGAGCCAAGAAGCGCCTTCACCTGACCCGGCAAAATCTTAACAAACTCTGGCAGACATTCGACGCCGCCCACCTGCAGTGGCGAACTGGTCTGCACTGTTGGACCCCAGCCATAGCGATTCTTTGGCGTCACACGGAAATGATATTCCACATTGGGCTTAAGGTTAAAGGCGTCAAAAGAGTTTATGGGCGTCAGACCCAGTTCGCGCCAGTAAGCACCACCTTCGTGACCAATAATCCAAGCCTCCACTTTGTAGGCAATGACAGGAGCAGAGTTAACGCTTACCGGCTTACCCCACGAAAGTGATAAGTGGGTGGGTCCCGAGTCAACCACCAGTGGTTCGGTGGAAATGCAGGCTGGGGGATCTAAAGTATGCAGTGCGAATTGATTGGCATAAGTCATATTGAACTGAGAGTGGGAGAGTATAAGGGGAAATCAAACGCAGTACGCCCCGGAGAAATATATATTTTATTTTCGTTTTTTTTTCATGTTTTGTTTTCGACTACGTAAATGTATAAGCTGGATTGCTGTGCTTTATATAATACGCTATTTATAAGTAAATAAGTCAATCGTTCAGAAATACTAACAAAAGATAAATACACGGATAATTTCTTTTAGTTTTTGGTAATTGGATTAAATCTCACAGGAAATTTGCTTTTGAGAAGTTTCTTGATTAACGGCACAGAAGGCAAACAGTTTGGAGTTGAAGCGATCTGCAAAATATATATGCGTATATATTGGAGAGTGTACAACCGTTAAAAGGAACACATACGGACAAACGGAATGAAACAACTTAAAGACAAGTGGAGTTAAATGAAGACATAAAATGATCTCAAAGGAGAGCACAGAATTTAGAATTCATTGAAACACTTCAGTTGGACAATAAATTACAAAACAAAATGGAGTTAACAGCAAAGAAACTGTGGAGTGAAACACATTTGAATTGGTTTAATAACTTACCTCTGAAATACGAAGTTTCACTGTAACTTTCGAGGGGTTGGCCCCAGCGTGGTTGCGTTGGAGTTTCAGAGCGAGCGCGTGGTTTAACCTATATATGATTTTGTAAGTGTAGTCAGAACGATATTATTGTTTATTTTTCTTTCTTTAAATGAACACATATAGTCGGGTAAGTAGACTTAGAGCATAAATATTTTGGAGCTTTTAGGAAGGCGTTTAAAATTTGCGCAAACTGTATATGTATATATATAAAGATAAAATGAAATAAGCTTTATTCTTTCTTTTTGGGCGTTTTAATCTAAAAAGAGAAAAAGCGTAAGGAGAGAAAGAAAAATAATAGCATTGGTTAGATAGCACAAGCGTTAGAAAAATAGCCAAACATTTAGGGACAGCACTGTGACAGTAGAAAACACAACAAACAAAAAAAATACATTTAGACAGTACGTACTGTAATGGTGACAAATATTCTGTCTGTTCCAAAGTCATTGCGTGCGATTACGAAATAGGTGCCGGAGTCGGAGATCTGCGACTTTTGCACTGTGAATCTGGTATAATCATCGGACACCTCTTTGCTGACGCGATCTGATTGGGTTATGTCCTTGGTGCCCTTCATGAACACAACTAATATATTTAAAAAAAAGACAAGTAGTATTGAGATTTCAGTTTCTCGTAGTATGTTTGTTTTAGTTCTATACTTACGCCTTGGTTTCGGATCACCCGCAATTCGGAAGGACAATGAGAAAGGATCACCGACAGCAATCTTCATTTCGGTTTCGGGTCTGGATAGGAAAAGCGGCGGACGAATGTCCTTTTCAACGCCCACAGCGACATCAATGTTGACATGCGATTCAATTCGTCCAAAAGCATTCGATGCAAGACAAGTGTAGGTACCCTCATGTTCCTCACCCGCATTCATGATGGTCAGCGTATAGATGCCACGTTCGTTTAGGGTCTTTACAGTGGGACCATCGACTGGCCTACGATGGCGTAACCACTTTACTTCAATGGGCGTGCTTGACTGCATAAATTCGGCCGAGATGGCAACAGTACCGCCATGGCAGACGGTTTGATTGCCCAGTGGATTGAGGAAGTGAGGCTTGTTGGGATCACGATGGAAGAAGCCGGCAGTTTTCTCTAAAGTGAAACGTTCGCGACCCTTAAAGTCTACATGATGGGTCATTTTGTTTTGGGCACCCTCATTGCTTGCTACGCAGAAGTATACCCCCGAGTCCTTTTCGGTGGGATTGCGTATGATCAGCTTGGAATAGCCATCGGGTTGATCGATTTGTTGATATTTTTCATCATTACCAATGGGCTCAGTGCCTTTCATCCATTGAATCTCTGGGCGGGGCTGGCCACGCACGCGACAATCCAGAACCAACTCATTCTCATTCAGAGAATACGTGTCTGTGGGAAGTGTTTAAGCAAAAAAAAAAAAAGATAAATAAAAGGAAATCTCAAATCAATATTGACAAAGCGGTTAGAACAGCAAAGAAAGTAAACGCAGGGCATAAATGCTTAAGGAGACGTGGCTTTTCGTGTTGCTCATCCTTGTGAAATACCTCGAATTGGCTGCGTAAAAGTACTTGGCATAGATGCCTCCCTGAAATGCTTGTACACACGCAACTGCGCATGGGTTAAACTCTCTCCAAAATCATTGATGGCCGAGCAAGTGTAATTTCCACTGTCATCCGCGACAGCGTCATAAATCTCCAGTGATGCCTCTCCGTTTTGGTAGACCGTCTCATAGCGTGAATCTCTTGGCAATGGCTTGTGGTTCTTTAGCCACTCGATGTGTGTGTTCTCATCGCCAGAAACTGTGCACAGAAATCGCACATTGGCGCCCTCCGAAATAGTTCGATCGTGTAGATAGCTATGGAACATCGGCTTCGTCTGAGTAACGCTGCGCAGAACGCGGTTTCCAGCGCGATTTATATCACTATTTCCATTCACATAAGCGCTGGATCGCGGCTGGTCATCCAATATCTCACATCTTTGTGAGACAGAAACATTGTCGTACTCGGAATTCATAAGACGCTTTAGGTCAGCAGCCCGTATGCAACAGCTGATGGAATCAATGCGATCGTCGTGCTCCGCATAGCAGGCAAAAGTGCCACAGTCCGAGGGTATGGGATTTCTTATGATCAGCTTCCGTTCGCCGCCCATCTCATCTACAAACCTATAACGATTGTTGCAGATTGTGTGATCATCGCGCATCCAACTAACATTGGGACGTCCGTTGACCTGACAGCTCAACGTTATCTCATTACGCTGTGCATCAAAGGACTCTGCAAGTAAGTCAATAAATTAATTAATAAAAAGCGAAGGTGAGTATTTAGTATTAGTTCCTCTAAAACCTACTTTTAATGCCCTCCAGAAAGCTTTGTGGTAGTCGACCGCTTGTCTCGTCTAGCACAGTAAGTTGACCATCGCTTTCGACTGTCTGCTTGCTGTTCTTCACAACGCATCTGTAGTGACCGCTATCCTTAGGCCGAGCATCATAGATTTCCAGACTGATAGCACCATTAATATTATAGATCTTGTGGCGCGCATCCTTTGTAATACGCTCGTCGTTTCTTAGCCAGTGAACATCCTCGATAAAGCCAGTGACATAGCATATAAGCTGGGCCTTGTTGCCGCTACTGATTGTCATGGTCTTGAGACTGGTCTCTAGACTAAGTCTTAGTTTGGCTTCTCGTGCCCTGGTCTTTGCATCTATCGTGGAAGTTTCAGCAACTGTACTTTGACAAATCTCGTGTCGCCTTAAATCTTGTTGAACTTGATCATTTGTTTTCTTTTCAAGTGTACGTTGTCTCACATAATCGGACGCTTGCACAAATTTGCTTATTTTCATTTGACCATTTTCGCTCTCTGCGTAGCATGTATACAGTCCTGAGTCATCAATACCAAAGGATGTAATAGTTAGCTGCTTGACACCATCAGCTTGCTCGGCATATTGATACTTTGCCGTCTCGAGAGGTAATAGGGTATTATCCCGCTGCCAGAAGATGTGTGGCTTAGGGCTGCCCGACACTTTGCATTCGAGCGTAAGTTGATTGTTTTGGGAATAATACGCGTCTGCAGGGGGTGGACACAAAGAAAGAGACACAGTATAACAATGAGACAAGGACAACAAATATGTGGACTAGGTTTCCTGCCTGTGTTAATAAATACTTAAAGCTACAGCTGGATAAAATACATAAACTAACAGCATACCTCTACGTTTCACTTGGACGCACATTTAGTAAGTAAATTTAGTTAGGTCCTACCTTTGATGCCCACTGTAAAAGTGGGTGGGATGATCTCAACTTTACCCGTACTGTAAACGAACAGGTTGCAAGTGCTAACAATTTCATTTTCGGATCCTCTTACTCTTAGCGTATATTCTCCAGCTTCCTCCTCAGTAACGCCTACCAGATTAAGCCAGGCAATGCCATCCTGCATGGACATTTTACTCTTAGGGCCAAAGGTGATTGGTTGATCGCCATGGAACCACTTGGCCGTTGGATCTGGTCCATCAATATTAACCATCCATTTAACGTTGCTGCCCGACAGTACGGTACGGTTAGATAGGAAGTTACGGAAGTAGAGACGCTTCTTTAGATCGGGTGGTGGTGGCACTTCACGCCTGGAGCTTGTTTGCTCCTCCTCATCATCCTTCTTAGGCTTTCGTACTCTCCTCTCACCACCATCTTCTTCGCCCCCTTCACCCTCAGCAGCTTCACCACCCTCACCATCACCAGCGGGCTTTGGTGGCGGTAGACCCTCTCTGGGTGGTGACCTAGGTCGCACTCGTATGCGAGGCTCGACGGTAACCATGTGAACGATTTCCGAACTACCCTCGCGATTCTCGGCGTGGCAAACGTATTTGCCGCTGTCCGCAGGTTTCGGATGACTAACGAACAACTCACAGGTGCCATCATCGTGATCTACCTGGTGGTACTTTTCGTTGTTCTCCACCTTAACGCTATCTTTGTACCATGTTACCGTTGGCGTGGGCAGACCGCGTACATGCACGTCCAGCTGCAGCTCGTTGATCTTGCCATGCAGCGTGTCCTTGATATTGCGCGTAAATGTTGGTGGCACATCGCCAGTGCCGGGATCTGCGTAAACCTCCAGACGACAGGAAGTTGAGGCTTCTCCAGTTTCATCACGTCCCCAGCACTTGTACTCGCCATTGTCCTCGTCGGTGGCGCTTGCAATCTCCAAGAGACAGAGGCCTTCGCTGTAACGTCCACGAATCTTGGGTCCATTTTGAATTGGCTCGTCGTTCTTGAACCATTTTACCTGTGGCTCCTTGGCCTCCAAAAAGCAGGAGATCTTTACCTTAGAGCCTTCGGCCACAACGCGATCCCTCATGGACGTGCTAAAGTGTATGCCTATGTTCTTTTCTCGCCGCTTGCTTGACATGCTAGCCGAATCTGAGGCATAGTCCGTGGCCGATGATGCACCCTCATCCTCCGCATCTCCCTTCTTGCGGCCACGGCGCTTGTCTTCGGTATCTTCAGCCTCCGCTTCGTTGGTCGCTGCTTTAGGTACCGGCTTAACAGCTGGCTTCTCCACCTCCTTGGGTCGCAAAAGGTTCTTGTCTGCATGGAAAACACCGTGTATATTGTCTGCAATGTGCGATGCCTTGCCCTCAAACCGAACATAATGAGAAATCTCCATTTTGCCAGCACGACTTTCTGCCTTGAGCACATATTTGCCCGAGTCATTATGATCGGGACGATCAATGATGAGCTCACAGGTGCCATCCTGGTGCTCAATTATTTGATGACGTTCGTCGTTTTGAACCTCCATACTGTCCTTGAACCACTGCACCTGAGGTGTTGGCAGACCCCTTACAGCTGTCTCCAGTATAAGTTCATTCGAATTCAGATGATAGTTATCTGCGTGAATGAAGGTTGTTATTATTGCATAAAGATGCAACACCAAAAAAAAAAAACAACAGAAATGCAAAAAAGACTTGCGTAATACCAACAAAAAATTGTGTTGCACAATCGTCTATGGCATTGATCTATTTATGTCAAGCTCTGATAAGACAATATGAACGTGCCAAACGTGAAAAACACAACAACATATCGGTCTCCTACCTTTTAGCGAACGTATGAACACGGGCTCCACATCGGTGTTGACCTTCGGCTGATAGACGTGCAGCATGGCAGAAGTGGTTATCTTGCAGAATTCATTTTGGGCAATTATTGTATATGTGCCGGAATCATCGGCCGAGGCATTAGTAAACTCCAGCACGGCCAAACTGTCGCGATTCATGTTGCGGATGTTTGGTCCGTAGGTTACATTTTGATCATCCTTTTGCCATTTGATTTGTGGTTGTGGTCCGCCCACGACTGCCTGCAGCTTGACCTTGGAGCCTTCGGCGACGTACCGATTGGATAAATTTACCGTGAAATAAAGCATTTGCTTGGGCGATGGATCGGGAAGACGGCTACGTCGCTCATAACCGCCATCGCCACCGGGTTCTTCATCTTTCTTAGGCAGTTTTTGCGGCTTGGCCTTGGCAGCTTCGGCGCCACCTTCCTCCTGCATTGCCGATAATACGCTAGAACGACGCGAAGAGTGTGTAGTGTCGACGACAACCGTGTGGGTGGTCGATTGACTGCCCAACTTGTTCTGGGCAGTGCAAACGTAGATGCCGTTGTCATTTATTGTTGGCTTATTAACGATCAGTTCGCAAACGCCATCCAAATGCTCGATTTGCACGACACGATCGTCAAGAACAACGGGTATCTGATCTTTCGTCCAAGAGATGAGGGGTCGGGGATTGCCGCGCACCTTCGTATCAAGAATCAAATCATTTTGCGAGGAGTGATACACATCTAAATCGATTAAGAAGTAGAAACAAACACTTCAATCACACAACTATTTTTGTACATAGTCGACCTCAATTAAGCACTGCGATCGGTGGATAACAACCAATTTCGAAATTTTGGCTGATGCTCGTGTTGGCGTTGAAACAAAAATGAAGACAAAACAGATGCAGATGTAGAGATGCAGCTAGTGATACACATACTGATACAGATACATTAAAAATACCTCGCAGGGGCAGGGCAAACATGGGCTCGGACTCATCGCCATCAGCTTGCGCCGCATACACTTTGAAGTAGCATTGGGTTTCAATTTCGCTCATATCGTTCTTGGCCACGCACTTGTAGACACCTGAATCAGCTGATGTCACATTGATTATCTGAAGGATGGCCTTGCCTTCTTCAGACAGATTCTTAACGTTGTCACTCATCACCATCCATTTGTCGTCCTTCATCCAGCGTGTATTCGGTTCAGGGCCAATAACTGTTGCCGCAAATTTAACGGTGGTGCCCTCCAGGGCCATTCGATCGCGGAGCTGCGTGGCAAACTGCAGTTTCTGCTTAGCGGGTACAAGGGGCTCCGGTGGTGCGCGCGCTGCCTGAATACGGGCCTGCTCCGCTTCGATTTCGGCACGTTTCGAATCCGACGCAGCCATGGACTTAAGCGCTGCATCCATGGACAAACGGGCCTGTTTCAAGCTGTCTTGTTGAATCCTATCGCGCGCATGAAATATTCCGGGCACGTGGTAGTGTCGATTCTTGGCCACCTCAACAGTGTGGTTTATTTGCGCCTCTCCAATCGAGTTGATTGCTCTCATGGTGTAGATACCGCCATCCTTGTTACCTGGCTTGTAGATCAGCAGCTTGCAGACGCCATGAGCCTCTTCAAGCATGGTAAACTTATAGCTGGCCTGCACCTGGAAGGCGCCGCGCCACCAGGTGACAACCGGCCGCGGCACACCATGCACATGACACTCAACGGTAAGCTCATCGTCGCGCAAATGATAGTATTCTAAAAGACGACAAAAATAAAAACCCTAAGAGAAATGCATTTAGCGGTAGATAAAAGAGTGCAGCTACCTTTGATATACTGTATAGAAGGAGGTTGGGGTTCATCCTTAAACACTTCGTAAATAGTTACAATACACGATGAGGTAACCTCGTCATTTTGATTCAAAATTTGACAAGAGTACTCGCCCGAATCCAGTATTGTTGTATTGACTACTTCCAGAATCAAAATATTATTGTTGTTAATAATGCGATGGGTCCCGTCGCGTTCCAGCTGCCTGCCATCCTTAAACCATTTGGCAGAGAGCTCGGGACCATCGACAGCGCAGGCCAGTCGCACACTCTGACCCGCTTCAACAGTGCGATCTGATAGAAAGTTAATAAACTTGGGCAGCCGAGCCTGTTCACGACGTCTTTGCCAGTCCGCATCGCGTTCCTTCTCGCTGACGCGCTTGGCCTGACTGTATTTGCGCATCTGCTGCATGAACGCCTCCCCCTCGGTGGCGGCGATGCGCTGCCAGCGCTCTTCCTCATGGGGATCGGGGCGCGTATATTCATCGGAGGAGTCACTGCCGCGACGTTTTTTCAGATTGATGACTTCTTCTTCAGGCTCTTCTTCTTCATCGACTCGTTCGGCCTCCTCATCTTCGTTGTAGTCACCATAGGCGGCCTCAGTGCCCTCATCGTCCAGATTAGACTGGTCCTCTTCACCTTCGGCTTCGGCCTCGGCTTCAGCTTCAGCTTCGGCCTCTTCAATGGCACGCTGTTCAGCTTCCAGTCGTTCCTGTTCTTCCTTTTCCGCCTGCAAGCGCTTTTGGCGCTCCTCAAACGTCTCGCCTTTGGGCTTGGCACGATTTGCGGCTTCCTCAGCTGCCTTGGCTTGAGCCTTGGCTTGTTCTTCCATTTGGAGAACAAGCTTACTCTTCTTTGGAGGGGGCTTGGGTGCAGCTTGCTGCTGCTCAAACATTTTTTTGCTGGCCTTTTGGCCGCCACCAATCTCCAGTTTCAAGGTCAATTTTGGACTAGGCGATTTCTCCTTTTTCTCCTTCTTCTTGGGCGGTGCCTTCTTTTTGCCCTTCTTAACTGGCTCATCGTCATCAAAGTCTGCACTATCCTCACGATCGTCATGCATGTCGCCCAAATCTTCGCCATCCATACCTTCACCTGAGCCAGATGTATCGATTGACTTGCGAGCAACACGAGGCTTTCTAGGCTTCTTTTCCTTTTTCTTGGGCTTAACGTCTTCAATAATTTCCTCCTCCTCTTCCTCGTATTCTTCGTACTCCTCCACAACGTATATAACCTCAACGTTGGACACGTCCATTACAGCTGCGCGATCGATAACCGATAAATCGGATGTTATGTAACGCACGGGTTTCTGAATATCCACTGGTTCGGAAATATCCATGACCAGGGCACGATCAAAGACGGCAATGTTGCACGTTGTCTGCGATTTCATGTCCCGGCCCAGTTCAAAGGGAGTTTTTTCTTTTTCATCGCGCTTAAGGAAGGGGGTTATGCTGCGCCATGTTGAGGGCGTTGCACTGCGACGTGTCATATACAGGTTGAACGGGGTTTGGCTCCGTCCATGAATGGGCGTGGCACTGCGTCCGCGCAAGCTGCCCGGAGTGGGTGATTTAAGTTTGCGCCTCTTCTGCGTTGGAACCTGGAGTGAATCCTGCGCTGGTGCCGCCTCCGGCTCTGCAGATGTCCGTGGCTCGATATCGCCATCCGTTCCTCCCATTTTCGTAGTTTGTATTCTTGTATCTTTTCACGGGGAATGAGAATTCGTTTGTGGGAAATAAACCGATAAAAATATAATCCGTACGAGCCGTATACGTATAAATTTAATTATATTAGCATATGTACCCGAAACGGTTCGATCGAAAGATTTTTTTTATTTTTAGGACGTGAGACGTCCGTTCGGTGCAAAAGAAAATTCACGACTGTCTGCATGTGGTGAAAATGTGCGAAAATATCCTATTTGCCAATCGATTGTTATTCTAAAAAAACAATTTCACGATTTTCGGTATTGTCCGCAGTCGTTGTTTATATGTATGTATGCTTATATATTTATACGTCTACTTATTTATATATTTGCAATTCAAGTGTTGCCAAAAATCATTCGAAAGAAATCTATTTAAATGCTGTAGACTTTAAATTAATGCATTCAGTAATTTCAATTATATAAATGTCATTCGGATTTCGAAAATCTATTTATAAAGGCGTTGACTTAACTTAAAAAAATAAATTAATGCACTTATGATCTCTAATTGATTATAATCTTAAGGTCAAATCAGTTAACACAATTCGAAAATGCAAAAGCATAGCCAAAAAAATAAGACGAATGAACTTAACCATTACATACTTTGTGTTTATAGTTTGTATGCATCTTATGTGCTTATTTCCTATTTACTTACTAATGTGTAACGTCAAATTCAATTGACGCATTTGTAATCTGACATTAATTAAATTTGGGGCACTAAATCAATGGGTTGCATAGGTAAAACAGGCACTTACCTCGTATGTTGCGTGTAAATATTGGCGGTGTGCCAAATTTAGTTGAAGGTGCTTCGTATAAAGTCACAAGACAGCTCGTTTCGACCTCTCCATTTCGATTGGACGCTATGCATCGATAAATGCCAGAATCATTCATTTCTGTTGATTTGATTTCAAGGCAAGATAAGCCATCGATCAAGGTTATTTTGTACTTGGCATCGTTTGCGATGGGACTATTTTGCTTGAGCCACTGCACTTGCACATCATGACCAGATATGCCACATGTTAACTTCAGATCACTGCCCGATGCCGAATTACGATTCGTAAGCATTAAATCAACAGTTGGCTTACGCTTTGCGCTGCGCGATTCTTTTCTTTCTTTATACTCAGATTCCATAGATTTGTACTTGTTTGCTTGAAGATTTACGAATTCGTCTGCTTTTACAATATCCTTTCTAACACTATGATCTACCGCATCGTCGGAGAACTTTTTCTCAGCATCCTTTTCAGAAAATTCTTTTTGAATTGAAACTTCTTGTTTCTTTTGCTTTGTATCCAGTTTTTGCTCCTCAAAGGATTGTTGCTTTAGGACTTTTGCCTTTTGCGCCTCAGCTCCAGATTCCTTGACCTCAGGTTTCTTACTTTCCGGAGCCTTTTCTTCAGATACTTTCTCAGCAACAGTTTTAAAAACTTCTCCGTGTTGAGCCTTCTTCTTAGCATCCTGATCGGCTTGTTTCTTTTGCTTTGTATCCAGTTTTTGCTCCTCAACGGAATGTTCCTCTAGGACCTTTGCCTTCTGGGTCTCAGCTTTAGATTTATTAATATCAGGTTTTTCACTTTCCTGGACCTCTTCTTCAGATATTTTTTTATCAGCAACCATTTCAGATACTTGTCCCTTTTGTGCCAGCTCCTTATCATCCTGTTCAGCTTGTTTCTTTTGCTTTGTGTTTAGCTTTTCCTCCTCAATGGATCGTTGCTCTAGGACCTTTGCCTTCACGGATTCATCATCAGATTTCTTGCCCTCAGGTTTCTTACTTTCCTGGACCTTTTCGTCAGATACTTTTTTGTCAACCAATTCAGAAATTTCTCCCTTTTGGGCCAGCTCTTTAGCATCCTGTTCAGCTTGTTTCTTTTGCTTTGTTTCCAGCTTTTGCTTCTTAGTGGATTGTTGCTCTAGGACCTTTGCCTTCTGGGGCTCAGCTTCTGATTGCTTAGCATCAGGTTTCTCACTTTCCAGGATCTTTTCTTCAGATATTGTTTTCTCAGCAACCACATCAGATGCTTCTCCCTTTTGGGCCACCTCCTTAGCATCCTTTTCATCTTGTTTATTTTGCTTTGTATCCAGTTTTTGCTGCTCATTGGATTGTTTCTCTAGGACCTTTGCCTTTTGGGGCTCAGCTTCAGATTGCTTAATATCAGGTTTCTCACTTTCCTGGACCTTCTCTTCAGATATTATTTTCTCAGCAACCACGTCAGATACTTCTCCACTTTGGGCCTTCACGTTGGCATCCTTTTCAGTCTGTTTCTTTTGCTTTGTATCCAGTTTTTGCTCATCAATGGATTGTTGCTCTTGGACATTTGTCTTTTGGCCTTCAGCATCAGATTTCTTAACATGAGGTTTTTTACTTTCCTGGACCTTTTCTTCAGATATTATATTCTCAGCAACCACTTCAGATACTTCTCCTTTTTGAGCCTTCTCATTGGCATCTTTTTCAGTCTGTTTCTTTTGCTTTGTATCCTGCTTTTGCTCCTCAATGGATTGTTGCTCTAGGACCTTTGCCTTTTGGGCGTCCGCTTCAGATTGCTTAACATCAGGTTTCATACTTGCCAGGATTGCCTTTTGGGTCTCAGCTTCAGATTTCTTAGCATCAGGGTTTTTACTTTTCTGGACGTGTTCTTCAGTAACTTTCTCAGCAACCACTTTAGATATTTCTTCATGTTGAGGCTTCTTCTTAGCATCCTGGTCAGCTTGTTTCTTTTGCTTTGTATCCAGCTTTTGCTCCTCAATGGATTGTTGCTCTTCAACCTTTGCTGTCTGAGCATCAGCTTCTGATTCTTTGACATCAGGTTTCTTACTTTCCTGGACCTTCTCTTCAGATTTTTTCTCAGCAACCACTTCAGATACTTCTCCTTTTAGAGCCTTCTCATTGGCATCTTTTTCAGTCTGTTTCTTTTGCTTTGTATCCAGCTTTTGCTCCTCAATGGATTGTTGCTCTAGGACCTTTGCCTTTTGGGTCTCAGCTTCAGATTTCTTAGCATCAGGGTTTTTACTTTTCTGGACGTGTTCTTCAGTAACTTTCTCAGCAACCGCTTTTGATATTTCTTCCTGTTGAGGCTTCTTCTTAGCATCCTGGTCAGCTTGTTTCTTTTGCTTTGTATCCAGGTTTTGCTCCTCAATGGATTGTTGCTCTTCAACCTTTGCTGTCTGAGCATCAGCTTCTGATTCTTTGACATCAGGTTTCTTACTTTCCTGGACCTTTTCTTCAGATATTTTCTCAGCAACCACTTCAGATACTTCTCCCCTTTGGGCCTGTTTCTTGGCATCCTGTTCAGCTTGTTTCTTTTTCTTTATATCCAGCTTTTCCTCATCAATGTTTTGTTGCTCTAGGACCTTTGCTGTCTGAGCATCAGCTTCTGATTCTTTGACATCAGGTTTCTTACTTTCCTGGACCTTCTCTTCAGATATTTTCTCAGCAACCAATTCAGATACTGCTCCCTTTTGGGCCTTCTCCTTAGTATCCTGTTCAGCTTGTTTCTTTTGCTTGGTATCCAGCTTTTGCTCCTCAATGGATTTTTTCTCTACAACCTTTGCTGTCTGAGCATCAGCTTCAGATTCTTTGACATCAAGTTTGTTACTTTCCTGGACCTTCTCTTCAGACATTTTCTCAGCAAACAATTCAGATACTGCTCCCTTTTGGGCCTTCTCCTTAGTATCCTGTTCAGCTTGTTTCTTTTGCTTGGTATCCAGCTTTTGCTCCTCAATAGATTGTTCCTCTACAACCTTCGCTGTCTGAGCGTCAGCTTCAGATTCTTTAACATCAGGTTTCTTACTTGCCTGGACCTTCTCTTCAGATATTTTCTCAGCAACCACTTCAGATACTGCTCCCTTTTGGGCCTTCTCGTTAGTATCCTGTTCAGCTTGTTTCTTTTGATTTGTATCCAGCTTTTGCTCCTCAATGGATTGTTGCTCTAGGACCTTCGCTGTCTGAGCATCAGCTTCTGATTCTTTGACATCAGGTTTCTTACTTTCCTGGACCTTCTCTTCAGATATTTTCTCAGCAACCAATTCAGATACTGCTCCCTTTTGGGCCTTCTCCTTAGTATCCTGTTCAGCTTGTCTCTTTTGCTTGGTATCCAGCTTTTGCTCCTCAATGGATTTTTTCTCTACAACCTTTGCTGTCTGAGCATCAGCTTCAGATTCTTTGACATCAAGTTTGTTACTTTCCTGGACCTTCTCTTCAGATATTTTCTCAGCAAACAATTCAGATACTGCTCCCTTTTGGGCCTTCTCCTTAGTATTTTGTTCAGCTTGTTTCTTTTGCTTGGTATCCAGCTTTTGCTCCTCAATAGATTGTTCCTCTACAACCTTCGCTGTCTGAGCGTCAGCTTCAGATTCTTTGACATCAGGTTTCTTACTTGCCTGGACCTTCTCTTCAGATATTTTCTCAGCAACCACTTCAGATACTGCTCCCTTTTGGGCCTTCTCGTTAGTATCCTGTTCAGCTTGTTTCTTTTGATTTGTATCCAGCTTTTGCTCCTCAATGGATTGTTGCTCTAGGACCTTCGCTGTCTGAGCATCAGCTTCTGATTCTTTGACATCAGGTTTCTTACTTTCCTGGACCTTTTCTTCAGATATTTTCTCAGCAACCACTTCAGATACTTCTCCCCTTTGGGCCTGTTTCTTGGCATCCTGTTCAGCTTGTTTCTTTTTCTTTATATCCAGCTTTTCCTCATCAATGTTTTGTTGCTCTAGGACCTTTGCTGTCTGAACATCAGCTTCAGATTCCTTAACATCAGGTGCTTTCTTTGCTACAGCTTCAGATTCCTTACCCTTTTGAGCTTTCTCTTTATAACCTTCAGCTTCTTCAGTTTTTTCTAATGTAACCAATTCCTTGTTGAGCTGATGTAATTTTTCGCAAACAATCAACATTTTTGTGGTAATGCTATGAATTTTTTCTTCCACAGTTGCAGTATGGAGTTTTCCTTGTGCTTTCTCAATATTATCGTACTCTGCAAGAATCACTGTTTTCATATCTTCAATAAAAGCTTTTAACACATCTTTTTTGTCATCCAATAAGTCATCGAGTATAACAAAGCTATCCATCAAATTTTGTTGCATATGGATCATCTTTTCAGAAGACTTTTCGATATGCAGGTCCGATTTAATAGCCTTGGCAATCTTCTCTAAATTGACTAGTTTAGGTAATAGTAAAGAGGGTTTGGCAAACATTTCTGCTTCGTCAATAAGTCCAACAGCAACTTTTGTTAAAGCAACATTTGTTTCAATTTCCTTGATAAAATAGCTAATAACTTCTTTCGCAGCAACTGGACAGACCTCAAAAGTTGTTTCAATGAATGATTCCAACATATATTTAAAAGTTTCTTCCTCTGAAGACTTTTTATCAAATGTATAAACAATATGATTTCTAAGCTTCAATATGGATTTGGCGACCTTTTCAAAATTTTCCAGATTTTCCATTATGTTTTTACATTCGGCTAAAATAGGCAGCAAGTCTTTGTTTAATGTCTGTGATGCCCTTATTATATCTACCAATTTGATCTGTAAGATTTGCTCATTACTTTCCTGTATCTCTTCTCCAGATATTTTCTTAGTAACCGCTTCAGAAACTTGCCCCTTTTGTGCCATCTCCTTAGCATCCTGTTCAGCTTGTTTCTTTTGATTTGTATCCAGCTTTTGCTCCTCAATGGATTGTTGTTCTACAACCTTCGCTGTCTGAGCATCGGCTTCTGATTCTTTGACATCAGGTTTCTTACTTTCCTGGACCTTCTCTTCAGATAATTTCTCAGCAACCACTTCAGATAGTTCTCCCCTTTGGGCTTTTTCGTTAGCATCCTTTTCAGCTTGTTTCCTTTTCTTTGTATCCAGCTTTTCCTTCTCAATAAATTGTTGCTCTACAACCTTTGCTGTCTGAGCATCAGCTTCAGATTCTTTGACATCAAGTTTGTTACTTTCCTGGACCTTCTCTTCAGATATTTTCTCAGCAAACAATTCAGATACTGCTCCCTTTTGGGCCTTCTCCTTAGTATCCTGTTCAGCTTGTTTCTTTTGCTTGGTATCCAGCTTTTGCTCCTCAATAGATTGTTCCTCTACAACCTTCGCTGTCTGAGCGTCAGCTTCAGATTCTTTGACATCAGGTTTCTTACTTGCCTGGACCTTCTCTTCAGATATTTTCTCAGCAACCACTTCAGATACTGCTCCCTTTTGGGCCTTCTCGTTAGTATCCCGTTCAGCTTGTTTCTTTTGATTTGTATCCAGCTTTTGCTCCTCAATGGATTGTTGCTCTAGGACCTTCGCTGTCTGAGCATCAGCTTCTGATTCTTTGACATCAGGTTTCTGACTCTCCTGGACTTTCTCTTCAGATAATTTTTCAGCAACCACTTCAGATAGTTCTCCCCTTTGGGCTTTTTCATTAGCATCCTTTTCAGCTTGTTTCTTTTTCTTTATATCCAGCTTTTCCTCCTCAATGGATTGTTGCTCTAGGACCTTTGCTGTCTGAGCATCAGCTTCAGATCCTTTGACATCAGGTTCATTACTTTCCTGGACCTTCTCTTCAGATATTTTCTCAGCAACCAATTCAGATACTGCTCCCTTTTGGGCCAGCTCCTTAGCATCCTGTTCAGCTTGTTTCTTTTGCTTTGTATCCAGCTTTTGCTCCTCAACGGATTGTTGCTCTACAACCTTTGCCGTCTGAGCTTCAGCTTCTGATTCTTTGACATCAAGCTTCTTACTTTCCTGGACCTTCTCTTCAGATATTTTCTCAGCAACCAATTCAGATACTGCTCCCTTTTGGGCCAGCTCCTTAGCATCCTGTTCAGCTTGTTTCTTTTGCTTGGCATCCAGCCTTTGCTCCTCAATGGATTGTTGCTCTACAACCTTTGCCGTCTGAGCTTCAGCTTCTGATTCTTTGACATCAAGTTTCTTACTTTTCTGGACCTTCTCTTCAGATATTTTCTCAGCAACCAATTCAGATACTGCTCCCTTTTGGGCCTTCTCCCTAGCATCCTGTTCAGCTTGTTTATTTTGATTTGTATCCAGCTTTTCCTCCTCAATGGATTGTTGCTCTACAACCTTCGCTGTCTGAGCATCAGCTTCAGATTCTTTGACGACAGGTTTCTTAGTTTCCTGGACCTTCTCTTCAGATATTTGCTCAGCAACCAATTCAGATACTTCTCCCTTTTGGGCCAGCTCCTTAGCATCCTGTTCAGCTTGTTTCTTTTGCTTGGCATCCAGCCTTTGCTCCTCAATGGATTGTTGCTCTACAACCTTTGCCGTCTGAGCTTCAGCTTCTGATTCTTTGACATCAAGTTTCTTACTTTTCTGGACCTTCTCTTCAGATATTTTCTCAGCAACCAATTCAGATACTGCTCCCTTTTGGGCCTTCTCCCTAGCATCCTGTTCAGCTTGTTTATTTTGATTTGTATCCAGCTTTTCCTCCTCAATGGATTGTTGCTCTACAACCTTCGCTGTCTGAGCATCAGCTTCTGATTCTTTGACATCAAGTTTCTTACTTTCCTGGACCTTCTCTTCAGATATTTTCTCAGCAACCACTTCAGATAGTTCTCCCTTTTGGGCCTTCTCGTTAGCATCATTGTCAGATTGTATATTTTTTTTTGTATCCAGCTTTTCCTCCTCAATGTATTGTTGCTCTAGGACCTTTGCTGTCTGAGCATCAGCTTCAGATTCTTTGACATCAGGTTTCTTAGTTTCCTGAACCTTCTCTTCAGATATTTGCTCAGCAACCACTTCAGATACTTCTCCCTTTTGGGCCTTCTCGTTAGCATCCTGTTCAGATTGTTTATTTTGCTTGGCATCCAGCTTTTGCTCCTCAATAGATTGTTTCACTACAACCTTTGCCGTCTGAGCTTCAGCTTCTGATTCTTTGACATCAAGTTTCTTACTTTCCTGGACCTTCTCTTCAGATATTTTCTCAGCAACCACTTCAGATAGTTCTCCCTTTTGGGCTTTCTTATTAGCATCCTGTTCAGCTTGAATTTTTTGCTTTGTATCTAGCTTTTGCTCCTCAACGGATTGTTGCTCTACAACCTTCGCTGTCTGAGCATCAGCTTCAGATTCTTTCACATCAGGTTTATTACTTTCCTGGACCTTCTCTTCAGATATTTGCTCAGCAACCAATTCAGATACTTCTCCCTTTTGGGCCAGCTCCTTAGCATCCTGTTCAGCTTGTTTCTTTTGCTTGGTATCCAGCTTTTGCTCCTCAATGGATTGTTGCTCTACAACCTTCGCTGTCTGAGCATCAGCTTCTGATTCTTTGACATCAGGTTTCTGACTCTCCTGGACCTTCTCTTCAGATAATTTTTCAGCAACCACTTCAGATAGTTCTCCCCTTTGGGCTTTTTCATTAGCATCCTTTTCAGCTTGTTTCTTTTTCTTTATATCCAGCTTTTCCTCCTGAATGGATTGTTGCTCTAGGACCTTTGCTGTCTGAGCATCAGCTTCAGATTCTTTGACATCAGGTTTCTTAGTTTCCTGAACCTTCTCTTCAGGTATTTGCTCAGCAACCACTTCAGATACTTCTCCCTTTTGGGCCTTCTCGTTAGCATCCTGTTCAGCTTGTTTCTTTTGCTTGGCATCCAGCTTTTGCTCCTCAATGGATTGTTTCTCAACAACCTTTGCCGTCTGAGCTTCGGCTTCAGATTCTTTGACATCAAGTTTGTTACTTTCCTGGACCTTCTCTTCAGATATTTTCCCAGCAACCACTTCAGAAAGTTCTCCCTTTTGGGCCTTCTCGTTAGCATCCTGTTCAGCTTGATTTTCTTGCTTTGTATTCAGCTTTTGCTCCTCAACGGATTGTTGCTCTACAACCTTCGCTGTCTGAGCATCAGCTTCAGATTCTTTGACGACAGGTTTCTTACTTGCCTGGACCTTCTCTTCAGATACTTTCTCAGCAACCACTTCAGAAAGTTCTCCCTTTTGGGCCAGCTCCTTAGCATCCTTTTCAGCTTGTTTCTTTTTCTTTGTATCCAGCTTTTCCTCCTCAATGGATTGTTGCTCTAGGACCTTTGCTGTCTGAGCATCAGCTTCAGATTCTTTGACATCAGGTTTCTTAGTTTCCTGGACCTTCTCTTCAGATATTTGCTCAGCAACTAATTCAGATACAGCTCCCTTTTGGGTCAGCTCCTTAGCATCCTTTTCAGATTGTTTCTTTTTCTTTGTATCCAGCTTTTGCTCCTCAATGGATTGTTGCTCTAGGACCTTTGCTGTCTGAGCATCAGCTTCAGATTCTTTGACATCAGGTTTCTTAGTTTCCTGGACCTTCTCTTCAGATATTTGCTCAGCAACTAATTCAGATACAGCTCCCTTTTGGGTCAGCTCCTTAGCATCCTTTTCAGATTGTTTCTTTTTCTTTGTATCCAGCTTTTGCTCCTCAATGGATTGTTGCTCTACAACCTTTGCCGTCTGAGCTTCAGCTTCTGATTCTTTGACATCAAGTTTCTTACTTTCGTGGTCCTTCTCTTCAGATATTTTCTCAGCAACCACTTCAGATACCTCTCCCCTTTGGGCCTGTTTCTTGGCATCGTTTTCAGCTTGTTTATTTGGCTTTGTATCCAGCTTTTCCTCATCAATGTTTTGTTGCTCTAAGACCTTTGCTATCTGAACGTCAGCTTCAGGTTCCTTAACATCAGGTACTTTCTTTGCTACAGCTTCAGATTCCTTACCCTTTTGAGCTTTCTCTTTATCACCTTCGGCTTCATTAGTTTTTTCTAATGTTACCAATTCATTGTTGAGCTGTTGTAATTTTTCGCAAACATTCAACACTTTTTTGGTAATGCTATGAATTTTTTCTTCCACAGTTGCAGTATGGAGTTTTCCTTGTGCTTTCTCTATATAATCGTAGTCCGCCAAGAGAACTGTTTTTGTCTCCTCAAGTAAAGGTCTTAATATATCTATCCTATCATCCAATAAATCATCAAGCTTTACGAATAGCGCCATTAATGTTTGTTGTAGATTGATCATATTTTCAGACGATTTTTCGACATGCAACTCTAACTTAATATTTTCAGAAATATGTTCAATGTTTCCTAGTGTAGGTACAATTAAAGATGCTTTGGTGCCTATTTCAGATTCGTCCATAAGTCGAACAGCAGCCTTAGTCAAAATTATATTAGATTTTATTTCTTTTAAATAACTTTTGATTAAATAATCTGCAGCAGCTGGGGATGTCTCAAGAAGTGATTTTATAAATTCTTCAATAATATCCTTGTCAGTTTGCTCTTGTGTTGTTTTGCCATCGTACGTGTGAACAATAAGCTCCCTGAGCTTGAATATAGATTTAGCCACCTTTTCAGCGTCATCTAGATTTTCCATTATATCACTACACTTGATAACAATAGACATTAAGCTTTTATTTAATGTTTGTGACGCAGAGGCCTCTATAATATCTAAAAATTGTGTTTGCAAGCTCTGCCTTTGAAGTTCAACGTCATGTTCCTCAATAAATTGTTTTTCCAGTAACTTTGCCTTCTGAGCTTCAGCATCAGATTCTTTGGACTCAGGTTTCTTACCTTCCTTGACCTTTTCTTCATATACTTTCTCAGCAGCCACTTCAAATACTTCTCCCTTTTGGGCCACCTCTTTAGCATCCTTTTCATCTTGTTTATGTTGCTTTGTATCCAGTTTTTGCTCCTCAATGGATTGTTTCTCTACAACCTTTGCCTTTTGGGGCTCAGCTTCAGATTGCTTAGCATCAGGTTTCTTACTTTCCTGGACCTTTTCTTCAGATATTATTTTCTCAGCAACCACATCAGATACTTCTCCCTTCTGGGCCACCTCCTTAGCATCCTTTTCATCTCGTTTCTTGCTTTCTTTCTTTTGCTTTGTATCCAGGTTATGCTCCTCAATAGATGGTTGCTCTACAACCTTCACCTTTTGAGCTTCAGCTTCTGATTGCTCTATATCAGGTTTTTTGTTTTCGTGGAACTTCTTTTCAGATATTTCTCCCTTTTGAGCCTTCTCGTTAGCATCCAGTGCAGCTTGTTTCTTTTGCTTTGTATCTATCTTTTCCTCCTCCATGGATTCTTGCTGTATGACCTCTGCTGTCTGACCATCAGCTTCAGATTCATTGACATCAGGTTTCTGACTTTCCGGAACCTTTTCTTCAGATGCTTTCTCAGCAACCATTTCAGATTTTTCACCCTTTTGCTTCTTCTCTGCGGCTTCCTTTTCAGCTTGTTTGTTTTGCTGAATTTCAATTGAATGATTATCAAATTCTTCTTGCTTTTTAGTGGTTTCATTTTTTATCGAATCCCTGTTATGCTGATGTACTTGTTCGCAAACATTTAAAATTTGTTTGATAATTCTACGAATTTTCTCTTCCACAGTTGCAACTAGAAGTTGTCCTTGTGCATTTTCAATATAATCAAAGTCCGCTAGCAGAACGGCTTTCGTTTCCTCAATTAAAGGTTTTAATTTATCTGTCCTATCATCCAAATGGTCATCTAGTAAAACAAATATATCCATCAAGTTTTGCTGTAAGTGAATCATTTTTTCAGATGATTTTTCAATATGCAATTCAGGTTTTACACTCTCACATATATTTTCAAGGTTTACTAATTTTGGAAGTAGTAAACATAAGTTGATTCCTGTTGTTGAATCGGCAACAAGCTGAATAGCGGCTTTGGTTAACATAATCTCCATTTTAATTTCTTCGATGTAATTGTTTGTTATTGTTTGTGCTGCAGCTGGAGATGTCTCAAGAAGTGATTCGATAAATGCTTCAATTTCCTTTCCGTCCGTTGATTTTCCATCGTATGTTTGAGCAATGTGTTCTCGAAGCTCAAATATACCCTTTACTAATTTATCAGAGTCTTCCAAGTATTCCATAATTTCTTTACTCTTGGCCATTAATACAGCTTTATCAATTTGGGATTCTAGAACACAGCTAAGATCTACAAATTTGATGTTTACAATCTCTCGCAACTTTAAAGTTTGTTCAATTTCCTTCAAAGTATCTGATGGTTCAATATCTTGTGCATCAGTTTCATCTTTGGGCTTTTTCGTTGCTGTTTGTTTTATATCTTCTTCCAGTTTTCTTTTCTTGTCTTTTGTTTCTAATTTCTCTTGAGGTTCTTTTATCTGTTCGAGCGTGCCTTCTATTTCTTCTTGTTGCTCTAAATTTTTTTCGTCCACCTTCTGGTGTGCAGCAAGCTGAGTAAGTTTGTCCTGGAGACTGTTGATTTGAAGCTGAACAGATACAATAAGTGCCACTTGTTCTGATGTAATCTGTGTTAGTTGTGGCTGCGACAGAATATCATTTTCGATTTGGATAAGTGTTGCTTCAAGAAAATTGATATCTTCTGTATTTTCATCGAGGAGCTTAACGCTTAGTGGATTGTCGTTCTGAAGTCCCTTTTCAATATCAGTTAAGAACGCTTTGCCGGATGATACATTTTCAATAATCATGCTTATATCGATGGGCGTCTTTGTTGCTATGGGTACTAAAGATAAATTCTTTAACTCTGTCGATATTGCATCGATTTCTTGCAGTAGTTCAATAATGCGTATAACATTCTCATTATTCTCAATAAAATCAAAGACAGCAACCAGACTGCTTTGGGTTCTAAGTAGACCGCCTAGAAGATCATTGTCCACCACTTCGCTCACCTCATTTAGAGTTCTAAATGAAGCCATAAGATTTGTTTGCAAATCAACCATTATGCTCGATGACTTAACAATGTCAACATTTGGCAAATCTGCTAACGTTTGAATAGATTGTAAAAGTTTTTCAAATGGTGGCTTAAGATTACCAAGAATTTGTTGTTGCTGGCTGTAAGCCATAAAGGTCCTAACGGTATCTTCAATTTTGGCATACATCTCCTGAGCTAACTGCGTTTCCAGCACCGGCAACGAGATTAAAATATCTTCGAAAGCGCTCTCAATATTCTCCAAGGAGTCAACCAATCCCGATTCGTAGGTATGCACCAAACATTCTTTTAATTTAAACATGGTTCGTGCTATCTTCGCCTGTGCCAGTACAGTTTCCTGTTGATCAGTATTTGAGATGAGCGTTTTTTGAATCCTCTTCAGGTCGGAATTTAGTTGTTGCATTATTTCGCTCACTTGGCGCAACTCGTCGCTACCATCCTGTTTTGTGACTTCCAGGCATGCTTCCAGTTGCTTTATGCCACTAACTACACCCTGTTGGACATCGAAGGTTTCCACTTTTGGCTCATCAAAAATGACAGCTTTCTCCTGAACTAAATCCTCAACTGTAAGATGCAGCTGACCGCTGGTCTTAAGATCAGATATTTCGTGCATTGACATATCCTGTGCCTGCTCCAGCGCCTGCATATCGATCTGCTCACAGTATAGCCTTAAGTCTCGCAGTGGCGTTGCCAATGTTTTTAGCTTGGATAGTTCTAGATCCTCCAGAAAATCAGCACCACTGTGCGCAATACACTCCTCCACTTCAAGTACGCAATTCTCCAAACTGCACATCGCTTGGGCAAAGGTGTCAGGATCTGTGCCCTCCGACATGGATTTGACTGCCTCATCAACCTGTGTTTCGTGCACAAGTGCAATGTTGCTCTGCAGCTCCTGCATTTTTATAATAGCCGCCTGAAGCTGTTCAACTGTTTCTACACGTAAGGAAGCCACGTCCAAATCTTCACAATGTGATAGAACAGATGCGATGCCTTGATTAAGATCTTGGAGCAAGACCTCAGCTGGCTTCTGAATGCTTTCCGATTTGACACTTTCTGTTTCCTGATGCTGCTTTTGCTCCTCTTCAGGGTACGCTTCCTCGGGCTCGGTTGGTAGAGATTCGGCCAAAGACTTCAATACCGAAACATCATCCAACGTAGACAGATCCTCGACGGATAACTTCAATGGATGCAGGTTTTCCAAGGCGAGTATAAAACTCGACAGCGGACTAGCTATGGTAAGTGCATTCCAAGTAAGGTGCTCATCCAAAGCATCTCTCTGCTGACTAACAACATCATTGAAACTATTAAGCACATCAGTGAATTCATTGGAATCAACTGCGGGATTATCCAGAGTCTTCGCCAAATCAGCAAAGCTTTTTCCCATCTCAAATAAAATGCGAGTTGTGTTGGCCTCATTGGAGTTGAGAGTGGACTCCGTTTCACTAAACGTAGCTAATCCCTTGGCAATTTGTAAAATGCGCAAAAGTGCCACTTGAGCTTCATTTGCACAAAGTTTAATCTTTGTCGCGGTTTTAGGGCTCTCATTGATTCGGTTGAGAGCCAACTGCAGAGTTTCAATATTTTCAACTGACTCCTCGAGAGAAACTTTTGTTTCTAGAACTTTGCGCAATGCACTAAATGATTTATCTTGTTGGGCTGCCTGCTGTTCATCTTGTTGAATTTCCTGCTGCAATATCTTGAACTCGTGCTCTTCAATGTCGATAATCACGTTGCGTATTATGTTGCGAACGTTGTCAAGAGATTGCAATGCTTGCTGGTCAGGTTCTGGTTCCCTCGCGGCCAACAGCAATCCATGTGCCTTCTGTGTATTTTCCTGCAGCAGGGTGAGGGGTTCGATGAGATCAGCCAATGAGCCCGAGGAAGACTTAACTTCCGTCTGGCGTAAGCAATAATTGAGCTCATCAATAGGACGTCTTAGCTTGTCTAGCATGGCCACGTGATGTCGCGTTATATCTCGATCCAAAATGGTGCCAATCAACGCAGACAGCTCGTCCTTTAGATTGTGTAAGCGAAATTTAACATTTTTACTGAGGCGTTCTGAAATTCGATCAATATTTGTTTCAAAATGCAATACGGCTTGGGCAATGGACTGCAATAGTTTCTGGGTATCAGCCAAATCTAATGAGGCTTCCTCACTGGCTCTTTGACCGCCTGACTCCAGATCCTGACCCAACTGGGCGAGACCATTTTGAATTTCCTGCAGCGGTGGCACCATTGATTCTACAGTGCTAACCGTAAACATGCCTGCCTCAACGCTATCAGATTCCTCATTTAAAATTAGCTCCAATCCTTTTTTGAGCTCAAAGAGCGGCGGCGTAACAATATCCAAAATGGCCACATTAATCTTTTGTTCGATTGACTCGGAACCCACTAGAGATTCCGTTTTGTCTTCAATGGATTGCAGAGTGCTCTCCAGTTCCTTGATTGGCTCCACAATGCTTTCAAGGACCTTTTTATGGACCTTCTTGTATATCTGCTCCTCACTCTCTTCGAGCGATAGCTCCATTTCAACTCGTTCCAGAGCTGCTTGGATTTTTGCAACAGGCTGGCAAATTTCTTTCAAAGCACTCGCCTCACTAGGCAAATTAGCCTCCGATATGGATGCAAAGGAGATGCTCTCCTGCACATCCTGCATCTTTTCAACCGTTTCCGTAAAATGCTTAGCTGCCTCCAGCTCCTGTGCCTCCTGCAACAGTGCCTGAGATCTAATCGTGCCCTGTGTTATTTCTAAACCTTGATTTATATCATCGGAAGTCAATTTGATCTGTGCTCGCAGACTGTCCGATTCAAATCTTTCGCTGACAATCTTAAGTTCTTCCAGTGCTCGCTTCATATGCTCAGCGACGCTGTCTATTATGCACACACTCGTTCTTTGGATAAGCGTGGCACCCATCTCATCAATCTCGACACATTTCTCGATGACTTGCAGGCCCATATGTAGCTTGCGTATATCTTCCTCCATTGATTTGATTAGGGCATCGATTTGTGTTTCACCCGAATAGACGCGTAGCTTGGATTCGATCTGTTTGATTGGCTCGATAATGTTTCGTATGATGGCAATGCTCTGATCTGCAGCGGCAGGTGTCATCATCATTGTGGACTGATCCAACACCTCCGACTCCACCACAGTTAAATGATTCTCAATGACTCGTAGCAGCTTGGCCAACGGAACCAATGCTATCAGATTCTTATTTATCTCGACCTCATCGGTGACGGCTTTAATATGCGAAGCTGGTGTCACCAATAAGCCATCGCCGACAGCGCCCGAAATGTCCTGAAGCTTAGCATCATCCTCGGTGGTTTTAGATGAATCACTGTCTGTTGGTTTCTTTGACTTTTTGCGCTTTGGCGGTGCAACAGCTTCACCTTCTGTTGGAGTTGTTGCTGTTGTGGCTACCTTTTGTGATGTGGACATCTGTGCACTGCCAAAGGTTTGCAAATCTGATGTCTCCTCCTCCTCCTCAAACGAACCGGATGCCTTCGATAAGCTAAAGAATTCATCTGTTTCTGTGGGTTTCGACTTTTTGCGCTTGCGTATTGGTGCTGACAGAGACAGTTCCTCTTCCATTTTCTCAAAAGATTGCTGAGCGTATTTCTCCGATTCCTTATCAAAGACACCCTCTCTGCCCGAAGAGCCATGCACTGTGATCTCGGTGATAGATATATCATCTACGTCTGCCTCAGTACGCAAATCCTCATCGTGTGTAAAATACTCTGGGGAGATGTCAATGACCACGGCTTCCATTAGCAGCTTGCCAGACTGTGAAGTCTCCTTGACGAAACGCAGCGGCGGCAACTCTACAATATTATGCTCCGTCACATGCTCCGATATTTGATCCGCATACATTTCGACAATCTTCAAAGCTTCCTCTTCAGTTAAGTCGGGTGTCTCATAAAGTGATACAGATACTTCCTTACCATCAAATGAGAATGAGACATCACCTTTGTCATCTATGGTTATATCACCCACTGGCGTCTCATAGAGTTGCGATGTATGCTCCTCTTGTATGGTGGACAATGAATAGTTTCTTTGCAGCTCGTTCTCCTGTGGCAGTTCAGGCTTCTGATTACGCTGGGCATCCTCAAAACCCAGCAAGGAGGCTGAGCTGGCGACAACGCCCATGCAGTTTCTGGCCTCACATGTGTAGGTGCCCAGGCAGCATGTACCATCCTGTCCGGATATAATGCGATGTATATCGCCCGGCTTAAGCTCAACGCCATCCTTATACCATTTCAGCACAGGCTGCGGCACACCAATTACTTTGCACTCTAAATTGACAGCCCCCTCTTCAGTGAGCACGGCGCGCAGTGACTCAAGAAACCGGGGCTTCTTGTAGTGCCGTGGGATCTGTAGCTTAAGGAAACACGACGTAATGCTGGTGCCAAAATCATTGACAGCCAGACATTTCCACTCTGCCTGATCGATAAACTCGGCAGATTTGATGTCCAACAGCCACTCTTCATTTTCACCACGATAGTGATTATAACGGTCGTTCGGATCAATGGGTAGCTCATCCCTGAACCAGGTTAAAATAGGATCCGGTGTCGCCTTGACAACAACTTTGAATTGAAAAGGTTCGTTGATCTTTGCATCTGTGCTTTTGAGTCCAGTTAAAAATTGGGGAGCCTGATTTTGATGAGTAAAAACCATCCTTTCCTCATCCGTTAGCTGATTTTGAATGTCCTCGACGGTCAGGACAGCATTGCTGCTCGTCTCTCCCATACAGTTGCTTGCGATACAGCAATAGGTGCCCAAAGAGTTAGTACCCGTCAACTGATAAACATCGCCCGGCTTTAGTTCGTGTCCATCCTTAAACCACTTGAGCACTGGCGTTGGAAAGCCCACAACCTTGCACTCAAAGGAGACCAAACCCTCCTCGGTGAGCACAGCGCGAAGACTCTCCATGAAACGGGGCTTGCGATAGTTTCTGGGAACTGCAAAAATATTGTACTTAGTTCGGTTATAATTTGAAAATCTTATTAGACTCACTGTCCATGTTGACCACACAAGCTGATATGCCCGTACAGCCCTCAAAGCTGGTGACGACGCATTTCCAATCGCCAGCATCGCACGACTCCGAGGACTTAATCTCAATCATATAAACACCTAATCCATCTTCAATAAGCTTATAACGTTCGCTAGATTCCACACGTCCATCTTTGTTGTACCATGTAATGCTTTTGGGCCAAGGCGGCACAGCAACTGCAATTGAAAGCAAAATAATAATAAGAAAATGTTAATATTGTTAAACGAGATGATGTTCGAATAAGTAAAATAACGTATACGCCATGCTATGTACTGAGAGAGAAAGAAAAAGAAAAAATTGTAAGAGAGATGGTTGGTGTGAGAGAAATTAGCAAGCAGTTCTGTATCTCTTCATCTCTTTCTCCCTCTCTCACTTTTGGCAATTATTTGGCTTTTTGTTTTGCTCGATTCATTTGGCTTGGCTCAAGTTGTTGACCCACCTCAACAATCAAGTCCAAGCATTCCACCAGCAACACATTTATTGAGTTCAAGTTTCTAGAACACGAGCACACAAAATAAAAAAATATATAAAAATATAAAACAGACGCCGCTTGCCGGTCGGCCTGAATCTTGTTAAACATATATCTGTATATATATAAATATAATAGATATAAATGCTGTGTGTGTGTTTGATACCAAGCAAAATAAACAAAACAATTTTTTTTTTCCTTGGTGTTTTCTTTCTAGTTTTGTTTTGTGGGCAATTTGCCAGATAGTCTCACCTTGACAGCCGAGTATGATGGTATCGTTGATACGAACGTTCTGGTCTCGTAGCTCATTCGTAAAGATCGGCGGCGGCAAATTGTTGCTAACACTGAGAGAGAGATAGAGAGAGCGCGTTAAATAAAACAAGACAAATATAAAGAGAGCTTTTTTTCACACAGAGTAAAAAAAGATTTCGGTACTCACTTGTCAGCTGGTTTGAGGGATCCCTCGCGACTGCCGCGACCCACAACATGCACCTTAGAACTCGAATAGGTTACGCCCATGCAGTTCTTAGCCTCGCACGTATAGGTTCCCAACGATGTGGGATCATCGGCATTGGCGGTCAATGCAAATATATCGCCAGCCTTTATTTCCTTAGAGTCCTTGAACCAGCGCAAATGCGGTGTAGGCACACCAACCACCTTGCACTCCAGCGATACGGTGCCCTGTTCGGTGAGCACCGCTCGCAAATCCTCTACAAATTCGGGTGTCTTGTAAGCTTTGGGCACCAGCACATTGAGCGTGGCCAAACACGAATTACGCCCACCCATGTTCTCGGCCATTAACATCCACTGGCCGCCATCCTCGAGTATCACGGGACTCACTTCCAGATAGTGAAATGTTCCCTCGTTTGTCTCTTTGATGCGATCGTTTTCGCATATCCTACGATCATTTCGATACCACGTTAGCTATTGGAAAAAGATAAAATGTTTAAAGTAGGTAAATATTCCATGAAAGACTATTTAACGAAAAATGCTGTGCAAAACATTACCTTTAAATCTGTTGAGCTACGTATTTCGGTAAGGAGACGGGATCTTGTTCCCACTTTGACAGACAAATCGACGAGGCGACGCAGAAAAACTGGTGGATCCTCGCCCGTTGATCTGTCTTCGACAATGAGCTCGACATGTTTGCGAACGAGTTCGTTACTTTTCGTGCGGGCAAATAGGGTATAGTGTCCAGCGTCCTCGCGCTGCACATGCTCTACGGCCAACTGAACGGCATTGCTGGTCTGTGTGATGCGAAAGCGATCGGAGTTCTCGATGGGTATATCGCCACGGCTCCTGTGAAACGTTCAATGGTTATGTCATGTCCAAGGCAGGGTTAAGCTTAACTCAACAGACATATTGGTAATCTCATGCTTTACCTTTTCTTATAGACTGACGAGGCAGATGCTGTGGATAGCGTGCCGTGAAATTGTTTGTGTTCGTTGCAACAGCAACGACAGCATTTTGAACATCCGTTGCCCATGATGTTCGATAAGTTCTAATGTTTATTCTCTAAATATTTATAATCTATTTACATACACACACACAAGCACACACAAATACATATGCGCGCACACACCTATACAAAAGGTAAAAGGTAAAACAATAATGAAATTAATGTGAAACAAATCTAGATTAAATGCGACTTATAATAATCCTATACGCAGGACTTAAGTTCTTATTGCATTCGTCTATTAAGTAAGGCATAGAAGAAGCTTGAACCTGATTCAATATCACAGATACTAAAGGATCAAATTAAGTGAACTTAATTTAATGAGTAATTTTATTGATTTGTTAAAAACTTGAAAAAGTAACTTTTAATATGTGTTTCTATAAACAAATTTTGACGTTTTTACAAAAAAGTTCTTAAACGGTTTTCAAAACATACACACACAAAAGGATTGAAAAAAAAAACATTGCACATCTTTATCTTTGCAGGCTAAATATATATTTATAGTTTGGCACGTGCTCACACCAAAGTCATTAATTTATTTTGGTATTATGATTATTAGCAAACAAAACAAAACAACAACAAATCAAAGAACAAGAGAGAGATAGAGAGAGAGCGGAAGAAAGAGATTACAACACAAACTAAAGAAATCTAAAATGAAAAATGACGAAAATATTTCAATCCGAAACAAGAATGCTTATAAATAAATGCACATTTTGGCTTTGAACGAACCGACGCGACTAGTATATTTTAATTGTATTTTCTATTTTGTATTTGTAGTTTACACACATACAAAAACACTCACACATAAACACCCTTGTGGCAAAAACATGCAAAAAGACATACTTAATTTTTCTTTCTTGTATTTTGGCAACTTATTTTGGGACGCGTATCTCACGGATGCCACGCATTTCATTTTCAATTTGCTAATAACTTGTTGTTCTCTAAGTATTTTTTTCAGATTCTCCTATGTATCTATTTAAGTTAGTCGATAACGTAAATCTTAAATGTTTCATTAGCTATTTCATCTGCTTGCTTCTTGTGCCTCTTTTGCGAACATTGTTTTTTTGTTTGTTTCGGTTGATTTTGTTGTTTTGAGGAAAAAATTATCTGTCTGCTGCTGCTTGCTGATTATGTAATTTTCGTATTTTCCATTCTTAATTTAAAATCGAATTCCAACACTTTAAGGGCAACCAAATTGAAACATATGACGCCAGCAACATTTACTTTACAACATTCTCAAAAAATTATCAAGCGTCGCAAAGCGGATTTGTTAATGCATCTAAATTTAGAAAATCGACACAATTTCGAGGATGCCACACAACCGCACAATAGTTTTTTGTTTTTGTTCTGCCTGCAGTAGTTTTTGACGCACACACATTAATAAGCTGCTGTCTGGGTAATGCTCATCAAAATTGATTGATTTTGCTTCACAATAAGAAAGTATATCAAGTATACGCAGCTTCTTCATTATTCCACGCACACGAACACATACTTGAAATGCGCAGATAGGTTGCGTCTCGCATACCCAAAAAAGAAAAAGAAATGCTGCAGGGGCAACGGATATGTTAATGCGCCGATCGTCAAAGTGGAACTGCCGAATCGGCAGCCCATCAGCCGACCTGGTCAGAGAATGCCACCAAAAACACGACCCAACAGAGAGAACGAAGGCTGTCCGCTCAGCAATTATTTAATTTTTTTTGGCTCTGGGCGCAGTCGCCGTTAGACCCAGACATCTAGTATCTCAGTTCTTGTTGAGCAAGCGTGAAGGAGAAATCATTAAATTGCGAGGTGTAAATGCGCACAATATTTGGCAATATGCACACACAAATCGAATGAATCACTAAACACATTAAACATATACAAACATTTATACCTTCCCGCATGCTATAATAAATTATAAGTTGTGCAGTCTTAATGACTTACCATTCGAATTTGAAGGGCAGCAGTTCCGATTCGTCGTCCTCATCGCAATCAATTTTCACAAAGAACGTTGCACGTTCGTTGGGTATGCAGCGTATTAAGGAGCTGGAGTTATCACTAAATGTTAAACGTGGTATTATTGTGTTCTGGCCAGGAGGTTCTACGAAAATAATGCAAAAGAAAGTTTGATAAGTTAAGTTTTAGAAGAAAACACAAAAGATTATAATGCATTGGCAGTTGATAAAAGCAGATGTGTGCCATAAAAAAATTTCTTTTCAAATTTTTTTTTTTGTGGAACACCCATGAGCTTTGCCATCATTTCGATTTCTTAGTAATTAATACTTAACTTGTTTGGATTTTTTTATTTAATTTCCAATAACTCGTTGAAAAAAAAATATTCTCCATTTTAAACAAATCGGAAAAATTTATGTAGACAAACGCAGTTTTGTTTGCTAAAGATCAAGGATATACATAAGTTGAGAAGCTCAATATTGTAACCTAACAACTTCATTCTTCCAAATCTGTGAATAATTCTTAAGATAAAAACAACTTTACTACAAATTCTGTTATATATTTCATTTAGCAAATTTGAATGCGCAAATTTTGTGACTGGCAACAGCCAAGATCTGCACTAAAAATAGTTCAAATATTATTCATACCCAAAAACTATACTAAAATGTTCACACGTACACGTAGTTATGTATATATTTAATTACTAAAAGAAACAAATACAAACTAACTAATAATTATAATAATGCACCAACTTATATAAATATGATTTAAATGTAGCGCATAATTTTAAAAAGTTTTCGCCCAGTCCATACGATTACGTAACCGCATAGAGGCGGCTAGACAGCGGTCATAAAAATATACACACTCGGAATCTATTGTCTATACAGTAAAAAACAAAAAGCCGACACATCTTTGCATTTGTCTGGGTTTACTTACCTACTACGGCGGCGGCGGCTGTTGCTGTTCCCGGTGTTCCTTCCATGACTAGCTATATAATTAGCCAAAAAACAGGGGCCACCTTTTAACATGGGCAACACACACACACACGCACGCACACTTTACACACTCTTGTCGTCTGCGAATTAAGGACTTTAATACACTCTTTTTTAAATTTTTTTTATTGGATTTGTGCAATTTGTTGGTATAATTTTAATTCGGCGTATACGAGAAAAACCGTTTTGTTGTTATATATTTAGAACGACGTACAAGCATGGAGGACGGCAAGAACAGTGCTAAAGAAATTTCCACTTTTCTCTTGCCTGAACAAATGTTCGAATTTGTATCTTAATTATTGTGAACACAAAGGTTAACTTAATATTTATTTATAATTTTTTTTAAATATGTTAAATATTCAATTTTTTTTGCACTTTTCAAAACGTATTTCAAATGCAGCTGAGATATGCTACTATTTCCAACAGACACACAGACACAATCAAAACACACTCTCACATAATTGACACATTTGGTTGAACAAAAATGTTTCTATATATAATTAATATATACAAGAAGTTTGTGTTTGAGGGCGCGCGCACCACGTCCAGCAGACACCTCCTGGATCTCCGATCGTTTTACTCAGACTGAACTACACGAACACCGACAACATCAGCAAAGAGTCCATGCCGACAGCGTCGACATGTCGGGAGAATTGTCGGCCCGACCAATCATCTCAATTGAGTGCATGCTCTCCGAAGTACATATTTTTGTAAGAGTCAGAGACCCTTGGAGATGAGCGGCGTACATCTTTGGATACCTGAAAAGTTTGCGCATGTTTTTTTTGTTTATGAAAGTTTATTGTTTGTAATTTTAAAATCTCTCTCGCTGTTAAATACAATTATTAATAATTTTTAAGTATAAATATTGCATATTGCAAGCAACATGTGTCTAATTTTGTTAGGGTTAAGTTATTACACACCGAACTGATTTTGTTAATAAACTTTGAAAATTGCACAGCAATGTTCAACAAGTGGTTCGTTTGTTCGTTTAAGCTACATAAATAACATCCTTTTATCACGATCTCAGACCGAATAGAAATGTGAGGTGAATTTGGTCCGGCACGAGGGCTCCGTAAATGGCGAGAACCAGGCCAATGAGAATCTTCCAAATACCGATTGTATGCTCTTAAGACGCGACTTTTTAGCCCAACGTGCCTCTTCCTTCTTTAGTTGCTCAATACCCTGCAAAAAACATAAAAACCAACAGCAGTTTAATTTTATATGCTAATTGCACTAATTACCCAGCAATACGCACCGTTTGATCGTTTAATATAGCATTTAGCTGCGTTGCCAGCATTATTATGGTAAATATGCCAAACATCAGACCCTCAAACGTGAGAAAGAGCAACAGAAATATGGTCGCCGGCGGTGAGTACGTTGAGCAAGCACGCCAATCATTTTTTACGCACTCGGCAAACTGCGTCATCACCAAAAAGAGCGTGTGTACCGAAATGGATGCAATATAAAACTACAAAGAGCATGGAGGCACACTGAGTAAAGTAAAAGTACTTATGTATGCTTAAACCTACCGTGAAGAGCACAAAATACTTTTGATTGTTCTCGCCCACACAGTTGTTTACCCAGGGACAGTGATGATCCATTTTTCGTATGCAACGCTGGCACACGGAACAATGGTGAGCCCGTTCTGGCTTAATGCTGCAACATTTTGGGCACTTGTAGAACATTTGACCCTCACGGTAGCCCATTTGCTCGATCATCTCCTTGGTGGCATTGCCACGCGGCACAGCTCCCTGCAATGGTCCAACAAAATTAATAGCTTACACAAAACTTCATAATTCATTGCCTTACCGGGTCGGATAGCATGGTGCGTAAGTGTGAGACAAATGCTAGGAATGCAAGTGCCTGGAATATTATCATGTTTACCGTACTAAAAATCGTATAATGGCTATAGCTTGGCAACAGTATCAAGCCGCAAACCACAAACTCCGCAAACAGTATGAGCAGCCATGTCATGACAACGCACACAATTCCGCATATGTCCTGTAAAATATATGATTAATATGGACTGGTTATTATTATATTTCAAGATCGAGTTCATACAGACCTTGACACACCAAGCGCGATTGCCGAGGCAGCGATTGTGCTGGTCAACGCCACCGCTGGTGGATAGCGAGGAGTAGGAGTAAAGCATTTTTTGGACACGCGCCTTGTTGAGTGCGATGTCAGACCAATCGCCTTTACACGCAGCAATGACGCATCGACTTCTATTTTCCAGATAACGCGCCACAATTGCGATAAACAAACAGTTAAAAAAATTTTGCTTAAATTCTGCCAATAAACAGCTGTTGCAGACAGAGCTGTCTATAAATTGCAAGTGTTGTGTAACGCAAAATTAGAAATACACAAGAATGTCAGATGCCACCTTCAAATACCCTCTCCTTTTGCCAGAACTTACATTTGGGATTTAATAAAACTTTTAATGGCTTACAGTACAATTTCACAAAATCAATCATTGAAAACTTAATACTCATACAAATTTAACAGCTCAAGTATATACATAATATCAAAGATACATTGCAAACAAGTACACATTCATACATATGTATGTAAATACAGCCAGGTCATGTTTTATGCCGGCGTGAGTTTTGCTGTTGGCTCCAGCAGTGCCCATAAACCTGCTACAGACGAGATTGCTCCCAGCATGCCAATGGTCCTCGGTGTAAGGCTAGTGTATCCCAAACCCGTCAGAGGTATAAAGAAATCGCACACATTTTTCACAGTATCAATAGCAATATCCTTGTGGCTCAACAACAGTCCGTAAGAGTTTAGAGCAAGTCGCTTAAAGTCGTCGGGTGAACTGATACGTGCTGGAATCTTGCAGCGCGATATTCCGCCAGTGCAGCTAGCTTTGTGTAGATCTAAGACGCGTATTATCTCGTAAAGATCTCGACACAAATTCATTATGATTGAAAAAAGCCAATACTTGTTGGAGATTTTCGACCATTTCTTAGCATCTACCACTGTTAGCCCGGTCCGTGCTAGCCACAACAAGTGGTCAGCGAACAAAAATATGGCATGCGACACTTTGCTCATTGTCAACGTAACACGAATCGTCAGATCTGGATAGTGGATAGACCGCAGGCTGGCATAGAATACGTCTAATCCCTTGCCAAAACGAAGCACTGTTTAAATATATCATAAAAGTTATCTTTGAAATACTATCTTAGACAAATTACCAAAACTGCTTACATTTTCGGAATGTGCTTAAAATGTACTCGACTGTCTTAAAATTGTCGACCAATGCCGGATGGCGATTGGCGGACTCCATTGAATCCCACATGGCACGGGAAGCATATTGTATGAGTCTCGCTATTTTGTCCCGGCCGGCTGCCTGATTATTTAACTGCACCCACTTGTCCATGTTTGTTTTTCTTTGAATAAAATCCAACTGAAATGAAGTCCAAGGTGCAAGGGGCAATGATATGCGTTTTAGCCTTGCCACCATGCTAAGTAGTATATTCATAAGCTGGTCACTCTCTTGTTTACATTTACATTTTAAACCAACGATTGCATGTTATCGATGACGATTGCTTGGAGTGATAAGTACTTGCCACGTCTTTTTACTGAACGGCAGTTTTTGATAATAAATATTGCACAAAAATGGCCGTAAGTAAATTAAAAACATTAGCTTAATATTATGAATGAAATAAATAAATTTTTAACCGCAGCCACCACAGAAGGGCAAGCAGGCCACAAAGGGCGCTAAACAAATAGTCGAGGGGAACAAAGCAACATTGGCATTCTATCGTAACATGGCCATTGGCAGCGCTGCGCCCGCTGTTTTGCTGAGTGTTCTAGTCTTTGAGTACACAAAGCTCACTGTGGTAAGTTAAATGCGTATGTTAAACCTAGCCGATTACGAAGAGTTCTCATTTTTTCAAATCCTTGTAGTTCATGGTAGCCGTGGCGCTACTTATCCTAGGTGCCGCTCACCAATTTATGGTTTTCATGTCCCGTCCAAAGTACGCGGACAGCGGCGCTCTGCTGGACTCTGGAAATGACTTAGATATGGAGGGCGGCATCGCGGAGTAAGTAAAATATGAAAATCCTTTGTCTCTAATATGGTAACACAATATAATTTACTTTTATGACAGACATGTAAAGGATCTAATTATACTCACCTCCGGGACGCTGTTATTGTCCCTGATTTCTAACTACTTTTGGCTGGTATTGCTGCTGGCACCAGTTCGGGCCGCATGGATGCTTTGGGGAACAGTTATTCAACCCTGGCTGTCGTCGAAAAATGCAACAGAGGAGCCTGAAGTGGATGAAAAGAAGCAGCGCAAATTGGATCGCAAAATGCGCCGCATGAGATAAAATGTCAAGATTGAGTCGAGTACACTGGCAGCAGTCACATTATCCTCTGGTTTTAAGCTACACATAAGTTTCATAATTTTACGAGGCTGCTTAATAAGTTACATCTATTTTTACAATGAGATTTTTACGCTTAGTTAGCTTGGCCATTAGTCGGCCACAGCGAAAGATGTGTTTGTCGGGTATCCCAATTTGTTATTTCCAGATTAAATCGAGACATTGTGTCAAGCAACAAAGAAAATGCAAATGTTTTTGGTTTTGTGAAATTTTGTGCGATTTAATAAGAGTGCCCGAGTGAACAATTATATTTTAATAACGCGTCAAAAGATATTTGATAATTTATATCTTGATAATTTTAAATATGAAATGCTAAAACCTTTGTGAAGGGAATCACAGTTTCGAATCGACCGAAACATTTTCAAATGTTCCCCAGGCCTTGTGCTTTGTAAATATATATTCATTATATATATATATATAAATAAATGTGCATTTGAGTGCAGGAACTTGGTGCAGTTCTAATTAGTGCAGTTGCCACTTCTCATTGTATTTAGCGAGCATGGTTCTAAAAACAAAATTAAATGAAAAAAGTAAACAAAAATTATGCATTTTGCAACGGTTTATTTTTTGTTGACTTAACAAATTTGCATCCAAACTTAAATAAGAGTATAAAAATATCAAATAATAATGACAAGTGTCCCTGTTTGGAGCTCAAGATTTCACTAACTTCTGTTTTGTTTTTAATTTTTTTTTTTTTTTAGTTTCCAAAAACCCGGCTATAGCCCAGAGGAGCGTAAACAATTAATGTTTGTAACTAAATAACGTTAATTGTTGGTAAGTAGTCTGAATGTAAATGCAGGATTCGTTATGAAATATATTATGTATTTAACTAAGAGATAGATAGAAAAGAAGGGAGGAGGGTGGTTAAAAGAGACTGGAAGATACAAACAAGGAAAAGGTGAGAGAGCTATACAAATAGTATTTAAAGAGATAAAGAACTGAAACTCAACTACTCAGCTAATGGAGTGTACTGTGATTGTGGAACATGCGGCCCCCGATCCATGCTCGCCACTAGCAGTTGGTTAACATCTGTGCTTAACTACAACAACATCCAACAATTTGTATAATATCAGTGGATAAGCAAGATTTCTAGTTGTATTGCTCGGGTATGACGTAGGAGATGTCGTCCCATGGATGACGATAAAGTCCTTGCTTGAGTCGCTTCTGATCCATATAATGGCCAATGAAGCCTATGCTGCGGCCCAGAACAAACAGAGAGTTGATGGCACCAACATTGATGTACTCCTGCGCCTCCTCACTGTAAATAAAAATCACAATTAGTAATAAATACTCTTAAAACTCTTGAAATACAAATTTTACCTGGTGAATGAGCCACTATTGCGCAGCATATCGACAAAAGCGGTGGCAATTACACCATCAACATTCAAAATTAAATTTGGTTTCTTGGTGGTGGTGATTTTCTCCACCTCTAGCGCATACTTGAGCAGTGGACACTGTGGGAAATTCTCCATGACAAACTCCTTGATAATCTTGACACGCACATCGGGATTGTTGATGGACTTGACACGATGTCCAATGCCCAAAATGAGTTTACCCTCCTTGCGCATCTTGTTTACAAACTCCATTGGATGCAAATTGGTGTCGTATGCCTCTGAGAATTGCCTGGCTGAGCCATCAAGTGCTCCACCAAAGCGGTCGCCCTGCCAAGAAAACCAGATGAATACAATGTGACAAAGCTTTAAATAATCTACAGTCAATCACTTACAATGGTCAGTAAACCGCTGACAACGGAAGAGACCAGATCCTTGCCGGCACGAGCGCAAACAATGGTGTTATGTGCGCCGGAGACAGCAGGTCCATGATCAGCTGTGACCATAAGACACATTTCAAAGAACTTGCACACATAGGGTGGTAGACAGCGCTGAAACCAAAGCAACGAGATAACGCCACCGATTCCCACATCTTTGTTGAGCACTTCACTGATAGGCATGCCTGCATAGATTAACTCCTGACCACGCTCATCACAAATCGATGTCATGAACGATGCCGGCTTGCGAATGAGACCCAGCTCACGGGCCCACGAGTAGTCCATGGGCACCGTTGGTGGTGGCACCTCCTCGCGCGGCACAACGCGTCCTGTCTTTACAAGCTCGCTGTACACATGATGTATGAGCTCTCCCAGCGTATCAAACGAATCAGGCACATAGGCACCAGATACGCGCAGCGCTTTGTTCTTAGCCGTGGCCGTTTCACGATCTGAGTTGGCACAGGAGCCGGCATGACCAAACTGTACCTCTGAGGTAAACATGCTAGCGCAGGTGCCAATGCACCAGGCGACCAGTGGCTTAGTTATACGTCCATCTTTAAGAGCGGCGCACACATCGTACTCCTCGGTGCCACCAACCTCGCCTAGGAGAACAATCAGCTTTGTTTCCGGATCAGCCTGATACCGCAGTATGTGATCCATAAATGTGGAGCCCGGATATCTATCGCCACCAATGGCAATGCCCTCAATAACGCCATCGGTTGCCTTTGAGATTATATTGTTTAGCTCGTTGGACATGCCACCTGAGCGGGACACGTATGCTACGCTGCCAGGACGATAGAGCTTGGAGTGTAAAATATTATCCAGCATCCCACCAGTATTGCCAATCTTAAAGCAGCCTGGCTTCACGCCACCCACTGTGGCGGGTCCAATGATGGCCACACCTTTCTTGTCAGCTTCAATGATCAGTTTCCGTGTCATATTCTCTGGTATGCCCTCGGCAATGATTGCCACTGTGCGTATCTGTGGGAAATCGAGCACCTCCAAAGTTGAATCATATGCAGAACGCAGCGATGCAAAGTTGACCATAACATCGACGTCCTTGTGCTTGTTTATGGCATCCGACATCTTCTTGTAGACCGGAATCAGGATCTCCTTGTGACCCCAGTAGTACTTTTGCTTGTGATCACCCGTAAATGGATACACCATGGCCACCACGGAAGGCTCATCGCGTCTGCAAAGCAAAATAAAATATATTTATTCAAATATAAAAACAAACGAAACCAATACTTGCCTGCAAATGAAATCAAAGTCGAGCATTGATTGCACCGCACGCTGTTGCATGCCCCACACAAAGGCTTTGGTCGTATTTGAGAAGAACTTTCTGGTCAAATTCAAGTTAGCTCCATTGCTCTTGCTACTTTGCTGCTTGCTCTGTTTATTGCTGGCCGGGCCATCGCTCTCATCTGCCGAGATAGGTGGTAGTTTAATCGGTTGTGCTGTTGTCGAGCGCAAGGCTATTATTTTATTTATGTTTCAAGACATATTTGTTTTCCAAATGAGTCGATGTCGGTGCCGTTATCGATATCGTTATATTGTTATGATGATGAGCGAGATTGAGCAATAATAGTCGAAAGAGAGTATAGAAGTTTGACATACATACAGAAATGTATACATATAGACAACATTCAATACAAGATTACAATAATGTTACGAGGACGGCGAGATGGTGCAAGGAAATGCATACAAAACGATGTGAAGTTGAGGTTGGTTTTGGGAAAGTTTCAGTTCAGGTGCAATTTGGCCAAACAAAACGATTCATTAAATTTGTATATTTTTGGTTGATGGTTTTGTGGATTTGTGGTTGTTGATTTGTTGTTGGTTGGACGTAGGGCGATCAATGCAATTACATACAAAAAGAGATACAGAGAAAACAGAAATATATATAAATGCAGGTCCATAACAATAACATAAAGAAAACTAATACAATACATAGGAACTTTTTGTTGGGGAGAGTTGTAAACGAGGGGTTATGTTAGCACATTCTATGTTTTAAGATTTTTAACCTACCAGAGCCAATAGTAGATGTCTCCGTGGCTGCCTTTAAATCGGCCTGCGCCTGCTGTCCACCGGGCAACAGAAAATTAGCTGTAGAAAATTCAACACTGGCCGTCTGTGGAATTGGTCGCTTGCCGAGTGCCATACCGCAAATGGCTGTCATGTGCGTCTCAGGTCCAAAGACATGCAACGGTATACCCAAGGTGCCACCAAAGTCACGCATTCGACGTAAGCCTTCCTGATAATTAGGTCCGGCACGGCGTACAAAGATCGAAACGTTGTGCTCGATCAGCTTGGGCTGGAATTCGCGAAGGGCGGTTATGATGCCTATTATGACAAAGTAAGGTGATTTAATTAGTTTCCTGATAACAGATAAGGGTTTAAGTCTAAAAATATCTCACTCACCTTGGAAGGTCGCTGCAACGTTTGTAAAGTTAGCAATGCCACCGCCTGTAATCAGCACTTTTCCATCGGGATGCTTGGGCGACGACGTCATGAGGTTGAGTATTGTTTTTGCATATTCGTATGTCTGCTGTTCGGACGGAGCACCGCTATATTCGCCATAGTTAGCCAGCTCTGAGGCGCCACCCAGATCGCATATGGTATCGGAATAGATAACACTGGCACCGCCGCCGGCGACCATGGTCCAAATTCGTCCACTTCGATTTAAGATTGTCAACTTGAGCGATGCACCGCTCTTTGCATCCAGATCGGCGATGTACGCCTCCTCGGGATAAGCATCGCGACCAAATGGTGGCGGATAATCAATTTCACCCCATTTTGGACGGCATATAAAATCGGCAGTCGAGTCCAGCTTGGCTGCCAGATCCAATATAAACAAATTATCGGCCGTTACGACTAGTGGATTGATCTCCAGATACGTGAAATACAAGTCAGCAAATGTCGCATATAGCGCATAAATAAACTTGGCAATGCGCTCCTTATTGCCAGCATCTGTAATGGCCTTTAGTAGCACTGCCTTAACATCAGCCAGCGACAATTCACTGTCCACGGGCACATCCAATTTGACAGCCTTTGCATCCACATCACCAATATCGACACCGCCCAAATGATAGAACAATATCGTGTCCGCAGAACGATGCGAATAGATGCAAACGTACATTTCTTCGGCCTGCGAAAAGGCAAACATTGTTATTAATTCAACTTTTAAAATGTTGAACAAATCAAACTTACATCTGTGTGTGGCACAAAAGGCTCAATTATAAAATTGCGCAACTTGCCTACAGCATTGCCAATTTTCTGATCCTTGTTGAGACGTTCGCCAACCCATTGTTTTACCTGCTCAAAGTTCTTCTTGACGCCAATCAAGCCAAGTTTACCGCGTCGCTTAATCAATTGATCGGGCTTCACCACCAGCGGCTGCAAAAAGCACAAAAAAAAGTTATCAGTGAGAACATGCTAATAAGAAGCTGCTGTTAAATCACACATTAATTCGGTTAGGTACATTCAAAACAGAGGGCACAAGATCAGCCGCTGCTAATAGAGATTTTCAAGATTTCGAGATTTGAGCTTTGAGTACAGTAAGTGACAATCGTCAAGGGGTCAGACTCAGAGGCTGCGTCATTGACAATGACAATATACGCGCACGACTCGACAAACATATACGTATGTTTGTATATAGTACATATACACACACACACACACTCACACACACACACACACTAAAAAAAGCGTGACCGCACACACACAAAGGCTTATTAGAAGATCGTACGAGTGTAAATTGAGCAAAAAAAAAAACAAAATATGTGAGGCAAATATCATCAGAGGGCAAACGCCTTAGGCGATTGCGTACTTGTTTCAACGTCAAATTATTGTATGTCAACAAAATCTCACAAAGTCAAATATGCGATAAGTAGATTGTATAGATAGTTGAATAACAATCGTAGTAAAGATTAAGTGACACCTGTAAATTTTGTAGTATGTTTTAATTCTTATGTGTTATGTCTTTAATTCTCTGTCTTATATATATATATATATCAACATTCGAGTCGTTATAGCCATCTCCGTCAACGGAGATATGAAAAACTTTAAGGTCTATAGTATGGGTATCTCCTCGTCGAGCTGACTCGACTAAAGCCTTCTTACTCGTGTGTTCTGGATAATCACGCCACCCGCTGCCTCTCAATCAACGCACACACACACACGCACAAGTATCATTTATGCAGTAGATAAAAAAAAACCAAACTTTGGCGCTATCATAAGCAATTTGTTTCGCGCCAATCATTTGATTATTTTAGCAGAGACAGCTTTACAGCCTGGAAACACATATATGAATGTATAGAAATACATTCGAGTGTGTACGATGTGTCAATGTATATTGTGTCAATCAGAAATTGTTCTTATCCTTATCCATGTGTGCCATAGCTGGCCGAAACTGAAATACACTTCAGTTCAATGTAGCGTTAAGTGGTGGGAGAGCTTAAGGGTCATTTATAATATTTTAGCCATATAGTTATTCTATGCATTATATATAGCACATGTCACTTCAAGCGTCTAATTGCTTGGCACCAAGTTATATATACTACTATTACTATTTTTGTTTGACTTTTATTTGTCAAATTTATATATATAAGCTTTAGTTGGAATAAAAATATACGTCGTGAAATTGTTGGTAGAACATTTTAACTTTGAAGTGAACTTTTGTGTACATTTTCCTATCAGTTTGCTTACAGTGGCTCACAGCATTTTTCGTGCAGTGTCAGTGTTACAAAAGAAATAGTTTAAAAACCGATTGCTTTAAGCTTTGAGGATAACTTTACTTTATATATTTCCTAATTTTTGAAGTTTTCTTTTTCCGGCTATATATAGCTCAAATCACCTTGAGCACTTTTTGCATACACATAGTTTATACATAGCTATAATCGCACCATGCTTATCAATCATTTTGGAAAACATGCAAAGCACAGCCGGCCGATTAGTCATATTTTATACAGGCAGCAGTAGCCGCAGCATAAAAAGCAGAAGCTAAAACAGCCGCTCCCTGCGTGGGCTAATCGAGGTGTCCGGCTTCTTTTGCCGGCTAGGTCAAGTTCAATGACAGAGAGACTACGCGACATTGTATGCTAGGTTGACCTAGTTATTTGTTGTCAAAAAAATGTGAATGCCTTATCTGAATGTTTGGTGGCTAATCGGAAAGCACTTACCGTGGTCAGCAACCAGGGATGAACAACGCTCAATTTGGACCAATCCGTTTCGGCATTAACTGTGGCAAAGCAGCAAGTTGCAGCGCCGGCTCCATGCTGATTTAGATGACGATTGAGGAGATCTTTGCCGGTGGCTTCCGTGATCGCTTTCGCAGACATGCTGGATTAATTGGGGTGTATGCTGTAAATTGAGGAACACATTGGAAGTATGTTAATACTACTGGTGCATATAATATACAGTTTTTTTCGATTCGTTTGACGCTGTACTTTAAAACTTTGATTCTATTTACTTAGAATTAATTAGAAAGACGACGCATTTTGAGGATGTGTGTGTGTCAGTGCGTTAGTGTGTGAACAAGTGCAGCGTAAGTCTTTGAGAACCTTCCTTAGTGTATTCTTGTGTGTTTAAATATGGCTGCGTTTCTTTTATTTATTTACTTGTTTGTTTATTATGCTCTCGCCTTCTATTTGCTGCGGGCAACCTGTGCGCTGTGTGCGTTTCAAGTAAACTGAAATTCAATATGCTAACACACCAGCGATGAAGACCCGAGCCTGAGTCCGAAACAAAAACCCGAAACCGAAATCAAGTCCGAACTTGAATCCGGCAAACGAGCGACGGTTGTTCGGTTCGTTTATCGTCGTTTTGCGATCTGTATGTTATCGTGGCTTTATATATATATATATATAGTGTTTATATTTGTGTAAGTTGTTGGGTAAACATTTCTCAACTTATTTGTATGTTTGAAGAAATAAAACAGCTGCATTTTTACCAAATATAGTCAGAGCTCAAGCAGTAATTAGTTCAAATTTGCTTTAACAGACTTAGTTTATTGAACCGGAAAGCTTAACACAGTTTTATAAGTCTTAGCGTAAACCCGGCAAGTATTTAAGCTATAGTGATAACATTTTTAATGCAAACGGAAGATGTCTGGAAAAGTTTGTGATTTAAAACTTTAATGTTTTCTCAGAACTAAAGATTTTGTACTAACCCACAACAATAAGTTAATTTAAATTCTTTTTGTACACCTGTGTGTTACGAAAACAGTCATGCCATTTACTAAATGCAAATACAGCTACATACACACACAGAATCACATAACAATAAACTGAAGATGAACCGGTTTATCTTGTTTTCTGCAGCGTCTCAAAAATCGAAATTTGTGTATAGGGAAAGGGCAGGTAACTACAACTTTCACCCAAAAATTTGTTAGATGGGCCTTTAGTGGATTATGCAGGTAAATCGACGTTGACAACAACAGCACTAATGACGTTGCTGAGCACTGAAAACACAAACGCACACACATAGACGCAAAAGTTTTTCCTGTTTACAACAATTGTTCGAACGCCTCGTTTCTGTTTCTATTTCTGATTCTAATTTGCACACATTTTAGGCTATCGTTGACACAAATCGATGGGGGAAATATTTGTGTTGAATGACTTTGCAAATTTAGAGCTTGTGTTTCAAAGCTCCCTTTGATGTTGTTGCTATTGTTTTCCAAGTTTTAATTAACATGAGAGCGCGCAATTGTCGAAGTTCATTGCAAATATCTGACGTGTATTGGAAACGTATACTTTTTTATATATTAAGTTAAAACTTGTAGTTGGATTAGGCAACGTGCCCAGTGAAAGTGGGTAAAATCAATAGTGATGCAATTTCTGTTTTTTTCTCTTTTTTTTTGGTACGAAATGCGTCGTTGTCTCTGCCACAGATTCGCATGGATTTCGGCGTATATGTGTGTGTGTGTTCGTTTGTACTGTCATGTTTATTTGCAATTACATGATTTGCCAGCTAAATTTACAATGCATATGCATGGGCTTATAATTGTTACACAGCAGTGAACTCACTATAACTATATATATTTACAGCAGCTACACTTTTTGTTAATAATTCTTACACCGCAAACTTTCTTTTCGATCTGAGAGACACTTCATATGCATTTAGTACGCGAGTTATCGATAACATGCTCATTATTGCGTTAACATTACTCACAAATGCGCTCACAGTTGCTGTTATTGGCGGCAGAGTGACCAGTGTGCGTACACTTATAAATACCGGCTAAAGGACAATAGCGAGACAGCTGTTCTCATATGAAACAGCTGTTGGAAGTTAATGCTCTCAGAATCGAATCAGCGATAACATAAGCGATATTGAATAATATAATTAAACTAGTACTTAATGTGAAGAACATATTTGCGGCAAAAGGAGACTCTATAGCATGCGATTACGAAGCAGCTCGCTCATATATTGCGCAGCTCAAACAAATACAAACACAATAAGGATGTACACAAAAAGTTTGCTGCAAATGCTACTGTTGCTGCTTGCCTCTGCGAGGGGTGAACACCAAATGGTAGGCAGCAGGGAAAAGTTACTGTCCACACTGCAGGAGGGCTTCATTGGACTCGAGGAGTCGCAAACACTGCCAGAACCGCACACACGCGAACAAGTTGAATTGTTGCGCCACTTAAGTTTCGATCCACCCACCATTGACTTTGGCAGATGGTCGGTGGGTCAAACGGTAACGCAAATTGTGACACTATTTAATCAGCACACAAATCGCACTGTCCATTTAAACTCAGTGGCTGGACTAGATCCAGTGTTCTACAGCAGTTTCTTTGGTACGCGCGAGGTGCCGCCCCAAGGCAACACCACATTTAGCGTCGTATTCTTACCCCGCCAAATTGGTGCCATATCAACGGGTCTACTCATCCAAACGTCCTTCGGTCGAACCGAGTTTTCGGTAAGCGGCGAGGGTAGCGAGTGTCCCTATCGCTTAAAGCCACTTGTAGGCATTAAAGCGCCAATGAACGCGACGCTCACGCCTGAGATTCATATGTATAATCCGCATGAGCGCCCGCTGCAGATACTTGAGGTAAAAATGCGACTTGAACTCGCTCGGCTTATTTCTTACTTAATAATTTTATTGATTATTGACTTTGTTTTTGTAGATTTACAGCAGCGGTGGCGAGTTTCAGCTGGAATTGCCCAGTGGTGGGTCAGAAGGACCACAAAATCTCTGGGAGATACCACCGCATTCGTTAAAGCCCGTAATACGAATATCTTTTCATGGGCGCACCGCTGGCAATCACAGCGCCTACATACGCATTAAAATTGCCGAGCAATCGGCAGATGATCTTCTTAATGTTGAGAATGTACTAGTCATACCCGTCGAATTCGAAATACTGCCGCGACACGGCGCTTATGCACGAAATCCACTGGCGGACTTTGGCCGCCTGGCGACGGATCAGTATGCGGACGCTTTGCGCTTTAAATTGGACATGCAGAATCAGCCAGTGGATGCAGCACAGCGACAATTAATTGGAAATTACTTGCGTGATATACCAGGGTTGAGTTTTGATGAACACAACGCAAGCATTGTGCTGGATCCCAAATTGTTTGAAGAGAACGCCAGCATCAATGATTTGCTTGTGATAAATGGCGAGGATCAACAGCAGCCATTTACAGTGCTCGTGCGCGCTGAAATCTTTAAAGGCGGATTAAGCTATGATCGCAATGTTACACTCTTCATAACCGGCGCCAGATCCAGCACTAGTTCGGAAGAGATGCCGCTGGAAATGCAACGAACGCTGCTGGTGCGTAATAGTTTTGCATTTCCGCTGTTGCTGCACAATTTAAGTTTGGTGGTGCCAATTGATCCAGCACTGTTGCAGCTGTCATCGCTGGAGCAGGAAATAATACTACAGCCCGGGGAATCTGTGGAGCTGCTACAGCTGCATTTGCTCAACGAGCAAGCCACCTTTAAGTCCACACTGCTCATTGAGAGCAATGTGACCACATTTGAGCTGCCATTAATTTCGTGCACTGGGCGTTTGCATGTGTCTACGCAACCATTTCAATTGCAGCTGCCAATAGAGAGATCTGATTATACATTGGAACTTGATTTGGGTACGGTGCCTTTTGCGGAGATGTCGCGCGATGGCTATATCATATTGCGCAACGATAATCCCGTGCCAATTAAGATTACCAACTGGTACTTTAAGCCGCCTAAGAGTGTCTACTTTCAAGCCGCCTTCATGGGTTGCGTGCCAGCAGATGCCGCTGCCACCGGCTCCAATGCCACAACAAACGACCTTCGATCGGATAAAAATAGCACAAGATTTGACTTTTGTAGACATCTAGGTCAAGGCGATAGTGCCGTCTTCATTCTATCAATACAGACCTATGTGGCGGAGGAGAGCACAGGCACACTTAAAGTGTGGACACCCTACGAACTGATACGCAGCACAGTGCGTTTTAAGGCATCGGTGGGTCAACTGGATATTGAGCAGGATCAGCTGCAGTTCAAGTCATGCTTTCCCGGAAAAATCTGTTCGGCAGTGTTGAGCATACGTTCTAGTTTTATGCATCCGGTGCATGTTAAATCGATAGCCTTTACAAAACGTGGCTTACGCTTCAAGGATTTCAATGCCAAAGGTACTACAATTGGCGCACAGACACTAACCAAAGTGGGTCGCATTTACTTTGACCCGGCGGCGCTTTGCGGCACCAATTGTTATATACGCACAAACATTAATGAACAGGCCATCTTTCCCAGCTTAGCAGCGGCCACCGATGGACAGATCAATAATAATCTACTATACGATGGCGTCGAGGTGCGTCAACGCACCGAACTCTATCGACAGTTTAAGCGACAACTTCAGACAATGTCATTAACGTTGCACAGCGAGGAGTTACCGCCGTTGGAGCTGGACTTTAGCATTGCTATCGAATGGCCAAAAGTGGTGCAACATCAACCGTTGCCAGAAACGCCAGCTATTGCAGTCGGTCAAGTGCAACGCCAATGGATAACAATGACAAATCCCACAATGCAGCCGCTGCTCTTGGACTACTTCCTATCAGATCCGGCTTATGCGCGACGCACACAACTCTCGCTGCCGCAAGAAGTGATTGATGCGAGCAGCAGCAGTTGCTATCTAACGGATCATTCAGTCTTCTCGTTGCCAGATGCACCTTTCCATGGCCCAGTGCTTCTGCCACCCGGCTCCACACTGCCCATACCCGTGCAGTTTAGTGCCGAGCACGCGGATAAATACTGCACACTGCTCCATGTGCGCAGCAATCTGACGCTGTACGAAGCCGTTTGGATAACTGCACGTGCCGTGCAATCTCAGTTTCGCTTTGGAAACCGGCGTCCGAGTTCCGGTACGCCACTGCTCTTTGAATTCACTGCGCAGCAATTTGAGCGATGCGATGGCACCGACTCCACGGCCGAACCAAGTCACACGATAGTTGCGACGCGCAGCTTTACTGCACGGAATGCTGGTACTTTGCCCATGCGTATTGATGGCTTCTTTGTTGGTAACCGTGCCTGCGAGGGCTACGGCTTTAAGATCATCAATTGCCAAAGCTTCTGGTTGAAGGAAAATGAAACACGTAGAATTGATATAAGTTTCAGCCCTGACTTTACCGCAGCACGCGTCCAGCGTACTTTGACGCTCATCACCACTCTAAACTATGATGTCACGTATCAGCTGTTGGCTCAGCTTCCCACAGAGAGTGTGGCGCGTTGTGCCGCCACGTTACCCCGTCCCAAATGGGAGCCAGCATTGCGCAATGCTGTATTCGTCGTGCTTCTGGTAAGCTTTTGTCTGGTGTTGCTGGCGGCCATCTTTGATGCACGTGCCATTATGGTGCAACAGAGTGCATATGATGCGGCACGTTACAAGGGTCCCATTCAGCCCACATTTAACTTGCGCAACATTGTCAAGACGCAGGTAGCCGAGGAGGCGGCAGCTGCAGCAAGTGCCGCTGCTGCTGCTGCTTCATCTGTCAAAGCTGAGCAACAACAGAAGCTGCGAAATGGTCAGATGAAAGATCTTCGCAAACGGACGACAAACGCTGACAAATTGAACGCCACCCAACAACGCAAGCCCAAATCCTGGCCCGTCTGGAGCCTGGACAGCATGCCGTCGACTTCCGCAACATCAACTTCTGCTTCATCCAAGCCACTCAGTTCACCCAAGCCCAGCAAAAAGTCAATGGCCATGTTGGTGCCAACACCCAAACCAATACCAACTGTTCCAACTGCTTCACGCGCATCCAAGAAACTTAAACAAACAACGCCCATTGCCACGACGCCAACTCCAACGATCACTCCAATGCCCATTACGACACCGAAACCCACGACATCCAAAGCAGATACCGTAGAGGAAAGGCGCATAAGTCCCAATACTAAACCAAATGCTAGTCCCATGCTTCAGGAAAATGTCTCGCCGCGCGCACTTAAAATTAATCCGGAAACGCCCAAGGAACGTGTGCTCAAGGAGCAAAACGGCAGCGCCAAGAAACTGGGAAAAACTTCTGGACGCGAACGACGCAAGGAACAAAAACTAGCCGCGCTCAATGTCTCAATGGGATCAAGCACAAAGAAGTCCGGGGAACGCAAGCAACGCAGCAAGCAGCTCATTTTTAATGGTACTGCGATTATATCAGGCGGAGGAGCTTCACCATTAACCACACCGGATGCGGACACAGATACAATGATCACCTCACCATGGGAGACCAGCAGTCGCGTTTCTTTTCGAGATGTCCTCCAAACAAATCCACTGCCAGCAGTGGACAATGGTCTTAACTGGAATCCGGCCGCAAGCGATTTAGCCAGCAGTCAATTGGGTCCGATTGGAAGTCGAAAGTCAAGTCCGGCTATAAATTCACTCTGGGATCCACCGTCCATGACAATGCAAGACGCAACGAACGACAGCAATTCGCGACTGACTTCACTATTCGATGTTTTAGAGCCGCCAGCAATGGACACAAACATCGATTTGCCATCCCTTGATGGTAAATGTACACATTATTATATTTATAACCTAATAAGCAATCATTTACTTGCAGATCTTTGCCGACAAGTTGCTGCTGAACGCGAACAGAAGGAACGCAGCGAATTGATATTGAAGCAGCAGCTGCTGCTCGAGCAATTGGAGCTGCAGTTAAAGCAACAGGAGCAGGAAAAACTTCGCAACAATTGGGCTATGAATTTAGCTAGTTCGGGAGCATCTTGGACACCCTTGGGATATGCCGCTTGGCCGCAACAACAAGCAGCAGCAGCAGTAGCTTCGCCACGGACATCGCCGGCGCATACCATTACGCCAGGTGTGGGTGTTATACGTCCACCACCGGGTTTGGAACCGAATTATAGCAACAACAATAACAATGGCCAGTTTCCAACAGGAGTAATAGGAGGAGAAGCAGCTGCATCACAGAGCATTAACATCAACATTAACAATAATGTTAGCAATAACCATATCGATGGATTGGCCGTATTGCATAACGCACAAGATCGGGTGGCACAAACACCAATGCCTACCCAATATGATCCATTTACCTCGCCAAGCTCAATCTGGTCGGACAACTGGCGCCAGCGCAACAATCACAACATGAACTGAAGCTCACTGAACAAATTTAAGCAACCAAAATGAAATTCTTACTCTCTATATAAGACACTTAGGCTATAATGCTAAGAAACATGCTAAAACAATGATGCGATCTTTTCCAATTTAACTTTTTGACTAAATAAACAACAAAGAATAATGATAATGAATTTAATTTCATTAAATCTACGTACATACAATACATAAATGTATGTATAAATATTGCATTCAACATTAACATATATAAGACGATATTCTTTTTACACTTTTTGGGAAAAACTAAAAATTAAAAATATTTTTTTGCTATTTACATTTTTTTTTTTGCATTTATTTACTCACTCTTTCAACTTAAAACATAAATGTTCCTTGCACGATTATACATATATATCTTCTGTTTGCAAAGGTTTAGTAGTCTGCCTGTAAAAGTCTCGCCCGGCAACTGCTTGCGGGACGTCCACGTTTGCGCTTCACGGCAGCCGCAACACTGTCATTAAATCCGCTCTCTTCCTTTACCACATTTCCATTCACCTCCAGTTGTAACGCTGCCTCTCGAACGACATCCGACTCAAACGTTGAGATTGTTTCGGCTATTTTTGTGATTTATAGGTTTTTCAAGTTATTTAATAATAACCTCTCAGTTGCTTAAACCACTTTTTGGTTTGTTGTATTGGCGTAAAAGCGTACAATCCTCATTTTTCAATGTCTCTTGTCGTTTTATCAAACTAACAGTTGTTTTGCATTTTTATACCCTGATCCCATTAAAAATGGGGAAAAAGGGTATCATGAAGTTGTGCAAAAGTATGTAACAGGCAGAAGGAAGCATCTCCGACCCCATAAAGTATATATATTCTTTATCAGCATCAACAGTCGAGTCGATATAGCCATGTCCGTCTGTCCGTCTGTCCGTCTGTCCGTCTGTCCGTCTGTCCGTCTGTCCGTCTGTATGTATGAACGCGTCGATCTCAGAGACTATAAGAGCTAGAGACTCCAGATTTCGAACTTAAGCTCGCCTAATCCCTAGGCAGTACAAGTTTGTTTTCGATTTTCGATAACTCATCCCGTTTCCGATATACACATGTGATCGATAACAATAAAATCTTGAATTTGAAAAAACTTTAGATGGCATTTTAATTATTAATCAAAATAATAACAATCTGTGAAATTTTTATTAAAATCGGTTAAGAAACACCGGAGATATGGAACCTTGAAGTTTAGTATGCACTACACAGTATGGTCGTACACACACGCACAAATACTTGCAAGCACTGACTGTACGCGTAAAATATAGGGATCAGGGTATCGTCTAGTCGGGATTTCTCGACTAGAGCCTTCTTACTTGTTATAAATATAAATTGCGTATTAACCTTGCATGTTTTTCGTTTGGCCGGATTGACTGCGGTTGGGCACACCAGTTGTTGTACCCAGGTCCGCTGATTTTCATTTCATTCGTGTTTTGTAGTAGCTTCTTGTGCGCCTGCTTTACACTTGTATAAAAGTTATGAAATGTGTACAATTGGTCCCAGCAAGTGCTTAAAATGTGTCCACTGAAGTCCTTCGCTGCAAATTTGTTTGGATTGTCAAAACTCAAGTTTGTTGTTGTCACTGCTTACCCGCAACCAAGTGTTTTTCAATGATCTTATTAATTTCGGCTGAGTGTGGCGCTCAATCACTTAATAGGTTTTAATGTGCCGCAAATAAGACATAATGCTAAAAAACATGCTAAAACTATTATGCGATCTTTTCTTATTTGACCTAGTTAACAGCAAAGATCAATGAAATGAAAATGTATGTATAACTATTGCTTTGAACATTCATACAGACATTTTATTTATACATTATATTATTGTATTGTATTATATTATACATACAAAGTTAATTTCTTGTTTGGTTTGGTCTCTCTCTCTCTCTTTGAATTATTAATTAATATTTCATGCACGTTTCTTTACGACTCTCCAAATGGTAAGCAAGACTCGAAGATTGCCATAAAAAAATATGTGTTGGTTGTCTTTTCAGTGAATTTTACTAAAAAATCTTTATATGAGCAGTTGAAATAACAAGATAAAAATAAAAACTGAACACTTAAATGTTCAAAGTATGGAGACCAGAAAAACAGTTGCCAATTGTTTACACACACACAATTTTGTTCATATCGCACTGTCTAAATTAACAAGATCGGTAGTCTCAGCAGTTATCCTTGTATGTTATGATGCCCTTCTCGATAAGATCGGGAACCTCTACGGCCAACCAGGGTGCCAGACCCAAAGCCATGGCGTGCGCAATACCAAATTTGGGCACATTACGTGCCCACAGTGGCTTAAAGTGATCCGTTAGGCAAATTTTGCCACCGCGATACATTTTGGCCGTTTTGCCATCCAGCTCCGGAAGTGCAATTTCCGGCGCTGTTGTTGGATACGTCACAGGAATGTCGAATTCCACATCGAATTCGTATTTAAGCAGGTTGTGCATGTACCAGCACTTGCCGAACCATTTGGTGCCTTCTTTATTGGACTCGAGACGAAACCAATCACTGCCTGATTGCTTATTGTTTTCCACATACTGCAGGTGAGTTCATTCAAAGCTGTTTATTGTTTTAAATTATTTATACAAGTATGTACCTTAATAAGTGCTTGATATTCCTCCTTTAGTCTCTGCACCCAAATATCTTTTTCACGTGGGCCAGCACGTATTTGGAGCAATGGAATGCTGCTCAGTGTTTTTCTGGTGCTATCATCGACCATTGCGTCAATTTATAATTTAACCCTGGTACAGCAAAGAAATTAATGCAATATACATATGAAAACAACAAGTGTGACACGTAGTGATGCACTTATATCGATATTTTAATCTAAAGCTTAAGAGCCACCTATCGCTCCGCACAGCTGATAAGTATTTGCCCTTAACCTGATTGCTACAGATTGTTAAAAACAGTTCGTACCGATTGTCAAGCCAAAATTTTACCGATACTTAAATAATATTTAAATGCGTTTCCAGAACTGGTAAAAAAATGCATTCGAGGCGAGCTGTGCTTAGTTCGCCAACAAAAATGGTGAGTCGAAGTCGCCAATAAATACCGTATCGCAACAGCCAGCGAGCCCAAACAATATTCGCTCGTCGCCCGATAATGAGTGGGTATATTTACGCGCATACTGCATACTCAACTTCAATGTTACATATTGTTATAAACCGGCTTTTCACTCCCAACACTGTATCGATAGCCAGCTAGCAAATCGGTCACCCAGGGATGGATACGACCTGGACACAGTGCTGGACGGTGTAACAAAAATTTATATTTTTCTTTATGAATAACTAACAAAAACACCAACGGGTGAATATTTAATCTTTACAGATTCGGACAACGATGGGACATACAAAGGTAAAAAAGCTAGAAACATTTACCCCCAATGCGCCCTCCCCTACCTATGGGTCGGTATTTTTTGCATTTTATTGTCGACCCCCTATACACCACAACTCTATCAACAACTTACCCCGACATCAACACACAATCGTCCCACCCACTCATAAATTTCTACTCACACATTTTTATGTAAACAGTACACACTTATATTTATTCATTTAAAACTATACATGGTTTTCTTAAAATAAATTTACTTTATATAAATCAAAAAAAAGAATGAAAATAGTGTTTAAATAAATAAATAAACAAAAATGAACATGAACTAATAAACGTAGATCATATTAACAATACACGACTACGTAGAGAATGATTAAATAAATAAATTAAATGATAGTGGATAAATGATAACTAAATAAATAGGGGCGGGGATAAATCGCTAAATAAATTAATTAACTACATCTAATTCGGGCCTTTGACAATCGGTCGCGGCCAACTGTGCCTGTGACGGCGGCTGAATAGCTGTTGCGCAAGCGCTGATGTTTTATTCTTTTGGGGGGCGCTACTTCTACGGGCACAAACTTGTTAATCCCCTCGACGGGTTTGCTGATCCTCGTCTGGTGGTCTCCTGCCTCTGCCTTGGCCACTCCTGGTGTGTGCGGAACTGCTGTCTGCCTTTTGGGATTGAGTTGCTGGCGCCACTGCTGGTGTGTGCGGATTTCGATAGTAGATCGCCGACCATAACAATATCTCTGGTGTTTATCAGCCGATTTTAATAAAAATTTCACAGATTGTATTTTTTTGTCTAATTCTTCAAATGCCAACTCAAAGTTTTCCAAATTTAAGATTTTGTTGTTATCGATCCCATGTGTATATCGGAAACGGGATGAGTTATCGAAAATCGAAAACAAACTTGTACTGCCTAGCGATTAGGCGAGCTTAAGTTCCAAATCTGGAGTCTCTAGCTCTTATAGTCCTGAGATCGACGCGTTCATACATACAGACGGACATGGCTATTTCTACTCGACTGTTGATTGTGATAATGATTACATACTTTTGCACAAAGCCATTATACCCTTTTTACCCATTATTAATGGGTTCAGGGTATAAAAAGAATCAAAACAATAACGGAAGACTATAGTCGTAAAACGCAGTTACAGCAGTTATAGTCTTACTAAAAATAAACGTTTATAAAAATACTGTGCTAACTTAAACATTATGTGCCTGCTAACTTGAGTACAATAAGATTAGTGTAACGCTTTTCAATTAAATAAGCTACAAATTGTTTTCAAGCTTTTTATACACTGACAAATTCAATTCTGCTCAAACAATTCCAATTCAAAATCAGCTCGTCCCCTCGACAACTGCTTCAGCCACTGCTGCTTCTGTTCTTTCCGTTGTCTTGCGAACGCTCACTGAAATTATGGAGTCTTTTTTGCAGTGTCGTGCCTGGTTCCGATCCTTCCACTCTTTGAAGTGCATCTTCTTGCGATGCGCAAGCATATTGGCGTTCGAGTTGAAGGTCTTCGGGCAATGCGGACATGTATATAATACCTCCCCCGTATGCGTTGTCATATGTTCCTGCAAAGTTCAAAAAGTCATTTATGTTTATATTTGAACACAGAAATAGTTTTTTTAAAACAACTTACGCGCAGACATATGGGTTGTTTAAATGCTTTCTCGCACATGGGACATTGGTGTGTTCGTGCCGTATTGTGTGTGTACTTGGTGTGATGCTTAAGCGCCTTCCGGCTGGGTAAGATTTTAAGGCATATGTCGCACTGCATCGGCTGCAGATTCTCTGGTGTGTGCTTCATTTTAATATGGTATGTCAGCCCAATTTTAGATCTCAGCGTCGATTCACAAAGGTCGCATTTGAATAATTTTTGCGGCGCACCAGCATGCTCTTCCATGTGGCGTGCCAATGCTTCGCGCCCACGTATGGACTTGCCGCAAACATCGCAAATCTTGTCGAACTTTCGCAAATGCACAAATTTCACGTGTTGCTGCATTACGTGCTCATTGGGAAAACTGAAAAGATAAAGATTATTAGTTGTTTTCATGTATGCGGCTAATAAACCTTCGCTTACGTCTTGCTGCAGCCGGTGCAGGGCACATGCCACTGTTCCTTGGGAATGTGTGTGAGCTTGTGGCGCTCGTAGACCCTGGATTCATAAAATCTTTTTGAGCATTGATCACATTGATACAGTTGGTCACGTTTCTTGATCTCGTGCAAGCGCATGTGCAACACCAGACTACGACGTAGGCCCATGACACGCTGACAAATGTCACACTTAAACAGTTCCGGATTCTGATGGCGTTTCAAATGATCGACAAGGTAGCCCTGTTTTAAGAATTTTTCATTACAGCACATGGCATAGCCGAGCTGATTGTGCTCCTTACGTGTGTGCACAAGCATCTTTGAGAAATCATCCATGGGTACATTGCACACAGGACAGTGCACCTTGTAGTGCTCCCTGATGTATTCGTTGAACTCTTTCGATTTCTCCATATTATTAACACCGTTTTTTTTCACCTTACTGACAACTTTTAATTTGGTGCGGCGCTTTTCAATCGTTTTCTTATTTTTTTGCTTGGGCTCGGCGATAGCTTCAGCTAATCCGCTTTCGATCTCACTTTGTTGTAGGTAATCACTTATATTTTCATCCTCCTGGTCATCAAGCACATCGGCTATGCTAAGATCGACCTCCGGGAACTCAATTTTAATTTCATTCAGATTGATCTGTTCCAGCACGGTTTTTAATTCGTTATTATCAATAGCTTCGGCCGTTTCGCCCGGCAACTGCTTGCGGGGACGTCCACGCCTTCGCTTCACGGCAGCTGCGACAGTGTCGCTAAATCCGCTCGCCTGTTGTACACCATTCTCATTAACCTCCACTTGTAACGCTGCCTCTCCAACGACACCCGACTCAAACGTTGAGATCGTTTCGGCTGTTTTTGAAATTTCATTCGTGTTTTTTAGTAGCTTCTTGTGCGCCTGTTCTACACTTGTATAAAAGTTATGGAATGTATACAATTGGTCCCAGCAAGTGCCACAAATGTGTCCATTGACGTCCTTGGTCTGCAAATTTAATTTGAGTGGCAAAATTCACAATAATGTAACTGCTTACCCGCAACCAAAAGTGTTTTTCTATGATCTCATTAATATTAAGCCATTCGGCTTTACGCGAACCAAAAAGGATATTGCCGTTTGCATTGTCTGTGCACTGGGTACACAAGAAACACATTTTTTCACGCTGTTTACGCTCTAAATTAGGAACGAATCTCTCATTAAAGATTAAAATGCGACAGCGGGCATCAAACGAACAGCTGATTATGTCTGAACGCTGCTGCTAACTTGGTCAACTGTAAGCCTTTTTTCTTAATCAAGTTGGCAGTTAAATAATTCAGCGTCAGACTTTCAAATAATTTAATTTCAATTTAAGTTATATTCGGCTGATTGTGGCGCCCAATGTCTTAATCGGTTTTTTAAGTAAAGATCAATGAATTTTATTAAATGCATGTACATACAATAAATAAATATAACTAATGCATTCAACATTTATATGTCGGATATTTTATTTAAACTTTTTGGGAAATCCAAAATCCCTGATCTAACTAACGCTTTCCTCTCTCTATCTCTCTAAATTAAATATAATGTCCGTTTAAATTTGCTGCAGTTTACACTTAATTTTTCGTTTGAAATTATTTGCATTTTACTAAAAATTCTTTATACAAGTAGTTGAAATAACAAAATTCAAATAAAAACTGAACACTTTAATGCTTTAAGTATGGAGATTAAAAAAACAGTTGCCAATTGTTTACACACACACAATTTTGTTCATATCGCGTTGTCTAAATCAACTAGATCGGTAGTCTCAGCAGTTATCCTTGTATGTTATGATGCCCTTCTCGATAAGATCGGGAACCTCTACGGCCAACCAGGGTGCCATACCCAAAGCAATGGCGTGAGCAATACCAAATTTGGGCACATTGCGTGCTTACAGTGGCTTAAAGTGATGCGTTAGGCAGATTACTCCGGAAGTGTAATCTCCGGCGCTGTTGTTGGATACGTCACAGGAATGTCGAATTCCACATCGAATTAGATAAAAGCAGCTCTTGCCGTCCCACTTGGTACCTTCTTTATTGAACTCGAGACGGAACCGATCACTGCCTGATTGCTTACTTTTTTCCACATACTGCAGGTGAGTTCATTCAAAGCTGATTGTTTTAGATTATTTATACAAGTATATAACTTTATAAGATATTGCTCCTTCATTCTCTTCGCCCACATATCTTTCTCAAGTAGGCCAGCAATGGAATGTAGCTCAGTGCTTTTCTGGTGTTGTTATCGACCAATGTGTCAGTTTATAATTTAAGCCTGGTACAGCAAAAAAATTAATGCAAAATTCAAGTGAAAATACAAGGGTGACAGGTAGTGATGCACTTATTTTGATATTTTAATCTATTGCTTATGCGCCACCTACGCCCACCGCACAGCTGATAAGTAGATGTCCTAAGCCTGATCGCCACACAAAGGTTCGTACCGATTGTCAAACACAATGTTTGCCGATTTTAATTGGCGCGTAAACCAAACCATCCAAATAATATTAAAATGAGTTTCTGGAATTGGTGAAAAAATTATTGGAGGCGAGCTGTGGTTAGTTCACCAACTTTAATGGTGAGTCGAAGCCGCCAATAAATACCGTATCGCAACAGCCAGCGAGCCCAAACAATATTCGCTCGTCGCCAAATAACGTTCATACTTAGCTAAAAAAAAAAAAAATTAACCAACACAAAAACGGAAGACTATAGTCATAAAACGTGTAAGCAGTCTTATAAAAATAAACGTTTATAAAAATACTGTGCTAACTTAAACATTATGTTCCAAACATATACTATACATAGGGTCAAACTTGGTCAAACGTCCAATGCAAACTCAGCTCGTCCCTTCGACAACTGCTTCAGCCGCTGCTGCTTCTGTTCTTTCCGTTGTCTTGCGAATGCTCACTGAAATTATGGTGTCTCTTTTGCGGTGCCGTGCCTGGTGCCGATGATGGTATTCCTGCCACTCTTTGAAGTGCATCTTTTTGCGATGCGCATGCATATTGGCGTTCGAGTTAAAGGTCTTCGGGCAATGCGGACATGTATATAATACCTCCCCCGTGTGCGTTGTCATGTGTTCCTGCAAAGAACAAAAATTCTTTATTTTTATATTTGAATACAGAAAAAGTTTTTTTTTTTTTGGGTAAACAACTTACGCGCAGATACTTGGGTTGCTTAAATGCTTTCTCGCACATGGGACATTGGTGTTTACGTGCCGTATTGTGTGTGAACTTGGTGTGATGCTTATGCGCCTGCAGGCTGGGTAAGATTTTAAGGCATATTTCGCACTGCATCGGCTGCATATTCTCTGGTGTGTGCTTCATTTTAATATGGTGTGCCAGCCCAATTTTGGACCTCAGAGTCGATTCACAAAGGTCGCATTTGAATAATTTTTGCGGCGCACCAGCATGCTCTTCCATGTGGCGTGTCAATGCTTCGCGGCCACATATGGACTTGCCGCAAACATCGCAAATCTTGTCGAACTTTCGCAAATGCACCAGTTTCACGTGTTGCTGCATTAGGTACTCATTGGGAAAACTGAAAAGATAAAGATTACTAGTTGTTTTCATGTTTGCGGTTATTAAACCTTCGCTTACGTCTTGCTGCAGCCGGTGCAGGGCACATGCCACTGTTCCTTGGGAATGTGTGTGACCTTGTGGCGCTCGTAACCCCTGGATTCATAAAAGCTTTTTGAGCATTGATCACATTGATACAGTCGGCCACGTTTCTTGATCTCGTGCAAGCGCTTGTGCAACACCAGACTACGACGTAGACCCATGACACGCTGACAAATGTCACACTTAAACAGTTCAGGATTCTGATGGCGTTTTAAATGATCGACTAGGAAGCCCTGTTTTAAGAATTTTTCATTACAGCACATGGCATAGCCGAGCTGATTGTGCTCCTTACGTGTGTGCACAAGCATCTTTGAGAAATCATCCATGGGTACATTGCACACAGGACAGTGCACCTTGTAGTGCTCCCTGATGTATTCGTTGAACTCTTTCGATTTCTCCATATTATTAACACCGTTTTTTTTCACCTTACTGACAACTTTTAATTTGGTGCGGCGCTTTTCAATCGTTTTCTTATTTTTTTGCTTGGGCTCGGCGATAGCTTCAGCTAATCCGCTTTCGATCTCACTTTGTTGTAGGTAATCACTTATATTTTCATCCTCCTGGTCATCAAGCACATCGGCTATGCTAAGATCGACCTCCGGGAACTCAATTTTAATTTCATTCAGATTGATCTGTTCCAGCACGGTTTTTAATTCGTTATTATCAATAGCTTCGGCCGTTTCGCCCGGCAACTGCTTGCGGGGACGTCCACGCCTTCGCTTCACGGCAGCTGCGACAGTGTCGCTAAATCCGCTCGCCTGTTGTACACCATTCTCATTAACCTCCACTTGTAACGCTGCCTCTCCAACGACACCCGACTCAAACGTTGAGATCGTTTCGGCTGTTTTTGAAATTTCATTCGTGTTTTTTAGTAGCTTCTTGTGCGCCTGTTCTACACTTGTATAAAAGTTATGGAATGTATACAATTGGTCCCAGCAAGTGCCACAAATGTGTCCATTGACGTCCTTGGTCTGCAAATTTAATTTGAGTGGCAAAATTCACAATAATGTAACTGCTTACCCGCAACCAAAAGTGTTTTTCTATGATCTCATTAATATTAAGCCATTCGGCTTTACGCGAACCAAAAAGGATATTGCCGTTTGCATTGTCTGTGCACTGGGTACACAAGAAACACATTTTTTCACGCTGTTTACGCTCTAAATTAGGAACGAATCTCTCATTAAAGATTAAAATGCGACAGCGGGCATCAAACGAACAGCTGATTATGTCTGAACGCTGCTGCTAATTTGGTCAAATGTTAGCATTTTGTTTCTTAATCAAGTTGGCAGTTAAATAATTCAGCGTCAGACTTTCAAATAATTTAATTTCAATTTAAGTTATATTCGGCTGATTGTGGCGCCCAATGTCCTAATCGGTTTTTTAAGTAAAGATCAATGAATTTTATTAAATGCATGTACATACAATAAATAACTATAACTAATGCATTCAACATTTATATGTCGGATATTTTATTTAAACTTTTTGGGAAATCCAAAATCCCTGATCTAACCAACGCTTTCCTCTCTCTATCTCTCTAAATTTTCTCTTTATATGTCTTGCACGTTTCTATTCGACTCTCCAAACTTTGAGCAATTTTCAATATTTTGTTTAGTAATTCAAATGCCATCGTAGTTTTCAAAATTCAAGATTTTATTGTTATCGATCCCATATATCGGAAACGGGAAGACTTATCGAAAATCTAAAAGAAACTTGTACTGTAGGCGAGCTTATTTTCAAAAGCTGGAATCTCTATCTCTTATAGTCTCTAAGATCGGCGCGTTCATACAAACGGACAGACAGACAGACAGACGGACGGACGGACAGACGGACATGGCTATATCGAATCGGATGTTGATGCTAATCAAGAATTTATATACTTTATGGATATGCTTCCTTCTGCCTGTTGCATACTTTTGCAACAAACCATTATATCCTTTTTACCCAATTTTAATGGGTTCAGGGTATAAAAACTGAACCCTTTAATGTTTTAAGTATGGAGACTAGAAAACAGTTGCCAATTATTTACACTCTCAAATAAATAAGTAGTTGCAGCAGTTATCCTTGTACGTTATGATGCCCTCTCGATTAGATCGAAAACTTCTACGGCCAACCAGGGTGCCAGACCCAAAGCCATGTCGTGCGCAATACCAAATTTGAGCACAATGCGTCTCCAGCGCTGTTGTTGGATACGTCACAGGAATGTCGAAGGTGATTGCTTTAGATTATTTAGACAAGTATATAACTTTATAAGATATTACTCTTTCAGTCTCTTGACCCAAATATCTTTCTCCTGTAGGCCGGCAATGGAATGTTGATCAGTGTTTTTCTGGTGGTATTATCGACCATTGCTTTAATTTATAATTTCAACCTGGTACAGCAAAGAAATTAATGCAAAATTCAAATGGAAAAAGAAGGCTCTAGTCGAGAAATCCCGACTAGAAGATACTCTGATCCCTTTACTTTACGCGTACAGTCAGTGCTTGCAAGTATGTGTGTATGTGTGTACGCGCATGCTGCAGACTGCATAGAAAACTTCAATGTCCCATATCTCCGGTGTTTCTCAACCGATTTTAATAAAAATTTCACAGATTGTTATTATTTTCATTAATGCCATCTCAAAGTTTTTCAAATTCAAGATTTTTGTGTTATCGATCCCATGTGTATATCGAAAATCGAAAACAAACTTGTACTGCCTAGGCGAACTTAAGTTCCAAATCTGGAGTCTCTAGCACATATAGTCTCTGAGATCGACGCGATGATACATACAGACGGACAGACGGATATGGCTTTTTCTACTCGATTGTTGATTGTGATAATGAATATATATACTTTATGGGGTCGGAGATGCTTCCTTCTGCCTGTTACATACTTTTGCACAACTTCATGATACCCTTTTTACCCATTATTAATGGGTTCAGGGTATAAAAAGAATCAAAACAATAACGGAAGACTATAGTCGTAAAACGCAGTTATAGCAGTTATAGTCTTACTAAAAATAAACGTTCATAAAAATACTGTGCTAACTTAAACATTATGTGCCTGCTAATTTGAGTACAATAAGATTAGTGTAACGCTTTTCAATTAAATAAGCTACAAATTGTTTTCAAGCTTTTTATACACTGACAAATTGAATTCTGCTCAAACATATACTATACATAGGGCTCTTGGTAAAACTTCCAATTCAAACTCAGCTCGTCCCCTCGACAACTGCTTCAGCTACTGCTGCTTCTGTTCTTTCCGTTGTTTTGCGAATGCTCATTGAAATTATGGTGTCTGTTTTGCGGTGCCGTGCCTGGTGCCGATGGTGGTATTCCTGCCACTCTTTAAAGTGCATCTTTTTGCGATGCGCATGCATATTGGCGTTCGAGTTAAAGGTCTTCGGGCAATGCGGACATGTATATAATACCTCCCCCGTATGCGTTGTCATGTGTTCCTGCAAAGAACAAAAAGTCATTCATGTTTATATTTGAATACAGAAATAGTTTTTATTATTTTGAGTAAACAACTTACGCGCAGATACATGGGTTGTTTAAATGATTTCTCGCACATGGGACATTGGTGTTTACGTGCCGTATTGTGTGTGAACTTGGTGTGATGCTTATGCGCCTGCAGGCTGGGTAAGATTTTAAGGCATATTTCGCACTGCATCGGCTGCATATTCTCTGGTGTGTGCTTCATTTTAATATGGTGTGCCAGCCCAATTTTGGACCTCAGAGTCGATTCACAAAGGTCGCATTTGAATACTTTTTGCGGCGCACCAGCATGCTCTTCCATGTGGCGTGCCAATGCTTCGCGGCCACATATGGACTTGCCGCAAACATCGCAAATCTTGTCGAACTTTCGCAAATGCACCAGTCTTACGTGTTGCTGCATTACGTGCTTATTGGGAAAACTGAAAAGATAAAGATTATTAGTTGTTTTCATGTATGCGGTTAGTAAACCTTCGCTTACGTCTTGCTGCAGCCGGTGCAGGGCACATGCCACTGTTCCTTGGGAATGTGTGTGAGCTTGTGGCGCTCGTAGACCCTGGATTCATAAAATCTTTTTGAGCATTGATCACATTGATACAGTCGGCCACGTTTCTTGATTTCGTGCATGCGCTTGTGCAACACCAGACTACGACGTAGGCCCATGACACGCTGACAAATGTCACACTTAAACAGTTCCGGATTCTGATGGCGTTTTAAATGATCGACAAGGTAGCCCTGGTTTACGAATTTTTCATTACAGCACATGGCATAGCCGAGCTGATTGTGCTCCTTACGTGTGTGCACAAGCATCTTTGAGAAATCATCCATGGGTACATTGCACACAGGACAGTGCACCTTGTAGTGCTCCCTGATGTATTCGTTGAACTCTTTCGATTTCTCCATATTATTAACACCGTTTTTTTTCACCTTACTGACAACTTTTAATTTGGTGCGGCGCTTTTCAATCGTTTTCTTATTTTTTTGCTTGGGCTCGGCGATAGCTTCAGCTAATCCGCTTTCGATCTCACTTTGTTGTAGGTAATCACTTATATTTTGATCCTCCTGGTCATCAAGCACATCGGCTATGCTAAGATCGACCTCCGGGAACTCAATTTTAATTTCATTCAGATTGATCTGTTCCAGCACGGGTTTTAATTCGTTATTATCAATAGCTTCGGCCGTATCGCCCGGCAACTGCTTGCGGGGACGTCCACGCCTTCGCTTCACGGCAGCTGCGACAGTGTCGCTAAATCCGCTCGCCTGTTGTACACCATTCTCATTAACCTCCACTTGTAACGCTGCCTCTCCAACGACACCCGACTCAAACGTTGAGATCGTTTCGGCTATTTTTGAAATTTCATTCGTGTTTTTTAGTAGCTTCTTGTGCGCCTGTTCTACACTTGTATAAAAGTTATGGAATGTATACAATTGGTCCCAGCAAGTGCCACAAATGTGTCCATTGACGTCCTTGGTCTGCAAATTTAATTTGAGTGGCAAAATTCACAATAATGTAACTGCTTACCCGCAACCAAAAGTGTTTTTCTATGATCTCATTAATATTAAGCCATTCGGCTTTACGCGAACCAAAAAGGATATTGCCGTTTGCATTGTCTGTGCACTGGGTACACAAGAAACACATTTTTTCACGCTGTTTACGTTCTAAATTAGGAACGAATCTCTCATTAAAGATTAAAATGCGACAGCGGGCATCAAACGAACAGCTGATTATGTCTGAACGCTGCTGCTAATTTGGTCAAATGTTAGCATTTTGTTTCTTAATCAAGTTGGCAGTTCAACAATTCAGCGTCAGAATTTCAAATAATTGTACCCTGATCCCACCAAAAATGGGTATAATTGTTTTTTGCAAAAGTATGTAACAGGCAGAAGGAAGCTTCTCCGACCCCGTAAAGTATATATATTAGTGATCAGCATCAACAGCCGAGTCGATATAGCCATGTCCGTCCGTCCGTATGTATGAACGAGTAGATCTCAGAGACTATATGTGCTAGAGACTCCAGATTTGGAACTTAAGTTCGCCTAATCCCTAGGCAGTACAAGTTTGTTTTTTGATTTTTGATAGCTCATCCCGTTTTCGATATACACATGTGATCGATAAAAACAAAATCTTGAATTTGGAAAACTTTGAGACGGCGTTTAATACATTTATCAAAATAATGACAATCTGTGAAACTTTTATTAAAATCGGTTAAAAAAACACCGGAGATATGGGACTTTGAAGTTGTGTATGCGTATGTGCGCACACACACATGCTTGCAAGCACTCACTGTACGCGTAAAGTATAGGGATCAGTGTATCGTCTAATCGGGATTTCTCGACTAGAGCCTTCTTATTCGTTTTCTTTTGGGGCCAAGAAGAAATGTTCGAAAGAAAAGCGGGGAAAGCAAAACTTGAAACAGATCTAAGGCATATTTGTTCAATATGCTAATCTCTTTTATATAACAAAGATACTTGTTGCTTGTTTTTAGTAAAGATCAATGAATTTTATTAAATGCATGTACATACAATAAATAAATGTATGTATAACTATTGCATTCACCATTTATATATCGGATATTTTATTTTATATTATTATTTATTTAAACTTTTTGGGAAAAACTAATTTAATTACTTGTTTTGCTTTTATTTACCCTTCCTTCCTTAATTTAACTAACGCTTTCCTCTCTCTATCTCTCTAAATTTTCTCTTTATAAGTCTTGCAAGTTTCTATTCGACTCTCCAAACTTTGAGCAATTTTCATTATTTTGTTTAGTAATTCAAATGCCATCGTAGTTTTCAAAATTCAAGATTTTATTGTTATCGATCCCATATATCGGAAACTTGTACTGTAGGCGAGCTTATGTTCAAAAGCTGGAATCTCTATCTCTTATAGTCTTTAAGATCGGCGCGTTCATACAAACGGACAGACAGACAGACAGACGGACGGACGGACGGTAAGACAGACGGACGGACGGACAGACGGACAGACGGACATGGCTATATCGAATCGGATGTTGATGCTTATCAAGAATTTATATACTTTATGGATATGCTTCCTTCTGCCTGTTGCATACTTTTGCAAAAAACCATTATACCCTTTTTACCCAATTTTAATGGGTTCAGGGTATAAAAACTGAACCCTTTAATGTTTTAAGTATGGAGACTAGAAAACAGTTGCCAATTATTTACACTCTCAAATAAATAAGTAGTTGCAGCAGTTATCCTTGTACGTTATGATGCCCTCTCGATTAGATCGAAAACTTCTACGGCCAACCAGGGTGCCAGACCCAAAGCCATGTCGTGCGCAATACCAAATTTGAGCACAATGCGTCTCCGGCGCTGTTGTTGGATACGTCACAGGAATGTCGAAGGTGATTGCTTTAGATTATTTAGACAAGTATATAACTTTATAAGATATTACTCTTTCAGTCTCTTGACCCAAATATCTTTCTCCTGTAGGCCGGCAATGGAATGTTGATCAGTGTTTTTCTGGTGGTATTATCGACCATTGCTTTAATTTATAATTTCAACCTGGTACAGCAAAGAAATTAATGCAAAATTCAAATGGAAAAAGAAGGCTCTAGTCGAGAAATCCCGACTAGAAGATACTCTGATCCCTTTACTTTACGCGTACAGTCAGTGCTTGCAAGTATGTGTGTATGTGTGTACGCGCATGCTGCAGACTGCATAGAAAACTTCAATGTCCCATATCTCCGGTGTTTCTCAACCGATTTTAATAAAAATTTCACAGATTGTTATTATTTTCATTAATGCCATCTCAAAGTTTTTCAAATTCAAGATTTTTGTGTTATCGATCCCATGTGCATATCGAAAATCGAAAACAAACTTGTACTGCCTAGGGATTAGGCGAACTTAAGTTCCAAATCTGGAGTCTCTAGCACATATAGTCTCTGAGATCGACGCGTTCATACATACAGACGGACATGGCTATTTCTACTCGACTGTTGATGGTGATAATGAATATATATATACTTTATGGGGTCGAAGATGCTTCCTTCTGCCTGTTACATACTTTTGCACAAAGCCATTATACCCTTTTTACCCATTATTAATGGATCCAGGGTATAATAAGTGATGCAATTATTTTTGTATTTTTATCTATCGCTTAAGCGCCACCTACACCTGTACCGATTGTCAAACACAATGTTTACCGATCATTAATTGGCGCGTAAAGCTAAGCATGCAAATAATATTTAAATGAATTTCTAAAATTGGTGAAAAATTCATTGGAGGCGAGCTGTGGTTAGTTCACCAACTTGTGAGTCGAAGCCGCAAATAAATACCGCAGCGCAACAGCAAGCGAGCCCAAACAATATTTGCTCGTCGACCAAGAAGGTTCGTACTTAGCTAAAAAAAAAAGAAAATTAATCAACACAAAAACGGAAGAAGACTATAGTCCTAAAACTTGTAAGCAGTGATTGTCTAACCAAAAATATACAAATAAATAAATAAAATATAACGTGCATACGAACTTGATTATAATAAGGTGAGTGTAAAAAATTGACTTCATCCGAAATTTATTCTTCTAGCAGATGTATATTTAGTTACCTTGGTTTTCATAAGTTTTCAAAGTCTTTGAATTTAAATTCATGTGGAATGTGACAGTTTAATATTAATTGCATATGGACAACAGTAAAAAATAATCTATTCCTCAATTATACAACACAATTGGGATCCACACATGAGCGAAAGGAAACGAAAACCCCCACAAAACATTCCATTGGTAAATTTTACCAGACATAAATCACACAAAAAAAGCAAATTTTTGTTTGTCACGCTTTTGAACCATTGGCATAGATTCAAGATGTTTTCCTGCAATTAGAACAAAAAAACAAAAACACGGCGATGGTACCTTTGAACTGATACTGCCAATCCACTGATAAGGAATCGAAATCCACTTTAGAACTAACTCAAACCGGTTTTGCGTGATTTTCTTGTCTAGGCTCTGTTTTGAAACACAATAAATATGTGTGTAGCTATATGCGAAAGTCCGCTCTGTATTTCATCAAAACAATAAGCATTTGAAATTTTTTGTTCCGAATACTGAACCATAATCTATATAAAGTATACATTTGTATGTAAGTTCGCAACGTAACCAGATTCGACCTTAATGCTGCTGATAACACAAACTCTGTTGTCGTTCATACCAGTTCGAGATGATCTGGATGCTGCCAAGGAACCGGCGTATACCGGTTTCAAGTCTTGTGTTTTCCATTAAGCGCTTTTCAATTAAATAAGCTACAAATTGTTTTCCAAGCTTTTTATACACTGATAACGTCCCAAAATATATACTAAACATATACTATACAGGGGGCATTTAGTCAAACCTCCATTACAAACTCAGCTGTCGAGGCAACTGCTGCTGCAGCTGCTGCTTCTGTTCTTTCCGTTGTCTTGCGAACGCTCACTGAAATTATGGTGTCTGTTTTGCGGTGCCGTGCCTGGTGCCGATGATGGTATTCCTGCCACTCTTTAAAGTGCATCTTTTTGCGATGCGCATGCATGTTGGCGTTCGAGTTAAAGGTCTTCGGGCAATGCGGACATGTATATAATACCTCCCCCGTATGCGTTGTCATATGTTCCTGCAAAGTTAAAAAAGTCATTTATGTTTATATTTGAATACAGAAATAGTTTTTATTATTTTGTGTAAACAACTTACGCGCAGTTCATTGGGTCGTTTAAATGCTTTCTCGCACATGGGACATTGGTGGGTTCGTGCCGTATTGTGTGTGTATTTGATGTGATGCTGATGCGCCTGCAGGCTGGGTGAGATTTTAAGGCATATTTCGCACTGCATCGGCTGCAGATTCTCCGCTGTGTGCATCATTTTAATGTGGCGCGCAAGTCCATATTTGGTCGTCAGCGTCGATTCACAAAGGTCGCATTTGATTACTTTTTGCGGCGCACCAGCATGCTCTTCCATGTGGCGTGCCAATGCTTCGCGGCCACGTATTGACTTGCCGCAAACATCGCAAATCTTGTCGAACTTTCGCAAATGCACCAGTTTCACGTGTTGCTGCATTAGGTACTCATTGGGAAAACTGAAAAGATAAAGATTATTAGTTTTTTTTTGTTTTTGCGGGTATTAAACCTTCGCTTACGACTTGCTGCAGCTGGTGCAGGGCACATGCCACTGTTCCTTGGGAATGTGTGTGAGCTTGTGTCGCTCGCAGACAGTGGAGCTATAGAAACTCTTTGAGCATTGCGCGCATTGGTACAGTCGGCCACGTTCCTTGATCTCGTGCATTCGCTTGTGTAACTCCAGACTACGACGTTGGCCCATGACACGTTCACAAATGTCACATTTAAAGAGTTCCGGGTTCTGATGGCGCCGCAAATGATCGACAAGAACGCCGCGTTTTAAGAATTTTCGATTACAGCACATGGCATAACCGCGCTGATTGTGCTCCTTACGTGTGTGCACAAGCATCTCTGAGAAATCATCCATGGGTACATTGCACACAGGACACTGCACCTTGTAGTGCTCCCTGATGTATTCGTTGAATTCTTGCGATTTCTTCACATTATGAACGCCGATTTTTTTTACCTTACTGACAACTTTTAATTTGGTGCGGCGCTTTTTAATCGTTCTCTTCCTTTTTTGCTTGGGCTCGGCGATGGCTTCAGCTAATTCGCTTTCGATCTCACTTTGTTGTAGGTAATCGCTTATATTTTGATCCTCCTGGTCATCAAGCACATCGGCTATGCTAAGATCGACCTCCGGGAACTCAATTTTAATTTCATTCAGATTGATCTGTTCCAGCACGGTTTTTAATTCGTTATTATCAATAGCTTTGGCCGTCTCGCCCGGCAACTGCTTGCGGGGACGTCCACGTCTGCGCTTCACGGCAGCTGCGACTGTGTCGTTGAATCTGCTCTCTTGCTTTACCACATTTCCATTCACCTCCACATGTAACGCTGTCTTTCCAACGACATCCGTCTCAGACGTCGAGGTTGCTTCGGCCATTTGTGCAACTTCATTTGTGCTTTGTAGCAGCTTCTTGTGCGCCTGCTCTACACTTGTGTAAAATTTATGGAATGCATACAGTTGGTCCCAGCAAGTGCCACAAATGTGTCCATTGACGTCCTTTGTCTGCAATTTTAATTTGAGTTGCAAAATTCACAATATTATAACTGCTTACCCGCAACCAAAAGTGTTTTTCTATGATCTGATTAATATTAAGCCATTCAGCTTTAGGTGTACCAAAAAGGATATTGCCATTTGCATTGTCTGTGCACTGGGTGCACAGAAAACACATTTTTTGCTGCTTACGTTCCAAATTAGGAACAAATCTCTCAATAAAGATTAAAATGCGACAGCGGGCATCAAACGAACAGCTGATTAGGTCTGAACGTTGCTGCTAACGTGTTAAAATGCAAAGCGGTTTTCTTTTTTTCTTAATTAAGTTGGCAGTTCTACGTTTAGGCGTCATAGTTTGCGACCAGACTTTGAATTAATTTAAACAATTTAAGTTATTTTCGGCTGAGTGTGGCGCTCAATCACTTAATCGGTTTTAATGTGCCGCAAATCAGACGCACCATGAGCACAATATGCATTCGCTCTTTGTTTTCGCTTGGGGACAACAGATGTGCTTGTAAGTCTGCTCTTTGTTTATTTGTTTTGTCTGGTCTTGAAGAAAAAATTTAAAGTTTTTGTTTACCCTTAGGGCAAGAGGTTCTTTCCCAAGTAGACTAAGCGCGCAATTAATTAATAGCAGTACTTTCCTATTTTGTAATAAAGAGATTTGATATCGCCCAATGTACACGACTGATAAGCTAAATTAAATACAATTAGCCAATTGTCGTGATGCGTTACTAAGTTACCTGTTATCTTTCTCTTAATGTTTCAGCTATTGTTTAGCATTAAGCTAAAGCAGACACTACGCAATGGATGTCCAAGCGATCCGAATTGTCCCCGATGGCGGCTGGGGTTGGGTTGTTGTCGCTGCCGTCGCTGTGATTAACGTAAGTATTTAACCTTCTATTTTAGAAGAGTGTCACAATTATAGAATAAAATTGTATTTTTAAACTGGTCATCTTCTTTTTGGTACCAATATTATTTGCGTTGCGGTAACCTTGCCTGTAAATGCGTATTTTGTAATATTTACAAATTCTTTGTCTTTTTGGCAGATGACAAACCAGTCCATATTATCGGTGTTTGGCCTTCTTTTCGGTGGAGAGCTGCTGCGCATGCATGAGAACACATTTACCGCCGCACTTATAACAAATCTGAACAGTTTGGCATTAAACTTTTCGGGTTTATTTATTGGACCGGCCATTAAAAGTTTTAAGCCACGTAATGTGGCTGCGAGTGGCTGCTTGTTGGTCTCGTTTGGGCTAATGCTCTGCTCCTTCGCTACAGAGAGCTGGCATTTTATTGTGGGCTATAGCTTTTTTGTTGGCTTTGGATTGGGCTTGATATCACCATCGACGTTTATGGCCATCAATTCGTACTTTAGCAACAAGCGAGGTCGAGCTGTGGGTGTCTCCTTGGCCGGTGCGGGTGTTGGCCAGGTGTTTATACCACATGTGGTGCGGTATTTTCTACAGAACTACGGTTTTCGTGGTGCAGTGCTTGCCATGGCAGTTTTATCTTTAACTGGGGTTAGTATTATAAACTTTTTCATTATAAGACTCATGTACTAATTTAAATTTATCTTTTTTTTTTCACAATGCTAGCTTTTTGGTGCCATCTTCCTTAAGCCCTTGAATCCGCCCATAAGTCACAACAATCGAAGGCATTTAAAACTGTTGATGGATAAGGAGAAGAATCAAACCACTGCTTTGCAGGCAATTATTGTGCAGCCCGCTCAAAATAATAACACGCCGAAGCAAGCAGTGGTGGAGCTGTCAAAAGATACTGCACTGTGTAGCCGAATGGGCCATCGCTTGGCACAGGCTATGGACTTGGAACTGCTCAAGGACATTGTATTTTGGAGCATTATTGTGGGCATGGCACTGGTCTACACAGCCACCATCAACTTTACGATGGTCTTCCCACACTTTTTGGAGCACACGGCTGGCCTTGAGAGCAAGGTGGTCGCCACGTGCATGTCCGTTGTGGCCGGTGCTGATATTGTCTTCCGTCTGCTGTTGCCCTGCCTAACCGATCGTCTGAGAATACCCTACCGTGTGGTCTTTCTGATGGGCACAGCAGGTATGCTAGTGTCGCGCATATTCCTTGCCGAGACGACCAGTTTACCAGTGATTTTTGCCATATCTGCCCTAACGGGCATGACCAAATCGGCCACCGTGATTAACAACAATCTAACAATATCGTCGCATTGCCGTTCCGAGAAGCTGGCTGGGGGTCTGGGTCTTAGCATGATAGCGAAGGGTGTAATTGTAATAATCATTGGACAACTGCTCGGCTGGATACGTGATTATTCAGATTCGTATGTTATCTGCTTGTACGCACAGATTGTTGTGCTACTCGTCGTTGTGCTGGTGTGGACACCAGAAATATATTACCGCTTTAGAAGGCAAAAACACAACACAACCAAATCCATGGAGACTACTTATACTATGCCAACGGAACAGATGACGGAAAAATTGCACTCGCGATCGTAAACATTAGTTTTCGTATTAATGAACTTAAAATATGGATGTGATTATTAAGCATTGTGACCAAAGGGCGTTACTTTTTTGTCCTTGATTTATACTGACTTAGTTTTAAGCAACTATCTCGACTTATTTATTATCATATAGGATGTAAGAGCTTTAAAAATAAAATATAAGAAAATAAATTTTAAAAAACCAAAATTATTATTATTCTCCACAAGTGTAATCAGATCTGAATTTGAAATCCATACCATTTTTATTTATTTCTGTTATTAGTTTATAAAGCTTTGTGAGCCCGCAATCGTCGACTCCCCGGACTCAGTGTTATAAAACAAACGACGCTCGATACCATCCTTGTCGATAATGCCAATGCGCACCACACCGCCGGAGCTGCCATCGTGGAAGATGGCATGCTGCACAGCTAAAATAAATTGTAATCATATCAGCATATTTAAAATATGATGTTATGGTTATACAAACCTTTTTTTACAAATTCAATGCACTCCTCCTTTGGCATGCCTGGACGATAATGCTCCCTTACAAATCCGTAAATGAAACTCGAGCCCGAGCCGCCGATTGTGCAAGCCTCGCGTGTCAACATACCGCCTAGAGGTACACTGAAAACTTGACCGCCACGCTCCTCATCCCAGCCAGCTACAATAATGCCAGCCAGCAGGGAATCACGATAGTTGTAGCAAAAGTTGCGGAACTCTGATGCTGCCTCCCATACGAGCGGCTCTTTGCTAGTTTGATTACGGTGGTAGTTTAGGGAGTAGGCCACAATGTCTGCAATGGCCTGGGTGTCAGCTGCAGAGCCACTACGACAGCAGTAGATCTTATCTGAGATTTGGGTCAATTTGTCGGTCACACGATTAGCAACATATGCTCCAGAGCTGGTGCGAGAATCAGCACCGATCACAACGCCACCATCGAACTCCACGGCCATAATCGTGGTCTGCGTTAAGAAGTCAAATTTATATCTGCAACAAATATATTGTGATGTCTAAGTACTTACGCCAGTACTGACAGGAGTGTCGGTAAAGTCAAAACCGGGACCCATGTTGATTGAGGTTCTTTTTTAAAAAAATTTTAATTCGTGCAATGAAATGCAAAGCAAAATGACTGGCTTGTTTTTGGTAAGTGTTGCAAAGCAACTTACCGGTTAAAGTGCTGTGTAAGTAAATTAGAAGGTATGCATTTGCAAACACTTATCGACATCGTCTTGTTATCGCTCTTGCACATGTTGATTTTGTTTTGATTCTGCTAAAAACATTTTCTTGTGCGTTAATAAAAATAACAAAATGGCGTATGTTGCGCTTAGCGAAGCAGAGAAAACATTTATTTTACATGGCGTGGAGGTGAGTCTTAATGTAACCAAAATGCCTAATTTGTGCAAACTAAACAGATATTTTGTGCTTCCAGGAGGACTTTCGCTGTGACGGTCGATCGCGTCGCGATTACCGGCCAATGGAACTGGAAACTGGTTTGGTCAGCAATGCTAGTGGCTCAGCACGGCTACGTTTAGCAAACACAGACATCCTGGTGGGCGTAAAGACAGAAATTGATGTTCCAAATCCTTTAACGCCCGAATTTGGAAAATTAGAATTCTTTGTCGATTGGTAAGATAGAAAAAGATAACATGCAATGCATCCATTATTGGCACTGAATAATAAAAATATATAAATCAAACAGCTCTGCAAATGCTACACCCGAATTTGAGGGTCGCGGTGGCTCCGATCTGGCACAGGAACTAATACTTTCGCTACAAACTGCCTACGAATCACCATTCGCCTTTGACTATCGTACCTTGTGCTTAATTCCGGGTCAACAATGTTGGAAACTGTACATAGACATTTTGGTAAGTGTTTTTTTTTTTGTCGAGGCAATACCATAATCAGATTTATAGATAAGTAATTTTTTTTTAGATATTAGAATGCGGTGGCAACCTGCACGATGCAGTTTCCCTGGCAGCCAAAGCAGCGCTCTTCAACACAAAACTACCTCGCGTAACTGCAACTCTACTGGATGCTGGCGTAACCGATCTAATTATTTCTGATAATCCCTATGACTGCACTCGCATTGGCATTGACGCGGTTCCTTTGCTAGTCACAGTTTGTAAAATTGGTGACTTTTGTCTCGTTGATCCATCTGCCGAGGAGGAAGTCTGCAGCACAGTCAGCATAGTTGTATCCGTCTCCATGCGCAACAATGAAGGTAGTAATAAATATATAAAGAGCAATGAACTTGTACTAAATACACATCTACTTTTGTAGCATATTTGTCTGGAACACACATGACCGGCGGTGGCTCAATGCACAGGGACACAATGCTAAGTTCCATCCAACTGGGTCTTTCCGTAGGCGAACAGCTAAACAGTTTACTTCTCAAGATGCTTAATTCCGAGCAGGCTCGTGTGGGGCCCAAGAGGCCCAAAACAGTTGGATTTCTTGAATAAAACGCCTTTGACTTGGTATGAAAGTTTTATTTTAATTTACTGACATTTGACTATACATTGAAAGTATATTAACTATTTGCTTAGGGCGGTATTGTTATTATTTGATAGATGTGAGACGAACGTTAATTGCGTTTCTTAGTTTGTTTGCTAGCTGTGATTGGTTTCTTATCCTTCGGCTCTGGCTGCTTCCCCGCCAAAAACGAGGTCAGCATTTCACTAATCTCAGGCATATCGTTTGTCATCTGCGGAGAAACAGGAATATTTTTACATTACTGTATATATTTTTATTGTTTTCATTTACCTTTGGGAACTGCATATTCTCAATTTCCTTCTTAGTCTCCGGATCATTGATCATTTTTGGCAGGACGAGCATAAGCAAAAGGGGAAGAGCCATCATCAGCACCATGGGGCTGAACAGGAAGTCAGTTATCTATTTAGAAATATAAACTAAAAGTTGTAGACTGGAATGTAACTGCAAATACTGGAATCTTACATACCTTCCATTGCTCACGTGTTTGGAAATATTTGAATCGCATTAGCGGCTTCATCCTGAGTGGATATGGCACTTGCACAACCTGCGCCGGCTGCATGTAGTTTACTTTGCGTGCCCGGAACTTGCCCTTTGGATTGATTTCAACACGGACTGGCTCGTAAAATATGTCTGGGTGATAGATATCCAGCACATAGCTGCCAGAGGGTACTCCACTAATTATAAATTGTCCATCTTCGCGCACAAATCCTTTGTACTCGCCGTTATTAATGCTGATACACAGATCGGTTTGCCATTTGTTACCGCTTGCCACTGTCATCCCCAACCCTTGGTTGGTTCCGGGTCCCAGTTCGGGCGTATACACTTTGCCCTCGATGGTGTAGTGGCCAGAAATCTCGTCCACGAGATCTTCTTGGCCAATAACAAGTTCACAACTACTCAGGGCGATGAGAGTTGCTAATATTAACAACTTATAGCACATGTTTCTATTCACAAATTGAGACAGCGTTAATTGAAGAAAATTTTATTGAAGAAAAAAACACATCAGATGTTTCTCATCATCGTCTATCGATAAGCACTGGCACAAATTAATCGGTGGTGTGGTGTACTATGTGCTGTAGCAGTATTTCACCACACATGTTATTCCCCATTGTCACGGACAGCATGCGCATTCCAATTGGAGCATTGAAGTGTCAGTTGTAGATTTGAAATCAAGGCGCGCAGTCTTGTGCGCGAGAGAAGCGGAAAAAAGTTATCAAAGCGGTTTTAATTTTATTTAAACGCATTAACAAGAATTTTAGGTTAGTGCATTTAATTCTAACTAACAAGTTATGAGTTGTGACTAAGCCAAGCATGTCTCGTGTTATACTCTTTAGAGAACCAAGTTTAAGGAGATACTGCTTAATGTGTTTGTGCTTAAGCTAAAACAGCATGCAATATGCAAATATGCATCAGTGTACTTGCATGCATACAAAACTATGTAATGCATTTGAAAGTGAAATTAAATTAAAACCAAAAAATTAAACAACAACTTCAAGCCGCACCCAAAGCAATGCTTATGGAATGTGTGCCATAAACAGATAACTTGTTTCAAGTTTAGAAGACAAACCTGCGGATCGGTTCATAAAAAAAAAAAATTCCAAAGTCGCAGTTAGCGTAGAGTGTGAGAGACTTGCGCGAAAAACACAAAACAAAAAAAATGAACACATACATACATTTGAGATGGCAATAACAAAGCTGTGTTGTTTTTATGTTAATACAACTATGTCGCAGGTTGTTGTTGTTATTGTTGTTGTCATGGTGGCTACGGTAAAGGTGTACGTACTGGAAACCGGTTTCCAGTTATGCCAGACAATGATGCTGTCCACTGGCGTATTTATTTATGTGCATTTGTGTGTGCGTGTGAGTCAGTATATGAGTGTTAAACAACGCAACAACAAAGCACTTGCGCCGGCAGCTGTATCAAAGATTTTGCACATTTGGATTTCAATGGCAAATCCAAAACGCAATGCATTCTAATACAATGACAAATAATAAAAATTAATGGTTAAACTTTTTGTGTATGAATATGTGTGTGAATGAAAATAATGAAATCTGCTGTAATGTGATGTCAAGTGTCGCGCATGCGCGCAGTGTAAAGAAAAGATGTTACCATTTCTGCTGTTGCTGTCTTCGATGATGTAAACAGAAGGCGTAACAATATCAACGAAGTGCAATGCATAAAAAGCATAAGACAAAGAGAAAAACGCTGAAAAATATCCAAAGAGAGGGCGTGTAAGAAGCCAAAGGCCAACGTGTTTATCAGCTATGGAAAGTGTGAAGTGTGGAGGGGACTGGCTGCGAACGTGACGCTTTCCATTAGCAATTGGCACACTCTTCAAAAAACACACACATATATCACAGCACTCTACAGCAGTTGTTGCTGCTGAAGTTGTTGTTGCAGTTATTTTACACACTTCCTAAATTGCTGATAAATCAAAGTCGCTTTCTATTTACAACAAACTTACAAGTTGTGCGACTACGTTTTTATAAGTGTGTGTGTGTTCGCACTTACGTGTTAAAGCTACTGTTTGATCATTTGATTTTGACTGGAACCAGCAGCCTTTATGTATGTATGTTATGTCACCGTGTTGCAGTTCCATGGACTTTCAATTATTGCTAGAGAGATATTTCTAGTTCTGCTGGCACGTGCTGACACAGTTTTTTTTTTCCAATATTGTACCACCTGTTAAACTGACAGACCAGTTTTTCGATCGCATACCCACGTACATACATGCATAACGCACTTTTATTCATTGAACCAAAAACCACTTTTAAGTTGTTGTTATTTGAATTTTTCTTGTAACAAGTGTTCAGAGCTAACCTTAAAACTTTTTTGTAATGAACTTCTCTGATTGAATAAGGGCAGTTAGAGCACTTAGCTTCAATAAACTTATAATAATTTATATTTATACTTTTATAGGGCCCCCTCTTTTTATACCCTGATCCCATTAAAAATGGGAAAAAGGGTATCATGAAGTTGTGCAAAAGTATGTAACGGGCAGAAGGAAGCATCTCCGACCCCATAAAGTATATATATTCTTGATCAGTATCAACAGCCGAGTCGATATAGCCATGTCCGTCTGTCCGTCCGTCTGTCCGTATGTATGAACGCGTCGATCTCAGAGACTATAAGAGCTAGAGACTCCAGATTTCGAACTTAAGCTCGCCTAATCCCTAGGCAGTACAAGTTTGTTTTCGATTTTCGATAACTCATCCCGTTTTCGATATACACATGTGATCGATAACAACAAAATCTTGAATTTTGAAAACTTTGAGATGTCATTTGAAATAGTGAACAAAATAATGACAATCTGTGCAATTTTTTTTTAAATCGGTTAAGAAACACCGGAGATATGGGACATTGAAGTTGTGTATGCAGAATGCAGTATGTGCGTACATACAAACACACATACTTGCAAACACTGACTGTACGCGTAAAGTATAGGGATCAGGGTATCGTCTAGTCGGGATTTCTCGACTAGAGCCTTCTTACTTGTTATTATTGATTAATTACTATTTTCTTACCGACTAAAGTGAGTAAACTGGGTGCTTACGCTTGTTCAAAGCGATTTGCTGTACTAAGTGTTAATAAAACACAGACGTTGACTAAAATTAGTAACACTTATCGTCAATTTGATTCCTATTACACGCGTTTTCGACCATTTAATCGAGCGGTGGTTCAACCCACTCCACATTTTTGTGGTGGTAATAAAATGATTAGAGTTTACTTACTTGTCATTCCCACATGCAATTGTTATCGCGCCATACATATATTTATGTACAATGATTTGGATTATATATATATATATATATATATAAATATTCATTGACGGCTTTGCTATTTTTTATACCCTGATCCCATTAAAAATGGGAAAAAAGGGTATAATGGTTTTGTGCAAAAGTATGTAACGGGCAGAAGGAAGCTTCTCCGACCCCATAAAGTATATATATTATTGATCAGCATCAACAGCCGAGTCGATATAGCCATGTCCGTCTGTCCGTCCGTCTGTCCGTCTGTCCGTATGTATGAGCCAACCGATCTCAGAGACTATAAGAGCTAGAGACTCCAGATTTCGAACTTAAGCTCGCCTAACCCCTAGGCAGTACAATTTCGATTTTCGATAACTCATCCCGTTTTCGATATACACATGTGATCGATAACAACAAAATCTTGAGTTTTGAAAACTTTTGAAATAATGAACAAAATAATGACAATCTGCAAAATTTTTATTAAAATCGGTTAAGAAACACCGGAGATATGGGACATTGAAGTTGTGCATGCAGTATGTGCGTACATACAAGCACACATATTTGCAAACACTGTCTGTACGCGTAAGGTATAGGGATCAGGGTATCGTCTAGTCGGGGTTTCTCGACTAGAGCCTTCTTACTTGTTTTCCTTTAACTAGTTCATTTTATTACAATTTTGACCTATTCTTTTCTTTGTGTTGTGTGTATTCAACCACTACAAAAAGAAAGTGATTAAATGTACCTTTAACCCAATTGCATATTGTTGCACGCGATGTCCAAGTTAAGATTGCGTCAATCAATATTATACTTGCGTAGCTGGACATACTGCCAACAACAACAATCACCTAGCCAACCACTTTAAGATAAATAGGGTCAAGAGACCCCAATACATGCAAACAAGACATACAAAACACCCAAAATTGATTCAAAATAAAAAAAAGTTTAAACACCGGCGAAGCTACCGAACATACCTCCGACGTGTTTGATAAGACAGCGATAGATTATTTTGAAACTAAATAACATTTCCTCCAAAAGTATTTCCAGTCGTATGCAGGTGAAAATTGTTGCAATAATATAACCATTGTTGCAATATGACTAACGGGTATATAACCTCAAAAGCTAGAGGTACATAACCTCGAAAAAAAATACATACAAACATTAAAACATTTCCCACTCAAAGTGAGTGCAAAAGTGTTTTGAAAACCAATTAGAGCTGAGATGTCAACTCAACAACATTAGCTTTCAACAAAATATATATGTCTACATATCTTTCTATATATATGTATGTAAGTATGTATAAAGCGCTTAACTACAAAATGTTGATTGCCATTTTGTGGCAACATCAAATTGGCTTTAACAAGGGCATAGGCATGTCATTTTGTACAAAGCATAGCGTTATGGACACTATGTATGTATGTATTGATGTACGTAACATCATGGTTATACCTTTAGACACGTATAGAGACAAGTGTAGTATAATAATAAGACCCACATGATGTGCCATTGTTTTTCTTGAGTTGCAAGTTGCAAACGGTTAATCAGTTTTGTCTCACGTTCAACAAACAATAAAAAACCGAAATTCCGTCATGGACTCTTTTTGAGGCCAATGCCCAGGCACGATAAACACACACACTTATATATATATATATATATATAAATATATAAATATATATATATATATATATATATATATATATTCAAGAATTGTATGCCAAATTGTTATAAATTATATGTATGTTAAGTGAAATTTTTAAAGTTTTCACTTTACCTTAACGAAAAGTAGTTGCCCTTTGCAAAGGGAATGGGAACTGCCCAACGCCAATGCGACGACTTCAAAGTCAAAAGTGAATGTGAATGAATTTAGGCAGGAGGGGGATTTATTCGTATTCGTATTCGTATTACGATTTCTATTAGATAAATCAGGCGAGCGAGCATACGCGATACATAAAGAATACAAGCATTCAAACTCAAGCATTCAAGGTTTAACTGAAGTTCAATGTGAACGCGCCCATTGTGTGATTGAGTTTGAATCATGTCGATTCAGGCTTTGAGTTGTGCTCTCTTAAAAGGCATTTAACAATTGAGTGTGTGTTTGTGTGTCGGAACGTTAATGTTAACGCTTTAATCCGTGCATTTCAATTAACAAAGTAACTTTTAAAGAAAAGTTGTTTCTACAGGCATCAAATTTTGTGGCGTACCAAATAAAATTTTAAGCTCGGACAGCTCAAGGCTAATGCGCATGCGATTTGTTTATAATTCAAGTTCAATTCGAATTCTTGATACACACAAAACATTTATATTGCGATATTGTGTTGAGAGTTTCCCCTTTTCCCCACTACACTACGTCATCATCGTCGATGAGTAGGCGCTTAGTTAACATGCTTAGCTCATGCTCTCCCACCTTATGATCATGGCGCTGTAAACCTGATACAATCAGCAGCATTGACTTGGGGTAAAACCAGAAACAAAAAACACATTCACATTAAGTCTTATGCTTTGTTTTGTGGTTTTGCATCTATCTTCCATTTTTAATGCTATGTTTAGAATTTTATAGAACTTTTACTTTTTGAGTCATGCTAGTTAGTAACAAGGTTTATTGCTGTCTGCTTTCTTGAAGTCATTGCCACAATGAATTGCAAATGGTGACAACACTCAATTAAATCAATGTTTTAACCGGTAGATAAACATTTTCTCTAAGTTTTGGCAGACAGAATAGATTGGGGCAACGATATTCAGTTTAAAAGCACATTCAAATAATTATTTAATTACTTAATGGAAATAGAAATGATAAAACATCATTAATCTTTATAAAGGTTTTTAAAAACAAGTTTGTGTCAGTTTAATAATAATTTTTTCCCACCTTTCTTTTATTGAACTTAAAAAGAAACCAGCTTTAATAGTTACATATTTTAAAGAATTATAATTTAATTCGGCTCACAGAAATCGAAATCTGAATCTTACTTTTTAAAAATGCTTTAAGTTAAGTAATTGATTGTGTTAAATGCTAAGACAAAATACTTAATAAGATCTAGAGGAAGTTTATCATTAAGTAGCTCAATTGTTTATGCATCTAAAATATTTTAACGATCTGGTAACACGACATAGGAGATAAGTTCGTATTAACTTAGGCTGCACCTGAGCATTTAATGAACTTAAACGGAGTTCATGGTCAACTAGTGTTTAAGATTTAATTAGTAACTAACAGTCATGTCTTGCTTGTTATGTGTACATATATGCTTGTGTCTCATTAGTTACTTCTTGGTAAAAAGCACGTTCTGCGTTCTGAATTATGTATGCGTCGTGGCAGGAATTGAGACACAAAACAAAACATACATTCCGATTACCTGGAAACTTATGGTTATTGTGCTTTGTGCTTTGTGCACACGCTTTGGTGACAGTTAATGATAAACATAATTAGCTAATAAATGAATTGGTTAATTTATAGCGTTGTAGGTTAATTACTTTTTGCTTATATTACGTATACGCAACGAAGCATAACTAAATGATAAAACACAAAAACCAAAAGCGATTTCATGTTTAATGTAATGCTGAATGTAGTTTTGTATTTAGTTATTTGTAAGCTTTTTTATAGTTGATGTAATTGCGACTCGCTCTATCAAGAGCGACGATCTGTGTTATCAATGCGGCGACTGGTCGTATGAGAGATACAATATGATATGATGAATAGGAACTATTGTGTACATGGTACGATAAGCAGAGTCGCACACGCATCGACGATTGCAATTATGATTTGCCTTGGTAATTAAACAGTCTGAGGAGATGACATAAGACAGTTTGGGGCAGGGACACGGTTCGTGAACTATGAGCTAATGATTTCAGTTTCTCTCTTTCTCTCGCCGACAGGTGCTTAAAGATGTCATTGTCCATTGTGTCCATGGTGGAGTGGAAACGTTGTTTGTTCGTTGCTCTGGCCGCCCTGCTCATTGTTGGCTGCGTGCATGGCTTGCCACAAGGTGCACCGGAAACGGTATGTGACACAATGTTGCCGTTCCATGCTGGCGGCAGCGTGCTGCCCGAGAACAGTGTTTCCCCCTTTACGATTGCAACCTCCACCTCTGTGGTGGGCCAGGGCCAAACGCTAAGCGTTGATGTTAGCGGTGTGCCGGCGGGTCTTAACTTTGGCGGTTTCATGATTCAAGCGCGCAATCGTAATCCACCCTTTCAAATTGTCGGACAGTTTAGTGCGTCACGCGATGGCACCGTCAAGTTGATGAACTGCGAGAATTCCGTTAATAATTCAGCAACGCACAGCAATGCGGGTCCCAAACCCCGAGTCAGCCTCGACTGGCAATCACCTGTGGATTTCTTGGGTCAAGTTGTTTTTAAGTGCGTTACAAATAGTTATTTATTTTTATTTTTTTTGGTATTGTTTTATTAACTTTCTTTGCTTTCTTATTAATCTTCACACAGCGCCACAGTTGCTCAGTCATACAATCAATTCTGGGTTGGCATACCCTCCAATCCTGTTCAGGTGGTGCGACGTGATCTCTCTTCAGCACCACCATTACCCACACCCAATCCGCCCAACAATAATTTTAATACTAACTTTCAAAGCACACGTACTCCCTACGTCCCACCCAACTATGTTCCGTCCAATGCGCTGCCAGTCAGCGAGGATAGCTTCTATGATGGTTGCGGTCAGAACAAGAACTGTTTTGGCTTTCCCGATGGCTGTGTTGCCAGCAAATCTTGTGTCTCTATCACAGCGGTAACCGTGCGTGGTGATGTCTATGAGTTTGAGCTAAGATCCGGCAAGGGTAGGATATGAATACTCTTAATTGTTGGGTATTTGATGAATATTTGAATATTGCCTCATTTCTTTCCAGGTACGAATGCTGCTTATGTTGCTGTTGGCTTGTCGGATGATGCCCGAATGGGTGATGATCTAAGCACTGAATGTGTGCCCGAAAATGGACGTGTTAACATGTACACCTCATACACGGGCGCTAGTCCCTACAGCGCACTTAGAGCCAACGTGGTAAGTAATCAAGTAATTTTCCTTTCAGCGAAACATTTATCAATCTAGTTTTTCTTTCCCGGCAGCCACAAAATACAGCACGTCTGTTGAATGCCTCATTTGTCGATGGAGTCATCTATTGCAAGGTGCAACGTGAACCACTTACTATAGTTAAAGGACGGAGTTTCGATTTGAGAAATGGTGTCTATCATCTACTTGTCGCCTCGGGCAGCAGTTTGAAGGAGACCGGCGTTGGTTATCATGACATTGGTCGTTTGCCCGCCGCCAATCCTATCAATCTGGCTGTTGTTCAAGATCTGGGTGGTTCTAGTCAGTTGCTGGTGCGTTTGCATGGTGCTTTTATGATTGCCGCCTGGATTGGCACAACCTCGCTGGGCATTATTTTTGCGCGGTACTTCAAACAGACCTGGGTGGGGAGTCAGACGTGTGGCAAGGATCAATGGTTCGCCTGGCATCGCATGCTTATGGTGACAACCTGGTCACTAACTGTTGCTGCCTATATAATCATTTGGGTGGAACTCAAACGCGCCGTGTGGCATGCTCATTCAATAACGGGTCTGATAACGGTCATATTGTGCTTTCTACAGCCGATTGGAGCGTTGTTCCGTCCCGGGCCCAATGAAAAAATGCGTCCCTATTTTAATTGGGGACATTGGCTGGGCGGCAATTTGGCGCACATACTAGCCAGTAAGTTTTGGAAGGGGATTTTAGCTACCGTAGATCATTAACTTATTCCCTATTTCCAGTTGTTGCCATTTTCTTTTCTGTTAAACTGCCCAAGGCAGAGCTGCCCGAATGGATGGATTGGATTCTGGTTGGCTTTGTTGTCTTTCATGTGCTGGTTCATCTGATATTCTCCGTAAGTGATATGTTGTACGCATGTGTGCATGACCCCCTTATCATATCATCTGTCCCAAGAGTGGTTTGTCCCTTTTTGCATTGCCTGCCTGTAAAGCGTTTATACGATTGTTCCTTAAATGCTCATTCATTTGCTACTAATTCATTCATCGCATGTGTCCCGCATTGAACTATTGGCTACGTCCATTAATTGGTAGATCTATTTGTGTGTTAATCATTGGCAGATTTCTGGTGTTGTCTCGGATCGTCAGCAGACTCAACGCATCAACACATTCCAAATGGGCGATATGACGCATCATCAGCAACATGCCATGCGCAATGGCATGAGCATGGAGCGCAAAATGGATGCACCGGTACGTAACGAATCTGGTTTTTTATTGAAAAGCATATCCATAGTTATAGATATTCTATTCCATACAGTATGCGGGTCTGCGCAAGGGTCTATTGGGCGTCTATACCGTTGTCCTGGTGTTGTTTGTTGTGGCGCTGATTCTGCTAGTGGTGCTAGCGCCAATTGAAAAAGTTTTCGGATAGGCTATAGGATCTTAGGAAAACTTTTTAACAATCTCTACAGCTTCTTGTACAGGCGAATACTCTTCGGCGGCAACAACAGCAACAAAAATCGTGTGCTCAATTCTTTGTTGTTTGTATGTTTGTTTGTTTTTTTTTATAATAACCCCGTATCCGTTTTATGTTGTTATGTGTAAAGTGTGTAAAATAAGCGCAAAATGTGTAACCTGTGGCAAAGCGTTTCAGTACATGTTATATAATTTATTATTGATAAAGTAAAACAAGCCAACTTAAATGCGTTTCTTCAATGCTTATTTAACGCTAATGCTATTTAGTGATTGAAGGAGGGGAAGGGGGAAGAGATGTGTTTAGCATCGAGGGAACATACATTTGTTACTTCTATTTGCTGCTGACGATCCGTTATCTGTACGGTTTTCATTATTATTATTATATTTTAATTGTAAAAAACCCTTGTTCTCAACTGCAGTTTCTAAATGATCTACTTGCTCATTATTTGTTTTAATTTAATGTTTTTTTTTTTTGTTTCCTCTATATAAAATTTAACATAAAAATACAACACTAATTTTCTTTTTTCGACTTATTAATTCAGAACTTAAACCCAATTGTAAACGAACTCAAAAATGAACATAAATCCTAATTAGAATCGTAACCAAACGCGTTGATTAGCATGAGACTACACGACATCAAATCAAAATCGCTCCTCTAAAATAACCGTTTCCTGCGGATACAGTTTGAGCGATTCGAGTGTCTGTCCAGCATCGATGGAGGTTAAATCGCGACGTGGCCACCCGCTAATCACCTTATACTCATCGATGAGAAAACCATTTGCGGCCACAAAATTCAAGAGATCCTAAAAGTAAATGTGCTCGTATTTAATGGGAGTTTTAACATATGTATTATTTGAAAAACGCACCTGTAAAGTGTCGCGTGTGTAAAAGCGACGCTCGAAAAATTCGCCGGTTGGCTTGCGTACGCGTATTTTGGAAATGTTTGATTCATGCTCGGCAGGCTCTTGAGGTAATGATTGTTTAGCCTTTAATTAAAAGTAAAATCTATAGTAAGTATACTCGAAAATATTTATAAATTACTCAATCGACTTACCACTAAGCTTATGGACTCGCGTCTAGCATCTTCTTCGGCCCTTTCGGATTCAATGCGTTTACGTTCGGCGGCCTGAACGGCCTCCTTTTGACGTTTAGCTGCCTCTTTGGCCATGTCCGCTTGTAGCGTTTCCTCGTATGCCATATCCTGCTCAGCCTTGACCTGATCGCGCGCAGCACGCTCATTCTCCTCATGTATCTCACCCTGCAGCTGCTCCTCATACATGACTGTTGTTTCAATCAACCGCGATTGTAAGTCACCCAAACCAATGTTGCCTGCCAAAACAAAATGCATGCATTTAGTTAATATTAGGTAAGCAAACTAATCCCTTGCCACCATACCATGAATCACAGATAAAACTTCGCAAGTTTGGCGGCCCATGAGACGGCTCTTACCAACTAGCATTAGGGCGGGTAGTTTGTCAAGTTTGATATTTCTTGCCGTTAACGAGGCATTGCTGTTGATGCAGGCCGTCAGCGAGGAGAGAAACCTACAAAACATTAGTTGTATTAAGTTTTGTTATTTTATATGAAGATATATGAGTCTAATTACATGTCCTTGTTACTCTCGTACGTCATGTCCCAGCCATAGAGTACGAAACTCTCTCTAAATGTCTGTATGATGGCCTCGTCCTTCATGAGATGATCACAGAATACATTTGTGAGTATGCTTTCGCCATGATGCAAATAAACGGCCAACAGTTTACGCTAAAAGATAACCTCTCAGTTTAGAATCACACGAATATGAAAGGAATTTAATTTATGTACCTCCTTGGCGGGCTTGTGACAGGCTAGTCTCAAGGCGCTTTCTAAGCTACCAACAAAAAAATCGGGATGTGGCTCGCCAAAACGTTGCTTATAGTTATCCACAAATTGTGTTGAGCCGGTCGTCTCATCGTTTGTATTGTCGGGTACTTCAAAGAGTAGCGAGTTAAGCTTATATAATCACTAAAAAAAATATCAGCTTTATCTTACTTAGATGCCTATTGAGCGGTTGTACGGGCGGCGAATCTGAGAATATGTATTCCGAGTTATTAAAATCTGTTGCGTCTTCAAACTCATCCGCTGAGCTTTCGCTATCAACCGTCACGACTTCACTAGAAAAATTTAAAAAGAAAAAAACATTTTAAGTATTCAAAAAAAAAAATGTATTACTGTACAATGCAATTCACTTACGTGTTGGCCAGCAAATTGGAATTGTTTGGCGCTCGATCCGCAATGCTGCGCATTACAAAATCATGCGTTTGTTCGATGCCCGATTGCTGTTGCAAAGAAGAGAGGGAAAAATCAATAAGTTGTTACTTGTGGTGTTAATCATAAACTTAATCAATTTTAATAATAAATTGTGTGTTGCTTTTACATTGAATGTTAAGTTGATAATATTTTCGAGACTTACCGCCAAGTTGGTATCATTATCACATCCGTTGGGCCAGCCAGACCATTCCTGATGCCTCACTGGTATATTGGTAATGTAGTAAACATTCGTTTTCAGTTCTTGGATTGTGGTGCGTCCGGGCAGATTTAGTGTAAGACGACGTGTCTCTGCGCCACCTCCGCCCTCCTCCACAACATGTATTTTAAAGATCTTGTCCAAGCGCTGTGTAACCTCGTCCCTATTGAAATATAAGATATTAATATGTATGATGAATAATAGTTTCAAGGCTAGCTTACTGCTCTGTATCCATGAAACCATCATCAGTTAGATCAACAAGTATGAGTTCGTTCTCTGGGGATAAATCCAAGTTGCATATCTGTGTTTCGACAATTTGTGCATCACTGGCTCTGGACGGTGGCCAGCCTCGTATGGCCTGACGGCATTGTGGCACACTCGTCACATCAAAGATCTTGCGTTTTAGTTGTTCTAGAAGGAACAAGAAGTTTCAGACAAGAATTTTTGCGAGTTTTTTTTTGGGAATTACTCACCTATGGTTGCATTTGGTGGCATGCGAATTTGATAGAGCTGTTGATTAAAGTGTATATTGAATGTTATGATATTTTGATTGTTGTTCTGCCTGGAGGGATCCAAGTTAATGCTTGACGTCAGCTGGGCTAGCCATTGTGATGCTGTTGTGTAGAAGAAGTTTTAAAAGCCAAGTACATATGGAAATCAAACTGCGTCATCGAATGCACTTACTTGGAAACATACGTGCGCCTTGCGAGGGTCCGGGTAGCTCATCAAAATTGTATGGCCTGAAGCCATTGGTATTATTTGGATTTGGTTGTGCAGATGCAACGGCAACTGGATCTGGGGCTGGCGGCTCTGGCGTATGGATGGCCTGGGGAGCATCCTCGTGTGGCATGACACGACTGAGTGCCTCCTGCGCATGGAACAGAACAACGCAATTAAATTTTGAGACAATGACAATGACACTCACTTACCACCAAATCCCAATTGGCTGATTCCAAGTGAGAGAAGGCCTCGCCGACATCCTCTATGCCAGTTATGATCTGTGACATTGAAATTTGAATTAGGTTCGTTTTTGCATTTGGAAGTGATTGCAAGCCCAAGACGTAGACACCCACACAAGTACAAAAACATATGCACACACGCACACCCTCGCGCACACACACATACATACACAAAAACATACGCATTGAAAATGTGCGCACTCAGCAAACACTCTCGTTTTAGGCCCACAAATAATAACAGAAGTTTGCAGCGTCTTGCGAAATATTGATGATGCATTCATTACCTGGAAACTGGCCAATGTTTCTTCTTTGTCCTGGTTGTCCGACATTAGGGTATTTAATAAGTATTTTAAATTAAACTACTAGTACTACTAATTTTCACAAAGAAAAGACAAAAGACAGTCTGATGTAAAAAACATTCGCCTGTTAACGCAATGTTAGCACAATTGTCTAGTACGCTGTTTAAAAACAAAACTTGCAAAAAATTTCATACACAACTTGTTTGATGCGCAAATATTTAGTTTAAACGGGCTTAGGCTCTTGTAATTAAGATAAGCTTTTTTTTTAACTGCGTGTTAAGCGTATATCTTTACAGTATTTGTAGAATATTTTGATTGAAGCACATTATTTGCCGTATTTTGTGCACCGCAAAGTCTTTTAAGCTGCATACTAATAATTAACAGTCTGGTGATGGAACAAATACATCGATAGCATTTAAATAGTGCTTAACATTTTCGATAAAATAGTGACGATGTCTTGGCGCTAAATTTAAAACGCATATGCAGCACTGATAACATTTCGAAAGAAAAACACGAATAATTTAAGGATAAAATTGCTATGCGAGTTATAAATTAAGATTGGTTGCCCAACCGACAAAAAGCAACAAAACAAATCACATGTGTTATTTCTCTTGGATTATCGTGGCACAAAAATCACCCTTTTCTTTTTAATCAATATAATATATTCAGTTTTCAATTGTGATTAATATGCGAAACTTAATATTGTGGACCACTGAGACCACCCTGCTACTAACTAGCACTCGATATCCCAACACGCGCGCGAGCATGTCCCGATGCCCACGCCCACAACCGCCGACGCACAGAGCAAAAGAAATGTCATCCAATTAATCTTCATAAAAAATGAAATCAAGCGATGTGATTTCAATGTGGCCGGCAAGCCTGTTCGATATAGAAGCAAACAAGCGCTTCATCCAACATGTTGCTGTGCGCAAATTTCGGTTTAAAAATAGTAGCATTAAGTGCCATTTGCGGTGTCCTAACAGTGGTGTTGCAAGTGGCCGATTCCACAACAGCAAGCGATTCGGTATTCGAGTCCGAATCCGCTGAGCAACTGCCGCAACGTATTTATGGTTTACTGGATAAATTATTGTGTGGCAGGCAACTGAATGCGAGTGCCAAGTTTTCATTGTTGTTGGCCGAATTTCTGATAAAACGTGAGCCTAATGAGCTGTGTATGCATTTGTCTACATGCATACATGTATGTGTGATAGATGTGTCCTGCGTCCTTCTACAACAACAAATACCACCATAAATATTCATTAATTCCCGTTTATACCACCAACAACAGAGAAAATGCGCTATGTGGCACCCACTCGATTTGAAAGACAGTTATATTATAATTTGCTGCGCAGAATGGACAACATATTGCGACAACATAATGCAAATCTGAACAATCTAAGTTCACTGGAAGAGCTAAGTAAGTACCAACGAAACAAATTTTCAACCTATTCAACTTATTCAATCTATTTACATCGCTTAATGCTCTTACAAGTTCTGGAGAATGCCTTTCAACGCAATGTGCTGTTGTTGCCGCCAACTATAAAGTATTTAGTACAAGCTTAAGCTTATTCAACTGCAAAGTTAGCTTACTCAACTTAATACCTTATTTTAATTAGATATGGTGCGCTGAATGCAAATGCTGAATACGAACTCTTGGCCATGAACTATGAGCGTCTAGTTAATAGCGGTGCACCAAATCGCACTCAATCGGATCTTTGCATGCGTGATATAGTTACCATAAACACCAGAAATTGTAAGCTTAGTCTGGATTGTCTGGAAGTTTTGACGAGCGAGGCGCCAGCTTATGGTTATCAACGTACTCACCAGTAAGTCAAAAACATTATTAAAAGATTTCTTTTGGTAAGTTGTGCGTTAAGAGGTATTTTTTTCTTCTATAAAGCTTGGATGTATTTCCTGGCCTTGGCTGAGCCTTCCGTCATCTAAATTTATCATTAAACTTTTAATCGTTCAACTGAAATTCCCCCATTTCCTACCTTATTATGTTGCTATTACAATAGTTATGTTACGACTTGATGCGGAAAACACAAACTTCATGATAATTACTTTTTATTATTGCAGAGTTCTTCTTCTTTACATGCTGGAACATCACACATGTGCCATACAACTAAGCCCCCCTAAGCTCTACGAAGAGTTGGCCAAAAGCTATTGCAACAAAATACTCAGCGAACAAAATGCGATACGCAGTTTGGCGTTAGGACTTGGTAAATACAAGGATTTGTACCTAGAGCAAGGTAAGTGTCTCCAGCTATAAAGTTTTCTCAGCATTGTTCTGATACTATTATGATAAACTGTGCTGCAGCAACAATCTGTGGACTTTATGGCTTTAACGAGTTTCTCAACTGGCGGAATGTGATGGAAATTGGCAGCTGGTACGCTAATAATGATCAGCACAATGACGAGCACATTAACGACTTGGCTCTGGTCTTTTATATTAACGCGCTGCTGTTCCTTCATTAAAAATGGGATGCTGATGATATTGGGAGTTGGTAGTTGGTAGTTTTATTGATAATGATGCTTTTAGCTCTCGCTTTGTTTCGCTTGCTAACTGTTGCTTCTGTGCGAACTGCTTTGTGAGCACTGAGCACAATTACATACTATATATATAAACTGAATAAAGTGCTTTTATGCTTTGATGGCTGTGCAATAATGAGCAAAAGACAAACAAACACTTTATAGACAAATTAACATGGGCGTAGCTAAAAACATACCTTTTGTTTTATTCCTGAAAAGAAAGCTTTGAAACCTTGATTTCTCACGAAAAATTATATGTTGTTGAAGTCGATATTGATTTCAATAGACTTTTACTTGTTTCCAGATAATAATTTTTTTTAGCCTGATATTGTTGAAGTCGTCTTAGTTTAATTAGAGTTTTACTTGATTTAATATTATTTTTCTTACTTATGAGTCGTCATACTTAAATCAAGTATAAATTTTCAATTTCTTACTGTGAAAATGCCCAAAAAATTTTAAACATTTATTTGCATTTTTGGAAAGATATAATTAAACGTAATTGAATGTTTTCATTGGTCTGAAAAAGGTATCCCAAGCAAAGTTTATCTTTCGATTTTCTGCATAGAGATGATATTGGATTAATCTTGAGTAGAGTTTACATGTGTTAGTGGAAATCCTTTTTTCTCCCTTTTAGCTTCTTTTCCAGCTACACCTATGATTATGTCAGTAGTTAATACTTTTGTTATTGAACTGCGTGAGAATGTGTTTGTGGTGGTGGGAGTCGTTATTGTTGTGGGCTATGGGGGGTTTCCGGATTGTCAGGTTGCGCGCGCCACCAGACGCCCATTTGTAATGTGACACAATAGCTGCGCTTCGCTGACTGTTTGATGGATGAGCCGAGGACGCCGACGTCGAGGAGATGAGGAAATAGTAGATGCGTCGACAGACAGTCACAGAGACAGTCTTCAAAGCTGGCAAGCAGGCAGTCAGGCAGGCAGGAATGCAGGACGACAACACTTTCCATTACAAAATGCTATAGCATTGAAGTGGAATACTAATATTTGCCCTGACATACTCGGAAAAAAGCAACAACATGGGCAACAAGCAGCCAGGAAGCCGGGCAAGAAGAAGCATAGGGCAGGGAGAGAGAAGAGCTAAGCCTTAACTTGGATATTAATGCCTCATTTGCTGCTGCAAGTGAAGAGTGGGAGTTGTTGTTGGGGTTGTTGTTATTGCTCTTGGGGTTTCAACACTGCAACCCACTAAGCCTTGCACAAAAGACACATATACACAAACATCCATATGTACACACTAACACACATACAGAGACACACACACATTTTCTGGCATGTCAGAAGGCTGCCCTTTTTGGCCCCAGCCAAAGCCGATGCCAAAGGCAAAGGACTAAGCAGCAAATTGTCGTGGGGCATGAATGACTCCGGTCATTAGCAAAGTCAGACACTGTCACTGGTGTCACGCGTGAGTCACGAGTCACTACCCACGTGATGTTATGTTAGTTAAGTGAATTAATATCCTTATAAACTGTACTCTTTTATTTCTTAAGGATAACAATGCATTTTTTTTTAACATTATATTTTTCTTTATTTAATCCATAATCTGAGTATGTGCAACGAAGGAAATGACAAATAACCAAAATGGATTTTCTTCCAGATTGTATTTGGTTAATAAGCAAACTCATCCACAAGATGACTTAATGAAAATTAAAATTAATGACCTTACCCTAAAGGGATAAACTAAAGTATCAAGAGAGATTATTTATAATAATTATAAAACTTATACCTTTTAAACAGAATAAACAACACTTAATTTCAACACGTGCCCATCTCTAATTACTACAACAACAGCAAAAGCATGTCCTAACAATTGCTAAACGGTAACAGACAGACCCGTTACACACCCCTACAACAATAACAAACAACAACAGTTCCAACTTATGCACATGGTCAAGTCTCAGTTACAGGCACAGAAGCTAAATCGGGAATAACAGCGGGAGGAGCAGGAGTTTTCTTCTTTCTCTTTGTGTTCTATTTTGTTTTCATTACTTCTGTCAGTTTTGGTCATCAGCACCCCTGGGCGAGAACAATGGTAACAACAACATGCGGCCGCAATAAGAAATAAGAAATACACAACCCTTGCAACCTGATCAGCTGTCGTTGCCTGACTTACTGCCCATTGCCCTCGTCTCGCCACTTTGTTGTTGTCGCTCTTGTTTTTTTTTTCTACTTCATGCGTGTCGTTGAGTTCATTATGCGCTTAAGCATATGCATGTGTTTGTTTGTGTCTGTGTGTGTCCTTTCAAGTGTCGGTTGGCTTCTGTAGGTGTTTATTGTGATGTTAAGTTACTGGCCAACAACAGCAACAACAAACTGTTGTTTAACAGTCTCTGCCGCTGACAGCTCTTTGGGCTGTTGTTGAAAATTGGGCCCCGAATCGTATGGCATGTTTCATTTCGTTTTGTTTTACGCCTGCGCAAATTGGATTGTCCTCTCTCTAAGAGAAGGCGCCACTTAAGTGGAAAGAAAATAGGAGTGAGAATCAGACGGTAAGCAGGGTTGTCAGGGCTGCTTAAAGATTGATATCCAGTGCCGCTTACCAGGTACAGTTTAATTTATTCATCAAACAAATGCTAATTATCTTTAATACAAAACAGTTGTAAATTTATCAATATTATTCTTAACTTTTGTGTGTTTACATTCTTGGACGTTCATGTGAAAGTTTGCTGCCCTAAACTACCCTGCATCAGTTCAAATTTGGCGCCTCTTTACATGCTCGAAAAATCAGCTAGCCAATACTACGTACGTTTGCGAATTTAGGTATTGTAAAGAACAATAACTGCCCGACTCTCTGGAAAATGTATTAAAGTTGTAGCTGTTGTTGCTTTGCGTATTTTTTCGCTCTCTCCGTTTCCGGTGAGTGCCACAGTTGGGCATTCCGCTCTGGCTTGCTCTAGCAGAGTTTCACTTCGTTCCAATCGTTAGCTGCTTTGAAACGCGCAGTAGTCTCCCGTCAATTAGAGTGTAAGTACGCTACGCTCCATAAAAACGGCAATCGAAACGGCGCCGCCAGAGACATCCTTTCGCAGGATACAACCAAAATATTACATATACACACACGCACCAACAACAACGGCTAGTTAAAATTTGCAGCAACAACAAACAAAACAAGAAAATCGAAACCAAATAAATGTGAAGTTCATATATAAAAATAACAAGGCGTGTGATGTGTAAACTAAATTAAAAGCAAAATAGTCGCCTTGAAGAGAGCAAATGTGCAATGTGAAAGACAGCTTAAAAGCTTTGTGTGTGTGTGTTGATGAGTTTGTGTGTGTTTGTGTTTGTAAGTGTGTGACTGTGTGCAAGTTAATGTAAATACCACGAAAATCGCTGAACGCCGAAAATAAAGCAGCAGCAGCAGAAATCAACGAAGACGAAGACGACGTCGTCAACGAGGCGGCCACTCGCCAAAAAGCAACGGCAATACAAGTGAGTAGCAATTGTTGTTGTTGTAGTTGCAGAAACGAGGCGAAATGAAATAATGGAAATTTATGTTGGACCAGCAGAGAGCGCACTTTAAAAGTGCCACTCGAGTAAAATAAAAACGACATATGCACGTACATTCATATGGATTTGTATTTGTATGCATGTATTTCATAACTAGCATTTTTGGGTGTTGCACTCAAAAGAAACTGTGTTGACATTTCTCTCTGTCTCTCATCCCATTTTGCAGTCACTCAAATGTCTTTAAAATAATATTCTCACACCCTCACACAGATAAGTATATGCAGCAGCCGCGACTCACACACATACACAAATATACACGCACATCACGTTCTGCGGCTGCTGATGCTGCTACTACCTCTTAGTCTTACATTACTCTCAGCGTGTGCGTGCGTGTGTGTGTGTGGGTAGGTGTGTGGGGGACTTCTTTTGTTTAAGTCCACGGCTTGAAATTGCTTTTGCTGCTAGTGTTTGCTTTGCTTTTGTTGTATAACTCAGCGCGACGTCTTTGACAGCGCGCAAGTAATATGCGCACCTGTGAATTTGCCATAAATTAGGCAAAAGAGACGTAAACACACATACAAACACACAAATAAATGTACATATACGTATATTAAACGTAAGAATTTAATAGCAAACGCGAGTACCAAAAACGCGCGCCAAACTTTTATGTATGTGTGTGTCTATGTGTGTGTGTGTATTTAGGTGTTTTTGTGCCGTTACTTTGGTCAGTCTGCGATGCGTGAGTTGCTCGACCCTTAAGAACCACCCTTCACTTCTCGTCCCCCTCCCTCTTTTATTGCTTGTCTGTTGTTCGGTCTGACCATTTTGTATTTTGTGGTCTGCCTTCAATTGGCTCTCACCGGACTTTTGCTCTATTTACCTTATAAAAACAGAATTTATTGCTGCTCTTACGATTTTTTTCCTCTTGCGGATATTTCTGTTACTCTTACTGTCGCAGTTTTTGCTGCTGTTTCTGCTGCTGCTGTAGTTTTTTTCTGTTACAACTTTCTATTCTCTTTTTGTTTTTTCTTTTCTCGCTCTATGACTTTGATGCTACTTATTTGTTTTTGTTTCATTTCAATGTGTGTGTGTGCGTGTGTGTGTATTTACTGTTCGCTTTTCGTATTGGCTTTGTGTATTAAGCTTTGCGTGACATCAACACAATAAAAAATCTTCGCTAGCAACGGCAACAACTAAAACAACAAAAACACTGGCACAAAAAAAAAACCACTCGTTGAGGCTAGGATATAGTTTGTGCTGTGTGGGCTGTATTGGCCTTGTTATAGTTTTAAATCAATAATTTAGGATATAGCTTTAGAGGCAAAATGGAGACAAAGCTCGCATATTGGTTGTTGTGTTTGTTTTTTTTTTTTTTTTGCTGATTTCAGCTAATCAAGCTGTAGTTTCAGTTCTTTGTAGAGTAGACATGGGTTATACATGCATTGGTCCTAGATTTGTACTTTGTAGAGCGCAGCAGCATAATCTGTGTGAAGAATCTCTTCTCTATCTCTCCAAAGAACAGTTGCAGCTTATTAAGCGCTTAATTCCATAAGATATAAGTACAATTTATTTCTAGCAGAGGTAAGCTTAGCTTTAATGTTAAGCTCTAATATTCAATAGACAGCTTAAAACAGATTTAACAGAGGCTTACACTAACAGTAAAAGAGTTTAATTTAGCTTATTGACAGTCGCAAAGATATAACATTTCTGTAATTTAAGTGTAATTTGTCATTTTTTGTAATATAATAGTGAAACGGTTATCTTTTACTGTAGTTGTTAGTAATAATCGACCCATTGTCTTATCTTTAGGCTCTTCTCCTTTTGTGTGTGTTTTTGGACACGTTGCGCACCTAAAAAGAAAAAACAAAGATTTTGAATTTACGATTATTGTGTTCATATACTTTCCTCTCCAGTTTGAGTAAACTTTTGTAATAAATTTTGTATAAATTTTACAGCATCTTGATTCCCAATAGTTGCGAAAAACATCATTAAAACGTTGCATACTTTTGAGGTTATTTATTTTAAAGTTGCCCTGTTTTTTTTTAGAAATTTCGCAAAAATTTACGACACAATTGTGTAATCAAATCACTGCCACTCAGCACTAATTAAGGTCAATTAGCTGCGTAATTGGCTTGATCAACTTTTTGGCCAACGTTAGAGTGTTAGATTCGTATCGCAAAAAAGAGCCTAAGTGCCATTAATTTTGATTCTGCCAATATCAATGTGTTCTTCTAATTAGTGAAGTGAGAAATAATGCCTTAAAGCGCCCACACAAGCCACTGTTACACTATGCCACTTACTCCTTGCCACTTTGCCACTTACCGCTAAAAACTAACAACTTGGCCTGTGCCGAAAATTTTCCAACCAAATGAGCGCACGTTACTTTTTTTTTAGGAAGCTGCAGCATTTACCTGAATAATGAGTTTTCAAGTGCCACATGGCTCACATCACACAAACACACACACACACACATACACTTAAAGAGAATGATAGGGGGGCAACTTAAGCAATCCCGGTTGGGTTAAATGTATGCAATTCGGACTGGAAAACCCGTGCGACAGCCTTCAACACTTGGCTGGCTATTCGAAGGCGTTGTACCAGAAAAAAATGCCATTAAAAACGCAATAAAAATTCTAAGAACAACAACAAAATCCAAACGAATTGAAATTAAAGAAAGAAAAACGAAAATGTAACGTAGAGAGTGCGAAAAAATGTGTGGAGTTGAGTACAGTAGTCGCTAGAAAACATGAACTTTCTTTAAATATATTTTTAGTGTGCAGCAGGATCGATTTTGTTTGTGTTTGTTTACAGACTGATGCTAATGTATGTTAATGTTATGTTACAGATTAGTGCAGAGAATTTTGTTTAACAGCCAGATTGAAGATCAAGAATGCATCGACAACCCTCATTATTAATCCTCTTAAAAGTTTATTTTAAATTTTAAGCTCCGTATAAATGAGTTTATGTAAATAATTGATCAAGAGGTATACTAGAAATCTTAAGTATTATATTTAAATTCTATAATTTAGAAAAATTCAAAATCGAATATTTTTCCAATTTTTTGGAGCGACTACTGTAATTGGTTTGTAGTGTGATTGTATGTCAACTTCTCTGCATGTCTGTGTGTGTGTGTTAGTGTTAGTGTGCGTTGCTTTAAGGCTCCAGTGCAAATAGGCAAGGTGGAAAAATCGATATAAATGAATACGGCAACATTTGGTCTCAGCTCTAAAACACACTAAAAAAAAAATAAATCTCGAGACAGTTCAAATTGCGAATGGTTTTTTACCCAAAACCAGCCTACAACGGCCAACTTGCAAAACTTTTGCACGCTCAACCAACGCACAGGCAAAAGAGAATTCACCAACCACAACACACACACAAACGCACCACCCCTGGCTATAACCCATACACCTGCAAACATACACACACATATAAATACACTCACGCCCTATGGCACGAGTCAGTGGCAGACCCCGCGATTTTAAGCGCAGGAATATACAACACGTTGATATAAAAACAAAGCAGCAAAATAAAAACAACAACTCAAAACTGTTACAATCGGGAGTACTCAATGAGTCAAATACCCTTTAAGAAACTCGATGCTGTTAAATCTGTTACTAAATCATCTGGCATGAACATAACTGATATACTACATTTATGTTAACGTGAGTGTAGAACATATTTCTGTTAGAGAGTATTAATTAGATCACAGAGAGTTGTATAAAAGATTGTTCTGTTAGCAGTTAACATTTGCTCTTGTAGTATTAATGCATATTGCAATTAAAAAGTAAACACAAAAGAAGGATTTTGAGGCATATTTTAAATTCAATCTTAAATATTGTGTGTATGTTTAATTTTAATAACATGTACGATCCGATTACATGCAAGTAGAGAAATGTATAATTATCTAAGCTGCTTATTATACAACACTCTACATTCTAAGCTTAATTTTGTTTTAAATCGTTCAACTTAGCAGCATCACACATACCAACAGAAAATAAATTTATCTTAAAAACTACACAGTGCAATTCTAATCTCTAGAGCAAAACAAATCGTTAAGAGCTTATATCAAGCTGCTTATATAGAAGGCAGCACTTTAAAATTTGTTGTAGGGTATATCATCAGCAGCAGCAATAACCAACTAGCTGTATCAAGTAAGATTTTATTTTGCTGTTGCTGCAATTTTGCCCCAGTAAGTATGCTACATATTTTTTGAGCACGGGTTAAGTGCCACGCATGAGTGTGTGTGTGTACCAAATACACACACATATGTGCTTATATAATGTATATATATATATTATATGTATGTTTGTATATGGGTCTGTGACCCGGCCTAATAGCATTGCCACGCGTTTTCGTTATTCTTTTTATTTTATCTTAGACATTTGACATTTCAATTTCAATTGACAAACAAAAGAAAAAGAACCCAATGGGATACATAAAATCGAAGGACATTTAATCAATATTAATCATTGCTTACTGCTAGTGTTGTTGTTGTTTTTTGCTTGTAGACATTATTGTCAAATTGTCGTATTGATTTCTAATTACATGCATTTAGCCCTCAAAAGCACTTGGCTTAAGGTAGGGCCAGGACATCAGTTCAAGGGGATCGCTGGAATATGTGTATATGTACATATTTAGAGGAGTGCCTTAGTCAGCCAAATAGAAACATAGATTAGGGCTTGGGTTTGGGTATGGGTATGGGTATAAACATTTTGTCTACTTTGGCTAGGTATTTGTGTTATGGTGTGGCGTTGCCATGACGCCGTTTATTGATTTTACTGCCAACAGGCAAGAGCCAAAGTGGCAAGTGCCATCAACCAAACCACCAGCCATGAATCATGTTTTGTGTGTGTGTATATATATATTTATATATATATGTGTGTATGGGTGTGTGTGTGTGTGTACTTTGCGTGTTCAGCAATTTGTGGTATATATTATAATGACCACTTGATTTGCTTGTTTCTCGACTTTCCGTCTCACTCCTACTAATTGCTTAACTGTTTGCTTTTGGTTTTCGTTTTTTTTGTTTTTTTTTGATACATCAAACAGTTGCAGCAGCAACGTCAAGACGCATGTACGCTCCATGTTCAACGCTGCCGGGTGGCCGAAGTCGTCTAAAACGGCCAACGATCGTGTGAACTAAAAACCAACAACTGAAAACAACAACAATCAACATACTATAACCTTAGCAGCAGGCAACAACAAGGAGCAAAAAAGTCAGCATAAGGAAACGCATTGGAGACACCATTTCTAACAGCAGAAGTAGAAGCCATCGTTAAAATGTCAACATCAAAGCAAGGACATCAAAGGCTGTCGCATTTGCGGTTGTTGTTGCTGCCACTGCTTCTGCCGCTGTCATTGCTGGGGCAGCTACAACAGTGTAATGCCAGCAGCGGTAGCAGCATCAGCAGCGGCAGCAGCAGCAGCAGTAGCAGCATTGTGGATCCCGAGGAGGCCGCATTTCAAGGTGCGTATAGCAAAACGAACGTTCTACTATTTTATAACCCGTCCCTGTTTGTAGCTAGCCTTATTGTGCATTATGTGTTGAGGTTCATGTGAAAATTGATCTCTGACATATCTATAAATTAAGCTGGAAAATGATTGTCACTCCATTCGACCCGTACTGGCACGTCCCGGCTCGTTGCGTCCTGTCCTGTCTATCTGTCTGGCTTTGGCTTTGACATTAATGAGAGACTTAATTATGCATTTCACTCGCACATTCAGCTGAGTTCATCTGTGTGTGTGCTCGTGTGTATAAATCAATGTTGTTATGCAATCTGCAGTTGTGTGAACCCAAAAAGTGTGTTTGGTATTAAAATGCAGCACTCTGTTTCTCTGTTGTCACATACTGATGTGCTGATGCTGCTGCTGCTGTTGCTGACACTTCGATTTCAATTGCATGCAATATGCGATTTTTCAATTTCAATTTGAATACGCAAAGGCACAAGCATGCACACACACAGCACACTGCTACACCACTCCCTTCATCTAGTACTCCAAATCGGACACTTCGACACTGACGGGACACACATAAAAAAGTATAGGGCTGTGTTGGGGGGGGGGGGGGGGGTTTACAAAACTATTCACAACTGAAGTATATGGTGCGTGTGGAGGTTGTGTTAATGTGTGTGTGTGTTTACTCACATGCAAATGTGTTGAGTGTCCAGTGCACTATAATCGCCACCATAGAGTTGCTTAATCAACACACACACACTCAGAGAGACCCAACCCAACCACTCAATAATATATGTGTACCGATAAGTACTTCGGTTGTGTGTGTACGACTTGATGGCATTTTTAGAGTGTTGTTGTTGCGTGCTCTATTTAATAGGATGAAGCCAAATGTAGTTGGTTGCCGACATGACGTAAGCGTTGGATAAATGATAACTGCTTGGTACTCGCCTTAATGAACTTATCTCACTCGTTATACATTACTCGTTACGCTTTGCAAGTCGCATTGAAACAATGGAAGTCTAACGTAGGTTGTTTTTAAGTTTTCTTAAACTTACGTTCTTTAAACGTTGTTTGATATACCTTACTCGGTACGTAATTAACTCTTTGGTTGTTAGACTTGGTGTAATACCATAATCTTAATAACAAATGTTTTTTGCAATATCAAAAGCGTGAAACAAACTATTAGAACTTTACTTATCATACATTACTATTACTACATTACATTAATTCATTATAATTTTTTTTTTTATTATTATCATTTATCATTTATCATTACTCGGTACTCGTTACTATCTACTTGTTACTCGTTGTTTCATTCTATCGCTTCCCTCGTTACATCACAGTCACGCTACTGTAATCGCTTCTTACTGAACTCAAATCGGTTTGTAACCGTTTAGTAGTTGAGTACCAGCTACTCACCTCATTCGTAAGTTACCTGAACAAAGTCTAATGCGACTCTTAGACTTGCTTGAAAGTTCGCACAGTTCTGCTACTAGCTGGCTTTTGATGTCAAGTGAACTGTTGTTAGGCAAGCATATCAAAGTACAAGAATCGCAAAAGGCACTAAGCTACAAAAGCTTTACTAAAGTTCGCTTTGATTGGCTTAGAAACACATTCTTTGCATCACGATGGCGATAGAAGTGTGAAAAAGTGTTGCTTTTAAGGTGAGTAAAATTCCATTGCATACTTTCAAGCGCATTTAGATGGCGTTGCGTGTATATTGAAATTGGGGACAGCTCTTTATTGATTCACCTCGGGGGCGAGAATTAGCAGATGCCATCTCTTTAACTGGAGCTAAGATCCTAGCAACTGGCTCGCCAACTAGGTACCCATATGTGCCCAGTCATACGCCTTCCTGCATAGACTTTGCAGTGTATCACGGAATACCAGATTCTCGAGCAACTATAACACAAAGCTGGGATTTGGACTCTGATCACTTGCCCTTGATCATCGGCATTGAGACAGAGGGCACTTATGTCAATCCAAGTCCCCGTTTAGTCACCAAACACACTGACCTGCTTGCCTTTGGTCAACACTTGGAGAGATCGATTCAGCTGAATACTACGTTAAATTCTGGTGAAGAAATTGAATTGGCTGTTGATAACTTTACACAAAGTATTCATAGATCTGCGGCCGCCTCAACGCCTCCTGTTCCTCGGACAGGCACCACCTATGGAATAGCCTTAACAAAAGAGGCCAGAGACCTTTTGACGCAGAAAAGGAGACTCCGTAGGCGAGCCATCCGAACTCAAGACCTCTGGGACCAAATTTTATGGAACCGAGCTGCCAAGCAAGTACGAACCGTCTTAAGAGAACTTCGAAACAATTTTTTTTGCAGAAGTTGGCTTCTATGAATTATACAGAGGATGCCGGATACTCGCTATGGAAGAGCACCAAGTCCCTTAAAAGGCAACCGTATAGACAGGTTCCTATTAGATGTCCAGGAGGCGAACTTGCTAAAAACGAAGAGGAGCAGGCTAGGTTCACCCATTACCAATTCGCTACAATGGAGCAGTACAGAGAAACGTATGATAGCCTACAGACACCTCTGCAAATGTCCTTACCAATCAAACCTGCCAGGGTCGAGGAAATTTTCGAAGTCATCAAATCACTACCGACAAAGAAGGCTCCTGGCATCGATAATGTTTGTAATGCTACATTAAAAGCACTACATATTCGAGCAATCCTATACATGGCGCTATTATTTAACGCGATGCTCAGGGTGCAGTTCTTCCCAAAACAGTGGAAGATGGCAACAATTCTTATGATACATAAGCCCGGAAAACCCGAAGAGGATCCTGAATCGTATCGGCCTATAAGCCTCCTGTCTTCGCTTTCTAAGGTATGAGAGAGGCTTATTGCCAATCGATTAGGTGACATTATTAAAGAGCGCTGTATCCTACCGGATCACAAGTGTGGTTTTCGAGAGGGACATAGTACCGTGGAGCAGGTACACAGATTGGCAAAACATATCCTATAGGCATTTGATGATATGGAATACTGTAATGCTGTATTCATTGATATGCAACAAGCATTCGACAGAGTTTGGCATTTTGGCCTACTTAGCAAAATCAAAAGGCTATTCTCAGCACCATATTACGGAGTTTTGAGATCATACTTGGAAGATCGGAAGTTCACGGTCAGGGTCAGAAACACCTACTCGACTCATTGCCATATGAGACCGTTACTCAACTCAATATATACTGCGGATTTGCCTTGTCCAAACGCGTATTATATGGAAGTTCCTAGGAAGGCGCTACTTGCTACTTACGCTGATGATATTGCACTGCTGTACAGCTCTAATTGTCGCATTGTGGCACGTGGCCTCCAAGAGTACCTCACCACTTTGGCTGCATGGTGCAAGAGATGGAATTTAAAGGTCAATCCACAAAAGACCATCAATCCCTGCTTCACCCTGAAGACCCTCATTGACCACGCCCCACCCAAACAACTGGAAGGCGTAACGTTAGACCAACCTTTGCTGGCTAAGTACCTCGGGATCACCCTTGATAAACGTTTGACCTTTGGCCCTCACTTGAAAGCTACGTCTCGGAGATGTGGTCAAAGAATGCAACAACTGAGGGGGCTGATTAATAGAAGATGCACCATGTCACTCCGAGCCAAAAGAGCAGTATACGTTCATTGTGTAGCCCCAATCTGGCTATACGGAGTGCAGATCTGGGGTATTGCTGCAAAATCCAACTACAAATGCATAAAGGTATTGCAAAACCGTGCCATGCGTGCCCTTACAAACTGCCCATATTATGTACGTAGAACCACCCTTTATCGTGACCTGAATCTACACACAGTGGAGGAGCAGGTTGGAAGGCACACTAGCAGATATAGCGAACGACTAAGAAGACACCACAGCACGCTTGCTCCCTGCCAGGTCTCTAAGGCGATTAAGACGAAAGGGTTTTGCCAAAACAATTGGACAACTTTGAAGACCCCCTCGCAATATGAGATATAGTTTTAAGTCCTCATGCACATAGTGTGAGGTTTGGTTCTATTATTTATTAGTTCACTTGCGCTGTTATGATACTATTACTGCATTGTACGGATTCAACGCTTTATCCAAAATAAACAAAATAAACAAAAAAAGCTCTTTATTGAAATTAGGTGCACCCACAGACTCTCACCCACACACACCCATCCACCCACTCTTGAAAACCTGAAATATATGTGAAGAGGCTCAACAGCTGTTGTAGCTCACACTCAATTTTGTTGTATTTTCTGGCCAGCTGCCAAATGGACTCGAGTGTGTGCGACTGTTTGGAATGTGCGTGAGTTTTCTATGTTTTTGCCTGGTTTGAAATGTGGCCAATGCGTGCAATAAATTATGAACATGACTCTAACCTCTAAGTCAGCAAAGCTCATTAGAATTTATTACGGACACGTCGGTCACACCCAAAGATACAAGCAAATAGAAAGACAAAAAAACATAAACATCACAACACAGACACATTGAGCATAAGCACGCACTCACTCGCCTACCTTAAAATTATTAACTCAAGTTGAAAATTTTTTAAAAGGAAACCCACAAACACACACGAATATAAGGGTCTGAGTTTTGGAAACGCTTAAAAACTAGTTTCTATTTCCATTACCAGGTCACTGCGGCCACACAAGTCCTTGCGAGCAGCTATGCTATGAGATCCATGATGGGATGTACGAGTGCGATTGCATCGAAGGCTACGAGCTCAACAAAAATGGTTACAGCTGTCAAGGTGAGTTGTCCCTCCATCCATCTATCCTTACCTAAACTGTTTTTATATTTGGCACACAATTTAACATTTAATATATTTTTGAGCTTTAAATAATAACATGCATCTGGCATTTATATTCTGTGGTCATTCGTGTACACTTTCATTTGCAGACATCTCTTAAAAACTTGATTGTCACTTTTCCATTTGTGTCCGCATTTAATGTATTATTTTTTATTTACAGTTTTGTTTAGTTGCATAGTTTGGAATGACAGAAATACTACTTAAAAATGTTATCAGTTATGTTTTGGTTTAGTCAATTTTAAGTCAAAGTAAATACATTACTTTTACATTAATAGTTCCTACTGTATTCAATTAATGTTTGATGAATAATTTGAATATGTCAAGTACTTGAAATAACTTCACTTAAAAAAAATATTTAATACTCTTGATTTTAAAAATCTTAACTTAACTAAAAACCAGTATTTATCTACAAATGTTATGTAATCATTTATTTATTTTAAATTCTTCTTGGAATAAAAGTTATTTACTAAACCATTAATTGGCTTTAAACAATTAGTTTCACGTAGTGCAACTTACTAAATGTTATTCTTCGAAGAATTTTACTTAATTTTCAGCATTAGATATATTTTTATTAAGTGTTTGTTTGTTTGGAATTTAATAATATTTATATACAAAAAAAGGACTTTTACTACTTTGATATTTATGAAAAATTTTTTAAGGTAAAACTTCCAATGTTTCTAATAACATTCAAAATTGTTTTGCAGTCATAAATACGACAGGCAACAGCGCCGATGGACATGGCAAATCGGATGAGGATGTGCTGTATCAGAAAGGCGCCTCGTTTAGCGCCAAGTTGGCCAATGATAGACCGGAGACGGCCAAAACGCGCTATGCCTCGACTGCAAAAGCTGATGCTGAACGCGACATTCAGCCGGATTCAGGAGATGCAGAAGCGGATGCGAATGCAAATGCGAATGCGGATAGTGAATACGATTACAATGATGATAATTTGGGTGGTGGGATGCAGGAACAGAAAGTCAATTCAAACGATTATTACATATCAGCCGAGAGCATTAGCTTCAATTCGGAGAATGAGAATCAAGAACTGGATGCGGCCGATTTTAAAATGGCATCAACGGCTAGCCCCACAACAACAACAAGCACCACTACAAAACCAACAACAAAGAGAACAATACCAACTACTATAACAAGAATAACAACAACAACTGAGCATGCATCGAGTGGAAAAGCAGCTCAAAGGAATGTAATAGACTATGGGGATGGGGATGGAAACGGAGATGGCGATGGCGATGGCGATGGAGATGGAGATGTTGATGAGTATTATAGCTACAAATCGGACATGTCCATATATGATGATGTCAATAATAATCAATTAAACTTAAGACGCAACAGCAACAGCAATTCACATACATATCAACAGACTATTACCAACAAACAAAACAACGATAACAAAAACAAAAACAACAACAACAACAAAGTCGCAATGCATATCAATAAAATTGCTGCTAACACCAACATATCAGTTAAAACAACAACAGCAACATCAGCAACCACATCAACAACAACAGCTAGCAGCAGCAGCAGCAGCAGGTGAGTTGCATTCATTAATTATACCACATGTGGTTAGCAAAAACATTGAAGCATACACATATATTAATTATACGATATGCGATTAATTACAGCTATTATAGTATTAAAATTAAGTTTATATGCTTTTCAAATAAGCAGAATGAGCAGAACGAATTATATTTTGTTAAGCTTTTGATCTTACTTATATGACGATGCGATTATAAAGAAGCTAAGGTCTCAAGTTTGGTACTTTGTCATAAACTGCACTTAATGCAGACAGATATAGATTCTTTAATCCATATCCAATTAGATGAAAAATAAAGTTTATTATTATTCAAACTAAATTTGGCTTAAAATTACAATAGTAGTCGACTTTTAAAAATATTTTACTTTTGATTTTTTCTCTGTATGCATTAAATATAACTTTTATACTTGTACGCTTGCTTAAACTTTTAAAGCTAAAATGTACATGATTTTTTGTGGCTGTTTGCAAAGCTTTTTGGTATTTTTAATAAAACAAAACTGGATATTTTTGAGCTGGTTCTGTTTAAAAGTTAATTTGGGATGAAACTATTTCATGTTTTAAAATTTAAATGGTATAAAATGCCTCGAGTCCTTAATGTAATTTAACAGCTATGTTTTATAATTTTTATCCAATTCATGAAAATAATGTTTTAAATGCCTTTAAAGAATGTTGTTCTATAGTTTTGTTTGCTTTCAGTAAAAGGAATCTGTGTATTCACAATCAGTTTTTTTTTAAAGCTAATTTATTACTCATTATTAATATTAGCTGTCAGTGATATTTAAGCTCATGTATTAGGCTCTCATTGCATTTAATTAAACCGCACACACATACACATACATACGTGTGTGTGCGTTTGTTTGGAACAATAGTTAGTCAGTGGTATTATGTTAGTTAGTTTACTCAGGCGCTCAATTAGCTTTGCAGCCATGAAATAACTTGCTTGATTCGTACACAAATCTACCAAATACTTGACTCAATGCAAACCAAACACTCTTCTCTCTCTCTCTCTCTCTCTCTTTCGGTATCTCTCTCTAAAATATTAAACCCCTCAACAGCACACTTTGCCAGCTGGATTGCGGCTCGGAGGGCATTTGTGCCCTGGAGGCAACAGCGTCCAGTGCACGCTGCTTGTGCCCCTTTGGCAAAACAGGAGATGGTTGCCTCGAAGGTATGTGCTTATGTGTCTTTCTGTGTGTCTCTGTGTGTGTGTGTGTGTGTGTGTTTTAATGGTCCTGGCTTGCGTACCCGCCTGCTTACCGTGCGTATTTATAGTGAGGTCTAATGTAAGGTAATCTTTTTGCAACAGATATAAGGGCGCGCGTGCCACGTTTTGCAAAACGCTCGTGGCTGGCATTTGCGGCACTACATGGAGCCTATAAGCATGTGCAGTTGCGCCTGGAATTCCGTCCAGAATCCTTCGATGGCATTATATTGTTGAGCGGGGAACGTGATGACCTCACCGGCGATTTTATGGCCCTGCTACTAAACAAGGGCTTTGTGGAATTTTGGTTCGATTGCGGCTCCGGCGTGGGCAGCGTTCGATCCAGGGAGACAATCATGCTAAACGAATGGAACTCCGTGATTATCTATCGGCATCGTTGGGATGCTTGGCTGGTGCTCAATCATGGCACCAAAGTCCAAGGCAGATCGAATGTGAGTTTTGTTTGTTTAACTAACGAAATGTGCTCAAATTGTATCGAAATGTTTCTGTTCTGTTTCTGTTTCATTGCAGGGTCTGTTTTCCCGCATAACGTTCCGCGAACCGGTTTTCCTGGGTGGCATTGGCAATATAACAGGCCTGGCCAAACGCTTGCCACTGGCTGAAGGATTTGCCGGGTGCATTCGGAGATTTGTGGCCAATGAGCATGACTACAAATTCACGGAGCATCCATTGGGTGATGTCATCAACGGTTTTGATATACGTAAGTTAGGATCTATGGTTTTATTATAGGTAATGGTAAAACAATTAATTTTCTTACAGAGGACTGCTCAACGGACAAGTGCGTGCGTTATCCTTGCCAACATGGTGGCAAGTGTTTACCCTCGGATCAGGGTGCTGTTTGCCTGTGCCCCATTGGCTTTGTAGGTGATCTTTGCGAGATACGCATGGATCTGCAGGTAACCAACTTTAAAGAAACCTAAAAGTCTTCTTTCTGTTAAAAATGACTTATTGTTGCCGTGCAGGTGCCCGCATTCAATGGCTCCTCATTTTTGCGCTATGCGCCGCTGGGCGATAGTGCGCTCATCTGGCTGGAGCTAAAGGTCATACTTAAGCCGGAGCAGTTAGATGGTTTAATACTTTATTCCGGTCCGGAGCAACGTGGCGATTTTATAGCCCTGTATTTGAATGATGGATTTGTGGAGTTTGCTTTCGATTTGGGCAGCGGTCCAGCAATGGTGCGGTAAGTATCTTTAACAATGAAATTTAATCCTCAACTCTCATACTGTATATTTTTTCCTTGGCAACCAGCAGCAGTGAACATGCGCTCAGTTTGGGACAATGGCACACCATCAAGATCTCAAGAACCGCTCGACTGGCCGTGCTTAAGGTAAAAGCCATAAGCTATGAACTTGATTTCACTTTGCTTCTTACCTTCTGTTTTGTTTGTGTAACTACAGATCGATCAGCACCAGGAGGTCATGACCATATCCTCAAATGGGTTTTGGCATTTGTCGCTGGCACAGAATCTATTTGTTGGCGGCGTCAATCATGTCGACCGTCTGCCGCTGGACCTCAAGTACAAGTCCTTCTTTGTTGGCTGCATACAGCGCGTAAGTTTTTCACTGCATCTCAAGTAGAAGATGTTGAATAACCAAGACCCAACAACCTTTTAGATTGACATCAATGGCCACTCGCTGGGCATTGTGGCTGAGGCGTTGGGTGGCAGCAACATTGGCAACTGCCCGCATGCGTGTGTCGCCCGGCCATGCGGTCCGTTAGCCGAGTGTGTGCCACAAATGGAGAGCTATGAGTGCCGTTGCAGCATCTACAATGAGCGTTGCAACAAAGCAGCTGAAGTGCCGCCCGAACAACTGCCGAAGCTAACGATGCTACACAATGCTGCCAAGCAGCAGCAGCAGCAGCCACTTCAAGTCAACAAACAATATAAGGGAGTTGGCGGCGAGTCAAGCAAACACAAGAAGCATGCCACAAAGCGTAAGAATTTGCATAAGCACAAGACAACAACAACCGTTGCAACTACTACAAAAACAACAACAACGACCACGGCAATGCCCCTGCCAAGCAACGAAGAAATCGAAGATGATATCATATTCCGTTTTGTGCAGGATAATACCGCCCAACGTCAACCAAGCTCAGATGGAGATGCAACGCAACCGAAACCCAAACTGGTGAAGCTTAAGCAGAAGGAGAAGGTGCAGCTGGTGGCATTGACTGGGAAGCAGCATGTGAGCAAGCATGAGCGTCACCAGAAGCCAAATGCCTTTGCACACAAACTTAGCCGTCTGCCCACACATTATGAAAGTTTCCAGACGAATCCGGATAGCGATATACTCACGTTTGACGATAACAACGATTGGGTGGCCAGTCTGCAGCAGCAAGAATATGCGGATGCAATGGCAACCGGTCAAGTGGGTAACCAAATGCCAAGTGGTAGCTTTAACTCAGCCGAAGGCGACCCAAATATGGATACACTTATGGATGCTAATGTAAATGCGAATGGGGGTACGGATGCGGATGCAAGTGGTTTTGTTTTTGACGAGTCGCTGTTTGATGCCTCCGATGGCACTGAGGATTATCAGCGCAAACAGCTCGCCCAGGACATGAAGCGCATCATGTCCAACACACATACGCACACACACCAACTGGAACAGCAGCTGGAACCAGTAGCTTCATTAACCACTGAGTCGCTGTACAGCGAAGATTACAACGATGATGAGCTTCTAACACCTGTGCTCAAGTCCGATTTGGTGGTGGCAGCATCTAGTACACCACAAACCCATACCGACTGGAGTCTGCTCAAGAAGTTCGATTTGTCCGCCGAACATCAATCGCAGGTGCAAAGTGTACGCAAGAATTTTGGTGCTTGTTTTGCCGGCACCGACAGCTATTTCCACTACAACGATGCTGAGACCATGAGCCAGGTCATTAGCTACAACATTGATCTCAATTTACGCATTAAGACACACTCGGAGAACGGAGTTATATTATGGACAGGCAGGCAGGGCACAACGGAGCTGCATGATGATTATTTGTCATTGGGCATCGAAAATGGGTAAGTAACGAATAAAAAGTTTTTTTTTACTACTGCGAATGGTTTTTAAAACGACATATATATGATTTCGAACTTTGAACTTTTGAACCTTAATAAGTTTATTCTATTCACCATTGCCAAATTCACAGATATTTGCATTTTCGCTACGATTTGGGCGCGGGCGAGCTTGATATACGCTTCAATGGCACAAAGGTCAGTGATGGACTCTGGCATCGTGTTCGAGCTATAAGGTAAGTGCGAAACTGAAGACAAATTAAAAGACTCGTCTAGTAAACTCCATCTTTTTGAATTGCCTTATTTAGAAACTCACAGGAGGGCTATTTAGAGGTAGATGGACGTAAAACTTTGACGCTACGTGCGCCTGGAAAATTGAGGCAACTAAATACCGATACCGGACTATATGTTGGTAAGTTTTGAAAAACTCGTAAATACTTTTGATGTATAAAAAACTTATTAACACAATCTTAATCATTTTTATAGGTGGCATGCCGGATGTGTCATATTTTACGCATCAGCGCTATTTTAGCGGAATTATTGGATGCATATCAGAAATCGTTTTGGCTGGCGACAAATTGAACTTTGACCCAAACACATTGGGCACCGCGCACAATGTGGAGACGGGTCTACTATGAAACGCTGCACTTACATAAGCCTCAAGACTTTTTGATATATATCAAATAGTTAAAATGTTATAATTTTTCACTAAGCGAAAGTGTTTACAAATTTTTGTGTCCTTTTTCGTTTGTGTTTGTACAAAGACGCTTTTCAAATCAACTGAGAGACAGTTAGAGGAAATTTTTTTAACGCCAAGAGAGATGAACAAGAAACTAAAGTAAATTTAGTAAACCATACTACATATTTGATATAGTGCATACGAAAAAAAAAAACCATATTGATAATATACAAATGCATACATAGATAATATATATAGATCATATATATATTGAAAGAACAAAAACGAAACAAAAAATATTATTAAAAGGCATGCTTCATATAGCCTGTGACTGTCAATACTTCAGAATGGAATAAGTTATATATGTAACTTTAGCAAAGATTTAAAAAGTGAACGAAGAAACTATGCGTAAAAAGAATATATATATAAAACGTCTATAAAAAGAAAATAAATACAATATTGTATGTAGAAAAAATCAAATGAAAAGTGTGCACATGTTTTATGTCCATTTTTAAAGCGCTTTGATTTTAAGCGAACGTTACGCTTTATATGCAGAGCTGCCACCTTTTTGTAAGAAACACACACACACACACAAACTCACACAACTATAAACAACTCTACACACGTATTAACAACACATGCATATTGGCAACACTTTCGTTATTTCGCATTGCTGTACCTTACAAAAACAAAAACAAAAAAATGAAAGAAACAAACAAACTATAACTGTACATCCTCTGTACTGTATTAACACTTCTTGGAAGTTCTATACACTGTTTTCACAAAAAGAAAAAAACAAGCAACAAATACAAAATACTTAAAGCGATTATGAAGATGAGAAAAGAATACTTATTAAATGGTAAGTTAATAAATGTGTAGCGTGTATTAGTTTGTAAGTTGGCACACACACACACACACACACACACACACACGTACATATATAACACACACACACACATACACAACACACGCCTGCCTATGAAAACTTTTATATAAACTTAAATACACCAAAGAATGAGAAACCAAAAACAAAACAAAAAATATATACGTAAGCTACACACACACACATACACACACACACTAAGAAAAAAACATTATGCGCTGAACCAGAATTGAAATATGTGAGCGATTTTTAACAATTTATATACTATAATACAACATACAAACAACAACAACAACTAGCTAAAAATATAGTAAATACCAACAACAACTTAAGCAATTAAACAATCCCATAGCGAAATTTTTTAAAAAATGCTAACAACAAAAATCGTAAAAACAAATTTAGCCTGTTGAAATAATTGCAAGAAAAAAGAAGAAAAAAATAAAAATAATAAAAATCTTATGAGTATGATTTTGTAGCTTGATGATAACATCTATGAACGTAGCTATATATATACATACATTAAATACATATGCGTAAATCTTTATATATATATATATAAATATATATATATACTTATATGTATAAATATATATTTGAGAAACTATAGTAAAAAAAGCGTCAAAATGAATAAAGAAACAAGACAACCACCAATCAATGTAAAACTAAATTAAACGACATTCAATGTAGCTTATTAATAGACATATGAGAACGACGAAGCATTGAGAATATTTAATTTCGTACATTGGTTTGCAAAAAATACAAATAAAAACGATTCTTAAAAAAAAATTTCGTGTTTATTTTGGTTTTATTCAAATTCAAAGTGATTAACGCGCCCCGCCATTTATGCCAGTGCTGTGAAATTGGAAATTTTAATAAACAGATTGGCAGCACGTATTGGGACGTCTCAAAATCCGCGTCAGTAGATAGAAGTGCTATTTGAGACTGTAAGCAGCATATATCGGTCACAAATATAGAAAAAAGTTTATTTGTTACTGCACTGCCAGAAAAGAACGATAAGCACTTTTGTTAATGTTATGTTTAGTTGCTACTTTTTCATGAAGTGACTCGTTACAATTATCGACTACTTGCTTAGTATTTAAGACGAGTTGGCAGCTTCGCTGCAGCAACAACAACAAATAACTCTCAATAATGGTAAGTCGTTTTTCTGTCGTCTTTCTGTTGCAATTTGATAACATTTTGTTCACCCTTGCTTATTTGGCAAAGCACTAGATAGCAGAAACTGTACGAATTGCAGCGAAAGTGTCAGTAGCTACAACGGACACCGAGTCAAAAACTAACAACAGCAGCACAACAATTATTCTGCCAGACACCTTACTTTTTAAGGGGGCGGGGAAGCTGAAGTTGCGCGACTTTGCGGAAGACGGTCGATCGAAAAAGACACGGAAGTGTTTCAAACTTGATTCAATACAACTAATACTAGCAATTGATTGAGATCTCTCTGAGCCATGGCCGATGTTGGCGGTATGCCCGAAAACGCGGCCGAAATCGCCGTTGCCAATGCAATCAATAACATCAACGGGCGTAATCGTGTGATAGCAGGTGGAGCGGGGGGTAATGCTGCTCAAGTAAGAACACTCATACGCACAAACACATTTAATTATATGCTTATCGTCTGTTGTTTTTGTTATTTCCAAAACATGTAGAACAACATGATGAATATGAGGGATCGACTATTTCATGCCATATACTTTCGTGTTGCAACCACTTATGCAGAACTAGTGCCACGGTGCGTAATTGGATTTACCATTCATTTAACTCTTTATTTATAAATGTTTTGTTTTTGATTGCAGCAATGTGCAGCTGGCCATTGAGTATGTGTTGCTGCTAAAGGCATTGTTATTCTTTTTTACGTTGGTCTATGTGCATGCGACATTCATTAAGAATCCCTGCACATGTCTGCAGGATACGCAGAATTGGCCACGTGACGGTGTCATTCGAGTCGAAATCATACCACACTTAGCAGAGAAGCGTGCGATTTGGCAACGCATCAAATCCGATCAACAGATTGTATTGGCACTGAAGCATACTTAGTAAGCTCCCATATTTGATGCCACGATTTATATATTAAACTCTTGTGTTTTGCCTGCAGCCACTATGGCATTGGTCCGCAAACTATGGACAATCATTATAGGCTGAAGCGATATGAGACTATTTTACGGCAATTGAGTATGCCTGTGCGTCCCAACTTTGGTTATGGCAATGAATCGCTGTATAATTACTTTGATGCCATTAATATATTAGATAATGTGGATCATCCAAATGCCATTCCCTTAAAAGCCGACGACGATGATGGTATGCTCGCTTGAGAGCTCTTAAAACCTTAAATTACAATTCTCAATTCTTTACAGATGAAGAGTATATTGTAGAGTACTCTTTGGAATATGGTTACTTACGTTTATCACCTGCCACACGCAAACGACTGAATATTCCTGTGCTAACCGTACAGCTGGATCCTAATACAAATGACTGTTTTGGCGACAAGTTAACGCGTTATCTGCTGAAAAGTTTACTGGGGTAAGTATGATATAATTCAAATAATTTCAACAAATTTTCATTTGCATTGCAGCTATGATGATTTATTGATGTCAACGGTGCGCACAGTCGCCGAAAAGCAAGATCATAAAGGTTATCTGCGTAATGTAATAACTGGCGAGCATTATCGTTTCGTTTCCATGTGGTGGGCTGCCTGGAGCAGCTATCCAGCTGCCTTCTGTGTTATGGTGCTATTTGTAAGTCAAACTAATACGAATTTTGTTTATTTTGTTTATTAACTTCTTTTTTTTCAGACATTTTCGGTTTCAATGCTGTTGCGTTATTCGCATCATCAAATCTTTGTATTCATAGGTGATTTTTTAAGGAACACAAAATGTTGAGTTTGCATTAATATTCTTGCTCAATTGTAGTTGATCTGTTGCAAATGCTGGAGTATAATGTCACGGCGCGGTTTCCCATTGCGCCCCTCTTGACAGTCATATTGGCGCTAGTAGGTGTGTAGTAATCAATAACCTTAAGCCTTGTTCAATTTTCAATCAAAATTTGCTTGTTTTTGTAATAGGCATGGAAGCGATTATGTCGGAGTTCTTTAATGATACAACTACAGCCTTCTATATTATATTGATTGTGTGGATTGCGGATCAATTCGATGCCATTTGCTGTCACACGATCATTACGAAGCGACACTGGCTGAGGTGCGTAACACGTATTTAAATATATCTATTTTTAGTTTACTGGCAGCTGCTGCTGCTGCTGGAAATGGGATTTAGTTGCGCAATCGTCTGTGGCCAGGAAAAATGACAAATTCAATTACATTAAGACACAATCCTTTGTCCTCGTCTGAGCTGCCCCACAGCACTTAACAGTTCATTTCGTTTAGTTTCGCATATTTTGTTTTCAGTTTCTTTTTTGTTCTCTGTATGTGAGTGTTTCACACTCTTCAGTCGTTCGTTTCGTTTCGTTTGGTTTGAGTTGTATTGTGTTAAGTTTCGTTTGGTTGTTATTTGAAAATTAACTTGGCTTGCCGAAGCCTCCCCCGGGGCCAAAACAAATCGACCAACACACAACAACACAACACCCAAAGTCCCTCCGCATGGATACAGATAGCGAGAGAGTGAGTGAAAGAGAAAACACGAGAATTTCATCACTTAAGTCAACAAGCGTAACCCCAGCGCCTGCTCCTCCCCACCTCTAGAAAACGCTCGTTTTCAACTGAGCCGCGCCATTAGCAAACATTTAAATAAACTTGTTTGTAATAGCTACGAACACAAAATGGAACAAGTACATACAACATACAAAACATAAAAAAACATACTATACAACAAAATTAGACTGGGCATCTGCTCAAAAAAAAAAAAAAGAAAAAAGGAACCCTCTATAAACATTAATGACCACGCACGTCATACAAAACTCTCAATCAGGCTCCCCATTTTATAACCCTTTTTTCTTATCAATCCAACAGCAAAAAAAACAACATGCTTAAAGTGCTGACTGGATGGTTGGGCTATTTGGTGGGCTTCTACTTGGTGGCTACTTTGCGGTTTATTGCGCGCACTTTGCATAATTGAGAACGCGCATATCTATTAGAAATTGTTTTGGAAACTCTCTGTCTGTGTGTGGCGAACGCAAAAGATTTTTCAAACATTACGCCCCATCAATAATTCAAAAAGACACTCGAGTATTCTCTTTTATTCGACCCAAACCATTCAGCCATCCAGTCGTCTATGTATATACTATATATATACTACATTCCCTACTCCATTAGATATTTATGTGCCGACATTTGCCTATCACTATTTACTGCCCGGCCGGCCAACTGCCGCCCATTTCTACTACTTATCATCAAGTTGGGCTAGTGTTGATTTTGCGTAATTTGCGCCTGAATTAAAAGGCTATCAATGTGGCATGCTCCAAAACAGTTGACGGACGGACAGAGACCACTTGATGAATTTATATTCATTAAACATTCATAGCCGCAAATCATTTTAAATGCTTCCCCACGCTCAACTTAACACAGACTATAACAGACTGTTTATTGTGGGATTTTCGTTGTCGTCCCTTAAAGGTTGCGCCTCACACAAGTAGCATCAATTTCACTATAGAATGCTTACAATAAATGTTTTAATATTATAAATCTGTTTTGAAAACATAGCTATGATTTTAGTTATATTATCAGATATTTCTGATTTTGCGAGAAAAGGTAACTTTTAGCTACAACCATCCATTGGATAATTGTTAAGTGCTTTAACTAAACTTCAGATCCTAGATTTTACAATCTTGTAAATAGTTTTCGTGGCCAAATATTCAATGTTGTTGCGATTATGTCTCGATAAAATCCCACCAATAAAGTAACTAAAATACCAGCATTCAAGTATGGCTCGAATCAAACGAGCTCGATCCCAAGCAATCGAGTGTCTTGCAGCATTCTGTGTTCGTTTGCTTTTAGTCTCGTTCTTGAAAGTCTCACTTGTAAACAAAAACCAACTTGATGGAACAATTTTTGGACATCATTTTATCAAAGGTTGGGCTACGTTGTTCGTTACAGTTTTTCGTTGGATATTGAATTCGAATCGAATCAGTTTCGCGACAGGTTTTTTTTTTTCAATATGCTCTCTTAGTACTGATGAGGGTCTTTAATCTCTTAAGGTTTAAACTTTACCAAAGGCTACAAGTAAATCTTTTAGTCAACTCAAACAGTTTTATATCAATACGTAGAAGGTTGAAATGTTTATATTACCTCCCCATCTTATACTTACATTATTTCCATTAGTTTGCGTTATCCTATCAATTGCTTTTCATTTGAGATTTCTGGCGTTAATAATCTTTGCTTTATAGTCCAATTATTTCTTGTAGCTTGATCTGTTCACTAATTATTATCTTTCATTTATTTTCCCTAGAATTACAAAAAACTTAGATTCCTAGAAGTCATTATATAGTAGTTCTCGTATTATATTTCCTTATATGTTTTATTTTATTTTTTTTATATGTTTCCTTTGCCGTTGCTTTGATGCGAATTTCAAGTTAATTCATATCTCCCTCTCTTTGATGAACCAACACACAAGTAGAGACTATTCCGTGGAATTGTATGCTATTTGTATTCAAGTAAAGCGATTTACACGCGCTTGTCCGATTTGCTCTCGAATCTCATTATATGTGGATTATAATAAGAAAAATATCATAATTTGCCATTCGACTGAAAACGAAATTTTAATGTGTTGGATTAAATTGGTTCTTGGTATTTCATCGAGTGTTTTCCAATTGAGTCTAAGCGATCACGAATGTAATTTTATTGAACTCAAGTTATTTCTTTTGCTAGCAAAGCAAGTTTTTTCAGTTTTTATATTTTGTTCAAGTTTTTGCTACTACGCTTTCAAAGCTTACATAATCTTCGTCTCGCCGGTGTGAGCTGTTCATTTTCATCTTTTCCTAAGGAAACTCGTTTGGGTCATACCTTACTTACCTACGGGAAAATTGCACAATTGTGAAGCCAATTTCGCAGAATGAATAGTTTAGACTCACACTCACCAAAAAGAATGCATTCATAAGCCATAAATCGAGTAGAAAAGAAGCTAGCGACGCACATGCAATTTTTCCTGTCCTGTCGCGACCTCTATTGAAACCGGTTTTTCTTGTGCCCACCCAATCACTTGCCTTAGCCATAAGTAAAAATTAATTTTGTAAAAAGTCAAAACATATTGGCTGAGCTCATCATGCATACAACATAGCAAACAAAACGAATGTGCGTGTGTCTGTGTGTGTTTGTGTGTGGGGATGTGTGTACTTTGGTACGGTTTAATTTTGCTGTTATTGACCGCCTCAAGCAAATCGAACGGTGGGTGGGTGGGGGGCGGTTTGTTTGGCAGCAATCCCTTGGTATTCCAACCCATTCGTCTTTACTTTTTGTTGCTGCTGCGGTTATGGGTTCATACAGGAATCGGGTTAGCTTCCTGTTGCCCGGCCAAACAAACGCTCTTTGGGCCCCGTTGAACTTCCTGTCTGTGCTGCTGCTGCCATTTTGGTTGCCTGTTTGTGGTTAGCTGCGATTGAAGTTTTCTTGGTTTAAAGCCAAAAGCAGCACAAGCTTTTTGCTTTCTACGAATCAAGTTTATTAAGTTCACTCGCTCTCTCATCTACAAGAGTCGTAATTAGCGGGCGCTTAAAGCTGAAACTGCTGCAACAAACAACTGCTTGGGGCTTTTGCTAAGGATGTGTTTTTTTTGGGGAAAGTTGGGCAGGGTATGTTATAGGTATTTTACAACGCTAATTGACTATCGTCAGCGACTTTAAAGTGGCATCAAAGCAACTCGTTTGTGGCACGTTTAAAAATAATTCTGTTAATCGCCGTTTAACGAGCAGGCGTCAAAAATGTATAAGAAGAGCAAAATAATTTGGCACCCCTTTTAAAACAGAATCACTGCTGGCTGCTGTGCCCTTCTCCCCCATCGCTCGTTGGCACCTTTCTATCGGTCCAATTGCGTGGATTTTGGCCCTGTGGCTTCCTGTGCCAGTCGCGTAATGCTTCTTTTGTGCTTAAATCTGGTTGCCACGGTGCACACGGGACGGGACACAGACGACACGTATTAAATGAGCTGCAAAAGTGTACAAAAAACAGAGCCAGCCCAGGTCAGGCGACGTCTTGCGCAGATTGAACTCTCGCTAACAAACAGACAGACAGACAGAACGACGGATGGACAAACGGGAATTGCTTGGCATTGGCAGCTTCAAAGAGTACAAATTTATCGGGCCAAAAAGTAAAAAGGGTTTGAGTTTTGGCTTTTGCTGTTGCTGTGGGTTCAAGTTCGAGATCGGGTTCGAGTTGCCAGTTTGGGGCAAATTGTAACAGTCGCGAGTTTCAAGTAGCTTTCCCGTCCGTCTGTCCGCCTGCCTGCCTGCCTGCCTGCGTGTCAACCAACCACACTCCCTTAACACCCACAACCCTGAACGCGCGATGTCTTGGCAGCTTGGCGCACCTTTTGCTATTGCCTGTTGTTTACACGCTTGTTATGCTTGTACCTACTCAAAAATAAGTATTCAAGATATAGATAGATATATAAATATATACTTATGTGGGTATATATATGTCCCATAACTACAATGCACTGTGCGAATTTATGATTTATGTTTGTTAAGAGTTGTGATTTGGGAAATCAGTTCGCAATTGAACTGACAGGAGAAAAGAACAACTGCGAAAAGAATCTATTGCTAATTCAAAGACCTAACCAATTCTTAGACAAACCACTTTAGGTAAAAGTAAAAAAAAAACTTATGTTCAAAGACTACAATAAGTTATGAACAAAGCCTAAACGTGAAATACTGGTTCGAATTGCAAGACCGTTTGCAGACTCTTTAAGATCTAGTCACTAACTATCCCATATATTGACTTTGATTTGTTAGCTTTTAAAATCATTACGCGTACAGTCAGTGCTTGCAAGTATGTGTGTGCGTATGTACGCTTATACTGCATACTGCATACACAACTTCAATATTTCATATCTCCGGTGTTTCTCATCCGATTTCAATAAAAAATAAAAATAAATAAAACTACACAGATTTGTATTATTTTGTTTGATGTTTCAAATGCCATCTCAAAGTTTTCCAAATTCATGATTTTGTTGTTATCGATCCCATGTGTACATCGAAAATGGGAAGAGTTATCGAAAGTCGAAAGCAAACTTATAGTCTCTTATAGTCTCTGAGATCGACGCGTTCATACATACGGACAGACGGACGGACATGGCTATTTCGACACGCCTGTTGATGCTGATCAAGAATATATATACTTTATGGGGTCGGAGACGCTTCCTTCTGCCTTTTACATACTTTTGCACAAAACCATTATACCCTTTTTACCAATTTTTAATGGGTTTAGGTTATAAAAATACCTAGTGACATTCACTAAAGAATTTTGGATGCCAAGCCCACCCATACCGCCCGCCTTTTAAAATCGATCTTCTCCTTTGCAAGCTAACTCCTTAATCCCGTTTTTACACTAAGATCAGATTAATTAAAAAACTAAAAACGATGCAAAAAAAAATAAATAAATAAAATCAAGCCCTTTTTACAACGTGTTTTTTTTTCTGAGTGTAGTGTAAATGTTTGTCTTATGCTTATCTACCATGTATATATGTATTTCATGGCATAAATATACATGTTATGTATAGATTTGTATGCTTGTTTGTTATTGTGTTGCCTGCCCCCGCTCGTTTAGGTTGCCACTCGAAATGTGGCGGGCGTCTTCAATGTTGAAAGGCATTGGCAACCATTGGCAGCGCATTGCTTACCCTCACCCCCATACCTTTCTCTCTTATTCTGTTGTACCTTTAGCTTGTTTTTCGTGTTGATTGAGATCATGTTACGCAAAGTATAATTGCGTCAAGTTTGTTTTGCTGCCATAACTTTTGTGCGCGAGCCAACGCCTCGCGAACCCAATGTCCCCCACATCAAGTGGCCTGGCCTGGCCTGGCCTCTTGGGTGGCATATCCTTTTGCCCTTTCACTTCACTTCACACACACAAACAAACATACATACATACACAAACGGACACACATACACTTTCGCTCTCTTGTTGTTCAAAGGTGCAGTTGATGAGTGCTCGTAACGAGGCAAAATCGCTTCATTGTTATACGCGTTATAGTTTCAGTTTGTTTGCTTTCCTTCCTTATTGTTCTTCTTGTTAGCTTATTTTTGTGTCCCCTTTTTTTTTTTGCTGTTTAGTTGTTGTTGGTTTGTTTATTTATTTGTTTGTCAACGTGGCGTATGCGCAACCTGCCCTTTTTTTTATGCAACGCAACGCAGCTTCTGCTTAATTATATTATCAATGAACCATACACCCATACACCCATACACACATTTGTACTTCCATTTTGTTACATTTCAAATAAACGCATCGGATTTTCATAAAAATCCTTCACGTTTGTCACGCTTTACAACAATTGCCAAACATACATATGTATTCCATAGCATTGCAATCAATTTCGCTATACTGCGCTTGCACAACATTTCTAAAAGTGATTCAATGCGTCAGAGTTAAAATTCTTTTTATGAGCGTTTTTAATTACCAATATAATATATTTGCTTAAAAGATGTTGAATCTCGTTTCATTAGCTCTTTATTACGAGCATGTCAATAGGGCAAAATATCCTAGCTAACTTGGTTGTTTATTCCTTTCTGTCTCAAGAAAGAGCTAAACGGTCTTTATACATAAAACGATTAGTAGCTGCCAAACTGTTCAGATGATAAGAAGGCCGCATAATGCAAGTGCTGTTATTTAACAGAAAATATTAGGATGTCTTTTAAACAGTCCTTACAGCTTTTGAGTATCCATTAAGAAGGGTGGAAAAAAATAAATTCTGGAAAAGTTTAGTTATAAGATTAAAGAGTAGTTTAATTATTGTAAATTGAATATAAAGTAATTAATAATATTTAACAGCAGTTCAATAAGGATCTTTTAGCAATAAAGCGCATTCAAAAAAGTTCAGAATAATCTGTCTAATAATCTGTCTAAGTTGTAAAAAAACAAACGTTATTTAATAATAACAATGACCTTAACCAAACATCTTCTTGTCAAGGAAGCTATATCCAAAAGTCAACTGCGCAGTGCGCACTTGATTAAACTTAAGAGCAAAAGCAAGTTGTCAGATTATTAGTAACAAGATCTCGAGATTTTTCAAATCTAAAAAGTAGGCAACATAGGAAATAGGTTCAATTTGCATAAATTTGATATCTCTTAAACCACTTAGGTCAAACCTCATTGAACAATAACCATTTCTTTAATCAAAAATCTTTGGCAAGTTTAGTTAACCCCTCGCTGCTTTAGTCTAAATATAGTAAAAAACTGTGCGCATTCAATTAAACTCGAGAGTTCCTTAAGAGAGTCTAAGCACAGACTGAGAGAGAGAGAGAGAGAGAGAGAGAGAGAGAGAGAGAGAGAGAGGAAGTTGAAGTTGACAGATTATTAGTAACAAGCACTCGAATATTTTTTAATCTGAAAAGTAGGTAACATAATTGGTATAATCCGAATAAATTGGATATCTTCCAAGCCATTTAGCAGGATACGTTAATGTATTGAAGGTAAATGTATTTTTCGCTACACTTCAGCCACATGGTCTGGATTAATGCAGCAAACACTTTAGCCCTAGCATCGTTATATTCATATGGAAGCCACTCAATCGGTGTAACCAATATGCAAATGCATGTGTGTGTGTGTATGGGTGGGTGGGTGGCTGGCGTGTGGCTCAAGTACCTTGCAAGCTCATTGAACAGTTTACCCATTATGCATAGGTTGCAAGCAACACACACAGCTGCAACTTTATCTCCATCTTCGTTTGTTGTCTGACTGACTGTGTCTGTGTTTGCTTGCAACAAATAAACACTTCTGATGACGCTGATCGGATCAGCATTACCTGCGTGCCCCTTGCCTCGTATTTCTCATTTTTGTTGTGCAACGACTAGACGCACCTGTGCAACGTATCTGCGTGTTGTTTGGTTTGGGTTTGGGATTGGGTTTGGGTTTTGGTTGCTGCTTATTTAAGCATGCAACGCATTGCCGTTGATAGTAGTCACACACACACACACACACATACACATACACATACACACACATGCAACAGTTGTGTTGACAGTGTCTACCAAGTGTAGCCCCCAACCTCCTGTTGCTTTACTGGCACTGCTTGCAACATCATTTGCCCTCATTTCCGTTCGGTCGAAGGATATGAATGCCAATAGCACTTCCTTGGCGCACATCCGTTGCGACACGCCGCTAGCTACAGCCAAGTACTAAAAACTAGGAGCTGGGGAAGGAACTGGGTAAGTTGGGTTGTTGTTCCGCCCACTTGGCGCTTGTCAACGCTACGCTACATTAGGAAAACGAATGAAACGGAAACGAACAAGCGATAAGTGTTGTCTACGTGTCGTTCGCTTAGCTCCTTCTCATGCCAGCTGAAGGGGTGCAGGGTGGAAACTGTTGCGGAAATTGCTGCCAAGCGTTTGGCACGATGTGTCCATAATGCTGCCACATGCCGCATGCCGCCTGCTCGAAAGGCTTACGTACCAAATAAGTGTCGTGTGTCTTCATTTGTCGCTGTCGATTGTGATGTTTCTTTTCTTCCATATCGGTTGTGCGTGTATTCAAGTGTGTGTGTGTGTGTGTGTCTGTGTGCACAATCAACTCAAATTAAATTCAATAACATAACTCAATCATGGCCATCACCAACACCACCACCACCACCCACACCTAGTGTCCAGCGGCATTGTAAAAATAAATTAAACTTGAATTCCTTTGGACACTCGACTGACAACATTCTCCCTCACACTCTCCGACCCTCTTACGCCTCGTCTCCCTTTTTATGGTTATGGCTTTGTTAAGCTGCTGCTCCATATTGCTCCTGCTCCTGCTGCTTATCAATGTGTCCGGCGTCACCATCGTCGCCGCGTGTCGTTCCTTGTGTTTATTATTTGTTGTCTTTGGCTCGCACAACAAGTCTAACTAACACACAGCGCCAGCAATTATTTATATTATTAAATCCTCTTGAGCGTCCTCGCCATTGTTGTTACAACACTACACAAATACATACATATATATATATATAAATACCCACTATCCGATTAGAACTGCAGGAGTGTTGTCTTTTCGGGACAATTATGTTATTTAACAAGGGGAGTTCTGTTGAATAGTTTCACTTTAATGGGACTGACTCTTGCCGTATTGTGTAGTTATGAACTTGTAAATAATATCAACATACTGTTTTAATAGTACATCAAATGGGTAAAAAGGATTTTCTTACCATTATAACAAGAAGGCCGAAAGAAAAAAATCATTGCATACTTATGTGATGTGCAGAGCAACCATTTGCAGGAGTTTTGCTTTTGATATTTTCCATTTACAAACATGATCGATGACCAAGTGAGAGTGCAAACAGAAACAAAAACATTCCATGTTTGTACTGGGTTGGAGTTAGGCATTACGAATAGAGTTGCAAAGTCGTGACCTAAGTAATCTATATGATATTACTTGAGAGAGGTTAATAAAGAACTTCAAGGGGTCGTAAGGTCTAATACGTATCAGTTAATATTTGTTAGAGATTAGAGATGAACTAAGAAGCTTTAAGAAGTGATCAGAGAAACAATATTCGTGGCAACTGACTTTGGTTGATTTGGATGTCATTAAAAAAGCTCAACATCTAATGAGTGTAAAGTACTTGAAGCAATAGTCCTAATATAAAGTTATTGGCTGAAGTTATAATTGCGAGTCAAGTCGAACAAAATGGAAAGGAAATACGATGCAAAAAGTACGATGATCGTTCCTTGTAATATAGAAAAACTTTAGGAAGATGAACCTGCTGCTGGTTAAGCTTTTTTAAGTTAGTAATCCCTGAACCTCATAGTTTATATGTCTTTTTGCTATAACTTAGAAAATACCGCAATAAACAACTTATCGTTCATTTTGGTAAGTAAATTTTTTTTTTATTACCAAATCTCATTATGTTAACACAGAGGGTATTCATAGGTCTCACAGCTGGCATAACAAGTTGCCATTTATATCAATTGTTGTTAAGTGTTATTGTTGTTGTCAGTTCAAGGCGTTACTTATGTCGTACCATTTGCCGATGTCCCGCTATCCAGCTATCCAGCTGTCTGTCTGGCTGTCTGACCCATTTCTTCACAGCTTAGTTGGCATTTGTACAGCGAGAAAAAACAGGGTGGGTGGCGGAGAGTTGAAAGGCAGAGGTGATAGTCACAGAGTAAACATCTATAAAAATAAAAAAAAGAAACAAATAATTTTTTGCTTTTTATCTGAGCAATGTTAAATACAATAATATTGAATGGTAATCTTGCCCAAAGAACAAAAAGAAGCAAGAAAAAAACCTCCATCGCGTCGACATAATCCCCAAAGTGAATCTATTTTGATAAGGGTTTGAGTACTTAGTAATGGGAATTCTTCTACAACAACAATTACCCTTTTTATACCCTGAACCCATTAAAAATGGGTAAAAAGGGTATAACAGTTTTATGCAAAAGTATATAACAGACAAAAAAAAGCATCTCCGAGCCCATAAAGTATATATATTCTTGATCAACATTAAGGAAAGATTGCAGTATTCACGTACACACATTCATATGTACTTGCAAGCACTGACTGTACGCGTAAAGTATAGGGCTTAGGGTATCTTCTAGTCGGGATTTCTCGACTAAAGCCTTCATACTTGTTTGTTTATTGATAAATGTGTGTGTGTGTGTGTCTGTTGTGTTTTTGCATATTAATCGAACTTAATTGAACTTTGTTATGTTTTTTTCTTACAGATTCTTCTACCTATATCATTTTGCATTCTATGCATATCACTATCGCTTCAGTGGACAGTATCGTAATCTGGCGCTGGTCTCCTCCTATCTATTCATTCAGGTAACTATGGACGCATTATGAAAGTCCAACAATTGTGACTGTTATTCTGTCCCCATTGTTGTTTTTGTTACGCAACTGGAGTCAGTTTCTGGTTGTCAACTGCATGACAAATTACCCAGCGCATTATTCTCTGCCTCCTGTCTGTCTGTCTGTCTGAATGTCTATCTATTTGTCTGGCTCTCCCTGCTCTCTCTCTCTCTTTTAGACGCACAGTGTGTGCGTGCGTGTGTGTGAGTTTGTTTGTCAGCTCACGTGTAGACAATGCAGGCAGCTCACGTGCCTGGCACAACTGGACGGGCTTCGTTGCATAAAGCATGATACGTTTATGGTTGCCACAATTTGCAGCAATTTTATTTCATGTTTTCCCCACTCAAAAAAAAACTATACATTAAAAGCAATTCAAAATTTTTACAAAGTACCCGGAATAATTAAATTCGTCTTTCTGATCGATATCTAATCAACATTATGCCAGCTTGTTAGTTACCAGTTGTATAATTTCGTAGGACTCCAACACGTATCTTGTGGAATTATATCAACTAATCCTCGCTTTTGCAAACTGGAGACTTCATGAAGAAGCGAATGCATAACCACAAAAATGTCACATAAATTGAGCAAACCTTCTCAATCTCTTTCTATCAATTTACCTCTTTTTCTTTTTGTGCAGCACTCGATGGTATTTTTCTTTCATCGTTATGAGTTGCCTGCCATAATGGCGCAGCGGCATGTATTCATCCTCACGCGTAATCAGCCCAATGCAGCAGCAGCGGCGGCGGCTGCGGCAGCTGCGCCTGCAGGTAATCGTCCCGGTGCCGGCGTTGGTGCTCCTGCTGCGGCTGCTGGTGATGCACCGGCTCGTGCTGGGGCTGGTGGTGCTGCACCGGATGCTGCTGCGGCAGGACCAATTGGTCAGCAGGCGGCCTTGCAACGTGCTCGTCTTGTTGTGAATTCAATATTTCAACAACTGGCTGCAGATCATCAGCAACGACGACGCGCTGCAGCAGCTGCAGGTGGAGAGGCAGGAGCTGCAGGCGGAGGAGGAAGAGGAGGAGGAGAAAGTGGAGGAGTACTGGCTGCTGCAGCAGGCGGCGAAGGAGCTGAAGCTGTAGCTCAAGTGCAACAGGGCAACAATGCTGTCATTGCCATAGCCCTGCATAATTTAAGGCGGATACCGCTTGTGGGGCAGTGGTTGCAGCGTCGCGAACAGTTTGCTACCGTGCGCCGTGTGTTTCTGGGCCAGGGCCATGGACCTGGCCAGATGATGCATGTACGGCTGCAGCGCATCAATATGGCCGACATACCCGGACTGCAAACGCAAGCAGCAGCCGCGATTGCAGCAGCCCAAGCTGCAGCACAAGCGGCATCAACTGCCGCCGCCGCAGCAGCAAACATTGATGGTAAGTAAATTATTGTCCAAAACTTGAATGAACTTTACCATACACTTCATTGCGCTCAATTGACCGCTTTCACCCCTTAAGCCATATGCAACAGTTTCCTTCTTTCTTTTTTTTTGGCCAAAACGAACACAAACACAGACCGACAAAATATAAGCCCTAATGCCAGAACACAAACAAAAATCATTGATGTTGTCATGACTCTCTCTCTTTCTCTCTCTCTCTGTGTATGTGTGTGTGTCCCCGTCTCCCCTTTCATATCGTGTGCAATCAGCCGGAAGATAAATTTGAATATACGTTTAAGCTGCACTCGAAAACGCAGTCGACAAAAGAAACCAAATGGAAAACAAGGCAAACCAAAAAAATTGAATGTACACAAATCTGTGATAGTCTCGCATGTGTAAACATGTGAAAAACGAAACTGTTTACTTTGTGAGGATGATGTTTGAATACCCTTACTGCAGGACTGTAGTAAGCTGATTTTAATCAATATATCCTGCCTTTTATTAGACTCGTTGCGCGTATAGAAGATAAATGTTCAAAATTTAAATTGTCATTATAATATATAAGACGATGAAGATTTCCAACTGTGTGCAGTGAATAAGTTTTGTGTATTTTTTGAGTGATACACATCACTATCTTAACCAAGGCTAAAAAGAATAGTAGTAAGATAGTTTTTTATAAATTGTTATATGAACCATTAAGAATAAGTTGTAAGCCAATTAAATTTTCTATAACGCATTTTTTAAATTCTTTTAAAGCAACCTTTTAGGAAGTCTTCTTATTCAGTTAGTCTTGTAATTGGTCACTTATAAATTTATCAAATTATATCTTAAAGTCTAAAAACCCTTAAGCAACCACTTGCATTAGTCTTTGAATGTTAGCTAAAGATCAAAAAGTCAAAGTAACTTATCTATCTTATCAAAACCAATAAGTTAACTGAGCTTTTTATAAAGCTTCATAACATACTGCCAGCCTGTCTATATATAAACATACTATACATAAACTATCCTAAAGTCAGCTGCTACCTGATATCTAAAATAATACACTTTTTTTTGGGCAATTTATTAATGGCTGCAGGGTATTAAAAAGAATTGGCAATAAATGTCAAAAAGGCCGCGTATTCAAACATGAAAACAGTTAATATTAACGATATATGTATTAAATGTATAAATGCGTTACGTATGTGCATTACCATAACCCCAGACCAGCCCATACCATTTCCGCATCCTACGCCTCCGCTGTCGTGTCTTCCTTCCTTGTTTTTTTTTTGTGTATATGCCAACAATAATATGAAATTATTTCTCAATTCAATAGCGAAAACAAAAGGAAAAAGAAAATAAAATGGTTGAAAATAAAAATAGAAAAGGAAGAATATTCAAATACTTAGAACGAATGTTTTGTAAATTGTGACGCGCCTGTCATTTCATGTTTTATTTTCACTTTATTTCATTGCTAACTTTGCCATTCTTTGCATATTTTAGATGTCGAATCAAATCATGGACAAGGAAGAAGCCAAGTGCCACCAACAACAACGATAAACAGCATCAATGATGCAGGAGCAACTGCTGAGCAGGAAATGGGTATGGGTATGGAAACTGAAGTAGGGGTTGAAGCAGCAGCGGAAACACCTCCAGACAAGCAGCGGGATGAGAAGCAGGAGCAGGAGCAGGAGCAGAAGGAGCTAGAGTTGGGCCTGGATCTAGGGCAGGCCCGCTTGCCTAAGATGTTGAAAAATCTTAATTCCACAGCGGTGGATGTTATTAATATGCCGGAAACGATTAAAACTACTACAACAACATCAACAATAACAACAGCAGCAGCAGCAAGGCGGCAGACTTCAACGGAGCACCCGCTCCCATCAATGGCAAAGCAATTAGCAAATAATTTGCCAGCTCAAAGGGCGCAGCAGCAAGAAAGTGAGCAACAGACTCCTTCTTCGTCAGCATCAGGTGAAAAGCAAAGCAGTTTACTGCCAGCTCAAAGCTTTCCAACTGCTGACCAGCAATGGAAAATTGAGGCAACAGCAGCAACATCTGCACCCGCCTTTACGTCAAAACAATCCAGAGCAGACGATAGCCTGGCTGAGCCAGGCGCAACATCAACTAAAGCAACTGTGGCCAATTCAAGCACAATGATGGATGGCAGGCAAACAGTTGATTTTATAGAAGGCGACAGCTTCACGTCAACAGCAAATTACAACGGTGCCAACGCCGCAACAAACCACATGAACCGGCAATACTAGACGCACGATGGTGAAGAGTGTTCCCGGAGACGGAGCAGAAGTCGGAACAGGAGCAGGAGCAGGAGCTGGAGAAACTGTTGCCCAAGCTTATGAAAACTCTACCGCATACATCAAACCAAGTGACAACAGCAGCAGAAGCCGCAACAGCCAACAACTGAATAGAAAGACAAAATCCCACTGATCGAACGAGAGGGGTTGGGTAAAGGAGAGGGGTAGGAGTGCGTGTGGCAGGATTGGGTGTTGGTGTGTGTGTGTGCAGGATTGGGTGTTTTTTGTGTGTGTGTTAGTGTGTGTGTGCACCCCTCTCAAAAACATTAATACAGCAAGATGTTGTGCAAGAAAATACATTATACAATATAAAATAACTAGTAATTTTTTTAGATAATTTGCCTTGTGTACTTATGTCTAGAACATGCAACACTCAGTGTGTGCGTGTGTGTGTGTGCGCGAGTGAGTGATAAGTAAGTCTGTGCTAGAGTGTGTAAGTGTGTGTGAGGCTAGACAAGTTTTATAATTTTTTTTTTTTGTTACGCATGCGAAAACTGTGTTACTTAATAGTTTTTAACCACAAACTAATGTGTGTGAGTGTTTGTGTGTGTTTAAGCCATGGCAACAAGAGCTTGCGGCGCTGCTGCTCACTTTTAATTTTAATTAGTTGCCGAATTTTGTTAGCCACATAAAAACTTCATATACATATTAGAACACATATTATACAGCTAGTCGCTTGTAAAAAAAAAAAAAAAAAAAAACTTAAAAAAACCGAAAAATACAAAAAAAAATATATGTGTAGTAAAATATATATAAAGCATTAAATAAAAATTAATTTTGCCCTTCATAATTTTAATAACATAATTTTTATTATCTATATTTATTCTGTTTGCTTCAGGAAAATTCGAATGCCTATGCTAAAAGACGATGATAAATACATTTTTATTCGATTTGTGATTATAAAACGATTATTTCTTGTTATATAAAACAAGATATTTGCCTTATTTACAATTGAAATGAAATTTTAATATTGATTGATATTTTTGTTTAAACAGCAATTGTTATTTTTTTTTTAACTGTGCATTTTATTCCCTCCTACACTTGGCCAAAAACAAAAAAAAAGTAGATATAAACAAAAAAACATACGATACACACACTGTGAATATTCATATAAAAAATATAGTTGAAATATTCGCAAATAAAAAACATTTAAATACATATTTGTAATTGTGAGAAATATTTTGTGTTAATACGTTTCGTTTGTTAAAAACACTTGATAACTTTACTATGATAAAAATCTTTTTAAAATCTACATGTTATTATTTGTTATGCGTATGTGTGTGTTTGTGTGCGAGTATAATGATGTGTGCGCAAAGTAAAAAGAACTTAGAATCAAATGAAAAATTCTGGGAATATTAACTGAAAACTCTACAGAAAATGATGCAAAAATAACATTTCTTGTATGTAATACGTATTACTATTTACCATAATGATTATAGTTTCCTTGAACTATTCTCAAAACCATATTTCTAAATGTTTAAAAAATAATATACAAATATTCAAAATAATATGCGTGTTAGTCTTATTATGTGGGTAAAACTTGCGTGCCTCAATAATTAAGTTTGAATCTGAATCAATTCAAGAAAACAAATAACAATCAAGTTTCAATACCGCATCAATTTATCAGTCACACCGAAACTTAAAAGCACGTTAGTTAAGGCTTGCAGAAAGTTTTGAGGCTTAAAAGTTTTGGTAGCTCTACTTGAAAACTTGCCACCTTTGGAATGCAGTTGAAACTCGCGAAAATAGTGTAATAGTGAACAAGCTAAAATCGATATTGAAATTGGCTAAAAATGTTTTAGATATGCGAAACCAAAGGAAAACCATTTCGGTATTGTATATCGAATGTGGATAACTAGTAAAACGTAAATAGACTTCCAAGCTGTCAATAATATACAGTAATAACAAACCGTTATTTAAGGAAGTTAACCATTTAAGAGAATCAGGAAAAACAGGTGAGTGGTGTAATATTTACTTTTTATACCCTGATCCCATTAAAAATGGGAACAAATGGTATAATGGTTTTGTGCAAAAGTATATAACAGGCAGAAGGAAGCATCTCCGACCCCATAAAGTACATATATATTCTTGATCAGCATCAACAGCCGAGTCTATATAGCCATTTCCGTCTGTCCGTCCGTCTGTCCGTATGTATGAGCCAACCGATCTCAGAGACTATAAGAGCTAGAGACTCCAGATTTGAAACTTAAGCTCGCCTAATCCCTAGGCAGTACTAGTTTGTTTTCGATTTTCGATAACTCATCCCGTTTTTGATATACATATGTGATCGATAACAACAAAATCTTGAATTTTGAAAACTTTGAGATGGCATTTGAAATAATGAACAAAATAATGACAATCTGTGAAATTTTTATTAAAATCGGTTAAGAAACACCGGAGATATGGGACATTGAAGTTGTGTATGCAGTATGCAGTATGTGCGTACATACAAACACACATACTTGCAAACACTGACTGTACGCGTAAAGTATAGGGATTAGGGTATCGTCTAGTCGGGATTTCTCGACTAGAGCCTTCTTACTTGTTTTTAAAAAGACTTACTGATATACAATTACAATGTATTTATTGAGATTTTAATTATATAACAGTTGTTTGTTATTTGTTTTTAAGCAAATCTCGTGCACATTGCACATAATGCTTAAATTTTTATACATTTCGGCATGGCTTAAAGTAAATCAACAGTTTAATGAGTATTTTAAGAGCTTTGAATTAAAAAATGGACGTGCTTAAATTTTTATACTATATTTAGCTGTATGAAAAGGACAATGCTGCACGAATTTAATTTAAATTAAAGATAAACAAATTATGCGCCATCAAAAGCTAAACTTGTTTTGCATATTTCGGTTTTCAAATTAAGTTAAAGGAATACATTGTAATAATAATAATAATAATGGTTATGATAAGACCAGACAGCCACGTTGATGGCAAACATAGATAGAATGAGCGTCTTTCAATCATGTCAGTCTTAAATGCTCAAGTTGGTGCTTAGCCTTAGCTGCTGATAGATATTATGCATGCCAATGTCAGAATGAAGCTTGTACCCATTCCAATCTTTATCAGCAACAGGAGCATCATCATCATCGATACGCTGGGATTCGCGGCCAAACTTTATGCCAAAGTATGTAAATAAAACAATGCAAATGTCTGGCACGGCACGTCGAGGCAAAGCTTGAGCTGGAGATAACGTATCCTTGGCCATGTGTCCCTGTGCCCAAGAGTGGCAACACTGAAGCAACTGTCGCTGTCAAAGCGCATTCCTTCCAGTTCGTTGATGTGAGCCAAGCCAAGCCAAGCCAAACATCCAACAATAATAAACAACCGCGTCGTAATCGACTTCAGACGTCATTTGAGCGTGTGTGCCGTTCCTTGGTTCTTGTGCTTCTTTTGGGTTTGGGGGGCGATGCCAAGACAACTCTGACAGTCATGTGGGTTTTAGATGGCAGCCAGAATGCCATTGGCTTGTGGTGCTCAAAAAAATAAAAACAGCAAATAAGAAAAAACATTGAAAAATATTGGCAGTCATACATATTTATTAAATGAAGAGAAGAGACAAAGTACTCGACACGCCCAGGATATGAGCAACGTGATTCTTTGATTAACATCTTACGGTGGTATCAACAAAAACATAAGAAAGTTTCTCAGTAATGCCGAATATCATATTCACTTTCAGCAGGTAGTTAAAGCTGTCAACAACAATGTTTAAAATGCGTTATTTATCCCAAATCTATTAGCTAGTTTGAGTCTTATGTTGATCAAGAGTTTGATATACTTTAACCACTCCTTCAATGTTTTACATACTTTACAACATAGTCAAGGATATGAAATGAACGTTAGTTAAATCAAAGATATTATGTTATTGTATTTGCGCTTCAGCTACTTATTTGCTCATTTGTTTCGGGATGAGAAACTTTTCAATAAATGAATGCGAATGTTGTAGAAAACATAAAAAGATAAACAACTCATTTGCATAGCATTAATGCAAATAATATACACCCAATACACTCTCACTCTGTATGTGTGTGTGTGTGTTTGTGTTTTGTGATGTTGTCATTAAAAGGCTTGTCATACAACGGTAACCAAAAAAAAAATACGATGAAAGTTTGCGTTTCCGCCACAGTCGACTTCCGGCGTTTAAATGCGGCTGTTAATCACATGGCAAACAAAATGCTACATTCTTTAGGGCTGATACAGCTAATTATATGTATTTATGTGACTGTGTGAGTGTGCTTGTGTGGGTAAGGGCGTTTCCCATAGGCATATGTTCAAATGAATCTTAATTAGGTCTTTTGTTTCACACAAAGCCTCAGACACACACACAAAAATAGACCATAAATATACACAGATACACACACACATAAATTTATACAGCTCTTTTAGACACGTCTTTGTGTCAATCTGCATGTGACAGGAAATAAAGTGATACACACATTCTATTGAAGCCAATTTGCCATAGCAACAAAGAGCCAGGCAAATCGAAAGGTGTGAGCAAAATGCTTGCCAAACTTTTTTAAAGAATAAATATCCTGTCTGGCAGGCGAATCATTTTTACATTGTATGCTAGATGGATTAACAAGTTAATGAAGTAGTTAATAGCCCGAAAGTCTGAAATCTCTCTGTAGCCAACTTTAGTACTACATATATATATATAAGACACAAAGCAAAAACTCCGCAGTAAGCGTTTGCAGACTAAGGGCTGCCTTTTCCCATGGACTCTGATACACCTTGCCACACGAACTTAAAATTTATTATAACAGCAAACCGATTCCGCGAAACTGTAATACGTAATTTGTAATTCAATGTTTATTGTAATAAGCCTACTCGTTTTTACATCCGTTTGTATAAAATTAGTTAAATTTATTCTTAGAAAAACAAAAAATATTTTCTTACTTGTAGAGCTGGAAAAAACTCTCTCAAAGGTTTCTGTCCTTAAGACTCATAGTTGTAGTCTTATCTTTAGTAGGTATTAAATTGAGCCACTGAAACTTGTAACTTAAATATTGTATGACTTAAGCTGCCAAATTGAAGTTACCTTGCCACAAGCTGACTATCTTTTAAACTTAATGTTTAGCAGCAAACTTCATCAAATAGTAGAAAATGGTTTCCCAGGACACATCACATCTAAACTCTAACAATCTGTTCATAAAAACCAAAGCCAAGCTCCTGAAATGTAACATAATGTTTGTAAGCAAATCAAAAAATCCAAAGTATAATTAGTTCAATGAATTATTAGTTTGCAATTAGCTGCAAGTGGGAGGGAGACCTGCAATGTTTAAGAAATTCAAAAAAGAAAGTTTGTTAACGGTTTGTTCAAATTGCCATGAAAATTACTCATAAACTGCAATACTTACGCGTAGGAAAATAAAAAGTTTTGTTCACTTGCATAGTAATCCTCAAATATTCGATAGTTCTTTTGTAAGAACTTTTGCCACAATCAATCTTAACGCACATATATTTTAACAAGTCGTCAAACAAACTGTTGGCTTAAAGTTAAGATGAATCTTAATTGATGAGAGTTAGTTGCCAGGGCAATCAAAAAGTAAATAATTGATGTTTTTCCTTTTGGTTTTCCTTGTTATCTTCTGCCTGAGTTATTGGCGTCGTTGTGAGAATCTTGTTAACTACGTGTATTCTCAAGCAATAACATTTGCTAATACAGGTTATAGCTACGAGCATACACGTGGCCATTTCAGATTCTTAATGTTCCAATCTACTCTTGTTGGCAGCATAACTAAAATCACAAGTTAGCCGCTGGAACGAGCAACTGCATCGGAACTTAATTTCATCTAAAGGTATTCACATTCCATGCGGCGGTCACTTTGCGGTCACTTTGTTTTACGTGTTTTTTTTTTATTTTTGTTATTTAATTTTTATCTACTTACCCGTAGTCGAGACTCTCTTTCTTCCTCTTCGCATAGTTTCGCCTGGTTAGCCTGGTTAACTGCTGGGTTTAGGTTTCTTTATTCGCTTTTGCCTTTGCCTTGGCGGTTTTGTGTTACGGCTGATATGCCTAATAATGCCCCAGCCGCAAAATTAATTGCACTATTATTTGTAATTAAGTTACCGAGCACAAAACACGAACAATGTTTATCCGGCGGGGGCAGGGCAATGGAGAATTCGTGAAGCAAATTTCGAGCTCATAAAACGAAACCTACAACATGAAGTTGCTGTCCAAGGGGTCGTCTCTTGGTTTCTAGTATCTGTTGTGTTGTTCTCTGTGTGTGTGTGTTTGTGTGTGTGTGTGGATGTGTGTTGGTATGTGACTGTTGCGTTGTTTCACTATAATTAATTAATTACATTACACAAACTTGCTGTCATCATTGTTGTTGTTGTTGTTGTTGTTGCTATTGTTGTTGTTGGTTGCAATTGGTGCAAAATGTGCTTAATGAAGCACCAGCAACAACATTTCGAGCAACATTTTAATAGGGGAGGGCAAGGCTAGTTGACAACCGCCCCTCAACAATGTCACTTTCAAATAAAATTAACTTGTTTTGCAATCAGCTACTGCACCTTAGCCTCCCTCCCTTCTATCAACGCAGCAGGCTTCCCTCCCCGCCACCACTAACCCCACTATCCCCATGCACGCAATTATATTGCAATTTTGTGGCTAGGCAAAAGCCAATCAAATAACTTTTGCAGCGAGCGCTATGTGGAGTTGTGTGAGCAGCAAAATGCAAAATGTATATAAACTCAATTACTGTGTAGACAGGCAAAGGTGTAGAAAAAAGAGAGCGATAGCTAGAGCGAGAGAGTGGGCAAGGATGCTGAGAATTGGTTAAGGAAGCGCAGGAGTGTAGAAAAACTGCATTAAAACTTATGGATTTTGTTTGATGTGAAAGTTTCTGTGTGTGCAAAAGTTCAAGGTAATTAGCAGGTTTTTATTTCAGCTCTCAAGCTCCCATGTGTTCCCCCACTATCCTCCTCTCTCAGAGATACAATTGCGATCTGAGCATTAATTACAAATTTTTGTCGGTCTGTTTGTCTGCTTTATTTTCCTGTTTGCCAATATCAAATTGTTTTAGCTTTTTTTTTTGTGTGTATATATATATTTTTGATGTCGTATGTATTTCATGTTTGTTGTTTTGTTTTTTATTTTTAATTCTTATATTTTTTGTTTTTGCTGCTTGCGGCACTGTTGTTGGGTGTGCTTTTCTTAGCTTTGCCATGTTGTTGCCAGGTTTCTTGGTTGTTTCTGCCTGCCTGCCTGCTGGGTTTGGTATCTGTTGTAGCTGTATTGCTCACTGTGTACCCAAGGCTGTTGGTTGGGAAAATAAATCGCGCATAATGCCGCATAGCAGAGCAACATCACGAAGTATTTGCACTGCGTGACAAACAATTTGTGCCAACATTGACAGACGCAGACATTATTGTTGTTGTGCTGTGGGGGATGGTTGGCGGTGGGCGGTGGGAGGTGGGAGGTGGGGTGGATTCTACACAGCGTCATACTCAACCATGTTCGCATCCGCATCCGTTTCCGTTGCTAACTTCAAACTGCAGCAACAACATTCCTGTTGCTCTATTCCTATATTCTTTGGCTACATACATACGTCGGGGTGTTATTTGTAGTGACTGTCCAGCAGATAGTATATATCTACTGTATGAGCAATGAGACAGAGACAAAGACACACTTGATGTGTAAAAGACAGAGAGCGAGAGAGAGAGTGTGCGTGTGCGACAATAGAGATAGATATAACTACTGACAATGTTGTATAAATATTTTCGTTACGTTTTCTATGGCCCCGCTAATTGAAAAATCATTTGGTCAGTTTAATTAAGCGACTAAAACTGAACAACAAATGCAACTTTTGCATTATCACAAATATTGAATTCATTATGCACACACGCAACGCAATCAAAATCAACCCCATCCCACTACAAATAACAAATAGGCAACAACAACAAGGATTCTGGCCCGCATTGCATACATATTGTACTAAAATTGGGTTTTGTATTGTATTGGAATGTACAACTGTCCTCGGATATTGCTTTATAATGATATACAAATGGTAGCGCGGCTGGCAGCGCATAGATTCCGTCGCTAATGTGACACATGAATTCATTTTCTACTTGATTTATGCAAAAAAAAACAAAACAAATTGAAAAAAATGAACCGAATAACACAACATCAACAGAGAGCAAAACAAGAGGACCTTATAGTTAAAAAGCAACAACAAATTCAACAACTAAAGTAAACAAAGTATGCAAAATATGTTAACTTTGATTTTTGGGTTCACGCATTTGAAGTTCTGGTTCGTTGGGTTCGATTTCGATATGTTTACACACATTTAGGGTCTCTCTTAGCTCTTTCTGTACTTTGCTGGTACATCCACACAATTTTCCTATACTTTCTGTATCTTTTTCTTTTTTGTCACATTTTCTTTTATTCGACTCGCATTTTTTCTGATCATTTCTGAAAATATTTACCCGGTCGCACATAGTGCAGAGTTACAGACACAAAGCAAAAAATTTGCATAACTAATAAACGTACTAGAAAAGATTTTTGCATAACAGCCAGTAACGGTTTTCTCATGTTCGCATATTTCTTCTTCTTCTTTTTTTTTGCAGATTTCTGACGTTCAATGTTTTGCTTGAGTAAACCTCAATTGTACTTGGTTAAGTAGTAGTGAGATTTTTTTAATTATTTTAAATTAAATGGAAAAATTCTTTTTAATTTTTTTGCTTAAAATAATTTTTCCGGTCTACTGTTACAATTTCAATAATTGTAAATTATAAAGCAAAAGTTTTTTCATTCATTTTCAATAAAGAAATATTGCTGACAATTAAAATAAGTGGTTAGAATAAAATGTTAAAGCTAGAAAATGAAATTAATTGCATTGTATAAAGACAAGCAAAATGATGAAAGTTCTTCATAAACATTGTAAACAACTTTTAAGACCTTAACACCAAAACTAAACGTAAATTTGACAGCGCTAAGCTTTTAGCGCGAAATTAAAAAACAAGTTAACGCAAATTTGTATAGACGTTTTAAAACGTAATTAAAAATACACAAAAGCTCTATACAAACGTCAAGTTGTGTATTTTTTTGTTTTTCACCTGTCCAGCTCGCTAGGGGATGGCCCTAGGTTAACTTTAAATAGACTTAAATGCTGAAGCATGCAGTTGGTTATCAAACTCTTTGCAATTGCGCCAGCTATTCAACCCTTTCTGTGATGTGTATTGTGAGCTGCATATCAAGTTAATTAAAACGCATTCATTCAAAGTGCCAGCATCGCGAAAATGCAGACACTTCTCCTCGCTACTCCATCCTTTCCTTTCATCTCTCTGTCGTCGCTGTCGTCTCACTTTGGCATTTGTCAGTTTTTGTCTTCTTCTTGGTGTTTTGTATTTATATATATAAATATATGTATCTACCATGTCTGTAGTTGATTTTTGTTGTTGTTTTTGGGGTCATTTCAGTACTGGGTCATATAATAGCACTCAATCAGAGAGAGTGTTTTAGTTGTTGTTGTTGGGTTTGTTCGTTTTATTAATTATGCACAACAGTTTGCAGCGATAGCAAACAAAACATGCAAATTACGTATACGACACCGCAAGAAGGCGAAATTATAATTAAATAAAAGCTAATGCAGCACAATACAATGCTGATTAGTATTGTATGGTCATTCATAAATAGCTCTACCATATGCCACATGCCACATGCCACGTGTCACATAAATGCCACACGCAATCTAAGCTTTCTACTTTGACTCTGAGCTCTGTGATGTGCTAATGGTTAATATGGATCAGGTGTATCATATATTCTTCTTACACTCAAAAAAATATGTATGTGTATGTGTGTGTGTGTAGGTGTTTGTGGTTGTGTATTTAACGTAGTCGCATTAATGCGCTCCAATAACTGAATATAATTGATGTTTAAAAAGTCGCACACAAAAAGTTACGATAAGTATTTTTTACGCTCTTTACAATAAAGTCTATACATATTATATTTATACTTATATGTATATGTATCTATTGAAAATGCTTTATGCTTTTGTCATAAGATTTTTTGTGCGTCTGGCAGCTGTAACCGTTCCCCTGGACTTTCCAGTCCAGTTCAGACTCCTGTGTCCAGCTACAATCAACCCTCCTCATATTTAGCTGTTGCCCACGTTTCTATGTGTATGTGTTTGTATGTGTGGTTGTGTGTACGTGTGTGTAAGTCAAACATTAATTGGCACTTAAAGGCATTTAATGGTCACATGGTGCGCTTCATCGATATGGTTTACACTTCATCTTCTAGCTTTTTCGAAAAATTGAAACAATTTTGATGTTTTTCCAACGATATACTATATATATATATATATATATATATATATTGAAAAGTTAGCTGGAAAACTGATATTTATGAGCATTAAATTCACGTACACATATACATTTCATAAACTTACTTACTCGTTGTATGTCCGTTGGTTTCGTCGAGCGTTGGCTTACTTACTTGGATTACAGCTTATGCTATAACGCATATGAATAGTTGCCATTAGTTTTTAATTACCAGAGCTGAAAGCACATAAACAAACTAATGAGTATGAGATCTAGAACTATGTACATATATATATGTATATATATGTATATATATGTATATGTGTGTGGGTGTTATAATCATGTAACTAAGCTTATTTTGTGTTAAGTTGAAGTTGCGGCACTTTTAATCCCCCCTAACTGAAACTCCAAAAGCGGATGTGAAACAAGAGAAGCAAATTTCAAAAGGGAAGCTAAACTCACAATCAAAGTTGGGTTTTGTCGCTTGAATTCATTGTGTCTATGTCTTTTCGTCTCCGTCTCTCTATCTGTGCTGTTGCTCTTTAGTCTTTTGGTTTGATTGTAAAGTTTTTTCCCTGCATTTCATCTTCTCTTCATTTTTTTAGTCTATCAACTTTTTTTTTTTACCAATTAACACTTCGTTTGAGTTTATGCAAACTGACTAGAGTGTGAATTAAAATTCAACACAAAAAAGTGAAAAAAACGAAACTAAGCTCATTAGTTAATGCTTTCTAAGAAAAACTTGCATATAAATGTTTTTAATGAAAACAGTATTTTATTGTTTCTGACAGAGACATTTTTAATGAAATCCTTAAAAGACATTCTATTGAAAGACACAAATAACTTGCAAGAGTAACATTCAATGTTAGGACCATAAAGTTTACTATAGTTCTACCATATTACCATATAATGCTTGCGTATTTTTCCTTATCAAAAAATATGCTTTGGTAACTGGAATTTATGTCTATTAGTAACGTTTGCTGCCCATAAAAGTTCCAAAGCTTACTTTAACAATTTCCTTATTTTTTTAGACTATCTCTTTCTACTTTTTACGTCTCTTTCTGTCTCTATTGGCTGTAGATCTAAGTCAATATAGTTTAACGGCGTTACAGGCCAACAAATTTCTTTTATTGCCTCGCATAGTCAAACGCATAAAATCCCGATATGCAGCAACTGTCTGGCTGCACAAGCACACACACAGACAGAGACACACCTACGCATAGATAGTGCCGCAGACAACCACAGGCATACACAGGAAACACAGAGACCTGGCCTTGTTGCGGCTCCGGGCTGCACATGAGCTTGGGCCATAAATTTCGCACTCGCAATGTTGGCAGTTGGCAGCTGCTGTTGCTTTTGCTGTTGCTGTTGCTTTTGCTTTTGCTGCACCCGTTCGAAAGCCAGACCCTATCCCTGGCCTAACTGTTGTTTGAGGTGTTGCCTTCGTTTGTTCAGAGTACAATTAATGAGGCTGTCGTCGTTTTCATCGTTCTCGTTTCGACGTTCTCATCGTCATGTGTGTGTGTGTGTGTGTGTTATCAACAGGTGTTAAATTTCAATTTTCAGTTTATTGCTTATTAGTCAGAGTCAGACTAAACGAACGAACGCAAGAACGAACTAACGGTAAACGTTCCGGTTGGCAGTGCCAGTGCCTGTGGATGTTGTTTGTAATTTAAACGAAATTAAATTTGTCCGGCCCATGTCAGAAAATATAGAGATAGCGACAGAACGCAAGAGAAAGAGAGCCTTGGGCAACAAAAGGGACATTAATTAAAGTTGACGTTTAGGTGTTAGCACTGTGCTATGCTGTCTGTGTGCTAGCATGCAATATATCACAATGATCAATCACGCACCGGACCCTAAGAAAAGGCCAGAGGCCAAGAACGAGACACACACCCACCCACACACACACACACACACATAGACAGACGGACACACAGATAAGGAGCAGACTTTCCTGAGTTGCACAGGCAAATTTGCTGTTTGTCTCTATCTCTCTCTCTCTCTCTCTCTCTCTCTCTCTCTCTCTCTCTCTCTCTCTCTCTCTCTCTCTCTCTCTCTCTCTCTCTCTATGTTTCTGTTTGTGGTCAATTCAATTTGCTATTTTGATTTGTTTGCCTTTTTTGGTTGACTGCCGCCGTGTTGCTGGCACGTTCAAGCACTTTCAACTTGCATGTCTACATCATACATTTTTGTTACCATATGTTTACCGTATGCCGCTTTCATCTCTCTTGAACACAGTCATAACTCAATGCAACGCAATTTTATGCGGCAATGAACAAGCACACACACACACACATTTCATATTTAATGTTTAATATGGTAAAAGCAAATGTTAGTAATGGTGTGCATTATTTTACTTACCCATAGCCATATGGTCGCAGTAGTTTCACACAAAATAACTAGAAAAACCTATTTTTTTTTATTGTAGGCCCGCTTTTGTATGCTACAGTTTTTTTCGTTGTTGTTGTTTCTTATCTTTTCTAATTTATTGTGGGGTTTTTTTTTATGTTTTTACTTTTAATGTTGTGTTGCATAAATAATTGATTATTGTTGTTGTTTACTTTCACTTAAGTTATTTTTTTTTTGTTAACAACAAATTAATGTTATTGTTGTTGGGTGTTCACACAAATAAGACAACTTTATGATGCGGTAGGGAGCAGCAGTATCAGATAGCAGGATCAGGAGCAGAGTACCACAACCGTTGCCAGTCAGACTGTGACTGTTATGAAGCCTGATAATTTATCGGGCAGCAAGTCTAGCAGCGCATGCTGCGCTGGCACACGGCCGCCTGCGTCGCTGCCAGCTGCCTGCTGCTGAAGTCGCCGTCACCGTCGTCGTCGCCAACCCTCGCCTCGAGTGGGGGGGAGTGGGTGTCAGCGGGGGTCGCACTGTGTGCTCCATGCGGTATCTATGGCAACTTGGGCGCGGTGGACGCGCAACAGTTCGCTAAAGGGATGAAAAACGTTGTCGTCGTTGCTGTTGATGTTGTCCGTCGCCTGTTGAAGCAGCAGCAGCTCGTTTTCGCTCATTTTGCCAAATGGGTTCCACAAAAACGGCAACCAGTTGACAACTACAACTGCCAGCAGCCGCACATATGCGTGAGTTGGGGGAGTGGTGTAAAATATGCATTTGTTGTTGTTGTTGTTGTTTTGGTTGCTTGTTGCTTGTAGTTGCACTGCACACTGCACAGAATGGAGGTACCGTCAATTCCACCACCCACCTGTAGTCGGAGCGTATACTTGTTGTATGTGGATGGCATTTGGTGTTGTTATTGTGGCAACTGCGCCGGCGCCAGCTGCCAACAAGTGAAGCAACAAGCAGCAACAAGCAACAGCAAGCAGCAGGCGTCTCGCCCTAGGCTCTGTTGAGTAAGAAAGAGAGAGCGCTAGCGAGAGCGCACAAACGCCACTCTCGGCAGGTGTGAAAGAGTGCGCACGAGTGTGTGTAGCGGCCACACACACCATTAGCAACAACAACAACCATATGGACAGCTGGCGGCGTTTCGTATTATTTTTTTTCTGGTTGTGTTTTTGCCACATACTGTTTGCTGTTGGGAGTTTTTGGTCGTCTACTTATTATTATGCTTAATTTTTACCGAGCTGCCATTAAAGAAAACACACACGACAACAACAGCAACAACAGCGACTGCAGGCATTTAAAGTAAGCAGCACTTGGCTTTTCAAAGAGGCAACAAAGCAGGGGTGGATGGGCAGGTTGGCAGGAAGCTGTAGTTGTAGCTGGAGTTGAGCTGCTGCGTCCATATGTGATGGCATTTATTGGTATAGGAAGCAAACAAGCAAGAGAAAAAAAAGTAACAAGTATGTCTCATATGTTTTTGCTTTTACTTAGCTGTGGCTAAGGCTACAACAACCACACGAACAACAGCACGGACAACAACAACAACAATAAACGCTGGCGCCGGCAACATTGACAAGAGCAGTTGGGGCAGAAGGTACGTTCAAAAGTCAATTGTTTGCGCCTGGCACGAGAGGGTCTCCGTAACTTTCGCAACATATATGCAATAGTGTATATGTGTGAGTGTGTGTGTTTGAGTGTTGGGTGTTTTTTTGACTGTGTGTGTGTGTGTGTCTGATATATGAGTACGTGATTGCGGTGTGTGTCTTGGCAAAACTTGTTGCTGCCCGCTTTTCAGCTCTAGAAAGTTGCACTCGAACTTTGCAACACACAAGCACACTCACTCAACTATCTTTAAGTTTTGGCAACGGCAATTGTGCAGCTAAATTGGCAAATAGCTGACATATAAACGCCACCCAGCTCAAGCGACATGAACTAACTAATTCGAACAGCTGGCAAGCCATTAGGGAATTTTACACTTTTACGTAGCATACTTTTTGGGGCATATGCTAAAAATCTTTTCCGCTTGTTGACTAGGCAAATGTTTTTGTTGATATTTGTTAAGTAAATGCCAGATTTAACAAAGTTATAATGCTATTAGTAAAAGATGTTGTTGTTCTCCTTTCTGACTATTGTTTGTTGATTGTATGTAGTAAACTTAGCAGACTTTTAGAGTTTAAAAATTTATTTTACATGTTTTGCGTGGTTGAATAAAGTCTATTGAATTTCGTTTGCCTATATTTAGTTTAAACTTGCTGATAGGCACTATTATTAGCGATTTGTATAAAATTAATAAATTTATTAGTTTGCTTGTTCAAAATGAGGTGGCACTGAACGTCATAAAGCCTTAAACTTCGTCAGTTTTCAGCCAGCCCTTAAAGCTTTGATTATTTTAACTTGAGATTAAAGCAACAAACAACAAAGACCTTTAAACTGAATTATAGAAGATTGTCTCTACTTATTAGAATATTTTATTCATTTTTTTATATATTATGATTCATCAAAACGATTTTCTACTCTTAAAAACAGATAAATAAATGTTTTTTTTAGGTTTGGTTCGTATGCTAAAAAAATAGTTTAGAAACTTTCAAATAATTAATAAATAAATAAAATTTGTTTAATTGGTTTAATCAAAGATAGTTCTATTGTGGAGTTTTTATAGTTAAATGATGTGCATGGCCAAATATGTTCAATATATTGGAGATTTTGAACTTATTTCATAATATTTTAAATATATTGGAGGTTTTGAACTTATTTAAATGAATTATAGTTAAATTTTAAGAAATTATCATTTGCTAACTACATATTAAGTATACGTAAGCAGTTCGCTGGTCTAGACTCGTGATTTAAAAAGACTGTGATCTTACTTATAGTAATATGTATCCTATGTTCCGATAAGCTTGTTACCTTTGTGACACCTTAAAAGCCCACAAAAACACACCAGCATTACATGAAGCGACAAAATAGCTAACAATTTTATTTTGATTTATTGACTTAAAGGTACAGCATAGTTCTTTCCTTTTCGAAAGAACTATTTTATTCAATTCACAGTCCTTAAGAACACATTTTTCAAATATTTGTTATCCACTTTCGCTGTGCTCTCTGTTTGTATGTGGCATGTCTGTGTGTTTGTGTGTGTGTTCTTTTTATTTCTTTTGTACATTTGGAGCATTTGTAGTTGTTGCTGTAGCAATAAGTTTTTAAATTTACTGTAAACCACATGCAATGCATTTATTTTATTAGCTCGAAACACACAGATAAATAGCGAAAGAATAAGCAAGACTCAGTGTCTGTGTGTGTGTGTGTGTCTCATGCTCAAATGGATGCCAAGTGGCAGAAGCGAAGTGCCGCGAAGTGACTTCTCACATGAAAAATTGAATTGTCTCTCATCTGTTGTGCACTTTTAGCCAGGCTGTGCCTGACTGCCTCACTGGATGAAAGCGCGCGTTACGCCCCTCTGCTCAGTGTCTGCCACGGGGCCAGACGAAAACACCAAAAGATAGACAGACAAAAGCGTGGCGATGCAGAGAGAGTCACAGAGTCAATTGGACGCACAGACAGGCAGACAAGAGTTGGTCGGACAAACAATTGTTGAGGCGGGGTCCGTGTCTGTCTGTCTGTCTGTCTATGTGTGTTTGTGTGTGTTGTTGTTGCTATGTGTTTGGCCTACTTTTAGCTGGCGCTGACTCGTTTGGCTGGTTTTGGTTGCCATTAAACACATTTACACATTTACACGTCCAGCTGGCAACAGCTGCTGCACAAATTTTCAGCGTCTGCTTACGTATACATAGCATAAATACATATACATATATATATGCATTACGTATACGCCGTTTGCGAAGAGAGAAGGGGATGGGGTGGGGGGGGGGGCAGACAATGGGCGAATAGCGTAACATTCAACTTTGCATTTGGGGGATCTACTATTGAATGGCTTCGTGGCTGCCATTTGCATCTTTTACGGCCGCTGTGATTCGATTGCAACAAACAGTTTTAACGGCAACGGAAAGACACAATAAGCATATAACAATGACATAAAAGCCAAGAACATGCAACTTCCAACCCTCTCTCTTTTTCTCTCTGTGTGTGTGTGTGTGTATGTGTGGCGCAACGGGCGCATAAAACCGAAGGAAAATTGTAAATGAAACGCACTTGAAATGCTGCTGCTGCGTCGGCAACACACCCACACACACAAACACGTATAATACAGGGGCGTAACCGTAGCTAGCTTCTTGCGCTGACAGCCTTGATGGCCCCCGCCCATTCCTGCAGCCAGGATCACATGGATTGAGTTACAGTTACATTCACGACCGGATGCGAATGCGGATGCGGCAGTCAGCAAAGGCGCTTTGTGGCAACATATGGAGAGTGTGCTTTAAGTGCAATTGTATATCCTGCACGGGTGTGGAGGAGGCTTTTGTGGTATGTAAGTGTGTGTGTGTGTGTGCGACACACATAAATAATACAAGCACATGAGTCTCACTTGTGCCCTTGCGCATCTAATACTTTGGTTACACACACACACACATATATATATATATATATATATATATATATGGTTGAGTGTGTGTGTGTGTGCTTTGATATGCTAGACGCGACACCCTTTTTGGTATAATTATTTATGTAATTGTCATCCGAACTTCATAAGATTTCATTTAATGGGCCATAAACTAAAATTATAAATTGGCTTGCTTGATTTATTTCTTGTTTGTTTGCTTATATGTTTTTGTGTGTGTGTGTGTTTTTTGAGTGTGTGTGCGTGTGGCAAAGCTCGCAGTCGCGTCGCCGCCAGCATTTGTCAGAGCTGTCACACGCACACACACACACATACACACAGTTGCATCTAATGCTACTTGTTCGTGCTAAGCTCGTCAACTCCTGAGACCACAAATCGAATTACACATGCAAATCACTTGGTTTGGTCAATTCTCCACACAACTCCATCTACTACTACAACAACTGGTTTCTACTCTAATCTCTACTTGCTTGCATCCTATCTCGTGTTTTTCGCTCTGTCTTTCTCGTTTTGTTCGTGTTTTTGGTCAACACATACATTTTGGCACCGGATGCTGCTCGATGATTGCCCATTCGATTCGGTTCTTATGAGGGCCATTCGGACAGTTTCAAGCAATTATACATTGTGCATATGTATGCATCGGAGTCTCGGCTATCGACATTGTCCATTTGTGACACTCGTCCAATCGACGAAATCTAATTACAAAACAAGGTTTACATTATTGCCTGTCAATGATTGCGTTCCATTGCACAGACATACCAACATTTTTCTTACTTTTTTTGTTTTCCATTTAAAATTGTGGCGTTAAACTTATTAACTGAATACCGCAATAAAGAGAAATACTCTTTGAAAAGGAAGGTTTAAAGACAATTTCGATCGCAATAATGTTAGAACTTATGCGAAATTAATTGTTTGAAATTAAATAATAAAACAGAAGCAATATACAAATAATATTATTCACATTGAATTTTTTTTTTTAAAGATACGCCATATATGCAGAAAAAAATAATGAATATTGAGTTGGAATTAACGTAAAATACTTAATTCAAGTAAATTTTGTTTCAAATCAAAAAGAAAAACACAAGCAAAAACATATAACCAACTTTTTTTTCAATATAAAGAGTTTCTTAGATCATACAAGTATGGAAAGTTGCAAAAGGAAACTAATGCTAATCCAAGCTAGTTGCTTCCCCAATTACATAACACAAACGTGTATTAAACGAGTATTCAAAGTGTATTCAAAATTGTTGACTACACAATCAACAATATTGTCAACAATATTGTAGATAGATCTTGATAGGACATAAGTTTTAGTGACTTTCCCTGCTGTGACTGAGTCACGCACCCAGCCATCCACATAAGTACATACATAAATGTATGTGCACATATTTGTTTAAGTGTGTGTGTATGTGTATGTGTGTATGTGTATGTGTGTGGTTTTTTACTGTCGCACGTTTCACAGTTAATTTATATTCATAAGTCAAATTGGTGTACAATTACCGCCCGATTATGAAAACGAGCAACTGCGGGCGGCCAACAGCGAAACGTTTGTAAAATCAACCTCGTACCCCTCATTTTTGGCTCACCACCCTCCGCGTCGCGTCACTGCCCACCCCACTGCGCCCCGAAAATGGCAGTGAGAAGGGTCGCCTCTTGGCTCTTAGTCAGGATATGGAATTGTGCGCTGAGTTTGGGTGTTGCGCCAAGCAGCCATATGGAGCGAGTTGTTGCTGCTGTTATTTCTATTTTTAATACGGCGACAACTTAAAACAGCAACAAAAACAAAAACAACAACACAAAGGAAGCAACCCCCAAATGACACTTGCCAAGATATTTTCTCTTGGTGCGCTGCGCTATGCTGGGTTTCTGCTTCTGCTTTGGCTATCTCCCCAAGGATCAGAAGCAACAGGAACACTGGCAAACGCGTTTCCATGGCATACGGGCGAACTAGCAGGGCGGAACCAATAGAGATGGGCAGGATGTGGAGCACGTGTTACAATTTTGGAAAACCGATCGATAACTATTTGCAATCAATTATTTCTTTTTTACTATTTTGTAATTTCATTTTTAATACCAATAACAACAGTTACCTATATTCAGTTCAACGGAGATTACAAACTTTTGGTTTAATTTTCAGGGCAAACAATGCGAAATCTTATACCTAAAAGCTTGATTTGTGACTAAGAATAAAATGATATAGTCAAAACTATCCAATTTTAGTAAAGATTTGGTTGATTCATGAAAATATTTGATTGAATTTAGACTATTTTTTCTAATGTAAATAATTTATGTACTTGCTTCAAATCAAAGCCTAAAAATTTAAAAAAAAAATCTTAGAAGTATGGTTAAAGATCAAACACGTTTATCAGGTTATATTGTTATTTCTTAAACATCGGACAAACTAGTCATAACTTTAACCCCACTTTTTGGAAAACATTTTATTGAGATCGACCGTTTAATACTTTTGCATTTTTGTTGAGAAATAAAATAATTGTTCTTTATATGCTTCGATATATTTATAAAGACAAGTAAAATATGTTGTCAGAAATAAGTATTTTAAGGAATATGTATAATTTTTAGATATTAAGCAACTTTTTAGATGAAAGCCAAGATGAAATAAAGATACCCATTGATACCATTTCTCGCAAGATAATATTAAAACACATTTTGATATGTTAAACAACCAATAACAATAAAGTTTTATGTAGGAAAGTAAGCCCTAGTCTCTAATTTAATGTTTTTAAGAAATGTTAAAAGATCTTCCAAAATGGAGACCTATTTTTTAAACTCTCTAAAAACTTGCATGCCATTAAATAGTTTCAACCTTCATAATTTCAAATCTACAGCTGTACATTTAAACACTATCATCGTGTCACGACACGCACACAACACTCAACCGGAAAGCAGCAGTCTCGGGCGTTTGGACTATATTGTATGTGGAACTAGAACTCAGGCTCCGTGCCCGAGTAGTTGATGAGCTGGCGCCTCGTTGCGGGCGGACGTTGTTGTTGTTGTCGTGTCAGGACATGTCACCTACACACAGTCACATGTAGACGCTTTGAGAAAAAGAGAAAGAATGAACAAGTGAGATTGAGAAAAAAAAAGAGAGAGAGAGAGAGAAAGAGAGAAAGAGAGAAAGAGAATCGAAGTCGCTTTCCTGTGTCTGAGTCGGAGTCTGAGTTGCCCTGTGGCGTTGGGCGGCATTAACGAGCCAGTCCGTGCGACAGTCCATGGCCGCCGTCAAGGAGTCATGGAGTCATGGAATCATGGAGTCAAGAAGTCAAGCAGTAGTTGCTGCTGGGCATGGCCAGAGCCAAAGCTAAAGCCGTCGCTGTAGCTGTAGCTGTTGCTTGTTTCTGCTTATAGCCATGCAGCTAAGCCGTCAACTTGTCATCGTCATGAAAAATCTGTGAAGTCAGCCACAATTTTGGCGCCAGTCTGCTTAGCAGCCAGCTGTGCGTGCGGATGCGTGTTACCCAACAAATCCAAAGAGCCCATCATAAGGATGGGGCTAGGAGTGGATAGATATGTGGGTGGATGGTGACGGGCGTCAAAATCATTCCGCAATGCTTCATTTTAATTTAGCCGCACAGCACAGAGGGTGTGCAAGGGATGTTAACGGGCTGCGGGAAGGTTTTGCGACGCATTTGCTTAAACGTATTCAAAGCGCGTGTTCAACGTCAGGAGTCCGTTCGTCGCCCCGCTCCCCTTTGAGTTAGCCCCGCACACCCATACACTCACCCTTGCTAGTGGCATGCGGCTGTAGTTTTAATTTAGTTATTGTTGCCACTTCAATTGAAAGCGGCGACAGCAGCAGCAGCAGCATTAAATTCTATCCTTATATTGCCTCTACTTAAACTTTACTCTTGCAATCTGAACCTCTAGCTACCTTTCTCTCTTTCTCTCCATCCTTCGGTGTCTCTTTTTACTTGTAGTATAAAATCCAAGTTACATTGAGCGTTCCGTTGGGCTTTGCGCCCGCTGATTTTTCGATTTTGAGAAATGAGGTCATGAGACCCTTCACGTTTGCCATATGGGAATATGACCCGTTTTGCCTTTGAACATTTTTATCCAAGTCCAGTGTGAATGATAATGACGATGACAACTACGAAAACGACGACGCCGGTGGGACTCAAAGTAGGCACTTTTAATGCTGTGATAATGCAAAGGGTTTAAGACAGTGTATTTTGCATTTATTGGAATATTTAGATTAACTCGATCCAGTCTGAAACTGCTAAGCAGTTAAGAAAGGTTTGCCAGTAAGCTTGGTTAGTTATTTAATCAATAATATTACGTTAATAGCTGAAACGACTTAAACTGAGCGACATAGTAATAATTAATTCCCACCAAGCACCATTGGCATATGGCATATTTTTGGAAAAGAATCTTAGCTTTCTGGAAAAGTCGGGACCGAAATAAGTTTTACCAGTTAAATGAGGTAAATTTTTTGGTAGGTTTTCTTCATATTTTTTCTACCCTACTTATTTTATGATCATCAAAAAATCATTTTGCAAGCGAACAGACAATAAGTGTAATCAAAATCAATAGAACTTTAAGAGAAAAGCAATATTCCTGGAATTAAGGTAACTCCTCTCTCTTTATGTTATTGATGCAAAAATTCTAGATTTCAATATTTCTTTGCTGAAAAATGAATATTGGCTTTTAATCAAATCACAAATAACAAAGAGTTCTTTGTAGCTGAAAGTTCTCTGCATGTTCTAAGTCTTTGTTAAGTATTGGATTTCTTTGAAACGTTTGATGCCTTTTGAAAAGTAGCTTGAGAGAAGCTTCCAAGACACTTACTTTTTTTGTTATCATTTTAACTGGATAACTGTGACTCATATTCAAGAGTGAAGCAAACCAACAATAACATTTTAACCAACAAACAAATCAGCGTTCTTAACACATCTCCAACAATGATTTATTTTGTTTGCCTCCGAGTTTTAATTTATTTATATTTATATGGAATATTTTGCTTCAAGTCTTGATGAGTAAGTTGAAAACGTATTTTTGTTGCGTTGTTAGGACCACCCATCTATGCCTTCGTTTTATTAGCCACCTCAAAAACTCCGTGGCTTATAGAACGCACAAAAAATTTTTGTTGTGTAGCTGAAGTTGTAGGGAATTAAAAGTTGGTTTGGGCATGGGGAACGTAAGAAATGTACCAACTACAAGTGTTGTTGGATTGTGGCAACAAGCAAGTTCCATTAGCTTGGCGCGCACTGAAGCGTCCTTGGAAGCTGCTTTCGGCTTTGGACTTACAGCTTTGGCGTTTTTTTTTTGGTGCTACGGCTTAGCCACGGCTAATGATACACTTTTACGGAAATTATAAAGTGCCAGGCATTTCGAATAACACGCATAACGCCACTACAACACACAGAATTAACTGTGGGCGGGACCAACAAAGCTCACGCCCAGTCAGAAACGGCAGCAACAGCAGCAGAAGCAGCACACTTGAGTTGATTTTAAAGCCAAGTTAAGTCGCTTTCGGTGAAGATGTTGCGTCAGCTGTGTTACCTAGCAGCTATTGCTGTGACCTGAGCACGCCAAAGCATTTACAAATTAGACTGTATGGCTGAATCCGTGGCTTGACTTGACTTGACTTGGCTTGGGCGCCCCTCTTCAAAAGCCAAACAATTAGCTGAAGTGGCTTAGCAGCGGGCGCCTGATTGAAATTAAGTGCAATTCAAATGGCGTCACGAAACGTATGCAATAAAAGCAATTTACCCACAACCAAGACCAGGAACAACCCCCATCCACAACCCCAATAATAGAGTGTGTGTTTCGCCCAATGTCAATCTCAATCCCCCCACAGCAAACAAAACAAGTAAGAAGGCTCTAGTCGAGAAAACCCGACTAGATGATACCCTGAACCCTATACTCAACGCGTACAGTCAGTGCTTGCAAGTATGTGTGTATGTGTAACTTCAATGCTCCATATCTCCGGTGTTTCTTAACCGATTTTAATAAAAATACAGACTGTCATTATTTTACTTAATGTTTCAAAGGCTATCTCAAAGCTTTCCAACTTCAAGATTTTGGTGTTATCGTTCCCGTATGTATATCGAAAATTGGAAGAGTTATTGAAAATCGAAAACAAACTTGTACTGCCTAGGTATTAGGCGAGCTTAAGTTCCAAATCTGGAGTCTCTAGCTCTTATAGTCTCTGAGCTCGACGCGTTCATACATACAAACGGACGGACAGACGGACTTGGCTATATCGAGTCAACTGTTGAAGTTGATCAAGAATACATATACTTTATGGGGTCGGAGATGCTTCCTTCTGCCTGTTACATACTTTTGCACAAAACCATTATACTCTTTTTACCCATTTTTAATGGGTTCAGGGTATAAAAAGAAGTTTCATTCGTTCAACTGAGTACAAAGCGAATTGTGCGTGGGGCAAGTTTTGTTTGTCTGAGCTGCGGCATTAGCTCAACGCGCAGCAGGTTGCCAATGTTGTCTATTGTGTGCTTATTCCTTTTTACCATTTCGTTTCGTCTATTATGGTCTTCTGTTTATCCCCCAGCTAGTAGTTACCCTCCCCAAACGCACATAATTGATATGCGCCCGTCTCATTCTCCGTCTTCAACTACTTGGGATTTTTTTGGTTGGCATTTTGAACGATTTTGCCTCCTGCTCAATTGAATGGAAACTTAAATGTACATATGTACAATGTACAGGTCCTTCTGTGTCCATGTTCATGTCCTTCGTCCATGCTCGTGTCCGTGTCCGTGTCCGTGTCCATGCTTACAAATCATTGGCTTTTGCATTTAGTCCTTGCCAAGCAATTCAAATATTTTATTTCAATCTAATAACCCCAAACCGAAAGCTCTTTCTCTGCTTCAGCATTTATTTCTTCTGCTACTTTTCTGCTTTCTGCTACTGATGTATACATCCTTCTGGCCTTTCGTCCACCCAGCTCTCCCACCCAACCTATGCTGGGGCATTTGTCACGTTACAGGTTTTCGTTTGGGTTTTTGTTATTAATCTCAATTTGCCCCCATATAGTCACACCTCTGGACGCCCTGACGCTTAAAATCCTGATTTCTGAACTGCTCCTGGCTGTTGGAATCCGGGAGCCACCCAATGTGATACACTGTTTACCTTTTCACAGCCAGAGCCCAGTGCAAAAAGTGCTGCGAACGTGCCTCAAACTTAAACTTGCACAACAGTTCGCATTCGAGTGTGGTACGACTGACTATCTGCTTATTTATTTCATACTAGCTGCCATTCAGATACACTCTAATGAAAATACCATGCTAATCCCAGAATACTTTTATTGATAACTCCAAGATGCAGATACGGAGCTCAAGCAATAAGTATTCGCATTATTACTATTATTGTATTAGATAGATTTGGGCAAGGTGAAATGATTCTTTAGTCTTCATACTTGTTTAGTAGAAAATGATGAAGGTGATATTAAGATGGGCATGATTAGATTTAAATACAGTTTTTAAGACCCAAGTATATATATTTAGTTTCTTTAGTTCCATTTTGTTAAACTTTTAACATTTTCTGAAAGAAAACCATATTCGTAGATTATTAATTTTTAAGAGGTTTTTTTTTTGTAAACAAGAAAACAGACAAAACCTTTAAGATAAATGTTTATAACACATTTATGAGATCATAACTTATAAACTCAACTTTGACAATCAAATATTTGAGGCCCAACTAAAGCTTTTAACATATGATTTTGAAACAAAAAGTGTGCAAAACTTGAAAAAAAGAAACTCTCAAACTGTTTTCAAATTGTAAATTTAACAAAGATTAAGTACGATATTAAAGTTATCTTATTTTTATCATCAAAGACATTTTTGCGTACTAAAATATACTTAGACTGAAAAAAATATTTGATTTTTATAAATTTGATTTCCCAGAAATATTCCTGTCCAATTTTAAATTTTCTTCAAGCAATCCACTTTACTTTTAAGTATTTTGTAGTGAAATTTATTTAGCCCTCTTATCCGTAAAATAAAACTGTCCTTGGCGCTGTGCATCAGGTTCAGTGGGCGTGGCCGGCGCTTGACCATGGGCGTTGCAGCTTACAATCAAAACAAAGCAGCATGCAACAAAATAAAAAATCTGCTTACCCTAAAAAAAAGGGAATACATTAATTTTCCAGGAAAATCTGGGCTCCCCAGCAGTTAAAACCGACCTGTAGAGCATTTCACTTGCGTATATATTCTGTTCGAAAAATAGTTTGAGGCTCTCTCTCTGTCTCTGTGTCTCTATCTCTCTGTGCTGCTGTTGTGACAGTCCAAACAATTGAAATAGGCGTGGCAAACGGTGGGTGTTGCAGTGTCTAAAGAGGGGAGGGGGGCGGTTTGGGTTACGTTTGTGACTACCTGTCTGATGCTCACTTGGCACAAAAAACAATGTTCAACCAACGAACGAAAATTGCCCCGTTTTTTGCTATAAATATTTTTCAGAAAGCACAAAAGCTGAAATCACATTTGCGCCAAAGGTGCGAGGTGAGCTTTGGTATGGATGAGGCAGACAGCAGACGGCAGAGTATAGAAAGGACAAAACGACAGGACGTTACAGAGAGAGCGAGAGAGGGAGCACTGGACACAGAAGATGCGAATAGACAGGACTCAATTGTATAAAAGAGATTTTCATTTGCTGCCTCAGCACGCGCTCCAACTAAATTATGATACAATTTTAGCACTTATACATATGTGTATGAACACACATTCAAGTATTATGTGTGCTCTGTAAGTGTGTGTGTGTGTGTGTGTGTTTTTATAGGAAAAGTGTACTTTGACTCCAAAGTATTTATCTCCATCGAAAGTTTAGCTTCAGACAAAAACAGCAAAGAGATATAGATAGAGAGGGAGGGAACGAGGGTGAGAGGTTGGCATGCCACAGGATGGTTAGTAAGACTGTAAGTTAATTATACGTTCGCCACGCTTGTTATTTGGTAACTTGAAACGCAAAACTGAGAGAAAATATTCCGTAAATGGCATTCATTGCATAATGGGGGCCCGGGATGGCGATAATGAGTGTTATGGCAACGGTAAAACGGATAAGCATAAGTAAAAGGACACTGACAGCAGCTGTTGCTCAATGATAAAAGGCAACAAGTCGACTGTCAAAGCCCTTCCTTACTTCTAACAACCAACTGTTTATTTCTATATGTATTTAATCATATAAAGCAAACTACGGATTGGCCTGAATGGCCTGTCACAGCATTCTTTCTGAATGTCATAAACACACACGAACACACTATCATAAGAACGGTCTAATAACATAAAACTTCAACAGATTTTAAGAAATATTGTTTTTATTTCATTAACATTCATTCAATATGTTTAAATGAAATAGTAGGAATTACTGCAGATATAATTGCATCATTTCAACTATTTACAGAAGGAATCTCTTAACAAGAAAGATGAAATCTATTATCGAACATTTTTGAGAATATTTTTTATTGATACTATATTCAAGTTTTTTACTTAAAAAGAAAAATTTAAAGAATTTTTTCATATATGTTTATAACAAGTGGTCAAAACCCCATTCAAAATAAGTTAAAATTGCTTGACTAATTGTTGAAAACCTTAAGAAAAACTTTTAAGCTCATAAGTATAGTTTGAATTTGAACAAAAGAAAAGAAAAATACTCGTTTTTCAATATTATTTTTAAGGTTAATCAACTTCATATATACTTTTTTCTTTCGTTAAGTCAAGCACTGAAGTTAAAAAAAAAATATATTCCATCTAAGCCGAATAATAATTATTGTGTAAAAGAATTTAGAAACGTTTCGCTTTTTTTCAAGCCCTTTGCATTTGTAAAAGGTCGAGTTAATCTAAGAAAATATTCAAATTTTAATTTTTGCCGAATTCATATGATTCCTTTTAAATCATATATATCTCTCAGCACCTTTAACTATCAGTTTTGTGAACCCTTTGTGCTTTACTTATTGCTTCTCTGATGTTTATTTTTTCTTCGCCGCTCTGATGCGCTTATCGCTTAGCTTGTTACTCCCATAATTGATTTCTTGTCACTTTTTCAATCTTTCAACACTTCTAATACCTATAATCTCATCACTGTCATAACTTCTTCTCTTTCTCGCTTTAAGCTTTTTCGCTTTTGGCTCCCTAAAAGGAACTCGCTTTTGACATTGGCATTAATGCTCGACCAAATTGCTTGCAGATTGCCAGACAAATTTGTATTTGGTGTCCTGTTGCCTAGTTTGCAAACGAGTTTGGCTCTAAATAGTTGGTGACTTTTTAATTGAAGCCTCATAAGCAAGCGAATTGCAGTCAAACGGCAACCCTTTTGCAGTTAACAACACTACATCCGATGCAAACAATTGGCCATAGAGAAAACTTTTACTGGACCTGGTCCAATGTAAGCCTGAGTTTTGGCCAACACCCACATACACACACACACACACGTAAGTAAGTAAAGAGCTTGGGGGCCTGCATTAAAGGTAACAACATGCTTAAAAGCGTATACGTGACATTTACATATGTATGTATGTGTGTATGTCTATGTGGATACATGTGTCAGTGTGTATGGTGTTGTTGTTATTGTTGCTATTGTGTTTTGTTGAATGCTTGCTTAGGTTTGGTTTCCTGGAAAAAGTCATAAAAGCGTACAAAAGCCAACTGGCAAAGAACACAATTTGTTACCAATTAAATGACTGCATTACATAATAATAATAATAACAATAACAGCAACAACAGCAACATCGCCAACAATAACAACAGATTGAAGTGGCAAGCAGCTACCGATACGCCACCACTCCCCCTCATACTTGAATTGAGTGACAGACAAGGCAATTGTTGTTGTTGTTGTTCGCTGTTGTTGTTGTTGCTATTACGCTTGGCGTCAGCGAAGCCAACCAAGTGTGTTTGTGTGTTTGGGTCTATACGTAAGCATACAGCATCTCGAATCCAGCCAACGCATATTGGTTGTCAAAGTTACCAAATCAATAGAACACACACTCCAGAACTTCAAGACATTTTTTGTTGCCGACAAGGGAGAAGGGAAATACGCAACGATTTTATTAGCAGGTGTGCGAAAGAGAGAAAAGCCAAACAAAAAAAAAAAATGTTATATTACTTCATTATGTGCTATGATTTTTGATTTGATTCCATAATTTGCTTGAGCTGCCTGACATTTTAATAAACTGAATATCCCCCTTCATTAGCAAAATTAGTTAAAGAATTTCCGTTCAATTAATAATTTTGGAAACAAACACGCTTTTGTTTTTATATCAAAATATATATAAATGTTTATTAGTAATTTTTTATATTTGTATGTAGCTTTGTTAGTGTTTGTGTGTGTGTTGCCATTTAATTTACACTCAATTTGCAAATATTTTATCATTTATTATGTTTGTTTTGTTCTTGTTATTGACTTTGTTGCCCTCTTCAATAGTTACATAATTATTATTATTTATTTAGATTGGGTCAGCAGGACTGCATAGAGTTTTTGGTTTATCCATAATTTGCTTGCCATCAAATTATTTATTTTATGGTTGTGCAAACACGCATAATAGATGACTGTTACAGGACTTACAATTCTATGCACAATTATTGTGGTTATTTTTTTCAGTTCGCTATGCTACAATCAATTATTATTGTTTGGGGTAAATTCAAAACTATTTGTGTTTTTATTTATTTAGTTTGTGTACTTACTGTTGGTGTGTGTCTAAATTACCACGCTTATCTTGACTGCGACTGACCAATTGTATAAGAGTTTTTAATATAAGATGGATTGTCAATGATAACTTAAGCAATCTGGCAGCACTTATAAAAAAATGGCATATGCTTGTTTGTTGTTATTTGGCAGCAATTGTTTTTTTATATGACTCCACAAATTGCATATGCGTGTAAGCTATTTGGTTTACACACTTAAAAATAAAATAAAGTACTAAAAAATGAATGTATCTTTGGCATTTTTTATTCAAAATAAATTGATACCGTTATTCTTGTTTGTGTGTAGGTTGTTTTTTTTCTTCTTTTTTTTGTTACAAAATTCAGTGTAAATATTTTACGCTTAATGAGCTTATATAATTTACTCAAATTAGTACACATAATCGTACATATGCTATATGCTTAATTTAATAGGCATTACGACGCATTGCAGTCGCATTTTATTTTATATTCAATTTCAACTTTCCACATCTCAGTATTGTTCAATAAGTATTTTTTCAATTCAGTTTTTCAGCGAAAATATTGCTATAACTTACATAAATGACGCGTCTTCATTTATAAAATTCCTTCAATGGACATACTACACAATTAAAGTATGCAGTTTTTGTTGTTTAAATGGGTCGTTCTTTCAAGTAAGATTAAGTTTAAGTATATATATAAATATGTGTATATATTCTAATCATAAAGGGTTTGTAAAAATCAACTAATAACTAAGGGGGAGCTACTTTAAGTAATGATTTAATATACTTAGTGGGTGTGTATGTGTTTGTTGTTCGGTTGTGTGTGTTTGTGTATTAGTTTTTTTTTAGATTGTAGATCATTACGTCTTGGATATGATTTGGTGGTATGAAGGAAGCACTTGTGGGGCAATGTTTATAGGAAAAAATCGGAATATGTACTATTATTTTGATTTATAGTTGGTAATTGTGAGTTTTTACCCACTATTCAATTGGCAGCTGTATTTAGTATAGTTTAATCAAACAATAAGCATTTATAAGTAAACACAAAAGTTTGCTTCCTTAAAACCTAAATGCTAAACTCCAATAAAGCGAGATGCCCCCTGCTCGAGTGACTGCAAAATAAAGCATGTTCTAAAGGATATGATTATAATACTAGAGTATGACAACAACATCCAAGCACAAGCAAGATTGTGGCTAGAATGTTGTCCCAAAAGTTTGAATATTGCCAGCAGCCAGTTTTATGGCAATGGAATCTTGAGACGCACGGCAATTGGCCCTAAATCTCAAAACAATACGGTTTAAACACCTTAAGCTGAACATCTGTTAGCTGCCTCAACATAATCGAGCTTAGTTACAAACAAGTCGAGACTAGGCAAAGGGCATTTAAGAGAACAGCGGCTAGCCGCGTTTTTTTTTTTACAAATTTGTATTAAATGCTATATTCTATAAATGGGTGTAATTGTGTGTGTGTGTGTATGTGTGTTTTTCAAGCTCTTGCGCTTGCTTTTTAAATTTTGTGTTCCTGTGTGTATACATATGTTTTTGTTTTTATAAGTTAAGGTACATACTAGATAATTAATATGCAGCATAGTGGTTTGTGTCAATGTGTTTAAGCTTAAGTTGTTAGCCAAGTCGCATATTGAAATCGATAATTGATTGTTTTACAGTTACAGTGTCCGTTCTTAATACCGTTATATTTATATAATATTATGTCATAATATGGGCGGGGCTGTCGACTTGCATCTCAATTCAAAAATTCAATTTTATAGATAAACTCTAGAATTAACAATAGAGTTAAGAGGTGCGAAAGATTTGTTAGATTAAGATTGTAAATTGTTATCCATTCTTTTTTTACGTTTATGTTTCTCGTTTTTTTTTTTTTGTTAAGAATTGATTAGAAGTGATTATTGTTGTTGTTGCTGCTGTTATTGTAGTTTCTGCGGCAGTTGCTGCTGCTGTTGTTGATGTTGATGTTGACACACATTTATGGCGATACATATGGCGGTGGCTTGCGATAAGATGGCGTTGCCGGTGATTTCCCTCGCACCTCGCGTCCACCAAGCACCACAGCCGGCGGTGGCACATACTCATCCACATCGTTGTCACCACCATTCATGTTGGAGATGTTGTACGAGGGTGGCAACAGTGGCGGCTTCTCATCCTTGAGTATGACAGGACTTTTATTTCCAATCTCGGGCTTCTCCTCGAACTCATCCTGAAAGATAACCGGTATGCCTTTGGTACGGAACGATTTACGTTCCTCCTCATCGCCTGCAAAGGTGGAAAGAAAATGTTGACATAAGCTGTGCTAAAAGTGGAATTAAAAGCTAATTAAGTTACCCAATTCCATTTTGCCGCTCTTGTGACGGCGTCGATGCAAGCAACAGGCTATAATGGAGGCCAGCAATATCATGACCACAATAATGACAGCGGGCAATATAAATGTTGCCAAATATTCATCAGGGAACGTTGGTTTCAAGCTTGGCTCTTTGGGGCGCACTGGTATATACTCATGCTGAGTTATGTCACTATTTTCCGCATCTGAAAGTGAATAAAAGTAAAGGTTAACAATGGAATCGTAGATACAGGGTCTGCTCTTCCACTTACGATGGCAAGTGCCTGAAGGCACGACGGTAAAGTTCGTTAGATTTAGTTCCGGACCAAGAGCTTTCTTTACACTGGGACTGGGCATCATATCGCTGCTCAGATAGACATTGCGTGTGGCAGCCATTTCCTTGTCGGGACAGCGATTGTGCACCTTGAACAGTGAAGCGTTATAAAAGTTAACAATTGTGCCATCCGAATCGTGATGCGTGGTAATCGACCGCACAACAATATGATTTGTATTCGCATCGCCATGCAGCTTCGCAATGCGTTCCATAAACTTCCGCTGCAGCTCGGCGTTAAAGTTTTCGTGGCGTATAGCCAAATATGCTTTGTACAATATGGCATAATCCTTTTTAGGCGTGTGTGCCACAACGACAACGAGCGCATCATTAGCGCTAAGCCCGCCACTATCCTCGGCAATCAGCAGATACTCCTCCGTTCCAATGTCTCCGCTCTTGGGCACGCCATAGAATTCTTGGTTCTTTGAGTCAAACTGTAGCCAGTGACGTGTGCTGATTTCCTTGTGCTCCTTGGTCTTAAGCGTGAGCGTGAGTTCATTGTCATTCGGATCATAGAAGGTATCGCTGGGCACCCGATAAACCAACAGTTGACCCACTGAGGCATTTACACGATCCACCTGGTTGCGTGGCATGGGCGGCAAGTTCTTGGCCATATGCATTGTGGGCTTTATTTTGGTCAACTCTGTCTTCTGACACGCACCAATCAACTGACCCGATATCGATTTAATACTTATCAGCGGCTGCACCAAATCATTCAAACGCTGGGCATCCAAGCGATGCACCAACTCATTGAGCTCTGCCTCGGGACAATCGCTCGTTGGCAGCGTCTCATTGAAGTACACAAAACTAGCACTTTGTGGTTCTTGCAACGTTTGTCTAATCTCACGTACTACCAGCGCTGAGCTGTTGCTATCCTCTAGCGTATGCGCCACAGCCTTGATAAGCTTCAGCTGCCAATCGATGTTGTGTCCAAGCTTCTCATTGATGCGCACCGCAATGCTGATCTCATGATTGAAGGTACGCAATGCGCGATGCTGTTGTACGCTAATCTCCACAGTTTCCGTGACGCTGGCATTGCCGGAATCGGTTGCCGAAAGGCGATACTGCCAACGGGAGACGGCATCATCCAATGGTCTAGAAAATATATGTTGTGTCAAAGTTCTGTAAGAAATCTTAATCAATTCACTTACAATCCATAAAGCTCACGCTTATCCACATTGAATTGTAGCCAGGAAGTGGCCTTCAGTTCATGACCATCTTTGTCGGTTAGCTCCAGTCGCAAATTAGTTTGATCTTCGGCATCATAAAAGGTTTCCACAGGCACCACAAAACTAAATGACTTGCCCGATGGCACAGCGATCTTTTGCAAACGCATCTTAATGATGGGCACACTATTCTCCTGTCGCGGCTCTACATAATCCGTGGAGGCATCCGTTGTTGTTGTACTGCTAACATCCAATTGCGGCTGCCGAGTCGTTGTACCCTGCACTGTGGGTGTTGCCAACTGAAAGGAAAAAGGGAAAAAAGGGAAAAAAGGGAAAAAAGGTTAGCAATTATGCAATTATGTATGCTTTGGTAGAATTTGTTGTTAACACGATTGACTTACCTCATTGCTGGTCAGATTAGGTACGCTGGTATTGCTCGCAGCTTCAAGGGCATCGACAGCATCCCCTGGCTGGGAATTACAGAGAACTCATTAAATGGCATATAAACTGGGATAATTGGACTGACGCGATTTCAATTATTTTTATTTTTAGTGTCATGCTTGAATAGTGTTTGAGAGCAGGCAGAGATATAGAGAGTTGTTAGTGTATCAACTAGGAGGAGGGGTGCCACACAGAGAGATACATACAAAAATACACTTATATATACATATATAATAGATAATACTGCATGCAATACCAAAGGACATGCGAGGAGAGAAGAGAACTGCGCCGCTAATCAGCGCTGATTGGCATCCCATTTCAAAAAGGATAAGTGCATTAGTCGGTAACATTGAAGTCCCTTAATTGGCTTAACTTACTGAGCTGTCATTGGGGGGCGTTTAATGGGGGGCTTAAGTTTCGCTGGACAAGGATTGGAGAATGGGGGTTGTTTGTTTGTTTTAAGTGCAGCTTATTTAAAATATTTACTAAATACTATGTACGATTTGGTTTTCTGTTGTTCTATATACTCAATATGCATACAACAAAAATATTGTGTGTGGTTGGTTGTGTGGCTGGGCGCAAGTAAATAAGTTCACCTTAAAGCTAACTGAGAGCGTGCTGTGTGACGCGTGCGAAGCCGTTGTCGTCGAAGCCACCGTAGACTCGACCGCGATCTCGATCTCGGTTTGAGTTTGAGTTGGACGCGTTGTGGCTGCCATCATATCGACCATATCTGCCACATCCGTTGTTGTGGGCAGCCAGGTGCTTGCCGGTTCGATCTCATTTTCATTTTTTTGCTGCAGTTTGCATTTTATTTATTATTGGTTGGTTTTTGTGTACATTTAGCAAAACATAAACATTGTGAGATAAATATGGCAAAAGGTCATCAAATTAAGGGGAAAGAATCGACAAAAATAGCAAATGTAAAGAAAATTGGACTCACTCGAGGGCAGAACCCAGGGGACAATAGATCTTGTAACAGTATTAAAGCGTTTCTCATTGGAATGATACGGTTTTTATATAAAAATTACAGTAATTGAATACAATTTATCCTTAAAGTTCTCTATTTTGAACAAACTGTTACTCAAAACCTGTTTTAATTTATCTGACAAGGAACAACGGTCATGTCTTGATCAAATTTATGGAAATCACCAGCTCTTAAATAAAAAATTATAGCTCAATTCGTAGACGCTTTAAAATACTTTATAAAAATCTACGGTGTTCCTTCAACATTTTGGAAATCGTTTATAAAGTAGTTAAACATATCTTCCTTAGCTTTAAATTCATTGATTGAACCCATAAGTAATTAATTTAAGCCTTCTTTCTAGCCATAGCGACTTTGAAAATTTAAATAGCCGAAAACTTTAAAAACCTTAACCGACACCCTTAAAAATACAAAAATCTATATATATATGTATATACAGTTAATAAATAAAGGAAATCTAGATATATATATACACAATACAAATAGATATAATTAGCTAAAGAATATCTATACAAAAAAACTTGTTCATTTTTAATACACTTGACTAAAAATGACTCTTAATTAGATATAGTACTAGATAGTTAATAGTTTTTCTTTACGTTAAGCATGAGTTCGCAATTTTCTATGGCTTCAACTGAAACAGTTTAAGTTTACAGCTTGGTATATATAATTGAGATTAGGTTTGCGGCAAAGTTGTACAACAAACGATTATAATGATTATACAGCAATGTATATATACAACACAAATACACGAATAGAGTTTATATATGTATAGCACATAATATTAACTGTCTGAAATTTAGTTTTACTAACAGAGACAACAGGGGGGGTTGGTTGGTGGTGAGCGTTGGGCGGCGACAACAGAAGACAAACAGACACACAAACACATAAAAGGCTAAACAACAGTTAATATTGTCGCACAACAAGAGACATATATATATATATATATAAATAGACACACACACACACATACAGACACTCAGAAACACACAAAAGCGACATTACCTTTGGCGTTTGTGATTGGGGTGTTGTTGTAGTTGTAGTAGTTGTTGTTGTTGTTGTAGTAGTTGTTGTTGTTGCTGTTGTAGTTGTTGGCATAGTTGCATTGGTTGTTGTTGATAATGATGTTGGTGGTGGGAATGATGATGATGATGAAGCGGATAATGTTGCTGTTGTTGTTGTTGTAAGAGTGTTAGCCATATCAAAGTCTACAGCACTTGGTGTACTTGATGAACCAACGACTGAAATGGGTGTGGTTGAGGATAAGGATGTGGTACTGGAAGCAACAGCAGCAGCTGACGTTTCGACAATGTCGCTGGTTGATGCGGGAGTTGCGTATGACGATGACGATGATGATGGGGACGAGTGTGGATGGGACACAGTGGAATTGGCATCGTATGGTGAAAATGACACAGAATGGGCGGGTGACGATGGTGGCATGGGTGTACCGGGTGTTGCAGGTGTAATATTTTTATTGTTGTGGTTAGTGGTCGTTTGTGAGGTGCTCGTTGCAGCGTGCTCAGCTACATCAACAGCGACGGCCGCAGAGTCAACCTGATTGTTGTTGTTGTTATTGTTGTTGAAACCATCTTCTGCGTCTAAGATGGAAGCGGCGTTTACCGTTGCCAAGGAGCTGCTGCTGCTGCTGCCAGGTGCAGCTGGTGTTGTTGTGGTTATCTTCTGAAGTTCCAGCTCCATTAATAGTTGCTCCTTCTCATGATCCGTTTTGAGTTCCAGCTCATTGCCAAGTTCATTGTCACTTTCCATTATAACGGGAGAGGCAGGCACGCCCAGCTTCTGCAGCTCAACATCTTCAACGTCATCAACATCCTCATCCACATTGAGCACGGGCAGCTCCTTAATGTTCTTCGTGTTCTCAATGGTCTTGCTAATGACAGACTCCAATTTGGAAACGCTTTCCTCAATCTCCTCATCCAATTTGGCTGCGGGTGAGGCTGATGATGCAGCAATAGAGGCAGCCGACGAGGATGCAATCTCCGTGTGTTCCGACTGTTTGGTTTGTTGTTATTGATTTTGGTTTATTGTTTTTTTTGTTGATTAGTTGTGTAGTGGTTGTTGTTGTTAGTTAATAATTAATTAACATTCATATTGCAATGGTAGTAACACAGTAAGTAAATGAGCACAGCGAGAGAGTTTGAGAGAGAGAGAGAGAGAGAGAGAGAGAGAGAAAGAGAGTGTAAAAGGCAAAAAAGAGAGAAAGAAAAGACGAGAACACCATATGATGAATTACATGTACACAATGTTAAAAGAACCGTTTCATCAAGAACTTAATGATCGATCAAGTACGTATATATATAATATAGTATATATAATATATATGTGAGTATGTAATATGTGAATTGTGTTTGTTGTGGTTTTGGTGGTGTTTGTGGCTCTGTGGTTTTGTAGTGTGTCTTTTTGCAGTTATCAACAAAGTGCAGTAACAAACAAACATAACCTTTCGTAAATAATAATAACACTTTAGTGTAATCTTAAACTTATTGTTCCGACTTATCATATATATTGAATTTTAGTCATCATAAATACATAAAGATACTGTTCGGTCATATAGACAACAGTTAAGAAACTCCTGAGATAATCAAAAACACCACAAGAAACAATAAGAAAGAAATAAAAACCAACTCGAATGGAACATGACTTTTCCAAATTAAATGGAACACTCACCGCGCCATGATGATGACGATGAGCATGCGACATTGTTGGCACAACCGTAACTGGTTCACTGTAAAAGAAAAATAAAAAATTATCAGATTTGTCATAGCACATTTTAATCTGATTAGTAGAACTTACGGCGCGTGATCTTCGTCATCGTCTTCATAATCGTAGTCATCCTCTTCAGCACCGCTACCCTCCGATTGTCGTCGCTTTCGATGTGATCTGCAAGGTTGGTTTATATACGAATCAATAAACAAGTTTTAAGCAATTATTTCAAGTTGTTAGAGGTTACTTTAAGCAAAAAGCAGACAAGAGAAAACACAGAAACGATTGCAAATTTCTTGATTTTTAAGAATGTTAAGCCCTTCATTAACTCACATGACTATAGAGATGATCATTTAACTAATTCTTAGGTGTGGTACAATCCAACTGTTTTTTAGACGCAATTCTCACCTGCCACCAATAATAATTTCTAGTTGCTTTTAGTGTTTAGTGTTTTAAAAAAAAACAGAAAGGTGTAAATCAAATTTGTAAATATATGAGATTTTCTTTTCAATACATTAACGTTTAATTTTCTTAAACAGATCTTTAACAAAAGTTGTCTGTTAATATTATTGTTCATTTCAATTATTTTAAATCCCAACAGTCTATTGTATTTGTTAATAAGCATAATTATAATTGTATTGGCTTTTAAATAGCATTGAAATGTTGAAGTTGTTCAATGTTTGATGTCTGTCTTCCCTCAACTTTCTTTTTGGAATTTGTACTAAGAAATAACAACCATTTATATCCTCTGTTGCAAGCAATCTTAGATCATTGCAATCTTTCGTTTGATTCAACTTGTATTTGATACAGCCTAATGCAACAAAGTATGTACATGGAACTAACTTGTGAAAAAAAAATTAGAAACAGACTTTCTTAAAAAATTTGAAATCAGCTATAATAGTTAATAAGAACTTGCTTTAGACATTTGTTCGCTTTAAGTTACAACAGAAACTATTGAAATTCGTTACGACTGAACTAAAACTCGAATCAAAATATCTCTTTAAAGACGCTCGCTTTTCGTTATTTATAAGCCACCTTGTCTTCAAATCCTTGCGCCATATAAACCACAATCCAAAGTTCTCCTCAGTCAATGCGCCAACGGTGCCGTCTTTAACTTGATGCGCGATCTGCTTGGCTATTGGTTCACCCATGCCAAAGTAACTTGAGCCACAACCGATCTGCAAAAACAAAGTAAACATTTTACTTCACCGCCAAACGAATCTAATTTGGTATCTACTAATTACCATAAAACTAGCACGACCCAAACGACGATTCGCAGTTTCTACATGCTTTTGGCCCTTGCCGCCTTTGCGCATAGCTAACTTATGCATGTTGCCCAGTTCCCGCTTAGACACAGAGTCCAGCGTAATGAATTCCTGCGAAGCAAAGAAGGTAAGACTCTTAACTATAAAGTATTATCATTTGGCTTACCTTGGGTATGGCAAAGAACTTGGCCAATTTGGCTTGAACATGCAAACGTTTGGCCAAACTAAGTTCAGTCCAGTCATGCTTTCGAAGCAACAGCGAGAGCACAATCTCCGATTGTGACTGCTGGCAACGCATTAGCTCCGTCACATATGGATCCTGTTTGTATGCGGGCGCATCTTTCGGTTCAATGACGGGCACCTACAAAGCGAAATGAAAGAGTTCAAGAGTTTAAACAGTGGCCCAAGCAATGTAATCGCTGGCTGGCGCAGTCGCCAGTCGTTCGTCGGCATTTTCAAGTGAAATGTGTCAGGCATCATCAATCAAAATTACCAGACAAATGACAGGCGCAGCTGCAACACAGTTGGTGCTGGTGCTGAAAGAACAAAGCAACGCATTCTGCGGCAGGCTTTTCATGCGACTTACTTCTTACTTCGCCGTCCCTCCCCCATCTTACCTGAGAGTCGTTCACATTGAAATCCCGCTCGGCATTTGCCGCCGTCAACAGCAAAGCACACAGCAATAAAAATGGCAAAGTTGCGCATTGATTGCACTTCACTGATAAGAAAGACGACCTCATACTAATAAGCTAACGTGACGTCTTTTATATAGGCTTCCGACTTCTATATACAATAAAGTTTTAGTTTCGTTATCGTTTCGATTTGATAAATTCCAAAGTTAAGATGGAAAGTGAACGTTTTTCTTTTGGACTCGTCTTCGTTGTGTGTTATCTTTTGTTATCCCTTCTTCTGGTCGTGGTTTTTGTTGTTATCGTTTACGTCATCTGCAGAAAGATAAGTTAACGTAAAGTTAATGAGAATTATGAATACATTTGTAGAAGCGCATAAAGGTCTCGCCTCGTTGATTAAGCGCGAGCTATGTTCATGTTAATTAAGGCATGCTAAATTATCATTACGATGACGAGATATAATGTATACATGCCCAATTGGGTCACCGATCTCCCACCCAAAACTCAATTTGTGGGCCCATTCATAAGGCATTTGTGATAAATGCCTAAGCGCAACTGTAATTATCATAAACAACTGTTTTCTACTCTTTGTTTTTTCTCTTGCTTTTCTCGCCTGCCTCATACACACATTCGGATTGGAAATTAGCGACTGCTCAATATGATCATTGGATAAATACCACGAAAGATAAAATGGAAAGTAGTAATACGTGTTTTTTTTTTTTTAAAGATATATGAGTAGGTGTTTTTGTCAAGACAAGTTTTCTTTATTTTATTTTTTTTTGTTACAGAATTAATTCTTTTCATTTTATTAAATTTCTTATTAATGGTGAGCGCATACTGTATTGAACTGATTAGGCTCTACGGAATTATTATAATGAGAAACATCTGTTCGAAATTTGATCAATACAAATAGTTTAAAAACTGATTAATTACAAGGAACTGACAGAAAGACATATGAAATATTTACTTGGTAAATTGACCATAAAGAAAAAATAGTAGGTCATAGATAAATAAAGGTTTGTTTGTGATTTTCAGACCTTATAAAAAATAACTATTGATAAGACATTTTGAAATATAATGTTAATAAATGTTATATCAAAATCATAACTGGAGTATATTTAAAACATATTTAAAAGAGATATAAAAAAGTGTGCTTAAATAATTTTCTGAGATTAATGAATAATAAGATTATATTCTTGATGAATTTCTTTATTTAAACCATTAAATCAAAACAAATTCCTCGAAATTCTCCTTATCCAACTTTTTCCAACAAACGTTAAATATCTTCCAATTTAAAAAAAAAAAAGCACCCAGCTTTCACTTACAAATTTGTTCAGTAAATTTCTTGTGAATGTTTCGCTTAGATATTTACGGCGAAAAAATGACGTTCATATTTTGATAAGATTGTGTCGCGCAAAAGAAAATAGCAAAAAAAATTCCATTGCAAAGCAAATTTGCAATGTTTCCATTCCATTTTAAAATGCGAAGCTTATCAATAGCTGTGCTAATTTTAAAGAGAATAACTAATTCCGGCTGCCTATTCGAACAATCATTGTGCACTCAGTTGCACATAATGAATGCGTTGCGTATGTTTGCCGTTAAAAAAAAAAAAATAAAGTCAAAGAGTTTGCAGTTAAATATGAAATGGGGAACAAGCGTGTAAAATGCATTAAGGTTGCGTGGAAAACTAATAAAAATTGAAAACCACCTAATTGAGGCATTAAATATGTCAACGACCGAGAAAAACACTAGTTGTTATTGTTGTTTAGGGTGTTGGGGGCAGAACAGGCCAGGCCAGTCAATTAATGATAAATGCAACGAGTTGAGCAAAAAAACAATAATAAACAGATGAAAAATTCCAACACAGTTGGAAAGTTTACTCGGGACCAGGCAGAGTATTTATAGCACAATTTTCTCATGTGGCATTAAAGAAATTTTCGAATTTTCATAGCATCGATAAAGTCTTTAAGCGTGCAATAAAAATGCATTAATAAAAGAGGGGAAAAAAATTCAAAGTAATTAAAAATTATATAAATAAATAATAAACTATTTGAAAATTATTTATTTGCACATTACTTAATGGCTTTAGAGTATCTTTAAGTCAAGCATTCTCGTCTCAAGCATTTTTTATACTTGTCTTAACTTGTATTTACACTTGTAGCCAATTTGTTTGTTTTCAAAGTGGGCAACAATATTAATTGAACAGCTCGTTCCGCCTCCTGCCTGGCATAGCAATGAGGCAGACCATTTTGAAAAGAAAGGGGATGCAAAGCGAATAGGAATAGGAATAGAAGGAGCACTAGAAGTAGGAGAAGTATGCAAGATATAGGCACTGGGAAACGAAAGAGCACGTCACACAGAGGCAGGCAATATCCCACAAATAGATGAACTTAAAATGCAGCCAAGCATGCCGGGGCCATCAGTCAAGTTGGCAGCAGTTTTGGCATGAATGAGAATGAGGCACACACACACACACACACACGCACACATAGAAAAATGTTGTAGGTGTTGTTGTTTGTTGGTTCTTGTCGTTGTCGTTGGGTATGCAAATGAATTAGCATTGCGCCAAATACAAAACAGTCGCCAGTTAGAAACAGAAAAACAAGTTATTTCTTTATGTGTGTGTATGTGTGTGTGTGTGTGTACGTGTGAAGCTGCAACTGCAGCACGAAGGAAGCTAAAGTTCAATGGAGTCGAGAGAGCTCAGTTCAGTAAATTAAACAAACAAAAGCAAAGGTATAATACCATACAGACACCACCAAGAACAAAAGGCGCCAATCCATAACGACAACAAAAGAAGCCCATAATGATGTTGATGAAGTTACTAATTATGATGATGATAATGATGTTAGAGCCCACGCTTTGTGAAGCCGCGGGCGCTATTCAAGTGCCGCACACAAAGACATATCGCTATCTATAATGTGATTAGCCATGCATTTAGCTCTGAGTGGCACTGAGTGGCACTGCTAGGATGTTGCACGCAGCAGCAGCATGAGGCAGCATTCGTTGACTGGCTGCTGCTGCGGGCATTTTATTATCTTGCGCCCAGCTTGCGGCATTCACATTGCATCCAAATAGGCCAAAGTGCAGCCAATTAGCTTTACTTCAAGTGTGTGGGCGGCAAAAGGTATATAGAACAAGGCAAAGAAAGGAGTTCTTATGAAACTAGTATATATAGAGTATGTATACGTCTGTTTTTTAGTTATTGTTGCTGCTGCTGCTGCTACGTGACACAAAAGTGTTGATTCTTAAAGGCAACTTTTAACAAAATGCTGCTTCTTCAGCGAGCAACAAAGAACTTCTTTCTTGAACAAGCAAAACAAAGTCAGCGCGCATAAACAAATTTATTTTCATTATGACCGCACGCACACCAAAACACACACACACACGCATACGCATACACATACACATACACATACACATACACATATACACATAAATGCACACAGATACAGCTGTTGGTGGGCTTACTGCGCCTACTTATTGGCAGAGCGCTCGAAAAAAAAAAGTAAAAAGACTTTTGAGAAGTCTTGCTGCGGCTTACGCAGCAGTTTGACATATAGGTTTCTTACATACCCTACAGTTAAGTGGGTGCAGGTGGAATATTAATCAATTCATATTGCATAATTAAGAAAAAAGGTTGTTATATAACAAAGTTAATGACTATTCTTATAAAAACCTTGGATTTCTGATATTCAAAATATTTTGTTGGCTAATTTAAAGGTGAGATAATCTTATAATGAGGTATTTTCATGGTTCACCAAGCCATTAAATTTATACTTCTTAAAAGTATTTCATACTTGTGTGTGTGTGTGTGTGTGCGCGTGTTTCCAAGAAATAATAAAAAATAATTTCTTTCAATCTTGCTTGTACAAGCTTTCACCCTTCTCAGCTCTCCCCGACCCCTAACATTGCTATCACACTTTTTCTGTCTCGCACCACATGTGTTTCTTGCTCTTTCTGCATTTGAGTGTGTGTGTGTGTGTGTGTAGCAGCTTTAATTAATTCGATGCCCCGCAATGGGCGCGTCTCCAATGAACTTTTAATGGATTGTTTGTTGCTTGGTATTTTGTTTACGCTGCAGCCTGATTGAAAAATTGTTATATATACACAGCATACATACATTGTACATACACACACACATACTCACATATGTATGTATTCTTTTTCTATGACAACGCATGTTTGACCCACAATGTTGCTTTTGAAAATAGCCTCCTCACAACCCCTTCCACACCAACAAAAATAAAAAATACTGTTTGTGTGTAATATGTGTATTATATCGTCAATGAGCTGGAACCGGACAGACCCTGGAAATGCTGGAGATCCGTCCATAAGTTGAAAAACATAATGAAAGCAGGCCACAATTACCAAAAATAGAACCCCAGTTCAGTTTCGTTCAGTTCAGTTCAGTTGAGTTGAGTTCAGTTCAGTTCTGTTTTGCTTAGCCAAGTTTTGCTGTAGAAAACAACAACAGAACTGAAAAAGGCGTGTCGCATTTGAAAAAAAAAAAATCAGACATTTTAAAATTTGGCATGCATAAAAAGCAACAAAAATAATGCCAAGCAATGCGATTTTTTTTACAAGTTTTATGCGTTAAAAACTTGCTGAAATTTAAGGAGCAGTTGTTGCAGCTGACACAAATAGAAAATTGAGAGTCAACAGGTCACCGGAGAGACAAACAAAAATGTTTGAGCTAAATTCCAGTGTATCGAGTGAATAGTCTTCCAAAGGGCATAATGCAATGGAGAAGAGTTGATTACGTTGCAAGATTTTTGATATAGGAATCTGCAAGTTAAACATAGATTTTAAAGAGAAAATATATTTATTGGAACATACATAAATAACTTAATTTACAGAAGTTTGTTATATAAGAGAGCAATTAGGAGTTGTACTATGTATTAAGTAGGAGAGATCGTTATACTATATTGAACATAAGGTATTTGAAATAGGGCTTATAAAAGACATTACGTTAGATTTACTGCAACTAAGATTCAACAAGTTTACTCTACACCAAGTTTAAAAATTGTCTAAATCACTTTGTAGTTTTTGAGCAGACAGAAGAGTTGTAGCCAATGTGCATAATTTTACATCATCATCATACATCAGAACACGAGGGCAATGTATTACAGACGCAATATCATTTATAAGCAGTGTAAATAATAAAGGTCCAAGGTGACTTCCTTGTGGCACACTAAAAGTGACCTGAACCGCCTAGGAACAGAAGCCTTCAAGAATTATAATCAGACACAAAAGAAACGAAAGAACTACAATCCGAAACATAGTTCGTTCGAAGTAAAATCAGAAACATTGTTCGTGCGTTTAGTGAATTGTTTCTGAAAAAGACGAAACAACTTTAATAAAAATAATAAAACGCCCCTTGACCTATCTGCTAATGAAAAAACTGGAATGTTCTTCAAATAGAAATAATGACATTGTTAATTCAACTTGTTAGAAGTGTAATTACTAATGACCTCCACTTTACTGTCTTCTATCGAGTAACCAGTTAATTATCAATGGTCAATTAACATTGAAAAAACAAGAACAATGCTAAATTGTGACCCCAAAATAGAAATGAAAAATATACCAATCAAACAGTTTAACTTGGTGAAGGGTTTATTGAGAGAATAGTAATTTAAAGCTGTTAAATAAAGCTGTATATATTTATGATTATAGTTAGTTGGGTGGAGAAATAATACTATAACAGACTGACAGACTTTGAATAACATTTCTTATTTAAAGTTTTTAACACATATGCTAAGAAATGAAGAAAGTAAATGGTTATAGACCTACAAATACTAAAAACAAAATGCCGGCACATTATGGGCTTTGAATATGACTTTTAAGCTACTATTATCTACTTTATTATGATATGCATAGTCAAAAAAAGATATGATAACAGACATTAAAGATATGCGTATACTGCAACAGATAACAAAAAACAATAATAAGGAAGGCGCTTTAGATATAAATACGTTTGTAACCTACTTTGCGTTGATTGCACAATGCTTAAAGAGGGCAAAGAAGTAAAATTTGGTTGGGCAATGAGGCGGAATGATGATTGCACTGCATTTGCATCTCTTAAAGCAGCAAAACTTGCAACGTTAGCCCAAAAAACAAAAGGTGTTAACGCCGTGTGCAAAAAGATGCAACGGCACGTAACCAACGAAGAGGCACGCACACAAGGGGCAGAGTTAAGCAGACGCCAAACTAACCAAAAGTTATCAATGAGCCAGCAAACAAGACAAGTAAAAACCGCCATCAGCTCGACAGCTGTGTTTGGAAGATGCATCAAATAGCTCTTTAAATGTACCCATATCAAAATTGTTCGATGGAGTTTAATTGACTGTAATTGGACTATGACGATGCCAACGATGACAACGTTTACTTTTTTGGCATGACTTGCAACGCATCTGTGTTCATGCAACACGCCCCTATACTTTTGTGTTGGGCGTTCCAAATGGCTTTCAATTTGATTTCAAATTAAGACAAACAAAGCTTGAATGAAAATTGTGCCACAGCAGCAACAATAACAACAACAACAACTCAAGAGATTACAATAATTAGACAAGTAACAGGCAAAAGTGTTGTGACTAAGGTATACCCTGTACTTAAACCGTTTACTTCTTGCTACATATTACAGCGCATATTCATCATAGCTACTTTGTGACTACAAAGTTTTCCAAACTCAAATAATATGACAATATTTTGATGTTGTTGTGGGCCTTCACATTAACAATGAGTCTCGGATTTTGATTAATGTGCTAACTTGATTAATAATCACGTGGCTCCATGTTGTTGAATTCCACAGTGCGAACATGCAACTGGAGCCACTGAAAACCAAAACTGAAACCAAGTAGAGAGACACACTGCAGGGTTATTGCTCCGAATGTGCGATTTGAAGCGAATGTGATGTGAAGCGATACTTTTGCCAAGTCACAACAAAAATATGTTTTGCGTGGGGCCAACAACTTTGTGCTCCTATGTATATATTTTCGCCATTTTGGCCACACATCGCAAGTGTGGAGTGTACCGGGTGTGTTTGTGTGTGAGTGTGTGGCGGCGTTGAAGTTGCAACGTTGACAGTCGCCACAATCGCAAAACTCAGCGATCCTCACAGTTCGCTTACATGCATAATGGATGACAACTGAACACCAACAACAGCAACAAAAATTGTGTGTGTACTTTTCCAAAAAACAAAAAAAAAACCCAATCAAAAACCAAACAAATGCTAAAAACAAACACACAAAACGCACAGCAAAAGAAAAAAAAACAATCGGAGGAGGCGTTGATGAAGTCGACAGTCGTTGTTGTTGTTGGTGGTGCTCCAGCAATGCGTTGCCGGTTCGAACAACAACAGCTGCTGCTATGAAACGAATAGATTTTGTATAAAAGTATTTTTGTACTGGCAACAGTCGAACATGGCGAAGAAAATAAGCAAAAACCAAAGCCAACAAAATGGTTAACACATCACACAACGAAGTATGAATGCTTTAACTTTATTGCATATTGCTGACTTTTGGGGTTATAAACGTCAAAACCAAACTGTTAGACATATAAAGATGCAGTTTTATGCTATAAGCGACACGAAAGGATTTCTATTTTCAATTATCAACAAAAATTCAATTTGCAATGGTGCAGATTGTTAGGAGTTTTGGAATGGAGATTTTCAACAAATTTATCCCACGAAACGCAAAAATTAAAGGTTTCATTGTTTTCAAAGTAGAAAAGATGATTCGTAGTAGTAATTGTGCTAATAGCCTGTTTCCACTTTTAACATTTCCTTCATTTTTTGTGAACTTATAATGTTAGCAGAATGTTAACTTTGCTTTCTGTGGCAGTTCTCATAGGGTTGCCCCCGGTTCTTTAGGCATTCTTTAGCCATGTAAGACATTTTAGAGGTTTACCACAATTATTTCGTGATTATAAATAAAAAAAAATCTATAAATCGTTTACAAAATTAACTAACAATATTTTTATATAATTAGCTATCATCAAATATTTCTGAAACTTCTCACACATACTTTAACAAAGTTGAGTCAAACCTTAGGTAACCCCAACTTATACCAAATAACCCCACTTGACATGTTAGGGTATTCTGGCCACAGGCCTGCATTGGCTTGTTTATTCGATATATTTATGTATGTACATATGTGTATGGTCAAAGCGACAGAGAGTAAGAATGTTCTTTTTTCTTTTTCGTTCAAGGCATGCGTGTGCAAGAAACAAGAAGGAAACGAAGAAGAACCAACCACAAAACGTAGAAAAACAAAAGAAAGTAATAAAAAAAAGGGCGTAAGAGCTTTATAATTGTTATTACATATAAAACACAGCTGGTGATGGTGAAACGAAATGTGAAATTAAAATGCCTGCAAATGACAAACTGTTCGTAGATAAAACAAAAAATATAACGGTGCCCGGCTTCAAATGACGCCCGCCCACAACATTAAGAGGGGAAATGGTCGCCCAAATTGATGCTGTCTGATTAAAAACGCATCAAATAAAGCAAAACGATGAATGAAAGAGTGTGGCAGAAAGAATGGGAGGAAGAGCAAATGAGAATAGGAAAACACAACCTATGCTAAATGGTCGTAAAAGTGAATTTGAGTTAACTCACACACACACACACACACACACATCCTGTATTGAGGGGTGCTTAGCGTAAGGAAATACAAATAAGGGAAACCGACCAGACATTGCAGGACAGGGAACAACAGGGAGACAAGGGACATCCCCCCGTTTGGCAAAGCACACAGCATCCGCCAAAAAAAAAAAAAAAAAAACCCAGAAAGAAGCAACAAGAATTGCTTATGCTATTTGCGTGTATTGGTGCAAACATTCACACACGCACACGTTTAAAATCAGTGCGGGTGCGTCGCAGTCCCTGTCGCTGTCGACGTCAACGTCACTGCCGGAGTAACTGTTCGGTTGAGTGCCGTCATCAAAACAAACACACACATACAAAACTCAACACAAGAAGGACAAACACACACACACACACAAATGAAGTAACAGTGAGTGAGTGAGTGAAAAGAAGTGGGAGGGATGGCCCACAAAAAAAAGGGCTGCTGTGACAGCTGCCCAGGAGAGAAAGACGGCAAAGAAGACAGCGACGTCGACGGAGACAGCTCTGTCAAAAGCATTTCGGATTGCAAAAATGTATTAAATGAAAATTGGTTAGGATGTGTGTACTCCGTGAGCAACATACAAAATGGCGACTAACAACGGTACTTAATTAAGTTTGCAAATTTTTTTTTTTGTCAAATGAAAAATTTTTGAGGAGTTAATCTTTAAGGTATGGAACTTTTCCACAATGCACCCAGACTTTAAAGACTTAACTTTAAATTGGTAATTAAGGCTTTTAAAATTCTTAAACTATTATTTTTAAGGATTTTTGCCCAATAATTTATGTTCTCAAAACTTTTTTTAAACATACATATGTTACGTATTTAATATGTTAATGTTACTAGCAAAGAAATCTGAATTTTTCGCAACTCATAGACCTTAATATGTATTAGTCGTTCAAATTATTGAATGAATACTGTACTAGAGGGCATTTCCCCAAATAGAGCACCCTCTCACTAAAGCACTCATACTTATTAATATTGTTTTTTTTTTTTTTGGCGTTAAGTTTCTATGCTGATGGACAAGAGCTCTGTCAGATAGGCACAGACACTCACACACACATACACATACTTTGCATCATTACCAACAACAGCAACAAAAGCAACAACAACAACAACAAGTCGACTTGTTGGGGCGTTTTTGTGTGGAGTCTCATCTCTCATCTCAGATTGTTTTGCCCGTTCGTCGCTTCCGTGTTTCGAAATTCAATTTATGTATACTTTATGACGTTGGCCCGCATTTGGGGCGCGTTGCCAGACGCGTACCATGCCGCATATGTCGACGTCGACAGTCTTTGGCGTTGGCATCGCCGGCTCCCCCGAGCTGTCGCAGCTGCTGGTTCTGCCCGGTTCATGGAGTCAGTGAGGCATGGAAAATTGCAAGTTCAGGAAAATCGATTTTTATGTTGTATTTTTGGCTAGGCGAATGCTGTCTACTTTTCTTTCGCTTATTAGGCTAATTAGCGTGCAGATTTACACACACACACACATATATATATGCAAAGGCACATATGCAAGCACTCACACAAGTGCAGTTTAAGTAAAAATAAAATGCAATGCAGACAGACCAACACATACACACATGCATAAGAACTCACCTCTGGCTGCTTCTATTTAAGTTTTGCGTGTGAAATGCACTTCAATTTTGTCTTCTGCTGCTGCGGCTGCTGCTGGGGGACTCTGCTGCCAAAATTGTGTGCTCGAACGATGCGACACATATAAACGCGCAACACACACAAATTTATTCACTAACGGCAGCTGCACTTGCATACACACATATACAGTGTATGTATGATGAATGGTAATGTAGGTTTTTCACATTCAACTTTAAACTCTTGCCCTCTTTTATAAGACTCTCAGTGTTTAACACATCTGCAGCGCGTTAATTACTTTATTCGCGTTTAAGTCTTCATGGCTTGCATGCGAGCTTTTCACTTTTTCTAGTATAACAACATACAAAACATACGGCCCCAACGCGTTTTATTGTTGGAGCAAACGACGGCACTTGAATGGCAGTGTTACCGAAAGCAACTAAAGCCAAAATTCGACTGCCTACAAGCCCAACAACATCGCTATCGAACAAACATATCGATAGCATGGCATGCGCAATTTTTACAGCACTACTTGTACAGAAGCGGTATTTTCTGCCGCTCACAATACGGCTATACTGCACTCCCAAAAATTACTTAACATGTTGCAAGGATTGTTACAAAGGTAAATAAACATAAAAACGTACTTTATATGTGAAACAATAATGAAATATGTGATTACAGAACGTGCCTGTTCGCCTTTAACACTGCACAAACATTGTTTGTACGACAGAAGCATGCCTTCGATCGTGCCGTGCTCAAGCCCAAAGTGCGCTGCCATTTCCCAAAGCCACGAGAAGTAAAGCGAATCAATGTGCACGGATGGGAAACGCGCATGTCGACATTGGAGGGCCGCCGTGTGGTCATGCGACGCATACTTAAAGGCAGACACAATTTATCCCACTAGACTACATCAATAAAACTAGCATTTTGTTAAATCTATACTGTACAAAAGGCGACTATACTGGAAGGCAGGATTTAATGTGTGAAAGATGTGGATATATGAATTTTTATACATATTCATCTTTCTGTGCACATTTACAGAACTTGCAAGTAGCAGGTAGATTTGGTATTTAAATGTTATTTAACAACCGGCTGACCCAGGAATCCAGGTGATCGATGGTAGAATTGCTGTATGCTCTTGGACGACTTAGAGTCTTCAATAATGAAAACATATGGCACATCGTTAGTCACGCCAGAGCCTTGATGCTTAAAAAATCCCTGGGGTAGACTCAAATCTCCACCAAGAGCCAGGCAATTGACTTTAGCGAGATAACTTAAAGGCATCGCCGGCAGCAGATAAAGTTTCTGGGATTCGTAATCAATAGCGCGAACGACACCTGTGAAGATGAACAATGAAAAATATTATGAATGGATTAGTGCTAGTTATTATAATGTCTACATACCGATGCCAAAACACTCCATTGGCTGATTGCTTGGGGCAGATTTGCATAAATAAACCAAGTTGGCCTCAACGCCAGCAATGAGCTCTTCGCGCGTGAAATCCTCAGCTGTTGGAAACACAATCTGGAGCTTCTCTACATCAATTTGAACAGGCTGACAGTCTGTAAGGTGTTTTGCATTGCCACGCAGTGCTTTACTGAGTCGCGCAAGGAAATTGGAGTAACGAACATCCTTGGCACTCATCATCCAAGACCGGTCCTGGCTCCTTCGATCCCGCGGGGGAGCTGCGCTGCGCAAATGATGCCATGCGTACTTTGAAAAAGTAGCACTTAAATTAAATTCATCCGCTGTGTAGATGATGGGCTTAATTCGAGCCAAGGACTTGCTGTCCAGAGGCTCATCGAAATTGCTTATGGCCCGAAGGCTGTCTATTTGTATCACATCCGTTGGCTGCACACAGTCCACGATTAGGGCCATCAGTTCGAGACCAAAACCTTTGTTATAGCCCATCGTATTGATAAGCCAAGGCATTTTAACATAGCTTTGAATGCCACGACAATGCTTTATTAGCTGTCGCACTGATCTTGCATATTTCTCTGCACACATCACCACATTGACGTGCCCCACCACATAGGCCATGTCAGGTTGTTTATTAAGAAAGAAACCTGGACCCAGCAGAGGCGCATCAATAACGCTACAAGAAACTGTTTGTGGAACAAACAGCTCTGGCTGTCCAATGTCAAGATCAATCAGCAGCAGTTGCGTAAAGCGATCCAAGTGACGGTTAATAAGGTAACGAAGTAGTGTTGATTTGCCCACGCCTTTGCCACCGGTAACTAAAAGTCGACTGCTTCGCAGCAACGTCAACTTTTTCCAGACAGTGGGCACCTGTAGCGCCTTCCGCTTGTCCGCACTCTGAATAAGACAATTGAGCAGATATTCAGTGGCATAATGGGGTCGATTTGTGGCATTCACTAGAGGGAAAACATTCTCTGCCATGTGCTGGGAAAATGTTGCAAGCATATTCTGTGCTCCAGTATTCCGTTGCAGCAGCACAATTGCATCACATTTGGGATCATAGTTGCCCTGAATGTTGTCAAGCTGAGTTCGCGAAAAGTTCTTATTAAGATCTTCCCAGTTTACATTGCCTTTGGGTGGTTTTTTATTAGCTGATGGGGAGACAACCACCCAGTTGAATCCTTTGGGAGAATAGATGCTTAATGGTTCCATGAGGCGTGGCTTAAAACCATTTATTATAATGCGACCGCAAAGCAAGGTAACCACAACGGTGCCATAGAATTCGACATCTTGCTTAAGCAGACCTAATACAATGTTGCTTTTTAAGCTGTTCTCGAAAATGCTCAGTTCCTGGGGATCCAAGTTTTCGTCAAATACTGTTAGCTCTTTCTCATTAGTATTCATTTGAGTAGTGTCCATCATTTGCATTTCAATTCCATGTCCAACATATAAATGTGCCTCAGTTGGCATCTTCTCCTTGTTTACTTCTGTTTCTTCTACAAGCTCTTGTTCCCTTATAGGATTACTTTCCGCACTTAGCATCTCCTCATCTTTTTTTACATCTATTCCTTCCACAAGCTCTTCCATTGTAAGCTCAGTTTTTTCTGTTGGCTTTATATTCAAACCTAGCGGAATACTGATAATTTCTGCTTCAGGAATCTCTTCAATTGTAAATTGCAACGATTTTGATTCTTGCTCATTCACAGAATCTTCGGAGCCGTTTACCGTTTCAACGTCGCTCTCCAAGTAATCTGAAAACGAATAATATTATAAAAGGTTGAAGACTGTTTCTTATTGAATTTTTTACCATAACCATTTTGTAAACATTTCGAAAAGTCTTTGGTTTCATGGTTCAACTTTAATCGCTTATCAAATCCGTTGAGTTGAATAATTGCTTTCCGTTTGCTACCGCTTGGGTCCATAGGTTCTTCACCTTTTACATTAAGAACTGATCCCTTTTCGAGTTCTTTTTTTTTGTTTGTATGGTTATTTTTTGTTGCAATCTGCCTAGGTTTGTCCCTAATATTATTTCCATTTGTAGCTTGAATCGGTTCCACAGAACTTCCATCAGCCTCTCTCTGTTTGTTAACTTTACTTATAGCAGGAACCGTAACGTCGCTGTTTTCAGTTTTCATGTTTATTAATGCCTTTTGACCACTTCAACTACTATTAAAAAATTATTTTTGTTTATTTTAGGCAACTGAATAATATTTGCCGGGCCATGCGACATCAGTGTCAAGAAGAAGATAGCGATAGTGATTTTAAAAGTATCAGTCACTGTGCTCATTGAGTCACAGTTTCCCTAATCTCTCCAATGCAACTCTGAACGGGTTATCAGTGTCAGATCAAACAAAATTTTTAATGATGTAATGCAAGTGACCTTTTACCGTGCAATATTCATCTGTGGAAGACATGTCAGAGCAGAAGCGGTATTGTATTTTTTGCCATGGCTGTACAGGTAATCCTTTTAGCTAAAATTTTCCAACACTGTCAACAAAGTGCAACTCTGCTGCGCACGAAGGCGTTGGTTGTTCATCTACTAAGAAAATTCATCGTCATTTCACATGAGAAAAAAAACGTCGAATTTTTAATAGTAGTACATTTTATACGAAACGAATAACGGTAGACGCATAAGAATCAACATATTTGTGCCATTTTGTAAGCATATTTAGTGTCGAATTCGTACTGAGTGTTGCAAAAATATAAATAAATATTAAATTGTAAGTGAGAAAAGTTGAAAGAGCAGTGAAAAAATTCCACACACACGCACACACGGCTATGCGCTCACACACAGCCAAAGCAATCGAACTCACAGACAACATATGTATGTGTATGTATGTACATAAATGCGAGTGGATGATGATGTTTTTGGAATAAACGTACGAAGAGTGGCGGCCGAGGAAACAGACCTATGACGCGACCATTGGACTATCTCGAGACAAATTCGAATATATTTCGAGAAAAGTAAATAAATAAGTATTAAATGGAAGCTGTGGCGAATTTGCCCAATACGAATACCAATACACAGAAGAGCACGGACTTTTTATAAATAAAAATATTTGTGTGTGAATGTGTAAATTTCTGCATAATTGGAGATGCATTGTAGTTGATTTTACATACAAACATACATATATAACTGGCCAAAAAGAATCCCCACCACCAACAACGGGTGATTGTCAAAAAAGCCTCATGCGGCTGTTCGCTGATGCTTCTTCTTTTCTATAGATCGTCAGCAGCAACAACAAATGGGAGAGACATTTAAAGTGTATGACTCAAGTGTGTGTGCGAGAGTGTGAGTGAGAGATTGTGGCAGTACTGGCTCGCGTATGCGTATGTGTTTTGTGTGTCTTTTTCACTTTAATATTTTTCAACCAGCTCGCGCAGTTTTCGCAAATAAATTAAACCCAACGCTTCGTCGCCACCGTCGTCGGTGTTGTTGCATCTCTGCTCTCTGTCACTTCCAGAACCTCCAATGACGACGATTCGCAAGAAATTGGTAATTGTCGGCGATGGTGCCTGCGGTAAAACTTGCCTTCTGATCGTGTTCAGCAAAGACCAATTCCCCGAGGTCTACGTACCTACTGTCTTCGAAAACTATGTCGCCGATATCGAAGTCGATGGCAAACAGGTAAGCTGTTATTCAACCCACTTTAAAAAAATATCCTTTGAGTATAAAAGGGCGTGACCGATTTTTTTAAACGAATTATTTTTCCTTTTAATTGGCGATCAATTAAAACTGTTTATCAAAAAGATACTTAGTATATTTATTTTGTTAAAGTGCAAAACTATTGCAATTGTTTGTTGTAAGTTTTATTGCGATTTGGGTATAAAGAATAGTTTATAAGGCCTGCGAAGTCAAACTTGGTTTTCTTAGAGTCGTGTCACGAGAAAATCACGTCGCCCAACTCTAACATAAACTCTCTTTTCACCCGCAACTCCTCTTACAACGTGCAAAATCATCTGATCATCGTTTTCGCTTTGTGTTATTTTATTTGATTTGATATTCTCAACTAGCACCCCTTCGCCTGCACTACCTTCAACCGTTCGCTTTCCAGCAGTGCACTCGGTGCTCATGTTGTAAAAAAAAAGTTGTGAGTCAACATCAATTGTCGGATACTTGAATCCCGCTCTTTCTCCTAGTCGCCCTCTCCTTGCACCCATAACGAACCACACAGACTATGGGCACGCACAAATATACACGTATAGCGTCAGTGTATGTACTAATACTAAAACATATACTACTTGTATAGCAAGCTCCCTTCCTTCCGTTTCTTGCTGTGCTCTTGCTCTTTTTTTTATTCGTCTTATACAAGCCCGTTGCGCACATACAGTTTTGCGCGTTGCCCCCCGCTCTCACTCTCTCCGTTTATCTCTCTCTCTTTCTCTCGCTTGTTCCCCTGGCTTCCAACTGTTACCTGCGCTCACGTTTGGAGCCAGGCAGCACGCGCTCTCGCTCTCAATTGTAATACAATAAACTAAAAGAAAGAATAAAAACTGCTGTATGCCATTTTATATGCATTAAGTCATGTTTTGTTTGTGCTTTGTTTTTGGTTTTGGGTTTTTTGATTATTTACTAAATGTTTCGTCTCTAATATTTTCACACGATTTTTGGTATAAACAATTTTGCGCAGCGCAATATGGCGGCGTTATTGTTTGGATAGCGTTTACATATGATGTACATATGCATGTATCTGTGTCTGTCGTTCACGTCATCCAACTTATTGTGTCTGATTAATATGTTTGGCATTTCCGCCTGTTCCTTTGCTATCTCACAACTTCAAGTTGACTCTCGTCTGTGGATTCGTTTTTGTGTGATGGAAAAACGGGCTTTTGTGCTACATAATTGCAAACTTAACGAACGTTATCACTTTTTACATTAATACAATTAAACACAACATATGTACATGCATGTACATATTTGTATTTAAACATACAATGACGTGATTTTGTTTATGCTTTGTATTGTTATAGGTGGAGTTGGCCTTATGGGATACAGCTGGTCAGGAGGACTACGACAGACTGCGACCGCTGAGTTATCCCGACACTGATGTTATACTTATGTGTTTCTCAGTGGATTCACCCGATTCGCTAGAAAATATTCCCGAAAAATGGACGCCAGAGGTAAGCATCATTCGATGACAATAAATTTTGTTAATTATTAACTGATTGAAACATTTCTTTATTGTTGTTTTTCTCAGGTCAAACATTTTTGTCCCAATGTTCCAATCATTCTGGTAGGCAATAAGAAAGATTTGCGAAATGATCCCAACACAATTCGGGTAAGTTTTTCTTATTATGTATCATATATCTAACTAATAATTCTCTTTGATGTACCTTGTGCAGGATCTCGCAAAGATGAAGCAGGAGCCGGTTAAGCCGCAGGAGGGACGCGCTATGGCTGAGAAGATTAATGCCTTTGCTTATTTGGAATGTTCGGCCAAGTCCAAGGAGGGTGTGCGAGAGGTATTCGAGACAGCAACCAGGGCTGCATTGCAAGTTAAAAAACGGAAGAAGCCCAAATGCCTTTTGCTCTAAAAGAGCAAATAACAAAAAAATTTCTATACATACACAAACACACACACCTACGTACACACACACATACACAACTTTTAACAAGAATAACAACAACTATTGCTAGAAAGATAGCATGCGGAAACCGGTAACTACAAGAACAACTACAACAAGCATCAAGCAGCTAACGCTAAAGCTACACCAACATACAAGCTACAACAACAAGATGAAGATGAAACGGGGGGAAAAAACAAAACAAAAAATACACATGTCAAATGCGGATTTGATTTTATATACAGTCTAGTGTAGTTATTAACCGAAGTAAACAACAATAATAAATATCGCATTATTATTATTATTATTATTTGTAACTCTTGACGGCGTCAAAATCAGTCAACACTCAAAACAACCAATACATACTTACTCGTATAAATTTTTATTATATACACACACTTACTATGTATGCATACCAATTGTCCTAGTTAATATCATCGTTTCCGTTGATTTTGAGATTAAAAAAGCCAGAAAAGAAATGTCCAATATATTACATTACTTTGAAATTGAAAAAGTGTGTATGTTGTGTGTTAAACGTTTGTGTTTGGTTGTGTGCATGTGTACGTATGTGTGCGTGTGTGTGGCGATGAGTGATGATGGAGTTATTCATATTTTTTTCAAAGTCTTAATGCAAACTATGATAAACGGACTACATTAACAAAAAAAAAGCATACTGTAAAGAGAGGTTAAAATGCAAGCATTCATAAACATACCAATAACAAAAAAAAAACTTTTTTGACTCATATATACATCTTTATATATATATATAAATATATATATATATATATAAATATATATATATATATATAAATATATTTATATATATTTATATATATATATATATTTAAACAGAGACCGCCAATAAACTAAACACAAGAAGAGAAAAAAAAGAACACTACCATTGCAAACAAAACACACAAATGAAGAAAAAATGTTTAAACATATAAGCCACAAGTGAGATGCATTCAATTTTTGTCACGTGCAAAAGGAACACGTTCGAGTTTTTAGTATTTGTATTTTGCATTAAAAAAAAAAAACAACACACACAAGTGTATTTTATGATTTTATAAAATACCAGTATATATATACCTGCATATATATATACTATATACAGTACATATATGTGTATATCTCCTTTTTGTATTTTGTACCGTCAAATCGTGTAAACCTCACACAAACTCAAAAAAAAACAAAAAAATATTAAAATGCGCAGTTTTCTACAAATGCTAAATATACATATGCATATATATATATATATATGTATATATATATATATACTATTTTCTACAGTTACTGTTACACAATTAAAAAGATCAACAAGAAATCGTCGAAAGTAATTGTGAATTTGTGCATTAAAAGTTTTGCTTCCTATACAATAAAACAAATAAATATTGAAAACAAAAACAGACATTTAACAGATTACCAAAATTAGAACTATGTATATATGTGTATATGTATACATTTACATATATAAAACAAAATCAAAAAAAATTATTTCTTTTCAAAATTAAAACAAAAAAGAATATTTTACTAAATAAATAAATAAAAAAAAAAATAAAAAAACGATAAAAATCTAACTAATGGTGTTTTGTATTGTAGATTAACCTGGAAAGCAAAAATTTATAGATCTGTCAACTTTGATTTTTTTTTTTTGATTTTGAACATTTGATTTAACGGGGTTTCAAAATTCTTTATTTTTTGTCGTTTTCATTTATTTATTTTTACATTTAAAATGTATGAATAAAAGTAGTTTCAACTGATCGCTCGAAGCGCTCAGAATTGAATTTTTTTCAAAAACAATACAAGTTGCGTTTTTACCATAATTGTTCTTCTATGATAATACTCGCACATAGAGCTACTAACATCAAGTATTTTATTTTGTGTCATTGGGAAACACATAGACGACATATGTGATATTTTAAACATTTTTATCTTTGTTTTTAGAAAGCTTTCTTTCTTTTATAAACACACTCAATATTTTAATTGGCCAAAAAAATATTTGAACAATTACAAAGATTCGCTTACCAATTATATAGCTCATTATTCAGTTTTGGTAATTATTTAACAACAAAATTTTTTTATTTTTTTTTTGTGCAGTGATGTAGATGCAGTAACATTGATGTAAGGAACTTATTTGTGATGCCTACAAGAAAGTAATAAACAAAAACAAAAAAAAAACAAACAGTTTAACTTATAGCAATAATAATAAATAAACTTACTCGAGTTAACATGTCAAACATTAAACTTAAACAACAAATGCAAAAGCATGAATAATATTACATAAAAAAATTCACGTTTAACAACGAAATTTGATCTTCTCTTTTTTCACTTTTTTGTGCATTACAATCCGTTGCAATCTTACTTTTAATGTGTTTTAGTTTAAACATACGTTCATTTCAACATTTATTCGATTAGTTAATGTGCCTGTGCGCCTGTCCTTAGAATTTTATAACAATATAATAATAATACATGCACATAGTAATAAGTAATACATAAATTCAATGCGCCCTCAAATTGTTTTACACTTTTTTGTCATTGTTGGAACAGTTTTTCCAAAGCTCTGCTGTTCATATATTGTACACTTCATCATATTTCGTATATAGTATGTATGTAATGTATAGCCTTAGGCGCTTTATTGGCCTTAGCTAGGACTCAGTTTTGTTTTGTTTTTTGATTTAACATTATTAATAATATAATTTTAGTATTACTTCGGTTTTTTTTTCTCGTTAAAATTAAATGCATTTCATTTCTGTTTGCCAAATTTGTTTTGTTTAGGAATTAACATTCTTTGTTTGATTTTTGATTTTTACTACATACGTATGTGCATTGCTATAATATGCATTATTTTGGATTAGGTGCTTAAACATATTGATATAAATACATCTATTTTCTTTTCGATCTCCTCTCACTGTGCGTTTCGCTGCCTGGCCTCAAGCACCTTAACAATACAAAGTCAACAAATACATTGTGGAATAACAAAATTAAAAATTAAACAAACAAGCACTATAAAGTTTAACTGGAAACAAAGAACAAAATTTTTTTTTAGTTTGTTGCCATTTTTTGGCCAAATAACAATAATATATATATGATTCTGCGAACGCTTTATAAATTCAATGATTAGACGTCTATACTATGTCACATCTATGTGAGTGTTTGATTGGATGCGCTATATACAATCCGTATATATAGCAAAAAAAATATATATAGTGAATAACGCATTGATTATTATTGCACATAGTTGGTTTCTTTGCACTGGGAACCGAGGAAGTTGTTGTCGTTTCATTTACTTTAGTTTAAATTGCGTCTACGCCTAAAAACCAAAGCGAAGATTGAACGTATGCGCCACCAGCGACTGCGATGTCGCGTATGTATCTTCTCCGAGCTGGTGTCGGTGCCCTTTTGCATCTCCTTGCGACGGATTTCGCGGACGAGTGTATAAAACGCGTCATCTATATAATGACGCAGTGCTGCTGATGTTTCGAAGAATGGACAGCCAAATTGAATGGCCAAATTCTTGCCCTCCTGGGTGGTGACACGTCGCTGAGATTCCAGGTCCACTTTGTTGGCTATCAACACTAGCGGTATGTCCTCGGCTAGACGCACACGTGTTATTAACTTGCGATATTCGGAGGCCTCCTGAAAGCTGTGACGATCGGTGACGGAATAGCATATGATAAAACCCTCGCCGCAGCGCATATATTGATCCCGCATTGCGGTAAACTCAACCTGACCAGCAGTGTCGAGTATGTCCAGCAGTGCAGCCTCATTGTCAATTACCGCTTGTTGCTGATACGAGTCCTCTGTACACAATGAAAAACATTGAAAATGTTTAGAGGTCGATAGAAACTTAATTAGGAAAGTGTCATAAATTAGCTTCCCTTGCAAAAATGCGATAAATTAAAATTAAATATTGTAATTCTCAGCGTTTCAAATATTTGTGTATCATAAGAATACCGTTAATTCCATTAATTATACTTATTGTCTGATTTAAACACGGTCAAATTTATACTACATTTCCGCCAGGGTAAAAATAAGAGGTACTGATAAATAACGCACACTCACCAATTGTGGGGTCATGATAGTCCAAGAAACTGTGACTGACGAACTGCAGGGTAACAGCTGTTTTGGTTTGTACACGCAATGTTAGCCGAACGCACGAAGCCGATGCCGGACGGTTTTTTTTTTGGGGTTGATTGTGGGTGGATGGGTGGTCGTGTGCCATAAAACAAAGCGTAAAAGAAATTGAGATAATTTATTGATTTTTCGCAGCGCCCCAATCGAAGGTGCGCAATGATAAAAATGTTGTTTTTTTTAGCTAGCAACTTACCGGACTTGCCAACACCGCCATCTCCAAGTATGACGATTTTATAGACACGGAGACCACCACGCATATTTTGTGGTGCACTTAGGGGTTTGATTAATAAGCCCATTTTATTACCATTCTCTTTGCGTTCATCGGGTAGTTTCATTGAGTCCGTATCGGAGCCACTGGTGCAACTCTTTAATTTTGTTGATCTCTTAAGGGCGGCACAGCCAATCGACATATCGCCGGTCATTCAATTCATTAACTTTTGTTGTTCCAAGGCGTGGCTTATTTGTTTGTCGTTTTCCGCCGTCGTCGTTTCGCCTTCAAAACAGTGCGTAGTTTGTAGCTCCTGGCCTAAAAGTCGTTGCAAATGAATTTCATTCTTAATTACAATTTATTTCTAACTTACCACAACTTTGCACTTGGCCCGTATCCAACAACAACTTTTGTTGACTTCAATCTCAATCGTATCTATACATAATTGCGCTGGGTTGTTTTCCCTCGTTCTGTTCTTATTTTGTTGTTGTTGTAAATTTTATGGTAGTAAATCAGTGTGACCTAACACCAAATACCAAAAAATACTAGCAGTTGCTGCCAAACGTGTAGAGGACACAAAATTAAATGGCGCAGGACGATAAGGATGCGTGATATCGTTTTAAAAATTACTATCGCGAATTCTGCTCGTTGAGCAATCGCTTTAGTGTTCCGCATCAACAGTCAGTTGTTATAAATAAATTTTCATGTTTATTGTCAATCAACCTCTCATTTTATAAACAACAACAAATCATATTTATTTTTGATAAAATCAAGTGCCAGTCGTTCAAGCTTTTACTGAATATGTCACTTTGCCGCACTGATTTCAAGCAAAAAGCCCACTTCCCGCTATTTTTGAAAAGCGACGAAAAAAGCTCGCCCACCGGCAGCCGCAGTCGCAGCACCTCCGCCTGGCTGTCGTTCGGTTTAGTTACGTACGGTGATCGCGGTCGAAGTGTTCGCGGTTGGGTTCGACTACCCCAGAAAAACCGAAGAAAAACATACAGTGGTTCGAATAGTAGATAGACAGGGCAGGAAATTGGCATTTAGTAAATAGTCCGATAGAAGTTGAATATGTCGGGCGATGTACAGCCGCGAAAGCGTAAGGATAAGCGCAAAAAACGTGGTAAGTGAGCTAAAAGTGTAAAACGTATTTTGAATGTGGATTTGAGGTGATTTTTCTGAAACACTCTCGGTTCTGTAGCCAAAAACGTAGCTGTCTATTTCTTTTATTAGAATAATAATATTGTCGAGCGCCTTTAAAAATAACTTTGCCCTATTATATAAAATTATACATTGCTCTTCTTTGCTCTGTTTGTCGCTATGCGTATGCCGCTCTACCGAAAGGAAAACTATACTTATGCATGTATGCATAAGAAAGATATATCTCTTTATGATTTCGATGCGTTGTCAAGCTGCTGGGAAACGCGCTACAATAAAATATTTAATGGGATTTTAAAAACTTGTGCGACATGTGACAATATGAAAAATCAACCTTTTAAAAATATTGAGTTGCTTTTCAAATATCATATCATATCTTTAAAATTCCGCTCGTGTTTATTTAAAGCCTGAGCAGTGCGCAGATGTTAGATAAAGGTGTTTTTTTTTTCTTATCTTTCTGTTCAGGTCAAAATAAACAATGCCGGTAGATTTCCTTTCTTATTCTCTCGCTTTCGCTCTCTCTTGCTCAGAGTTGGTTTTTCGCTCTCTTTAACAGCTGCTTGTTGCTTTAATCATATTTTGAGGATGCATTGAGGCGTTGTTGTAATATCAAGAGCAATGAAAAATTTAATTTAAAATAATTAATTTATTGAATGTAGTATATGTGTTCAAAGTCAAGAGACTTCCGTGAGCATTAACATTACACCCACCAAAGTTTTTGGACAATTTCTCATACAGCATACACAAAAGCACACACAACACACACACATTTATACTTTTTACAGTTTTTCTTTTATTTTTATTTGATTTTTCTTCTTTTGTTTTTGGCCGTATGCCCAAGCGCATGACTTGCGCGTTCTTTGTTTTGCATCAACAACAACAACAAAGAAATAAACATATCTATCAACATTATATTGTAAGAGAGTGTTTTATTGTATGTATTTGTTTTTAAACCAGTGTAACTAACTTTTTGTCTAGATGACCGCAAATCTGAGGGCGATGTCAGCATATTGCGCCAGCCAAGCTTTCAAGGTAGCAAATTCATCTACATACATTCAATTGTCTATATACTATAGTGTGTCATATCCATACCAGATACCCCAACCAATTTAGCTGCTTGTATTTACTAAAACTAGTTGCTTTTTTTCTTCTAACCTTCCTCGTTGCCGTTGAGCTATAACTAAGTATTTTGTTAATCAAGTGAATTCTAATCACATGTGTTTATTATTACTATGATTGTTATTATCATGCATCGCGCTCACACACAGATGATGTTGACGACTCGTCTTCCCACGGCGTTCACATCACAAAGATGGGAAACGAAGATATCCATTTGCACGTGCAGCATCAGCATGGAACTGGCGGTCATTGGTGTGCCAAGATTATATTCTTCGCTCTAATGGCTGTACTTTTGGGACTGGTGGGTCTTATCATAATGGAAAATCGTGGATTAGAGGATTGTGAGTGAATATAAAAATTGTTGGATTGGTTTGTTTTTTCAAATTCCTGTACTATAACAGTGGACACACCTTTGTCGGAGTCACGTTATTCCAACTACTTTGATGGTTGGGTCGAGGAGCATCGTCATGAAGATGAACATGACGCACATCCTTCACATGAAGCTGCCATGGATAAACATGATGTTGAACATGATGATGAACATAATGATGAACATGATGATGAACATGATGATGAGCATGATGATGAACATGATGAGGAACATGACGAAGAAGACGAGGAGGAGGCAGAAGAGGAGGATGAAGAAGAAGGCGAAAACACTGCTGCTGAAAATGTCACAGCTGAAGATGATGAGGATGACAATGATGATGGGGTAAGAGAAAATTAAAAACAACTGATAGAAACGAATTTAACTTAACATATTGCAGGATGAGAACAATGATGATGATGAGGTTGAAGCATCCCTCGAGCCACCACAATCGGCAGCATATGAAGAGGAGGATGACGGTATTGATGAGGAGGAGCAGGATGACGATGAGATCGAAGAATCCATTGAGGCGCCCGTTTCCCAATCAAAAACTCAGAGTGCTCCCGAAACTGCCGAGGATGATGATGATATTGATGATGAAGAGGAGGAAGAAGCTGATGAGGATGACGATATTGAGGAGCCAACTATTTCTCAATCCCAGCCTGAAACTACTGAGGATCAAAATGAAGACGATATTGATGAGGTAGAAAATGCTTAAGTTTGAATCATAACTTTTATGTTACTTAAGATATTTGTTTTGTTTAAGGATGCTGATGATAATGATGATGAAGAAATTGAAGAATCTGCTGAGCCAGTTGCAGAAAGTGAACCCAATGCTGCTGACAATGATGACAACGATATTGATGATGATGATGACTTTGATCAGGTGGGAGAAACAATCTCAAATTCTATCAAAGAATCATAGCAATAATTTGATATTTACAGGATGACAACGATGATGATGATTTTGAATCTCTCGATCAGGATGCCGATGAGGAGCTATTGTTGCAAGAGCGACAACGTCAAGCAGCTGCCGCTGAAAAAGCTAGGCAGCAGCAGGAGCAGGTCAAGGCTGATGAAGAGGAAGTACCATCAACATCCTCCTGGTTAGGTTCACGTAAGTATTTTAAAAAGCTTCGAGCGACGCCAATGAACGGTTAAAAGTTGTGAAGGAATAATTCCAAAAGGCTCCACTTTATCAATTTGAATAATAGTTGAAAGAAAGTGCAAAAAAAAAATGAGAGAAATGTTTATTAAAATGTTTCGTTACAATTTAAATTGTTTACTAAAAACGAAAATCATTTTCCAGTTGCCGTTAAATTTGGCGTTGGCATTGCACTTGCCCTTGTTTCACGCCTTGTATTGATACGGAAAAATCCAAATACAAGTGAGTTTGTCAATTGCAATTAACAATTTGCATTAAATGCCAAGTTTTGTTATCAAATAACTCTCTTACAATGTTAACGAAACCTATATACATTTCATATCTGTTGCTTACTTCAACTTTAAGCTGTATGTCATCTGGCAATATCAGTTCCTATCTAAAAAAAAAAAACAAAAAACATTCTTTAACGGCTGCTTTACGTTCTTAACCAATGATCAATTTAAATGCTACTCAATGTGGAATGAAAACGTAACGAAAAAACAAATATTTTAAAGGTTCTGTCTCATGTTTCGGTTAAAGTTAACGATCGGTTTTTCTTTATAATTAACTTTTAGAGCTTTTTAACTTAAACATGAAAAACCGAACCAAAAACTAACATTCTTTTAACTAACCAAACCGAAAACCAATTTGAAAATATGAACCAAATTTTGCACTTTCTTTTTTTTGTGTTTATTTTTTCTTGTCATAATATGTTTAGGTTTATGCTAAATGCAATTTATTTTTGTGTTTTTATGTATATTGTAGTCACAGCTTTGTTAAAACTTATGCGCCAATGTATGTATGTAAATTAAGTGTTGTATGGCTTTATTGTTGTTGTCTCCCAGCTATAAATGTACAAAAACAAAAAAAAAAAAAAAAACAAAAACCTAGACGATGAGGATCAGACCACAACGGAAATAAATATGAGGCGTCGATTGACAATAGCCACGGCCGAGGAACATATACCGGAAGATGGATTGGAGGAACTACCGCCTCTTGATGACGGTTGAAAAAATTTTTCAGTTACTATACTATATATTAACTTCGGATTGTTCGAAGTTGCTTTTAAATAATTTCAAGAGTTCCTTACTTGAAGCTATTTGAAATATACAAATGCGAGTTTTCTTAAGGTTATGTTTTCATATAATAATGCTAGCCTTATTTCCAATCAAAGAGGAATATTCGGAAGAGGAGATCGAAATCGAGGAGGAAATCGAAATTGAGATAAGCGACAATGAACAAAGCGATGAAGACAATATGGCCATCAATGCTAGCTATGTGCCGGAAACCTTCGAACAATTGAGTGCCATGTACAGATCCACAATGGAGCCAAAAGCAACCGAAGCAAAACCAAAAACTTCACCGGTGGAACCTGTAAAAGTTTCAAAACCGCAAGCAGAACTAGAGTTAGAAACAAAAGTGGATCACGAATTGGAACCAGAACCAGAACCGGAACTAACAACAGCCACCGATATTTATGTTGAATACGAAGATGGGGATATCGAGGATTACGAACATGATGAAAGTGACGACGAGCTTATTAGCGATGAGGAGGAAGATGAAATATCCGATGTGGATGATGCGGAACTAATGAGCAGGTTGGAAGCCAAATATGGTCGTCTCCCTGCCAAGGAGTATGATACCGATCCCGATTCCGATGATCCGACCTGGACACGTAATTACTAAATGTACAATTTACACGTCCTCAATCAAAAACCAAAAACAAAAATCAAAAATCAGTCTACAAGAAAATCTACAAATCCCATCACTGCATCTGACATAAATCTGACATCAAATATTCGTATTATATATAATCTATTCTAAAAGTAAAAATCGTTCATGACGATATAATATATATATATATATTCATAGTAAGTCACAAATCTAGCCAAAAACAAAATCAAATTGCTAATCTTATGCATAAGGTGGAGCCTTAAACAATAACCGTTCAGTGGCGTCTTTTACTAATTATATTTAAACTTTAAGATTTGAGTATTGAAATATTAATTTTTTCGTTAGAAATCAAACCAAAGGAACCAACTGGTCCCAAGGCTGTTGAGCACGATGAAGATCCGTTTGAGCAGGAGCTACGAAAAGCTAATGCCGAAATGATCAATGAGGTAAGTTTTCATTACATAATCTCTCTTAATATCTTATACGATGTTTGATACTCTTTTGAACTTAGCTCAACAACCTTTAAAAAAAACACATCACAAAAACTTAATTAAAACACTAAAAAAGTCGTTTTTTCATAGCTTTAATCAATGTTTGCTTTTTAAGTTCATGTGCTTAGTTTTTTAAGGAATGTTTCTTCAAGAGAAATATTTAAGCTTGATTGATAATTATCTGATTATCTGAACATCAAAACATATTTTCTATTGGGCAAATGCCAGTTCCTGCTGCAGGAGTTGGACTCACCCACCTGATTCTTGCAACACCCAACAGGCAGTCTAGTAGAAAATAAGTTTTTGTGTCTTAACTTGAGATTAAGATATCTCCGAACTTATCTAGAGACTATTTAATCGCAAAACTTATGCTTAAATTAAAAATATTTGCGTATTTTAAACATAATTAATTCTAGTCAACTTGTTCTCCGTGTTAATAATTTAAAAGTTATATGTCAAAGCTGATTATAGGCTATCTGCTAGTCGTTCATTCTCGACTAGAAATCTCGCACTTATTCACTAATATTCTACCTATTGCTAATCCTTGCTCTATTTGCATGCATGTTAATTACTTAATATACAAAAAATCCAAAAAACTAACCTCCAAGAATTATGCGAATGCTTTGCGCGCCTTTAACACGCTCACACACACATACGCACACAAGCCGGCAGCTCATTTGGAACGGGCTCAGGCACTTGAGCTCATGGCAGAGAAGCAACATAGCAATCGATTGCTTCTTGATGCCATCGAATCCTACAAACGTTATTTGGCCTTTGACGAACTGATCGCCAATCACAGTGAATATCGTGCTGCTGGCGAACGTTGCATTGAGCAGCTCAGATTTTTGGGTGAGTTTTTTTTGAAATGGTGAACCTTTTAAGATCTATAACTAACTATAACTTCTCTTTGCAGGTCACATGCAACAAGCAGTTTTCATTCATGAGCAGCTCATTAAACGTTTTCCAACTGAAGCTCAACTACGCAATCAGCTTTCGCTTACACATCTGATGTCCAATAAGTGTGTGTATTTTGATAAAGTTTGGAGTAGCTAATGTTCATAACTAACAACATTTTTCATATCGTACAGCTTGGCTCAATTACAACAAGTGGCTGGTGAAACACTTAAACGCTGGCCCCACAATCCAGTTGCTAATCTGCATTTTGGTTTGGCACTCAAGCAGCTTCTTGAAGACTATGCTCAAGCCGTGCCTCATTTGCGACATGGCATTGATTCGCAGGCAAAGGGTACGCAAGAACCCTTCTTTTATCTAGCGCTGGGTGAGAGTCTACAGCGTTTGGGCCAACAAGCTCAGGCGTTGAAGATTTATCAACGTGGCGCACAGAAGCGATTCTTTGCCAGCGTCTATCAACGATCGCTGTACAATGAACCTAAGCTTAAAGCAAAACCTTTTTGGCAGCCTGTAGAAACGGGTTACGCCAGGGAGCTCGAGCAATTGCAGAAAAATTGGCGTCACATACGCAACGAGGCTTTGTCATTGCTCAGCAGCCAGGGTAACTTTAAGGAGGAATCGGAACAGTTGCGTGACTCGGGCAATTGGCAACAGTATGAGCTGTACGCACAAGGAAAACGTCTCCAAAGAAACTGCCAACGAGCGCCAATCACTTGTGCCGTGATTGAAAAATTCCCAGCCGCACGTAGCTGTAGTCGTGGACAAATCAAGTTTAGTGCTATGCAGGCACAGACGCATGTCTGGCCACATTGCGGACCCACCAATTGCAGACTGCGTGCTCATCTTACGCTTGTAGCGCCGGAACCACACTTGACCAGCTTGCGAGTGGCCGAAGATCAGCGGTAAGATAAGTAAACGAGTTTTGGGTGCAACTAGTCATACTTTCGATCCCTCCAACAGCACCTGGCGCGAAGGCGATTTGTTCATCTTTGACGATAGCTTTGAACACGAGGTCTGGCACAATGGAACCCAGTTACGTTTGGTGCTAATCGCAGATATTTGGCATCCGGATTTGAGTGAAGCGCAGCGACGCAATTTGGCACCCATTTAACTCTTTTAACACCTGTTTATAATATTTCTAACCAAGCATCTTAAAATCAATGCACAAGTTCTTTTCTTATATATATTGTTAACATGGAGCAATCAATAATGTTATCTGTAACTCCTAGATATTAGGTATCTTTTGTATGAATGCGTGTTTAGTTTTAATCACAATCTTTGTATTAAGTCTATAAATAATGGCTGTTTGGTTGACAGCAACTTTTTTGCTGTATCCAATTAATTATTTGTGTAAATACAGTAAACTATTTGATTCGAAAAACATTTAGTCTGAATTTTTTACTAGGGAAAACAGCAACCGGTTCTTACAATATAAACATATCCTAACCATACTCGTAAATAACTCAAAATCTAATTTATTTGTAACATAACTTACAAATCTTTCTAGCAAGGTTTTTCGCATTTGTATGGAAAATTTGTAAAATTAATATTAAAATTATATAGCTCTATCATCAATAAAACGATGACCTTTCTGGGGTAAATGTGTTAAATGACTCTTAAATATATACATAAATACGCTGCATGCAAAATTCAATTCGATTACTATTATTGAATAAAAAATCCACAAAATCAACAAATCTCTTAATATAAAATAATAATAATAGGCTTATGGCTGTTTTGTCTAATAGTTTTTTTTTGAATACACTGAGCCTTTAACTACTATTTTTAACTAAATTGACTTAATTAACTTTTTAAATGAACATGCAACTGTTTAAAGTTCTGAACACATATATATAAGCGGGCAGCTAATAGAGTTATAAGCGAGTTGATTGTAAGACTATTCAAGATGTGGAGTGTTTTAGTGTATTTTTTATATGTTGCTATTGTTGTCGCTGATTTGGATGTGTATCTTCAGGATTTGGGCTGCGTGCATGGCACTATGATGCCAGGATATCAACAGAAAGCCTTTGAAGCCTTTATGGGCATACCATTTGCGGCGCCACCTGTTGGAGAGTTTCGCTTTAAGGTGAACAGTTTAAATTAATGTTAGCTGACACAAGTTGAATGCAATGATCTCTGCAGAGTCCTGTAGCTGCCAGTGGCTGGACGGGTGTTTTAAATGCTAGTGCCCCGCGCAGCCATTGTCTACAAAAGTGTTACCTTGTTGAATCTTGGCCCATTTCGGGATCAGAGGATTGTCTCTACTTAAATGTTTACAGACCTGCCGTAAGTAAAAAGGCAACTTAAAATATTCATTTAATATTTGTGAACTTTGCAGCAACCTAAAGCTTCTCCCTTGCCAGTTATGGTTTATATTCATTCGGGTGGCTTAATTTGTGGCTCTGCTTGTCCCTTTGCCAGCGGTCCAAAGTATCTAATGGACACACAAGAAGTTATTGTGGTTACAGTCAGCTATCGCTTGGGTCCATTTGGTAAATTGAAACACTTAAGTATCTCTTTGGAAGTATCTATTAAAGTCCTTTCATTAGGATTCCTGAGCACTGGTGATGCTAACTTGCCTGGAAACATGGGTCTGAAGGATCAACGTCTGGCGCTTCAGTGGGTGCAAAAGCACATCGAATCCTTTGGAGGTGATCCACAGTTGGTGACCATTTTTGGACACAGTGCAGGCGGTTTATCCACACATCTTCACATGCTGAGCCCGAACTCAAAGGGTAATTTAAAATTTATAGATTCTAATTTCTATTAAATTCCTGCCCACATAGGACTCTACCATCGGGTTATGTCCTTGAGCGGCACAGCCTTAATGGCAATGGCTGTAGTACACGATCCTTTGTCACAGGCTCGACAGTTAGCGGATCGGCTGGGCGTGGCAGAGACCCAAACCCTTGACAGTCAGAAGCTAGTAGAGGCACTGCGTCACATCGACGGATCGAAACTATTGGATGCCGGCAATGTCTTCAAGTATTGGGATAGTACGCCACTTTTGAACTATGGTGCTGTTGTGGAACAGGATGCAACTCCAGATGCTTTTATCGTTGAGCTTCCCCTAAAGGCTCAACTGGCAGGACGCATTAACCAAGTGCCCTGGTTGCTGGGCTCCTCTTCACGTGCTGGTGAAGGATCCATGTTTCTACTGCACACCTATTCAAATCCGCAGCTCCTAAAGGAATTTAATCAAAATTTCCTCCAGCTGTTTGGTTTGTTGTTGTACCTTCCCCAAGGAGCAGATATTGAGGAAACTGTAAAGGATATACTAAGAGTTTATGATGTAAAGGATTTCGAATTGAACAAGAACACATTACTTCGACTTTCGACTATCCTTGGCGACTTTATATTTGCCTTTCCACTTTATGCGTCGGCAAGCAGCTATGCCAAATACTCAGAACAACCCGTTTCAATTTACAATTTTGAATACTTCAGCAAGATTTCCTATTCATCACTTTTTACGGGCGGACATACCTACGAAAAACTCGGTGCATCTCATATGGATGATGCCCTGCATACAATACATATGCCCGCTTTCTTGCCAGACTTTCCCCAAGATTCCGAGGATCATGTGGTTGTCAAACGTATGACGTCTTTATTGGTGAAATTTGCCAAAACTGGGTAGGTCTATGATAATAAGTTTATTTTGAAACCTAAACTCATTTTATCTTGGTATGTATGCATATATCAATGATTTTTCCAAATAATAAGATTTCCAAAAATGCTAAAACCTTATAGTTTTTGAAGTTTAATAATAATAATCTTAATTTTTAATAGTTAGACACACTAATTGGTTAATCTATTAATATAACTTCTTATCTTATAATCTTCTAGTATTTTCTACAATGAAACCAAATTGCTACCCTGTAAAGCTGCTGACTTTACACCCGATGAGATCTGTAATTATTTCCACTTTGGCAAGTCAAATGGGGCCTATCATGATAGCATTGAGAAGAGTGTGTATATGCGTGGATTTGGTTTATATAAGAAACTCTATTTACAGACATGATATATCTTAAAATGTACTTTTATACCCCGATCCCATTAAAAATAAGTAAAAAGGGTATGATGGTTTTGTGCAAAAGTATGTAACAGGCAGAAGGAAGCATCTCCGACCCCATAATGTATATATATTCTTGATCAGCTTCAACATCCGTGTCTATATAGCCATATATATATAGTCTGTCCGTCCGTCCGTCCGTCTGTCTGTCCGTATGTATGAACGCGTCGATCTCAGAGACTATAAGAGCTAGAGACTCCAGATTTGGAACTTAAGCTCGCCTAATCCTTAGACAGTTCAAGTTGTTTTCGATTCTCGATTACAAATCCCGTTTCCGATATACACATGTGATCGATAACAACAAAATCTTGAATTTTGAAAAGTTTGAGAAAGCATTTGAAATATTAAACAAAATAATGACAATCTGTGAAATTTTTATTAAAATCGGTTAAGAAACACCGGAGATATGGGACTTTGAAGTTGTCTATGCAGTGTGCAGTATGCGCGTACACACATACACACATACTTGCAAGCACTGACTGTACGCGTAAAGTAAAGGGATCAGGGTATCGTCTAGTCGGGATTTCTCGACTAGTGCCTTCTTACTTGTTTATTTGTGGCTAGATTTAGAAGATTAAGAGAACTTGTGCAAAAAGATGAAGACATAAATTAGTGTTGGTTGAGAAAACTTTGAGACACTCAATTAAATTTTCTCCGATTAACTGTTAAGATATCATTTTACATGGTATCAGTTTTTACATGGTATTGTTATTATGTGTTACTCTTTCTTCTGACCCTGACTAAGTTCAGTTACATGCATTTACATAAAAGAATCATCGCCTATATGCAAAACGATGATGATAATGCGACGCCACCTTTGCGTTTGTGCTCCCCACTTGTGCAAATGTATCTGGAACTGAAGCGATGACCTATTTTGTAGTCGGACTCATTCTTCAAACCAGACGAAGGTCAATTGGATTTACATATTGTCCAACTATATGGGAGTGAAAATACAATGGAAAGTATAATTCACATTTGTAAGTATATTACAATGCAGGCGAGCTTAAAAGTGTCGCTCTTAAAACTCTAAAGCGATAATAACAATATATATATCAAATTGAGTTTGATCATTTACTCTTTAACTCTAATTATGTTTGTATTTAAGCCAAGAATAAATAGTTGATTGGCACTTCTCTAACATTTGTAAAGTTAACAAACTTTTGATGTGCGTAAAAAAATCCAAAATTATTATGGAATTTTACAAATGATCATTAATTAACAGTTAGCCACACTTATTTCGTAACTGCTAAAACTTGTTTAAACTATGACACATATTCACATCGAAGATTGATTAATTACCTTTAACAAAATAATAAAATAAACTCATGAAATTCTGATCTGTTGCCAAGCCAAGTGTAGTTATACCTAAACTAATGAACATTACTATAGTCCAATATGTGACTATGACATTTGTAATGATGTAAGTGAAAAGATGAACCATAACGAGAACTGTTTCCCTCTTGGAAGCGCAGCCCTGCTTATTACCCAGTTCTGCTTATCACAAACAGACAGACGTACACACATACAAACAAACAAACAAACAAAAACAAACACACCCTGAGAAAAACAGAATGTGCGTAATATGTGTAAATGTATTCGTCGCGAGACACAGGATAAAAGTGAAAGTGAAATGTGAGACGATCGTAGTAGTGTTTGGTGCTTGTTGGATTGTTGTCTAGCTGTAGTTCTAGACGGCGGGGCCAATTTAGGAGTAGTGCACAGATATTCGCAGAAACAGCTACAGTTTATGCTGATTAATCATGCGCACCGTATTCTATTGGTTGAATAATATTACAATATTCAATTGAATACAGATCAAAGCTATCTACATATTTGAAGCAATCCACCGTTTCTTAAAGCGTGACACACACAACTAAAGCAACTCTACAGTAAAGTTTTTCTTATATAAATGTTTTGATTTTTTTGAATAAAACTCAATGCCTTGGTTAACAAAGCTGTCAGATAAATTTTGTGCGCGGTCGCGTTAAAAGCTCGTGTTATATTTTACAGATTTCAATCAATTTTGTTTTCGCCTCTGGTACGTATCTTATAAAAGGATATCAGTGTAAAAAATTAAAATAGTCCTTAATATGTTACTTGTCGTGGGAATATTTGTGTATTGCTGTGATTTGTTTTTTTTTTTGACGCTTGGCCAAGTGTTCGGCGTTGACATCATCGAGCAAAAGAAGCTCATAAAAGGCCATCAACAAATGACAACATGAATACAAATTGATTTATGCACAAAATTAATGTGGTTCGATTTCTTTCGTAGACTATAAAAAAGAGCAATCGATCCATCAGACAGATCATGATTCACACCGGATTTGCCTTACTTCTGCTGATGTTGCTGGCTTGCAGGCCAACAGTGGCGACTCTCAGTCCCAAAGGTCTAATTGTGTGTGGCAGCAATTTGGGTTGCCTGCAGGGCATATTCATGCCAGGATATCAGATCAAAAGATTCGAAGGATTCCTGGGCATTCCCTATGCCCTGCCACCAATCGGCGAGCTGCGTTTCAATGTAATTTGTTAGATCTTTTGAATTTTTTTTACTGTTTTTGATTAACCCTGTTTTTATTTAGAATCCGAAGGTTATGCCCAAACTTCGTGGCATTTATAATGCCAGCTTGGCCAAGTCCGATTGCATACAGAAGAATTATTTGCTACCCACACCCCTCATCTATGGCGAGGAGGATTGTCTTTATCTAAATGTCTACAGGCCAGAGGTAAGTGAAGAGAAGGAGTGAAAAGAAGAAAAATTCTTCTTCTTATGTAAAATTTTTTGTAGGTAATTGAAAAGAAGATAGTAATAATTTTATATGTATGCTTTATTTTCTTGTTCCTTTATTGCCTTGACCAGTTTAATGTTAGTTATTGAAATTATTTTCTCAAGGAAAATAAACTTATTGATATGTGCATATTATTTAATAGTTCTACCTACTATTGCCTTGAGCATGTTAAATTATAATTTTAAATAACTTTTCCTATTTAATATTTATCTAAAATGAATAACGTTAAAGACACTCTTTGAAAACTGAACGAGTATTTAGTGCTTGCATATATATGTGTGTGTGTGTGTGCTTAAGCGTATACATACTTGACTTAACTTTAATTTTCCATATCTTCGGTATTTCTCAACCGATTTGAATAAACATTTTACATATTTTCATTATTTTGTCTATAGTTGCAAACGCTATTTCCAAATTTTCTTAATTCAAGATTTTATTTTTATCGATCACATGTGTACGTCGGAAAGGGGAAAAGTTATCGAAAATTCGAAACAAACTAGTACTGCCTAGGGCTCAGACGAGTTGATGTTTCAAATATGGAGTCTTTATCTTTAGCACAAAACATTTCTACTCTTTTTACCTATTTTCAATAAGTTCAGGATATAAAAACTTTTCAAGTGTATAATTAATAATAATAATGTCTTTTACTTACATCTTAGCATCGATCTGGAGAACCGTTGCCTGTAATGGTTTATATACATGGTGGTGGTTTCTTTAGTGGTTCAGCAGGGCCACAAATAACGGGACCCGAGTATTTCATGGATACGAGCGAAGTATTGTTGGTCACCATGGCCTATCGACTGGGCGCTTTGGGTGAGTAAAAAGATCATAAGACTATCCTGAATATTTCCTAACTTTCCTCGGATAGGCTTTCTTTCCACACAGGATTCGTCGATGCCTGGAAACTTTGGCCTTAAGGATCAGCAACTGGCGCTTCGCTGGGTACAACGTAATATTAAATCCTTTGGCGGTGATCCAAGACGCGTTACCATCTTTGGCCAGAGTGCTGGAGGTGTTGCCACACACATGCACATGTTGAGTCCACGTTCGGCGGGCTTATTCCAGCACGTTATTAGCATGAGCGGCACAGCCAATGTGCCCTTTGCCATTGTCGACAATCCCTTGGAGCAAGCACGCCAAACTGCTGAACTCTGCCAGGTGGAAAATGCGCAGAACCTGAGCACAGTCAAGTTGGCTCGTGCCTTGCGTGGAGTTGATGTTCAGACGTTGCTTAATGCTGGTGATGGTTTGAAGTTTTGGGATGTCGATCATATGACTAACTATCGTCCTGTGGTAGAACATCCCTCTGACGATGCATTCCTCAGTGTGCAGCCAAAGGAACTGATGGCCAGGGGTGAATACAGCAAAGTTTCCTGGCTGCTGGGCACTGTGCCCGAGGAGGGTGCTGTCCGTGTGGTGAATATCATGGAGAATAACACACTTCGTCAGGATTTCAATTCACGTTTCGATGAGCTGCTCCAAGAACTACTTGAGCTTCCCACCGCATTCAGTCAAGATCAACTGACTCAAGCAATGGAGCTTGTTAGTAAGCAGTATTTTGGTCAAATTCACAAGCTTAATGAGACGACTGTACAGGGTTTCCTTGATGTAAGTAAAACACAATATTATATCGAAGCAGTCGGGTAAAAAAATAATTTATACTAAAAAAGTTGAAAATTTGAATAATTTGCCATTGTTTCCATTAAGAACTAAACTAAATTGTTCCTTCAAACACAATACTTAACTTAAGATCTTTAGCTTTAAGGGTATTCAGATTTATTATTTTCAAGCCGCAAAGATTTTTCTCTAATGTTACACAGAGAGCTTGAAGCTATTTTCAATACAAAGTAGATATTTCAAATAAGTGCATAAATATTGAGACCAATGAAGATTCAGAAACTGATATAAGATATTTTTGAAAGTCTCTTATTAAAATAGAAACGTTTGATAAATTTCAAAAAACATTTAGCTTGAAAGTTTAGTCAAAACATTTATAATACCAAATCTAAGTTTATTAGTTTAACTTTAACTTCATTTCAAAATCAGTTTTATCTAAATTTAACTTGTAAGCCAGCTATTTTAATCGCAAACCAAATGTTCTTATCTTCGCATACAGCTCATAACGGATAGAGGTTTTAAGCAACCGCTCTATAATGCCATCTGGGATTATATTGTCAATCTTAACGCCCGAGAAGAGCAAATGTATTTGTATAACTTCAACTATTTGGGTCAAAATAGCTTTGCCTCGGTTTATACCAGTGAAAATGTAACAAAGAAATATGGAATTGTACACTGCGATGATTTGATCTATTTATTTCGTAGTCCCATGCTTTTTCCTGACTTTAAGCGCAACTCAACAGAGGCGAGAGTCATTAAATCATTTGTGGGTTATTTTGTGCACTTTGCCAAGTTTGGGTAAGTTTCCTAATTATAAATAAACCATAAAAAAAACCCACAGTTAAAGGTTAACTAACAATGATTCATATAGTAAACCTAGGAATGTCGAATCGCTGTCGAAATGTACGGAACAAGTGTTAATGTCACGACCCGAAGGCATTTGTGATTATCACGTTTTTGAGAATGCGATGGAAGATCCAAACGGATTTCAGGTGAATGTCTCTCAAAAGTTTCGAGCAACGAATGCCAAATTCTGGACTAATTTACTAAGAGAGCCAAAGTCGTATCAAACTTAAAAATTGATGTATTTGTTAAGCTTAGTTACTAACTATTGTTTTATAGAGCTCTTAGAACAACTACAGTAGGTGCTCAGTAAAATTATTAAGACAACATATTATCATTATTAATTTAATGAGTACAACATGTAGTAGTTTAAGAAAAAAAAAACCATTGTATTATTCTTATATGTTTTTTACCCTTTACAATAAATTATTTATTAATATAAAACCTTGAGCCTTAAATCTTTTCCATACAAAAGATTATAAAGCCCAGGCAAAGTTTTATTCACATATTGGTTTAAATACATTACAAAAATTATATAAAAAATACCAACCTTCTGGGAACTTACTTCCTCCCACGTGTAATTCGTTAGTAATCGCATTGCATTCATTAGAAGTATGTCACAATGATAAGAACTGTTAAATTGTTGCTGCTTTTGACACGTGCCCACGTTTAGGAACTGCGTTTGAAAGCTTATCGCTGGCATTTTGCATTGACTTATAACATACATATATACAATATACAATATGCATACTTTGTAATTAATTCAGCTTTCGGCTTTAATTTTATCAAACGTCATAGTACAATTATTGACTTGTGCTTGATTAACATAAATTTGCATATGCGTTCAGGTATATCTCGATCTTATCATCAACCCAATCCGTAGGCTAAATCTGATGTTAAGTTTATTTTGGGATGGATGGATGGATGGATGAATTGATGAATAGCTTAAATATCGAACATGCAGCTACATTGACGCAAGCATGCTTCTTTTTTATATTACTCGGTTTTTTGTATTTGCGTGACAGGAGATGGACTAATTAAACGCTAAATGCGATAATAAAATCACAATTTAGCAAATGGCTATTCGCATATTGCCTATACGTACGTATACGTCACTAAAAGCCTGCCGCTTTTTTATATCAAAGAAACGTGTGGGCTAAAATCGCTAAGAACAACGGTTTTAAAAGGTGAGTGGAAGTCAATTAGATCAACAGCACGTAGCTTAGAGAGTATAAGATAGCGAAAGCAGAGAGAGTAACGGGATTCAAAGCTATAAAAGCTTTAAAGTATAGTTCAATATTATAAAATAAAATAATTAGGAATGTTTAAGTCTTCTTTAAATTGCACTTGCCTTCGAGTAAGCTACTATAAATCAATAAATTAAATATCTATAAGATATCGTAACTTTAAGATATCGTAACTTGAGATCATTTAAATAATATTTCAATATTTCATATTATCTACAATTATGTCTTAATCTATGGCTCAGTTTCAAGATTTATTGCTTCAAGCTATGATTGCAGGTGTCAACTCCAATTCCACAAGAGATGGGCAAACGAAAAAAGAATGTTATCATAAAAGCTTAATTCGACTGAGTAGTTTTGAGTAGTTTCGATTATATTTGTTGTTCGTGATTTGGGTTAGAGTTCAGCGCACTCGCTGACAATGCATTTAGTCAGACAAATGGGGTTAAAAACACAAGTTAGACGAGAAAGTAACCGTAACGTGTCGGGACGGTTAATGTCAACATGCAACGCAATTATAATCAATATGGCCGAGTACTTTCTATCCTGCAGGAAAAAACCGTCATCATACACACGACGAGCTGGTCAGTTGCATTTGGAAGTGCAAGCTAAAAGTATCATAATGGAATTAGGACGCAAATTAGTTGTGTGGATTTTACCACTATTTGTGTTGGGCTTTCTGCTCACCATGAGCGAAGCATATTTGCAGACTATACGAGTGGAGGAGATACCATTTAAGAGGATGATTCAACGTTCAGCTAGCCTAAATGACAAGTCCAAAATAAATAGTCGGCCTAGTGGCATTCATTTAATCTCCAGTTTGGATCATCAACGCACTTTTCTTCATCTGTTTCATGTGCCCTGTAAGTATGAATGATTATTATGTTTCTCTTTTTAAAATCCCCTATCCCCTTCTCAGACATAATTTGTTTCTATGCTGCCAAAGGCAAGTGGCCCTACGTGCCAGGTTTTATGAAGCATCGTGTGGATAGCGCATCAAAGAATTTCTTTACTCAGAACGATAGCTTTATCAAACAATTTTGCACCAAGTGGATTCAGGTGAAGGAATGTTTTAGGCCGATTTTTGGTTAGTAAGATATAAAAGTACTTAATATAAATATTTAAACCACTTTGGCTATTACAGATACATCAAATGATTCGGATGTGGAAACTTTGGATGCGCAACGGCAAGGTCAACGTTGTAAATGTGACAAGTTAGTTTCAACGGAATCACCAGTGCCAGTTGTGTATTTCGACAAAAACTACATTGGAAATGTCAGCTCTGAGACCATTATAACAACCATTGAGTTTCTTGAAAGTTTTCTGCCGCCGCCCACTAAAAAGTATAAGCGCAAGAATCGAGTACGTGGGCGTTTGGATGACATGGACATCGAATAAGCATATTATCTTAAAAGCCTTTTAAAATATATACGTCACTTAACGATACACCATAAAGCACAACTAAATAAATTTAAATACACTTTATTTAAAATAATAACGGCGATAAGAAATACTGTCTTATATATCGATAACTAAAAGTTTCGATTACCGCTAACAGCTGTTAAACTCAATTTGACAAAATGTTAGTAACAGTTGAGAAAGCTGTTAATATTGCAAATGCCATCGATTCGATAGTTGTTTTAAGTCGTTGAGTCAGTGCGGACGTAGTGCGGAGAAATATAACAATATTTACAGTTTTAAGAAGCACCGCAAATGCATGTGGAAAGCAAACGCCGCATTCAATAAGTCAACACTGCAAATAATAAAAATACACACGTATTGAAATTGCTAATTAATTTCCAATTGAGAGGAACAACAAGTTATATTGTCAGGGAATTGAAACGATGCCAGAGTATTTTTAAAGTGAACAAATAGAAATCTGCCACCAATACATTTTCACATTCTCCCTACCTATTCAATTTCGTGCATCGCGTGTGTTTGCGCGGCATCGTTTAACACTCTATATGTGTATGAGTGAGTGAGTGTATAAACAAGAAAAAGAGCGAGCGAGCGCAGCGAGAGGAAGCAAAAATACTTTTGCCGCAACATTCGTTTTCGCTGAATACAAAAAAAACCTAAAGGAAACTTTCGACTGTTGGGCTTGCGTGTGTTGTTGTTGTCGTTGTTGTTTGGTGCAAGTGCAAGGCACGTGAATGTCGCAGAAACACCATCAGGCCTATCAACCGCTACCAACTGCCGCTGGCGCCATGGACAACCCGGCGATGAGTAACAGCAGCAGCAGCAATAGCAGTGGGAGCAACACAGATGTTGCCGGACTGGTGTCACACGGACTACCTACGACTTACTCGTCACAGCAGTTAGTGTCATCTGATTCGGAATCAATGGAAAGGCTACGTTTACGTGGAAATCCTGTTGTCGACGAGCCGCCATCGCGTCTCTGTTCTGTTGGACGCAAAGAGTGGTTTACCGTTATAGTTCTCTGCTTTGTCAATCTTATCAACTACATGGATCGATTCACAATTGCGGGTAAGTTCACAATAAAACATAATTGGATTTTTATTAAATTAAAATTGTGACCCGCATGCTCCGCCAATTGCTTAACAGCTACATCACTTTCTCTAATTGAAGATAAACACTTCTGCGGGCATATTCCGCTCTTCTCACTCTCTTGCTTGTTGTTAACTGATAACTGATAGACGATTCGATTAACTTTGTTACGTCACAGAGCTGCTCTAGTGTTCTAGTATGTAAACATTTGTTTTTTTTTTACTCTGACGTTTTGCACGAAAAGCATTTTTTTTTTTTGTGTACAAAAAGCCCAAAGATAGATGTGACTTATCACATTTACACTTTGAATCATACGACGTGTGCTAATGTATTTTTTATCATATATATATATATTATTATTGTTGTTGTTATTACTTTTGCACCTATTCACAATATCGAATAAGTACAAAGCAATCAATCAACCAGTTATACAGCCAAATTTCGCATAATCTTAACACTTTTATGCGAAACGTTGGCGCCTGACATGATTGCGTGATGCTATTAAGAATAAAGAAAATTTCGAAATTACAAATTTGCACCTATTCACAATATCGAATAAGTACAAAGCAATCAATCAACCAGTTATACAGCCAAATTTCGCATAATCTTAACACTTTTATGCGAAACGTTGGCGCCTGACATGATTGCGTGATGGTATTAAGAATAAAGAAAATTTCGAAATTACAAATTTTATACCAAACAGACTCAAAAAATTGTTCTCTATTTTATATTTATGAAAGAATTTGTAACGTAGAAAATATTTATATGTTATGTGGTATTTGACTCCACATCCTGCCACGATTCAGTTCTAAGAAATTTTCCTATGTTTATTATTAACATATCGTTTTGCTCTTTTGTTTACACACTTGCCAAGAAATCTAAAGAGACGCATAGTAATCAGTTGGGCGGCGTCTTTACGGCTTATCAACTTATAACTTACGGAGAGTAGTGTATTATTATTGTATATGGCGTGATTGTTGCGTGAATCATTTGCTGTTTTACAATCACACGTTACGTTAGTATGGCAAACAATTGTAAACTTGTTAGCCGGGTGTAAAAATGGGAAATTAACACTTAAACCAGTTAATCTCACATATGTGCACTTTGATTAGCTGCAGCATTGAACTATTAACACATCTGCCCATGTATATTATATGTATAAATATTCTGTGTAATAGTAAGAAAATTGATTTAAATACGCGTTGCGAATTTTTTTGGCCTGCACTTCGACTTTGACTAGATCAGCAGCAAAGCGAAACCAAAAACAAGCATCCAAGGTCGTTAGCTTACACTAAATACTGACACTAAAAATCCCATAATTTTGATGAGTTTCGTTATCAGATGTTTATGTTGAGCAAGTTTCTTTGGCAAGCCCTTAAAAGTATTTAACAAAATGTGCAACTGCATAATAATGTCGACATACTAATAATTCCCACAGTTAGTCAACACTGTAGCAATGCAGCGAAAGTCATTAGCAAAAAAAAAAGACTATTTGCCAATTACTTTTAACTTTCATTAAGCCTGTAATGGGTTATAAATGCCCAAATCGTATGATTGGTTAATCATGTGAAGGAAACTAATGACCAAGCAGACAGGAAATGGCACTATATGTATATATACAAATTGGGTGATAAGTTTTATATACACGATATACGCATATATGTGTGTATATTATGCGATTATTTGTCATATTCGTATCTCTTTACGTTTCAATGTGGGCGCAGTGCAATTAATAAACGAATCTTTCCATATGCGCTTTGTTTTGTTTGCATTCAACTTATGGAGAATTGTGTACTTGAGGTACTGTTACATAAATCGAATGTTCTTGTTATTGTTGTTGTTGTTAGATATCAACCGGTTAAGAAGAACAGAATTTTATTTCAACTATTTTTTGCGCAGGAAAAAAAACCACAATTGAAAACCTGAACCTTTTGAACTTCTCTAGTCAACAGTTAACAGCAGCAATTTTGCTGTTAAATGTATAGTAAATTATAATTAAACTTATCTATCGAGTTGACGTTTCATAACTCATTTGGTTTGGATGCGCCTGCCAGTTAGTTTATAAGCGTGATAAGCATTATCAGCTAAACAGTTATCTCACACAAATACTTGACCATTATTATTTGCGTGTTACTTAATTAAAATATAATGCATTGAGTTTAAAAATTGTTTTTAATACACGTGCAAGGTGGGCACGTATTGTTAAAACGTGGTCAGAACGCTTTTAAGCCATGTGACATACATTTGGCATACGTATTTTTCTTTCGGCTAAAACCATAGTCAGCCTTCAAGCTAGCAAAAAATAAAACTTTATGCATATATTCGTATACATTTCAACACACATATCTCATTAACATTATAAAGCGTCAGCATTGGGTTAAGCAATATTTTAGCCAAATTGAAGTTCACAATATAGTAAAAGTGTGCGTTATACATCGCCTGATGTCTGGCCAGACTAATGATATAACTGCATACAAGCCAGAGGTGGCCTCTGCTGTTGACCCCACGATCTCAGACTCTTAAAATAGTCATCGCATGATTCGATGTGCTTTAAATTTACTTGTTTACATACACATACACAAACACATACGCATATCGCAATTTATCGCCTGATGTTTTGTAGCTGTTGTTGTTGTTGGTTTTCATTTGAGAAATTCACATTCCAAATTTCATTTTTTAATTCATTCAAAACTGAACAAAATCGGCGATGCCAGTTGTTGACACTTGTTTTTTGTTTTTGTTTTGAAAATAAATTATAAATACATTCATTGAACTTTGTTCGATATGGCTTAAAAGGAACATATATATATATATGTATATATGTATATATGTATATAAGTATATTTTTAAATCTAAATACATAAATATACATAAAAACATAAAAACAGGCCATCAGCTGCTGCTTTTTCCTACGTATTTTGTTGGCCATTTTCCAAGGCAGAAACGATCCCAAAAGAATCAAAATAAGATAATTGTTAGCAGTTTTGTGCTACGGTTGCATTTAAAATGTTGAAAATAAATATGTACGTAAAAAAAATATTAAACAGTCGCATGTTGCCCAGATGCTTACATATTACGTGATATAATTTTGGTATTGAAATTTTAAAAACGTCGTCTTTGTATTTGTTTTATATATTTTATTTGGGTACAATTTTTTGTATGTTATTCAGTCTCTGTTTTTTTTGCATAACATTTTTTGTTGTTTTCATTGTTAAATTGCCACATGAATTCCCAGAGAAACTTTCATTTTTGTGCCTTTTTTTCTTTTTTGAAAATTTCACTGCAAGAGCTATTTGTTGGGGAAATATTGTTGGGCGTTTAGACACAAATTAGATACAACGTTTAATAAGTAAAAATAGTATAAAAACTTAAAGAAAAATTGTTTGAATTAATCTTTCGTGACCTATAAAATATAATTTTTTATCTTTACAAAAGCTGGTAACACTGCACTTAACAGTTTAACAGGTTGTATTCCTAACTTTGACATACATAAATCTATGCAAAATACAACATTAACCTAAAAAAATCTAAGATCTTTTAACATTCTTGTATGTCAATGCTTGAATAGCTAAGCTTACACTAATACATACATACACACATGTGCACACACTTTTCTTATACATATTATTAAATTCGCATCTCTCTCGATTGCAAATGCATTCTCTTCGTTGTCCGCCTTGGCTTGTCAAATGTTGTCTTAAAATTTGTTGTTTGCTGCAATTTGCATTATTTTCAGCTTCATTTTTGTATTTTCTATGTCAATGACCGGCAAAGGTAAACGGCGGCAGTGACAAACACAAACACCAGAGACGGCGACAAAAAGAGAGCGACGTGCAAAGAGCACAAACACAATTAGCAACAACAACATTAGGCATTTGTAACAGCAGGTAGAGGAAGAGGTGCGAACATTGATGAGTGAGGAGTCTGTGCTTGTATCTTTACATTTCTCATGATTATCGATGCGCACAGGTTTTTTTTCTTCAAACGATTTCTACATGCTTAGAGTTTTCAGAAGAAAGTTACATGTATTAAAAAGTAAGCTTTCCCAACTGTAAGCTATAGGAAACCGCACTTGTACAATGTCATTTAATGCTTTTTATAACATCTCAGAAATCGCAGAAATTTGTGCTTTATGTTGCAAAACTCGTGCGATATTTTCAAGGCCAAATCACAATCGCTTTTAACTTGGCAGCAAATTTTTTATTCATTCATATTAATGAGGCAGCAGCATCAGTATGTAGTATTCATTCTTAGCAACCAACTGCTGCTGCCAAGAGACAAGTAACTGCTACTATCTGGAAGTTCTTCAGTTCCGTCTAGCCACGAGACATTATTACTACGGAGCGTAACAGAAAGAGAGCCGTTCAGAGAGCAAGGCGTCTTAAAGAGCGTAAACTGGTTCTAAAATTACGCGCAAGTTTCTATAACCGGCAAAAAAAAGGCTGATCGCATTTTTGTTAGCTGCTTTTTTTTACTTTAATAACAACAACAACAATGCATACACATTTGTGTTTTGAGATTATTCTATCTGCTTCACAGCCATAAACAAAAGTGAGCCTTGTGAGTTTTCTTACTCTCTGCGGCTGTAAATAGTTGCTCTCTCTTACTCACTAATACACGATAACACATACATATAAATGTTTACAAACATTTGTATGCGGTTACACACCCCACATTGCTTGGTATCGCGTGGCGCTGAGAGTTGGCGGCCGTACGCCGTTACGTCATAGTCCAAACAAACGCGCTGATTGGTCGAAAAACATCGTACGATAAATTTCTCGAAAAGCGAAAAGTGCACAAGACCCAGAAAAAAGCAACAACAAAAAACGCCAGACGACCGTTTTGTGGCTGCTGAATCACATTGTCTGACTTCGTGCCACGTCAAAGCAGAGCGTTCGGCATTTATTCGTGTTTTCGTTCGTTCGTTCGTTCACAACTTGTTGAGCTTTTTGGCCATGTATCGCATTTTTGAATGCCGGCGCTTGCGGCTCTTTCACCCTCTTTATACCTCGTCTTACTTCCTCCTCCACACACATATACTGTTGATCATCTATATATTTTAAAAATATTTTTATTGCTTTTGGATCTAAGCGAATCCATGTTGCCGTTAGGTGTTAGGAACTGACTGCTGTTAAATGTCAATGCACGTAGCTTTAGTGGAGACCCGTTAAATATTTGTTTATACAGGTAGATAGTAGAAAAAAACATTGAACAGTTATTGGCTAGGTCGTGTCTATATAATAATATATAATTATGTATTGTTATTAATGACTTGCATATCCGCCTTTTTTTTATAAACTTGAATTCTATTAATGCATGTAGCATGAGCTAATCAGCTGAAATTGTATATATATATACTCAAAGTAAGAATGTAAGAGGAATCCGAATTTTGTGCTATCACATTGCAAATCAGCTGTTTTAAACAAATAAAAATAATAACAAATGCAGTCTTAAGGCAAGTTTCCTTTCAATTGACATTGACTTGATAATAGGAGAAGGAATTTCAAAAAGCATAAGGTTTATTTCCATTGCCGAGCTCTTAAGTTTGTTTACGTTTGGCAAAGTGATTCACTTAAACTATTAACGAGATATATATTTCTAAAATAAACTAATATGCGTCACAGTTGATGTGACTACGTCAAGTGTTATATTATGTCATGTTTGTGAATGACAAAAACAATTGCAAAGATTTTCCCATTGAATATATTATGTAATTATATCAAGTACATGTTAACTAAACGCTGTTAATGTCAAAATAACAGCAGTTGTTAACATTTTAGGCCTTAAAACTCATTTATATTCGAATATTTTAAAAACTTCTTGTAAGCTAATAATAATTGAATGATGCCAAACGTAGTTACTTACTTACTTACGTAAATCTTTGAGTTTTACCTTGCCATATGTATTAAACTAATTATCAGGGTAACAATCACATGCTAATGCCAATGCATTAAAGTTTATTTATCTAAATTTGAAATATTTCTTTGCAGGTGTGCTAACGGAAGTGCAAAAAGATTTTGACATAGGCAATGATAGTGCGGGTCTATTGCAGACAGCATTTGTCATCTCCTATATGATATTTGCACCACTCTTTGGCTTCTTGGGCGATCGGTATTCAAGGCGTTGGCTCATGGCTGTGGGCGTGGCCTTGTGGTCAACAACAACACTGGTGGGCTCGTTTATGGGCAGTTTCGGTTGGTTCATCACGTTCCGCGCTTTGGTCGGCATCGGCGAGGCTTCGTATAGCACCATAGCGCCAACGATCATCTCCGATCTGTTTGTACATAGCATGCGCTCTAAAATGTTGGCAATGTTCTACTTTGCCATACCTGTCGGTTCCGGCTTGGGGTAAGTTATCAACCTACAAATTTGTTATCTTATATTGGTCTGTCGTAGATTAAGTTTTGTTGCAGACGTTTTATGGCAATGGGATTGTGAAAAAGATAAGAATAATTACGCAAAACTTAAACGTGCTTATACTAAACAGATTTTTTTAAAAGTTCAAAAATCAATTGGAATTAACTGTAGCCAAGAGTACAAAACTTATTATCTATATCTCAGTTCTCAAATCCAATATATTTTAAGCAACAGACGGCCAAAAGTTGGAAAATAACGGTACCTCTACGATCGGGTGCAGGTTTTGGGTTACTTCGTTATGCTTGAAGCTTCTTAAGATGAAATCTGTAATAAAATTAAATTGCTGGAACTAAAATAGATCATTTAGAAACCTAAAAACACTTTCTATTAGAAATATGATTTAAAATGTCTGATGTCATGTTATTTTGGAAACAACCGCGCAGCGCAGCCTAGCGTTCTATATAGATAGTAAAACAGACAGAAGGTTAACTTAAGTTTATTAGCCGGGCCAGACGTTATCATCTGTTTCTGTGTCTCGAGTCGGATCCGTTTCATCGTCACGTGATGCGATTTCAAAACTTACGATCGGGTGCAATGTTTCATATTCGTGAGAAATATTTACTGGGAATAATTTGCTCGATTGCGATTTTGTTTTTTCACCTTTGTGCTCTCCGGGTGCAGTTGAAAGTTTAATTGTGAATAAATTATTAGTTATTTATAGAAAGAATAAAGCAGCAAATCAAATGTAAATTTAAATTCAATTAAGATGGAGATTTTTTTAAACTAGGGTCAATTGCTAGAATCTCGGAACTTAATTGACAGTCAATGCAGCAACTGTTGCCACATGCCACACAACTCTGCCCCACACATAACACATAACTAATCAAAACTTGTTTTTCTGTTCTGTTCTGTTGTCTTCCCACCCTTAGCTATATTGTTGGCTCAAAGACCGCTCATTTGGCCAACAATTGGCGTTGGGCATTGCGTGTTACGCCTTTCTTGGGCGTGATCGCTGTTGTGCTCATTTGCTTGATTAAGGATCCGAAACGTGGCGAAAGTGAAGGAGGCACCTCGAACATGCATCGCACCAGCTTCTGGACAGACATCAAGGAACTGTGCAAGAATCGTTCGTTCATCTTTTCCACGGCTGGTTTCACGTGTGTTGCTTTTGTGACTGGCGCCTTGGCCTGGTGGGGACCCACTTATATCCATTTGGGTCTGAAGATGCAGCCAGGCAATGAGAATCTCCAATTGGATGAGTAAGTATTCAAAAATCCCAAAACGTCCCCCCCCCCCCCCCAACACCGACCCCGTACTATTTCACGTTGTTCACGTTGTTGTCCAAAAAAAAGTGTCTCGTATAAATTTGGACTTGTTGCAATGGCCGCTGGCCTAATTGGAGTACCGCTCGGATCGCTACTGGCCCAACACTTTCGCACCCGAATGGAGAATTGTGATCCCTATATCTGTGGCATTGGATTGTTCATATCGGCGCCCATGGTGTTCATCGCCCTGATTATACCACAAACCAGCGCTTTTCTCTGCTTTATGTTTGTCTTCATGGCGCAGGTGGCGCTCAATCTTTGCTGGTCTATTGTGGCCGATATATTGCTGGTAAGCCGACAGGAAAACGTGTTTGCAACAACAAAAACAACAACAACAACTGCAGCCAGCTTCCCTTTCTCTCTTTCTCATTTTAATCGTATATCGTATATATATATATATATATTTCGTTAAAGCTCATTTCTAACCAAACCCAAAAAAAAAAAATCAAATGTTTTAAATATTTAGCGTTTCATTCAAATTTGGCCTTATAACAATGATTGCTGGGCTCCTGGGTGTGCCGCTGGGCTCATTTCTATCGCAAGCACTCAAGAAACGCTTCCCGACCACCGATCCCGTTGTATGCGCTGTCGGTCTCCTGCTTAGCGCTCCGCTTCTGACTGGCGCCTGTTTAATTGTATCAAGCAGCACGATTGCGACATATTTGTTAATATTTTTCGGTCAGTTAGCTTTAAACATGAACTGGTCAATTGTTGCGGACATTTTGCTGGTAAGACATCATAAACAAATTAATCAGATCGTCGCATATGTCTGATCGGCAAATATCTAAACTTGATCTTTTTTCAAAATTAACACCACTGCAAATTTGTATCTAAACACACATCACTTAAACTATTTCGTATCTATATTCTTTGGCTTTGTAATTTTTTGCACTATTTATTTTTATAGTAAAACAATTAGTTAAACAGTTATTTGCCATATTAATTTTTTACTGTTATAATACGCACGCACACACACACAAACACACACACACACACACACTAGCACGCATTATTTAGTAAAAACAAACATTTTGGTTAAGGTTTATATTCAATTGGTTTTTTGGGTATTCATTTAGTTTTTCGAAAACTAAAACCCTTATTGCATTAACATCCTGTTATATATGTTTCTTATGGTTTCTCATGACAACTTTGAAATTCTTAAATATTTATTGGTGTTGGTTTTTTCATTTTGAGTTTAAAATGTTTTTACATGTTTCTTTGATTTAAAGAAACTTTTGGTAAAAACAATCCAAAAGTAATCTCCTTATTTCTTCGAATTACATTAAAGTCCTTTTGCATAACTCTACATAACATTTAATATATCTAATTTTATTATTGCTGACATGCCTTGCATTGTAATATCAGTGAGTAATGGGGCTTTAGTCACCCTCTCTATTGCTGAAGCACAGACCATCCTCATAAGGGAAAAACAAAACCTCAGGGGTGTAGTCAAAACTCCAACCCAACATCCCCCAAAAACGAGAGAACAGCAAACAAATTACATTACACAATGCAGCTTTTTGCAACCCTCAGAAAAAGAACAAACAAACAGCAAAGAAATTCCCATTCCACAGCCAATCTGTCAAGGTTTGATTAAACTAGAAATTCCCTTGCTTAACTATTATTTATGCTATCCCACATGTCACGTTCCATTTACAGCTGATGATGATCAGTTGTTGAAAAATGCGTAACATTCAATATATATAAACTGTGCCATTAGATTTGTTTTCGTATTCGTTTTATTTTTGCTATTTTGAGATCGCAAACTTTCCGTTCGTTTTTTTATTTTCTATTTATTTTTTGTCACGGTGCGTAAGATAAATGTTTGTTTCCTGTCCTGTTTACAAAAATAGACAAAAAACAAACGCAAGAAATATAAAAATGGTTTTTCTCATTGATTATCTAACCAAGAAAGAGAATAAAGAGCTTCAAGTAGCAGTAGCTATCATTTGTTTGTACTTAGTTATTATTTGTATGCGTCTACAATTTGATATCTGTAATCAGCTTTGCTCACGATTTTTCGCTTATTATTATTATTATTGATTTTTCACACATACATATAAAAGCACATTACACACACAAGCACACACACATTCATTTGATTATAACAGTAAACAGTTAATGTAGTATTTGATTTTTTGTTGTAAAAGAGTAAAATGTAGACAACATATTGCCGCAGTCACAGATTTGATCGGTCGTTCAGTCAGTTCGTCGGTCGGGTCGGGTCGGTGGAGCGCATAGAATTGTTCCCAAGCGCGTACACACACCAGCTGTTCCCACTTGAATGCAAATTTCATCGGTGACTCGAACCACTGTCTGGGCGGTGTCATCGCATTCTAAAGTGGCGTCATCTCTTGTGAGCTTTTTGAATGCCAGAAATGGTTCGACTGTGACTTTTTGCACGTACAAACGCACATACACTTTAAATTGCTTATCATCTGTCATGCTTTTATGTTAATAGTTGTTGTTCATGTTGTTGGTAACACTGCTTGATTTCTTGATTTAAAGCTCAATTGATTTTTATTAATTAATCGTTTTAACCCATTTTATAGTATGTGGTAGTGCCAACTCGTCGCTCAACGGCCGAAGCCTTTCAAATACTTATTTCACACGCGCTGGGAGATGCCGGCAGTCCGTACCTTGTGGGCGCAGTAAGTAATCATAAATTAAATAGACATTAAAGACAAACAATTCTAAAAGCAACTTCATTTTCCACAGATATCGGTTGCTATTAAGAATCATTTGACCGTATCGCCAACAAATCTAATAAGCCAAAATAGCTTGCAGAGCATGTCACAAGTGTTGGAAAATGCCACAGAAACGGTAACGGAAAGTATTAAGCAAATGCAGACACCACTATCCACATCACACGTAAGCACAATAAGAGCTATAATATTTAACAACGAATAAACATATTGGCTTTTTTACTTTAGGCTTCTGATGATGTTCTGTCCTTCGAATCGCTGCAGTATTCGCTATTCTCCACGACTTTTGTGGAGGTTCTTGGTGGCATTTTCTTTTTATTCACTGCCTGCTATATAATCAGAGACAAAGGCAATGCGGCACGCGCCACTTTGGGTAAGAAACTTTTATTACAAACACTAATTCTTTCACTATTCTAAATTTTCTATCAATCTTTTTGTTGCGGCGACTTTCTCAATAGCTAATGATTTGAGATTGGCACCATCGCAAAACGCAAAAGATCTGTTCGATTCGGATTGTTTGGTCATGTGCACAGATATTGCTTTGCGCGAGCGAGCGTGACAAGCTTTTGGAAACAGTTCGAGTCTAGTTTCTTATACACTCTATTATATATATATATTTTGGCTAAAAATTCACTCGGTAGGTGAATGAGATTTCAAAAATGTGTTATTGTCGTTCTTGTTCAGAGTTCTTAACTAACATTTATGTTAAGCGGAGCTTTGAAAGCTTCCCTAATCCTTTCATACACAAACACCTACACACACGCACAAACACACATGTCACACGCTCTTTAAGTAGTATGGCTGTCAAACCATAATGTTAATATCTAATTGAATTGAGAACTCGCCGCTTTTGGTTTTGTTCTTAACATGTGTTTTCTTGTATTTTTTATTGTTTGTGGCTTTTGACTAATGTTATTTCTTATACTTTATTCTTCTTTTAGAATCGAATGAGCAAGCGCAGCAAACGAATGCATAATATCAACCGATCCAAGAAATTTTTATACGCACTCACCGCGAAGGCGTATTGGATGAAGTGCTACTGACTGAGAATCATCTTTAATGTTAATTTATACAAAAGCAAAAAACAAAATAACAACACTTCATGCACATACAAACATACATATACATATGTATATTCTTACACATACATATATCGGATTGTATTTTAAGGCACACATAAGCAATGTCATTGTATAAGGGCTCATGTTCCTATCAAGCATCATAATGTTAGCTAGCATACTATATGTGCTATATATGCCAGCTACGATGTTGGATCACAAAGTCATATTCATATTATACAAAAATAATCATCATTATTGTATTTTTTTAATCATATGATAATCAAAACTAAGCTCTAATGTATTGTAAGACTAAGAAGCAATCAAAAACGTAAGGGTTAACATTTCATACGTATTCGTTATAGTATAAGCTTCTGCCCCCCTTGCTACCCTCTTTAAAGCATAGATAGAGACAACAATAATTGTAAATATTAGGCTCAGCATGTGAAACTTTATTTAACTCTACCTTTCTCTCTATCTCCCTCGTTTATCTCAGGCGTGAACGTATGAAATGTATTAATATGGGCAATACAAAAACTGTAAATATTTTAGCACCCGGCCATAAATGTTAAGGTCATAGTCTTTATACATATATAGTACTAAAAACATAATTAATTAATTAATTAATTTTAATTGTAATCGTAGTTAGTGCGTTTAAAAAATTGCTCTTGAAACAATACACACCTAAGAAAGAAATAAATCAAATATTATGAAATGTGTATAAACAAACAAATAAAAAATGATATTAATGAAAATATATACTTTGATAAGAATACAAATCTAATACGGCTTCAATATAAGTCAATGACACGAGTAGAGAGAATTCTTGACATTTAGCTGATAACTGATAACAACATAAAAATGTCAATGGATGCTCCTTTATCTCAGTAGAAAAATTAATATTTTTTTTAAAGCATTAGGTGATTGACAGGTAAAAGAATATCGGTATCAATCCCCCTGCTCTCACGCGAAAAGTGACAAGTGCTGCCTTAGACCCTTTTAAATAACATTGTTAGTACTTTTTATCTGATATCAGTGGAATCTTCGGGTACTGAAAACCATTTCCCATCATAGCGGCCACACAAATATGTCGCGATTCGCTCAAGCGCTCGTGGTGTCATGTTCACCACTTCAACCGAAAGTCGATGTTTGTAGACTTAAGAAATAACAGCTGCTGAGCTTCGCATATTTTATCATAGCGGCTGCGCAACATATGTAGTTGGCTGCGCAACATGTGTAGTTGGGTCCGGTCAAACGTACAATTTTGTGACCGTGGTGTCATATTTAACTCTAAGTGTAAGAAACGAAATTGTCATATGTTAACTTACATACATACAAACTACTTAGAGGTGGGGTCTATTTATCACAAATCCTTTTTGTGGTCATCTTCGCTGCGTTTCGCAACAATTGCCATAGCAAAAAGCTTTCTATAAAACAGTGGAGACTAAAAAATCGATACATAAAACTTATCAATTTATGTTTTGATCTGCGTTTGCACATCACTTGCGAGCATCAATGTTGCATTCTTACCATTAAACATAAACACACAAACATTAATTACGCCAAAGATCTAAGTTTATTATTTGCTTACATAGGCTAAACAGAAAACTAATCTACACCAAAGAAAGAAGAAGCATAATTACTTACATGTGTAAGTGTATCTCTCTCACTGTTCGCTCTGTGTTGTGAGTGAGAACGTTTGCAATGCAGCAAAAGAGAAGTTCGATTTAAAAAAAAACTACGAGGTCAACAGGTAGAGAGGACAACAATTGTGTATAACATTAAACAAGAAAAGGATAGTGTCATCTCGCCCTCAGTGCACAGATAAGTTGGGATTCGTGTGTGAGCGCATCTACATGTGTGACTTTTAGTGCGCTTGTGTGTGTGCAGTACATAAAGAGACACTCAGTCAAGTAATCGCCGCAGTTTATTTTCAAATTTCTACATGAACACAGCGTAAGCTGAGCGGGAAAATAGCAGAATATTATAAATACAATTTTAATTTGTTTTGTTTTTTTAGTGATAAGAACTCAATAATCATGGATCGCAATTTTGTAAGTTATCTCGAATATTATTTGACAAAGTGCCAAAAATTAACGACGAATTTAACTGCATTAATAGCCAAGAACACAATGCGAGTTGCCTAAAAGTACGGCGCCCACACTATGTGCAAAAGATGACGATGATGTACAGTATATGGGCACAATACTACCATTCCAACCTCCCCCACAAATTGGGGTTGGTCATCAAAAGTGTTTTGGCGCCCAATTGCCATACATGTTGGCAACGCCACCACTTTCACCGCTGGATATGCAAGGCGTTCCGGGTGCAATTATGCCAACAGTCAGATCAATTCTATCTGCGAATTGTAATCAACCAATGGGCTATTTGATGACGGTACAATGCATTATATGCAATCAGCCCTTTACCGATGATGAGAAACTGCGCCAACATATAGCAAGCCATGCCCAGGATATAATGTCCACAAATCTAGCTTATCTTGCGGTACCACCAGATACATTTGGTGAAAACTTATGGCGAAATGCAACAATGCCAGCTTCAACTTTGACTGCTCCTGTTGTTACTGCTCCGTTTCTTACACCTCCATTTGCAATTGCTCCAGCAAGTGTTAATGAAAACTTATGGCGAAATGCAACAATGTCAGCTTCAACTTTGACTGCTCCTGTTGTTCCTGCTCCGTTTCCTACACCTCCAGTTGGAATTCCTCCAGCAAGTGTTGGTGAAAATGTATGGCAAAATATAACAATGCCAGCTTCAACTTTGACTGCTCCTGTTCCTACACCTCCATTTGCAATTGCTCCAGCTCTCGAAAGTAGTAATGATAATAGATTGTTCCCATGTTATTACTGCGGCAGTGTTTTTGCATACAGGTATGCTTTGGATACACATCAACGGGTGTGCCGACATCGAAACAAAAATACAACAATGTCAACTTCAACTTTGACAACTCCAGTTGTTATACCTCCTGTTGCAACTCCTACAGCAACAGTTAGTGATAACTTATGCCGAAATACAACTATGACAGCTTCAACTTTGACTGCTCCAGTTGTTACTGCTGCACTTGGTTCACCTTCGGTTGCATTTGCTCCTTTTGCTCCTCTCGAAAAAAATAATAGTAAGCATTTGTTCTCTTGCTATTACTGTGGCAAGAAGTTTACATACTCGGCAGCGCTTGAGACACATCAATGGCATTGCCGATCAAACAATAATAATAATGGGAAACAAATTCGAAAGAAACTCAAATGCAATTACTGTTCGAGAAGATATGTGCGAGAAAGTTATCGTCAAAAGCATGAGCAGGCAAAGCATGGTAACGAGCAAGCAGTGCCCCCTCATGCAATACAACAATCGCAACATGCAACACAACCACGCTCATTAACACGAATACCAGTTCCAATGCCAGTACCGATAGCACCGCAAAGCGAGGATATAAAGCCGCAGGAACGTAAAACGTATACCACAAGATCATTGAATGCTATTGCAGCGGCCAATTACAATCCAGCCAAAGAGACTGCCGCAAAATACATTCCACCCACGGCCGGTGGCGAGGAGCAGCAGCTGAATAATAATGGCATACAGGTGCCACCAAAGCAGAAATATCCTTTGCGTTCAGCTTACTTTAATCCGTATGTCCTTAGAATTAATATATTGCATCTAAAATTAATCTTGATTTTTTGCACTTTCTAGGAATCTGCTGTTACCTCGACAATGATTATTTTTAGTGTAAATGAATTCGAGTCATTTAGTTTGTACTATTTAATAAGCATACTATTTAATAAGCATACTATTTATTTTAGTTTAGTAAGAGGAAGTCTTAGCATCGAATGTTTACTTTGTTTTTATTATTTAATCAACTTACTATTAAGTTGTTAGTTAGTTAAGTTAAGCTAAGTTTTAGCATCGAATGCTTATCGCAAGCGAGAGGGCATTTCGGTCATAAGGAGCAAATCTGTTTAAATAGTATTCTCAACTTATTGATATATGTACCATAAATACATATATGTACTATATATAATTACATAAACTAAGAGATAAGAACTTGTTGCTAAGAACCTAATGATGTGTTGCAAAAAAAGGTCAAATAATTGAGAGAGGAATAGGAAGGTTCCCACATAATCACAACACTGATAATTTGATTTAATTTACTGTTTATATAATCTATAAAAAAAAAGCTAAATAAGCAACATATTTAATAAGAACTGAGCACGATTACTGATATTGCTTTTTGTTGATTCTGCAATTTCATTCGATGAGGCATCCATCCGAGTGTCAAAACAAACAAGAATCAAAATGTGCTCAACAATCGTTCAATTTTGATGAAGTTTGATCGTTTTCTTTAATGTGAATAGAATTTTATAGCATCTTAAGTTCATTTGAATTCTTATATTTCTTAAGTGTTATATTGTATTTTATAAGTGTTAGTTGATAGTGTATTTTAAAAACTACAGCAACGTTTTTTTCTTCCCTCTTAACTAAGCAAACTTGTTTGTGGCTTCAAATACAAACGATAATTTTTTTTTTTAAATAACTTAATGAAATTAATGAATTAAAATTAAGAAGCCATATAAGGAAGGCTAACTTCGGCTTGCCGAATAATAATTTAACTTGTTCAAATCTCTTTCTTGAGTTTGTAGGGCAGCCATATGGTATATGTATATATATATACCAACACATATACTCATACCAACGGTTTCTGGGTAAACACAATCCATTTCGATATCTTTGACAATAGAAACCTCTCGATAGTCTAATTTAACGTTAAAAAATTCGACATCTCTTAAAACTTTATCGAAATCGCTTAAGAAATACCAAAGATATTCAATAATGTAGTTTACTTTAGCTCGCAATAGAAAGTAAATGTATTTATTGTTATTCGTTCGGACACACGTGCAGAAGCCGTTTCCAAGTTTTCCAAATTCAGGATTTTATTTTTATAGATAACATGTTTTTGTCGGAAACGCTAACGATAAGTAATTGATAACTTGCAATAAACTTGTACTGCCTAGGGCTTATGCGAGATTATGCTCCCTGAGCTCGAAGCGTTCATACATACAGACGGAAATATCTCTATTCACTCGGCTGTTGATTCTGATCAAGAACACATGTTCTAAATGGTGTCGAAGATGCATCCTTCTGTCTATTACATACTGTACGATTTCGTCAAGAGCAGAAAATCGTACACTGCAGGTAGCGCAGATACACAGCAAATTAGATGCACCCCAGCCATGGTTTGTGATTAAAAATAAGTTTTCATACCATCCTGTCGAGCAGCCTGCAGTAAGCAGATAGTATCTCAGACAGCGTCGTAAATAAGATAATATTAAGACATGGTATCTGTACATGCATAGACAACTATTGATTGTTTGGGTCAACTTGTAAATAGCATAACTAGTCCTTAGCAAACCTTATCGTCTAAAAATTCTGTATATAAACCATGCATTTTTACTCAATAAATCAGTACCAAAACATCTCTACGTATTCACTTCGTTTAGCCCAATTTGTTCAAGTACCGATTGTGGCGACACTTTTTTCTTACATTTGGTTACCCCGAAAAAACCTGTTTATGTTCGTACAAAGTTAGATTATCGTTAAATTTATAAGACCTCATACACAGAAAAAGATGCGCCCACTCTTTGGGTTATAATTAATGTTCATGATCATGATCATGATCATGTATCGAACCGTCTGCAGTAAGCACACGCACCCAAGCCATGGTTTATGACCGACAAATGGTTTTGGAACCTCTTGCCGAGCAGCCTGCACACCCGAGCCATGGTTTACGACAGGTTTTAAGATCACTTGCCGAGCGGCCTGCAATCAGCAAATAGTATTGCAGGCATCGTCATAAATAATGTACTATTAATATACGTGCACGCATGGGTTACCTTTCATTGTTTATGTCAACTCATAAAAAACTAATCCTAAGCAAGCATTATTTTCTAAAAAATTCTGTATATAAGACATGCATTTTCTCTTCAATCAAGGCTGTGTCCTTTGAGACTTTGTACGTTACGTCTACATCTATTCATTAATTTTCTTCCATCGCATTTACTGTGTGCACTGAAGGATTCCATCTCCGCAGTCCAACTAGTTACAAGTGCTTGTTGAGACGACTTTTAGTAGTCAGTTTATGTACTGAATACTTCCCTTCAAACATAGACAAACAAAACCAAATATCCATTTTACCCATTTTCAATGGGTTCAGGGTATACAAAAATTGTACGCACTCAAAGTCATACAAATGAATAAGGGCCACATGTTTCTAATTTTAGGTAGTCAGATAAACGCTGTAGCCTTACAATCTCAGCGAAAGGATTGGACAAAATTCTGTTATCTGAAATATCAGACACACATTTTGTTTTATTATTATTATTTAAAATGTTTATGGCGGAAAACTTTTTTAATTATTACCCCAAATATTTTTGTTTAAGTGAATATTAGCGGTTCCCCGACCTGGGTAAATTACCCGAAATTCGGAAAGAGTGCAATTTTTGGCGTTAAAAATTAAACTTTTGTGAGTAAAAAGTATTTATTTTTCTTTGCCATGGGGTAATAGCACAAAAATATTTTGGGGTAATGATTAAAAAAGTTCCCCGACCGCTGATTACAACGAATTCAAAACTCAAAATGCATAAAATATTGATTTTAATATACGGCCTATGCCGTATGCAATGATTTTAGTTAAAACGAATTCTTGGAAAAACTGCCGTTACTCTTTTTTAAGCACGTTTGGCCTTTTTATAGCTTATTTTTCAGCTGTTTTGAAGCTTTTTTTTTGTCATATTAAGAGATGCTACAACAATGGGGTCCTATTTTATGCAATTTTTCGAGCAGTTTCGATTATATTGGCCTGCCGATTCAGCAAAGGGCTAGCATAACTTTAGGCTTTAAAATCCTTAAAGATTCGTTTTAACTAAAATCATAGCATACGGCATAGGCCGTATATTGAAGTCAATATTTTAAATTTAACACAAAATTTAAAATTTTTAAATTAAGTTTTAAATTAAAATTAAATTCGTTGATCTTATAAATTCGCTTTTTTTACTAGGCAAAATAAACATGTAAATTTTGTTTTTTAAAACTATATTTTACATGCGTAAAGAAAATGTACAGTAAAAATAATTGTTTAAATTAATTAAACTTCCAAGGGCAATAAATATAAAACAGAACTAACAGCTATAATTAGTTTTGAATTTTTTAATCATAACCCCAAAATATTTTTGTGTAATTACCCCGTGGCGAAGAAAAATATATACTTTTTACTCACAAAAGTTGCATTTTTTGACGATTTGGATAGATTTTGTGTTTTAATTTATGAATTAACATTTAAAACTTCTGAATAAGTGCTGTACACATATTGTTGCTTTATTTAAAATGTTTATTTTTTTCTTTTCTGTGTAGGGTATAAAGTTCATTTTATGGTACATCATAAGTTCATTAATTTCCCTTGGTAGCTAATACATTTTGTGTGAAACAAGTTGAATATTTGCTATCTTTTTAATTATACAAAAAGTTATTCAACAATGTACTTTGCGTGTATGTATGTATCTTGAATTATCTAAGTGATTTTCCTCCCATTTTCGTTGTATATTTATCTTATGTATAGTATGTATATTTGTATGATTTTAACTTAACACAAACATTCTCTAGGAGTCCAATTCATTTTCACACAATACCTGGTTTATATAAACTGTACCCAATATAAATATTGAAATAAGTTGGCTAACTACATTACAATGAGCTAACTTGCATTTAGCTCCACACTATCGTCAAACCAATACCTTATAGATACATTTGTAAAATTATTATTTGGAAAATAAATACGTCGGAAAACAGCTAGAGCAAGGCGTAAATATAAGCAATAACAAGCAAGTAACTTAATAAAAAAAAAAGAAAAACAAATCAGTTGTGGAAAAAAACCTAAAGTTTTATATAATTTAAAGCTTGGTTGTTTGAAAACGCAAAGCACATGTTAGTCAGAATATACAATTGGGTTTGTTGCTAGAACGTATAACTTTGCTCATTTAACTAGTATTTGCAGGCTATAAGCTTAAAATATAGTGACAGCTTGTTTGCTTTTCATGGTTTTTTTTTTTATTTTATTTTTTTTACTTTTATTCAATTTTGTAGTTTTGTTTTTTTTTAAGTGCATTAAATCAACAAATAAATAAATACATGCACTTATAAATTTATCTAAGCAGAGGGGGGAGTTCTATTTTGATTTTAAGAACGGGCTACAAACTCCAGGCGACGCTTGCACTTAATTGTAATACACCCAACATGTTTCTGGTTACATGTCTTATGCATAACCTACTGCACATCTTTTGTTTGAGGTTTGTATGAACATCCAATGCGTGTCTTATATATATATATATGTATTTTTTAGCTGGTTGCAGTTACTCCCGCCTGGTCAAGCCTGCTGTCTGTCTGCCTACTTATTAGTCACCAGAGTTTTTGCTTTAAAAGTTCGAAGCAACTCATATTTATGTTGTATACAATAGTAGTAGGATTTTCGACTTAAATACTATTTAACCTGAGCCCGAATGTGTTGCAAAAATTCATAATATGACAAACTAGATTCACTGCGATCGTCTGTTAATCTCTCAATAAACTGTGTCTTTGCCGTGCTCGTATCCCTTTAACAAAAACGTTTACAATTAATACAAAGTTGACATAAGAAAATATTTGTAAATAGCTCACCTGATTATTTGAATTACAGGCGCATATGGCTTATCATAGTTAAGACGTAATATAAAACGCATAAGCGCATCATTTTCGGATGTGGCAACGTTTGGTAAACCATAAACATAATCGCCTAGTTCCGCCGTTGAGCTAATGCCTGAAATTGTATCGCATTAATTTTTGAGATTTATAATTAATCTTTATATTAACTTACCAAGTACATCTTGCAGCACATCAGCGGGGACATTAATGCCCACATAAAGCATAATCACTGTACCGCAGTCCATCAGGAATATGGAACGCGAATCCAGACTGCAAAGTATACACAATTATTTAACTCACAAAAGTTTTAGTGCTGCTAATATTTGTTAAACTTACTGTTCTGCTGATAGTTGCAAGCGTGGAATTTCCGGCAGCAACTCATCGTCATCGTCATCATCATCTTGCGTTGTGGACACATTGGAGTTACGCACATGACCGATAAGCGCATCCAACTTGTACAGCTCGGGATAAACGTACTTCATAAGCTGATCCAGTGGCAACGTTTTCATACAATCCATAGCATAGACACGATCATCCAGACGCGTGCTTGTGCCCACGCGAAAAGCGGGCTATAAGAGATTAGAACAAATCTTAGCTAAAAGTGCAACCACCAATTGACTTTCTCAATGCTTACGTGCTTGAGCAGCGCCAGAATGTAGAGCGGCAGCAACGCTAAACTGCGTGGTGCTATTAACTGACCAGACTGTCCGGAGGGAAGATTTTGTGCAATCTTAAATGCATTGTACACATCGATAGTCGCATTGATGAACGCATCTCGCGCATCCGATAGATTCGATGCTATAGATCGATCCACTGCCATTTTCGAGAGTAAGGACACAATGGCTTCCGTATCGGCGGCATGCATAACCTCCGGCAGAGAGGCTGTCACCGGCAGACACGCAGTATGCACTCGAATCCGTCGCTCACCTTCACTGTTCGTATAAAGGAGCGCCGCTTGGAAGCAGATGGTCTTTACATCGGTTAAGCTCTCCTCGTACGATATCTGCATACCATAACCGGCATCCGGATTAACATTTGGCAGCGACAGCAGATCCGTGCTGCGCACAAAGAAGTTGCCATGGAATGTGTGCACCTGCAAGCCCCGTGTACAGCGAATGCGCATCACTGCTTCAAAGCCAATCTTTCGTGTTAGGTAGCGTTTAAAGCACTCCTTAAACGAGTCAACCATGTGGGACTTGGTCTTCTGATAAAGGGGAAAGTGGTGCACACAACCACCGCTGTGTTTGCTTATGCCAGCTGGAAAAGTCGATATTTTATTACATATACCTTAATTAAAAGCTGTTAAAGCATACTTACATATGGTGGCCATATCGCTATACTGTTGATTCATAAGAAACAGATCACATGCAATCTGATAGCCGGAGCATTCCAGAGCGTAACGCTTGTAGAAATCTGTTGATGGATTCAAATGCGCAACATCCTTAGACGAGCGATTATTGGGATCTTCACGTGCCTCCAGCGCACCGGGTCCCTTGTTGGGAAGGCACGTTTGAAATACGGTTATGCGACCGCCTGATGCTTGCTTTAATTCATGATTTTATATAATAATATATATAATATGGTTTTCTGTGTATTGCTATTTAGCAGGTTACTCACCATCAGCTTGAATGCCACCTTGAGGGCGGCACCTAGTGCCGAGCCCGGATCATGTGTGTGGGTAAATCGTTTGGGCAGCTGCTTAAGCAAATCCCTTACGAGCTCCTTGCACTCTTTGAGGTTGACAAGTAAACTGTCTGGACGCGGCAAGAATGGATCATCAATGTCCAACAGCGTCATTTCATGCGGCTGATTCAATCCCTCAGCCATGCTGTAGAAGTGCACAAAACTATCATAGCATATGAAACCCACTTGTGTGCGTGCATCACCCGGCATCTCTTCCAAATGACGATTAAGCACCGAACAGGCGGCCTCCAGATAACCGCTCTGTTGCGCTATGATCGAAACGTCAAACAGGAACAGATACATGGCCGGCTGTGGTGGACGCAGCATATACTCTGATGGCGCAATAAACTCAATAGTGCTTGAGCGCACCTCGGGTCGTCGTGTAACATCGCCATAGGTCTTTGTAGCCGGATCAAACTGGAAGTCTTCGGGCACTGTATAGTATAATAAATCAATTAATCACAGTTCGTTTTTAAGATTCGGATAAACATACGCTCATTAACGCGATAGCAGAGATTACATTTCCACATTTTGCTGTCGACAAAGTAGACAAATGGGTTTATGTAGGTGCGGCACAAGCGGCAGCGCACAATATTAATGCACTGTATCACGGGCAGACTCTGTATTTAAAAAGGATAAAAGATTAAATTATTGATGACATCAAGTAATTTGAAAACAAAGCTTATTTTTTACGTTGACATCGCGAAATGGATGAATGACTATGCCAAGCGGCAGTCGCGATTTCTGCAGCAGCGAATTGCTCTCCGGGATTTTGGCCAATGTGCAGCGCATTATGCTCGGGTTACAGTTAATGGACTCGTGAAACTGATTGTGTAGCACAACTTTTGATGGCGCAATCGTTGCCGGCGTTAGGATATGCCTGTGCTGCATCAAATCGATAGTATCCTGTCCCCACAGCCGGCTAAAACCTTGCTGTGTAATACTCATCGGTTGCTGGGCCGTTCCTTGACCCTGGTACTGCAGCGGCGCGTTGCTAGGCTGTTGCTGTGCGCCAAACATTCCCGGAGGTGGTAACTGCTGCTGCTGCTGTTGCTGCTGGGGTGGCATTGCCTGTGGAAAACCTTGCTTATAGGGATATTGCTGTGGTGGCTGCTGCTGCGTAGTTGGTGGCGGGCCAAATGGCGGCGGTTGTTGCACCTGAGGTGCCATCGACTGACCCGGTGGCAACATCGGTGGCGGCATAAATGTCAGTGTCTGCTGCTGCTGCATTCCAACGGGCATGCTGGACAATGCTGGAGCGAATGGTTGCTTCCACTGCGGCCTTTGTCCCGTCGGCGGCAATGGGCCAGCAGCTGATGCAGGCTGCGCATTATTATTTGGCTCAACTGAAGATGAAGCTGGTGTCGGTGCTTGTACTCCGTACGTCATCTTAATGGGCGGTCTAGTCGCCACCTTTGGCGCTGCAGTCACACCACCAAATACACTCGCCGGACCCTTGTTGCTGGGCACAGCAGCATTGAACGGCACAGCCATGGGATTTTGTAGAGGTGGCGCTGTGCCACTCGCTGATAGCAATGTATTTGCTCCGATTGTATCAAATGGACGCTGTCCATCCAGACCCACAGCTACGCCGCGGGTATCCTTGCGTGCATACGTTTGCACCGATCCATTTATTGGCGACAAATTTAAGCTTTGCATGCTGCTCGCCAAGCTATTCACCTGGCTGACGGGTGGCATCGTTTGTTGTTGTTGCTGCTGCGGCTGTTGTTGTGGCTGCTGTTGCGGTCTTGACAGCTGTTGCTGTGGCAACGTTAAGCCCAACTGACTAAACTGGGACTGCTGCGGAGGCATTCGCAGATTATGTTGCAACGGAGTTGGAGGTGGCTGCTGTTGCGGTGGTTTTGCAGTCATACCCAAAGGACCGGGAACAAACTGTTGCCTGGAAGGTGTGGTTGTTGGTGGTGGTGGAGCACCTAATTCCGCATTAGCTAGACTGACGGCAACATTGTTGTTGATTAAACCAGGCGATGCTGTGCGCGAAGAGTTGGCGCTGAGTGCACCATTGCTGCCATTTGATACAGGAGCTGAGGGGGGAGGTGTGGTAGTGGCAGGTCCGTTAAGCGTCGCCGGTCGCAAATGGGGGGGCAGATTACTAAGCGGGGCACTCATCGACGTCGTCGCTGTCGCCATCGCCATCGTTGGACCGTTACTCAATGGTGGCGGCAAAAACTTGTTCATCACATTGCTATTGAATTGAAGCGGCGGCTGTGCAGCTCCCTGCATGGGCGTGGCATTAATAGGATGTTGCGCTGATTGTTGCAAGCTTTGGTATTGAAATGTATTCTGCACAGACGCTGCGGGTTTCGACTGCTGTTGCAGATACATCTGCTGTTGCTGTTGTCGCTGTTGTTGTTGTTGTGGCTGCAGCGGTTGACCATTAACCATGTTGCCCTGATTGCCATTTGGTGGAGCTGGCATATAACTTGTATTGTATGCAGACATTCTTTACGATACACTTCTAATTCATGGGATGCAGCTGAAAAAACATACATTTGAAAGAGCTTGAGTTAATGAATGCTAATTATTCGAATTACCGCACGCACGCATCATGTCGAGTACGTGAAGGCCTTTTCTATGGAATTATTGTTGTAGTGTTGTGCTTGTTATCTTATCAGCTCAATGCCAATACCTTAAAACAATAAGTACAGAACTAAATTATTCAGCATAATTCAAGCTAAACGTGCTAAGAAAACAAATAAGAGACGCTTTTCAATTGTCAATGTCACATTTTTTATTTTTTTTGTTTGGTCTAGAAACCATTTTTTCAATCCTAGCATTGAAAACATTATATTAGTTCAATTTTTAAAAGAACATCATAGAGGTGCCTGTTTTAATATTGACAATCTGCATTGTTAAAAACTTTATTTATTCAGTTGCGTTTGTGCTGGCTTTGCTTTGGCATAGTTCTTTTTTCTAGGGCACTCAGTTGACTAACATAGTATATGGGGGGTTCGAAATCAATAATATAAATAACCAAATGAGGGTTTTAGAAAGCGAACCATCCCTTTACCCAACAATTCAAGACCCAAACAATCTTATTCAATCAGCTTTAAATGGGTGGGAAAGGTTTTTATTTAGCACTACACAGCACCATGCGTTTCCAATTACCAACTAGAGCTGCCTATCAATTATTGGCTATTTTCATTGCACTTTGCGCAGCGAATTCAATTAATTTCCATATTTCTTTTAAAGTAACTGTGTTGAGCCAATTTCTTTACACACTTTCTTTACACACTACGCGAACAAAAGAATGACAAATTTGCTTCAACAAAGTTGGCGGACTTGATAAAGCGTTTATTGAACTGAGATTGCGAAGAATTGAAAGTGAGAGATTAAGCTTAGCGTGTTGCTGCTGTTGATCTCTCAAAAAGCTCTTCAAAATAGGTGCTGCGCTTTAACATGCTTTATCAAGTGTAATTGGCAATGTGATAACGCTAAATTGTTTGCCTTTTGCATGAAACAGAAAAAAAAATTGTTCTGTGCCGTTGATGACGTCGTCGACGGGGAGCAACAGCATGCATGAGAATGCCCCATTGCCCTTTTTTCAGCTTACCTTTCCTGTTGTTGTTGTCAATATTGCCAAACTAATGGGATCGCTGGAAAAAGGGCGTTGGAACGTGTATGAGCCCGTGCGTATGTATAAATGTGTCACTCTGTGTACTTGACCAGCACTTGCACTTTGTAGTTGGCTCTGCTTCTTCTTTGTACGCTCGTTAATTGATTGCTGTAGCATGCACACACTTTTCACTGGGTTTTCGCCCAATATATTCCTTCAGATGTTGCAGTTGCAGCAATCTCTTTGTTAACAATTCCTTTTGCAATTTACACACAACCAACGAAATTTTCGTTTTCAGCTGTCAATGAACAACGGCGCTGCCTTGCGAGCTTCGGCCTCGTATCACACTCACACACACAATTGCTTTTGCTCTCTGATTCGCACTGGGCGATTTTCGCGTTTTCACCTATGTTGGCTGGTGCGTTGATGAAACAATAATTTAACACCGTGCCAGCTCCGATTCACCGTTTAATTTAATGGACCAATTGCGTGCAAAAGTTTTTGCATTGCAATTTCAGTCTCTTCATACACCGAAATACACTAAAATTTAGAGCCACGTCAATTTTTTGAAATGGATGGCACCACTATCAAATGTCAAACTGGCAGCGTTGCCACCATCTTAAAACTAAGTTCAAATGAACAAGCGCCTAGGCGCGTTACTCGCACATTTCAAAAAATAACTAAATTAATATATATATCGCGCTAAAAACAAATTTTGTTTGATATATTCGTATAATGGCATATTTAAATTCAAATCTGTACGGTATACAGATATTTGTAAAAATATAAGTTGATTTATTTTAGTCGCTGTTTGTAGTGAAAACCCGTTTCTTTTGTATATTTCAACTATTTTTAACAGTTTTAAAAGCGTAATGTTCTTTATTCGTTTCATTTTTTGTTAACTTTGCGTGAGAGTATTCGGAAGTTTACAAAGAAAAAATTGCTTTGCTTTGCCGTGTGGTTGTTGAAAATTGTCAACTTAATTTTATGCTTTATATTGTTTAATTTACTATTAATTGGTATTTGTTATTTAATATTTTTCATTTATTACTGTAAACGGACAATTCGTTGGAGTTTTGGCTGTGGGTTTTTGTAAGTAAAGCTTTCTTCTTTATTATTATTGTGACAATGGAATTGAAAATATATTTGTATAATACTAAAGTTGTTGTTAGTTTTTTTTGTTTTATTTGACAAAATCAAGTGTGCAGCTTAAAGTTTTGAAAACAGGAATTAATTATTATAGTATGTATCTATTAGATATCCTTTGTATTGTATTTCGTATATTAAGAGTCTTTTTTAAAAAATAGAATTTCTATGCTTAAATCTCTATCATTTTGTAATCTACAACTTTTTGATATTCATATCGCGTAATGTTTTAGTGTGTGTCTTGTGTGTGTATCTCTGTATTATTATGTGTGTGTATTGTTATAGGTGTTCTTTGTTTTGCAGTTTACTGCGATTGCCTTTGAAACACGCTTGCATTAATATTGTTGTTAATTTATAATAAATTTTGCTCTAGACGAGAACGTTGCATTAGAGACTATTAAAGTGTTTTGCTCTGTATTTATATATATATATATTTAAATGTTATATTGTATGTATTGCAGTTTATTTGATTCATTGTTTATCAACCATTGTTTTTATGTGCTAACGTTATGTCTTTCAACTATTGTTGCTTTCAACTGTCTACTTAATCTTGGCTTTTACTTTCTTTTTTTTACTGTACTTGTATATAAACTATTTACAATTAACCAACGGACACACAATGATGGATTCTGAATCGCTTATCTTATAATTCATTATACTCATAAAACATTTAGTTTCCTGCATTTGTTACGTTGTATCGTCGTCTGTGTTCGAGGCGTTTTGCGCACTTATGGAAATTATACATTTATAGTTGAGGCTCATTCTTGATATGAATCACACATATCACATATGGTACGACATATATTGATATATGTTGGCATTTGTTGTTATTATCCATTATTCATGCATTATCTTTTGGCCTCCTTTTCCTGCAAATACATGCGCTGACTCAGCGGCTTTGTGTATATCCAATTATCGCCAACGGGTTTAAAGTGCTACAAATAAATCAGAAATCTTTTCGTTAACTAACGTACACAAACATGGAATAATATTTGCATTACCTTATGCTCCCAAGCCAAATCGTATTCCTTGCGCACCTTGGCCTGTTCGCGCTGATGCTGTTCCACAACAAATTTGGCATTGGTGGCACGTTCAATATCATTAAATCTGTTCATCATAAAATAAAATAAAACAAGCAATTAGTTGCTTGCGCATAACAATAAAATGCAGTTAGAGTTATGGTTAATGAAATGATAATTTTACTTGAGTCCCGCCGTCACTTCCTTCCAAACACGTCGCGATTCATATTCATCCTGCTCAACGATTGGTCGAACTTGTTTCTTAAATATGGGTATGCGATTAACGTCGACGAATACTTCGGTTTTCTAGAAAATTCAAGATGTACGTCGTATTCATCATTTGAACGAACATTAAAACACACAAATACAACATCTACACAACAATATGTATAGGGAATTTCGAAACAAGAGCAAGCTATCAGTTTAGTATTGGATTTTGGTTTAATTTTCTAGATAAACAAAGTAAACACACACAGAGAAATGTGAGCCCAAACTATTTAAGAGAAAAGTACAATTATCGCAATAAACTATAATTGGAGCAGGTTAAAGATAGATTATAGATAGGTGTGGATAAGGTAGACAGTAAAGATAGATAGATAGATACATGGATATAGCGCTGCCAACTGTTGTTTGTTGCAGCGCACAGGTACATAAAGAATAGCCAAAATAACAGGTTTAAACTTTAACAAATACGTTTACAGAAATATATGGTTAATAAATACACAATTCTACATACACAAGAAATACAACTGAAGTTTAATGATGCATGCCACTTGCAAACTTACGTTCTTTTCATGCCATTTGGCCTCCATTAGGCCGCTCCACTCGCCAGCAATCGAAACAAATGGCTTCTTATCATTGGGTGAATAAATCTATGTCAAGAAATTCAGGATGTAAACAATGTGCTAACTTGCGTTTTAGTAGGAACTTACCTCTGCACTGACTTTGTTGCGCTTGCCGCCGTAAAAAGGCTTTGTGAGAAACTCCACGTTGGCATAGTAGCCAGTTTGCGGGCATTTTATTTCAACTGAGCCGCCCAACTCAATCCAAGGCACCGTTAATATAGACCTGTCAGGCCAAATGGTTTAATTATTTAGCTTTTTTATTGAGTTTAATAACATTTTTCTTACCTGCCATAACCATTGGGAAACGTTACAATATATTCCTCGCTGCGATCCACGAGTGTTACAACGCCCTCACCAATGTTGTGCACACCAATCGAAAGACCCAAGAATTTCGATTTAGTCCAAACGTGAGCGGTAAATGTAATTTTCTTATTATAATGTTCGGCATAAAAGGCTGAAACTGTGCACAAAATCGATTAATTAAGCTATTCAATGGTTGCGCATTTAATTGAGACCCACTTGGCGGATGATGCGACACTTGCTCTGCTAAGAATGTAAGCTGATCTCGCCGACACCAAGGCACAGGACCATCGTGCACCTCTTGTCCGTCTTCGGATTCATCTGGAAAATAGTTAAAAGATAACAATACACTAAGCTTAATTTGACGTTTGAAATCTCCCTTTACCTGGAAGATCCCAATGACATTGAAATACTTCGCCCAGTATGGGATTGTAGGGCTTTTTGGCCACCGCGCTTTTACGTCCGGCATGATAAGCACTTAAATACCAGCGGCAAACTTGCACAATACGATCACGAGGGTCATCCAGGTCCGATATTCTATAAAGGATTCAAATATGTCAGTTGAAATTTTAAAGTTATTGTACAAACTATAGTAAAACTTACTTAAGAAACAAATCGGGATGGGCAAAGTAATCGGCATACATTTCAAGCAGTGAACGCCGCTCCAATATAAATGTGGGCAGCACCACCTTAGTTAGATCCATACCGATCTTAACCTGCGACAACAGATGCGTTATCATTGAGCCGTGCGCCTCCATGCTGAGGTCCATTTCCTCCTCCTCCTCATACAGGGCATCATAATCAATGCCATTGTCATAGCTGGAAGAGCGTGAACTTGGCACCTTGCTTGACCCGGTCTCATCGATTTCTGGCAGCGTTACTGCTCCTGATGCTGTTCCTGCTGCTGATGCTGATCCTGTTGCTATTTTTGTGATTGTTGCTGCGGTTGTTGCTCCGCCGGACACATCGTCATAGCTGTCTGGCGGCTTTTCGTGCGTAAGCGATGTTTCAGCAAAGCCACGCGTGGCGCTGCAAAAGCAATTCAAAACTTGTTGATTAATATTCAACTAGAGTACATCCCTAATTTATGACTATGACTAATTGACAAAAAATTGTTAAGTTCTTTGGCATGATGTAAGCCTTGGCACGCGTTGTGTCTTACTCTTTCTCTCTCTTTCTCTCTCATATTTTGGCGCCACCCTCCATATGTCCCTTGGTTCATTTAAAGTTTATAAATACAACATATAAGTAGACTGGCAAAACATGCAATACACACGCACACACACTTGCATAAAGTGGTGCTTACCTGATACTAACGCGACGTACCCACTTCTTAAACATGGCAACACTGGCGATGCTGTCAGAGATGCGCTTACAAATGCAATTACAACTGCACGCAAGTCTTTAAAACGGCGAGTGCAAACTTTTGTTTTGCATACTTTGCGGCGCTAGATGTGCGCAACACATTAAATGGATTCCACATACACACAACTGCACCCGATGAACCAAGGAAACGCAGTTACACACAGAGCAGAAAAAAAAAACAAAGACCTTTGCCAATATCGCCGAAATTGAAGTAGTTGTACACTATGTACACATATCTTCGGCGATTGGAAAAAAAAACCAAAAGAAAACAAACAAAGAAAGGCGCACAGTCAACAGTCAGCGAGGAGCGCAATTACATACTGACAGGACTAAGCTCGTAAATCGTGCGACGTCCCCGAAGTCCTGAGCTGTGGACGAAAGAACAGTTCGTCAGCTGTGACGTGGTGGCGTTGCCAAATCGGCATAAGGCTAATACTTGGCGAAAATTGCATATATTATTCACAGGCGACTGACCAAATAAAAACTACGTACATTCGCATGTTCGGTGTGTGTGTGTGTATGATTCCTTTACTGCAAGGTGCATTAACGTGGGCCAAGCGCATGCGCTTCTAAAATACAACGGAGAGAGCAGTTTACACAACTATACACATATGACCGTTTGTGCAATTGTACGCATTGAGTTAACCGGCATTCGTTCACATTGCAACCCTAGCAACCCCAAGGAGATATCTATTTGTTCTTTATCTATTGCACTGGTACCTGAATTTTTTTTTTTTTTTGTGCTTGACTTACCAACCAATTGGTGAGCTGCCCACGCTGGTAAACGGATCATCATATGCATCATAGAAGTCCTCTTCACCTTCACTGCTCGAATAAGAGGTTTCAGGTACAATGAGACCCAACGGTGCTGTTGTTGCTGCAATTAAACGAAAAATAAGAAAATCAATTGCATATCACCGTTATTTCAATTGCCAACTTGGCCCTGTATATACGTATGTGACCTCTACTACATGTTATGACATACGTTATTTTGTATTATTCGTGCTATGAATACACATTATACATATATTTATATACATTCTAGCAACTTTTATACTCTACACTAGAATAAGAGAATACATTTCTTTGCATATTCACATATTAATCAGACAAAATGCAAAGACGGATACCGAACACAGATAGAGCTATACCCTTAAAGAATAAAATATTTCTTAAGACAATGATAATATTTAATGCTAAACAAGTAAGAAGGCTCTAGTCGAGAAATCCCGACTAGACGATACCCTGATCCCTATACTTTACGCGTACAGTCAGTGCTTGCAAGTATGTGTGCGTGTGTGTACGCACATAATGCATACTGCATACTCAACTTCAAGGTTCCATATCTCCGGTGTTTCTTAACCGATTTTAATAAAAATTTCACAGATTGTCATTAATTAATGTTGTTGTGCTTAATGTTTCAAACGGCGTCTCAACATTTTCCATATTCAAGATTTTGTTGTTATCGATCCCATGTGTATATCGGAAACGGGAAGAGTTATCGAAAATGGGAAACAAACTTGTACTGCCTAGGGATTAGGCGAGCTTAAGTTCTAAATCTGGAGTCTCTAGCTCTTATAGTCTCTGAGATCGACGCGTTCATACATAAAGACAGACTGGCGGACGGACGGACATGGCTATATCGACTCGGCTGTTGATGCTTATCAAGAATATATATATTTTACGGGGTCGGAGATGCTTCCTTCTGCCTGTTACATACTTTTGCATAAAACCATTATACCCTTTTTTCCCATTTTTAATGGGATCAGGGTATAAAAATTGTACCCCCAAGTTCCTGCTTTTAAAAAACTCAATCAGTCAACCTTATGGCAAAGTGAATATACCCTTAATGATGTTTTAAAAACAAATGGGACAAATCAAATGAACAAGCCGAAAAAATGTGACCGGCCAAATACTATTTACATTTGAATAGACATTTACCATTTTCCGTTGCTGAATCGTCGTCATCGTCGCCAACCAATAGTTCGTTCTTGTTGACCTCGTTTGCCTTGCCGCTGCCCGCAGATGCAGCGATGCCCGCTGCTGTTGTTGCTGCCATCATGCCTGTTGTTGTTGCTGTTGTGGTGGGGCCATTGTAAATGCCGTTGATGGGGTGCGCCATATTTTTGGCAATTTGTAAACTTACAATCGAGTGTTTTATATGATCCAACATGGCCTGCAAAATGCAAGAGAGCCAAACAGCAAAATTAGACGCCAATTGCAAAAAACAAAACACAAACAAAATAAATAAATACAAAGACCAGCACGAAATGGTGTCAAGACCTCGATTAAATAACCATGCCGGATAGACTGCCCCAATGTGCTCCGCCTGCCCGGACGGACACGTGCTTATTTATTTTGTTCCGAAATACAGTTTGCCTCAAAGTTTGCCAGTGAAATGAGCAGCTGGTTTATGTCTGCAGCTGGCGCGAGCTGCCAAAGTTCTCATGCCTCCTCTTGCATATCTAATAATACGCCCCAGGCTAACCCTGAACTTGCATTGAAAATCAATAATTCATCTGATTTAAGGTTGCTCTAGGCAAACATTGACAAAACTGACTAAATTTCAAATTAAGTTAAGTTAACCACTTTCGAAATGGATGATGAGCCGCTTGACCCTATGGAGCATAGCATTGATGAGATACGCGAACAGTTTGAACGCTATAAGCAGCGATGTGAGGAAGAGCTTGTTCGCAGTAATAAGCGCATAGAGGAACTTTGCCTTATACATTTGAAAGATTTGCAAGAGGGTTTGCGTCAGTTAGCGATTAGTGGCATCCCGGATGATAAAGATGACATTGAGGTATTGCAACCAGAAAAAAATAATTTAAGTGGCGATGGAGATGGAGAAGATGTATCGCAGCTAAAGAAGCAACAACAAGTGGAGGAGGAGCACATGCTGGTTATAAGCTGTGGCTCTAGTGAGTGCTTGTTTGATGGCTGTCATCGACGTGTTGATAGCCAGTTGCTATTGCTGCACTATCTGTACGATCATGATAATGAATTTGCAGCCGGCAATCGATGCCACCAGGTGCGCGAGGGAGAGCGTGCTAAGCTGTGCTTTGAGCCTCGTAGCTGTCAGTTTAAACAGAATCAAGTTATCGGATTGCTCGCCTATGCGGGCACGTTGTTGCAACAGCATAAGCAGCTGCTCTCGCCAGCGTCCTCGTCAGGCATCGTATACAATAGTTTTCTGCCCAAGCAACATACGCATCTGAAGAGCGATGTGCCTGTCGTGGTGCTCATTTGCAAGACAACAGCAATTGTGCGTAAGCACAAGAAGCAAGCCCATCGTGTTACCAATCCCGAAGATCAAGTGTTTGTCATCTGGCTAGTGACGCCGAACGATCAGCTGCAACTAAATGCCACAATGTGCCTGTGCGGACGTGATGCAGCCATCCAGGCAAGTACTATTGTTGCTGTGCGTCAAGTGCGTCAGAGTCAGGATACTTGTCGTTTTATGCCCGTGGATGCCAACTATTGGCGTCTATCGTTTGGCGAGATGCAAAAGATATCGAATAACTTTCGGGATGAGTTGTATCTGGAGGTGAGCTTCACCCAGCCGAACGACAAGTAAAGCAGCGTTTAATTTTTATGAATAAAATTGACTGTTATACTCACACTTGCGTTATCCTGTAACGCCTTGCACTTGGCCTGCTCCGTTGCGTCACTTAGCTCAGCGATACGTTTGTCCAACGACTGTTTGGGCAAAGTTGAGATTTATGTAATAGTTAACTATAAGCCATAAGTTGAACAAACACTCACATTGCTTTGCTCTATCATTAGCTGCAGATAGGCATCCGCTTCGGAGACACGTCGCGCGACGAGCTCCAAGTGATTGGCCCGTTTGCCGCCACTTGACTCCTTCGTATAGCCACCGGTAAGGTAAAATGCACTTTGACTATCCCAGAGACGCGAACGATTCGCGTGCCGTCGTATTGTGTCCTCCAGACGTCGCACCCATTGCTCACGCTCATCGCCATGCCGCGCCTGCACATATGTATGTATATCGAGTGGTTTGGTAGTTTGGGGTGGTTTGGGTTGTTGGGTGGTTCGTTTCGTTTGCCAAGTTTTATCGTTATAAAGTTAAACAGCGGCGCCAAAGCAGAGAAACAGAAACAATATACAAAATCAGTAAAATGTTTCGAAAAAAAAAATAAAACAAACAGTTAAAACACAATGTGGAATCATTATGTTCGGATGGCCGAAGACCTAATACCCTTGCATTCATAATAATATATTCTTTGGATTAAGTTTTTTGTAATGACGCTGAACGCTTTTGTAATCGAAATTATTTGCATGTTCTGTTTAAGGGTGCATTGTAACATTGTTACACGTTTTGTGCGTATTTAATTATAACCATACTGAAAGTGTATGCTAAATATATGTGTTTGCATAAATTACGATCAGTGCGTATTGGATTTTAAGCACAAAAGTGTGACTTAAGGGTTCAAAAGTTTTGTCGTCAGCATAAAAAATTAATTAGTACAAAAGAATTTTTTTCGAAATGGTAAATTCCGTATACCGCATAAGTATTTTTATACCCTGATCCCATTAAAAATGGGAAAAAAGGGGACAATGGTTTTGTGCAAAAGTATAACAGGCAGAAGGAAGCTTCTCCGTCCGTCCGTATGTATGAGCCAACCGATCTCAGAGACTATAAAAGCTAGAGACTCCAGATTTGGAACTTAACTTGCCTAATCCCTAGGCAGTACAAGTTTGTTTTCGATTTTCGATAACTCATTCCGTTTTCGATATACACATGGGATCGATAACAACAAAATATTGAATTTGGAAAACTTTGAGACGGCGTTTGATATACTTAACAAAATAATAACAATCTGTGAAAATTTTATTAAAATCGGTTAAGAAACACCTTAGATATGGGACATTGAAGTTGTGTATGCAGTATGCGCGTACACACATACACACATACTTGCAAGCACTGACTGTACGCGTAAAGTATAGGGATCAGCGTATCGTCTAGTCGGGATTTCTCGACTAGAGCCTTCTTACTTGTTTTAGATTACAAAGATGAAGATGATTGAAGCCAAATCGTTTAATCTTGATACAAAACGGACTTTAAAAAAATTCTTCTATATACTTGCCTGAAAGTGAAAGGTTTTGTGATCCACAGTAATGGTAAATGTATTCTCCTCCTGATCATCAATGCCAATAAGGGCATCCTTTAAGCGGACACAGCCACGTCGCACGCCCTTCATCATCTTTTCTTTGGACTGAAAATAAATTTTAAAAAATTGATAAAACCAACTACGCAAATAGGAATGCGTGTGTTTTTTTCTGTGACGTGCTAAGCAGACAATCAAATTTCAAATGAGTTTATTTTTGCATAAATTAATGCAGTTCGATTAAACTCAATGCGAACATTGGCCATAGCTCACACATCAACGATAAGTCGGTCGCGTTGGAACGCAAAGTTTTGGCTTTCCTAAAATCCGTACCCAAAAACCTACTTTGTAAAAATTTTTATAGTAAGCAGGACTATCTTAGGAACAAATCAATATGGACATGGATATAAGTGAAACAAGTGAGAGATTGAAACATTTTCATGAGTCCTGTTTTTCTCAATCCTTTTGTAATATTTTATTTTTTTGAATTGCATTTAGAATTTAAGATCACTCATCCAGAGATTATGGCGTCTCCTTGGTTTATGGTAACTGTTCTTGGATTATATTTTTATTTTGTAACCGAAGTGGGACCCAAGTAAGTATAAAACTGAATCGCTAGGGAATTTGATTTATTCCAAGTACAAAACTCTTTGTACATACAAAAAATTACCAATTCAATTGACTTATTTTCGTGTTGCTAGGTGCTTAAAAAAACACAACGTATAAAATTGATATTTTGCACTTTTTTTTTTTTTTTTAAGTATTATGCTATTCCGTAAGCCGTATGTACTGAAAAAGCTGATCATAGTCCACAATATTGTGCAGGTCGTTTCATGCATATATGTTGTCTTTGAGGTATGAATAAAAATCAAATAGTAATGCACATTTTGAATTATTGAAAATCCTGTTTATGTTACAGATTCTCCAAATTACTGAGAACAATATTATATTCTTTTGGAAATGCAGCATTTTGGAGGAGACACCGACGCGCTCAAAGCGTCATTTTAGTTTGGCATATTTCCTCTTCTGGCTTAAGCTCTCGGAGCTAATAGAAACAGTGATATTTGTACTACGCCAAAAGCAAAATCAAGTCACCAAATTGCACGTGTTTCATCACATAACCACATTAACGCTCATCTTTATGCTAATTAATTACAATGACAAAAGCGGTATGTACTTGTTATTATTATTGTAAATTTTGTGGAATATTTATATTCTTTTTCGTTTACAGGCTTTGATGCACTATTTCCCATATTTATTAACTCCGTCGTACATATCATTATGTATTCATATTATCTAATTGCCGCTGTCGCTGATAGGAGAACTGTGCGTGCTCTAATGCCAGTGAAAAAGTCGATTACTATGCTGCAAATGGTGCAGTTTACGTTGATATTAATCCATGCAGCTAATGTGTCGTTCTCTTGCGGTGTAGATCCGAGGGTATTCATTTATTTTATAATTGTAATTGTGTTAATGTTTTATGGATTCTACGATTTCTATACTAAATCCTATAATGATCCTAAGCGCAGTAAAACTACTTTAAACTAAAGTCTTTAAATCTGTCAGAACAAAACAAAGAAACAATACCACAATTTGCAAGCGTCCACTTTATGTATACCTTTACATACATACAAATGTACTATGAAAAATAAACATTTATACATATGTGTTGCAATTTGATTAATTGTCGGCCTATGGTTGAAGCGATGCTGATTGCTTTTGCCTGGCAGATAAGATAACAGTTAACGCTGCACCAGTTCAAGTAGATAAAAATAACCGTTTTCCATCACTTGTCAGGGACACACACGCACACACAGAGTGAGTAGTGTTGATTACTTACCGTATAGTAAGATAGCAGACCTGCATTCTCGTCCAGGACAAAGAAGCGATACTGCCAGCCTTTCATCACATTTGTCCATTTGCTCAGTGTTCCCTCCAATGTGCCCGCTGAGGCTGAGGCCATGATTTAGCGATGGAGCTGCTATTGCTGCGGCTGTTTCTACTGATACTTTGTTTGGTGGTGCTGTTGGTGCAGGCGCCGTTGTCAGCTGATCTCCTTGACTGCCGTTTGAACTGGTTGTAAGGGGGATGGGATGTGGTGTTTGTGTGTGGTGACGCAACAGTCCTCCGCGCTCGTACAATCCAATCTTTAATACGCTCCTAGCAGGGCTTGAAAAACAAAGCATTTATTGTTATGCCGTGCTTATGCCTGCTTATTAATGGTTCGCTTGCTATCTCGCTCAATAGAGCGAGTGCGGTAATAATAGAGTTGTCAACATACATGCGGGCATTAGGTGTTTTTTATTTTATGAAAGCGGTAACACTTATATTTTGTGTACATTAAAACTATTGGCGGGCAACCTTAATTTATCGGAAATTATTTTTTTCTGGCGGTAATATTTCATTTAATCTCTATTGGTTGAATTACAGATTTTGCAAATCACATTGGGATTTAGAGAAAAATGAAAGAAAAACATTTTTTTTGGGTTTCAGTATGTTTTTCTTCTTATCCTAACAATGTAGAATCATCTATAAGGTCTTAAATTAAAGCTTTATAAGCGTACACTAAAAAACCCATATCATCATCAAAAATATAAACCGCGCATTTTTTTAGAGAGCGGTTTGTAAGTTGGTTATTTTTTTTTTTTTTGTAATTTTAATAATATTTAATACATGATCTTTATTGAAAAATTTTATTGCGTAATGCTAGGAATGGATGATGGGCTTAGATTGTTATGCTGTAACGAAAATTAACAAATTCGAATGGTGTTTTTGCCCATAACAACTATGGCGCCTTCATCTTGAACCTCTTTGAGAGCATCCTCAAACTGTTCACGAGTAATAAGCTATAATAATAGACAAATTGGTTTAAATAAAATAAATATAAAAAAACAAAACAAAAACTTACAATTTGAGAGCCCTCCTTGATCTCCTTAAAAAGTTTCTGGTATGGCACCGTGGGTACCTTGCCCTTCTTTTTGAGATTTTCTTTGATGGCAGCCACCAGATCGGCGCGTTTTTTGCGAGCAGCTGTGGACAAACCGGTGGTCAAAATGCCAACATCGATTTTACCCGAAAGCGGATCTGTAGCCGACTGCTTCAGAGCTTCTCGATGTAGACGCCAAGCTTCCTCAACATCCTGCAGCTCAACCGCATTGCTGAGTCGCACCTTGGCATGTGCCTCCGAAAGACGTATAAGGCTTTCCAGCTGACGCGGATAAGCCGAGATTTGTCCACGACCAGCGCCCACCTTGCGCATATCCACGTACGCCTGAATCAGGCGTTGTTGAGCCTCATCCGACAGTGTCGGGGAAAGATGCTCCCGAGCATAGGCAATGTAGTCACGCAACACGCTCATATCCTAAAAGGCAAACAGAATAATGGGTGTAAGTTTACACGTTCAATAAATTTGTAATCCATTATATCTTACAAACATAGTGTCTTCCTCTTCGTGGCGTGTCACATAGTATAGGGATACCAAATGGCTGGCCAAACGCTTATCGAAAACTTCATCCTGTGGATCTAGAACCAGGAAAATCAAATCAAAACGCGACAACAGCGTATGTGGCAACTGTACATTGTCGATAATATTTTTGCGCTTATTCCATTGCGACTCGGCGGGATTGGCTGCTGCCAGTATGGAAGTGCGAGCATTCAGTTGGCAAATGATGCCTGCTTTGGCAATGCTGAGAGTCTGCTGCTCCATTACCTCGTGCAGAACACTGCGCGTAGAGTCGTTCATTTTGTCAAACTCATCAATGCAGCAGACGCCATTATCTGCCAGCACAAGAGCGCCACTAAAAAACCAAATATAAACATTTGTGATATGGTCCGAAAGATTTTGAGAAATTAAATTACTTACGTTTGCAAGACTAGTTGACGTGTCTCTGGATCCTTAGTCACATAGGCGGTCAAACCTACAGCGGATGAGCCACGGCCTGAAGTGTACTGCGAACGTGGCACTAAATTGTAGACGTATTGCAGCATTTGTGATTTGGATGTGCCGGGATCACCGCAAAGCAACAGATGAATCTCAGATCTAAAGTGTTGGCGACCTAGAGCAGCATGTTTCTTTTTAGTGCCACCAAAGAGTTGCAATAAAATACCCTTTTTTATGTCATCATTTTCATAAATCGAGGGCGCAATGGCACGTGCCAGGCGATCATAAATATCGGGCTTCTTCGACAGCAACTGCAGCAGCTCAATGCGTTCCGGTGGAAAAATGTGATCCTTGCTGCAAATGCAAATAAAACACAATAAGAGTTTAATAGGTATAGACTAGAAATTATTGCTTACCCCTCTTCCTCCTCGTATAGTCGCTTGTTATCTACCTTACGGAAGTGGACCACATCGATATGCGTCTTATACACACTCTTTACATTTAATCCCTTGCCCCTAAAAGGCGTGGCACGATAGATGCCAGTGACAGTAATGCGATCACCTGGCTGCACTTTGTCCACAAGATCATTATGGGCATACAACAGAACATTGTGTGGCGTCTGGCCAGCGGCCATGTCATCCGGTGACTCCTGCAGCTTGATAAGCTGTTTGTCCGAAAACTCACTACGATTGTGTATGATGCGGAAGCAATGATTAGTGTTACAGTTGGTGCACAGCGTTGGTTGCGAAATACGGCCGCGATCCACTTCGACGGTGGTGCAGAAGGAGCAGATGTTGCACATAAAGAACGCTTCGCGCATTTCGGGAATGACGTTCGATGAGCGAATTACCATGCCACTTATGCTGATTAGCTGATCCATGTCTTCAGGATTTAAGGAGCGCATGTTACGCGTCTTGTCAGCATTGAATGGGCGCACTTGAATCTGATGCTCGAGCAAAGCGGCTGGATAACGCTCAAAGAACATCTCATTAATGGCCATATCGAAGCCGGGAATTACTTCCTGTGGGTAGCATATCAACTGACGATACAAATCCTGATCGAAGGTTTTCAAATGCGCACAATTGAGATTTAAATAGGGCTCCTCTAATGTGTGAATCTCTTCCAGCTTTTGCAAATACAATGGCTGATTAACATCGATGTTTTCAGATATCTCATCCTGTTCAGCACTTGGATCGATAAAGCGCATAATAAATGACTTGAATTTGGACTTGCACTGGCTTACAACCACATTGGTGCCCCAAACAACCAGCTGCGGTGCTTGTGAGGATTCGGACACAGGATCCGTCTCTGAACCTTTTTCAGCAATAGGTTCTAGCTGTACGGAGTAGGTTAGTAAAGAGTTCAAGCGTTATAATTAATTTAGATACGTACGCCTGAGGTGCCTCCAATGGCCACTTGACGGATGCGCTTATCCGTGCGAATATCGGGGCGCGCACGCAATGGAGTTCCACGTATGCCCGAACGCGGTGTGCGTATAGAACCCATTGAACTGGGAGTGCCATAGTTAAGAGGCGAACTTAAATCAATCTCACTCATGCCACCAAGACCGCGCGCAGGACTTGTGGCGGGCAGACTAATATTTGCCGGCGACGTGGGCGGCAGACTAACGTTATCGGAGGGCCTAACAGGCAGCCGGCCGGGTCCCATACGCATTGGCGTATCCACATCCTGCGCAGTAATTCCTTCTTGCAAACATGTATATTATTATTTTGTTAGCCCAATCTCAATGATATAACATACCTCTTGTGGGCGTGCGCGCTCCTTGTTTTGGTGTTACAGAACCGACATAAGGTGAACGAGCGGGGCTTGACATGTTTTGTGCGTATAATCAATCCGTTTTCTTTTTTTTACGCCAAACTGCAGCAATTGTATATTGTTGTAGAGTGAATAGACAACGCGCTGTTCTTTTTTGCGCGGGAAATATTGACAGTTGCAGCTGCACACAGACGTGCAGTGCTGGTAAATGGTTGCCGAGACAAATACAGTGCTGTAAATCGTATAGCCTTTCTTGCCGCGAAAGCCTCAAATTCGAATTATGTGAAAAATAATACGATCAAATTACCATTCGTTAATCATTATAAACATTTTAAAACATATAAACAGTCATCCTGTAATAAATGCATCTGCATTTGCCTCACTGCTCATTTTGGCCAAAACTTTGCTATGCTGTGACAACCCTGCTCTCTTGGCAACACAACATTCTACGTCAGTCAAATCAGTTTAGAGACGGCGACGAGGCGAACTGTTTTTGTTATTTAGGTGTCTTCAAAATTACCAATGTTGCAAAAATTTATGTTTAATTAGTTTAAATTCAATATATAAAGTAAAATTTCAATTTCTCGAAAATGACACTCTAAATTCAAAAAAAAGAAGTATAATAATAAAAAAAAAGAAAAACGACAAGTCAGATCAAACAACTCCAACAACAACAAAAAGGGCAAAAAAGGGTTTAACCCAAATTCAATTGAAATTGAAAAGGCAAAACTAACGAGTTTTATGCGCATATCAAACTCATCACTGCTGGTGTTTGGAGTAGCGGTGGGGCGCATTAAGTAAGATAGAGCTGTACTTGGATTACTTGGGAAGCAAAAAATCACGCTGTAATCATGTCAAGCGAGGAGATGTTATACGCAAAGGTACATTACACATATTATATATTGATGCCCCACAAGTGCATTGTTGGCAATTGCTGTGCGCTGTCGCCGTCGTCGACCAATAGTGTTAAGAATGGGGGTCTTATAAAAACGCATACATAATAACAATAACAACGTGCACTCTGTGTGTTTATGTATGTATGTGTGTGTGTGTGTTTGTGCGCCAATTTCGTTTTGCATGTCTTTGATTTCTCACAAGCAGTCCAGAGGCTTGGCTATTGATGTCATGGCAAAGTCATGGTGCATTTTTAACGGGGACCCGCTACATACATATTAGAAATGAATCACTTTCTTATCAAAACTTTCGCGCTGATAAGCGTGTCGCTTTTTTTTGTCTTGTTTGCGTTGGCTTCAATTAGATGTCATGTTTCTATATATAAGCGTATGTATTTATATTTACGTGTATGTGAATGTGCTTTGCGGCTTACGACAAGCGCCGAGCTTTATGCGGCTCAAGCTGCTTTCCCATTCGTACACACAAACGTAGCCAACTTGTCGCAGGTCATGTTTATAAATTTCATTAACAACTTGTTTTATTCTTGTATGTGATTCATAGGGTTCCAGGATTTGGATACCCCATGCGGAAGAGGTGTGGGAGAGCGCCACATTGGAGGACAGCTATCGCAAGGGTGCAGGCTTTTTGAAAATCCAAACCGAATCGGGTGCCTTCAAAGAGATTAAACTAAAGCAAGATGGCAGTGATTTGCCGCCGCTGCGTAATCCTGCCATTCTAGTGGGTCAAAACGATTTGACCACCTTGTCGTATCTACACGAACCGGGAGTACTTTATAATCTTCGCGTTCGATTCTGTGAACGTCAAATTATTTACACCTATTGCGGCATTATACTGGTGGCCTTCAATCCCTATGCGGATCTACCGCTTTATGGGCCAAACATTATACGCGCGTACCGCGGCCATGCCATGGGCGATCTGGAGCCGCATATCTTCGCGCTCTCGGAGGAGGCCTATACAAAACTGGAGCGGGAGAATTGTAATCTAAGCATCATTGTTAGCGGTGAATCGGGCGCGGGCAAAACCGTTTCGGCAAAGTATGCGATGCGTTATTTTGCTGCCGTTGGCGGATCCGAGTCTGAGACACAGGTCGAGCGCAAGGTGCTGGCATCTTCGCCGATCATGGAGGCCTTTGGCAATGCCAAGACCACACGCAACGACAACAGCTCGCGTTTCGGCAAGTTCACAAAGCTGCTATTCACCAACCAAATGGGCGTGATGTACCTGCAAGGTGCTACAATGCACACATATCTGTTGGAGAAGTCTCGTGTCGTCTACCAGGCGCAAGGAGAACGTAACTATCACATTTTCTATCAGTTGTGCGCGGCGCGTGCCAAATATCCTGAACTAGTGCTCGGTAAATATTTTAGCTATAAAAAAAAACGTAAGAATCTTGACCAGTATACATTTTGGTGGTGCACTTGCAGATCATCAGGATAGCTATCAGTTTTTGAACATGGGTGGCGCATCCGATATTGAACGTGTCTCCGACTCGGATCAGTTCAACGAAACAGTGCAGGCAATGACTGTTTTGGGTTTTTCCATACAGCAAATTGCGGATATTGTTAAGATACTTGCTGGCATTCTGCATTTGGGCAACGTTGAGGTGTCCAAAAAGTACAAGGATGGCAGCGATGAAGAAGACACCGATTCTTGTGATATATTTGTAAATGAAATACAATTGCAATCGACTTGATTGTTCACCTAAGTATCTATTTACTTTCAGCAAAATGATTTGCATCTGCAAGTTACTGGAGATCTGTTGAAGATCAATGCTGATGATTTGCGACGCTGGCTATTGATGCGTAAGATAGAGTCGGTTAATGAATATGTACTGATACCTAACAATATCGAGATGGCAATGGCCGCTCGCGATGCCTTGGCCAAGCATATCTATGCGAAACTTTTTCAGTATATTGTTGGTGTACTGAATAAGAGTCTGTATAATGGTAGCAAACAGTGCAGCTTCATTGGCGTGCTCGATATCTACGGCTTCGAAACGTTCGAGGTGAACTCGTTTGAACAGTTTTGCATAAACTATGCGAACGAAAAGCTCCAGCAGCAATTCAATCAGCACGTTTTCAAGCTTGAACAAGAGGAGTACCTCAAGGAAGGAATCACTTGGACCATGATCGATTTCTATGACAATCAGCCCTGCATTGATCTAATTGAGACCCGCCTTGGTGTGCTCGATCTGCTCGACGAAGAGTGCAGAGTTAGTAACAACCAATTTGTAATTGTTATCCTATTGTTTATCCTAATGTTTGTTTGTTTTGTAGATGCCAAAGGGTTCCGATGAGAACTGGGCTGGCAAACTAATTGAAAAGTGTTCCAAATATCCGCATTTTGAAAAACCACGATTTGGCACCACAAGTGAGTACAGTGCACATATTATTCAAATAGTGATTTAACGTTTGTTTATTTTAGGTTTCTTTATTAAACACTTTTCGGACACGGTGGAGTATGATGTAAATGGATTTTTGGATAAGAATCGCGACACGGTCTCGAAGGAGTTGACCAATGTGATGGCACAGTCCAATATGTTGCTATGCAAACAAGTAATGATCCTCGAAGAGGTAGACACACTCAGCACGGATGCCAATAAGAATACGACAACGTTAGGTGGTCGCGTCGTGATTAGCGCGAATCGTAAACAGGTTTGTGAGCAGTCTTACCAACTGCTACTTAGTTGAGCTCCTTGTGTAATATTTGTATTGCTAATTTGTATTTTCATACGCTTGTCCACCATTTACTGTTCACTGTTCACTGTCCAATGTCCAATGTTTACATCGCCAATCTGGATGCTACAGCAACTCAATGAAACGCGTCGAAGAGTTAGTTTCCTTATATCTTCTAATGAATTTTTCTTTATGTTTATTTTTTCCTACTGTGCATTATATATTTGATGTTGCATTGCTTTTATTTGCCTTAGGTTGTGCCATCGAAACAGCACAAGAAAACTGTCGGCTCACAGTTCCAGGAGAGTTTGGCTTCTTTAATCTCAACGTTGCATGCAACCACACCGCATTATGTGCGGTGTATTAAAGTAAATAAATATAAAGCTAATTTAAAAGTAGAAGAATCATTAAACAATATTTTTTCTTTTTAGCCCAATGATGACAAGATCGCTTTTAAGTGGGAAACGGCCAAGATTATTCAGCAGTTGCGCGCATGTGGCGTACTGGAGACTGTACGCATTTCTGCGGCTGGTTTTCCATCACGCTGGCAATACCACGATTTCTATATGCGATATCAATTGTTAGCGCATCGCAATCAAGTCGACAAGAACGACATGAAGCAATCCTGCCGCAATATTGTAGTCAAGTGGATACCGGACGAGGACAAGTATCGTTTTGGCAATACGCAGATCTTCTTTAGAGCCGGACAGGTCGCTTTTCTGGAGCAGGTACGCGCCAATCTTCGCAAGAAGTACATCACCATTGTGCAGTCGGTGGTGCGACGCTTTATCAAGCGCCGCCACTATCTGAAACTTCAGGCCATCTTCTATGGCATACAGCGGTATGCACGCGGCTATTTGGCTCGAATGCGTGCCCAGAAATTACGAGAAGCACGCGCCGCTTTAATCCTGTCCAAGTATGCACGCGGCTGGGTATGTCGGCGTCGTTATTTACGCTTGTGCCACTCGGTTGCTGGCATACAGCAATATGCGCGTGGCATGCTAGCGCGCAATAGATTCTTTGCCATGCGAGATCACTATCGGGCCGTGCAGATACAGCGCTTTGTGCGCGGTGTCCTGGCACGCCGCGCCTACCAAAAGCACCGACGTAGTATCATCATTTGTCAGGCGGCTGTGCGAAGGTTTTTGGCGCGTCGCAAGTTCAGGCGTATGAAGGCGGAGGCTAAGACCATAACGCATATGACGAACAAGTATATGGGCCTGGAAAACAAGATCATTTCGATGCAGCAGCGTATTGATGAGCTAAATCGGGACAACAGCAATCTAAAGCATAAGACCAGCGAGATAAGCGTCTTGAAGTAAGTATTTATGTGTAGTAAACGTTTATATGTTTCATTAACGTTTTCTTGTGATTCGTAGAATGAAACTAGAAATGAAAAAAAGCGTGGAGCAAGAGTTCAAGATAATGAAAGCCGCCTGTGTGGATAAGGATAAATTGATTCAAGCCCTTAACAAGCAATTAGAATCAGAGCGCGATGAAAAAATGCAACTGCTTGAGGAGAATGGACACACGCAAGAGATTTGGGCCCAACAGAAGCAGCAGTGGGGCATGGAAAATGAGGAGCTGCGCATGCAAGTCGACTCTATGATTGAAATGGCAAAAAGTGCTGAGGGCAATCAGCGCGACCGGGAGGAGCGCATGCTAGCCGAAATTGAAACAAAGGAACTGAATGAAGCGTATCAGCGTGCCATCAAGGACAAGGAGGTAATTGAGAACGAGAACTATTCACTTAAGGAGGAACTGAGCCGCTTTCAGCAACAACAGCATAATGGCATTGGCGGCTATGGCATGCGTCATACACGCTCTGCCAGCAATGCCTCCAGTCAGAACGAGGATGACATTGGCTACGGTTCTGCAAGAAATACCCTGGACATTAACAGGTCGCCGGATTTGATGAGCAAGAACGGTAATTTCGATGTGATGGCATTACCTTCGATTTAAACCAAAATGTAATTGTGCTTGTTTTCCATTAGATTCATTTTTTGATAGCACTAGCATTGTTGTGAAGCTGCGCTCCATACTCGAGGAGGAGAAGCAAAAGCACAGGAGCCTGCAGGAACAGTATGTCAAGTTAGCAAGTCGCAATAAGCCCACTGAGGACTCATTCCGGTAAGCATCAAGCATTTAGGCAACTTTTTATCAAATATTATTTGAAACACACCAAAAAACGCAAACAGTTAGCGGTAGTCTAATTACAATTATGTATATTATGTATATTATTTGCCACACACACTTGCTAAACAGCGTCTCCGAGCTTGAGGTAGAGAACGAGAAGCTACGCAGCGACTACGATCAGCTGCGCACGAGCATTAAGCACGGTGTTGAGATCAACGAGCTCAATGGTAACAATCGTAATTGGGACATTCTTATGCAGTTGTAACATTTACTGCCTCCATTTCTTTCCCTTCCCTCTTTCCCTTTGGTGTATGCATTTTAGCACAACATGCCGCACTGCAGGAGGAGGTGCGTAGACGTCGCGAGGAATGCATTCAATTAAAAGCGGTCCTATTGCAACAAAGCCAATCGCTGCGCTCCATTGAGCCAGAGAGTTTAGTTGCCAGCAATGTGCACGAGCTAATGGAGGCATTTCAATCACAGAAGCTGGTCAACAGGCAACTGGAGTCGGAGTTAAAGGCAATTACTGACGAGCACAACAGCAAGTTGATAGAAATGACACAGTCTATCGAGAGGCTCAATGGTGAGAAGGACGAAATGCAAGAGGTGCTCTTCAAGAGCATCGATGAGTTCGATCAGGCTAGTGTGGACACTCTTAAACAGAATGATCGCTATTTGCGACTGGAGCTAAAGAAGGCCATAACACAATATCTGCTGGTTCAGGATGAGCTCAAGCTAGCCAATGCCAAACTTAAGGCCTACAGGCAGGATGGCGGCAAGCTGGAGCACAAGCTGGAGGAGGAAATGATACGCAACAAGGGCAACAGCAACAGCAACGATGTGGGAGCCAATGTAACCAAACAAAAGTCTCAAAATCCGCTAGGTTTGATGAAGTTCCACAACAGTGATCTGGATAAAATCTTGCAACGTCTGCTAAGCAGCCTAACACCGCGCACTGTGGTCGGTCTACTGCCCGGCTTTCCAGCCTATCTCATCTTTATGTGCATACGGTAAGAGATAAAAAAAATGATGAAAGTAATACATTTACACTTCACAAATCTGCTTGAAACTATCTTGCAGTTATACTGATCTAACCAACGCTGATGAGGACGTGCGCGAGCTGCTCAGTAAATTTGTAATGCAAATCAAGAAAATGCATAGAACACCGCACCCAATTGAAAATCGCGTCATTTGGTTGGTCAACTCAATCACGTAAGTTAAATGAAAGAGCTTCTAACGAATATTTTGCCATAACTTCTATTTTATTTTTAGGCTACTGAATTTATTAAAGCAATACGGCGATATTGAGGAATATGTGAAATTTAATACAGAAAAACAAAACCAACAGCAACTAAAGAATTTTAATCTCTTCGAATACCGTCGCGTAATACTCGATCTAATTGTGAATCTATATCAAGCGCTCGTCATGCAAATACAGGGATTGCTCGATGCCAAGATTGTGCCGGCCATATTAAACAATGATGAGATTCAGCGCACTCGACATCCACATGGCATGCGCAATAGGAACACTGATGCTGCAGCATCACCAGACCATGGAAACGTTCCAGCATGGAAGCAGCTCATCGGTCAGCTGGAAACTTTTTACAAGCAATTTCAGCACTTTGGACTGGATAGTGTCTACGCTGAGCAGATATTTAGCCAACTGTTATACTTTGTCTGTGCAGTTGCGCTCAATTGTTTGATGCTGCGCGGCGACATCTGCATGTGGGAGACGGGTATGATAATACGTTATAATCTAGGCTGCATTGAGGATTGGGTGCGCGACAAAAGAATGGTTAGTTGCATGAGCGGTAAGATTTCCTAAAAACTTTAGTTATTAATCTATTCTTTTTGAATCTACAGTCTAATGAGGTGTTGTTGCCCCTGGCGCCACTGAATCAAGTATCACAGCTGCTGCAGTCTCGCAAGAGTGAGGAGGATGTCCAAACAATTTGCGATCTGTGTACGTCGCTTAATACTGCTCAGGTGCTAAAGGTTATGAAATCATACAAGCTAGATGACTATGAAAGTGAAATAACCAACGTATTTCTGGACAAACTAACACAGAAACTAAATGAACGCCAAATGGTAAAACTGAACTTGAATCTTAATGTCAATATATATATCAACATGAATTATATTACAGCCGAAGAGCGATGAGTTTACAATGGATCAAGAGTTCATACATCCTTTCAAGGTGGTATTCAAGTACAGTGACATTAAGCTGGAGGACATTGAGTTACCGGCGCATTTAAATCTCGATGAATTCCTCACAAAAATCTAAATATTGTAGGCGTGTGACCATTAATTGAACGTTTGCCATTTGACGTGATCGAAATTGTGCTTTCGTGATTATTTTTTGTTTTGTATTACACGAGTCCTAGCTAAATGATGTTGATGTATTTTCAAAATGTAGTTCCTGTTTAGTTTAAAATAATTAACATTTGCAGACCTTGTTAAATTCGCCTTGCCCGCCGTTTTAGTTGACTTGTAGCTTTAAATGTTGAAAGAGGGTTTCGAACCAATGCAATATAAAAAATTATAAATATTAACATGTGCCGGGAGTCAAACTCCCAACAAAAAAAATAAAAAAAAAAACATTCCTAAGTTGCAATAAAAGATGAACCTTGTACCTTAACTTATACATGTTTACAAAATATACTTAACAAAAAATATTAATGTTATAGAAATGTATGTATGCAATACATAAGGTCGATTTGTTGCCTTAAAAAAAAGCCGTTTGCAAAACAGAGACTTTTAAGAGTTAAGATAATAAGTATACACATACCGATTCGATGTATTCAATTTATGTATTCTCATATTTTTTGTAATTTATATGTAGTATGTACTAGGGTGATTCAAAAAATGGATCTCCCACAAACAAAAATTTAAATTAAATTGAAAAATTTAACTGTTAGCATTTGTTTAAAACATGTTAAATATTTATATATTAAATACATAACACATATACAATCAATTTAAACAGTAGAATTTGTACAATGACGAAGTATACGCGTCTAATAAAAGCTGTTAGCAATTAACCTGCGCCTTGGATAGTTTATTTTTGGGCAGATCGAGTGATGACAACCGGGTGGTAATCATGCCCGTTGCCACAGTTGATCCATTCTCGCGTATTGTGAACGCTTGACCGGGCGTCATGACCATCTTACGCATCAATGTGACTCGCACCTGTCCATGCTCGCCGGGCATTAACATTGATTCACTGGGAACTGAAAAAGATAAGCGGCTCGTACTGACTTTTTAAACGCATGAAACTAAACCAACAACTTACCTATGTCAATGCGTGCTGGCTGATTCCATGTCATACTAAATAGCTGCTGAATGTACTTGGACAGCATGGGCTTGGAGCGACCACCCTCAGCACGAGACAACAAATACATGGAGCCCTCAAAGTGATTGGATATATCCTCTGAGCCAGATGCACATAATAACATGCCGCGCTCAACAGATGCAATTTTAATGCCACGTAACAAGGCACCCACATTTTCACCAGCGAGCGCTTGCGGAACGCTCTTGCGAAAGATTTGTATATCACTGACACTGGTTTTGAGGCTCTGATTGAAGCCCAAGAGATCTGCATCGGCATTGCGCAAAATAGTGCCACGCTTGATGGTGCCAACGACAACAGTGCCGCGGCCAGGCACCGTAAATGCATTGTCAATTGGCAGTATGAAGGGCGCTTTAACATCGCGTTGGGGTGTAGGTATATATGTGTCGCAGTGCTGCAGCAGCTCCTCGATGGCGGGCACACCAAACTGGGACTGATCATCGCGTAGAGCCAGCAACGCAGAGCCACAAATCACTGGACTGTTGACGCCATCGAAACCAAAGTCCGATAACATTTCGCGCATTTCAATCTCAACAAGTTCAAGCACCTCCTGATCGACAAGATCCGCCTTGTTTATGAACACCACAATGCGCTGTATGCCAACCTGTTTGGCCAGCAGCAAATGTTCGCGGGTTTGCGGCATTTGTCCGTCTGGGGCGGCGACTACAAGAATAGCGCCATCCATTTGCGAGGCGCCTGAAATCATGTTCTGCAAGGAATTATGAATTAGTTTATTTTTTAAAAATCTATATAAGGACTTACTTTAATGTAGTCCGCATGCCCAGGACAGTCTGTGTGAGCATAGGTACGATCCGCTGTGGCATAGCCAATGTGACAGGCATTTATGGTGATGCCGCGTGCTTTCTCCTCGGGCGCTCGATCGATTTGCTCATAGGACATATAGTCGGCCAGGCCTTTACTGGATTGTAATTTGGTGATTGCCGCCGTTAGCGTCGTTTTGCCATGATCGACATGCCCAATGGTGCCCACATTGCAGTGTGGTCTTTCACGTTCACTTGGATTTGTTTTTTGTTTGTCCTTACAATTGCTGGCATACAAACGGCGACTGCTCCAGTTGGAGTTGGACCTCCCACCACTGGTAATGACAGTACTTGGCAGCTTTTGCAGTACATCGTACTGTTGCCAGAGTTTAACCAGAATACTTCTCATAGTCTCCAAAACCGATGCACGTAACCGTTTGGCGTAAGACTCGCTAAAAAAATCAAAACAAAAAACAGCTGATTTCCACAGCGGCTGCCACTGCTATTGCAGTGTTGTAAAACAATAAAAGCCAAACGGTAATTTATACAAAATACAAACAGTTTTCAAATGATAATTATTTTTTAGGCTTGTTTTTATTGATTTGACATCTCTTTAAATTGTGGGAAAGTATGTGAATACACTGCGGTTTCTGTTGCTTCTGCGACTTTTACACTATTACGAATTATTTTATGTGTGCGTTTCATATGCACGCCCAGACTAACGCGTTCCGAGAACCTGGTGTTGCACAAGCTGCACTGCAGCGTCTTCTCCTTGTGTATGTGACGATGTTTGACCAAGGCATTCGCATTGGTAAATGCTTTCTGACAGATTTCACAAATTTTGTCGCGTATGTTAAGGTGTGCCTTGATGTGATCTTTGAGATCGCGTTTAGTTAGAAAATCCTTGGGGCACATTGTGCACTTGAATGCCCGAATTTTGGTATGCACAGCGGTCACATGATTGCTCATTTGAATCTTTTGCTTAAACGATTTGCCACAAAATTCACAAACAAATGGTTTAGCTATGTGTGCTACGTCGTGGGTGCGTGTATGACTGCTTAGTTGACTGGAAAATGCAAAGCTGCGATCACACAAGCCGCAACTAAAAGTTTTGCCCATGTGGACACGCTGATTATGCTGCTGCAAATGGCAACGACGCTCGAAATGATTATCGCAGAGAGTGCACTTGAACCAACCGCCATCACCAGTCTTATGGGCTCTGTATTGGTGTGCTTGGAGTGCATGGTCCGTGCTGAAGCTATTTTTACAGACTTCACAGGGAATTTTCTGACGGAATGTTTTGGTTTGCAAAAAGCTTTTACATGTTTCAATGTAATGTTTTTCTGCCTGCAGTAAGCCTATCGTTTGTGTTTCCGTTAGACCCTTGATTTTTCTAGAATACCATTGACGTAGATGGAGAACACTATCATAAACATCGTAATGGGAAATAATTTCAAGGGGAATCTCACTCGCAAGCATATAAGACATTTCAATGTATGCTTTTTTACGGTCATGAAGATTAGCAAAATCTTTGTGCGACGGATCATACAATTGTGGAAATTTGGAATAAATCTCTATAAAATACTTTGTCAGCTGGTTCGGTTCAGTAAACACCAACTGTTAAAAGAGTATAAAGTTACAGTTAATAGAATTATCTTACAAATAATAAACAAACCGCATATTTACCTTAATTTTAAGTTCTGTACTTTCATCGTCAGTTTCCGCTTCATTAACATCAGTTCGTTTACCTAAAAAACTGTACATTTCGTGATAATACAAAGGTAATTTCGTTAATTTCTTTGTGCGCTTTTGACGGCTTATGGTCGCGTACTGATTGTGCAAACTAGCTATGCATTTCTTCAGCTTGTATTGAGTGAGATGAACGTTAACACTTGTTTTAAGTTGATCTACTAACGAAGCGTAGGCAGCTGTGCGCTTTTCCTTGTCCTTAAAAGCGGAGTTTTTGGGATCCCAGAGACATGGGTTTGCCTTGTACAGTTCTATGAATTGTGTAATACGCGGATTGCGCCGATAAAATGTGGGGTTAAACTAAATAAATAAATATAAAAAATGAAAAAAGACCTTTAATCTTTAGGTCGTTGAGTTTTATAAACCCATTTTTTTCCAGTACTTACTTTAACTGTTGGAGTAAATTTTTTTTCTTCTCCCTCAGCGTCTGTTAGGAAATCATCAACTTGGCACTCAACCATCTGGTTAAGAAAATTAAACATAATAAGTCAGTATATCTCAATAGTTTGATGTACTTACTTCGTCTCCATCATTGTCATATTCGCTATCGTTATCGCCTTCCTCTTCGTCGGTCAATACGGTAGGCAAATCTACAAATGCTTCCTCAGCTAGGCAATCCTTGTTATCATCTTCAATTTCCTCACCTTCGCTTGTGTCACCAGCTAGTATTGGTTCTGATTTTATCTCTATGCTGCTTGTACAGGACCATTTGTCCTCATCCGAATTCACTTTGTGTACATTTTTTATGTGCAAGACAAAGTCTTGCCATCGTTCAAGACTTACTAGCACGTCGCAATCGCTTTTGCAGTGCGAGCAGCTTATAACGAACTCCTTATAGTTGTTACACATTCGAACTGTGCCACAAATCACCATATTGAACACATTAAAATATCGTTGATGATTTTAAGTAAATAATTACAAATTAATTTGTATTATTGCTGGTAAAAGAAAATCATCAATTTGCTAAATATCGATAGTTGTCAGCTGGTTCCCTGTGTTGAACAGCAGCACCAAGAAAGAAATACCTTTTATAGGCGCGCAAAATATATTTATTTAAATTTTATTTTTTAAAATAATGAAATAAATATATATAAACTACCATACAGAAATTAAATTATAAAATTGATGTTTTGTTTTTGTGTTTTGATGAGCATACCCTCCGATGTCTGGAAAGGCTTGTTGGACAAGTGAATGCTGTTCCACAATCTTCGCACTTTTTGTCTTTAATATTTAAATGGCCTTTCATATGATTTTTCAATTGAACTCGTTTTCGATATGTATTAGGGCATATATCACATTTAAAAGGCCTCAGATTCAAATGAAAGCCGTTTCTGTGGTAATCCAGTAACAGTTTTAGCCGAAATGATTTTCCGCACAGCTCGCACACAAACGGCTTTTCGCCAGTATGAACGCGTGTGTGAACCTTAAGGTCGGCCTTTAAGGAAAACGAGCTTTCACAAAATTTACACTTTAGCAACTTTTCACAGTGCTGCCGCAAGTTGTGGCGTTCCATGTCGTGATGCTTCTCGAACCGACGCGGACATTGCGAACACAAATACGGCAGTTCGCCCACGTCATGTACCTTGACCATATGCGTGCGGAGACTATAGTCAATGAAGAATCGCTTATCACATATTTCGCATTTGATCACAAAGCCCTCTGATTTTGGAGGCAAAAAGCTGCACTGTGCTAGATAATGGAGTTCAGACTTTGAGCAGTCGCGACGCAGTTCCTTCGACTTAACGCGTCGCAGTGTCATATAGACCCATTTACGCAATCTCATGACTGCTAGATGAACTTCAGTTTCGTTGACTCGTATGTTTGGTGCCAGCAACTTCGCTATCTGAATGTAAGCTTGTGTGCGTGCTTCTAGGGACTTGAAATCTTTTGCAGAGCTATCATAAAGCTCGGGAAAGTGTTCAAATTTCTCAATGAACATAGAAGTCATATCGTTGATCTCCTTAAAATTCAACTTTAACACGTGAAAAAACGTTAGAAATATAAAGTTTTGAAATTTGCAGTTGCAATGTTTTTTTTTTACCTGTATTATATCCGTCTTAACATAGTCATCGTCGTCGTCACTTTGTGAATAGGAGGTGTTTCTAACCGAAAGGAATTTACATTTTTGAAAATAACGTTGGGGCATTCCAGTCAGCTGTTCTTTTTGACTAGCTAAAGTGTACTGTCGAAACAATTGGTGAATGGTTTTCTGCAATTCGGGTTGCGTAAAAATTACATCGGCTTTTTTATCCATAACTTCAATTAATGAATTGTAGGCCTCTTGTACAGAGTTCTTATCGCCAAATTTTAGATCTTTTGGATTCCACAAGCATGGATGCTTCCTGATTTCTTCAATAAAATGTAGCACACGTGGATTTTGACGTATAAATGACACTTTCAGCTAAAATTGAAATTGTTTTTTAATTAAATATTAAATTGGTTCACATTCTATATTTCTTACCTTGCGCTTTAGTGGCTTTGAGAAAGTTCGACCGCGTTTGGGTGGGGTCGCCTCCAGTTCTTCATCAGAGTCACTAGAACTGGCAAATTCCTCGTCAATGTAGTCGCCCTCATCCTAATATTTCATATTGAGTTATTGTTAACAAAGCAGTATATTCGTAAATTACCTCAGTAAATGTCTGCATCACCGGATTTTCACTCTCATCGCCAGAAATGTCTGGTTGACTATTCTCTAATATGACGTACATATCATTAAAAGATGTATAAGCTTCTGATCTAATTGGTGCTTGCACAGCTACCGCTTCCATAGATTGCATAAACTCATCAGGATTCTGTTAAGCGGATAATGGAAAATGAATCATGGAAAAAGTTTACGTATAAGTTGCTTACTTCAAACTTGATATCGTCGTCGGGAAACTCTTCGTACTCTTCTTTAATGCTGCTGTCGGTAATATAAGCATCAAAGTTCTCATCTCGGGAATATGCTAATTGCATATCACTGTGTTCACTTTCTTCATCCGCATCGGTAAAAAGATGTGCACTACGCGAGTGCAGCACGAACTGTTCCCAGTCTTTGAGCTCACTTTCGATTGAACAGTACATGCACTTCAAGTAAAACTGAGTGTAGTCTGTATTGGTTAATACGCTGGCGCATACTTCCATTTTAAGAATTTTTAGATAGCCCCAAAAATTTACAAATTTGTTTATAGCGAGCTAGCCACAGCTGCTTTTGTACGAATAGTGCTGTGCAATGTAAAACATACACCGATTTTCTTATCGATAACAAGGACTGCAATTCGTTGTAGTTTAAAAAAATTTACAAAATTTTTGTTTTAATATCTCATTTATTAATGCCAGGGTACAAAATTATTTATTAATAAGAACAAGCAATGTTAGGGTCTTTACCTCAAGCTAAGCTCATTTTGTATGTTGGCTGATGAAAAAGTTTAAAAAAAAAGGATTTCCTTAGTTTCTCCCAAGCCGCTATCGATGTTGTACAGCCCTTGAGATAACACAACTGTGTCGCCTTAACGCTTATTGTAATCTTCGCCAGTGCTTTCTGATCGAGTCCGTCCCACGCCACCTTCAGGTCGCGTCCCAGCAATCACCTTCCACAACTCTGCGTGCACTAACACGCTACGCATTTGTATGCTCCAGGATTCATAATTCCCTATGTCCAACTTATCAATTTGGTACATAGCACTCATGTTTAATATTTTACTGCGTAACTCGCGTTATCCCGCAGACTCAAAACCGACAAATTGTATTTGCGCAGAACAAAGATCTCCGGACCCATAACCTGATGGAAAAGATTATGAGAAGATTCAAGCGAACTCGGTTTGAGTAAGTAGCAAAATATTCTTTATTTAAAATATAAAAACAATGTGCTTAATTTGAAGGTTGATTATGAACTAATGCATTAACTCAAAAAGTGCGACATACGCTCAACAGCATATCAGCGAATTCTGTGTCCTATACATTTATATTCTTATAACTGTAAATACACTCTTTCGTATTATGTGAGCGTCATTGTATACACTCACACTGGATATAATTTCAACACCTACCTAAAAGTACAAATCAAGGTTTCTATGTAGATGTACAATGGAGCAGGATTCTAAAACTGTAAGATTAATTAACTAACTAATTGTTTGCTCTGACACTTTAGTCTGCGTATTTTGTTGTGCATTGTCACGTACAATGTTGTGAGTACGTTTCATATGCGAATTGAGACCAACAAATTGTGAGAATTTTGCATCACAAAGTTTGCATACAAATTTTTTAATTTCAGAGTGTATTTGCCGGTGTCTAATCAGTGAATGGCAACTTGTAAATCCTTTGCCGCATGTTGTGCATATCTTGTCTCGTATATTCAGGTGGCTCTTAATGTGATCCGATAAATCGGCCTTTTTCAAAAAATCCTTTGGGCACATTGTGCACTTAAATGCTCTGATCTTTGTGTGTATTGCAATAACGTGCTGTTTCATTTGTGATTTCAGTCTAAATCCCTTGCCGCACTGCTCGCACAGTACATTACTTTTACCGGTGTGGGTTCGAATGTGTAAACGAAGATCCGCATTTACCGCAAAAGACCTATCACAGTAATTGCACTTGTGCGTCTTCCCAATATGAACACGTTGCATATGGGTCGCTAATTCGGCCCGTCCCATGAAGCTTCGCTCACACAATGTACACTTGAAAGGTAGCTCCCCAATGCTATGAACCTTGAACATGTGCGCCTGAAGCACATGTTCAGAGAACGCTTCTTGCTGACAGAGTGAACAGGTTAACTTTTGTTTGAACGTCTTGTGTGGCAAAAATGCACAGGCATTTACATAAAACTGTTCCGACTCATTGTCCGACTCATTCTTGGCACTTTTGTAGTACCACCGGCGAAGGCATTGAATGGCGAGGTAAATATCATCGCTGGTAACACTTTCGTCATGTGACACGGAAGTTTTTGTTGCCATTGCTTCATAAGTTTGCTTGCGTGAAACCATGTTTGAAAAATCTTTGTGTTTCGTGTCGTAAAGCTGTGGACAGTGCGCATAGAGCTGTATGAAGTCTGTGGTAATCTTATTCCTTTCACAAAAGTTCAGCTGCAAGTTAAGATAGTTATAGTTATTGTTTACCAACGTTATTATTCGACATTACCTGAATTGTTAAGTTTTTCTTTAACTGCATTTGATCTTGAAGTAAGTGCGTTTGATCTTGATACGATTCTAGGAAATCACAGCTTGTGTAGTGATTGAAGGCAACTGAATTTGGTTTAAGATTGCCATTATTTACATGCTTTTTTACTTTACTGTATTGATTATGGATCTTTTTAATGGCTGCTTTTAAAGTACGCTCTGAGAACATAACAGATATTTTTGATTCCAATTCAATGTTAATCGTTTCATATGCGACCTTACAAGCAGTTGAGTCTTTATATTTGCTATAGCCAGGATTCCATAGGCAGGGCTGGCTTTTATAAGCCTCTATAAACTGCAAAGTGCGCGGATCTCGTCGGAAGAATGATGGATTAAACTTTTAAAAAAATAAGTGACTAAATAAATATTTAACGCTACGGAACCAATATAGTTACTTTATATGTTGGCGAATACGACGCTGCTTCCTGAACCTCTTCATCTGGCGACTGTGCGCTGGATTCTAAAGATTCAGCTGTTTCATTTTCACTCAAACTTGTGTCCGACATAGATGAGGGGCGTCTATCAAAGCCTTCTTCTGTTATTGCATTTATTTTTGTAACCTCTTCGATGGGCTCCTCTAGATTTTCTTCCATAGCACTGTTTCCATGCACAGCGACTTGTTCTATTGGAATATATTTACTGATCTCAGCGTGCGTATTTTGAAAGTGCTGCACAAATTCCTGCCACTTCTCGATTTCTATGTCTAGCAGGCAATGCGAACACCGCATTAAGTAACTTTCAAATTCTCCTGCTGTGCTCATGATAAAGCCGCAGGTTTCCATTTTGGCATGCAGTTTCGGGCATTAAATTAAAATAATAAACAAATGCAATTTAGCTTTAAATCAGCTGGCCTATTGCAGGGCTGCCAACGCATATTACCTGTCATGTGCAACGCCATCTGGCAACGCTGTTAAGCGCAGTGGTGTTTGTTTACCTGGCAACTGACCGGAGTTAAACTCCTGTAATGTTCAATAGACCTTATTTGCGATGGAGGGCCAAAAAAATCACCTTTCATACACGTTATATATGCTAACATTCTTTCTGTGCGGAACGCTGCTCTTTCTGATTGGCTTCTTTCCGGCTTCATACACCGTTGCAGAGCAAGAAAAGACCGTACCAATCGACCGGCCAACAACACTGCATGACGAAAAGTGAGTCGTTTATCAGTAGTTACGCATAAGCTCTGCCACATGTACGGTAAACTACAACTTGTTGCCCTTTCACAGTCTGAAGATCCCGCCGGCCGGCTATGACTCTTTCATACTTTTCCTAATAGATGCTTTGCGCGATGACTTTCCCAACGAGTCTTCAATGCCTGCGGCCCATAATAGGGCTTGTGTTAAACTTAGTTTGCACGTGGACATACCTACAGTGACAATGCCACGGTTGAAAAGCATCACAACCGGAACGCTGTCCAACTTTATAGACATTGCGCTCAATGTGGGTCACACGGAACAGGTTAAGGATTCGCTGCTGCATCGCCTGAAAGAGCGCAACGCGGTCGTTTCCTTTGCCGGTGATCACACTTGGGTGCATCTGTTTCCCAGTGAATTTACTCGCATAGCAGCAAACAATGATTCATTTTACGTCAATGATTTCTATGAGGGTGACAAAAATGTTACCAAGGTGCTGGAAGCGGAGCTGGAGAATAAAGACTGGACGCTGCTTATATTACACTATCTGGGCTTGGATCACATTGGCCATGTTGAGGGAAATGAGAGTCCAAGGATTATACATAAGCTCAAGGAAATGGATGACGCTGTCAAAAAGATATTGGATCAAAAAGTGAGTTACTTGAAAATATCTATTATGCAATCGAAGCTAATCAATTTTTAATCTTGCCTTTAAAAGAATATTCCCAACTATTTACTTTTGCTGACTGGTGATCATGGTATGGCAGATGGCGGTGGACATGGTGGCAATACGCCAGCTGAAACCACTGTGCCACTCTATGTGTATAGCAATAACTGCAGCAAGTTTACGTAAGGAAGATGTACCGAATCATTGTGTGCGCATGAATTAAAAATTAATTAAATTATTTTAGAGCCAGCACAAAGCGTTATAATCAAATTGATTTGACGCCAACTCTTGCATTGCTGCTGTCAGTTGAGATACCAACTATGTCTATTGGCTGTCTCATACCCGAGATGTTGCAATCATTATCGCTGGAGCATCAGATGTATGCATTTTTCTACAATGCACACCATCTGCTCAACAAGGCGCGTGTCAAGTTTGGGCACGATAGTGTGCGTCGTAGTGGTGAGCACTTTAACATAAAATTTAAATTATTTATTTGATACTATATTTGCACTTACAGATTATTACAAGTGGTATCAGAAAGCTACATTGCTGCACAAACAGCTATTGCAACCATTGCGAAGAGGAGATGGCAGCACTGCCAGCATGGTGCATTATGAAAATGCAAAGTTAAATTATTTGCGTGTGGCACGTGAAATTAGTGGCCAGCTGTCCGAGTCGCTAGTGAAATTTGATTATGGATTTATAGCCATAGGTTTGGCGCTCACAACAGCGGTACGTTATAATATTAAAAATGTTTTGATGTCCTATTTAACAAGCAATTTTTGTTACAGACCTCCTTACATATATTATTGAATGTGCTATTTCTTGATATAGCAACAGAGCAACTCCAACTGTCTCATATAAAAGTGGCTCAGTTGCTGCTCTCGCTGGCAATTGGAATTGCACTAAATGTAGGAAGTCATTTGTTGGGTTTTGTGCTGACCAGCTCCATGTTGCAAGGCCTTCTATTGCTGTTGCCCATTGTTGCCGCTGTTTACCTGACCATTGATGTGGCACATGCTCTACTCAAAATTCTGTTACCGCCTCTAAACTCGCGACACCTAAAGCTTTCCCTTCCGTTGCCGGTGCCAATGCTACTCTGCTTTGCCATACGCACTCTGTCGCTGGGCTCTTCGTCGTTCATTGAATTTGAATACAAAACCTGGTACTATCTGGGCAACACGCTGCTTTTGCTAACCGCAATTAAAACACTACGTCGTCGCATTACCAAAGCAAATGTGGAATTGGATGGACGGCACTTGCACAAGATTGCCACCACTTGTCTGTGGCAGCAGCGCAAGATCTTTGTGGTGCTCATTCTGCTCGTTCTAATGCGTTATCTTCACAGGTTAGCAGCGATTAAGAGCACATTGATGCTGTTCTCATTGCTGCTCTTTTGGGCGCGGCTGCGCAAGTTCACCGACACATCGCAGGCTGTTTTCAATGGCATCGCTTTCCTGCTAGTCTATTGCTTTCGTGGCTTGAACGGTCAAGTTCAGTTTTTCGAGCTGCCGCTATACATGGCGTAAGTTTTGTTTGAATTACGCAAAAATAATAGTCTAATCGAAAGTCACTTGCAGCGCACGTTTCGTCTTGCCCGTTCTGGTGCTATTTTGGTGCTGCTTGGCGCTGGTTCTGGTGCTCGGCTATCGGACAGCACTGCCACAGCAAAAACAAACTGGACGCAGCTTGCTGGATGAGCAGCCAAAGAGTAATTTACTAAAGTTACTGCACACCAACTTAACATGTTCACTGATACTAGTGTCGTTGCTATACAAAGTACACAACATTGTGCTGCTACCCACGCTTCTTATCACGCTGGACGAGACGTACAAGCTTTGCGATGCGTATGGAACAACAGCGCGCCGGTTCTCTGTGCGATTGGTGCACGTTTACAAAACGATTCTGACCATATTTGTGGCCAGAATGTTTTACTTCTATCAGGGCAACTCAAACAGTTTGTCAACCATTGATTTGACGCCCGGTTATATTGGACAAACAAGTTACAATCCGATTGTTGTCGGCTTCTTTGTCACACTAAACACCTACAGCGCTGAAATACATTCCTTTCTTTATCTTATCGTGCACACACTACGTGCGGATCAGCGCAGTGTTGGCATTATGCAGCTGCAGGCTTCATATTCACGGGCAGCGCATTCCCTTGTGGCTCCTCTTTACGCGGCTTTGGTGTTGCTGCCGGCGGCTTTTTACCTTCTGCTGATGGTAGGCTTTCGGTATCATCTGTTCATCTATTCCGTCTTTTCACCAAAAGTTTTGTACGATATTTATACTGTGTTTGTATTCTATTTGGTATTCCTAACAACGAGTTTGTACTTTACATTGTTTAAACATGACGCTTAAATATTAAATAATTTAAAAGCTTTAAAACCTAATCATAGGAATAATAATAAATTTTAGTTGCCCTCCACACGCAGTGCATAGTGTATGTCATCGGGGCTGACATTGAGCAGTATCTTTTGGTATAGATCATGTCGCGAATGCTCGCTGATAATGAGTCGCTCAGCGCCCAGCTTGGAGCAGAGTTGCAAGGCGCGTCCCGGTGCTGGCAGTGTTAATCCCATAAATGCCACAATTGTCTCCATCTGCCCATAAACGCCCATAAATGTGGTCTCCTCGACGCCAGTACGTGTGACCTCAGAGGCGACGGCTTGCAGAAACATTTGTTCTAGACGCGAACAATTCTTGATGGCCTGCACTTTTGCACTGGCTATCATCTCGGCCAGCGCCTGCTGCACATGTAGCATATTGACGCACTTTGCTGCCGCTTTTTGCTCCGTGGCGTCGGCAATTTCTGTTGCACGCCGACATATGTCGAGAGCACGACGCGCATCGCCCGATACGGCAGCCACTTTACGTGCCACCAGCTGCACAGCCTCGCCCTTAAAAGCCTCGGAGCCTGCCAGTCGCGCTGTGACAATCTCCTGCAGCTGCTTGTGCGTGTACGGCTGAAAAGTGAGACGTGTCAAGCCCAGACGCGATGTGACCTTACCTGTAAATTTACGATACAGGAATAAGTAATTTTTTTGCGAGTTTTTTTTTTTCATTAACCTACCCATCAGCAAGCGCTCTGGCAAATCCATTGTGTTAGCTATAGTGACCACAACAAGTCGAGCCTCCGATTTGGTTGGCCAATCAAGCAGATTGTACACAACATCCTGACGCCGATTGCACAATATATCCAACTCATCTACCAGCAGCACAGTGGTTACGCGACGCGGCGCAGGAGTTGTGAAACGTTTCTCCAGCAACGTATGTGCGTGCTCCCAGGACACAGTTTTGCCCGTCAATTGCTTGTAGATCTGCACATAAGCCTGTCGCGGCTCCGTTAGCCGCATGCCATTGATCTCTAGGAAGTCAAAAGCCGGCAACTTATCCTCTGCCACCAGACGCTGCAGTGTGCGGATGACTCCCGTGACAGTGGCCGTTTTACCTGTGCCTGGCACCCCGGAAACATACATACAACCACCGCACTCATCCTGAATTTTGCCCTCCAGAAAGCTGTAGATATTGTCGAACTCTTTTTCGCGACATGGCAAACTCTTCGGCACCACTGAGACATGGAGTTGTTCGCGTGCCAGTTGCAACTGTGATTTGTGTCTGTCATTTACAGGCTGATGACGCTGCTCCAAACTGGGACTCAGCTCACCAGCACGTATTTTCTTAAGCTTCTGTGATGGTGTCAATGGTTCTGTCTCCTTAGCCTGTTTAGATGCCGATGCCTGCTTTGTGCCCGTGGTGCTCGAGCGTCGCGAGCGTGTCGGTGTCTTTTGGCTGGACTTCTTTGGTGTGTAATCCGCATCGGCTGCGTCGTTAAGTTTCGGACCACTGCGCTTAGGTGTAGATATGATATCGTTTTCCTTAAAGATGCGTTGCTCTACAATTTTTGAAAGCTGTATGCTGCGTCTGGGCGTGCCCTCAGCTGATAAAAATAAAACAAAATTGGGATTTAAAAACTAATTTTATATTAACACAAGTCTTGTTTAATTCACCTAATCTTGTTGTAGCTGACTTTAGAATACTCTTGCGTCTTGTGGAAGGTGTCGATTCAGTGCCGACAGATTCCAGTGGCTCCTTCAACTTTTTGGTTGGTGTTTGATAGATATCACCATTGGATACACCTAAACGCTTACGTCGCTGCGTAGTTGGCGTATCATTGACGTACGAAGAAATTGTGTCTAGAGGATCTTGTTCATCATCGACAGAAGTAAGACGCACCGATCTTCGACGATCCGAGATTCGCAACTTGATTTTCATGTCATTTGATGGCGTTTTTGGATCTGGGGTTTGCTGCACTATCGAATAGTTCAAGCATTCCGAGTCGGCGGTGTTGTCGCTGCCTTTCTCCAGACTGAGATTCAGATTGCGACGCGCTGCCGATGCGCGTGATGTTGGTGTAGCGACTTTGTGATTCTTTTCGGTTAACGGTGATGATATGAGATAGTTAGCATTAATTTCTGATTCGATGCTCTTCTTTTTCTCCGATAGACGCACCACACTGCGGCCACCCACAATTTTAATGGGAGACACTTTGTTTTCGCTATTGAAATAGTTGTCATTGACATTGACGTCAACAAATTCAACGGGTGCCTCATTATTGTCTACCGCCATGGAGTCACGTCGTCGCGAGATGGACTTGCGGGCCGAGACAGAGGCTTCATCGATGCGTGTGGAGCGCCGTTTTTTTGACGATTTTGTTACATCATCCAACTGAATCTCGAGCGGAATGAGACGATAAGCGTTCTTCACTTTGAGGAATTTGTAGCGTGTCACAAACATTGGACAATTTGGCGACACGTTGATTTGACTAATAACCCGCTGAGCTGTACGCCTGGATTCACCTTCCAGGACTACGCACTTGCGGTATATGGAGCCAAGTGCGACGTCGTTATCGTAGGGACGATGCTCCTCAATGAGTTCGACGTCGAAGTCAATGCACAAGCCGTCCTCATCGAAGTGCTTATGTGGTATGTCCTTTGGGCGTGAGTACCATTGGACAATTGCACGACAGGATTCTTTATGGGTCATCTCCCGCAATTCATAGAGATGCAGAATCTTGGCGATGTCACAACCTTCAACTGTGTCCGGTTCGGCAGCATCCGCATTGGCCACCAATATAAAATCGCCTACACTGAGCCTTAGTGGTCCGTAAACACACTTTTTATAAAAGTACACGTTTTTATGCTCAAGACTCTTAACGAATGTGCTCTGCTGGTGGCTGCCAATCCATATGACCTGCTGAACAGCACTGATTCTGTTTTCGTTATTAACCATCACGATATGTGTATGTAGTCAAGCAAATATTCTTAGTCAGCTATTGGGTTGTGTTCTACTTTTCTTTTTTTTTTTTTTTGCGGCATACAACAATAAGATCAGCAGTTTGCCGCGCTGGGCGCTGGTTTTGGCGCAAAACTTATTTTCAATCGAGCAAACATCGATACCTAAAACACAAACCAACGATATGTCGTTGGTTTTTGCCAGCCCTGGTAGCACAGTTTCCAGCACTGAATAATTAATGTTTGTTGTAGAATAATAGACATAATAGAAGTCCAATTAAAGGATAAGTACAAGCTAATGCATTCAAATATCATAGAAATTAATTAATTACACCTCAAATTTCTCTTGATTTACAGCGTTTGAAACAAAATTAAAAAAACAATCATTTAAAAATAAACTTCGCGCGCAATGCCAGACAAAGATAAAGAACAGCTAATAAGGTCTGGAATTTTGTGTGTGACAGATCCATTGAAAAAAGTTCAATCAAATGACATAATAAATTTTCATTCTCACGCGCGCCATTTTGTCTGCCACAAATGCGATAAGACGTTCAGTTGCTTCTAGGAACTGACCTAGGACAAATTGCGTCACCAAAAAGAGAGGGAGAGAGAGAGAAAAGCCAAACAGCTGACAAAAATTTCAGCATTTCATTGCACGAAGATTAAAGACGGGCCGATTTTGTACTAAGCCGGGAGCAGCAGGGAGGCTTGTACATTGATATTGGTATGCGTATGCTTTTATTAATGGATTAGTGGTAGCTGAGTATAATGTTTGTCTTTCTTTTTTTTTTTTGGGTACGTAATGATTACAAATACTATCAAGTAAATCGAATCAAACATTTTGCATACAAACATGCATAACAATATTTTTCGTTGGTTTTTTTGTTTTTTTTTTGTATAATTAACATTTATTATGAAAGTTTTTTTCTCTCTTCGCTTTTGTTCTATGGCCTGTGATCTTTTGTGCCCAATCAAATAAAATCAACAATGAAGCATAGTATAAACGACTTGTAATGGTTTTTTTGTTTGTTTTTTTTTCTGGGATTAAGGTCTATAAATGTTAAAATACGCAAATAAAGTCGTAAAATTGTTTGTGTGTGTTTTTCGCTTAAATTAAAATCAATCACAATCCATAAAAACATTAAAAAGAAAAATGTAATACTAAAAATGCTTACAAAATTACAAAATAATTGGAAAATCACTGGGGCGCTTTCAAGAGAATTTGAAAACATATAAAACGTAGAATGCTTGCTACAAATATTAAGCACATTATTCATATTTTAGGGGATGGGTTGGGGTTAGGGGGAGAACACTAAGTGCAAGTGTTGTTTAATTGTTTTTGTTTTGTTTTTGTTATATTGGGTGAGAGTAAAACTAACAGATATTCATATATAAGATGAGGAGTTAATGCCTTTGATAACTTCGAAATCTATTCAATTTCGTGGAAACGTAGGATGGCACGTCCGGGTATCTCGGAATTGCACAGTTTCTGTATAACCTCGGCGGCCTGTTCGCAAGGGAATACCGAATATGGAGGTGGCTCAATCTTTTTATCTGCCACCAGTTGAACCAGCTCGGCCAACTGCTCCGCCGTACCGTTTGATATTGGTATAATCTCCTGTTGATATTCATTGGAGAGACGTGAGAATTTGGGCAGTAGTTTCTCGGCCACCTCCTCGCTGATGAGCACAACGCCGCCCTTGGACAGGCAATGCATGGAACGATGCAGACTTCGAGACGTTGTGCCAAAATCAATAACAACATCCACAGCACCGCCACACACATCCTTGGTGCGCTCAATCAACTGTGCCTCATACAGACACTCGTTCCACTGCACAACGCTAACACTGAGAAAGTAAATTTCGTTTAGCTATAAGAAAAGCCAAAAATCTCAAACGACTAATGCTCACTTTTTGATCTCTGTAGCTAAACGGAAACCCTCGTCACGGAGACTGGCAACAGTAATGTCCACATTATTCGCACCAGTCGATGCAAAATGATAGGATGCAATGCGCACTGCCCACAGGGCCAAGCCACCAGTACCAACTATTAGGATGCGGCATTTCTTCTTCGGATCAGTTTCGGCACGCTGATTGAGGATCTGTGTGACGACAGATTGTGCCTTGAAAACGGCATTCATGGCAAGCAATGCGCCAGTGGGCAACATTGCCGCCTCTTCCATGGGCAGGCTATCCGGTATGGGCACAATATGCTTTAGATCGGGCACAACCAACAGCTCTGCATAGCCGGCAGGAGTCTCATCAAACGGATAGACAATGACACGCTGGCCAATGTGAAGGCCACAGTTGTTGGCCTCTGTGATCTCTGAGCCAAGTGCCTCAATACGGCCCGCGACCTCAAAGCCTGGGAAAAATGAGCCCTCGCGTATGCCATGGTTTGCTGGTGATGACATCGATGTCACCGACGGACAGTAATCGCTCAATTCCGATGACACGGACGACATGCTGGTTATCGAGTTGGAACGATCGCGACGACGATAACATGCGCCAGCGCACACAATCTTAATGCGGGCGCCATGTGCCGGTGTGTCCTCAATGGGCACAAAAAAGTTAAAAACGCAGTTCCTGTTACCCGGTCCGGGTGACTCAATCGACACTTGACGGCACAGTTTGTTCATATTGAGCGTTTTAATGTGATGATCTGAGTGAGGATCTGTTGGCGGCAATGCAGACGTCAGGGAGGAGAGTGAATTGAGCGACAAAGAAGAGGTATCTGTTGTTGCGCTGCAAGAAAACGAAATAAATAAAATAAAATTAAATTTATAAATAACTTAATGACAATTTTATTTGCATAAGTAAATTCAATTTAAACTCAAATACGTAAATTCATCTCGAATGAATATAAAGGTCATCAATTAGAATATTTTTTAATAATTACAAGTGAAATGAAATGGAAAGAATTATTATAATCGTAAATACTAAAAACTCATTTTACTGGACATTTTTTGAAGCTTTGATACAATGTTTCCAATATTTAAATACAAGAAAACTGTAATTTTTTAGTAGATTCTTTAGCACTTATTTTGTTTATACAAGTATCGACTACACCATAGCTTGATTTGGAACAAGGCCATTTTGTTTGCGTTTCGCTTTTGGAATCTCATTTGTTGTTCATTAAAAAAAAAAAAAAAACATTTCGATGATTTCAGAGAGAGGCAGAATGTAAAATGTTTTTGTTCCTGGATGGTATGGTCTAGGTCTTAGGTAATGCGCAAATTATGGTACTGACTTATCATTGTTTAATAATCTTTAAGTGTTCAATGCCAATCAGAATTGCTTACATTTAAATGTTTAGGTATTATCGAACTTGTTAAAGTAATTTAAGCAAAAGGTTAAGTAGACAGGTGTGCTTATAAATAATAGTAGTAACATATAAATATGCAATTGAGTTCAATTTATTGTATACGGCAAAATTGTTATGTTTTATTTATTGATCATTTGACATAACAATTTTTATTAATGTTGATCAATTTACTTGACTGATTAATTCGATTATTTTCACAACCTTTAATAAAGCTCCTGATAAAACAGTCAGAGAAATAATACAATTAGATAGAAACAATTAGGAAATTCTGATGTTATTAACTAATAATAGCCGTCAGTAAAAATCACGTAAACTTTCCACTTCCTATTTTATTTATGACGGCACTTGTGATACCTAATTAAAACTCTGTATTGCCTTTACCTCATTGGCTTTATCAAGCTGTGCTGCTGGCTGCAAATATCGACCGGCATTTTATTTTGTTTTTTTTCTATTTTCCCTTTTTTTCTTGTTTGTATTTGTTGTTAATTAGTGATAGTACACATGGAAATGCTGCAAGCTTATAAAATTGGTTTGCTTAACTTCTTTTTTAACACTTTATATAGATTTTTCTTTTTTGGTTTGCTGAGCAGATCATTCCAGCACTGAACTTGTCTCGCGCACTTTCAAAGAACAACTAACATTGTACTGAGACGATGCGCGCTCTAAAAAGCAAAATTAAACGGCAGAGGGAGCAGAAGCAGCGACGGTGACGGCGTCAACAGTGGTAGAATGAGTTGAAAATCCAAAAGCTGTACAGATACACAAGCAGATACAGAAACCCATACGTATATATGTAATGTTTGTACATGCACGCAGTGCATGGCACTGAGCGTGAACATTGAGATGCAAATGCAAAATATGTATTTATGTTATAAAATATATTTACAATTACCCTACTTAGTGGTAAATTTATGTCCCAATGAATAAGGCAAAAACCAAGCGAAAATAAAACTTTTGTACGCTTAAATTTCTGTCAGTGTACAGCAGCGAGTATGTTTTTGTTTATCTTTTGTTTGTATTTCATTTGTTTGTTTGTATGTCGTGAATCGATTTAAAAATCTCAACAAAATCAACGCAGGCCGTTAACACACTCAAAGTAAAGAAAAAATTTAAAAACAAATGTATGTATGTATGTTGTTAGTGTTGGTATATTTTATTTACCATATGCATTTATCGGGGTAAGAGACAGATTTATAATCAAAACAAAAAACAAACAGAGCTACGGCGAGTGGAACTGTTGTTAAGCGGCCATCGATTTGATATTTTTAAACTGTTCTAAAAAATGTGTAAACAAATATGTGCGTATATTTAAATATATGCATTGTAGCATCTTTATATGACACCGTTAGATTAGTCACGTCCACAGGACCTGCGTGTGGCATTGCCTCAAAATAGAACACTCTACTCATTGATAATTTTTTTTTATTTACAAGTAAATTGCTATTGATTATTTGTTTTAACTTTTAGCAAATAAACAATTACATATAAACATATGTACATACGTACATATATAGAATCGAATCGATTATGCAGACATAAACAAATGTAAGTGCATATGTGTGTACACACTTTTTTTTGCTAAACATGCGTGAGATGTTTGAATGGAAATGAGGGTCAACACAACAACAGCAACAAAAGCTCAACAAACATGTGTGTGCTGCGTGACTATCACGCATTCAACGCGTGCAAAATTCACCAGCCGGTAACTGCTCTCTTGCTGTTGCTCTCTCTCTCTCTGTCCTTCTCACTCTCGGCAACTTTTGCTTGCTCTTGTTTTGGTTCTCAGTCTTAGTCACCCTCAACTCCACTCGGGCAGGGAAAAAGCGCAATAACCGTTGGCCGTACACTGCTTGTTAAGTTATTGTAGTAATGTGCTAAAAACGATAGAATACGTAATGCACATACATATGTACATACATACCAATAGTATATGTATATATGTACACGCATAAACATCTTCTTTTGTGCGTAAAACGGCCTTTGTTCTTTGTTGGCACACTTGCTCCTACATATTTACATATGTATGTATGTAAATTTGCAAATGTATATTTTTTTCATATGTAAATATTTGTACATATCCTGATTATAAAAATCTCTAAAGTCGAGGAAAAACGATGAGGTTGTTAATTTTATTTGTTTGGCGGCAAAATGTTAACAAAATGCATATAAATTTCTCTGACAATATGTACACACTTTGTTCCTATAAATGACCAGCAAGTTTAGCGCGGTTCGCATTAAGTCGAAAAAAAGCGAAAGTGCCATAAAATTCGGGTCACATGAATTTATTGGCATTTCACATATACAAATCCATACACATAAACATAAATATTAATTAAGCTCAATTTATGTTATCAATAAACGTTCAAGAAGATAAAATGACAATGGCACAGTAGATGGATCAATTGTCTGCCTCGATCTAGTGAGATCAGCATATGAAGGTTCGGCAAATGCAAAATAATTTATTTATTATTGTTTGTGAGACACACTTTAACTGCTACTCTAATAAGCAGTGGAATTCTCCATTCAATCGTATTTTATTTGATTGATTCATTTAAATATGTACATGTGCATCAAAGTGGCGCCACAATGCCTACAAAATGTGGTCCACTAGATTTTAACGGCACCTCAGAGTTGCTCTGGCGTGTAAGTGATTAACAAGTCGGGAGAAAAGTATTACAAATTATGCAGCAACGGCACATAAAATTTTATTATAATCGTTTGCATTTAACCAGATTGAACTGTACACAAGCCAATGCTATTTATAAGTCCTTTGTTTTATTGACGATCAAAACAAAGCAGCAGCCAGCCAGCGTTCACGTTTGTGGCTTGTGATTATGAAGTTTTGATATAATTTTAATTTACAATCAACGATTGAACTATGTATGTTATGAGTACATGTATTTACGATTACTATTAGATTTAGCGTGCGGTTTTCTTTTGTTTATATGGTCAAGACGAGCACTTTTTGGAGTGTTGAGTGGAATCTCTAGGTGCTGATAGGATGCCACGAGTAGCTGATTTATTTACCATGCACTCGATTGGCTTTTTAAAGAGTTTGTTTATGCATGCGAAGGTCTTTTTGATAAGAATTTAAATACAAGCCTGTGCAAGTTATGATTTTATTTGCTGTAAAACGCACAAACATACATACATACAATGTCTACGCATACGCCCAAATCAAGCATGCGAAATTTGTATTACGCAGTAAATGTCGCACGGAATCGCTACGTGCCATAAGTAAGGATAACACATATACGTATATGCATACATACAAGTTGTTCCAAAACAGAAGCAACCCTGTCCATATGTCTTAAAGCAATTGCGTAACATGGTTAAATTAGCAAACTTACCTTGTAAAAAATGTATAAATCGACACAAATTGTCGCTACTGATCTAGCAACGTTTTAAATATTTTTAATTATCAAAATAGTCAAGTGTTTCATTTAGTTTCAATAATTTTAATGTTAACTTCACACACTTCTTGGTAGCGTTACAAAAATGCACTAATTTTATGCGCTTGTTGTTGTGCTTGCAAAATCCTCTTTCACTGCTTTATAGTACCGTTGCCGCACGGCATACAGCTCATTGGAGGACACATTTGACTTTGAAGTCTCCTTTGCTGGATACTAACAAAATACCCAATGTAAGTGTAAATATAAGAAATGAGTCTGCGCACTTGATACTTTAAATTTTTTCATTTCAAACTTAACAGTCATTGCTTATACGCGTTTTGCAGCACATTTAGTTAATGTCAATAGTCAACACTGAAAACGCAATGTGCTTCAAGACATTAGCTGGCTGCCACACATAGCGTGACAAAAAACTAGACATAATGTAGCGATTCAAACATATTTCGCGCGCTAACGTTTTTTGTTTAATTAGTTAAGCTTTCCGAAACAGCAACTGACACAATATAAAAATATGGACAAAGGGTAAGTTGTAATATAATTATGATATTCTAATGACCATGCGTAAAGCGTCACGATTGATTTTCGCCTGCTTTAAGATATGCCCTTCGACAAATATATCCGATTCGTATTGCAAATAGTTGACGCACTTTTCCACATAAAGCAATGATTCCTCCAACATTTCCTTCGGTGAGAGGCTGGTCATCAGTGCAATGCGTCGAGTGTGCTCAGCAATGGCCGAGTGCAACTCAAAGCACAAAGTACCAAGCATTCGCACCTCACCTGAAAGTCGAAGAAATGCGTAGATTTTAACATTAGGTGTGCGAAAAAAAGAATTGATTTTTACTTACAGGGTGCAATAATTTCATAGAGTTGAATCAATTCTCTTGCATATTTTAGTTTAAGATTCAAATTTTCGTCGGATAGCACCATAAGTTCCTTCTGATCCTTGGCAATCAGTTGAACTTGCAATATTTTAACTTCGCTTAAATGATAATGCTGTGTGGGCAACCATTTCGCATAGTGTTTTAGGTATCTAACGGGATAAAAACAATGGATTTATTTAATAATTATCGGCTTCTTACAGCATAAACTTACTTTAGGCCATTCTCTGCTGTTTTTTCCATGCTTTGAATATCCTTGCTGGCGCGTTCCAATATGCCATCAACATATTTTCTCTGCACTTGTTTCTGGCAATCAAGACAGCTAAAAAGATAACAAAAATTTAAGCTATATATCAAAAGTATTTAATATTTAGACCTACCGCCAGCTGCCATTCCAGTCATCTGATTTGCTTGGTAATAACAGTCCCGAACATTTGCGATCCTCACACTTGATGGCGCTATAGTTGGTGCCCAGTTCGGTGACATCCAAGCAGCGTTCGCAAGCGCATTTAAATAGTTTCGTTTGCATCAGATGACGTTGACGATCGGCCGTTCCCCAAACGGCATCCGAATAGCAAATGCTGTCCATGCTTATTGAAGCTCTTGGCCAGATTAGGCACACAAGAGTTCTCCGTAAAGGAGGCCGTATAAAAGACAGCAACATGTGGTGGATCCGATGTGGGCACCTCATGACCATTGATTTGTAAAGTGCCAACGGCACGCATGATTTCCTCCTCACTGAATTTCTGTGTCCGAAAGAATCTTTTAAAAGAACGGATCATATACAGTTATAGTTCAACTAAAAAAATTATTATTTACTTGGGTATAAATTGTCCGATGCTGGCCAAATCAGCCTTCCATTGATTGGAACCACGACGCGTTTGTTCCAACGATTCCAGCTGCTTAAATTTCTCGGCATTTTCCGGATCTGTCTCGTTTAGCAGCAAACATCTCACAGTGCTGACGCAGGTGTACAATGGATGTGGACCATTGAACTCGGTAACATTTACTTTCTGACCACGATCCTGGGTCAGCTGACACTCGGCTTTGTGCTCGCCCAGGGATGGGCACTCGGGACCACACAATGGCCAGCCGCATTTCTCACAGTTGATATGATCATTCACCTCAATGCAGTTTAAGCAGCCCATGCAGACGGGCGCCGAGATTTGAGCTGGTCCACGCATTAGTGGCGCCTCCTTCAGCAATATCTCATAGGGCTTTATGTTACGTGTGGCAATCAAATGGCGACCCAGCAGCTCATTGTGCGCTATCTGCAAAGCGGCACAACATTTTTGAGTTTTGAGGTTAGGATTCACAAAAAACTGTTTCGAGAATTTTATTTAATAATATGTACCTTAAATGGTTTGCATTGGATCTTGTGCGCCTTCCAGTCTTGCTTCTGATGCTGCACCGAACAATATGCAACCTGGTTGCAATTGGAGCATTTGTTTTTCGTTGCTGTCTCACACACATGGCACGCATTCATTTTTGCAGCGGATTCTTCAATCGACTAATTTCCAAAAGGGCGGGCGGCGGCGGCGACACTTGAATTATAGATTTTCTCTGTGAGAATGAATGTGAATTAACTTACACACACACAACGTAGTTGTTGTAGGTGTAGTCACAGTTGTAGTGCACATGTGCATCCACATACATACACGCTTTTTTCTTTCCGTCTCACTGAGTCCACTTGGAGGAGATGTGGGACAAGATGAGAGTATTCGCAGAGAACTGAGTAACAGGCGCCTAAAAATAGATCCCATACAAAATAGTGTGTACCAATACTGTGCCTTTGTATATACATACATTTTCTGTTCTATTGGCACCTTCATTTGCTCTAGAGCACAAACACAAAACAGCTGATGGAAAAAGACAACGGTAGATCTTATTAACCGTTTGAATTCATTCACAATTGCAGTGGATATTGAAATTATTCCATTTTAAGCGATATGTAATTCCTATTGACAATAATATCAAGTATTTTTTACAATTTTTAAGTAGTTTTATTGGTTTGTGTTCGCACCATTAAACATTGGCTAAATTATATACAATTTTGTGGCAAGGAAATGAATGGGTAGGATGGGAGGGGTGAGGAATTAATTAAATGAACACAAAGCTCAAAGTCATATACACACGGCTCTTAATTGTATAACTTTCATTCTAACCATCCGTATCTCGTCTGTTGGGAATACATTAATAATGTATAATAATTTTTTTTTTTTAATTTATAGGTACAATTGTTTTTTACAAAGGGTTATTTTTTCGTTTCGTTTTGTTTTGTTGTATATATAGCCTCCACCCCCATTTAAACAGTGAGGTTTTGTAACAACTTTTAATGCCTTAAACTTGGATTTTGGCCTAAACATCGGCAGCGTTCGACTCTCACAAAATGCCTCCGGTTCGCTTCAGCTGCTGTCGATCATATATCAGTCTCGTCATTGGCACCGTTCGCCTCGCGCAACGTTACAAATTTATGCAGTTTAACGTTCTCCTTGTTATTTTTGTTCCGCATCGTTTTTCTTTCACGCTTTGTCTTCTCACGCGTGCCGCCATTGACCTGGAAATTGTCGCTTTGGAATGGTATGGTGTATTCGTTTTGAAATGCAGTTCCTGCTGTTGCTACTGCCGCTGAACTCGCTTTTTGTTCCTTGTCTCGATTCTCGTTTGCACTTTCAGTGTCCGTTTTAGTTTCAGCTGCAGCATCCACATGGGCATTGTAGTGACCTTCATGGAGTTTTTAATGTTGTTAATATAGATTTATACTATGTGTTCTATGATATTCACCTTTGGCACCAAACATTTCCGTATGTTGTTTGGTGGCATTACGATTTCGGCCACGTTTACGCATATTTAAGCGCAATGCTGCAACTTTGATGCTTCTGCTATGCGTTCGACTACGCCGAGAGCTGCTGTTGCTTGAGCTAATGGTGCCATTGGGCAGCACCTCTGTTTCCGGCTTCTCTTGCTGCTCGATTGGCATTGGTACTATTGAAACTGTTGAAACTGGCACTGGGGAAACGGAAAGTGTTGGACTCTCGTTGTGGCTTCTGCCCAAATTACTTTCGGTATCCGAATGATTGTATGGATAGATGTCCGTTGAAACATCATCCATGTCATCATCCACATCCACATCCGCCACATCGTCGTCCTGATCGATTATCACGATCTCATCAGCCTCATCATCCGATAGCGGTCCTCTCAGCATTATTTCCGGACCGCCACCATAAATGCCATGAAGGAATCGCCACAGTGGCGCATTCAATTGAGCATAATCTGAGCCAGCACGAACGCAACTGATGGTAGAACCATTTAGCATACTGCTATCGGCAATGCCTTCATTATTAATTGGTCCCGGCTCCTTGTGTGTGATGCCGCGTAAGAATTGCTGCCACGCTCGCGTCCAGGGCATGGCAATCGCATAAATGGCCGATGAATCCAGTTCGCTTTGCTGTGCATTGTATTTGGTAAAGACAGCCAGCTCGTATTGCTGTCGCCGGGCCAGAGCGTCTGCGGCACGCTTGCAAATATCGCATTCGAACATAATGTTGACGGCCGGACCGCCGCCAAAGCGATTGTATAGATAATCCCACAACGGTTGCGGAATGGGCACGGCTATTTGGCTAATTAAGGCCGCTTTGGAATGTAGAATACCGCCGTGTGGACATAACATTTCCTGATTGTTAATCGGTCCAGGCTCCGAAAATGTTGCCAATCGCGAAAGCCATTCGCGCGTCACATAGAACTGGATGTCGCCTTCGTAGAGTGGATTCGAGGTGGACAAGTTGATGGCCTCCTCCCGTATCAGTTGCATTTGGGGATTCTGTTTTTGGTAGAATAGCACATAAGCCTGACAATTCTGCACCACATCCGGGGTCACCTCTGTCACGTGCTGATCATCAAACTCGTACCAGCGTCCGTTCAGCGTATTCCGAGCAAAGCACGTATAATGACCGCCGCCCACTGTGCCATGATGACAAATCACCGAGCTTAAGTTATAGGTGGGCACCTGGGATTTACATGCCTTGTGCAGATACGGACGCATATCAAATCCTTCCAGTGGAAAGTACACATGCGACGAGATCTTCGAGCTGTAGGAGAGATCGTGACGAAAGCGTTTCAAATGGATGCACAACACTTCCGGCAAATTGAGCACACGGGAATATTTAATGCCTGTTCGCAATTTGTTGCAACGTTCGCAGCTGAAAATGAAAAGCAAGAGTTTTAATTTAGGCAAAACAGGAAGTAGTTCATGCCCATACACACCTGTACATGTTGTCGCCTTTGAGCTCGTCGGCACTAAAGAAACTGGCCATACAATCGTAGAGCGTTACGGATGGTCCGAAAATCCATGAGCGCACCATGTTCCACATCCAGGCTAGCCAACCCTCGTTACTGCGTGCCGATGCCAGGTCGGCGGCATTCAAGCTCTGGACGCTTAGGCTGTGCGTCTGATGGAGCACATTCAGGAAATCCCTTGTGGGTATGGGCAGCGATAGATCCTGGAATGTTTCTTCGCGCGTCGAAATACGATCGCAAGTCAAACACTGTACCGAAGACAGCAACTTGCCATCGAACACATCGCTAATGATTGAATGAGCCGCCTCCACTGGTTTTGATTCCGATTGAGCTGTTTTAGGGTTTTGTTGCTGTTGTTGTTGCTGCTGATGTTGGGGGGCAGCTGTTACATCGGAATGCGGATTACTGCTGATGCTATTGCGATGGGGTGCTAAATAGTACTCGTTGTTCATCAGCACCTCCGAAAAGTTATCCGATATGCTGCTATCGCAGGTCTCATACTCGCTATCCGATGCGGTTGGAGTGTGGCATAATTTTGGCAATGGTTCCTCATCATAATAATTCTCATCATCGGTTTCGTTTGATTGCTGCTGCTGCTGCTGCGGCTGCGGCTGCTGTTGTTGTTGTGTTGTTGTTGGTGTAAATATTTGTTCGGTTAGCTCCTCATGCAGCTGATCCATAAAGCAGCGCAGAAATTCCTGTGTATCATGCTGCTGATAGCCACGAAACATGGGATGAACCGACCGTATGCCATACAAAATACCCCGCGGCGCCAAACAATCTAGAATCAGAGAAACTTATTTTTACCCATCTTTATTAAGTTAGATAATAAGATAACCTACCCTTTGGCTCATCAACTTCCAGCCACATTTCCTGCATGAGACGCTGATAGCTTTTGGCCAAACCGCCGGGCTTTGAGCGTGGCGTGCTTGCAATGTGCTCGACAAGGTCGCTGCAGTTGATAAAGTAATGCGTCACAGGCGCAAGATTACTAAGCGCCTGCAATGCTGAATTCATGTAACACGTATTCGCTATATTCTGTAGTCCCACTAGGCCCGTGCCAGAGCCCGTGGCATCGTCCTCCATGGTATCATCGCGTTTGGCCAATGAGTTGAGCGAGCAGCTGAATAGTTTCTCTTTGTCTTGGTCTTGCATGCTGCAGCTGTTGGTTGTTTGCTGTGCAATCAATTGAAGAAAAAATGCTTATTAATTACATCAAAAAAATTGTCATGTAACAGAATTTAGAGGCGCTCACCTTTTGACCTAAGTCCAATTCCTGGTCGTGTTTACCTTCGATGTGCATCCATTTTTGTTGATTGTTGTAACCAAAACTCATTATATGCTTATTCCGCTATTAATTTATATTCCGATTTTAATTGAGAATTTGGATTGCAGCTTGTACTTTTTGTTTAATTTTATTATTTTTTTTTTGTTGGTTTTAACGCTGCGGGAGCGTATCTGACTACTGCATTGACCAGGCTAGGTACTGGAAGACCGATGCTTCCAGGGCATATAATTTGACCGGTAGGTGTACCCACGAGTTTTTTTGAAGAATGACAGAACCACTTTGCCTCTAAAACTAATAAAAAAAATTGTTTTTATGCCTTCAGATAGTTCGCTCGAATATAGAGATGGGCGATACTTACGCTATGGTTACTTTGTCACAAGTAAATACTCAAATGTAACTTAGTGTGAATGGTGACAACGCAATTTTGCGACTCAGTGGCGGCAGGTCGATAAAATATCAAGTGAGTTGCATACTGGCATGCTTATCAATAAAAAGGATAATCAATAGGTTTTATTTATATTATTAGTTTTATGTTAATGGCATTTGTTCGTAGATCTTTATAAATATTAAACACATACGCACATACTTTGTTCTTCAAGAATCTATTATTATTGGCAAAAGGTTTAGTAGAATATTTGTCAATATCGACGATTTATCGAATACCTATAAAGCGCGCGTTTATTTGAATGTGCAATGTTAAATGTTCATGAACTTAACCAGCTATAGTGTATCATTATTATTATTATATATAATGGAAGAATAAGTCAGACGAACGTGTTATGTGAAAAGCTTGAAAATCACAGATAATTCGCATAGGTTAAAGATCAACTACATAAACAAACGCTGATAATAGAAGCTGTGAGCTGGGCTTTCACGTTGCTTTTAGCAAAGTACCTTAACATTCTAAAAAAACAACTCAATGGCGTTCATCGTTAAGATTTTAGTGCTTGCTGCTTGGACGATTTACAATGTTGCAGCGGGTAATTAATACTTATTTGCAAGTTGACAATGGATAATACAATTTTTTTTTGCAGACTGCGTGACAGATCCAGAGTCAATGCTGTGCGTTCTAGACCCAAACAGAGGATGAAAACGAATTTGTTATAATACTCACTTACTTATGCTCGAAGTGTTTATGAATAAATAATATACAAACACACATACAACAAGGTGCCACTCAATGGGCGTACCAAAAAAAGCTTCTGGCCTATGTACATACAACACACATACTACGTTTTTTGACAACGTGTGGCAAATCGCATTAGACGCCCACGCACAATAGACACTGAACTTTACCGGGCCACCTGCTGTTTTTTTTTTTATTCTCTGCATCATGTGCGATTGTCCGGCCACTTGTGGGTCACTTGCCTCAGTTGCCCCAGGCTGCTGGGCATGTCGAGGATGGATGAGTAAACATGGACACTTTTCCATTTCTGGCCTTGTAAGCTGCCACAAAAAGTAAAAAAGAAGGCGTTGTTTCAAGATGGACTGGCAATGTTAAAAGTAAAAGTTAAAGTTTCCTTTTGCCCGTATATGGCGTATCTGCTGCGGCATTTTTCGCCTCATTTCAAATACATTAACATTTTGACCTTTCTCGGCTCAGCAAGAAAGAAACGAGAATTCTTGTGCAGCTACTCGAATCTTATTTCAAATTGTGTGCAGGTTGTATAAATCACACACCAAAGCCCCCACCCCACCCCCACCCACTCAGTTGACAAATGGGAAGGCAGTGCATGGCTGCAGGCATGTTTCTCGCAACTTTGTAAATGCAGACACACACTCATACACGAAAAAAATTGCAAAAGGTTTACGTTCATCAAACAGCAAAATTGAATTTACGTAAGCCAAAACGAATGTCAAAAAAGGCGTCCACGTCGTCAAGAGCTTGAGTTTGCGAGAGAGTGAGAGTGAGAGTAAGATAGAACGAGAGAGTGCGGGAGTAGCGAAACGCGCAGAACTTGTAACGTCGAACGTGTCAAGGTCAAGTTACAGTTACATCCATTGTCGACTTTTTGTCTTCATGTTTTCTCATTCCTTCGCCTAAGTGTGCGCGCAACAGGAACAACTTTTCATATGTGTGTATGTAAGCTTTTTTTTCGGCACTACTCTCATCATTATGTATATGTGTGCGTGTGAGTGCTGTTAAAGTGCGCCAAGTCGTTAAATGAATTTCAGTGCTGCACTGAGTACACTTAAAGTAGCGGTGCCAAGTGGATAAGCACTGCGAACATTTAAGTTGAGACAGAGGGCAGCTTGAAAAGTATTGAAACAGTTAAGGAAATTTGTTGAACAGTTGAAATGAGACTATTTTGTGTATACGAATATTTGTCTATTGTTAAAAAGGAAATGTTACGTTACCAGGATTAGATGTTAACTTGAATTCACTAAAACTATATCTAAATTCGGGCACATCACACATATATAAGTTGTTAGGCACTGTTATTTAGGTGTTATATATAAGTTAAGATAATTAAATGTGTGCAAAATAGATCTCATCTCAAAACTCTTAAGACCACCCTCCATTGCGTTTTTTTTTTATGGGTATACAGTGAATTGGACACTTGACGGGAATTACAGGCAAGTGGCGCAGTCAAGTGAGGCAGACTGGACGACATCAAATGAAAGCCAAACAAGTTGACGTTCATGACATAACTGTTAACTACACTGAACGAAAAACCACAATTGATACAGTTATACTTAAAGTTGTAGCAAAGCGGTGGCAAGTGCAAACAGTTTTATCGCCTGCGTATGCAAAATTCAAGACGTTTCATGTGCCCTGTGCCATGTGGCCCAATCTTGGTCATAAATTCTGCAGGCAAAGTGCTGTCAACGCCTGCTGCTAGGAGGCGCTTTAATAACACTTAAAACTGTGGCAGGTGTTTGCTTTCAATTTGTTGTCTTTGTTGTTGTTGCAACGTTGCCTAACAATGCAAATGCAACGCTATTTCGGCAACGCCTGCACTTAGCAGCATCCTTTAAGGATGACGCAAAAGGCTCGTACCACACACACATAAACAGAGTCTGTCAGTTGATAGTAATAGACAGCACAAGAAGGTTTAGGAGGAGGAGTAGGAGGTAAATTGACAAGTAAAAAGCTTTTCTTTTATTTATTCGAGGCGTCTTTTATTCTGACGTTGTCAATTTTGTTTTGCCCTTCGGCTGTATAGTGGGGGTAAGGGGTACAAAATGCTTTTTAAGGTTAGCGGGTCACGTGCTCTTCTGACGTTCACCCATACACATACATACATACGTACATACATATTTATATTTGCTTGGGACACTTCTTAAAATCAGTGTCGCATCATTTTGCAGCAGCAGCCAGCGAATTGAATTGAAATGAAGCCATGCGGCCGTGACCCAACGCCCCAAATGCGTTGCCATAAATCAGGGATCAAAATTTACATTAATGTTGCCCGCGAGAGACAAAGAGACAAAGAGCTATGCGACTAAATTCAATTGCGCTGTCTTTCTATTTCTATGGGTAAAAGCTTTTAGCTTTGTAGCGTTCAGCTTCGTGTCCTGCGCATGATCACGCGTGGAATATTTAAGTGACAATCTTTCTAGCAATCACCTTACCTACACTAAAAAACAAAAACTACACGAGAATCAACTAAGAAAATAGTTTATTATGGAAAGTAACTCTAGGCTTTAACAACACTACGTTATAAACTTAGCTATAAAACATGTTGATTCAACTCAATACATGGCTAAACAGCAAAATAAATATGAAATTCATTTAAATCAAAAATGTATTCTTGATTTAACATGTTCGCATGTCAATTTAAGCATTTTCATATTTATTGCACGAAAATATTTGGATTTAAAAATGAATATGCATATTTTATGTCTTAACAGTCTTAATTCAAACTAGTTCTACTAACGGTGTGACTTCTATACCACAAATGCTGATAGAAATAAATGTATATGTATATGACAGGAAAGTAGGTGCGTTAATTGGATTGGATGTGCTGTAAGCAAGCTTTCACTCTGTGGTAAAAGCTGTGTATTTGTGACGCTAATTTGAACTGTATCTGCATTTGATTCCAATTTGCATATGCGATTAATGTTTATTCGCTAACACACAAACACATATACACAAACCAACGTGATGCATACATGCATGATATATTGGGCTTACATAACATAAATTCAATTAATTACAATCTGCGGTTTGTTTTGTGCCACGTGCCGCAACACAAACAAACACCCACAACGAGAAACAACCCGCAGCCAAAATGGCAAGCGAATAATTAAATGCCCTACAAAAGATAATGTACAAACAAAAATCCACAAATTGACGAGGATGCCACAATCGTATTTTCAATTTGAAAATTATTCACTTTCGTGTCTTCTTTTATGATTTAATCAACCTGATACGCATTTTGTGCACTAAAATAATAATAATAATAATATATGTAATAATAAATAATTTATGTAGCATACTTTTAAGAGCAATGTTGAATATATTTGGTACTTCATTAAGAAAACATTTCCTTTTGGCATTATTTTTGTTATTAAATCAAATTATAATTCCATGTTTTTTTATGATATTCGCTCATACACATAATATTCATACGATGAATAATAACAGTTTTAAGAGCAATTTAATATATGCGTACATTTTTCATCAAACATATTCTCCAAAATCCGTACTGCTTAAACCTGTTTCTGTTTTACTGTAGCTTGTTGCCTAAGTTGGTTAGCTTAATTTGGCTCTTTGCTAGGGTAACGCATGGTAACCGCATCTAAAAAACCTCGAAACAACAACAACATCAACTGTTAACCACTATTTAATGTGTTGAGTTCAATGAAATGAGTTGCGGCTGCCATGCTGAGCACATTTTCTATATTTAGGCCAGGGTCCAAAAAACAAGAGAATACGAACACAAAAAAAAAGGTTCGTCTCCTGTAGGCATTAAAGTACCGGTTTTTTTTTATTTAATTTTTGGGCGTCTTCTTTTGCTATCAACCCTGTTGGGTATGGTAACCGTCATGTTATTCCCCACATCTGTATATACATTAAATTGTAGACACTATACGAAAATAAACCAGTCAAACTCACATCAATTTTATCTGTGTGAGTGTGTGTGTGTGTGTGTGTGTAAGTGTAAGTGTAAGAGAGAGTTCGTGTTGAACATTTGGCACAGCATACTTTCCAGCGCTCAAAAGCCACGACTCCATTTTGTCACATTTTATGGCCAACACTCAAAGCAATGCTGTGAAATTTGCATGCCATACAGCACTGTACAGTGTACAAAATGGTTGATGGCGCTGAGAGTTTGGGCTCCGAGTTTTGTGCTGCATTTATTGCACGACTGTTGACCTTTCAGCATTCAGCTTTTAGTTTCTCGTAATGCCATTATGAGCCATAGCAGCTCAACAAAATATGCAAACACGCACACACACACACACACATACTAATATTACACTGCGAGAATCATATATATTGTTAAGAATGTTTAAAACTCATCAACTCATTTTTTAAATATTTATTAAGGTAAGAAATAACCTAAGTCTTTTTAAATATCTTTTTGTACACTGTTTAATCGATTTGTCCAAATGTATGTAACATACAGGAAGTAAGCAACTCCCATCTCGTAATATATATATATATATATATATATATATATATATATAATTTGAATCAGCATCAACGGTCGATTTAACGATGTCCGTTTGTTTGTATGAGAAAATCGATCTCACAGACAATAAGAGATGGGTAAATGAAGTTTGTTTTAAATTTTCAGCAATTAACGTAATGCAAATTTGTTCCCTGTTGTAATAAGATGCAAGAGCATATTATATAAATATATATATTTTATTACGATTTAATAAGTCTTAGCTTATCATAATGAGCTTTTAAAGCTAGAAAATCAAATAGCACTTTTCCTCAATGAATTTTCGACTAATTTTACGTCGCTCGAACCTACTTAAGGGAAATAAATGTAAATCAAACAACTATTGAACTAACGAGCTTTTTTATAAGCTTTTCTCTTAGTTTTACTAGGACTTGGAAACCATTAACTTAACCAGGTGCGCATTAAAGGAAACTAAAGCATAATAATAATCATACGACTAGTACACCACTTTGTAATTTCGTCAGTGTATAAGAACAGACACATAACGACACCTTTATTTAGCATATAGTTCCTGGTATGGTTCCACATAGCCATGTTGTCAGCCGAGTTGTAATCAGAAGTACCTGGGAATGGTTAGACTCAAATCAACAGTTTACCTTGATGTGGTGGGCGCTACGTGGGCTAGGATTAAATGGCTTGGCAAAACAACCAAAACGCACAACTAGCACACACACACACACACATACATACTTAAAAGTATACAAAAACATAGGTTTTGAATTTTGTCTGACTGGTATAGAGATAGAAAGAGATAAAGAGAGAGAGAGAGAGAGAAAGAGCCGCATGCACAAGTGCAATTACTCAGGGCAATAGTTGATATGTGGATACCGAAGCAGAGGGACAAAATACAAGAAATATGATTAACGGCCAACATATCCGTAGCTGTAACCAAACACACACACACTCCGGTACCTCGGCACCCCAATGACCATTGCATGCTTTTGGTTTTCTTTATTTGCTTATCATGATGTACTTCGTTTGCCCAAAAATCAAAGCCTTTGTGTAACATAAAAAAACCTTCTACCAACGCTGCGTACGTAAATTTACTAATTGGCAGCACTGTGCACCAAATTTATCTACAATTTTAATGCACACACATACAAAAAAGAAAGAAAAAGGAAAAGCAAATCAGAATGCAGATACTAGATGCAGTATTGTGGCATTTTCGTAACCACAGGACAATCAGCATGCATGATTTAACATGATTCAAGAAAATGCAAAATGGCAGCGGAACACACAAACAAACACACATATCTGCATAGCATATGCAAAATGCAACCGAGGTCCCTAAAATGTACTCAACGAAGAAAGGCAGGTAGAAAAAGCAGAAGATGAAGAAGTAGAAAATCGAAACAGTCAGCAGGCAGCCGCAACATAAGCATAACTGCCTGGGGACGCAACTGGGGCATATTTTGCGCCAATTTACATACACAAGCAAACAAGCATGGAAAGGAATGCCTGCCGATCGCCCGGCTGAGTAAATGGCAAGCAAGAAGTTGGTATAGTTCTCAGTAAGCGCCCTTTCCCTCCACCACTCCTTGAGCACTTAACATAACCTGAAAGAAATTCGACTTTGATGCTATGAATGAAAATGCAATGCTAAACAAGCAAATCTACCGAAAACAAAAGCAACGAGCAACAGACGCTGGCAGAGCAGCCAGCAGGCAAAAAATAAACAAAACTAACGTAACGGGAGCTAAAAGAAAATTAAAAAGTAAACACAAAAGTTCACGTGCTCGGCATGCTGCAGCGACAGCACAGCGCCAGAGACAGCAGCAGCGGAGTATGAGTTGTGGGTGTGTAGGAGCATCGGCAGAGGGCGGGCAGCCAAAGAAGAAGACATTAAGAAGCTGCGCACTGAGTTAATGTTGAAGAGCGCATGAGCGTGTGCAAAAGCAAATGAGAGTGTACGTTTGAGAGAGAGATAGAGTGTGTGTTTGCAATGAAATTTCTCTCCAGCGATTTGTTTACAGTTATAATTGCATAGGATAGGATTAACAAAGCATATTAAGACGCTGATTGAAATTTAAATATAATATTTTGTACGGAAAAAATATAATACTGTTTAATTTGCAAGAGAACTGCATTTTCTTTTCTTTTCTTCAAACTTTTGCATACTTTTTTGTTTACTTAGTTGTATTTACAAAAAAATTTTTTTTTAAATATTTGAACTTTCTTATTTTGTTGCTAAAATGAACGCTTAGTTGATATAGTCTATTTATATACCCTCCGTTTCCATCTTACGCACCTGCCTGCAAAGATTTACTTTGCTGTAAGAGCAATTCAGATGCGTGTACCTTTCTTTGCGGTTCCCCCCTCTTCTCAACAAAGCCACGTGCGTATTATTTATGCGTAGACATTCTGGCGCCGCTTGCTCAGCTTCACAACACCCAAACACAAAGAGAGCATGCAAAGTCAAAGCACAACTCATTGCAAAGTCACAGACTAAAAAACAAGAGACTTAGATAGAGCGAGAGAAAGGAAGCGAGATAGAGTATCACTCTTGCAAGGAAACCAAACGTAAACATTTTATGAAACGCGCGCTCTCAGTAATGTGCAAAGAGTCGTGGTGAGCGGACGTGCGCTGCGCTCGTGGACCGCAACGTGTAACTATTATATTTTCCACTTGCTAAACAGCACTCACACACTGAGAGACAGACGCACACACTGAACGCTAAACAAGCGCGCGCAAAAATGTAATGAAAAGCAATAAAAAACGAAATGAAAAGCGCATTATTGTGCATAAGAATGAAAATATACAAAACTCATATTATAACAACAACAGGAAATTAAAGTTAAGTGAAAAATCAATGCGCTACCAAAAGTTGAAAAACGAAAACTGACGACGCACAGATACACACACACATACAAATACAAGCTAGCTGCAGCCACGCACACGTGTGATTGTAAAACATACAGACACACACACACACACACACACCGACACGCACAGGCGAAAGCCTAACAAAGTGAAAGTAACGAAATTAGCAACACAATAGAAAACCAAACAGTGAAAACAAGCGCATAAAAAATGCACACGCGAAAGGCAGACGCAAAGCCAGAATCGGTGAAAGTCTAATCAATTTAACGTCGCAAAATTTACGCCTGAGCTGAACTTTACAAATTGCATTTTTCGTTACCGTTACTGAGAGGATGACGTTAACGGGCCAACGTTGGCATGTACAATAACAACAACTATCGTTACTGAGCGTGTTACTTGAGAAATAAAAAGCTGCTTTTAAAGGCATGCAAGGAAAGCAACAACAAGCGGCAAACAGCAGCCGCATAGCATAAAAACGTGAGCAAGATAAGCACGCAAAACAAAGCGAACTGGGTCAGTGTGTGAGTGGCGTATGAGTAGAAGAAGCGAACGCATGCGGGGTGCGGTACGTGCAAGTGCAAGATTAAATGGCAACGCTGGCATATGCATGCAAAAAGGTGCTGCATACTTAGTAAAGGATGCAGCAGTAGCAAAAGAAGCGGAACAAAAAAGGGTAAGTTAACTGCTGGCGTTACTTTGAGTGGCCAAGCACAAACTCATATATATGTGTGTGTGTGTGTATGAGACACGCAAATACTTGCGCACCTCATGCCAAAATCCGATACGCATATTTACCCTTGAAATATGTTGTACGGCAAACAAATAAACAGCGACGTTCGGTTTTGGCGGCGAAGAATGGGTCTAACGGCAATTTACAGTTGTGAGCAAAAAGCGACGTTTATGTGATGTAAAAGAAGATGAAGTATCAGCAGCACAAGTTCACGCTTAACAAAAACAACAACAATAACAACAACAGTCGAGCGAATCAAAGAGCAAAAGAGCAAAGGGTGTAAATGGAGTCAAAAGTAAAACGGCCATCGGAATGCTGAAAATGGGATTGAACAAGAAGCGAAATAACAAAGCGCACAGCACAAAATGGCAAACAAAAATAACAGTTAAATAAAATATCCTTGCAGGCAGGGCCAAAACTCACACACACACACACACACGCCCAAACCTGCAACACGGACACGCAGCGCTCGCAATTTTTTTCGTTTTTACAGTTCCCTGCACACCACGTCCATTACCCCCTACCAACCCTACAAACTAACTCATTTGGCGTTTCACTTCTATCTGTGTATATATATGTATGTATATTCCTGATGTGGGTCATAAATGTTACTCCATTTTTATGACCAACTTGCACACAACGCACAGTCAAAAGAGAGAAGAGCACCAAAAAAAGAAAAATAAAGAAGTAAAGCTTTAACCAAGAGTGCATCACATGGAAAATACCCAGCATTTAACTGTAAAGCATTTACGTTATACTTTACACTTTGATCCAAGCAGGTTGTAAAAGTTTTTAGATTTGTTTTAAAACACTGCACGATTTTGTAGTGCTGGAAATCGCAGAAAGCTTGCATTTCTTATCAGAGGTGTCAGACATCAAAAAGTACAATCCCTGTACACATTTTTAAAGGCCACAGGGTATAGAAAAACAAATAAAAGAGCTGCCAGCATAACCAAATAGCGATTTCTAAGGTCCTGCTGGAGTGAGAGGTGAAGAGTGCGTGTGTGTGTGTGAGTGTAAGTGTGAGCGGTGCAGAAACGGTAACCAGAAGCGCAAAAGGCCATTAAATGGTTCGCCGGGCAGCGTCTGTTTTACGCTTACTTGTATGCGTGGGTATGCTTGTTTGTATGTGTGTGTGTTTGTGCGAGGGTGACTCAAATAACAGGGCAACTAAATCTATTAGAATGGATGCGTATTTGTATTTGCATTAGTGTGTGTGTGTGTGTACGTGTACGCATTAACTCTAATTGACTGATTGTCAAGCGTCTCCGACTTTTGGGACAAATTCGAGATAATATAATATGCATAAAATACATGCATGGATAAAAGTTAATGTTCATATAAGTAAAATAAATAGTTAAGCATTTCCGCTATTTATAGCGTCTATATGAAAATCCTTTTTGCTTTCGTCTGTTGCGGCCGTTGATCTGGCAACCCTCTCAGGCAGCTTTCGTTCAGTTTTGTTCTTACTCTCTCTCTTTCTCTTTCGCGGTGTTCTATGTTCATTTGACGTCATTATCCAACTGTTGTTTCGTTTTGCTCGTTTGTTTGCCCTATGTTAGCTGCTTGTACACTTATTATTTAAGTATGTATGGAGTTGTTGTTTTTGTTATTGTTGTCTTTTTTGTTGTTTTGTTTTGTGTGCCGCCTGCTGCTTGACTCTGCGTGCCCAACCGTTATTATATTGCATGTTTGCGTGAGTATGAGAGAGAGAGATGAGATTTTTTCGTTCGCTCCTTGTTTTGCGTCTTGCCCAGTTGCATTTAACTGTAGCTGTTTGCGCGCTCTCTTTTTGGCATTTCTCTTACTCATACATTTCGTGCTAGCTGCATTTGTTTGAGCGCCAATTAGGTAAAACTTTGCGACATTTTTTGACATTTTGGTTGCGGCTTGACAGCACAACAAATACAAGGTATGAATGTACGTGATTATCTTTCGTGCTTTCATATGTTTGTGTGTGTGAAATTACTACTCTCCTCCCTCTTTCCTACCTCACTAGCTATCTCTGTTACACTTACTACGAATTTCGTTTGTGGCTGGCTTTGGCGTGACCTTGGAAGTGTTTGTGTGTGTGCAGGGCATGGAATGCAAATCCATTGAAAGCGACAGGCTGCAGTTCAAGGCTGTTTTTACGTTACGCAAGCACTACACACAAAAACACACACACACACACACATAGATAATCTCTTCCCTTTTGGTTTGTTTTTTTTTTTTCATGAATATCCTTGACGTTTCCATGTTGCATGCATTGCGTTGACAGCTCGTTTCTGTCAGCTCTGCGACCCTTTTTTTTGCTCTTATGCAATCACAAGCAACAACCCTTTTAATTAGCTCAACAGAAAAACCGCATTCGCATCCTGCTTTCATACAGCTATATGTGTTTGTTTGTGTAGTTGTCACGAAAGGATTTATTTTTTAAAATTGGATTCGTGATTATGTTTGTTCTTTTTTTTTTAAAGCATTGAGAGCTTACGTTTAAGATAAGTATCTGAACAATGCATTTGAAAGGAAGCCAAATCCTGTGCGTCTTCCGGTCATTTCTTAAAACATTTATAGCTTTGAGCAAAAAAATGTAGCATACTTAGGGGGACTAACTGTTTGTGCCACAGATCAATCCTGGTTTAAAAGCCTTAATGTATTTAAAAATAAAGCTCTGGACCAAAGTTTAAACCAACATAACAATATTAAAATTTTTTTTTTACAAATTTTATATTTAATATATATAAAAAAAACAATAGAACATGTTATAAAAGGGTTTTGAATTTATTTTTGATCATTTGGTGATTGATATTGTTCTTAGCTATTCTTCCTATAACAATTAAAAGCACCTATTTGTGCTATGTTATAGCTTATAAGAAAGCTGGAGTGTAAACATTAGTCCTTATCGACAGAAATATGTATTTTTAAAGTAAAATTTAAAAATCGAATCAAAATCCTTTTCTAAGTTTTGTTTGCTGGCGACAACAGTGTTATGCAACTGTCTTTGACCTTTGCAATTGACTGCAACTGTGTGGCACACCACTTGTGGCAAGCATGATTGTGTGCGTGTTATTGTGTCATACACGCACACACACACTCACACATACATATATATATATATACATATATTTATATATATTTATATACATTTATATATATAGAGCTTTGGACTGCCTTGACGCTTGGCTTTTGTCTTTGCCTCAATGTCACTGCATATTTGAGCAGGTTTGTTTAATCGAAGCGCCCTTGTGTGTATGTGGAAGTGGGCGTGGCATATGTGCCAGGCATGAATATGACATAAGTCAGTTAACATTAATGTTGCCACAAACAAACATACACACACACACTCACACACTCACATATTGGCACAAGGGCCACGCAATAATTTGCTTAGTTGATAGCTGATTACGAGGACGCTCACGCGACGCCATACTCCTTCTCTATTTCGGTCTTTCTGTCTCTCTCTTTCCCTCGCTCTGTGTCTTCGAGTTACGCATCTCTTTCTTGATGAAAATCTATTCATAGTAAATTCGTTGCGCCAACATTGCGCTTACATGTTGGGATAAGCAAAAATCAGGCAGCTCGGCAATAGAATAACCTTCCGGATCGAGTAAGCGCAAGCGATTAATCCAATGAAATAAAATCTCATAACAAAAATAAGACCTCGATTAAGATTCATTTAGATAGCTTAAAAAAAGTGGAACCAATGTTCATAGAAACTGACGGATAGACGTAACTTTACCGACTCAGCTCATACTGTATGTCTTTTATGACAAAATGATCATACACTTATCAAGTACTATGTAAGCAGTATAGTAGGTAAATTATTCACTCGGGGAGACTCCCTCGGCAAACTTTCCAATCATTCGGCTCTTAGTTTTTTTTAAAATGCGCGTTCTTCCCTCACGACCTTTAACTTTTCTAGATTTATATGAACATGTTGCTCATTTACTGGAAGACTGTAATAGATCAAAGGTAGTCATTCAACACATAATTATATATCTGGTAGTTAATTGGGGAAATTTTGGATACCTTTCTCTGTAATCTGGGAGTAAATTGAAAATTTTATCGTATTTCTCCTAACGCACATTTCATTGCAATTTGTCAGATCTTCAGAATGAAATTGATATTTGAAATTGCAGCTATGCTATGCATAGAGAATGCCAAATGTCAACTTGACAGCTGACACAAATGCGATACGCAGCAAAAACCAATTTGCATTAAAACGAGCACACGAGATGAGCAAAAACCTCGCAGAAGATGAGAGGGGAAGCAGTGAATGGGGGTGGGAAAAGATGTGGGAATAAATAAGGGTTTTGCATAGTTGGCAATAGGGCAAAAAACCAGAGCTAGACACAAATTGAAGTCAAGTGCAACTAATGTGAAGTTGGTTGCTCATTAGGCGTCCGCCATTGGCAGCAGCCAGAGTTGCCAGCGTTGTGAACGGATTTTCAATTTGGTTTTTGCTACTTTATGCTGAATTTTGATTTTACTAGAAAAAGCTGTCGTAGAAAAATAAGAAAAATAACTCAATAAATGGAATGAATGGAAAAAATTCAATTTGAACTAAATCAAGAGCAATCAACGCAGAACAAAAACTGAAAGAACCAAAGCAAAAACTGCATTCACAGAAACTAATTTGGGTTAGTGTTGTTGTGTTTGTATTTGTTGCAGACCCCATTTTGAAAACTCTCGCACGTGCCTAGTGACCTCGTCGATTTCTATTGTTAGGCAAGAGGCGTTTGGTAAAAGTTGTTTATGCTGCTGTTTGCACTTTTTATACCCTTTAACACAAACGGCAAAGAACTTCTTTTAGTAGATTTTATTTAATGGTTAATTACTCTTTAAAATGAGAATAAACTTTGATTTTTAAAGCCAATTTAAGTTTTAAAGTATTTTAAGTATGGACGTACATTTTGTTACGAGGTATCTAACAGTCACGCACAATTACAACCTTATTCCAAGCTCAGGCTATGCGAAACAACCTACCTATTATGTTGGTAATATACAATAATCTATTGTATTAGTAGTTTGGCCTCAGCTGTGTTCATTTATTTTCGACACAAATTACACTGCAAACAGAAAATGTTTATACATATTTGATGGACTTAACGCCAGCACACGCAATTTCTCTTTGCATTGAACGTTAAAGTAATTATGACGTTGATCGCTGATTGAATAAATTTATATATACACAAATATTCGCTATTTAAGCCAGGAATGCAAATAAAACCAAATATATATTAATTGCACGAAAAATCCAAACAGAGTTGAAAAAAAACACCGCAATTGAAACTTACAAAGCGCTGGAATAGAAATAAATATGGAGCAGGAAAACGGAAAACGACAGCAACTGAAAACAATTTGCCGTAATCAAAATGAAATCAGTAAAGCACAAAACCGCATAGTCGCGATGGAAACTAGAATTAAAAAGAAAATTAAATTGGCAAAGCCACAGCAACGACAAGCAGTAGTGCAAAAAAGGCTGTATAAACATAAAAGGCTGACCATTGAATACTCTCTAAAAAGTGTCTAGGAAATAAACTTTTGAAAGTTGTTTGCTAAGAAAAATATAAATATAACTTTAATATGTGTGTTGGTTAAAAGAAATATAAATATTTTATAATTTTCAAATATAAAATTCTTAGAAATACCTTTAAAATAAATAAGAAGACCCTAACCATTAATTGCATAAGCAAAATGTTAGGATTCTGTTCCAAAGGAAATTATTTTGGGACCAAAATTTTGTTTATATTCTAAGTTAATTGATTGGACAAAACATATTTCCCCCGTCATTTTCAACACTCCTTAGGCAATATTTTATTTTTACAAGAGAGTTGGAATATTTTTTTTTAGAGAGTTTAATACCGTATAGCTATGTGCTTTACTCGTAAAGTAGCTTAAGAGCATTTTCTACTTAAAGTCCTGTTAAGCGAATCAAGATTTTTCCGTCCTTTCCAACATTAATGGTATTGGTTTGCTTTAAATAGAAAGAAAGCAAACGTTTTTAAATCAGCTGCTAAAAGAGTATTTTATTTAAAAATGAAATGGGATAACTGGGAATGCAGTCAATGCGACTGGCAAAGTCAACATCCGAAAAGTCCACAGAGAAAGAGAGAGAGAGAGAGAGAAAGAAAGAGCGAGAGAGAAAAGGATAGAGGAAGCTAGGGAGCAGGTACATGATAAGCGAGAGATATATAGAGAGAGAGAGGTGTGGGGTGTAGGTCAAAATATATATTTGTTGTCCCTAGCAAAATATTTAGCTTTGCGCTTGATTTATGCGCATTGAGGTAGTGAATAGAATAGAGAGAACAGCGCCATGTAAACAATGCGGTAAATTCAAATGCTGACAGGCAGGAAGAGTGGGAACGCGGAAGGGAGGGGGTGATGGTGAAGTATATGGGGACAGGTACAGGACTATAACGGAAGCAGTACGACCAAGGAATATGTAAATGCCGCATAGAAAATGCTACAAATACAAACGGATGCTGATATAGAGAGAAAGAGAGAGAGAAAGAGAGAGAGAGAGAGAGAAATAGACAGAGAGAGAGAGAGAACGCGATGGAGAGTGAGTGAGAAATGGATATAATAGAAACTTGTATTATATCATTGTTTCAATTGACACAAACTGTTGCAGTTCAAAAGAATGTCCATAACAACAACAACAACAACACACAAAAGGGTTGCAAATTGTGGGTTGAAATGTTTTAGCAAATGACAATTGTTGTCACTGGCAGGCAATGTTTGCATAGCCGCTCACAAAAGCCCCAACAAACAATAAAAAAATACAAAAATACAAGGTGCATGTATTTTTCTACAACTTCTTGTTCGTTTTCTTTGGCGCGTGGGTTCCAGAACCCGATTGACGTCGTACAAAAAGGGTAACCCGAAAAATTAACAATACAATTTAAAGCGAGCTGGCAGCTAACACAAAAGGTTGACAGCAAAGCACACCAACACACACACACACACACACACACATATATATATGTATATTTAAATAGGCAGTCAGATAGACAGTTGGTGGGAAGGAAGAAAGGTAGGGGTTTTTTGAGGTTGGGTTTTGTGGGCAGTAGAGACAAGCTCTCAGACACATTTGCAGGCCCCGGAGGCGGGTTCAAAGGTTGACGCACACACTTGACAATGACAATCGTTTGTTTAGCTGTCAATTGTTGTTGCTATTACCTCACAGACACAGTCACAACTTAAAATAAGGGCTTAAAGTGGCGAACAGCAACGCAATGACAGAAAACAGAGGCTGTGCAAAATAAAATAAACTTGAACAACTTTTGCCATTTGCCAGTCAAGTTAAACTATTGAAAGGGTCAAAAAATGTAAAAATTTTTGCTCGACCTGCAGATATCCTGTATAGTATAAACATAAGTAAACTATTACCAAGATGATTTTGTTCTTAAATTTATAGTTCTCAAAAAGTTTTGAAAGGTTTTGAGTAATATGTTTATGGTGGGTGAAAATACTGACACGATTCGTAAGTTTTTTTTTTACACCTTTTTTTCAATCAATGAACTGAATACTGAATAAGAAGTTTTAAGTTGTGAAATGTATAAAATAAGAAAGGAAATTAAAACTGGAAACGATATTTTTGCGAAATAACTTGTTTCGAAACTTTTGCAACGATTTAAGTATTACAAGACCGATTTACTATGGCCTACTATTGCCAGGTAGATTTTTCGACTATCATATATATTTGCCTATACATTTTTACAACTTCTTTTTATACCCCTTTTCAGCCTGTTCTCCTTTTAGATACAAAAACAAAAGTGAAAACTTTGTCTTCGTCTTCGTCATTGTTATTGTAATTGTTGTTTTTGTTGTTAGGGCCATGGCCACAGCTGCCACGCCCACATTGCGTGCACAAACTCTTTGACATTGCCATAGTCTACAACAATGTCCTCGTCCACGTTCATGTCCTCGTCAATCTCTTCCCGCTCCCCTCCCCCCCATCCGCATACCTTCTCCTCGCCGGGGTTTGTCTCTTTAGTCTGCCTCGTTGTGGCCGCCTTGGCGTGCATATATATACATATTAAGGGACAAGCTTTATTAAATTTTTTCGCTTGCTTATAATTCAAAATGTAAGCAGGCAACAACACTGTGTGTGTGTGGGCGTGGCAACAGCAGCGTAACGCCTTTTGTTCCACCGCACTCGACCGCTCCCCGGCTCCCCTCTTCTTGTGGCGCCGCAGACATTGGCGTCATTTGCCGTTCAGTTGGCGTATTTAGATTTTAATTTGCGATAGCAAACTTCTTAATAGGATTTCACTGTCGCTGCTTTTCGCTTGTCTTCCCAAAAAATCCCCCTTTTCTTATTTCCTCCACTACTAATTTAACATCTCTCTTACTCACACACAGAGAGACAGCAAGACGCACATACATTAGCGTAGACATGGCTAAAATGTGTTTATTTTGAACATTATTATTCGCATTTATATTGTCAGCACGCATGTTAAAAAACTCCTTTTCGCTTTCAATTCCTTTGCAGTTTATGGCTCATTTATTTCTTGCCATGTTGCATGTTCTACACATTATGTAGAACAGACACGCTTCACATATTTCCCACATACCCCCCTTCCCTATCTGACTCCCACGTGTTGGGCATTGATTGGGCATTAGCTAGTTGACTGGGTGTGTCGTATATCGGAGGTGTGGTTTGTGTCTCAAAAACTGTGGAAGCTCTTAAGACCTTTTAGGCCTTCTTAATTGTTTGACTTGTCTTGTGTAGGATTGCTGCTTCAGCTGGTCAGTCAAATCCCTAGACCCACCTTCGACTAAAGTTTCCGATTGCATTGGGACCAAGACCTTAGGCGTAAATCCCTGATGGCTTAACAGTTAGTTTCTTTTCTTGCAAACAAAAAAGCGATAAGCGTGTTTCGCTTTGTCATTGCAAGTGCCGAGTGTCATTAAGGTGTATGAATGCTTGAATTATTATCGATTGATATATTTGCGATTAGTTGAATATATAGAAAATCAAAAGAGCTCGTAAGTTTTCGACTTCACATTCGGACACGGCTTTCTCTTGTTTCTGCTATAAAAATTTTTATATTGAAGATGAGAAAACATTTTTAAATCGGATGCTTTGAAAAAACTAACAGTATACCTTACCTTACCCTTAAAAACCTATCGCCAATAATCTTCCACTTGTTGCCTAATCTTTTATGTAGTTTTGGGTAAAAAATGTATGATTTTTGCCCCTTAAAACTGTTTGAAAATAATTTATTAATTTGCTTAGGAATTAAAACTTTGACAACTTTAAGTTAATTTGCTTTTATTAGAACTATTTTTTATTTTGCAGATGCAAAATAAGAATTGTACAGGTTATCTACATGTATCGTATATATACCAAAATTTTGGTTGTTATACTTAAAATATGTAAAAAGCTTTATTGGCTTGGGAATACCAGCAATATGAAGTAGAAAGGCAACAGACCGTTAGGAGAAGGAGGAGAGGTTGGTGTGGAGTAGAAGATGTAGATAGTGATTAACATTGTAAGCGTGGGCATAATATCAGCACTGTCTTTTAATTGATTGTAGCTTGTGATAAGCAGCGAATGCTTCGCTTGTGTGACTGACATAAATTAAATAATAGAACCCAAAAATAGAGTGAAAGGGAGCGAGAGAAAGAGAAGGAACACCGAAAATTAATTATGTCTAGACAACACAACATAGCATAGTAGAAAATCAAATGAATCAGCTGGGCATAGCAATAGATAAAGTTTGAATCAATTGACAAGCGACAGGAGACAAACGTTAAAATGAATGTTTCAGTTATCCACTCAAACGTCCAATGCATAATACATATTTAAACGCATGCATGATACATATTTAGCAAATTACCCAGCTGTCTAGGAACAAATGAAACAAATCAACTAATTAACTAACCAAAAACAGCAGTAACTCGACTTGTTCCCCCATTAATGTCTAATGACAAGGCTCAATAAAATAACAAACGAAACACTTATCGATCTTGAATGCTCAACTCGAACGCAATTAAATTTAAATTGCTATACACTTAACTGGCCATTGAGCACCAGAAGTAGCAACGAGTTGTTTATTTATTAATCCTAAATGGCTTTGAGTATACGCCACGATAAATGCTCCTTTCGGTCGAAGGGAGACTGATACTAACCTTCTCTGACTTATTTTTGAGAGCCAATGTGCTGCATCTCAAAGCAAGTTGATCCATCAATTTTGCTGGAGCAGCTGCAGCTCGTTTTCGTATTCATAATTCAAAAAAAGAAAAAAGGCCAAATGCAGTCAGTTACTGGCTAACTTACCTAGTTGAATGAAAGAAACTTTACATATCAAATGCATTCGCAGATGTTTAGTTTCTTTCTTTTATCTTTTGCTTCTAACGTTCTGGCTGACTCAACAACTTGGGCCACTTTACATGAATGGCTGCAAGCAGAGAATTGGATGAATGGCCAGTCAACTGGGGACAGCTGTGCCACTTGTCTATTGCCGTGATATATATGTGTGTGTGTGTATGTGTGGGTGTGTGTGTGTGAGTCTCTGTCGCAGCTGCATGAAATATCTGTAGCATACTTTATGGCTGAGTTGAGCAGATGAGCATAGCTAACGGTGTGTGGGTAAGAATACCGCCTCTCGTTTGCTTGTGACACCCCTGTTCGACAAAAAAGTATGTCAAGATTTACGCGCATCGTTAAAGCAATAAACAAAAACAAAAACATAGAGAAAGAAACAAGGTGGAGTGATTTAGTTAAACGATACTCAGTGAATGTATGTAGAGGATTGTTTAACTTTTAGGCAGTTTACAGTCGAAAAGATTTTTCTTTCGTTTAAATGTTTCTTATTATATGTTATCAAAAAAAGTCCATCTTATTGTAACACTTATCTTTTTCAATGGTCCTTGAAGGTGGTTCTTGAATTTTTTTGTGGATTGTTTTCAATATTGTTGACGATTTTAGTTATAAACTAACAGCAACGAACTTAAACATGCTATTTAATAATATGTACATACATTTTCTTGTGTTTGTGTTGATAAGAAAGCTTTTTAAGTTTAAGCTTTCACATGTACACATAAAAGCTTTTGTGCTTTTACTCACTACGCCATAGAGTTTGGGACAAATGCTCAACACCTGCCCAATATATTTATCAATTTGCATTAATTGTAGAAACAAAACAATATATATATAATTTCTGGGCATACCCTTTATTCGAACTTAACTGCAAACAGGGTATTGCTGAAACCAGCACAGCAACATGGCGTGTCTATTCCCATCTATTTGTGTGTTTTGTTGTTGTGGGTGTGCCCCGAGCTGAGCGCACGCAATGCTAGCAAGAAATGGGTTGTGATGTCGCTGGGCACCAGACACTTCACGGCTAACAACGCGTCAGTCAAAGTCAACACACACTTCACATTGTTGTTGTTGGCGGCAACGAAGCAAAAAAAAAAAAAAAATTTAACGCTGTCACTTTTTGACAACTGATGCTCGCACACATACATACATACATACATACATACATACTTATGTGTATGTGGATGAATGTGTTGTCATATGTTAAAAGCGTTGCAATACGAAAAACTCTGAATATATTTCACACTCCATACATCATTTTTTTTCGTTCTTTTTTTGCATATTTACGTTTCAACTTTTGTCACTCACAAATACAAGCAAACTGTAACCATTTTGATTTGTTACCTCATAGCAGCAGCATCAATTCTTTCCTTTCTTTTCCTTTCCTTTGCCTTCCTTTTAAATGAATTTCGAGTCATGGAAAATTTTCTATTTACCCGCACCCTTTATCATTTTTTTTTAGCCACTGCGCTTGTTGTTTTCATTTGATATTTGCGCATTTCCGCTTTTCCGCATTGCCGACATGTTGGCCATTTCAAGCGAACACAAGGCGCAGCTCAGTTTCATTTCTGCCCATTCGCCCATTTGCCCATTTGCCCATTTCCATTTGCAGTTTCATCTGCAGAAGCTATAGTTTCTCTTGCTTCTCCTCCGCCCACATTTGACATCATCCATTGGATTGCATCCTTCGTTTCCTTCACATGGCCAACCACGATAGTTGCTTGCCGTTGACGTGGCACAAGGCACGCCCAGGGGTAATTAAAAGCGCTTGCAGTTGGCTGCTTCCTCTGTTAGCTTATTGTTTGTCGAATGTTGTTGTTGCTGCAGCTTTTGTTGTTATTGTTCGAGCTGTGTTTGTCGAGTTGTTCTTATTCGCGATATTGTTTTAGTTGTTCGTTGTTGGTTGGCTTCGGTGCTCTTAAATACCCTTGGAAAGGATCTTGCTGATTAGTCATGTAAATAATAATTCATTCCTAAAAGCCTTATGTATAAATACTTTCTTGACTTTAAAGATTGCTAACCTCATTTTTGTTTATGAAGTGTGTAACGCACAGAATGAAACATATCCGACCATATAAGCTATTTACATTCTTGATCAGCAGCGCGAGCTGACTCGATAAAACCATGCAAGTCTGTCTGTCTGTTTTTAGCATTGGTCAAGGACTTCTTATTATTGCACTAAGATCCTGTGTCAAAATCGGCCAGATCGGACCATTGTATCATATAGCTGCCATACATGTACCTACATATGTAAACACACTTAGGTAAACAGTTGCACATGTTGCACTTGACACATGATCTAAACATAGTAAGTATACGCAGCGTCGGCCGATGGCAAATTTTCTATTTGTGTAACTCAAGCAATTCGCTCTTATAGCATTTGTCCACAGGCAGTTCCCCAGGAATCAGCTGGCTTGGAGGCAGCACGTAAACGAAAAACAATAAAGTGCACAATATATAATATTATAAGCTACCAAGTGATTTGCGCTGTTTGTAGAATGCAAATAAAGCCCAACTGGGCAACTGCAACAAGCCAAATGCGGATAAACTAAATAATGAATCAATATCAATATGTAGCATAAGTGTTTACTCGTTACCTTGCTATTTTTGTCATCAAAAACCACCTTTTAATAAAATATGTCACAAAGAAAAATTCAACTTTAACTTAAAGAGAGCAATGAATGATTTAAGAAATACCTGAAAGCATTTTCATTTGCCAATTTTCATTTTTTACTTTAATCATGTCCTTAAAAATAAAGAAAATCAAATGAATCTAAGATGAATGTTTTGTGAACTACTTTTAATCAGATTAATCAGAACAGTAGATAACTGGTGTTAAGAACCACTATTGAAATTTTTTATTAAAAGAATTTTTAGATAACAATTTAAGGGGAAAAAAAAACAATTTGAAAGCTTAGAGCTATGCATACATGATGACAAGTATATAATAACGTAATTCGTTTAAATTCCAATGTTTAATGCAATACACAATAAATATAAGTTGACTTGCCGAGTGCTCAATGCGGATATGCCACACCCTTGTTCGTTAGTTCAATCATACAGATCTGCACAGCGGTAATGTGTCTTACCTGTTGCATATACTCAAACTTGGCTATCGCATCCGGATACGATATGAAACCGGCAAAACCAGTGCCGTCTTTAACCACTCTACCAATGTCCGTGATGACCATCGGTTTGGTCAAGTTACCCAAAATGCCAAAAGTTATGCAGCCAACATTAATCGACGAGCACGAATCCATGGTGGTGAATCGGAAATGAATATAGTAAAGCAACTTAATTCAGTTTAAAGCGTTGAACTACTTGTAAACATACATATTAAACTTATTATAGTACGCATAGGTTATCACATAGCCAAAGCAAATGGCCAGCAAAATAAACCCTTGGTTAAGAGCTGCATACCTATAGTATGCATTTAACAATTCTCTCCACTGTGGTTTAAAGAAGTAAACAACGCCATCACAGGTAAACACGCCCAGTAAGTAGGCAGCTTTCGCAATGCTCTTAATGGTCTGTATCTGAAATGCAACAATTATAGAACCAGGTAATAACCAAACATGCCACAAGCTTCCAATTGGGCCAGCCCATATTCAATGTTGCGCAACTTATGTATATTCAAAGTTGCAAGAGAGAGAGAGAGAAAGGTAACGGTTGCATAAAACAAAATTAAGTTGGTGTCTTTTTTAGACGTGTTCTGAATTGAATTGAGTTGTTTCATGTTCCTCTGAGTTAAAATAAGAACATGCACGAAAACATGTCAAAAAATTCAATTGAATGAAAATAAAATTTAAGTGGAATATGATTATTATGAAAAAACCTTTTTAAATTCTTATAAGTAATTAAAAATTAATCACATAAATTCGAACTGATATAGATATTACAAAATGTGATAAATAGTTTATGACTGTTATAATGCTACGATAAATTAATCATTTTTGTGTTAGTATGTTCAAGCTTTGTTCAAGCCAAAGGACTATATATTGAAAATAAATTTAAATGAAATTAAGCTGTTGATTAGAACTAAATTTATTGGGAGCAGAGTGTTTTTAATTAATGAAACGCAAAAGTTAGGCAAATTTAGATAAAGTTTAATTAATTAAAAATTATTGATAAATTGACACCAAATATTTATAACATATTTGTAAAATCAGCAAAAATGTAGAATTATTACTTTATCATAATGAAAACGTCAAATGAACATGCAAACAACAAATAATGCAACAATACTTGTATGTGAAATATATGCACAAGATAACTCGCATACACAAAACTAAAGTATGTCAATTTGATTTTTGCTTTGCAAAAAAAACACACATCTCTTATCATTAGGAATTTTATCTAACGCGATGCATTCACTGAACTTTACTTAGTCAAAGTACAATTGTGCTGGTGACATTTTGCATGTGGCATTAGTTGCAATGCTGCTGTCATCGTTACAATCGTCGTCCCAACTTTCGCGACAGTTGCCCCAGGACAGCACCGTGCTGAAAGAGGTTAGCAGGAATCGCAGTGTCAGCGCCATTGTGCTCGAATATTTGGTTATGAAGGCGCCATTGGCCAACACTTGACCTGCAGCGACGCCTTTGAGAACGGGTGACAGATCAAAGGCGCAAAGGACGCCACTGTTACGGAACTGACCCAATGAGATCTCCAACTAGTCGACAGGTCGTCCAATTACGAGCAGTGCTATCGGATAAGATATCCAAAGGTCCCACCGCTATTCTGAAAGGCCAACAGATAATGAGAACTCAAGACCACTTGCCCCACACTTCCTTCATTTATGGTGGTTTCTCCGGCTGTTGCTGTCTCTGTGGCATCTTAATATTAATGTCTATTGAACGAGGTCGCGTTCTTGACTGATATTTCATTGACAGAAAAAATTGCAAACTGCATACGGCGGAGCTTTATTTTATTTCTCTTAATTTGGCTCGATGCGTTTGCCCTTGTTGTATCTTCATGCAAAGGTTGTTTTATGTTCGTAGCACACACAATTCAGTTAATTGACAATAATAAGGGGTCAGAAAGGGGAAGGGGTCTGTGTAACTTATGTTACAGCTAAAGAGATTTGCAAACTTGTTGGCATTCATCTATTATAATAGATATCTTGATTGTCTGATAAAACTTCGAGCTGTGACGAAAAATTTAAGTTTGAATATGTAAATTAATCTCAAGCTTTACCTAATTGATTTTGGTGAAAAATCTTGACATTCAAAAGCTTACAGCTTGACACTTAAAACTAATGTGTGTCAAATTTCATAATGGAAATTTAACTTTGTCATTTTTAGTGTCTAAAATTTAATATTTCAGTTTTCTTATCTGTGCAAACTGTGCCTTTTATCTGACCATGAGAATGAAAGGAAATGCAGCATGTTTGCTTGCTAAACTTTATAAATAAATCATGAAACTTTCGACATTTTAGAATAGAGTTCGCAATAAACTAGGTTAAATTTATATAAATATCGTTGCTTGGTTTGAGCACTGTAGCACACAGACATATATATATTTATATATATATATATAATATGCTAATAAAGCATTTTTAAATAAACTAATTGTTTGCCTTTTCAAGTTTTTAAGTGCATAATAAGACAATAGGAAACATAAGTAAATTTAATTATAGTTTGGACAATTATGAAACAGTTTAAAATAAACTATGTTAAATATACTTATTTAAAAACATCTTTGTTGTATATCTAGAAAATATGTTTAATACCTTGGACTTTGTTTTGTAAAGTTAAGTGATTATTCATCTAACTATGAACATATAATAAATAAAAAAAATTCTAGCTTAAATAAAAATTTGGCACTGTTTTAATTTTATCTTGACTCAAAGCTATATGGTCAAATATTCTGTATGAACTTGTACAATATTCTTTCTATAACTTCACATAAACTGTACTAGTTATACTGATAATTATATATTTTCTCGTTTTAGCTGCATAAGAAAAACAGTTCACTTAAGCTGATTGGTAACAAAAAGAAAAATGCAAGAAATCTACAAATTTTCAGGTATGTAAGCAAAAATGTTTCGCTTCAATTACTTCACAGATCTTTAAGGGCAATACTTTTCAAAATGGGTCACATGAGACCAAAACCGCTAAAAGCATTATTTTAATAACTCAATTTGACAAACATAGATGTTACGCCGAGCCCGTGCAAAGTTTTGAAGTAGGTAAGAGCACTGTTCAGCGGATGGGAGGGTAAAGGGTAAGCATTGGTCTCGTTTTACAGCATGATGCAAAAGTTGGCAACTCTTTTGGCTGCTTGACAGCTTTCAAAGTTTTTAATAATTTTCAAGAGTTTTCTAATTAACATCCCGAGTGAAAGGCTCTGGCAAGTTGCAGCTGCCACTTTTCCACTTGCATCAGTTGCAGCGAAGAAAAAGCGATGTAATGCAGATGATGGAGTTGTAGAATAGACGAGAGAGAAAGAGAGAGAGAGAGAGAGGGAGAGTGAGAAAGAGAAAGAGACAGAGAGAGAGAGAGTGGGATTAGAGTCAAAAGATGGAAAGATGACATCAAAAGTTCTGGATAGAGATGGTATATGTTCATTATGATGAGAGTTTTAAATGGGTCTTTAACAACTTTCACCAGATTTATGAGAGTTAAATTGCTTTAATAACGCTGATTGAAGACGCTGTCTGTGGAAATTGAGGGTAATGCAAAAGGCTCACATTTTCATATATTTCCTTTTGTATATATATATATATTTTTTTTTTTTTTGTAATTTAAGCGATTATTAACGCACATAAATTGCCATTAGCTGCAGCCCAAAACTAAGTTTGCTCTTTTTCTTTGGGGCGGTTCATTAAGGCACCAAGCAGTGGGAGGGCCGTTCCTTTACTTTTAATTGCAGCTGGAAGCGTTGCAACTTTACTGTGCCACAACACGCAGATTCCGCCAGTCAGCCAGCACACAAACACAATGTGCGCTAAAATGAGGCAAATAAATTTTTGAAACTTTTGCGAATGGGGGCAAAACGCTAATGGGGCTCATCTGGAGCACGTTAATACATATATGTATGCCTGTTTGTGTTTGCCTGTGTGTGTGTGTGTGTGTTTGTGTATGTGTGTGTAACAATCGATAACAGCCCAAAGTTACAGTTAGAGTAACAGCAACATTAACAACAACAACAACAACAACAATAGCAACAAAAAGCAACTTCAATTGCAAACAATAACTTCGTTTGCAACAAAAACAGAGGGAAAAATCATTCCGTAAAGTTGCGTATTGCATGTCGTGTAATTGCCCTTTGAATAATTATTGCACATTAATTGCACTTGTTACAAGTTGATATCATTAATAACGTTCCGTTTAAGAACACAATTAAAAGCTAGCTTACATTTTTCAGATCTTACTCATAGTTTCTTATAAGGAAGTTAAAGGAAAACAAGTAAGAAATCCAGACTAGAATATACCCTACAGCCTTGCAAGTATGTATGTGTGTGTATTTCTCCGGTGTTTCTCTACCTATTTAAATAAAAATTTAACAACTTTTTATTATTTCGTCTATAGTTTCAAACCCAATTTCCAAATCCTAGGTTTTATTGTTATCGATCCCATGTGTATATCGGAAACAGAAAGAGGTATCGAAAATTTGACACACTCTTGTACTGAGTTCAATGGGTTCAGGGTAAAAAAACTATCACTTGACTTCAGACATCAGATCCAAAATGTCAAAAGCATTTAGAAAAATATTATCCGATTACTGGTATGAAAATCAAATATTATAAAAAAATATATAAAACCGTCTCTTAAACAGAAAAGTTCTTAAATATACATTTTTTTAAATTTTTATGTCAATTATGAAGCTTAATAAATGTATATGCAATAATGCAATAAAAAAATTGTTTAGAAAAATTAGTAGAATATGAACGTTCATTTTGTATCATAAGGATATTTTGCTATGATCTTCTTATGTTCAAATTAATGACTGATGTTATATATATACTCAATATCTAGGCAAAACAGAGCTGTTATTTTTCCCGTTAAAATTTTGAGATACCATCCCCACAGACAATATACGACACACATGTGCTTTGTAAGTTACTGAATTTAATGAGGATAGCAATTAGTTTTGCTTTTTGCTTGTGGAAGTTGTTTCTGTATTTGTCTATAAGTTCTAACAAGTTTACCTTTAAAATTGATTTCAACGGACTTTGCAACAACTTCCGTTTCCGCTACAGTTGCTCGTGTACTTATTAGTCCGCATTGTATAAGTTGCTCAACATGTGTGTTGCTGTATGTGTGTGTGTGTGTGTTTTATAACTTTTGCCATTTGCCATGTGTGTGATTGTGTGTGGGTGTATGTGTGTGTATGTGTGCGTGTGTCTTGGGTGGGTGGAGAAAACGTGTCGAGTTTTTACGTTAGCTGACAGCTTTTAACAACCTTGCTAAGCTCTGACATTTTGTAACAGGAAAAATTGAGAACCCCTGCATCTTCCCTTATATCCCGTGCCCTAAATGTACCCTCTCCTCCCTCCTCTCGATACGAATTGAAAGTGCAAAATCATTGAGCGCACATTTAATTTGAAATTAATTTTTAATCAACTTAAATTGAATTTAAGTGAATCGAGTGCAATATGATTTGATAATGGAATATAAGTGCATATTCTGAATAGTATGCACATAAAATAGAAGTGTAAATATTTTTTTTTTTCGTTGGTCTGCGGTTTAATATAATACCTGCGTAAAGTACATGAATAAATAAATTAGCTGCATGTAATTTTAGTTGGGGATAAATGCGTATCTATAAATTATGAATTTCTCATTTATGTGTGGCACGTAGCACGTTGCGGCAAACAGTGGCGTCGTGTTGCATTCAACTATTGCTAGGGCTTTGTTTGCCTAAACCAACCAACCAACCAACAACGACAACAACAACAACGTTGCTACGCGCGTGCCTCAATTATGAAGCAGCATTCAGTTGAATGCACCTGGCAATACACCCAAAAAGTGGTTGCAACTGCTGCTTCTGCAGCTGGCAAGCGCCAAATGTCAAGGGAAGTGGCGCAAACGAAGACGAAGAAGTCTTTAACCCAGTTTGGCATTACAACCTGCAAAGTCTTTCTCTTACCCTCTTCCCTTACCTTCTTTTTTCAGCACGTTTTTCAGCTAAAGGCATTGTTGCCATTGTCGATTGCAGTTGGCTTGTTTGCCGCACGTAATTGTTGCAGGTCTCTCTTTTGTTGTCTTCTTCTTCTTCGAAGCGCAAAAGAAGTTATTAAAATGAAAAAGCAAAAGCATATCGATTATGCCTTGGCTTAGCCTTAGCCTTTGCCTGAGCTCAGGCCAGTTCCGAAAACTGAACAATATAACGAATAACTTTTACACTCAAACTTTGACAACCAAAAAACACCAACAAAAAGGAAATAAAAATAAAAACTTTAAATTGACATCGAATCCCAAATACCCATAGTATTGATCTACGCACGACCCAACCACCAACAAGAGCAACTTCTTTGGCAACCACATTCGCATTCACAACGACAAAGTGAAAAGTTTTTTGCTGGTGTGTGTCAAGTTTTCTTTTTTTCGGTCGCCTTAGAATTACTCAAAAATGATAAGCTCCCTGCCAAGGCTCAAAAAATGAATTTTTTTTTTCGGAGTTACCCTGTAAGCTTGATAAGAGGGTAGCTTACTGTTGCATTAGGACAGTTTATGGGAGCAGGCTTAAGAACAACTTAAAATTACTTCTTTATACCAGATTTAAGGAATAGTTGTGACTTGATTACACAAACTTGTATTAGGCTTTAATTTAAGTGCTTAAGCACACAGGGTGGATCGTTTGTTTTGGCGCGTACCACGTGGCGCATGTGTAACGCAATTTTTGTCTGTCGTTCTTATTCATTTCATGTTTGCAGCTGCTGCATGTGGCATGGCTGCTGCTACAGCCTCCACAAGCATTTGTATGCTTTTAATGTGAGTTTAACAACTGAATTGTTAGCTGACATTCAAATTTGCTACGCAATTTGCATTTTTACACCTCCCCCGTCAAAATGTTTTGTGTTTCAAGCTTATAAACTGTTTGTTTGTTTATGTGTCTGTGTGTCTGTATATGTGTGAGTTTACTCTGTGTGTTTGTGTGTGTAGAACAATTTATGCGAAAAATAAAATTTGCTGTCTCCATTACGGGCTTGCCACGTCTCATTTTTGGCCAAGTTTTGTCAAAAATGAGTCTGTGAAGGTTTGAAAAGTAGTTTCGTGTTTGCAGTTGGCAGTCAGCAGTTGGCATATGGCATGTGGCATGTGACATGCGGCAGGTAATTTCAATTGCCATTTCAACTTAAAGTTTTGTTTAATTTCATGTGACACTTTGTTTGCATTCTTTTTCACTGTTGCATATGCTACGTGCAACGTTTCCAGGCAATTAAATATGAAAAGTGATTTTCATTGTTTGCTTGCTTGTTCCATTTTTTTTTCGTGCGACTCCAGCATTTTGTAATTGTCTTGAAGTGGCAGCAGCTTATTTGCTCCCTTATCAGCCAGGCTGAAATGACATTTTTCGAGTCGAAGTTGAAGTTGAGCCTTTATAAAGGGGTCCAAAGCCAAAAGGCGAATTTGCATGCCAAGCAGCAGTGGTGGCCGTGGCAGCTGCAGCTGCAACTGTCGCCGAGTCAACATTTTGCGGCGAACTGTGATTTGTTCAACCCAACGAATTTCACATTCATTGAAACTGTCACTCGTCGCGCGGCCACCAAGCTAGCCTGCCAGCCAGTAATGGGGACGCTGTCAACTCCACACAACTTGCCACAGCTGAGAGCTGTGTGGTGCACTGCGGTATGGTGCTGTGCCGGGTGAAACATTTATTGCAATTTGTATGCACAATGACAGCTCAGCGTTTTGAGAGGGTTTTTCAACTCGCTGTCTCTAAAAAAAAAGGAAGAGAAAACTCTTCCGCATTCACAAAAGCCGGAGTGATAAGGATTATAGCTACAAATGAATGCAGCCAGAACAGCTTTTACACGCAATGCTAAGAACTTTGTGATCCAGGCAAAAGATCTTAAGGGAATTAAGAGAATAAAAGAATATAAACTTAGTTGGTTTTGTTATTTCCAAGTAGTGAAAATAAAAAGTAAGACAAAAAATAGACATTAAAACTTAAAGTAGCTCTTATTTTATATAATATAAATGTTTAACATATTTAAATTTGTTGAAATTTTTAAGGAAACTAGATCACTTAAGTTCTTAACTTTGTGTTTATTTGATCATGTATGTAAATATTATTGAAATTTAATCAGAACATTAAGTGAACAAAATCTTATTTTGGTTATAAATCCTTAACAATAATATCCTTACACAAGGGAATTAGTCAAAAACATAAAGTCAAGTGAGAAGGCTCTAGTCGAGAAATCCCGACTACGTTAAACGTTATTTGTGTATGTATGTATGTGTGTGTACGCGCATACTGCATACTCGATTTCAATGTTCCATATCTCCGGTGTTTCTCAACCGATTTCAATAAAAACAGATTGATTTCACAGATTGTCATTATTTCGATTAATTTTAATTTTAAACGCCTTTTTAAAGTTTTGCAAATTCAAGATTTTGTTGTTATCAATCGCATGTGTATATCGGAAACGGAAAGAGTTATCGAAAATCAAACAAACTTGTACTGCCTAGAAATAGGGCGAGCTTATGTTCCAAATCTGGAGTCTCTAGCTCTTATAGTCGCGTTCAAACATACAGACAGACGGACAGACGGACGGATGGACGGACGGACGGACGGAAGGGCAGACGGACATGGCTATATCGACTCGGCTGTTGATACTGATTAAGAATATATATACTATATGAGGTCGGATATGCGTCCTTCTGCCTGTTACATACTTTTGAACAAAACCATTATACCCTTTTTACCCATTCTTAAAGGGTTCAGGGTATAAAAAAAGTCATAATAAATAAGTGCAATACATTTAGATCATAATGTTTATTGATTATAAAATAATCTATATGCGCATTTGTTCAATTCTGTTTCTTCTTTCAACAAAACCATTAACAAATGCTTTGAATAAAGTTGTTTAGGCAATGCAACTTGTTAGTGACAACTTTTTACTTAACATGTGTTGAATATCTGTTGTGGTCACACGCACACAACTTTCTTCTTGTTTGTGATACAATCTAACAGATGTGTAGCATAATTGTTGCTTATGCTGTTTTCAGTTGCTACCCGACCATGTGGCGTATGCGTAATGCCGTGGAAAATGTTGTGAAATTCGAAAAGTTTGGGGCAAAGTCGATGACAACGCCTGTGTGTGTGCTGTTGTATTTTTTGTTGTGTGTAACAGGCGTTAACTGACACTTGGGTGCCACGTTAAAGTCGTTTAGCATACTAAGGCCTTAAATGGCATTTATTTGCAGCTACAGCATCCACTATGCATCCGTCTCTTTCTCTCTCTCAGCAACGCTCAAGTTTGATATTGTCAAAGACGTGGGATAAGTCAAGAGTGGCTGAGTGTCCCCCGTCCACCCACAGCTAAACACAATGTCGCCTAATGGTTTTGTGGGTCAGTGTTTCGGTGTTTCTGTGGTTGTGGTTTTTGTGGAGGGGTGGAGAGAGGCTGCTTCAGGGGATGAGACGCCTTAACCAAGTGGATTTTATGCCTTGAGACATTTTCGAATGACAGCACAAATATACGACAAACTCCACATAGATTACAGGGCAAAAAGCTATACAATTTTCGTTGCTGCTTAGCTGTACAAATGTCGCCTAATAACTGTTATTAATGCGGAACTTTAGAAGTGCTTCTTGTGTGTGTGGGTGTGTGTGTGTTTGATGGTTTGGGGTGTTGAGTGGGGTTTAGTTGTTACTTTGCTTGTTACTGCTATCTAATTACAATTCTGTGAAAGCAAACTTTGCATGTGTTGTCCAGTGTTGCTCTTTTACAAAATTTACTTTGCCTGCGTTCTGCCTCTCTCTTACTCTGTTTAAGTATGTGTGTGTGTGTGTGTGTGAACAATTTTCCCAGCGTGAAAAGTGCCGCGAGTGCCAAAGCATTTTTTCTTCTTTCTCTCTACTTTTCTCTCTCTCTTTGTCTGTTGCTTCTGTCTGCCTGTTGCTAAACTAATCAAATGATGTTGTGTTTCCGTGTCTCTCGTGTTTGTTTGTTTTTAGGTTCAGCTTGTCACGAACATGGCATGTGTGTGTGTGTGTGTGTTGGTGCAGCTGTTGTTAATATAGGGGTGTGTGTGCGTGTGTGGTGTGTGTATGCGTAGCTTTGCAACAGCAACAGCACCTGATTTCGTGCACAAACAACACGTACTTCTTGTGCTGCTATCTCTCTTCCTCTATCTTTCTCTGCTCATCGCTCTCTTGATACCAATCTGTAATTACAGTTGCTGTCTCTGTATCGATGTGTGTGTGTGTGTTGACCGTGCGTGTTTTGTTTCAAGTGCCATTTGTTTTAATTAAAATTCATTTAAAGCGCTTTAACCATAAACTGACAGGCAACACGATTGATGCCTGTTGAAAAAAAGTGCCAATAGATAAAGGTTAAAAGATAGCAAAAGAGGGAGAGAGAGAGAGAGAGGGAGAGAGAGAGAGAGAGAGAGAGAGAGAGAGAGAGAGAGAGAGAGAGAGAGAGAGAGAGAAATAGACACCTTGTTAGACTGAGACAACAGCATATCCAAAATCTAAAACCATTTGCAGAATGCATCTATTGCGAATGTCACCAGCACAAACGAAGAGACAAGCGAAAGAGCTCAAATGGATCTTTATTCGTTTATTTTTATTTGTATGCATATGCATATGAGTCTGTAAAATGTGAAAATATCTTCTACTAAAGTGAACAACCATAACCAATTGCAAAAATATTTATCTCTTTTTGTCGTTGCTTGTTATCATTCTGTCATTTTATAGCAAAATAAATTTTATTTGAAGCCCTTTAGCTGAGTTGGGTATAACAGCTATGTAAACATGCTTGTAAACTTGCATAAAGCTTTAACACTTGCAGCTATATATACAGTTTTTTTTGTTTAAGAAAAAAAAATGTGCTAACTTTTTCTGGGAATGTTTAACTTGTTTAAAGTTGTAAATACACAATTAAAGTTATTTTTATTTAAAATAAGCACATTATAAGCAATTGTGTTCTTAACAACTTTATGAAAGATGTAAAAGTATACAAATTTAAAAACAATTTACAAATGTAGAATTTTCTACCCGTTTTAGCCTTAATTTAACTCTAAGCTAAGCTCGCTGCATCTTAGTTTTCGTTAGCAAATGATTTATTTAAGGTTATTTCAGCTGCAACTTTGTTCCGGCTACTTGATAACTCCATACTTTTGATGTGGTTGCGTTTGTTGTCTACTTGATTTGTTTGTAAGAATCGTTTTTACTTTGCGGTACTCACACAAACACACAAACATATATACAAACATGTATACGTACAACCAAACAGCCATAAACAGATAGATAGATATCTATCTATATTGAAACATAGCCACAAAAGACACTTAACAACGGGTCACACCAAGCTTAGACTTTGTTTGTGCACAAATGAGAAACACAAGCAACGTGGCAACCATAAAGCTTAACCACACACACACCTACGCGTACACCCACATACACACACCTTCACCCACAAATATAAATATTTTGTACACTCTCATGTTTGCACAATAAAATTTCAACATATATATATAAATATGTATATATATATATACATATACAGGGTCCTTGTACTTGAGTAAATTGGATCTGTGCAGCAGTGTGGCATGCTACGCAAAGCGGTGCTTTGTTAGAGGCGAGAGCTAACGAAAAAATTAAATAAATATTTGGTTTAAAGCAATGCTCAAAGCACGTACAACTATGTTGCTCTCTCTCTCTTTCTTTCTCTCTCTGTGTATGTCTTTCTCTGTGTATTTCTCTCAGTGTGTGGCAGGCATGATCCCGAGCCTGGCCCCCGCAACCCCAATCAAAAACATTTTCTGTATTCATGTGTAATCCATTTCGAAATTTGCATGTTTAATGTGCTGTGAGGAATTCGGTTTCTCTCGCTTTGTATTTTCACCTACTTTTTAACTATGTTGTTTTTTTTTTTTTTGCTGTTGGTTGATTTGAGCTTGAGCTGGCTAGAAATTTAGCTAACAACCTTGACATTCTCCTTGACTTCGCTGCTTGCAATTGTTTTTTGACATAAATTATTTTTTCTTTAATTTAATTTTTCTTTGGTGTTCAGCTTCGAACTTGCATATGCATAGATACTTACAAGAAATACTAGACGCATTTTTAAAAATAAATAAAAAACAGCTGCATATATTTTGAATGTTGTGCGTAAACAATTGGAATGCCATCTGCGGACATACAATACTTTTTATTCATTATAAGCAGCAGGCGCAACAAAAGATTAACATTTTTTCATTGTTAGCCAGGCCTATATAAATGTGGCCTGCAGTTTTAAGCCACGTTAATCGAACGCATACAATATGCAAGTGCATTACTTATCTACATTGCTGGTTCTGTCGCTGGCTGCTGTTAGCCAGGCAGCTGGCACCAATCGGAGTCATAGTGTTACTTGGGGTGCACGCGTGTTCCAGGACACACATCTAGAGCGGATCATTATCACGGAGAAGTCCAGATTTTTGCGTGTCGTCACACGTGACTATATTTTTAAGCAATCTGTATGTTTTGTTCAGCTGCCACTTTCATTCTCACATTAAAAACTCCTTTCTGTCGTGCTAGGGTTTTCAGCGACGCATCACACAAATTGTGATCACCGATCAGATCAGGAATGGAGAGGGAGGCTATGCTCGTCTGGTTTTGGGTGGTCCAAATTCCAATTATGCCCAAATCCACTTCAAGAGTCAACGCAACAAAGGATTCAGTTTCATTGTGGACATTTATGGCATTTAAATGATGTGGTTAACATTAATGTTTTTTGTTTTTATGTTTTTGTGTATTAACCCTCCCGAGTCAGTGCTGATTAATTACAGTTTAGTTAGCCTATATGTCTGCTGTGTGCTTTTGTATCTGTTGTGCGTGTGTGTGTGGTTGTGTGTTTTTATTTTATTTTAATAAGCGTAATGAGCGCTTAATCCCAACGGCTTAAATACATATGTGGGTCGGTAGGTGGCTGGTTGTGTTGTTTTTGTATATACTGTGTCTCAATTGCTATTATGCCTCGTAGCTATAAAATAATTGCATAGGGTATATAATATCAATTAAAATTATTTCTTTTTTAGTTTGTATAAGCTTTTGAATAAATCATAACAGTTTGAATCGTACTTAAAACCGTTAATTGTTGAATAAGATTCCCCAAAAAAGTTCATAACAATAACCAGGTAAACAGGGTATAATGGTTTTCTGCAAAGGAAAGCATCTCCGACCCCATACACATCCGAGTCGATATAGCCATGTCCGTCTGTCCGTCCGTTCGCTTGTATGTATGAACGCGGAATTTATCGACTAGAACCTTCTTACTTGATTTTTTTGCACATATATTGAATACCTTACGCCTCATTAAAGGGTATTTTTAAGTTATTCACTATTTATCTACACCTCGTACTTGTGTTTGGTATTTATTTATTTGCTGGCATGCAATATATACAAATCACAAACAGTCAGGCAGAGGCAACAACATTATTTAGTCACATGTTTATAGCATAAACAACGCAAAAAACTGTTGATTTGAATAATAGTGCCAACGTCGAGAAGTATAAGGTTCAGGGTGTGGGGGTAGGTCGAGGGATATGTATTGCCCATGACACAGCTCATAAATTTATTGTATTGGTATTATTGGTAAATGCAAATTGCTCTTCTAGTCGATTCTCAAGAATTAAAGTAGCACTTAGAAGACTTTAATGATATCATATCAGATCAGTGAGATAATTTTTGCCTTGCTGAAACTCTTAATATGTGTTCCAGCCTCATTTCATCAATTTCCTAAAGCTTTTTTTCTTTCTTTATCTTTTAATATTTTTAACCGAGTATCTTTCTCCGACGAATGCTGTCATTGATATGAAGTTGGTCATCATCGTATACAAACTGCAAGGTTGTGCGGTTGATAATGCATTTATTAAGGCCAGTAAGTGAGTTAGAAGAAATGAAAAGGTTACGTTGCACTCTCGTAAAGGTCAAAAACTTTTTAAGCTTTTTTATACCCTGATCCCATTAAAAATGGGAAAAAGGGTATAATGGTTTTGTGCAAAAGTATGTAACAGGCAGAAGGAAGCATCTCCGACCTTATAAGTAAGTATATATATTCTTTATCAGCATCAACAGTCGATTCGATATAGACATGTCCGTCTGTCCGTCCGTATGTATGAACGCGTCGATCACAGAGACTATAAAAGCTAGAGACTCCAGATTTGGAACTTAAGCTCGCTTAATCCCTAGGCAGTACAAGTTTGTTTTCGATTTTCGATAGCTCATTTGAAAAAATTTTTAGATGACATTTCAAAATAATAACAATCTGTGAAATTTTTATTAAAATCGGTTGAGAAACACCGGAGATATGGAACCTTGAAGTTGAGTATGCAGTATGTAGTATGGTCGTACACACACGCACACATACTTGCAAGCACTGACTGAACGCGTAAAGTATAGGGATCAGGGTATCGTCTAGTCGGGATTTCTCGACTAGAGCCTTCTTACTTGTTTTTAGACAGGAAAGAGTAAATTGTTTGTTGCATAATATGCGAGTGTCAGCCTTGATGGCCACTAGTAAAGGTCAGCTGGCATTAAGTAAATTGTCAGACAATAGGGAAATTGACAAACATTGTAAAAACAGCAAACCTAAAAGCAAATTTTCTTTAAAAAACTTGGTTTAAGTGGAAAGAGAAGAGTTTAATACTTGGTTTTATTTCGTTAGACGTAGACAACTGAGACGGAAAGATAAAGGGCAAAGTGAGCGGAATTAGGATATAGCTAGCACACATTGGTATAATTAAGGGACATTAAACTAAACGATGCAGCCGCAATTTTGGTTAAGCAAATGAGAAAATATTACCAAGACTCGTAAGCCACAAAATATGCTGTTGGCTCTTTGGCATTTCCCAAATGCCAGGTACTTAGTCTTAACCCCCAACGCAACAAATCCACTCCAACACTCTTTCTCCTGGCCTTTGCAGCTCTAAAACTCAAACAAATCCAATCAATGTTACCAGACAGCCTCAGCACATGTATCGAATGTGTGTTTGCAAGTGTTTGTATGTGTGTGTGTATACTTATATGCAAATAAGCGCTGGATGCCATATAAAATTTAATGCCTTGCCTTTTTCAGACTTTGCTCTCTTTTTCTTTGCCTGCTGCTTATTGCTTGTTGTTGTCAACGAGTATTGGATTTAGAAGCAAGCCATTGAAGCGTGTGCAGCCCCATCAATCGTTGGGAATTAAAATTTTATTACGCCACATGCGCAGGCAGCCCTTAAAAACGCATACGCGTTGTATACGTTACGAAATGGGCAAACGGTCTTTTGCAATATTCGGCAATAAATGAACATTTAAATGCAAATACTGATGCTTTTGGCCATCAGCATGAAAATCAGATGCAAGCCAGAGAGCCACGAAAGTGGCGAGACGAGAGGCTGTCATTAACCGTTAAATGGTGCTACAGCACTTCACACTTAAAATGGCGGGGGCCCAAAAGACTATGGAGCGTAAATGCTTCAATTAACCGTGGTACCCACAGACAGCACTCAACTTGGTTTCCCCTCCCATCCACTCTGCTGCACTATGACTATGTTTTCCTGGCCTGGGCAGCCATTTTGGGTAGTTGCTTCAATGCTAGCAATTTTATTACTAGGTCGTCCTTGCAATATACATACACACTGCAGGTAGTGACAGCGTTTTTCATGCACTTTTAGCTGGTATTCAAGGATAATGCAGCGTCGCTGCGAGTATTTTACAGTTTACAGTTAACAGCAAGCACACACGCAAACACAGTTTTCAAGCGCTGTTTGTGCCACTTTCTGACCCCATCGTTCAATAAGAACATTGTGCCTCAATAGCCACACCCTCACTAGCCCCTCTCAATTTGCACCTCATCAGCGAGAAAGTTCAGGTATAAGGCGACCATACATTATGCAGGTTGTTTGTTATCGTTCGATAGAGTGTAAATTATGGCTCAAAAGCCAGCAGCGTTGTTGTTTTTAGTGTGGCTCAACCAAAACTAACCTTTCTTACATACACATATGTAGCTTACACTTTTGCACTGAAAAATCAAAAGTTCGTAGTTTTTGCTGAGAAACAAGAAAGTTGTGAAATCCCTGAACCCTATACTTCACGCGTACAGTCAGTGCTTGCAAGTATACATGTGTGTGTGTGTGTGTGTATTTCTGTGTACGCGTATACTGCATACGTTTACTAAATTTCAATGTTTCATATCTCTAGTGTTTGTCAACCGATTTCAAAGTCTCAATGTTTTCCAAATTGAAGATTTTGTTTTTATCGATCACATGTGTATACCGGAAATGGAAAAAGTTATTGAAAATTTGAAACAAACTTATACTGCCTAGGGATTAGGAGCACTTTGATTTAAGTGTTTAAGAGTCTAAGATGTGTTATAACTTTGTGTAACCCTAGCAATTTTAAAGGAAATGTTAACATTTTGTATTTTAAGTTTAACAAAGTCAACATATTAATTAATATTTATACTCACATTCGTATAATAGACTTTAATTAAAAATATTGGTGATTCAATATTTGTAGATTTTATTCGTAGATTGGCTTAAAGCTACTTCATTTTCAAGATGCGTTTAAATACTTATTTAACAATATTATTTATTATTCTAAAACAAACCATAAAATGTTCCGAAGTTTTTGATCAGTGTAGGCGCATGTGTGTATGCAGCTGCCTGTAGTATATGCAAAGAAAAAAAAAAGTTAATTGAGCTAGTTGCGCTCTAAAGGAAATATATGTGAGCATATTAGTACCAATTACTTTTTTTTGCTTTACCCATCCACATACCCAATCTTTTTCACCCTCTCTGTGTCTGCAAATGTTTGCTTTCTCTTAGGGTTTATTTTTGTTAAGCATTTAAATGCCAAAATCGTATTAAGTTTAAAGAGCTAAAAAGCTTGAAAGCATATATTTTATGGATAGAGCAGATACATACATATATGTAACTATATAAATTGTTTATCCCATATTGATACACATAAACGTATACTTTAGGTACACACTGTATATACAGTTACTTTGCGATGTGCAGTTTGTTTCTTGTGCAATTGAATGGAAACTTTTGCATGGCTTTTGCCTAAGATCTCACTCAAGTCGAACAACCCTTCAGTTCTTAGTGTGGCCCCGCCCCGCCCCACTCTTCTATCCCAATCATACGACTTTGTATCAATGCAACTTGAAGGGTTTTATGCAGATTTCCATTTGACTTTGTCTAAAATGTGCACACACACACAAAAGATAAAACTCAAGCTACCTCCATGCACCTTCCTTACTTTCCCCTCTGAAAGCATCACGTCTCGTTCATTTGACAGCCAATTTTGTGCTTCTTATGCGTTCCTTCTCAACCATCCATGTTCAAGTTTTCTTTTCTTGCGCATTGCTCCTGACCTCGATGTGGTGGTTCTCCCCCGCTCACATCTTCCTACCTCCTTCCTTTTTCTTCTGTCCTTCTTTTTGTACTTGTCATCGCGTCTTTGTTTAGCGTATAAAGTGTGAAAGTACATGGTAAAAGAAATTTTCCAGCTGTCCCAAAAGACTTTTGTTTTTCAATTGCTATTTGCCAATTTGTGGGAATTGTTTCAGTCTCTCTCTCTCTCTCTCTCCCTCTCGCACACATTCTTAGTTGCTGTCGTTGCTTACAACACACAGAAACATACTCCAAATTTCCGGCTGAAGTTGGCCAACAACAGACTGTAGCTATAGCTACAGTTATTAGGGCTCCGGCTGTCTTATCAGATAGTGTTTTGATTATACTCTGATTCTCAAATGGGAATGTGGTATACTAGCTTTTATTAAAAGCTTGATTAATTTATATGCATGTTAGTTGCCAAAAGATTTTTTTTTGTTTTTTAAATCAGCATTATTTTTAAAAACTAAATAGTGTTTTCAATATGATTTTTACGTTCTGTTTGTAATAATTTAGACCTTTAAATAATTATAAGTACTTACTTTGTAAGCTTGTATAAAATCAAATGATGTTTTTAATCATGAATTAAGGAGTATTATGTTTTAACCGTGTCAAAATTTTTGTTTACATTCTAATTAAAAATATTGATGTTTCCAGTGCTCAAGCAAACATTTATTTAGTTTAACATACATTTGTTGTATGTTAATTAAAAGGTAGCCAAACTTGGCATATGATTATAAACTTCAGTGATACAAACCAAGTCGTCAGACGGATATTATGTACTTAACAGTTGTATGTGCGGTAAAACTTAACGGAAACTGTCAGCTTGTTATGTATTGTGTGCCTTTTGGTCGTTGTGCACATCGTCAGTTGTGCTCATCAAGTGGCAGCTAACAATTTTCAACAATGTGATTGCCGACAGCTGATTTTTTGCTGCTTGCCTAGCGATTTTCAAAATCGCACGTGCTTTTGCTGCTTCGTGTTTCAACTGTTATATACTAGCTAATATATATTTGCAGCCAGTGCTTCACTCTAAGCAGTTGGGCATAAATTTGAAAGTCAGTTGCCCCTGGGGCTGCCCTCCATCAGCAAAGGTTTTTGTGCGCTAAATTAAAATTAAAGACACACACAAAAGAACAACAAAAAAAAAAAAGAACAAAAATAAATAAAATCAAATGCAGTAGAACACATCTAGAAAATGCAAAAATGCAAATGCGTCGTCTATATAAAAAACAGTTTATGCATTAGCCCTTTGATCATTAGGTAATTGGGCTCAGCCACCAAAAGTCATTTATATTAGTATTTAAGTTTAAATTTATTTGCATAATTTCAAACAGTTAAACTTAGGTCGTTCAATAAGCAATAAGCAATTGTTTACTTAACTTTTTGGGCATTTGGTCCATAGGTTCTTAAATAAAATTTGCTAAACATGAAAAGCATAATGATAGCCTGAACCATTTGTGATATAAGCAAAAAGCTGGGAAAATGACAATCCTTGGCTATTAGTAATGAATATCCTGAATAAAATAATAGAACGAAAAATTGCACGATTTGCGTTATTGTTATATACTTTTTCCACCATAAGTTCGCCTTGACGCCAGGTAATAAGGCCGAAAGGAAATAATAGGAATACATCACAGTATGTACTAAGGAGTTGATCATGCCAACCGCATTGAAATGACCACCAGTTCCATTGAAACGCATTAATAAATAGCAAAAACCTGAGACCATTACATGATGGTACACGTGCAAAAAACTGACTTGTTTATAGCTCTTGCGCAATACAAAGAACACCGTGTCCAGCAGGTCGATTAACTTGTTGATGAAGTACGCAAAGTGCATATAACGTTCCACATTCTTGTATTTGTGGCCATCGGGAAAGGTTTCCATACATTCTAGATTGCATATGCGTACTATGATCAAATAATAAAATGTCTGAAAGTAGAGTATCAAATTTTGTTAAACTCGTCCACTATAATCAAGCTATGCGATTCGCTACTAACAAAAGCGAAGAATATTCCATTGTATGCCACCTGGCCGAGATTGTAGATTCGCAAGATTTGTGTTAAATCGAATGGTTCGCGGTTCTTCATATAGATCTTGCCAACCTTCAAGACAAATATTAAATAAACCGTGAGTATCGTTAGAATCGGCCATGGTGAGTTCGTCAACGGCAAAGGGTTAGGATCTGTTTATTAAATAAAACATTTTTATTTGCTTTTATGTTTTTTTCACTTAAGAAACATTTAGCTTTCCTACCCGGATGAGGTATATCAAAAATTCCAAACATCGCTTCGCGGCTTGAGCTTTAACTTTACGTCGATTTACGTCGAAATACACTTTACAAATGAACGCGAATGTCAACGGCCTTATTGATTTCGATTCTTGAGCTCAATTTTATTCATCTATTATTATTTTTTTTTCTAGTCTATTTCAAATTTCGTGCTCTTTTGTTTGCTCAAATCTTTTGAGTACAATTTAGGCTTAGCAGAAACAAATTGAGAGACAGAAAAATAGAAAGAGAGAGAGAGAGAGAGAAAGATAGAGAGAGACAGAAAAATAGAAAGAGAGAGAGAGTGAGAGAGAGAGAGAGAGAGAGAGAGAGTGAGAGAGAGTGAGTGAGAGGTCAAAGAATCAATGGAATTAAAAGTGCGAATCTGTTTAACATTTTACTCGGTACTTTCAAAGCTTATAAAATTCTGTTAAAATAAGTAGGTAAAGCTCTATGCAATTTAGCTTATAAATATTCATTCGTAGTACACACAGAGTAGGCTTCTGTTTTTTATACCCTGATCCCATTAAAAATGGGAAAAAGGGTATAATGGTTTTGTGCAAAAGTATGTAACAGGCAGAAGGAAGCATCTCCGACCTTATAAGTAAGTATATATTCTTTATCAGCATCAACAGTCAAGTCGATATAGACATGTCCGTCTGTCCGTCCGTATGTATGAACGCGTCGATCTCAGAGACTATAAAAGCTAGAGACTCCAGATGTATGGTCACCCTGGTTTTTGTTTTTTTTTTGTTGTGGAATAACCATTTCTCGCGAATGTCCCCAAATGCCATTTTAAGTACCTACTCTTAACTCGAGCTGTACAGTCAGTATAATATTTTTGGTTTTCAAGTGCTTTCAACTGCTGGCGGTACTTAACATTTTTTAGGCCACATTCGCGAGATATGGTTATTCCACAACCATTCTTCCTCTCATTGGCAAGCAATCTGCGCAAAAAAATTTGGACTTTTATGGATCAGCGTTTTTAAATTTAATTAAAAGTAACTGTACATACGAATTTCACAACGAAAATGCACCAAAAGTAGGTGTGTAAACCTTTTCGTGGCAGTTGAATTTAGTGCCTTTGTTAGAATATTGAATTGTTCTTTGTTAATGTTAATGTTTTTTAAGGTCTGTTTAAAAGGTCTAAGATAAAATTGACTGAATTACTTATAAACAAGTTAGAAGGCTCTAGTCGAGAAATCCCGACTAGACGATACCCTGATCCCTATACTTTACGCGTACAGTCAGTGCTTGCAAGTATGTGTGTATGTGTGTACGCGCATACTGTATACTCAACTTCAATGTCCCATATCTCCGGTGTTTCTTAGCCGATTTTAATAAAAACTTCACAGATTGTCATTATTTTATTAAATATATCAAACGCCGTCTCAAAGTTATCCAAATTCAATATTTTGTTGTTATCGATCACATGTGTGTATCGAAAACGGGATGAGTTATCGAAAATCGAAAACAAACTTGTACTGCCTTGGGATTAGGCGAGCTTAAGTTTCAAATCTGGAGTTTCTAGCTCTTATAGTCTCTGAGATCGGTTGGCTCATACATACGGACAGACGGACGGACGGACAGACAGACGGACGGACAGAAGGACATGGCTATATCGACTCGACTGTTGATACTGATCAAGAATATATATACTTTATGGGGTCGGAGATGCTTCCTTCTGCCTGTTAAATACTTTTGCACAAAACCATTGTAACCTTTTTACCCATTTTTAATGGGTTCAGTGTATACAAAAAACTTATAGGTCTCCAAAGTCTGAAAAATTTCAAATTCTGTCACTTTTGAGCATACATGGAACTGAATTGTGTCTACATTTAAAATCAAGTCTGTCTGGTTGTAGCTGCGGCAAAAACAACTTACGTCAGCAAACTAAAATGCACTTATTGTAAGTGACTTTGGATAATTTAAAGGTCATACGATTTTGAGAAAGTGTTTTCTAGGTTCTTTGTAATGGGTTCCAAACAAACATATGCATGAAATATTAACGTAAAATCTGTGAAATAAAATTATTATTACTGTAGCCTGTATTGCATAAGCCGAGGAAATGTTCATGTTGAATTAAATACTAAAACCACAATTGATGGGCTAGCAATATGATAAATTGTGTGCACATTACATGATATTGTCCAGGACCACCGTAGAGTCGCAACACGCAATATGTTGTATAGACCATCATCACAAGATAATAAACGTGTAGAAGTGCGGTGAACAAAGAACACGGTGTCCATCAGATCAAGAGTTTAGTTGATGTAGTAACCGGATTGTCGATTGTATCGAATATTCGATCGTTAATCGGTTTAATAATAATAATAATAGAAAGTAGATCAAAAATTAGTAATATATTTCTCAAAGTGATATAAAATAAACTAAAAATGCCACACAACACAGCATTGTAGCCCATCTGATCAAAGTTATGAACAAGAAAAATATTTTTTTTAATTATATAGCTGACGATGTTTCATAAACATCTTTCCCAGTTTAAGTAAAAATTTTAAATATTTCAACAATATAAGTGTGACAGGAATTGCGGAAACTCCCGTCGTTATAACCGTGGCAATCATAAATTGATACGAAAAAGAATGCTTTGTGCCTGTTATTTCTTTATTAAGAATATCGATCACACTTGACAACATTTTGTTGGGCGTGAAACAACTGTTCTCGAACTCTTGTGATTTAAAACAACGAAAGGAATAGAAAATATCGGTAGGGCATTATATATCAAAAACCCTTTGAGATACATTAATAAATAACTCATAATTTTTTATTTAGTCGCTCAATAGCTTGAAAGGTTATAAATGTACAAAATATCACGCTTAATTTTATTAATGCGTAACACTCTTGTTGTCCTCATTTGTATACCTTCTCTAAGTATGTAGCAAAATTTTCAACCACACCAATGTTCATATGTTGACTGGAACAAATGCTTAAGTTTTAATTGCTTGACTAAAAAATATCTTTTACTAACTAATATTATACATAGTATAAATAGTATACTTGAGTTCCGTGATTCGATAAACTTAAACTGGCATATTTTCATATAAGACATATTTTGATATACATTTTAAGATATGCTTATCGTTTTCAACTCTTCTTTTGTTAATTTGGCAGTTTCCAAAATTTATAATGTATATCAATGTTCTCGATAAACTGGTTAGGCTATCGCTTGAAAATATAAATCTGTCTCTCCCGAACAACCAAACGTTCTTTTGTTCTTCAGGGCACTCGTCAACAGGCTATGGGTCCAGGCGTGCGAATAATATTCAAAAATAATAAGAGCAAAAGCGAGAACGAAATTACGGTAAGAAGTAACTGTATGTGTGTGCCTAAGTTAAAGCCTTAAGTGTAGAGAAAAGTGACAATGAGTTCCCCATACAACATTGAGAAATTGGAAGATACCAACTATGATACGTGGTGCTTGCTAGTACGCAGTGTGTTGGTTCATCAGGATTTATGGTCAGTTGTGTCCAATACGGAAGATCAGGCCAGTGCGGAGTATAAGTAATGGGAGAGTCAAAACGACAAAGCAATAGCTGATCTGTTCTTGTCAATAAGTGCGTCGCAGATTAACTCTATCAAACAGTACGTCACTGCAAATGGGATACAGACCAGCGGGACCTGTGCGCAAGGTAACATTGTTCAAGCAGTTGATAAATAATCGCATGGCGGAGGGAGAGCAAGTTCAGGGGCATGTAAAAGAGTTTGCGAATGTTGTCGACAAGCTATCGCAAATCGGAATTACACTGCCAGATGAGAACTTTGAAGTTGCATTGGAAGCGCGTGATGTGCCGAAATTATACGCAGTCAAATGAAAGTTAGCAGAAGAGAACGAGCAGCAATCAAAACGATAGCATACAGGCATTTTCGGCGCGCACGGTAGGCAAAAAGGGTAGAGAGAATAACGGAGCGACTGCAGATTGCCGCCGTAATCTACAATGTTATAAGTGCGACAAAGATTATAATGAGAGAAATAGCATGGACGGTAAAAAACAGCGCTCGTTGGCTGGAGTTGCTACGAACCGAAAATTGAACCAGGGTGACCAAATAGCATAATTTTTCACTTTGTGTATATTCGTGGCAATGTGTACATATATGCGAGAGGCCGTGGCACAGTGGTTGTGCGCAGCCTGTGTGGCTACAGAATTACACTGCGAGAGGTTTTGTATGTGCCAGGATTACAATGTAATTTTGTATCGGTTGGGAAAGCACCACTAAATGGTTTCTCAGTAAAGTTTAGCCCTGAAGGTGCTAAGGTATTTGATAATAAAGGCTTACTAACATTATCGGCCAAAAAGGTCAGCGGATTGTTTCTTTGTGAAACAGAAGGCAACGAAAAATTGTGTATGTCACAAGCTAAGAATGAGTTGTTTAAATGGCATGAGCGCTATAGTCATTTAAAGGTGCAAAGTCTGCGTGTACTTAAAAACAAGGATATGGTTCGAAGTTTGACATTTGATTCCACAGATGGACTTGTGGATTGCATAAACTGCATAAAGAATAAGTGTCAAATCAGAGGTGAGCAAATTATTACAAGATCACTTTGAAATGCTGGAGCGTCAGACAGGCTTGAATTTGAAGCGTATCAGGAGCGATAACGGTACTGAGTACATCAATAAAGATTTTGATGAGTATCTTAGATCTGCTGACATAATGAGGCAACTGTCGGTTCCATACACTCTACAACAAAACGGGGTAGCTGAACGCTTTAATAGAACCCTAGTTGAAATGGCAAGAACAAATGAAATGAAAGAGAATAAGGCGGTTAAATGAGGACCAGGGAGGCCAAGAATAATCAGAAGTGGGTTACGTGGACGCCCAAGTAAACAAAAATACTACGTGGTGAATATGGTGTTCAACAAAGACGTTGAGATACCTGTAACAGCGCTAACAAGCGCTAGCGGGTCCTTAGGCTGATCACTGGAAATTGGCGATGCAGAACGAATTCGACGCTTTATTACGTAACAAGACGTGCTAGTGAGCTAGTGAAATGACCAGTTTGTAAAAGATCCATTGGATGCAAATGGGTGTTTACGCTATAAAGGAACTTAGCAGGCAAAATCAAGCGCTACAAGGCGTGCTTGGTGGCGAAAGGGTGCAGTCAAAAATATGGAATCGACTACGAAGAGACATACTTACCTGTTGTTCGCTATGATACTATTCGTATGGTCTTGGATATGACAGCTGAACATGAGATGTTTGTTCATCAACTAGACGTGTCGACTGCATGATTGGCTACAGGCCATAACATCATATCATAACATGAGACTGCTTCACGAGTTAGGTAGATGCAACGCCATTGGAAGACAATTTCCAAGTCAACTGTCAAAACGAGATGTGTAAACGTGTTGATCTATCACTGGATCCCTAATGTATATAGCGCTGTACACTCGCCCTGTCATTTTGCACTCGGTGTGTAAACTATTCCAAAGGAACTCGAATCCTTATGGTAATCACCTAGCAGCGGGAAAGCAGGAGCTACGATATCTGCTCTCTACAGCAGACCTGGCGTTGGTCTATAAAAGAACCAACGAGGCGATTGCGGGCTACGCGGACGCAGATTGAGCAGGCGATTCAACGGACAGGAAGTCCTACACAGGCTACGTATACGTGTGGGGCAGTTCTGTATTTTCGTAGGCATCAAAGAAGCAGAAGTCAGTTGCGCTCAGCAGTACGGAGGCAGAATACATGGCCCTTTCCGATGCTGCAAAGGAAGCTACTTACTTGAGCAAAATAGTAAATAAAATAAAATTATTTTTCAAACTAAAATGTGGCGATAATGTTAGCGCTTTAAACCTTGTAGGAAATCCTGTTTATCCCACAAGAAGCAAACATATTGGTGTTAAATACCACCATGTAAGAAATAGTTATGTTCTCCCGAACAACCAAACGTTGTGGATGTCTCTTGTTTTTCAGCGCACTCACCAACATCTTTCAATGAAACGATCCCTATTGTCGTCAGAATTGAATGAAAATTCCGAGGTCTAATATTCATTATTACAATAATAATTATCAGCCAGCATCAGAAATTAGTAGTTTAAAAATAAATATAAATGTTCAAATCGATATATTTAAATTATTTTTTTATGTTTTCCCCGCAAGTTCAAGTAAAATTGTATAAAGCAACAAGTTAATTTAACATGCATTCACGTTGTTCAAAAAAAAATTGTAAAATCTATTAGAATGTTTATGCGTAATTTATTTAGAAAGTGCAGAAAAAATTTAGTTTAACATTCACAAATTAGAATCATAGAATAAATATTTACATTAGTTTAAAGCATATTATTCTTGTTTCTGACGGTTTGGCTTAATGTATGCCTTATAGTAAAAGTTACCAAACATGACCGTCATGGTAACAGCCTGCGATAACTGGAAGTATTGCATCCAAATCGGAAATCCACATGATGGGTTCAACAATAACACTAAAAGTGCTTGCATGAAAAGTATAATAAATTGTGTTATTTGTATAAGGGTGATGTACTTCTTCCACCACAGGCTGCTCTTAAGACCCGGATACATGGCCGATATAAAGTAGTAGAAATACATGACGGTATGTACAAATGAATTGATAAATCCCATCATCGAGTGCTGGCCGCCCACGCCATAGGCTCTTACAACCCAAAAGATGCCATATACCATTAACACATGATGATAAACATGCAGAAATGTAACCTGCTTATAGCTCTTGCGTAATACAAAGAACACAGTATCCAACAAATCTAATATCTTATTGACGTAGAATGCATATGTTAGCCAACGTTCAGCAATCTTTTCGGGATGATCTTGAGGTAAAGTTTCCATGCAACGAACATTGTATTGTGGATGAAAGACGATATATTTTGTCCCCTATTAAGAAAATTTAGTTAATAAATTATATTTTCTTTAATCATTTTCATACTTACATAAGCAAACATTATGGCGTTGTAGATCACCTGAAAGACATTATAGACGAGCATGGCATTTTTCACATTGTACGGCTGGCGATGTTCCATAAAAATGCGTCCGATTTTCATAACAAATAGGACATATCCCACCATTAGTAATGTGACTGGCAATGGTGAGCTTAGCAATGGCATTTGCTTAACCCAAGCATCTAAGCAGCAGAAGTTTGATTATCTGTCCTTGCAATAAGGATTTGTAGTTCGTTTTTACCTGCGGGCTCATTTAAACAAACAGGAAGCACTGTCATTGTATCCAAATTGATTGAGATTCGAGTGCGGCTCTTAACACAATGCAACTGAGACAGCATAACACTTTTGTGCACTTTATTTGTATACATTCTGCAAGTATGTAGCAAGTGTAAGTTTGTATACACTTAATATGTAAAGTTTATAGCCATACAAAAGTGCATATGTTACCGGGTACACATGTTCAAGCATTATTTGCTTGACTATAAAATACCCTTAAATAAGTATTGTTATATCATAAATGAGTATAACTTAAACTACAAAAAAGCATTAACTGAAACCATGTTAATAAATATTTATTTTTTAATTAATTAGGAGCTTTCAGATTTGGCTTATTTTCATATACTACATATTTTGATATACATTTTAAAGTATAAATATCGTTTTCAACTCTTCTTTTAATGAAACGATCCCTATTGTCGTCAGAATTCCCTAGGCTTAAAGTCTAAAAATTGAAAAAATTCAAAATCTAAGGTCTAATAATGAATATAGAATTAATATCCATAACAATCAGCTAGCATCAGAATTTAGAAGTTGAAAAATAAATATACATGTTCAAACCAAAATATTTAATTTCTTTTAAATATACTATGTATTCCCCGGAAACTTAAGTTAAAGTGTATAAAGCAACAAGTTCATTTTACATGCACTCACGTTGTTCAAAAAGAATTTCAAAATCCATTAAAAATGTATGTATGCAAATAGCTTAGAACGTTTATGCGTAATTTATTTAGAAAGTGCAGAAAAAGTTTAGTATAACATTCACAAATCAAAATCATAGAATAAATATTTACATTAGCTTAAAGCATATTATTCTTGTTTCTGACGGTTTGGCCTAATGTATGCCTTATAGTAAAAGTTACCAAACATGACCGTCATGGTAATAGCCTGCAACAACTGGAAGTATTGCATCCAATTTGGAAATCCACATGATGGGTTCAACAATAACACTAAAAGTGCTTGCATAAAAAGTATAATAAATTGTGTTATTTGTATAAGGGTGATGTACTTCTTCCACCACAAGCTGCTCTTAAGACCCGGATACATGGCCGATAAAAAGTAGTAGAAATACATGACGGTATGTACAAATGAATTGATAAATCCCATCATCGTGTACTGGCCGCCCACGCCATAGACTCTCACCACCCAAAACATGCCATATACCATTAACACATGATGATAAACATGCAGAAATGTAACCTGCTTATAGCTCTTGCGTAATACAAAGAACACAGTATCCAACAAATCTAATATCTTATTGACGTAGAATGCATATGTTAGCCATTGTTCAGCAATCTTTTCGGGATGATCTTGAGGTAAAGTTTCCATGCAACGAACATTGTATTGTGGATGAAAGACGATATATTTTGTCCCCTATTAAGAAATTTTAGTTAAAAATTAAGATTTTCTTCAATCATTTTCATACTTACATAAGCAAAAAGTATAGCGTTGTAGATCACCTGAAAGACATTATAGACGAGCATGGCATTTTTCACATTGTACGGCTGGCGATGTTCCATAAAAATGCGTCCGATTTTCATAACAAATAGGACATATCCCACCATTAGTAATGTGACTGGCAATGGTGAGCTTAGCAATGGCATTTGCTTAACCCAAGCATCTAAGCAGCAGAAGTTTGATTATCTGTCCTTGCAATAAGGATTTGTAGTTCGTTTTTACCTGCGGGCTCATTTAAACAAACAGGAAGCACTGTCATTGTATCCAAATTGATTGAGATTCGAGTGCGGCTCTTAACTCAATGCGACTGAAACAGCATAACACTTCTGTTCACTTTATTTGTATACCTTCGATAAGTATGTATTAAGTATTACTTTAAATATACTTCATTTGTAAAACTTTTAACCACACCAAAGTGCATATATTAACGAGAACAAATGTTAAGGCATTAATTGCTTGACTATAAAATACCCTTCACCAAATAAGTGTGTTACATAATTAGATGAACTTAACCTACCAAAAAGCATTAACTGAAACCATGTTAAGAAATATTTATTATCAACTTTTAAAAACTAAAGAGATATAATTATTAAGAATTAGATATGCATATTGTTTTCAAATCTTCTTTTAATGAAACGATTCCTTATTCTCGTCGGAATTCACTTGGCTTAAAGTCTAAAAATGAATATAGAAGTAATATCTATAACAATCAGCTAGCATCAGAGCTTAGTAGTTGAAAAACAAGTAAGAAGGCTCTAGTTGAAAAATCCCGACTTAACGGTACCGTGAACCCTGTTCTTTACGCGTACAGTCAGTGCTTGCAAGTATGTCAGTGTGTGTGTACGCGCATAGTGCATACTGCATACTCAATTTCAATGTTCCTTATCTCCGGTGTTTCCGGGTCGCAGAGGTTCCCTTCTGTCTGTTACATACTTTTGCACAAAACCATTATAACCTTTTTACCCAATTTTAATGGGTTCAGGGTTTAATAAATATACATGTTTAAATGAAATTATTTAATTTCTTTTAAATATACTATGTATTCCCCCGGAAACTAAAGCAAAAGTGTATAAGTCAACAAGTTAATTTAAAATGCACTCACGTTGTTCAAAAAGAATTTTATAATCTATTAAAAATGTATGTATGCAAATAGCTTAGAATGTTTATGCGTAATTCATTTAGAGAGTGCAGAAAAAATTTAGTTTAACATTCACAAATTAGAATCATAGAATAAATATTTACATTAGTTTAAAGCATATTATTCTTGTTTCTGACGGTTTGGCTTAATGTATGCCTTATAGTAAAAGTTACCAAACATGACCGTCATGGTAACAGCCTGCGATAACTGGAAGTATTGCATCCAAATCGGAAATCCACATGATGGGTTCAACAATAACACTAAAAGTGCTTGCACGAAAATTATAATAAATTGTGTTATTTGTATAAGGGTGATGTACTTCTTCCACCACAAGCTGCTCTTAAGACCCGGATACATGGCCGATAAAAAGTAGTAGAAATACATGACGGTATGGACAAATGAATTGATAAATCCCATCATCGTGTACTGGCCGCCCACGCCATAGACTCTCACCACCCAAAACATGCCATATACCATTAACACATGATGATAAACATGCAGAAATGTAACCTGCTTATAGCTCTTGCGTAATACAAAGAACACAGTGTCAAACATATCTAATGTCTTATTGACGTAGAATGCATATGTTAGCCAACGTTCAGCAATCTTTTTGGGATGATCTTGAGGTAAAGTGTCCATGCAACGCACATCGTAAAACGGACGAATGACGATATATTTCAACAACATTACAGAATTTGTACTTAATACAGAATGGTTTCTTTAATCATTTTAATACTTACATAAGCAAACATTATAGCATTGTAGATCACCTGAAAGACATTATAGACGAGCATGGCATTTTTCACATTTTAAAAATGCGTCCAATTTTCAACACAAACAGAACATATCCCACCATTAGTAATGTAACTGGCAATTGTGAGCTTAGCAATGGCATTTGCTTAGCCCAAGCATCTAACTAGCAGAAGGTTGATTATCTGTCCTTGCAATAAGGATTTGTAGTTCGTTTTTACCTGCGGGCTGATTTAAAAAAACTTGAAGCACTGTCATTGTATCCAAATTGATTGAGATTCGAGTGCGGCTCTTAACTTAATGCGACTGAGACAGACGCTTCGAAATGTGCATGACCATAGTCTTTTTGTTTTTTTGTCTGTAGGTGTATGAATGGGTATGTATTCCAGTGTTTTTGTATGAATATGTAAGTATGTCTACTATGTATTTCAGAATGTCCAAGTCTTGCTCTAATCATATTCAGGAGTATATATAAAAACGTATAAAAAAAAGTGATATCAAAAAATTTTCCCTAGAAACTTTCTGTTAAAAAATTTCCATAGGACAGAGTTAACTCTGACTGCAACGTTTTGAAGTTTAAATAAAATTGAGAAACCTCTCTAGCGTAAGTTATTTTTCATCAAAAAAAGAAGAAAAAGTTAGTTTTAGGGTAATGACTATATATATTATATAAGATAATTATACCATGAAAATGTGAAAGTTTTGTGCAAAAGTATGTTACAGTCATTAGGAAGCATCTCTCCATAAAGTCTGTCCGTCTGTATGCATGAACGCGATCATCTCAGAGACTATAATAGCTTCAGACAAATGGAACCAAATAATATTATTTTCATTGAAATCGGTTGAGAAACTCTGCAGACATGGAATATTGAAGTTATCTAAAATTTGCAGTACACGCGTACACACACACACACACACACACACACACACACACATACTTGCATGTACTGAGTTTACGCGAGAAGTAAACTGAAACGGGTTTCTATTTTAAATGCCTAATTCGAATACTATCGAATACTCATGCATGTAAAATTAGTTCAAGTTCTGTGGGATTGACTTCTTAACCATATACGAATATTTTGAAGTTATGCAATCATTGACTATATTATTTCTTTTATCTTATTGCAGACGTCAACAATGAAGTGCGAAAGTGGAAAATGCGACCTTGTCAACTACACCAACAACAACTACAACAACAGCAGCAACAGCATTTGCTGTCAACTTAAGCGACATTTTGTGGCAAGCACTTGGCATAAATCGACCACGTTTATGATCAAAACCAGCAACAAATCTAATTACACTGGATTGCCCAATGGTGATGTTAATGATAATGATGATAATGGGCATTTGCCTAGTTTTTTTTTGGCCAGGCCAGGATATAAGAAAACAAATTTAATTTGAACTCCAGCGTTTGCCAAAAATTTAACTTGAATCTTAAAGCGTTGCCAGACACATATCAACAACTGCCAACTGCAGCTGCTTAGAATTTAATTAAGCGCACAAAAGATTTGGCAAAAAATAAGAGAGCACAAAAAAAGGCGTACGCATTCATAGTGCAAAGTGGGTAGTGGTCCCGGCAGTGGCCATAAATTAGCCGGAGCTGGAGCAGCAGCAATTGTTCGATTGCCTTTCCATTCAGTTCTGTTTTAAAGCGAAAGGCCGGCGAGCAACGACCCCAAAAGCAGGAAGCTGTAGGCGGGCAGCTGCAACGGCAGCACGTGCCACGTGCCACTTGCAACTAGACCAGTGGCACTGGGCAATTAGTCGTCGCCTTCAATAGCCAAAGGTAATAATTTTGGCTCCATTGAACGTCAGTTGGCTGCCACACTGATGACTGCCGCCAAGAGACGTGCAGCAACTGGCGGCAGCAGTGGCAGCAGCAGCAGCGGCAGCAGTAGTAACGAACAGCAGCCACTGCACCAGCAGCATTATCAAGCGCAAGACCATCAACAACAACAACACCACCATCATCATCATCATCAGCATCAGCATCAAAATGGGGATCAGCAGGCGCACGAGTATCAGCATCTGTTGCAGCATCAGCAACATTCATACCACACAACGCAACACCATTTACAGCAATACCACCAGAGACAACATCAGCAACAGCAACATGCGTCGCCACATCAGCAACAGCAACAACAACATCAGCATCAGCATCAACACCAAAACCAGGCGTCTGCATTATCAGCCACGGCGACACTACGCGATTGTTCTGTCAAATTGCCCTTGGACATCCTGTGAGTATTTTAAAAATAAAATCCAAAAAAGAGCGGAAAACCCAGTAAGACCAACTGGCATTAAAAGTCGAAGGGTCAGAGTAAGGTCTCGTTTAGATTAGAGCTTGCAAATCCCCTTCAGGGCTCTTAAAAGAGTCTTTCATTCGTTGGATGATTTAACTAGTTAAATAACTTATGCCCCTTGCAAATAATAGGCGATGGGTATGCAAACATTGAGCACAGAATATGCATATGTTAGAGTGGTTATTTTGTATGAATTTTTTAGTGGTGAGGGTAAGTCATTAACGAATTATTACATCGAATTAATATCACAATTTGTAATCTTGGAAAACTTAATCAATGTATAATTTTTTTATATATTTTTAAAGTTTTGATTTGAAACAAATATTTTCTTATTTATTTCAGGAGAGATCAAAAAATCGAATTCGAAACTTACTAAACTGGCTTAGAAAATAATACTTTAATTGTTTTTTTAATTTTTTTTTTTACTTTTTCATTTGGATTTTACTTTTCTTATCAAATGGCTTGTCAAATTGTATTATAACTTTATGTTTTTTTATACTTATAAATCTTTACAGGGTATACATCAATCGTTAATAATTTTCCTTGGTTATGTTCTGGTTTGGTTTTTTGAGACGACAATGCTAAAAAAAAAAAATGAGAAAAAAATATACGAATGTGCGCACGTCTCTTGCTTTCATAAAATTTACATTTGAACGACTCGGAATAAAAATTGTCTTCATATTAATGGTGGGACAATCATTTTTATGTGAACGAAGTACAAACATTTCTTTGTATGCCAATTAACTTTTTGAACTATATGCTTACGTAAATACATTTGCAGTCTTTGTCACCTTAAAGTGATACAGCTTGGACACATTTGAATTCTTTTCAAATAAGCACATTCAATGAGGAAGTTTAGTTGCAGAAAGGTTGTTGGACTGTTTAGATGTAGCAAGCTTATTGTGTTCGATTTAAATCAAATTAAATTTATTGCAGAAATTCCTCATATTTTAAATTGCGAGCACTTTAGGTTAAAGTAGGTATCCAATAAGTTAACTATTCTAATACGAAAATAAGTTAAAGTAGTGGACATGTGGCATCCATTTTGATGCAAATTTTTGGACCCAAATATTAGCTAAGTTGCTATGTAAGATCCAAGCTTTGAGAGTTTTGAAAAAACAGACGAACCGACGAACAGACGAACCGACGAACAGACGAACGGACGGAACAAACATTGCACAAACACAATATAGTCTTAATTTAGGTACCATAGTAAAAAAATATATAGCTCGAAAATAGTTTGGTCTTTTTGGTACTTGAAAATACTTGTGTTGTACGTTTTGTGTTGAGATAACAGCCATTTCTTTGACCAATGCAGCATTTATAATTTTGTTAACTAGTTCGTATAGTTTTCTTATAAATATTTGTATATTTGTCAAAACTTTAAACATTACCCCAACTTTAATTACTTGTAACTGTTAAGAAATATGAAAATGACAAAAGTCAGATAAATTTTTCAGTATTATTAATTAGAAAGTGCCACAAATCCTATTAAATGTGCAGCCAAGTCGACTCGAGAGAGATAAATGTAAGAAGCTGGTCGTATTAATTGCACAAGCTGCAATTGTTGAGCACTGAGTTGTATTTGGCTAAGTCTTTAAGCCGCTTGCCAACAATATTTTTGCGATTGTTGTTGTTAGCGGCTCTCCTTTATACAATGAACAAAAAGAAAATGGATTCAACTTTGTCCAGGATTTAAATTGTTTAAGCTGCCTGCGGGCCGGCTAAACAACTTGTTAAAAGGGGAACGGGGGAAGGGCTGTAGCTTGTCAACATGGATGCGTGACAGCAGCAGCAGCTACAAAAACAACAACAGTAAGCACTATAATAAAAACGACAGGAACAACAACAATAACGTAAAAGTCAAAGGGAAGCATTGCGTTTATGCAGATGCCAAGTCAAGTGGGCAAAAAAAGGGGCGTGAAACGAGGCCAGTCGTGACTGTATATGTGTGTGTTAGCTGCAAATAGCAAAAATGAAAGCACGCGGTACTTCTTTCAGACAGAGAGGGAAAGGGAGGGTGTGTGCGAGACAGAGAGAGAGAGAGAGAGAGAGAGCGAGACAGAAGGACTTCTGGTAGAGTTTTCTATGCTTCAAGCTGCAGCTGTGTCGTTACTTTTAATGAGGTGTCGCTGCTGAAACTCGGCCAACAGGATGGAACGCAAAAGCTGCCAACTGCCAACACAACCTTCTTGACCCCTCCAACACTCGCCCGCCCGCCCACTCTTGCTCCAGCTATGCTCTACATATATACATGAATGCACTTAGACATCGTCTGACTAGCAGCGTCTGCTGCTTTTGCTGCTGCTGCTGCGGCGGCATGCTGCAAATGAAGTCATCCGTTAGACGACGTTACATATACGCCACGTGTGCGAATACTTGCAGTTAGTTTTGGCTCATAACGCTGGTCGGTGTGTATGTGTATGTGTTTGGTCTAAGCGGAAACGTTTATAATGAAATTCGCTTAAGCGTTGACAAGACATATAAACAGGCACAGGCACAAGAAGGTAAAAAGCAAAGTGTTCCTGCGCTAACTTCTACAGAAGTTTTTTACAACTGGTTTTACTTTTTTTTTTTTGAGTTGCCAGAAAGTGAGTCATCCTTCGAGGCTTCGAGTTGCCGTTGTCGTTTGGGCTGCCACTTTAATTACTCAGCAGCAGCAGCAGCAACTGAAGGAGCAGTTGAAACGTGCAATCTAATTAGCTTAGCGACAGCCGTCTCCTGTATAAAATGGTCGTCCATTAGATTAATTGAGCACAGGACGAGCACCAACCACCAAAAAGAACTTGAAGCTATACTTATGCCCTGACCTTTACACCCTTTTCTACAGTGCGCGCTTGAATATTGGAACTCTTAAGTGGTCTTATATGCGATTTTAATCCATAAATGATACTATCAGGTTTATTAATACTACAACTAATTACCTGTGGTTTCTTTGAATGATTTGTAACTGCAATGTTATATATTAGATTAGATTAAATTAGATTGCATAAATACATTAATTTTTATTATTAATAATAGTTATGTTCTTTTGAAAATGATTTGATCTAAGAATTAAGCGCTTTAAGTTATTAGAGTTAATATAGGTACTTATTTATAAATTTTGATTATATTTATGTTTTTATCAATATATTCTGTGAGCTTTTGATAGTCATAATAAAACTAAAATGTTATAATGATTGGTGCATAATAATATATTTCAACTATTTTTTTTTGTTAATCTTGTTCCATAAATTTTAAAATATTCTCAGTACATACATTTTATCGAATTAAAAACATTCATAAGAATGTTTTAGTAAAAACTGAAACTGAAAAACCTGAAAGAATATACGAAGTTTAAACTAATAATTGTATGATTCTAATACACTTCTTCCTTTTTTTTTTACTTTTTCTTTGCAGTTGGCTGCCCAAGTCGGCAATGCGCCCCGTTGGCACAGATGCCTCACACACGGATTGCATTCTAGTTGTTGGCGTCTCCCGTCCAAAGCTTGCCGTTGTCTTTCTAACGGTCATGCTGATCTCTCTATTTCTCACCTTTCACGTGCTGTACGATAGTGCCGTCTACAATATACAAGCCGCACAAGCTGTGCACGAACGGAATCGTCTATCCCTGGCTGCATCTGCATCAGCTGTATCATCATTTTCATCTCCAGGAGCTGCTTCTGGGGGCTCTTTAAATGCCAATCATTTGCCGGTGTTTGTTAAGCCTGTAGTTAGCTCAAATCAGCTGAGTCATCCCATGGTCTTTCCTTCCAGCCGCGTCCACTTTCCCAAAACGAGCCGTCGCCTGCCCCAGGTGAGTTGCAAATGCAGTTTTGGATAACGCCAGTGCCACCTCTTCTTCCCATTAAATTGTTGGCAATTTGCATTTCTGCTTCATACTTCCTTTCAGGCACTGATAATTGGCGTACGCAAGTGCGGAACTCGAGCTTTGCTGGAGATGTTGTATCTGCATCCGCGCATTCAGAAGGCGGGCGGTGAGGTGCACTTTTTTGACCGGGATGAGAATTACCTTAAGGGGTTGGACTGGTATCGCAAGAAAATGCCCCATTCGTTTCGGGGCCAAATAACCATTGAGAAAAGTCCCAGCTACTTTGTCTCCCCCGAGGTGAGTTTACCCTTGCCCTACTTTTCCCATTTTCTACTTACTTTGATGCTGTAATTGGCAATTAGGCTTGTCCGCTGCACATGAGCAACCCTTATTATTAATTAACTGGCCACCACCTAGCACATGTACTCTATATAGGTATATTTACATACACAGCCGTCATTGACCTATCGACCATGCATGGACATCTATCAAATTACACCGAAACGATGCGCTTTACACTAAATGTTTATTATCTATATCTGTCTCTTTTACTCGCACTTCCCCTCTCACTCTGTTGGTCTGTCTGGTCTCTTTGCCAATTTCCGCAATCCAGCCCGGGTGACCGTGTCCGTATCCAATTTTGGCAGCGGAAATGTTTGCAAATTCGTTTGCCAAACGGCGTCATCTAACACATCTACCACCCTCCCACAACAAGCTAACCAGTTTGTGCAGTTTAATTATTGTTTGTAATACCCTGTAAAGGTGAAAGGGGTTAAAAATAGTGAAATGATTTCGGATAAAAGTTTTTTTTAAAATACTACAACATTTTTGATTGCTTTTCAATAGGTTGAATAATGTTGCAATAAAAAAGATATTAGCACACGCAGGGCTTAAAGCCATCTAATGGGTCTTAAATACTGAACTAAGACTTGCTTACTCTTATTAACCGTTTAATTTTACTTCTCTTCTAGAAATAAATGTTTCTTTTTGGGTTAGTTAAGCTCTGAATGTCAAGTATTAATTTAAAACAAGAGTTTTAAACCGCATTTCATTAATGGTTTTTTTTTTTAAACTTCTTAAACTTCTTCTACTACTTTTACCGCTTCTTTTTTAATATACTACGACTTTTATCACTACTTCCATTACTACTTCTAGTACTACTACGGTTCTACTACTCTTCTTCTAATACTTTAACCACATCCACTTGCTTCCACTTCTACATTTTACTCTTTTATCACTACTTCTTTTACTACTTCTGCTACTACTTTTACCACTACTTCTACTTGGACCACAACTTTTACACACTAGTACTGCCACTACTTTTTCTACATAACGATATATCTACTACTACTTTAAACTACAGGATACCTTACAGCCAATCACACACTGCACTATTTTCTGACAAATTTCACATTATTTATTTTTTTTTTTTACCATTTTATGCACTCACACATATCCGTTTTTTTTAAATTCATATGTTTTTTTTGTCCGCCTGTTGCCCGCATAGTGCCTTTGATGCTGATGCAATTTGCTGGTGGAGCCGGAAGTTGCATGGGTCAGTGAAATTGAAGCCTTTGGCTGGCAAACAGGGAAGTGGAAAGTGAGAATCGGGAACCGAAAACAAGAACACCATGACATGGCTGACAGGCAGCATGGCAGTTAAGAGTCTTGTTTGGTGTCATGGCAATGCCATTAATTCATACAGTTTATACTTTCAATTTGAAGTTTAGCTGCAATTTTCAGCTTGCAATCGCAGTTGGCAGCCGTTCGCCTTCGCCCAACTGCTTTCCCTTGCCCGTTGCCATTTGTTAAAGCTTCATTAGTGTCATGATTAATATTTATTGACATACGCTGTGGGAGCGAACGAAATAGGAAGTGGTTAGAGCAGTTGCTTTACAGCTTGGCATAAATATAGACCTGTCCTTGTGTCTCTCTCCCCCCTGGGAGCCACACAGTGTCCAAAGAACCGCCTTTTTGTCTCTCTATCTCTTTTGTATAATCGTATTTTATTTAAATGTGCGCACATATTTAATGCGATGCAGACGCGAGGCGCATTTGCAGTTTAAAATTAGCCTCGCGCCCATAAATAATGCAGAAGCGAGAGAGCGAGTGAAAGAGAAAGAAAGAGAGAGAGAGAGAGAGAGAGAGATCCCAACGGTGTGCTTACGCCGTCAGTGGATGCACCTCGTTTGGGCAGGAAGGGAAGGGACGATAGCTGCAAATATTTTCTTTGGCTTATTCAGAGTTAAGTTTTGTTGGCACAGTTTAAACAAAAGGCCGACGCGACGCTTCTTTTTTCTAGTTCATCAAGATGCAACTTGGTTTTTTTTTTTTAAATTGCCGTTGCCGCTTGTTGCACTTGTTGTATACTTAACGGGGCGGACCTATACTGAAATTGAATAACTTTATTTAGCTTGCCTCGTTGGCTGTTTTAGCATGCCCTGCACACGGCTAACATTCTTGCAAGGGGCATATTTAATATTTTGATTGATTTTTATAAGACTTGAAATAATGTGCAAAAGCCTTGAGCATGGTTAGTTAAATCATACATATAGTCGTTTGGTTTATTGGCCTAAAGCGTATCGTTTACAAGAAACTTGTGTTACACTTGTTACTTTTCGATTGTTGACTTTTACTACAAAGTTGATTATCGATAAAATGATTATGAAATAACACTAGCGCCATCCATTGTTATGAAAAGTTAATAACACAATGCTAGGTATTTTGAAGTCTACCACTGTTTGCATTTTACACGCCTCAAGAGCGTCTGTGCCGCGACGAGACGCCATTGTACGGCCATACTTTCCGGTAAAATTAAATTGTTCCCTGCACAGTTGCTGCTGCAAAAAGTGTGGCATCTTGCTGGAGCTGACTGTAAATTTATTAGTTGCTTTTCTTAGTCACGTGTCATAAGTTACCAATATTTTTTTAGCCACACTTGCAATACGCTTTTTTTTATTGCTCATTGCAGGTTCCAGAACGTGTGCGTGCCATGAACGCAAGCATTAAATTGCTGCTGATTGTGCGTGAGCCTGTGACCAGAGCCATATCGGACTATACGCAGCTGCGCAGTCATGCGGCAACAGCGATACTGCCACTGGCCGAGAGCAGTGCACCGGGCAGTGGTGCTGGCGCTGGAGCCAAGATACCAACACCAATGTCATTGTATGCAAAGTTGCATGCCGCACATGGGTATGATAATGCATTGGGCAGTGGTGCGGGTGCCAAGGAGACAATTGGAGTAGCCGCAAGACGTGCGTACACAACAACAACGACAACACCCACTCCAACGCCAAGTGCCGCCCAATTGGCAGCCAAGTAAGTGGTATTCATGAACAAATGAAGTGCAATTCGCATATTTCAGCTGTGTTTATTATCTTTCTCTCTTTTTTATTTAGATCCTTTGAGGAGCTCGCCATCTTTCCCAATGGCACAGTAAATGAGGCTTATCGTCCACTCAGCATATCCATGTACCATATGCACTTGCATCGCTGGCTCGAAGTCTTTCCGCGAGAGCAGCTGCTTGTCGTTAATGGCGATCGATTAATTGAGGATCCACTATCGCAATTGAAACGCATTGAAGCGTTTTTGGGTAAGACGACTTGGCTGTTGATGCTGATGAAGAATATATATATATATATATATTTATTGGGTCCGAGATGCTTCCTTCTGCCTGTTACACACTTTTGCACAAAACCATTATACCCTTTTTACGCATTTTTAATGGGTTGAGTATTCTCATTATCAGAAGGCAGCTTTAGCTATCCAGAAACTTTGTATTTACGTTCAATATGCTAATGGCCTTAAATAACTTGCATACATTTAACATGAATTTGAAGTTAAAGGGGTTCTAATTTCCACATCCGCAATTCACAATAAAATTGTACCCTTAAAAATCGAATGTAAGGTGCACACTTAACATTGCCATTAAGTTGAGTAATACATTCTAGATCATGTTGTGCTATAACTTGAGCATCTTTATTTAATTCTAACATTTTTTAAATATTTTTGCGGGGATATTACAAGCTTTGAACTGATATAACTTTAGAAAATAATTTTTAAATTAGAAAATATATATAAATTTTGACCGATTATCAAAAAGTTCCATAGAAGAGCCTTTACTTTTAATCATGGCAAATTGTTATTTCAAAAACGAATTAATTTTTTACAATTTTTGCAGGCATTGAACATCGTGTGCGTAGCGAGCATTTCTACTTTAATGAAACTAAAGGATTCTATTGCCTGCGCTATGATAATGGAGATCGATGTCTGCGTGAGACAAAAGGACGCAAACATCCTCATGTGGATCCCGTTGTCGTTTCACGTTTGCGCAAGTTCTTTGCCGAGTATAATCAACGTTTCTATGAGCTGGTTGGCGAGGATCTCGGCTGGCCCGAGGAGTAAACAAAAAACATGGACTGAAGAAACGCGAGGCTAACTAAGAAAATACAAAAAAAAACAAACAATTAGCAACTTCAAACACATGTTGATCACTTTCCACATGTGGCTGCACTTTAAAACATTAAATTAAAGTCGGGCAAAAAAAAACAAAATCGATGCGAAAAGCTGCGTGCAAAAACGTAGACAAATGGGATGATGCAGGGAATTACATTCCCGACTGAGCTGAGGGCAATATATTTCGCTGGCTGTCTCGGCAGCCCAGCAGCTCCGTTGGCTTGCTGACAGTTCAATTATGTGAACTTTGCCACCGACGAAAACTTCATTTAACCCCACAACCTACGAAACGCAGATTTTCACTGCAGCGAGCACAAAAATTATATGGAAGAATAGTGTGAAAATAAATACCAAAAAAGAAAAAAAAAACAGAGTGCAACAGCAAGCCATGGAAAATATCGAATATACGAATATAAAAAAATAGCTGGAAGAAAAAAACAAAAATAAAAAAACATGAAAAGCAATATCTACATGATGTACGAAAATTGCATTACATTTTCTGTGTATGTGTGAGTGTGTGTAAGGAAAAGAGTGTGTGCGTGTGAGAGAGAGCATAAATTTTAATTAAGCAACTAAATGTGATTTTATAGCATATAAGCGATAAACAAATTGAAATTAATTGCGAAATGCAGTTGATTTCATTTGGGGCAATGAGCATGTATTTAGACAAACCAAAAAGAACAGAAAAACCTTCGGCTGAATTAAATGTGTGCATAAAAAACAACAACTAAACGTACTTAAATATACATATACACGAAAATAAAACTAGTATCGCAAACATATCTGAGCTACTCAACATTAGATTTTAAGTAACGAAAAGCTATTCAAAGTTTTAGCGCCGAATTGAGGCTAAACGTAACATATCAATAATGTGTGTAAAACCAACCATTAACTCAAAACATATCAGCAAAAATGCTTAAATATACTCCATACTATATATATAAATATATATGTATAGGTAACCATATACAAAAAATTAAAATGTTTTATGCTAAGTTTAGATTAAATTTGTTATTTATTATGATTAGTATAATTTGGCAAGAATTGCTATTGCTTTGAAATTTTTAAATTTGAACTAGTTTGTAGTATTATAAACCAAAACACAAAATACCAAGTCCTTAGACAAATTACTAGTTAAATGCACTGCCTAAAAAAATATATACATATATCATATCATATCGTATATATATATATATATTGTGCACCAATATTTGTAATAAGTAAATTTTTTACAGAATTTTTTAGAAAGATTTAATTTTTAAATTCTTAGAAATAACGAATGCGTGGTTATAATAACTGTGTATACATATCAAAAGCAGTATAACTTAGTTTAAGCTACATTTATATATTTCAAGTACTTTCGAAACTAATTGTGAAAAAATATCAAACAAAATACTAAATGCATATCAACTCAATGTGAGCAATTTAACTTAGGCTAAAGTCAAATCCGAAAAAAAATATTTTAAAAAAACTATCCATTAATGTGTGTAATATAATCCTTAAATATAATCTTATACATGATGACCCAACGTTTTCAAACCAAGACTTTGTTAATTCTACACCAATGCCTTGGTTTTTTTATGCAATAGTTTTAAGGGATCTTCAGCACAGAACTTACACAAGAAGTAAACGCTTAATATAAGTACGTTTTAAATAGTTTAAAATAGAGATATACAATTGTTAAACAATCCACAATCCATGTGATTCTTTCACCATATAAACTAAAATGCAGACAAATTTTCAATTGAATTTAATGCAAAGAACGATAAAAAAAATAAAATAAATAATAATGAACCACGAAAGCAATATCAAGTCAAGAAACCAAAAACAAGACTGAAGGTCCTCCGCAGAATGAGTTTTCAATGATTTTTTTCGTTTCGAAGGAAAGAGTTAAATTGAAAGTACCAATCAACCATTTATAGCATGAGATACTATATTTTCGTGCAGAGACAACGAACGTTTATAATTTGTTATATTTTTATACAATGATGAAAAACCGAAAACAAAACAAAACAAAACAATACCAAATGGTATATCACAAATATCAAATTTGTTTTTTCGTGTGTGCTGAATTTAGTCGTACATTATATATATATATATATATACTATAGTTGAGTAATTAAATTTATCCTTTTTAACTACGCCAATTACTTACTATATAGTACATATATAAATACATATCAAGTGTTTAACTCAACTCTAACGCCTCCATTGACATATTGATATATTGATGTATTGTCTAATCACATTTTACATGTGTGTATTATGTGTGTTTATTTCAAAATCCACAAAATTTAATAAAAAAGAAACCACATACTTACCAACTTACATACATACATATCATGCATAAGCATACAACTTGCTAATCTATAATGTACCTTAACAAAAACCAAAAACAAAATCAACAAAAAACTATGTGTATTTCTTAAACTCTCAATCTCTAGACTCTTATTCAAATTTTCAATGTACATGACATATCGATAACGATAACGATTAAATATCAACAACAAACAAACAAATGAAGCAAAATGATCATTCAATAAATTGTGCAAAACCAAATGGAAGAACAAACAAATCAACATTTTAAAACTAAAAAAAAAAAATTTTACGCATGCAATGAATAAATGTATTAAAAAACCAAATGAGCTTTGAATCTGTTATTAATTTTTTAAAAGTGGGGCAATAAATTTCACAATCGCATGGCAAAAGCTAATGGTTTTAGCTCGAAAGCTTTTTGGCTTGTACAATTCACAAACCTTTTATAAAGCTATGCAGCGAAAAGCTCATGTACATTAGAAAGCATTTGGAAACATGAATAAACACCTAATCAAACCATTTCAGTTACTGTTCGCACGCTCGCGGACTAGGTTTGCTGTTTGCGAAAACTTTGAAGTAAACGCGTAAATTCATATACTTTAAGAATATATAATAAAATATATAATATATCTATATATACTGTGCTAACAAAGTAAAGTTCAAAAAGAACGATGTGGAAATGTTTAGAGCTCTATCAAAATCATGTTTCCAGGCATCAGCTGTTTGCTGGTCGGCTGTTCTCTCTGGGCAACGAACTTAAGCAGCAGGTGAGTGTGTCACAGATAAATGCGCGAGAGAGAGAGAGAGCGAGCTTTGTTTACCAACAGTCAGACCCAATGTTAAATTTACTCAAACCCAGACACACTTCGAACTATTGGACACAACGCCAACGCGCACGGACAAGGAATGGCTGCAAGCAGAGCCCTATGAAACGGTGCCAGGACCCGGAACATTGCGTGTCCTATCCTATTTTCTGCCTGGCGGTAAACTCTGAAGTACTATACAAAACAGTTTCTTTCTATATTTTGTTTGTTTTTCCTAGGTAAGCTGTACAACACGAATCTGATTGATATGAATCGTCGCATGCGAGAGTGGTATGGCGATATTTACAGATTTCCGGGCTTAATGGGCAAACCTGATGTTATCTTTACGTATAATCCAAAGGATTTTGAGGTCACCTATAGAAATGAGGGCATTTGGCCCGTACGCATAGGTCTGGAAAGTTTTACCTACTATCGCAAAGTACAACGTCCGGACATATTTGGTGGCATTGGTGGATTGGTGTCTGAGTAAGTTTGTCTAGAAGTATGTAATGTTTTGTATTCAACTAAACCATTCGTCCGGGTGAAATATTGATAGAAATCATTTGAAACATCTTTAAAGAAGTTTTTGTTAAACAAATATATGATTTTCTTCCCACACAGGCAAGGAAAATCATGGGCAGATATACGTAATAAGGTTAATCCGGTGCTAATGAAGGCTCAAAATGTTCGACAAAATCTTCCGCAAATCGATCAGATTTCCAAGGAGTTTATAGACAAGTAAGAATTAATAATTCACCTCTAACCCAATCAATTATTAATCATCATGTTTTTCCATAACTATTGAATAGATTAAAAACCCTTTGTGATCCAGATAGCCACACTCTTAAAGCCAACTTTCATGAACAAATCAAGATGTGGGCTTTCGAAGCCATTAGTTGTGTGGCACTTAATACACGTATGGGTTTACTTACCGATCATCCAGATCCAAATGCAGCTCGTCTCGCTAAGCACATGTCGGATTTCTTCAACTATAGCTTCAAGTACGATGTACAACCGTCGATATGGCCGTACTATAAGACACCTGGCTTCAAAAAGTTTCTACAGACATACGATCACATAACAGAGATTACAACCAACTATATTGAGGCGGCCATCGTTCGCTTCGAACGGAAGGAGAATAATGGTAATAAGTGCGTATTGGAACAGTTGTTGGCTTTGAATAAACAGGTGGCTGTGGTCATGGCTATGGATATGCTAATGGCTGGATTGGACACGGTAAATTTTCATATAGTTAACATCTTGTGACTTTTTATACTTAATCTAGTTTACTAACAGACCTCTTCGGCTTTCGTGACCATACTTTATCATCTCGCTCGCAATCCTGCGAAGCAAACACAGCTGCGTCGGGAACTGTTGCGTATTCTACCCAATTCAAATGATTCTCTCACCGCAGAGAATACAAAGAATATGCCTTATTTGCGTGCCTGCATTAAAGAGGGTCTAAGAATTACTTCCATAACACCAGGAAACTTTCGCATTACTACCAAGGATCTGGTGCTTTCCGGTTATCGTGTGCCTCGAGGCACGGGCGTGCTTATGGGCGTCTTGGAGCTTTCAAATAGCGATGAATACTTTCCCGAGAGCGCACAATTTATGCCCGAGCGTTGGCTAAAGCTGGACTCGGATCCGGATACAATTGCGTGCCCGGAGGCACGTTCTCGTAATCCGTTCGTATACCTACCCTTTGGCCATGGACCACGCACCTGCATTGGCAAACGAATTGCCGAAATGGAGCTGGAGACGCTCTTAGTACGGCTGCTGAGGTGTTACAGGATTAGCTGGCTGGGCAAGACACCGTTGCAATATGAGAGCACAATAATCCTGTCGCCTTGTGGCGACATAAGCTTTAAATTTGAACCAATCGTTGATGACTCTTGATAACTTTTTGTTTTTATTGATCCTAATCTTCGGCCACGTTTGTTAACTCTTTAAAAAAACTCCTGTTGCTTTACATTATTTCTATAGTAGATGAGGTCAATAAGTGTTCAAGTCAATTGGAACAAGAGCTCAAATGTTTTTATTTATTTTTTTAACATTTTTTTTTAATATTATTATTATATTCATTTGTCGATGTGAAGCAATATATTCTTTTCTCTTTAATATCAAAATCATTGTATATTATATATCTAGTATATTAAAAAGTAAAAAAAAACATTATAATAAGTTTGTTAAGGTTTTTAAAAGATTCTGAAGTTTTATTCAAATTATTACTTACAATAGTGGAAATGTAATAACGAGTGTATAAAAGAAAGATAGAGTATAGGATTAAAAAGAAAACGCACTCTGGTAAGAGCAGCTTTGAATTCAGCGTCGGTTGCGACCACGGAAACGTTGATGTGAATGATTAAATTGACGCTGCTGTTGTTGTTGCTGTTGCTTGAAGGGTTTGCCTGACGAATGCGAATCCTGCTGTTCGGCTTGATAGGCCAAGGAGATGCTCGGCCTGGTTTGATCCTCTACTTCGGAACCAGCGGAGTATATTTCATCCTGCTCAGAGTTAGATGTGGAATGGTCTGAAGCTAAGAAGCTACTTAAATGTACTTGGAGACAAAGTAAAAAAAAAAAAACTTACTGGGTGCCGCAATATGGGCAGCATTCTTCAGAAGAGCCTGGGTGCCAAGACTGCTATTGAAATTGTTGGGCGAACCTGTGGGAAAAGGAATTATTTAACAGTGAAAAGAGAGGAAGACAGATAACCTTGCAAACATATGACTGTTGTAGGTTCTTAATTTCTGATATAAGCTTTGCAAAAAAATAGTTTGAATTTGCTTGTAAAGTTTAGAAACAGAGCTCTATAATGTATACAAATTTTCAATCTTTAAGAAATAAATTTTCAAATACAGTCGATTCAGTAACATCGTATTCTATTTTGAATATTTACTTCCAAATTTGTATCTAAACAACTAAGTAAAAATCACATAAAAACCGATTAAAGACTTTAAATCCCTTTAAGATTAAAATACAATATGCAAGGCCATTTAAAATTAAAAATGTAAACAGTAAAAGGCATGCAAGAGCAGATAGTAGAAAGAGCTTGTGAACAAACCAATGGGACTATAAAAAATATCTTCAGAGGATGTAGCAGGCGTTAGAGTTTCAACAGTGGGATGATCTGGATTAGGATAAGATAGATCAGTTGTCGTAGTGGCAGTTGCATTGTGCTCTCCAGTTAACTGCTGCTGGCAGACAGTGTCGTCTGTATCGCAGTCCGAATCGTTATCATTTTTATCGTTATTATTGTTTTTATCGTTGTCTTTATCGTTATCGTTATCGCTTTCGTTTTCCGTTAGACGAACAGGATCGTTTACGGTCTGGGAGTTGTGTGGAGTGGGATTGCTTATGGGTTCAGTGTTGACTGTTGTGTTTGAAGACATGCACCGAATAACAAAAACAAAGACAAAATACTAATGTTAATAATGTTAATCATTAATTCTAGATTGCACACATTCCACATGCAACACTCTTGAGTTACCTGCGGCAGCTGTATTATTGTAGATCGTTGTTTTTGTCATGGCGGCGCTCAGATGACCTGGCGAGGACTTCCATTGCTCCTCCTCCTTCTCCTCCTTCACTTCCAACGATTTATTTGGTTCTGGTTCTGGTCGAGCTAACAAGGAAAGGCACCAGGACACGCAAGAAAGAAAGAGAGAGAAAGAGAGAAAGAAGGAAAGAAAGAGACGACGTCAGGGTTGGGATTTTGGCCAAAAACTCGATACAAATTTATTTCAACTTATGGTAAAAATTTTGAATTTGTTTTGTGTAGGGCACAAATAACTACTAACTTCTTGTTGGGCACATTATTAACTCAGTAACCAAAAAAAAAGAAAAAACATTTAAATAAAATTAACTTCAAAACTTAAACTTGAGTTAGGCTAAACTTAGCACCTAGATATGTGCAAAATAAAGAAAGAGAGAGAACATGGAGAAGGAGAGAGTGTGAATGAGTGAGGTAGGCATGTGACTGTATGTATATATATCTGTGTGTGTGTGTGTGTATGTGTATGTTTAAATATTGAGAGCAGAGAGCTTAATGTCCATTACCAAGTTCCAAGTTCTGCTCGCTGATGCCATTGCTGCCATTGGCTGAATTCGACTTTGCCTGATTCACTTTCATCTGTGGTGTTATTTCTTTGTGCTGTCAGAAGGATTGCTATGAATATATCCGATTAAGAATAATGTTAACTGTTAGCTTACCGTTTCGGCCATGATCTGTTCCTCAGAGCTGCTGATCTCATCACTGCCATGGCTATCGGAATCGCTCAGATCGCTAGTGCTGTAGCTACTGGCGAAGCTGCCGTTGTTCTCCGGTGGCACAAAATCGGAATCATCCTCAGAGTTGTCATTGGCATACTTGACCAACATCTCATCTATGGTCAAGTTTTGATCAACATTCGAGTCATCACTTGATCGTTTCGACGTTACGCTTGTATTCAACTGATTGTTCTATTTTAAATTGATACTTGTTAAGTTTTCAATTTGAGTGTGTGATTTATTTTAACCCCACCTGTTGTAGCGTGGTGCTAACATTGATGGACCTGCAGTTGTTCGCTTGCCTTACTCCCGGCCGACAGATGGCGCGATTGAACCACTGGCTCATCCTTTGCCTAAAAGTTGGACCGTTAGAGGTGCTGATTGCCGTCAGCTGACTTTCTCGCATCACTCTCAAGCCATGAATGCGTATGGCGCGCAGCTTGCGGCGACGCGTCTGTATGAAGTAAATCATATCCAATGGGGAAATTGGTCCGTTGCCAATTAGGAAGGCGCCCAAAGAGACCCAAGTGCGCACCAGGCGCAACACAATGATGAGTAGCAGAAAAGGAAACCAGGGCAAGGGACGTTCGAGTACACAGTCCGAATTTTTATCTATAACAAAAAACCAAGTAAGTTTTTCGTTAAGTACAGTGGCTCTAAAACTGTATGTATTGAAAGCAAAAGGTTACCATGCGGCAGACTCCATTTGGTTGTATCCTCAAGTAACTTTAGGCCCCGATCGATTCGCTCAATGACCATCTGACCCATTCGTGTGCAAGCGAATCGTTTGGCTTGCTCACGCACCTTCACATAGATGCTGTTCGGGCGTTGCACTTCGCTGACTTCATCATCGTCGATATGATCGTTCTGCGAATGATGATCTTTGACCTGCATCTCTGTCTTCTGTGCCATGTTCCTTCTTGCTGGTTGTTGTTGTTGGTGATGACGATGATGCTGCGGATGCTACGACAATTAAACTGCGCTTGAATAATAGGCTATATATTATGGCAATTTTGTAAACAAAACGAAGATTTCTCAATTGTGCACACTAATCTTTAAAAATTATTTATGTTTGTTTTTTGCGTATACAACACAAATATAAATTTTCTTCAAGGTCGACTTTATAGATGTGAAAACCTTTTTTTTCTGATGAGACAAGTTTGTAATTTTATATACACTGTTTAAAGTTGACAAACTTTACATGACCTACAACATGACGACAACTACATAAAACTCGAAAAAAACAATGATAATAACTTTGAGTAAGCTTTAATGTGTTTTTATTTATTTTTATACATTTTTCTATATCACAAAATTGTTCACAGATCGCAGAGGTATAATTTCGAGCTCTGACATCATTTGCGGCGTGATTGGGCGCTGACAACCCCAAAACCGACCTACATATAAGTAAAAGTACTTAGTATAAATTTGAATCTGACACCGTCTGACATCGCAGCATCTCAATGCCACCACCTACATACATACATATATATATATATATATATATATATATATATATATTTATTTATATATACCATACATATGTATTTGAATTATCAGCTGGATTCATCGCATCGCACTTTTTATAAACTTAAACAAGGCGAATTTGTTGTTGCTGCGGATTTTGGCGGCTGTCTGGCGAAACTTATTAAAGGCCTATCTCTAGTGACTAACAACAAAAATCAAAACAATTAGGGAATATATTCTTAGGTGCTATAAAAGATTTTGTGAACTTTGCTCTAGAACAGGGAATGCTCTGAATAGTTTCTGATTAATTCATTTTTCAGCTTGGTGATAACAGAAACTGGCAAAAGCAGTGATAATTGTTGGGGTTGGCGAACATTTAATACCCTTACGGATACAGTTTTGTCAGTTTTTTTAGTACTTATAATCTGATCTGAGTCAGTAGCTAGTCAGAATATTGTAAAAGGTTTTTTAAACGTTTATTTTTTACAAGAAATACGTTTTAGCATTTTTTTTATAATTTAATTTAGTTCACAATTCCCAACAAATTCATAATGCCTTCGATTAGGGCATATAGAAAACTTATCAATATATAGCAAACTTATCAATAAGATGATCTTTGAAAAGCGTGATAAGTGTTTTTAATCTTTTTATAGAAATACATTAAGCAACCTCTAAAACTAGTTTTAATCAAAAAAAAAAAAAACGAACAATCTAAAAATTGGCATTGCATTGTTGGTGCAAATTATTTAAGAAGATTTTACGAAAAATAATTGACATAAATATTTACAATAATGTATGCATGGCATTTAATTAGATATTTATAGAGCTTATTGCATTGCCAAAATGCAAAAATAAAAAAAGCTGAATGAAAAACGGAATAAATAAAATTTAGTAGCAAAAATAATCAAATTATCAAAAATTTATTGGCGGGATCAAAGTGTATCGAAAACTGTATGCAAAAGCTAACGACTGCACACTCACACTCACACATACACTTGCACACGCACACACACATAAACAGAGAGGCAGTCAAGAACATACATACATTGTGGAGGAAATAAAGAAATGGCAATGCGAAAATAAAGAAAGAGCAGCTGAATGCAAGCAAGCGAGGCGCATAGCGAAAGTAAGAAGTGCAAAGCGCAAAAACTAACTGCGACGTTGAATCCCTTTGGAAGAAAGAAAAGAGCTCGTCGCTTTGTCTCTGCCGCCTACATATTGAGATAACGGTCGGGAACGGATTAAATGGCGCACGTGAAGACGGATAAAGCGCACAGCCGATAAAAGCATGACTTACCTACCGGTCTCTCTGATGCAGTTTTTTTTGCTTGTTTGCTGATCGCAAGCTTTGGTAATTTTTTATTTTACAGGTTGTTGACCTGACCGTTTTGATTGTATAGTTTGTTGAACAGCCGTAGTAAAGGGATTGCCTTTATTATAGAGAACTCTATCTGTGTAAATTTTTAAAGAAGCACTTTAACCAGACTGCTAAACAGACCAACGAACGGCTGCACAACTCCCGAGTGACTGACCAAGGCAACGTGTGCCGAGCGCCCTCGAACCGAGTGTCCAGCGATCATAAAATGCCGATTGTCGTTATCAGCTATTATCGAAGAGCACCAAATGAAAAAGTGAGAGAGACAATAGCTGCTCTCTTGTGTAAACTTAAACGGGACTTACTAAGCTGCGCTCAACATTTGTAGTTTGGGTAGCTTTTCATTAGCTTTGCATGCGCCGACACTCAGGCGCGAAATTATTGGAGCGTTGTCAAAGCATAGCTCTTGGGCTGAGTGGAAAGTGTTGCCGTACAAAGTTTGAGAGGATGCTCGAAATCGTACACACAATTAAGCACACAAGAATAAACATCAAACAAGAACTGAACAAATAAAAACTGCAGCTTAAGTTTAAATATCCTTGGCTTTCCCTCTCTTTGTAATCAAAATCAAAATATTTAATCAACTGTGGCATTCGTTTACCTGCCAGAGCAATGCTATTCGTCAGACAAGTCAAGGGTATAAGCATTGGCTCATCCTGTTGTGCCGCCAATTATTATCCTCTTTACAGTAGCCGCCCATCAGTCACCAAAAATAACAACAAAGCAACTCAAGTCATTCGTAACCGCACTCAATATTCTCTGCGCGCTCAGCACAAACAATGTCGAGAGCTTTCGATGTTGTGTGCGAGCGACCGAAAGCTTCAAACGAAAACTTAGTTGCGCAAAAACTCTCCACGTTAGCGGACGCAGCGGACGAAGCGGCGTTAACCGATACTAAAACGTTGCGAAGAGCGCGCGTTATGCTGTACGCAGCAGTGTGAAGCGATTCAGCGAAAGCGTCGTTCATTTCGCTTGTTTTTTTGCGTAAGGCAAGTTGCAGGTAGCAGGATATTGGGGCTGCCGTTGCAACAGTGCAAGTGCAATTAGTGGCAAATATTGTCTTGCAAAAGTGAGTGTGTATGTGTGTGTGTGTGTGTGTTTACAAGAGAGTGTGGCTTACCTTAAATATCACAGCCAGCATCTTTAACAGTGCAAAAAGCTAATAAAAAAAAAAACGAAGTCACAACAGAGAATGTAGAAGGAGCCGAAGGAGCTAGCGGGTGAAATGTGTCGATGTAACCATCAAGAAACGAGCAAACGCGCAGCTAACAACTAAGAATTGGATAGCTGGCGTTATATACCCCACAGCATATGCCTCCAAAAATCGTAGTCCATTTGTATCGGTGGCTGTGAGAACACACACACACACACGCACACAAACATACACGGACACGGATACGGACACTAAACATGCGTAAGTAATGAGAAAAATAAAGATAAAAAATAAAAAAGACACACATGCATGTTTGTGTATAAAATAAAATGTTTTCCGCTGTTCCAAATTTTGATAAACGGCTTCCCACTCTGTCTCTTTCTCTCAATCCCTTTCACTCTCTCTATAAAAAGATGTTGACACAGCATAGGTTGAAAAAAAAAAATATAACGGGTTCGTAGGTTGTCCTCTGTTTGCTGCTGGCAACTGCTGCTTAACGTGAATGTGAATGTGTGTGTGAGAGTGTGTATATGTATATATATTAGTTTTAAAGCCGTCACATTGCTCGCACTTTGTAATCTGTTATCCTTAAGGCCACAGCCGTGGAGCACTTAACTTGCCTCTGTTTGTAGCTGGGCTCTAAACTTTGAGCCGCACTTGAATTCTTTGTTGTTGTTGTTGTTGCTTTAGCTGCTTCATATGCTGCCACACGTTATGTGTTGTTGTGGTCTATTTTAAAACGTTGCTTTGGCAAAATTAGTTCGCGCATAAATTCTGTGACACGAGTGTGGCTTAGATAGTTTACAAAATGTGCTCGGACCCTTTTCAAGGAAGCTTGTGATGGCGCTTAAATATGTTAACGTATTAAAAGTATTATTATAGTGAGAATTTTATCTTAGCTTTTCTTAATCAGTGCACAAGTATTTGCCACATTTTTCATTTTCATAGCTTTCTATAGCAAAAGAATTATATGAAAATGAAATATATTTTTAGACGTTTATCCTTTTTAAACATTGTTTCAACCATTCAAGATTGCGAATCGTTTCAGTAATTAAAAAAAATCTTGAGTCATATTATTTATAAGCTATAATTTCTTCGATATGTGCTTAGCACAAAACACTTAAGAAATAATGTTAAGATTTTCACTGGGTCAATCCCTAATGCTGAAAGTAACTTTTAGCAACGAATTTTAGATAATCTTTTCGGAGAGTGTGCTTCATTCGCACGCAAAAGCTCACTTAAAGATAAAAGCTTGTTAAAAAAGTAATTTATTTTGCTTTTGGAACACCCTTTAGATCATTTGAGCATTGTTAAAACCGCTTAATTGAACATAATTAGCACAATTATTAGTTACTCGATTCGATTTAAATTGCCCTCGTTGCTATTTTGGCGGTAGCAGCAGCATTGTCAAGAGGGGGTTAGCCACAGTGGCGATTCTAACACACGCACGACAACACGGATGTTGTTCGTCATGGGATTATGGCGCTTTTGCATGCCACACACACACACACATACATAGACTTAAAGAGACCGTTGAAAAAAGAGAGAGTATGTGCCGGCGGTACTTGCATGTCCAAGTGCAGCAACATATGCAGATCCCCACTAACCGATATCCGCGCCACAAATGTCGCGTGTCGTTTGAATTGATATTCTTCTGTCTATTTTAATTATTGCTTAGCGGCCTTTTGCGACCATTTGTCGCATTTGACGCAGCGCAGCGCAGCCAGATAAATTATGGCATTAGTTTGTCGACTTGTTTGTTTTTATTTATTTGTTTTTGCTATTTGCTATTTGTGCGCCCTTTTGACTTGGCAGCATCTTGCTGTGGGTCTATTGAAGCAAGCGGTATTGTGGTGTCTGAGGCAACTAAGACCTTGAGGTGTCTTTGTTAGTTTTTCCCGCTGTGGCTGCCCCGCTGCTTATGCTGCACAGCATGCCTGCCACACACGCAGCCAGACAGAACCCATGAACTTGGCGTCGTCTGCTGATGTTGCCTTCGGATTGAAATCGCAATCTATTCTATGAACATTGAGCTTTCAACTTTCTATGTAAATTTTAGATTCGTAATGTTTAAAACGTAACAAAAATATATTTGAAAAAAAGAGACAATCTCATTCATAATGTATTTTTTGTTTCATTAATATTAAATAATGATTCAAATCGAGCAGTCAAAGAAGCGTTATCTGCATATCTTAGCTTTAAGAAGGCACATAAACATACATACGAAAAAACCCTGAGCCATTCCAATCTGGTTGAATGCTGTGTGTAACAGCTTTCAATTCAGCTAACTGTTTACGGCTTAAATTTAAGCTATCGTCTCCCAACTCAATCATATTGTCTCCATAACTCTATCTTATTCGAATAAATGTTATAAATAAACCAAATTTGACTAACAGCCAAACTAAACTATTTTTTCGCTGAGTGTTGTGATGCATGTGTTCTAATTGCTCGTCAAAGTTCTGTGAGAAAACATAAACACAATTATGCCATGTCATAATAAAGTCCTGTCGTCTATGAATATGAAAACAAAATCGCTGCAGGCGTTAATTGGATTCGGTCAGCTTAAAGCGAAAGCCATGATATAAGCCCTGCAGTTAAACCGCGTGCCAGTCAATATCAAAAAGGTTAAGCATTAAAAGCTTAATTAGCAGCAAGTGGATGGAATAATAGAGCAACTTGAGGACCACATACTTGGCCAAAGCAGCTGTTTAATTCAAACGATTTCGAGTGGACTTCTAGTGGCAGCATACGCAATGTGTGATGCATGTGTGGCAGCTAATGGACTTGAGTGTGGCAAGTGGGTCAGGATTTGGTGTCCGTTTTAATTAACTCTTTGAAAGACACTTTTTCCCAAAAATGTCACGACAAGTAATTAAAAAGTTTTTGCAACACAAAACAACAAGCGCGTGGCACGAGTGGCAAGAGAAAACGAAAGGTCCTTAATAAAACTGAATGTCAACTGAACTCAAACAACAAACAGAAAACATTTTGCGCAGTGCTTAAATTCTTTGAATTATTTATTCATGTAAATGGAATTGTCGAGAAATAAGTACTTAAGAAATTTAATTTGTTGACCATTTTTTTTTTTCAGAATTGTAAAAAATATTTATTTCGACCATAAAAATATTTATTTCACATAAAATAATCAATGTTATATATATATATATATCCATAGTTATTTGCCAGCGTGGAAAATGAAATGATATTATTTTCACCTTCTCAATTCATCACTTATAATATTAGTATGGTATGTGTATTTATTTATGTATATGAAAGTGTAAAAAGGGTAATTTTATTAAAGTAGAACCTTTAAATAAATCCGTGCCACATACTCAGAGTATTTTAAAAATCCACTTTTGTTTTTCATATGATTTGATTTAAACTTATTTTCAATTATTTACAAAAGAATTTATAAAAGTCTGAACACATCCAGCAACCAACTTTTTGATTCTAAAAACCAGTTTTATACAAATATCTCAAACTTATAAATCCACATTGAATATATTATTTTATAACTTATTATTATTTTCTCCCACAATACAATGAAAATCAAACATGAAAGCAAGTTTCTGCCAATTATTTTAATCCCATAGTTTGTGTATCTATTAACAAATTCATTTCTCATAAAAGCTTTTTCCCTTTATTAAATTCGCACTTGCACGAAAATCGATTTCATAGCCAAATCAAGTTTATACAAATGCAGTTAGCTATATATATTTATATATATATATATATATATATGATTCATTTCGATTGGCTTTAATTAAGCTTGTTTTTCTTTTCACATTTTCACAGTTCGAATGAGTTGTTCGGTCGAGCAGAACAGAAATGCACAGAATGTTCGTATTACGTATACGCCGCAAAATCCCCTTTGGCCTTATTTAAAATTTCACATTTTTTTGTGCCTTGGCACGCTATATTTGCCAAGCCCACTTGTGCCACAAGGTGCTGCAACTGTTATGCATTTCAAAGTGTGATCCTCATCAGTTTTTTTTTTATTATTTTGTCTGCTTCATCTTCCTTCGAAGTTGTTTGTTGCACGCATCAAAATTTGAAACAATTTGAGCGTAAACGATTGGTGCATAGTTAAGTAAGGTTTGGGGTAAAGTGTTATTCCTCCTTTGCCGCCCTCTCTTATTGTTTGGTTTTGAGGTTTTCAACTTAAGGGCTTCAATGTAAATTTCGATGAATTATTCAAGAGACGACAAGGCAGGAGGAAAAACTCATTTACGCAGCACTTGACAGCAAAAAAGGAAAATAATAAGATTTTACTAAAAATTCGGGTTACTCCGAGGTTACTCGACAGCATGTTTGTTTACGCGAAAAAGTTGGCAAAAACATCAGGTTTATATCAAAATGTGTTAATATCTTATCTTATTTGGCATAGCATCATTAATATATGAATAGCAGCTGCCTGGCATCATCCATATGGCAGACAGTTGAACATTAAAATCAAAATATTTGTTTTATTCACATTTTTAAATGAAACAAAACAACAGAAAATCAAAACGCTTTGACTTATGATTTGTAAAGAATTCAAAAACGAATCGTTACAAAGCCACCACTTTAATAATTTGATTCAAAAACCACTGAAAAAAACCGCATAAATTACTTGAACAGTTCCATGGAAATGGAACGCGTTATTCGTAGCAATAAATGTATGTTTGATAAGAGGCCATTAAATAGGTTTGCGTGTTGACCAAACATGCGAATTGAAAAACCAACCGAACACACTATAACAACAACAAGGCAACTGAAACAACCATAACAATCCAGAATTAAGCTGCTAAAAAAAAAAATTATTTTAGTTTGTGGCGCTTAATCGTATGAGTATGTTTATTATATATTCACTAAACTGTGAAGTTTAATGATAAAAAGTTAATGAAACGTTATCTTTTAGTATAAGGCGGAGGCAAACACAGAATGTAAAAGACTAAATTTTTTTTTAGTTGTTTTTATGTTATTAATGTGTAAGTGCAACTTTTTTAATTAAATAATTTGAGAAATATAATAAGTACTTAATATTTTAATATTTCCTACATATTTGACCAGCTTGTGAACACTTTATACTCAATCCAATTATGAAAACAGTTTTATTCTAATAAAAGAACATTCTCCTAAGGCTAAAGTATATTTCATACCCAAAGTTAATAAACTTTTATGAACACAAAAATAATAATTCCTATTGTTATGCTGTACCAAAGCTATATATGTATTGGGTATACCCCAAACACACTCCCTCACACTAGGATATAACAAGCCTTATTAGCAACGAAAACAACAACAACAACGAACGATATATGAACAACAACATAAACAGTCAAACGCGACGAGTTTTGTGCGTTGCTAGACAGTCACATGACGCCAGTTCCTGTCGCCTGTTTGGGGCAAAAAACAGCAATCACAGTCAAGCAGCGCCGCCATATGACGTCATTTGCCACTGCCACTGCCACAGCCACAGCCACTGCTGCTGCTTGGCTAACAGCAACATCGACAATAACAAGAGGCACAATAACAATATGAGAACACACGCTTAAAAACGAAATAAATGAAAAGCAAAGCAAAGAAAAAAAGAAAAAAAATGGCAACGCGAGCACATAAAAGATACAAAGGAACATACAAAAAGCCAGAAGCTAAGCGACAAACACAACACAAAAGAAAAACAATCTTGCTCCCCCTCTGACCACCCCCTAACAACAGCAACAACACGAATAGATTGTTTGCCTCAACAGGTGAAAATAAAAATAAATGGAAAAAGTCTTTTTGGCGCATATACACGTATTACAAAAATCCACATAAACACATACTCACAATGAGTATCAGTTTCTAAATAATTGAATATTGACCTCGAGCTTGATTTATTATTGACCATGCCGACAATTAGTTGGTACAACAGCAACAACACTTTCAAATATAAAATAATCATAGTAAAAGGGCATATTGCACATGTCTCCAATCATATTGATATTTGATATTCATGCTTGCGGTTGCATTACTTGATTGCTTTAACCATTTTCGATTTAGATATGAATGAACCGCCGCTTTTAATATGCCTACCCAATAACAGTAATAATAATAATAATGACGATGTCCTTAACGATTCGAAAAAAAACACTTAGCCTACAGCAGCAATGGCAACATGCCACAAACGCATATCCGTGACAAGGCGATAGATGGTAATGGCGATTTCATTTATATACCCAATAGTCAATCAAGTGTTTGAGGAGCGGTTTGCAGTAGAAGGGGTATATATATGTGTTGAAAGGTGGGGATAAAGTGTATTTTTAATCATATTTGCAGTCGATCGACTTATAATACCCTTAAGAATTTGAGGAATGTAAGCATGGCTTTAATATGCATTATAACACATTCATATATGTTGGAATTGTGTATGAATCGGAATATAAAACAACACACGCCAGTTTAGTTTATATACGTTTCTGCTTTTTATTTTTGTGCGCGTCCGCGTCTTAGTCAGAATTACATTTTGCTAGAGAGTGAATATACATAGATGAGAAGCTCAAGTGTGACCAAGTGCAAGTATTCATTGTTGCCCCAATAATCGATATTTACAACAATATAGATGTTAAGTTAAATTTCGCCCATTGTAGCTAGAAATCTGACCAATGATGAAATTGATTCTTCGGAATAAATCAACCAAATAAGCTTTGCAGTTTCGATTAGAAATACTGGAAACTTTGTGCCTATTTCGCTTCAAACTTACTATTTTTACTATGCTATCTCCATCCTTCCTCAAATTTATAAACTCATTGGAAAAAAATTATGTTTTTATACCCAAATCCCATTAAAAATTTGAAAAAGGGTATAATGAATTTGTGCAAAAGTATGTAACAGGCAGAAGGAAGCATCTCCGACCCCATAAAGTATATATATTCTTTATCAGCATCAACAGTCGAGTCGATATAGCCATGTCCGTCTGTCCGTCTGTCGGGATTTCTCGACTAGAGCCTTCTTACTTGTTTTTTTTTAAATTTTGCTGGGTTTTGGGATTTAATTCTCAGCTTTTTAGTACACACTTTTTGCCCAAAAACAAATATTTATTACTAGAAAAACTCCCAATCCACTGATAGCACCAGTTAACGATATATCTTTTTACAGGGTATCCTACTGCAAATACCCATCAATGTCTTTTCGTGTTTCGATTTGCTCTGCCAAAATCAAATACAAAGCCATAAAAAAAGGAAGTTGGTTAATTGACCAAAGAATGAAAAAAATAAAAGAAGTTGCCAGTTGTCAGTTGCCTGTTGGATATTTTGACCATTGCATTCTGGCCATGTTGCGCATGTGTGTGTTAATCGCGAACTTTCGCTTGGCAAGGCTAAAGTTTTAACGGCCAGCCGAGCTTAATCCTGCCTTAAACTTTCTCTCCCTACAATGCTTAAAAGTAAGCTAATTGCAGTCAAGAGCTGTAGATTAAGCAAAGTGTACTAAAGCTAAGAGTGTGCTTGTTCTGCAGTTAAACTCAGAGTACAGAAAAGTATTTGTTTTATTGATTTTTTAATGGTTCGCCGGTTGCGCAACAGTGTAAGCATGAAGTAAATTAAATCTGTCTGGGATGTGTGAGCCAGCTACACTTTCAATTTACTGCCAAACTACTTAAGTCTTAAAGGAATTATGGATTATTAATATATATATATATATTTTTTATTTACAAACACTATTTATTCGGATAAAATTATACAAGTTCATTCCAAAAACTATAAATATGCAAATTTTGGAAAAGGATAATCTTCCTAGAATGTCCTTCATAGTGCACATTTCTGGCATTTTCTGATCGAAAAGACCCAAAAAAGAATCCCAACTCGATTCAATATTAATGAGGTGCCCTAAATTATGCAACATGTTTGGAATTTATTTACAGTAGCGTCGCAAAAATGTGGACATGTGCCTAAAATGTGCCCACTTGTCATCTAATACAATATTTATACCACAATAAATGCTTAAAGTCGACTGAAAACAATTCCCCCGAGTGCCCCACGACTGCTCGACAGGGAGCGTTTTGTGGGGCTGTGGGATTATTATTAATATTTTCTATAAGTATGTACTTGCGAGCACTTACACAAACGCCCTCAAACACCCAAACACACACCTTGAGTACCCGCCCTATGCATTAAATTAATTAAAATGCCAAGCCAAGAAAAAAAGAAAGAAAAAAAAACAGTTTTGTTACAATTGTTTGTTTTTAAAGCTTAAATGTGATAAAATGTTGTCCTTGAAACTTTTATTTTTTTTATGTAAAGTCTGTGGATGAAATCTCTGCCCTTTAAAGAACAGCCAAAATTGAAAATATATCTATGTATGCATGCAGATAAACATGTAAATATACATATTTGTGAATGCATATTAAAAACTTTGTCGGTTCATTTTCATTCATAACAGCAAATGCCGCAGGGTCAGCTTTATATTCCTAAAGCTTTTTGTTGAGTGCGTAAAGCTCGCAACACACATAGCAGACTATATGTGTGTGTAAGTGGGGCTAAGCCTCCATTTGCATTTTATGGCGCCTTTGTTGGCAATTTGTGTTGCAGCAGCAGCAGTAGCGCAACATTGAGCGTTAATAATGCAATAGCCAACAGCCGCAGTAGCACTACACACAACACCGGCACCACACCACACACCCACAACACTCACACACAAACACAGTTTGCCACTTGATACGATGTTTTTTTTAACAGTGTGACCTATAGATGGCGCTAACAATAACAAACGCTGAAGCTTCATAGCTACCAGAAAAAATAAACTCTATAGCAGTCTTTTAGGAGCACTGCTCCAGTGCAGTTCGTTGCAGTTCGCGCTTAAAACAAGCAAAATCTTTTCAATTCATCTTTTTTGGCAAAGTTATGCAAAAACAATGTACATTGTATTTGTGTATATGTTAGTTATTCTTTTCGGTGAAATTTAATTAGAGTGGCGCGTCACAAAGGAAGTGCAAAGGCATACTATTTGTCTTACATTTGTAGTTGTGCTGTGGGCAGGGATGCGGGGATGCTGCCCCAGTGCATATGCTACCCCACTTGGATACGTTTAGTTATTTATTAAGGCATGCTATTAAATTCACACAGCAAAAAGCAGAAGCAAGCTACATTTGCACTGTGCCACAAGTTAAACCGAATATTTCCAGTTGCAGGTAAATTAAAAAAATCAAAAATTAAAATACTTTACTTATTTGTTACTTGTGTGCAATAAAAAAATCACTATAGGCACATTAAATAAAAATGAAAGTCCTAAGATATTTAAAAAGGTTTAAAAAGGCAAGAAAATTCAACTATGAGAATACGTAAAGCGACTTTGAAGTGTTAACCGCTACAAATTCAGTCTTCGAATGCAGCTACTTTAAAACTCTGACTCTTAATTCATATGTAATATAGTTGTGCGAGGGTGTGCCAAAAAATATTTTGTAGCTTCATCTTTGACATATATTTTTACGTTATCCAACAAAGCAAAACGGGTGAAGTTGTGGCTTGACTAAAGATTGCTTGGGTATTGTTGTAGGGCTTACATAAAATATAAAGTTAAATTAAATGAAAATTGTTTCTTTAGAAAACCAAGTTTTGTAAGCTCGACGCCATATAATTAATCAACCTTAAAATTAACTGACTTTAACCATCTGCTTCTAAGCTTTGACTTTTGAAGTGATTATTAAATCTGATCTTAAGCTGTATAGATTTTATATATAAGCTATCTCATTTATATTATGCATAAATCAATTTTTGTTTAAATAGCTAAGTACAGCGAAAAACCACACATACCGCAATATTTCTGCATGTGTCTTATAATATTTCAATGATGCTTAAAGCTAACCCGCTCACCCTGTGGTTTTAGCATCATCTGTGATATGACCCAGCTGCTTGTCAGCTAAACAGAATCTCATCCACTTGCTCCCTCTCTCTACCTCTCTCTCAGCATTTACACCCACATAGAAAAATGATGTCATGTGGCAGCTGTGTGTCAGTCAGTCAGGAGTGATTCGTGCACTATAACACAACGCACCATTATCAATTGTTTCAATTGTTGTTTAATCGATTAGCAAGTTGCTACGCATTTGACTTTAATACCCTTTTAACCTTACCCCTCTCTCACTCTCTGTTCTTGTGTGCACTTGTAGCTCGCATTCATTATTTGGATCGGGAGGAGTCGCGACCGAGCAGCAGTCGTTTGCCTGCCACGGGAAGCATTGATGCCAGCGCTAGTGGTTCACCGCCAAGTGGTGTTGGCATCTCGCCGCATGGTTCGCCGCAGCTGCAACAGCGTTTGGGCAAGCATCTTAGCAAGTCTGCCTCCGAGTTAAACGGACACGATAGCCACAGCAACACAGAATCGCCGCACATATCGCCGAAGCGAGCCAAGAGTACCGCTTCGCAACAACTTGCGGGCGCTGGAAGTGGCAGTAGCGTTGGAGGCGTGGCCAGTGGAGTGGGCGTGCTGCAAAAGACACACGGCTTCTTTAATAACTTGCGGCATCGTTGGACTCGCGCCAAAAGCAAAGATCGCCTAGGTCGTAAATCACCCAGTGATTTCCTTGAGGAGAGCACCGACTATGCCGCCGACTATAGTTCCGAGAGCAGCTCTGTGACACAAAGTCCAAGACATAGAGCCACCACAATTGGTTCACCACTGGCACGTGATCTCCGTGCCACAGCCAAAATGGCGCAAGTCATTCAACGCTTCGGTGGCTCCATGGAGGGACGTATTGATGAGCAGCCCGAGAATGGTAATGCAGCTGCTATTCCTACTCCACAACAGCAACTGGACGCACTGCAGGTGAGCTCACTGTTACTATAGCTTACTTCTTTCTGTCTTTACCTTTCGATACCCTTGCGAATGGTTATTGTGTTTTCGTTCTTAAATATTTTTTAATAACACCAAATAGACGAATTGGTATATTATATTATTATATTTAACGATAACATAGACCCAAAATTAACTTATGTATTTTCAATACACTATTAACAAGTTAAATGCACATTTCTAAAGGGCTTTTGACATGATAAATCCGAATAGGAACCTAAAATCTAAATACCAACCTAACTAGAATAGTTTCATAAGAATACTAGATTCTTTAAGCTCAAAAGACATCATTAATTACTTCTGAAATACTGCTAGGCACCTAAATAACACAGATTTAAGGTATATAATCTCCAAGGGTATACATTGTTCGGCTTGCCGAGTGTAGCTATTCTTTCTAGTTTACTTTTTTTTTAAATTTGCCTGAATCAATTGGACTTTTTTTTTGCTACGCAACTAAACAAAGTGTTTTTTTTTTCAAAATTTACTTTATGCTTCTTTACGCATAATCTTCATGCACATGCAACGGCAAACAACTGTTATCTATAATTATCGATAACATTGCATTGCTAATGTAACTGCAACTATAACTGTTATCGCCACTGCTAATGCAACTGCCACATCACTAACGCCAACAACATGCAGGCCGATGAGCTGCGTCGCAAACGGGAGACACAATTACGACAATTCGTCTTCTTTCAGCTGCGCGTTCATCTTAAATCTGGCTGCGACCTGGTAGCCATGGACAAGAATGGTAAGCCAAAAGCAAGGGGACTAAAAATAAAAACACAAACATACAACAGACACGTCCCCACCCACGCCAAGACCCACAGATATGACATGTCCTGTCAGAAAAGTCCGCATGGTGCTCAAATTACATTTGTTTCTTTGTTGTGTTTATCTCTGCGCCAGGACTGAGTGATCCTTATGTCAAATTCAAGGTGGGTGGACGCTTGCTGCACAAATCGCGCACAATACACCGCGACCTCAACCCAGTGTGGGACGAGGTGTTCATTGTGCCCGTGGAGGACCCATTTCAAACAATTATGGTCAAGGTAAGCAATGGAAACACTGCAAGCGCAGTTAGTTAAATTGTGTCTTACGAGCATTGGTTAATATTACATAGGATAACATTTTATCTTTAAGAGGAGTAAATCAGTTAATAAGCTTGTAAAAAACGGGTAACTGGTAAAAGCGGGAACAGCACATTATAATAAGTTCGTAAGCTTTAAGCTTAGACTTCGATTGATTTAAGAGAGATAAAACCAGATTAAAGTTACAGCTTACAGTTCTTACAAAACAATACAAAAAAGCAATTACTAAGAAAAATAAAATAAAAGAACATTATACTACAACCTTAAAGTATAGTTAATGCAAAATTTGTGGATGTCTTAAACGCCGATTGTGATTTGTGTACTTGTAAAAAGCTTAACAAGCTTGAAAGGAAGCACCAACAAGTAAAAGTCAATAATAGAAAAATAGTGATTAAATCAAAAAATCGCACCTCGACGCCTAAAGTGAAAATCAATTTCCCAATAGGCAGATTAAAGCAAAACGAACAACGAAAATACAGCAAAAATAACAACACCAACAACAAAATCAAACAGCATATAATGACAATAATTGCCAGCATGACATTCAACTTGGCAAATTGTATCAGATTGACTCTGACTCGAATGAAAACAGAAACAGCAGCAGCTAACCAAAATCAATTTCCGTTTCGTTTGGTTGCTGGCGTCACATGAATTCCCTTTAGGTCTTTGACTACGATTGGGGACTGCAGGATGATTTCATGGGCTCGGCCAAAATCGATCTCACTCTACTGGATCTGGGCAAAGCGGAAGACATCAATCTGCAGCTGAGCGACACGAATAACGGTGAGCCGGGCCTCAGCATGGGTGAGCTACTAATCAATCTGACGCTGTGGCCACGCAGTCAGGAGGATAAGGAAATGGTAAGTGTAAATGTTTATCCATATCTGTCACAAAATAAATTCAATAAGCGACGATAAATTGTAAGAGGCACACAGAGCGGAAGTGAAATGTCAGATGCTCAAATATCAGGCAATCAGCTTCCGTCTAGGCGACTTTTCCCTTTCTTTCCTTTCACGCTTTACATAAGCGACGTTTCTCTTTGTTCTGTCATTCTTAATTGCTATAACATTCAACATTTTGAAGCCTCTTTTCGATTGCGTGCAGATTTATTACTCTATTCCGAGCATTTGAGCGATTTGGCGCCTCTCGCTCAATTAGCAATATAATGTAACAATGCCACAAGGCAAAAACAAAAAAATCTCGCTGAGTAAGCGACAGTCAAACAATACTCTACTCCACTCCACTCCACTCCACTCCCCTTCACCCTCACCACCTTCGACCTGCCTCACACATATGTACATTAACTTGGTTCAGCTTGGTTATTGTTTTGTTTAGGCCCCGTTTTCCACCGCCTCCTCTCAGTGCGGCTGGGCTTTGATCGCTTGGGCTTGTCTCTCGACTGCTCTTTGCAATTACACGTAAAGCGCTCAGCTTAGCCAACAAAAAAGTAACAGTGACAAAGGGAAAATACCCCGAATTACAAATACAAAGCAAACAGAGCTATGAAATCGGAAGCAAGCTAATTGCTATACAACAATTGTTAAATACTCTTACCGAGTACATGTAGCAAAATTAATTGATATTGGGCACGTTGAGATAAATGCACCTTAACATTTAACTCACATTTCTTATTTCATTTTTATAAAATTTGTTTAATTTTATATCTTATAGTAATTTTGATTTTAACTTAATACTGTTCCTCGACTCAACAGTAGCTTCCAATCCTCGCTATAGAATTAAGAACAAAAGCGCCTTTCTATTTGATTTTCATAAATTAAGGCCTTGGGAGTTTTTTAGTAGAGAAAACTGTGTACAGTGGAAATGAAGACTGATCAGATACATTTATTCCTTTTCTTGTTTTATTTTCCTCCCTTTAACTCTAAAAACTTTTTCTCGCTCACAAGTTGTTTGTTTTGAAATTTTTATAGTCTATATGTAACATATATTAAAAATTAATAACCTTGTTTTTTTTTTAAATCATAATATATCACGAAAAATAGTATATTTAAATAATTTAGTTTGTCACATGTGTACAAAAATCGCATTGTCATTTAAATAAATGATTAAATATACATAATATTAACTTACCGAAATGGGGACAATCAAGTTCACTGTACAAAGTTTGGGCCCACTGAAGGCAGTCGCTGCTTATCAGCGCCTCAGTCTGAGACACACACATAGCTCGAGCTAACTACCGGTAGATAGCGCTACAAAGTGGGTATACATTTGTGTATGCCCATGTCAAGGTTATCGGCAATCAGTCGAACTGAGCGCGAACTGAAAACGCAAATGAATTGGCTTTAGTCATTGCGAGGCGCTTCAAATGAGAGGTGGGAAACTTTTTGATTTGTGCTGCTTGAGCGGATTATGGAGTGGTCGGGTCCAATTTATCGCGTTGCGCCGCGCATGTTGCTTAAACGTCTGTGTCAACAGCACAGTGAGCTGCGCCTGCAACTGGAACAGGGCTGCGAGGAGCTAAAGGAGGTCAACATCACGCTTTTCATAATGTGAAAGCGAGTGATATGTAACTGAAATTTTCGTTTCTTTGTTTGCATGTTACAGCACTTTCAACGTAATTCCAAATTGGCCGAGTCATCGAAGCGGCTTAAATCACAAATCTGGAGCTCTGTGGTGACAATATTGCTGGTCAAGGTTAAGGAGCTGCCACTTGCGGAAGATGGCAACAAGCTTATTGACATACACTTTAAATTTAGGTGAGTAAACAATTCAAAAAAAGTATCCTGGTTGAGAAAATAGCTAAATCCGAGCCTAAGCACTAAGCTTATACTTTGCCCGAAGCTTAAACAGAAATGAGATCTTTATTTAAACTAAATACTTACTTAGAAGAATAATTTTCTTGCAGACTGGGCAATGAGAAATACAAGAGCAAATCTTCCTGGACGGATCGTTGGCTGGAGCAATTCGATTTGCATTTGTTCGATGAAGATCAGAATCTGGAGCTGGCACTCTGGAACCGAAATTCGCTTTATGGCAAGGCCAACATTGATCTGAGCGTCTTTCAGCGCGAGACAACACACGGCATCTGGAAACCACTCGAAGATTGTTCCGGCGAGGTCTTTCTCATGCTAACGATAAGTGGTACTACAGCTTTAGAGACCATAAGCGATCTGAAAGCCTTCAAGGAGGATCCACGAGAAACACTACAACTGTTGGATCGCTATCGTTTTCTTCGTAGTTTGCAGAATCTGCGAGATGTGGGCCATCTGACGGTTAAAGTTTTTGGGGCCACTGGGCTTGCTGCTGCTGACATTGGTGGCAAATCAGATCCTTTTTGTGTGCTGGAATTGGGTAATGCACGACTGCAAACACAGACGGAGTATAAGACTTTAACGCCCAATTGGAATAAGATCTTTACCTTGTGGGTTTAAGCACAGTTTCCCAAGTTGACATTAACTTACTTCATGTTCCTTCTTAGCAATGTCAAGGACATAACACAGGTTCTGGAGGTCACTGTCTATGATGAGGATCGCGATCATCGTGTGGAATTTCTTGGTAAACTTGTTATTCCTCTGCTCCGCATCAAGAGCGGAGTTAAGCGTTGGTATACCCTCAAGGACAAGAATCTCTGTGTGAGAGCAAAAGGCAACTTACCTCAGATCCAACTAGAGCTAACCGTTGTGTGGAACGAGGTGCGAGCTGTTTGTCGCGCCTTGCAACCGAAGGAGGAGAAACTCATACAGCAAGAGGCAAAATTCAAGCGACAACTTTTCCTACGCAATGTCAATCGATTGAAGGAGATCATTATGGATATATTAGAGGCGGCGCGCTATGTACAGTAAGTAGTTAAATCTTAGTAGACATTACATCTAATGCTTACTTCTATACTTGATCGTTTCCAGGAGCTCCTTTGAGTGGGAGTCACCCGTGCGATCAAGCATAGCCTTTGTGCTCTGGATTGTTGCCTGCGTCTATGGAGATTTGGAGACAGTGCCGCTCGTATTGCTTCTAATCATACTAAAGTAAGTGTTGGTTATTATCTTACTTAAAGTTGTGTTGTTTTTATTAATATTGTAAATACAGAAAATGGCTCATTCGTTTGATAACTGGCACCACAGATGCGAATGCCGGCCACTATGATTATGAGTACGATGAGGATGATGATGATGACAAAGAGAAGGAGGAGAAGAAGTCAATTAAGGAACGTTTACAGGCCATACAAGAAGTCTCACAGACCGTACAAAATACAATCGGCTATTTGGCATCCTTAGCCGAGAGCACCATAAAGTAAGGATGAGTATTTATTATTTTAAGATTAAGTATTTATTTATTGTATCTAATATATTTTTCGCTCCTCAGCACATTTAACTTTTCCGTCCCTGAATTAACCTGGCTGGCAGTGGTGCTGCTGTTGTGCGCAATATTTGTGCTGCATTTTGTGCCTCTTCGCTGGCTGTTGCTTTTTTGGGGCTTAATGAAGTTCTCGCGGAGAATATTACGACCCAATACCATACCAAACAACGAGCTGCTTGACTTCCTATCGCGAGTTCCAGACAACGAGGAGATTGTAAGTGAAACTGATTTCGAAAAACAAACACGTACTTAATATTGCTTACTTTTCCTTCCTCGTTTATAGAATCAATATAGAGAGCTACCACCATCGGCGCCTGTCGATCAGGCACGCAACAATCCGAAAAAGAAACTGAAAGGTTCATAGTCTATAAGCAGCGCTGATGCGGCGATTGGTGGATCGCTGTTATCGAGCGCCACAACTGGTCCACAGCATCTGATGCAACAGATGACGACACGCTTCCGCGCCAATACAAATCAACTAAAGCACAAGTTTGGGCAGGCAAAGAGCCTTAGTCTGAGCCAAGGCGATTAGTCCATAGATTAGTTAATTTAGATAATAGAAATACAAATTTATGGCACCAGAGCATGTACCATCAAAAACGTAACTCAACTTATGCACCAAAGTTTTGCTTAACTTAAGAACTTAACAACAAAAGTATTTTAGGATATGTTTAAACTCTTTCTCTGTCTCTCTCTTAAGCTCAATAAGAAAGCGAATTAAACTATTTACACTTGATAGATGCATTGATAACCAATGCTGTAAATACACCAATAACAAGAAGAACAAAAGCATAATGTACTTTAAAATTATACTATGAGATGACATGATATACTATATATATAGAACCAGTGCGTGTACCTAAAATTATTTTTGAACATCTATTTGTATTTTACCAAACAAACTACCAATAATGCTAAACAAGCATTTCCTTTTGCAATCGTATGAGTATGGTTAATTATTTATTGTATATTTCAATTTGTGATATTTTTAAATGAATTGCAACTAGACATACTATGTGGCTTATCCTAAAATCTACCTACATACATAAAGATATATATTATATATTTTTTCCATTTACTTCTGAAGTTGCCCTACGATATGAATATATATTTATGTACTTATATATTCATTGCCCTCGATTATTTAAGGCTTTTTATATATATACCATTAATGCTATTAACCATTACATGATAAATGTATCTAAATATTTATTGTAATTATTTCATCTGCAACAAAATGTTCAAAACATTTTCGAATAACTACCTATTATGTGTATAAAAATGCCATGAATTGCAATTTTGAATCCAACAAACTCCGAAAAATGCATGACAAAAAATTAGATAGTCAAACTATTTTATACTCCCAACAAACAAAGTTTTTATATACATTCATATATATATATATATATATATATATACATTCTTATTTATTAATAAATAAAAAACTAATGCCCAATTAATTAATATTAATTATTAGCACCTAAGTTAAGTTTGTTATTTTTCAAAATATGACAACCAAATACAATACAAAATATTTTTGGATTTCGCTCAAAACCTAAATGCAAAAGCTCTTTTCTACACTTGCTGTCAAACTTTCAGCGCGTTAAAAGCCAAACTGAAAGCTTTCATTATTATATCGTTCTGTGCGATTTTTCTATTTCTTTATTGTTGTGTTTGTTTTGCTCAAGTTTCTGTTTACATGAAAAAAAAAAAGCTCAGCGTTCAATGACATTCGCGACGACGATATTAATTAATTTCACATGTTTCCTATTGGAAACGCTTTGAAAGCTCTCGACTCGTGCTGGAAAAATTCTAATAGACCCCCAACAAAGAAGCAACTACATTAAAGCAGCTGTTTTATATTGCTTATCAGCAGACAGTTTAACTTGTTGGCGATTAATTTGCATGTTGTTATGCAATCGACAAAGTCTCCACATGATTAGACAAAAAGATATAAGCTTATAGTTAGGTAAATACATTTTTAATATATTGTACAAACTAAGGCACAGCGATAGAATATATGTAAATTGCAGGTCAAAATCAAAAAGTCATCAACAGTTCCCAGTTGGGATTGCTTAACTTAGTGCGCTATAAATGCAAAACTGGTGATTAGAAGCCACACTTCAAGCCTCTTACAAGGCAGCTGCTTAGTTTTTTTCGTTCTTCATGAAGTCATAGACAACGGAGAAATCCTTGTTGCCTAATCCCTGGGATTTGAGTGTGCGATAGATTTGATGAGCGAGTGCACCCATTGGAATAGGTGTATTGGACGAGGTGGCCACACCTGAAGCAAGTCCCAAATCCTTGGTAATCAGATCTGTAGAGAATCCACCTTTGTAGGAATTGTTAGCTGGTGCAGTGGGGCAAACGCCGGGAACCGGGTTGTAAATCTCGGAGGCCCAGCAACGACCAGTAGAAGAGTTAATAATCTCAGCGAAAGTCTTAGGATTCAGACCCAGACGGATGGCCAGATTCATGGCCTCAGAGACACCAATCATGGAGATGGCCAACATCATGTTGTTGGCCAATTTAGCAGCCTGACCCATGCCATAATCACCACAGTGGGTAATACGCTTGCCCATGCACTCGAGCACCGCCTTAACAGCATTGTATTCCGCATCTGTGCCACCGACCATGAAGGTCAAAGTAGCCTGCTCGGCGCCGGGAACACCACCAGAGACGGGAGCATCAATAAAGCGGGCACCCTTGGCACTGATGCGCTTCTGCAGAGACTTCACCAACACTGGATCAATGGTGGAGGAATCAATGAAGATGGTGTTCTTGTTGACACCATTGGCGGTCATCTCCTCATACGAAGCATCCACGATATCATTGTTCGGCAGCATGGTGATCACGAAATCTGAGTTCTTAGCCAACTCGGCAGTCTTTTCGTAGACAGTGGCACCCTTGGCCTTCAGGTTATTGCAAGCAGGCTTTGAGATATCGAAAACATGTAGCTTGTGGCCAGCCTTGATCAGATTGCTGGCCATGTGGCCGCCCATGTTGCCCAGACCGACGAAGCCAATGTTCTTAGAGCCACCCTGTGTGGACATGCCACGCACAAGGGTCTGGCTCCAGGCATTCAGCAGCGACTGCGATACAATGCGTAGCGACATGATAACTAAAATCAACATTAATATCAATTAGTATATATCTTATTATGTAATGCCTATCTTCAAGACTAGCAAAAATAACACACCCACCTGTGGTAACGTATGAGAAGAGAACAACGACTAGAAAATTTCTATACGATCGGGCGACGACCAAAAGCACACTGAGCTCACCAGCCAGTACAACAAGCGAAGTTAAGTGTCACATAATGCGGTTTACTTCCAGGAAACAGGCTTGTCAACTGTTTACGCAGGTGCGTTGTGGAGCCGGCTGTTTGTTGGATTTTTAGCAGCTTTCTGCATGCCGACAACTCTGTCCGATCGGAACGCGCTCTCTCGCAGCGAATGACTTCCAGTGAGAAAAGCTCTAAACTGGAAACTATCGCTTACTTCTCGGTCTTGTTGTAGTCCAAATTGAATAACATGCGACGCGATGCAAAACTGGCGATTTATTTTTTTTCAGCTGTCAGACATCGGGTGATCTTCGGCTGAGGTTGGAAGTATAAAGAGGGCACGTCAACAGCAGAAGCAGCCGCAACAACAACTATAAAGTGGGCGTGCGTGCGTTTGCGTTAAACAAAAGCTGCACAGTTTTACAAGCGCTGGCAGCGCAGCTTTTGCTTGACAACTAGCATGTGTTGAAGCTTTTGTTGATATCAGCAATATAATTTATTCCATTGTTTTGGATTTGTTTTGTGACTATTATTTATCTTTAAATTATTATTTTTGTTTATGGAGCGTCAAATTGTTAGTTTATTAATTGAACTTAAGCCCAATTTTTTATTATTATTATTTTTTCATTACATGCAGCATTATTCTGGATTAATATTTAAAAAATTGTTTTTCTTTTTTTTTTTGCATTGTTCAAGCTAATTAAATTAAGTTCGCATAAGGAACTTTTTAAATATTCCAAAAGAAAAATCCAAATACATTGGACATTCTTATTATCTGCTTAGTTTTGAAGTTTTATTTTTGTGTCACTAAAAATTGCGAGAAACATCGTGAATAACATAAAACGCACGCGCAATTTCCAAATGGTTGCAAATACTTAAATCGGTTATTGTGAGTACCTGGTTTACTTGTTACCAATACTTGCCCTTCATGCTTTTGCCCAATACTTGATAATACAATAATGAAAAAAATTGAATTGCATATTGTATTTATTTCATTTCATTTCTTTTTGCTATTTATCTATTGCGTTTGATGATCAACTTTCCCACCAGATGCGTCAAAAATTATAAATATCGAGCTTGAAGCTGTCGATGATGATTTAGCTATGGTCGTTGTTGTTGCTAGTAATGGTAGCTCTTGTTTGTGCCCATAGACAGAGAGAGAAAGAGAAAGAGACATAAAAGTCGGCATGCATGAAATTGCAACTGGGGCTGCGTTTCGCAAATTTCGGCCACTTTACGTGTTGCTTATGCAATACGACGCCAACGACAACGGCGCTGTCGGCGCTTTGGGTTTGAATCGTTATGGTTTATCAAAAAGCCACTAACACGATTTCGCCAGCGATGAGAACCTGCTCTGCTGCACAGCCGCCAGCATTTGCCGGGAGATGAAGGCGAATGAGATTGAGTTGATCACACTGCACTGATATACTGATGTCTACCGCATTGTTTTTGTTAGTGCCATTATATTTTTGATATCTGTGTCAGTGCGTCTGCCACAAAGTGTGGGTAGCTTAAAGATGCCTCCGGTGTGTGCAATTCAATTGAAGAGTGTTTCATTTGTACATTTACAACAAACCAGAAACGAGGACATCGGCTTTATTCGCCATCAAAATATCATTTATATCATAATACAACATCACTTTATATAATCACTTGTCAACTTGTCCGTTGCCTGACAACGGAAAGCAACAACGACAACAATAGCAAAAACAAAAACATTACAGCAATGACACCTTCTTATCTAACAAACATATGTATAAAGTGCAATTCAGCGTATGATTAACATTAACAGCAATAACAACAGCAAAAACAAAACAACAACAACAAATTAACAAGTGAGAGCGCGTTTTTAAACAATTTACATCAAACAAAAATCAACAATTAAGACTGGTTACAAGTGACATGTAACGACTAGTCACTACCCTGTAAACAATACAAATTATTGTAAAAGTGTACCCTTTGGCGTCAAAACAAATCCACTTGCAGGTGCACTACTGAAAAATCTAATCTCTGTCGATCCAAATAGTATAGCTTTGAAAAAAATTAGATCGCTTTGCCTTATCGCTTGGCCTGTGTTTTGATAGCGGTCAGTCAGTCAGTTAGTTAGAACAATATGATGTTTATATAAGGACATCTGTATTCATTTTAATATGTACAATTTTATTTTTGTTTTTGTGTTTTTAATTAGAAGCAGAGTTTTTCAATTGCTACCATAGCAAAATTATATACCAGGCAAAATATTTAAGTATACATTTTCAACTGTTTTAAATGTACCAATCACTTAGTCGCAAATACCCATGTTTAAAGTCAACTTTAACAAAATACGCATTAAGACGCAAAAAACCGTATAAGCATGAAGTGCCGCCATATGAACATACATTCATACACATACATATACATATATATAAATATGCATGTACATATGTACGTATGACCAGAAAGGTGCGCTTGGACAAGCGTTGTTGTGCTCTGCGCATCAGATGGCACATCGAGTATACGCCAGGTGTGTTTGTACTCTCTAATGCTGCTCATTAGGCGAGTCCATGCTGTGGCTGGGTGGACGTTGTTGTTACCAATGTTACTCTTACAATTGTACTTGTAACTGTTATTGTAGATGTTGTGGTTGTTGTTACTAATTTCCATGCATAGTAATGTACAGTAGAGTACAAATTTCACTCGATAGCTGCGGGCAAAAACCGCAACGCACCCACAAAAAAAAAAAACACAAAAACACAAAAATAGTACAACACAATGCACTTGAGATTGACAGTGACAAGGAGTCGTTGAAATTGAAATGCAAATTGAAATTATAAAGAGTATTATTTGCCAACAAACACGCAACATTATTCAATAGGATTAGGGTTTATTCGGACTATGTGCCAAGCCCAGATCATGTGCGTGAGTGCAGAGCAAACAGTTTCTTGACCCGATCACGAATTTTAACGCATTCATGTTAATGAATTCGCGTGACTTAATTCCTTTTCATTGACTGCATGCCGCAACGTTGATCTCTGACAACTAAGTAGGTAAGCAAGTAAGTAAAGAGTATAGGTCTGGACGGACAGACAATTGTCATTTGTGATTGCTGATTTTAGTTTCCGGCAGGCACGTAATCCGCAATTACATTTCTTTTGCTTTTTGGCAGTGAAATTGTGTTTGTTTTTTTTTTCGGTAGCATTAATGCTTCTCATCGATTTTTATTTATTATTTGCCCAAAACGGAACGAAACGAATACGCACCGAAAACAATTATTAGCTTTCGCTTGTAGGTAAGTGACAGATAGTTAATAGTCAAAAAAGAGTTAACAGTTTCCACAGTTTCCCAGTTGGAGTTCCATTTCCACTTGGCATACACACTTAATTCACACCTTGTCGAACCTACTAACAATTAACATGCCTATGAATCTGAAGACCACTCCAAAAAACAAAAAACATAATGAAAAGCTACACAAAAATTGTACAAAATTGAAATGCAATGCAGTCTGTCATCGCTGCACCAACTAGGGAAAGGAAAGTGAAATTAAAATGATATATGTATTGTACTGTTGTTGTTGTTGTACCCCCTTCGCCTGTTGCTGTTGATGGGTTTTCAATGTGTTTTCAATTTCATTTGGTTTGGTTTGGATTGGTTTGAATGTTTTTTTTTAAGGCCTTTTAATACGCCACATGCATAATTATTGTGCGCACACACACACCTAAACACTTAAACACTCAGCACACACACACATATATACGTATATATACAATTACGTTCACAAATTGGCGGCATGGCCTATGATAGAGTAGTGTATACAAGACTCTCATATTATGCAGTGAAATTGAAAATCATTTTGAAAGCGCTTCAATTATTTGTTGTCCGACAAAACAGACATTCCATGCCACCGTTTACACTTAAAGCAAATGTTTTGCCACAGTTTTATATTTATTTTTATTTTTTTTCGTTTTTTAGTTAGTTGCAATATTACAAAATTTTAATTGCAGCAGGCTAATGGAAAAATGAACAGAAATGGAAAATGTTATACTCTTCTGAGCTAATGTCTGGAACACTTATTGAATTTCCGTTATCAATCGAATTATTGCATTAAAGTGTCTTGAAAAGGAAGTACTTTTATTTATTTATGTGTTTTAAAAGAAAAATTTTCTTAGAAAAATATTGAAAGCCAAAAGAAAGCTTTCAGATTTTTGGTACTATTAAAATGAATTCATCCATGTATAGGTTTTAATACAACTTGGCTTTTGTGTTTTTGTAGTTTTGACATGTAACATTTTTATACCCTGATCCCATTAAAAATGGGAAAAAAGGGTATCATGAAGTTGTGCAAAAGTATGTAACAGGCAGAAGGAAGCATCTCCGACCCCATAAAGTATATATATTCTTTATCAGCATCAACAGTCGAGTCGATATAGCCATGTCCGTCTGTCCGTCTGTCCGTCTGTATGTATGAACGCGTCGATCTCAGAGACTATAAAAGCTAGAGACTCCAGATTTCGAACTTAAGCTCACCTAATCCCTAGGCAGTACAAGTTTGTTTTCGATTTTCGATAACTCATCCCGTTTCCGATATACACATGGGATCGATAACAACAAAATCTTGAAATTGAAAAAATTTTAGATGGCATTTTAATTATTAATCAAAATAATAACAATCTGTGAAATTTTTATTAAAATCGGTTAAGAAACACCGGAGATATGGAACCTTGAAGTTGAGTATGCAGTATGCAGTATGGTCGTACACACACGCACACATACTTGCAAGCACTGACTGTACGCGTAAGGTATAGGGATCAGGGTATCGTCTAGTCGGGATTTCTCGACTAGAGCCTTCTTACTTGGTTTATTAAAGAAGTAGTACTTCAACTTTTAAATCACAATCACCATAAAGAACTCTAACTTACAAATAATCGTAAAAAAATCATACATTGTATGGGAAAATGTAAATATTTGAACGATCTATCAGGTTTAATAAAAATGTGTATGTTTGTATGTTAAAAACTGCCCCTATGACAATTAACTATTTTTTTTGGTAAATCAAAAACAAATGATGTAACATAAAACCAACTTAACCCATTTAAAACATAAATAACCAGTCGCAAGGCATCCGCTTAACAGTGTGTGCCCCGTATAAGAGAAGACTGGCAACCAAGAGAGTCGAATACAAATATTTAGCTAACCCAAATATACCCAAGACATAAGGAAGGAAACTACACACTGAACTCCAGCCGAGTCTTATCTCCCTGTGTGCGTTGTGTGTTGTCTCTGGGGCGCACTTGTAATCCAGTTTGCAGCTACTAGATTTCGAACACATTTGACCAATCCACAGTAGGCAGCAGGAAGTGTTTTGAGACAAAAAGAAAAAAGAGTCCCATATACGGCAATCGTAAGGCATTTTTGGCAAAGAGGAGAGGGAAGTCAGTCCCGATCCAGTCTTGGTGTCCAAGCACACACACAAAAACAAAAGCTGTTTTAGTTTCGTGCACCAAAAAGATTGGATCGCCGTTGGTCTGGCGATGCCTCGATGCGTCAATGCGTCGTCTCCTGGCCAAATGTGGTTGGGCCAGGTTGGATTGCATAATGGCAAAACGATTTATGTCGGCAACTACTAGGCGACAGCTTGTCAATGTTGCATCAGCCATGCTCCAGAGTTTTCTACTTATGCAAAAGTGCTTCAGCAAAATTCTACAACTAATTAAATGGCTAACAAATTATTAAAACTTAAACCCCAAAACTGCGACACATAACTTAATTAGCTATGGGAAAATCTGTGTAAAAATAACTCACATTTCATGCAAATCTCGTTAATCTTTTCCGCATACGTTTGGAAAAACTGCGCAGCTTGAGAAAAATTCAAAATACTCAAATACATAAACCCGACTGAAGGTCGTATTTAACACAAACACCTGATGTTTTTGTTGCCATTGTTACAGTTGTAGTTGTTGTTTGTGTTTTTGCTGTGGCATTTGGCATCTGGCATCTAGGATCTCGCATTGGGCGTGTGAGCTCTGCACATGCAACGATCGAGACTGAGTCTTAGACTGCAGCTAACTGTTGTGAAAAGGTCAAAGTGGCTATGCAATTTGCTCTTTTAATCGATGCTCAGTTCGTTGGCTCTATAAAAACGAAAGTGTTTCGTTCTGTTTGTTTAGACAATGGCTCGAATGTCTCGAATGGACAGCGGAAGCAACTTAACGCTTCAATGCGCAGCCTGTAGATCATGTCTATTAACCAAGAAAAAAAAAAGAAACGAAAAATTAATCACATGCATAACGCATAACTTTCAGCTAGTGGCAGCCAACTCCCATGCCACATGCCACCACCATTTATAACTTTTAGCTGTTGAGTTTTCGTTAATGGAATTTGCCACTTGTTGACTTTATGACTTTGTCAATGCACTTTTACTCATTTCACTTGCCATTTTGTTTTTGTTTTTGGAAATTTTTGACAAGTTGTAAGACAAGTTGGGTCGTTAGGTTGTTATCTAACACTTTTGGCCAAGTCATTTGCATATGTTTGGGCCAGTTTGTATTATAGTATATATATGGTAATTAACTTAATTTCCACGATCCATAAAAGTCTCTAGCAAAACAATTGCAGCAGCAACCGCTGCCTTATAGCGGAAACTAAGACAACTTTTTGGCTCTGAGAATATTTTAATTGTCTAATAGAAAAATCTTTAAAAAATGCGCAAAAAATATACAAAGGAAAAAAACGTTTAAGGCCAATACCTGACAAGACAAAGAAACGTTAAGGCAATATAAATGAATGCTGTAAAGGGTGATTAAAGCAGGACAGACACCGTTTACAAAGTTATGTCTATCATCCATACTTATTTGCAGTTTAATTAGCATGATGTATTATACGAAATAACGTTTCCTGGTTGTGCTTTGAGCTAAGAATTATTTCAGAAACTCGTTTAAAATGTATATGTCCAACAAATATTCTTTGTTATACATGTGAAACAATAATTTAACTCAAATATCTTTCAGCGACAAGACTTCTTTTTGAGCTAGTCTATATTTTTAAATTTTGAATTTTCATCCCTGCACATTTATTAAACCTTTTAAAACTTTTAAAACGTATCTAAAAATATCAAGATTATTTTTATAAGAGTTTGTTTAACTATAAATTTGTTTAAGAAATTTTATAATAGCCCAGTAACTACCGTTTTATACTAATAAAACTAAATCAAAATTAGCTTAATTAAATTAGTTAACTATGTTTCTGAAGGCACATAAAATAAGCTTAATAAGCGTTTAAAATCAACCTTCAAAAAATATTTTTCCACTTGTTTTCCTACACAGAAATTCTTAACAATAACTTAATTAAAATCGCGGTCAATTTTCATAGCCAACTTCTTATGGCACTCTACAAGGGCTACGAATAAGTGGAATAAATGATCAAAATAAACAATTTTAATTAAACACAATGGGAATTTATACATTTGTAACACACAGAGAGAATCAACTCGAAAAAGCGAAGGCGGCCTTGAGTACCACCACACCACATGCCAGCTAAAGCCCATTAAAGCTTGATATACGGATCTATGGAATGGCAATGAGTCAATATTATGAATGCGAGCACAACAGCGGGAGTGCAAGTGAAGTGGGTTGTGGTGGAGTAGGGTGCGGTGTGAAGTTTGTCTATGTCTCATGAATCATGACTTCCAATAGCTGCAGTTGGGTGTCTTTGCCAACTACACTAATCGATTTGGCTTAGCGACAATTGCAAAAAACTTGGTGACTTTTATTGCATTGAACTAATTTACAAAGCACGAAAAATTCCAGTGGCAGAAGAACAAACCATAAACTTGCATACGTTACTTATTAAGCCAGCCAGTTTGTTGCCCAAGTCTTCTGTTTGGCGTCTGTAGCACACAAAAGTCCAACCACAAACATATGTGCTGCTGCATGCTACAGTTTTTTTTTTTTAATTTGTGGTCCGACTAAAAAGCTGCGGCTACAAACCTAAAAAGCCACTTTGGACGCCAACAGTTGAGCGACGTCGCTGCTGGCAGCTCTGCTACTGCTGCTGCTGCCGCTGCTGGCAGCTCTGCTGCCGCTGCTGCTGCCGCTGCTGCGAGTTGTCGCTTGGAAGAAAACCAAACCACAAACCACTCTTACTTACTTTTGGCCACAGACGCTTTTCATTTCTTCAGTCTGTTAACGGAACGCCAGCGATGCAGACGCGTTAGCTCCCAGCTAAAATAAAATCAAACAACTCTTAAACTGTAATTTGTAAACTGTAACTGTAACGGTATATGCATATATAACTAGTGCACAGTGGTACCAAAACTTAGTGGTTTATTTTAGCTTAATCGAAAGTGCGTGAGCTTCCTGAACGACTTGTTTGTGGTTTGCAGTGCCTTATAGTGGTATATATTTTTATAAGAAAAAAGCAAGCAAGTGAAATTTTTGTTTTGTATTGAACGCGTTCATTGCACCACGGATTTCTCGACCCCAGACCTCCCTGTCCGTGCGAGTCGGTGCGTCTGCTAATTCCGTAAATTAAACTAAATTAAAACATTAACTGAACCAAGCAAAGTGAAAGAGAAGAAAATACAGAGAGCTGCCCACTAGCAGCATTTAGCAGCAACGGTAGCTGAAAAAACTCAAGCGGTAAGTAGAGGAAGCTACCAAAAAAGGCAAATAGAAATTTATCAGCTAAAACACACACACACACACTCAAAGATTCATTCATTAGCTACCAATTGACTCTTCGCTAAGGCAATTGGCTGTTTATTTTCATGCTCTAATTATTTGGAAATCTAAAAATTTGTTTTGTTTTCTTCGCCAAAGTGGCATGCAATTTTTTTTGCTCGTACTTTTCGTGTGTTTGGCAAGAGTAAGAGACGCGCCGTCAATAATGGGCTACGATATATGTGGAGCTTCTCTTTCATTCAGCGACCCAATGACACAAAGCGTCATAAAGATATAGATCAGTTAAGATTCCACTTTAACCCAATTTTCACTTAGAGTGAAATTTTCGGGACAGAAAGAAAGAAGGAAAGGCCGAAAGAAGAAAAGTCTTGTTTTGTTTATCTGGCTCTATGTAAATAAATATGTGACGGACTTGATGGCAACTGCTTTTCGCTTTCAATGGGCCATCATCATCATCGTCATCGTCATATGGCGAACAACCTAACCATCAACATGTGTGGCTTGCCCATAACGAAACTAATGTGCCGCATTTGTTGTCATTTTCGGCTTTTACCTGGCAAATAAAAAACTTCATAAAAAAAAGACGCAAAATTAAAAGCGAAACTCGCGTTCGCCTCACATTTTTTCACATTTTTAATGTTCACACTATTTTTATTTACTTACATTTTTTTTATATGGAATTAATTTTTTTATATCAACTTTTTGTTGTTTTTGTTGCTCTTTTCTTTATGTTTGCCACGCGTCTCGTATTCGAAATTAAATACTTTCTAATTACAATAAACGCAGGCAATGTTGTTCGTCCAACGTTTTTAGCCTTTGGCAGCAAACTGAAATCACGTAGCCGACGTTTCGGCCAATGCCAATAATAAAAAAACAAGCTAAACAACAACAACAAAGTTGCGAAAGTGTCAAGAAAAAACAAAATTTCAGACTTACTTTTTCTTTATTGTTATAATTTATGTGTGGCGCTTGCCTGATGTGTTTATTTGGGCTCTTGGTCACATTTTATTAAGAGCCACTGTGCGAATTCAATCCATAACTGAACCACAGCCCTTTTCTTGCATTGCACTCCACCTTCCCTTTCAACCCACAAGCAACACGTCGCGTGCCGCAATAAGTGTTTGTTGCTTTTACCCAGCAAATCGAAAGTGAAACGAGCAAATACCTTTGCACAGACAAACCTTACCACACATTACACACACGCTATTTCGCAATGCCAGAAGCTACTTACTCCTCTCTGCACGTGCCACTCGGTGGACAATTGGTGTGGTCTCTGTATGTGCTAGAGACTTCGACAGGCAGAAAACAGCTGTAATTCGTTTGGCAATTTATTTGTTTTGTTACGTTTTTATTGGAAACTTTTACGACTACTTTTGCCTAAGGTGCTTTAAAAACTTTAGATTAAAGTTCGTTTGTTTTCACCCAAGCGACTATAATAGTCGACTATTTCCCCATTCGTTTTATAAGCCACAATTATAAATCTCAGTGTATATAATAAGGATTGCCTCTAATTATTTTTGATAAATAATTGCAGACTTTGATTTTTTATTGCTTAAACTTCGTTATGGAGGCGAAAGATTTTATTTATTGCTGGATTATACTCGGTTTCTTTTGATTTGTTTAACTGTATGTTTAATGAGGAGTACCCTAATTTAGTAATCGCATCAGCAATTTGTAAACGTCTTTAAAAGTAGTGTTTGTAGCAATAAATCTTATTATCTGATAGATATAAATCAAATGTGAAGTGGTGCTTTATTGCTAAAAGTATATGTATTTGTGTTTATGATACGAGTAGATTTAATATAATAGTAACAGCTGAATTTTACTATTTTTTTTTTTAATGCAACACAAATAGATATTTATACACTAAGAAAAAAAATTTTCAATTGTTATTTCGCAAAGTCACAGTTGACAAAAAAAAACATAACCCACATTTTTTTCACTTTGTATTTCATAGTCCCAGCGCACAATACTAATAGATGATAATTAAATACTAACTATGTGGCAACCAACAAGATGTTGTGCATAGTTTGGCTATTATAATTATTCTTCTATTAACCTAAACCTTTTTTTTAAAGTATATTACCCTGAATTTAATGACCTTTGATGACCTCAAATCTTAAATATTATAACAATCCATCCACAGTAAGCCAGTTGCTCAACTGCTTTAAGCACTGGGTCATCTAGATACTCGGTCTACAATGATCTGACATTTGTTTAAGTGTATAATTTTAATGTCTTTACCATTTCAAAATAATTTTCTCTGATTAGCTGCGTTTTAAGTTTCTTCACTCTCTCCTATTTATTATCAGCGAAGTTTTATCTTTGACTTTACACTTTCAGCTTAATCAAATATGTGCGGAATTAATTATTCACATGTATGATAACTAACTTTGAAAACAAAAGACTTAAGGCACAAACTTGCTCCGGTGGCAAGTCTAAGAAATTACCTTATGCATAAACTTCCGAACTGACTACGAGCACTTAAAAATTGACGCATCGCTGAGATATCTTTGAATAATACTACATAAACACCGCTCAGATCAAACGACAAAATAAATTCAGTTGGCCCCAAAGCAAACAAACTAACAGCAACAAATACCCAAAGGCTGTTGTAATTGTTGTTGTAGCATAAGTCGTGAGTTGCTGCTGTTGCAGTTGCAGTTGCAGTTGCCCCTTGGGTGCATTTATAGTGCGACAGTCAGTGCAACAGATCGACGCTTCGACAGTTGATTAGTCAGCAAATGCCGTGTCACAAGTCGGCCAATTTAGTTTCTAGACCGGAGCTGAGAGTCTGGGCTAAAAAAACAAGTTAATGCTTGTTGGCTTGGCTTGGCCTAGCTATAGGAATAACTATTTGTTAGCCAGTTTTTTCTTTCTGTTGGCCGTGCAATATTTTCTCACAGTCACACCAACGTGTCGCGATTTTGTTCGTTGTGTTGTGGATGTGGATTGATTGCTAATGTGCATTTATGGGTTGCATCTGTATCTAAATGTTGTCCAAATGCAGCCGTTTATGTAGATTTGTGTGTGCCTTAGACATAGATTGCATAAGATATATGTATACACTCAGAATGGCCCATTCAACTTTTGCTTTCTTCAGCTTGGCTGCTTCACTTGACTTGGCCCGCAATTTGGGTTACCTTAGCTGCTATTATATATAAATAAGTCTACTCGGTACTCGTTAGTATGAAGCAGTTTTGTTTGGCTGCTTACTTTTGCAATTGTCACATTGTGTTTGGAGCTTAGTTTGTCAACCCAAAAACCGCCAACCGCCAACCAGCCGCCAGCTATGTAATTAGTGTTGCGCATCTTTACGCAATTGCTGTGAAATCAATCAGGTCAACCGATAATAAAAAAAACCTAGCAAAAACAGTTAACAATTCACAATTAAAAAAATTTTTATAATTAACCAAGATAAAACTGTACTTTTTTCAAACATTAAGTTTCGGGCATCCGCTTTGTCAATATATATATATATTTATTTATGTTTTGCTTGTATAAATGAATTTGTTTTGTACAAACGTGAGCTTTTACTCTTGCCTGCTTCCTGTTTCTTGCCCAATCAAGCATGTTCCACACTGAGATGGGCCACGGGCCGTTTTATGCTACTGTACAAATATTTACACGCACTTTCCGTTTTACGCCCAAAGACTTTCGCTTTCAAATGCGTAGCACTAGAAATGAGTCAGCACATAAATATTTAAGTGGTTTGCATACGTAACGATCTTTAAACTGATAGATAAAAACATATTGGAAATTGAATTTTAAATTTATTTAAATTGCTATCGCTTAAAGATTTATGCGGTTGATTTATGGGCGATTTGCATGACTCGGAATACGAGTTTTAAGTAGTAAATAAATGGTTTCAATTATTTGAATTTAAAATTATGATACATGTTTTGTAAATTTGATTTTAATTGGTGATGCATATTTCTGTATATGTTTTTAAAATAATTATCAAACATTTAATCAACTGGTTGTCCGAGCTCTTTTCCTGGTTAAGCACTGACTGCAATCCCAAAAGAAATTAAATATACAATAATCAAATTATTTAAAACAAAGTTCCTTGCTCTGTTCAAAATTACTTAAACGTAATATACTGCGAACCTGCAAGGCATTCATTCAACTACATAATAGTGTTTATGTTAACTTTCTAAATCGCTTAAAAAACAAACACATCCATGAGCGACTAATGCGTAACCCTCGTGGGCCATAAATTCTTGGGATTGCGCAAGCGTCGTTTGCCTAACGAGGCGATATACATATTTGGTTTCTGAGCAGGTGCAGGTGCCTCATATACTACTGTTTGGGAAAGCAAACAAAAATGAAAGTTTTTGCGCCCGCAAGCGGTGTAAAATTTACATTTTGTTTAATAATTTCAAGCATTTCACGTTTCTCATGTGCGTCGCGGCATAAAATTTGAGGAATTAGTCTAAACAAGAAAACCCAAAAACAGAAAGACAAATCATTTTTGGCGCCTAAATTGGGCAACTACCTTCACCAATGAAATCAGCACGCCCCCCAAAAAATCAACAGATACAACAACCACAAGAAACGACGACAAGTTAAATTCAAATGCATTGAATTTTCCGGCAGTCAAACAAGCCACCGCCTGCCAGAGTTGCTTGGGGCACTGGCCAGACTATTTTTTCTTCTCTGCTTTTATTTTGAGCGGCAGTCAAAGCCATAAAATGCATTTCATTGTCGCTTTCGTTTTCATTGGAGTTCAATGTCCCGACCAAGTTGCGCATAAATTGTACATTGTCGTTGCCCCTTTTGGCCCCACACAACGAGGCGGACGGGTTGGTTAAGGGGCCCAATAATATTGCCATAAATTTGCCTGCTCCTAACTTTGAGACGAGCTCCGGTTGAGTAATTGGCCAAGTCCCAAAAGACACAAATTGCATTTTTGTGAACTGGATTTTTTTTTTGTTTTTTTTTTTTGGAAACAACGCATATCTTTGATCCGCGTGAACCCGAATGTGTAACGTCATTAATTGTTGCATTTATCTATGTCAGCTGCAGTTATAAGCTATGTATTTTCACAATGAATCAGTCGGCTAGTTAGTTGGTCGGTCACACGTTTGTCTTACAGCAAATTGTTAATGTGCCTTACACATATTGTGCAAGCTACTTGGAAAAACTTCATTAAAAACTATGCAAACTTGTTTTTTGGGTTTTTTCGATATACTTACTTGCAGCTGAGTTATATGATATTGTCACGAAATATGCATATAAAGCGTATCAAAAGACATTTATGACCTCAAACAATGTGTTATTAATTAAAGTTGCCAATTATAAAATGTACTAAAATAAGGTTCATTAAGGCAGAGATACATTATTCTTTAAACAAATGCCATTTTTTTAAAGTTATCTTCTTATTTTTTAAGTTAATATTTTGCATGTGTAAATTACAAGCACTTTTAGCAAGTATAATATAATGCACTTTCGTTGGTCTATCAGCAAGAGTATTATATCTTCAGCAATCTCGATTTTTTAGAATTTTTTAATTTTTTGCTTGACAACACATTTTGTGAGTATGCAACGCATGTACGTGAGTATCTTGCAATCGACAGAGTAGCATTTCAATTAGTTAGCCGTCAATTTGGCAATTGGTGATTGGATATTGGCAACGGTTGACTCATAAATCTGAGCACTCGGATCAGTTGCTGCCTGCCTCCAAGAAAGAACAAGGCGGATATTTTGAGCCCATTGCAAAACATGCAGCCTCCGAGGCGCAATGCGTTCGAGATTTGCTCTAATAATTTCAGCTGCTGCACTTTTGCGGACTTGTATCTAAGTATCTTTATCTGCAGGCGTTGCTTCAAGTATCTGCGCCACTCAAACACACACCCAAGTCGACAGAAACACAGCTGGTGTTAAAGCCAACAAAGTACACATAGGCGTTGATTTTGGTTGGCCGAATGCAATTAAAAACTTAGCTCGCATTTCTGTGTGTGTGTGATATTTGCATTTGTTGCTGTGATTATATTGTTTTGAGACATTACAACATGACAGCATAACTGAGAGGGCTTCATTTAACTACTTACTTGTATTGTGCAAACATATTGTTGTTAAACATGCAAACATGCAACTCATGAAAAGAAGTAGAGTTGTTAAGGTTAAGCTAGCTTTTAAAGCAGAACATTATTTATAAGCATAAATTTATTCAAGAAATATGGAAATAACAATTTAAACTTTTACCACATTCAAAAGTACAAATACTTTCGTTTAAAAATTCGCCAAAATAGGGAGATCTGAAGATAATGTTAATCTTAGGTTTGTCTAAAGCTTACCCATATGTAAATCACTTAACTTAGTATGAAAATAAAATTGTTTGGCATTTTATTTTACAAGTCTTCAGCTGAGAAAAGTTTACTCAACTTTTAAAATATTTTTAAAAATGCTTAAAAATTAACAGGAATATTTCAAGCTTATCATTAGCGCCTGTATTTTGCTCATTATTTTATAATTTTGCATACTAATTTGACATTATTCTCAATTTTTTTTCTCTGCAGTTTCCCCGAGCAAAAAACCTAGACATTAAGAAACAAAACGAAACTCATTTGGACGCTTGAATTTGCATTGTTGTTGCCGCTGTTTATGGTAAGTTATTATTGTGTTAATTTTTATTATTTACATAGGCACGACTATGTTGCTGCTATGGGCGTGTCACATTAAATTGAGTGAAATACTGACGAACACACACACACACACCCCAGGCAGTTAAAAAACACGACAAGCGATGAAGCAATGTCAATGCCAGGTAGAGCTGATCCCATTACGCACAAATTGAAAAAATTGTATTGCGACGTAATTGAGCAGGGTCTTAAGGCTGGAACGGATTTGTAAGCCGATTACAGTTTTCGTCAAGCAAGCCTGCAAACTTGTTAAGGTTGGGCCCACAAAAAAAGGGAAAAACAGACAAACACATCCGGCTGTCTGACTCTCCAACCGCAGCGCCATTCAGCTGACCAGCTAACAGCTGCAATTAATTCAAGGCTAACGAAACAAAAAATGACCGCAAGATCGTTCAAGACGCCCACAAGAGTTGTTGTAAACTTTCTTTAATGCTAACAGATGTATGCTAGCAGCAAATGATAGGGGAACTCACTTGCAACAGGCTAAAAGTTACGACAGTCTGTTTATCTGAGGGCATTGTCACATTTCACTTTCATTCAAAGATATACAGATACAATACTCTTGGCATACACATGCATCAGTTGAAGTGCAGGCCAATGTCTTTGTGAAGTTACTCGGGTGTGACAACGGGTTTGGCTGGCAAACTTCCCCCGTATCGCTCCCTACTTCGACTCCACCTTCTTGCAACCAAAACAAAAGTGACCGCAAGTGTGTATAATTTCTATCATTTGGTTGCTAACTCTCTTTCTGTCTTTATCTGTTTGTTTCGCTCCCTCTTCTTGAACTTTCTTCTTTTACTGTGCCACCTGTAGACTCGCACGAATCTCGCTCCCCTTTGCTCCTGCGCCTGCTCAGTCTCAGCGTTTTATAAGTTCCGTTTTTGAAGTTGTTACAATGTTTCATATTTACTCTGTTTATTGTATACCCTGTATAAATACAATCTGGATGCTGGTGAATTGAAGTTATCACACATTTTTAGAAGGCGCAAGCAAAAAGATTAAACAGACGAACGATATAATTCGATTTATTGACATGACCTCAAAGCTTTAGGTTACAAAAACCAAACACAGAAAATGTAACATTATCTACAAAAAAGCTTCATGATCCTCTTTAAAACTGTCAGAAGAGTAACTACGAATGTATGTTATGTTTCAGAGTATCTTTCAGTCGGACGCTCTTAACAAAAGCAATCTTACTCGATTGTTTTGTTTTTGCAGGTTTTGCTTTCGTTTAACCCATTTAATGCAGAGCCAGGCCGAGTCTGGTCAGGTCCATTGTCTGGTCTTGTCTGGTCTGGCCAGGCTGGTTGCTTCTGTTATAAGCATGTGCATTTCTCATTTCAGCAACGGTAACAATAACAGCTTACACACACACAAACACACATACATTTATGTACATACATATGTAAGAAGACATGTGCGCATTTAATTCAGTGAAAAAGTGAAAACGAAAGTGTTCAGATAGCTGCAGTTATCCAGTTAGTTGATCACTTGCTCACTTGCTTACAAGATGAACCCATCCATCGTCAGTGGTCAGTTGACTTTCGTTTTTGAATCTTTTCGATATATGATGACGATAATGATGATGCAATTAAGCCTGCCCAGCCAAGACAAATTATTATATATTACCAATTCATACAAATTTATGCAAATTCAGTCAGCGGCAATAAGGAAATCATTTGACAGTTCAGCGGTTCAGCGAACACCGGTTCGCGACTCTCTGTTCAGTGATCATCATCATTGCATTTGTAATTATACCAGAGACAACTGTTTAGTCTTAATGCAATTTCTCGCAATGACCAAATGGAAGCTGGTGGTCGATTATGGCAATTTGGTGGCAGTTATGGACCGTTAGCTAGCGCGACCAGTTACAGTTGCAGACTTGCCCACTTGCCTAGTTGGCAACTTGCATTTGGCCAAGTCCAAGACCGGCTACTGCGGCAATTATTGTACTGCTGTTGCTGTTGTTGTTGTTTTAAGCAACCTTTCACCTGCCAACTGGTTTCACATTCCAGCAAATGCAAATCAATAGAATTGTTGCTAACTGACCTTGCTTGAAACGTGACTGGCATCTATTAAAACAATTACCGTTTTCATAAAAAGGGGCGGCAAGTGACCTATGGAATTGGAAGCTGCTCGAACAACCTTAGGAATGTTATAAGATCAAACCTTTCGTTTAGTAAACTCAAACTTGCCCTTGTGTAATGCTTTGAAGTTTCTCCAAGGCTCAGTTGCTTTTTACTGCATATAATATAAAGTACCAGATTTATTTTCATACCAAAGCCAAGCTAAGTTCTTGCATGGTAATCCTTTTAATACCATGAATTTACAAAGAGCATTTCTCTTCATCTCTTCCCCCGCTGTTTTAATAATTTAGGCACTTTGACTATGAAGCGACGCATGCAACTTTTAGCCGTTTGGCTTGGCCTATTGGTCACAGCCACCTATGCACAGACGCAGGACGAATCCGCTGCGAAGTGGTCGCGACAGCTGGAGTCTGTGGGCGGTACCGATACGGATCCGTTGGACTGGGTGCCGCTGGCGCAGCCGCTTGATGGCAGTGGCAAGGATCGTTCCGGCAATGGACGCGTCTTGACCTACTCGCAATCCTTTCCGCCCAGCGGTCGTTTCGGCGATCTGAGCAAGTCAAGTGGCTCGCAATTTGATTTCCCCTTTAACTTCCAGCGTTATTCGAATCAAGTACCACAGGCGCTGCCGTTGCGCCACCAAGGACCACCGCCATTAAAGAGCAGTTCCATTGGACAGGAGCCGACTTCACAGTCGTTCTTTAAGTTTGAGATGCCCTTCCACAACGATGCCAATCAGGCCAATGCGCCACCCTCTTTACAAACGGGATATCAAATACAGCATTCATTTGGCGGAGCTGGCCTACCTGCACCTTCATCGCTCTTCAGTCCACCCTCTTTGTACGCCCAGCAGGGGCAGCAACATTTCTCTGACTTCCAAACGCTGCAACAGAAACCGCTGAGCAAGCCACTGCACCAGCAGAATTATATTCAGGATTTACACCCCCTTAAGTCACATGGTAAGCCCATACCGACACAGGCTTCCCTACAGAGCGTTACACCTCAAGTATTTCCGGTGGATCCCGAGCCTGAATCGCTGTTTGGCAAACAGTCGGCGTCGTCTGCATCTTCCTCTGGCAACAACCAGCAAGAGGTGCAACTGCTCTATGTACCCTACGATACGCTCTACAAACAGCAGCGCGGACAGCCTCAGAGCTCTTCGAGCCTTGGTTCAAGCAGTAGCTTTGAAGTGAACAAGTTCAATGTAAATGCTGGTCTGCCCGCTGTCAATCCTTATCAGATCAATCAGTTCTACACCCAAGATCCTAGTGTGGGTGACTTCTTTAGTTCCGGTACAACCACACGCCCCAGCACGACAACAACACAACCACATCACATTTTCCAACACTTCGGACAGCAACAGCCACAGGTTCACGCTCAATCTCACTTCACAACTGCTAAGCCTAAGCCCAAAGCTCATCAGCCACCACTGGCCATGTTCTTGCTGCGTTCCAACACGCGACCCACACAGTCGGATGTGGTTGCTGCCCTGCGGAATGCTCGCTCTATTTCGGTTATTGACGCGCCTACAAAGCAGACACCTGATATTTTTGTAGGACCTTCTGGCATGCCCATACCCGATGGCTACGTGAAGTTTGACCTGCCCTACCTCTCGCAGTTAGCGCACTCTCGCGATCTTGGTGAAGTCCCTTTCTTTGTGGCACCGCTAAGTTATCGCACACCAAATGGCTTTAATAAAATTCTTCTGCCCGAACCGCATGTCGGCTCCATTGTGGTTAACCGTGCCAAGGATACTGTTACTGTGCAAGAGCAACCCCAGCGACCGCAGCGTCCGCATACCACGCCAGCTGGTAGTACACGCAATCCATTTGAGACAACCACAACCACGCAAGCGGGTCCAGCACCCACTCGTGGTAACAAGTTTAGCTACTATTATGTACAGGATGGTAATCAGGAGGCAGCTGGATCACCGTCTAAGCAGACCGGCAAGCAAGAGCGTCATAAGAAGAAGCGGCCACAACATGTCACAGTGGAACAGCCCGTATATCGTGCCCCAGCCAAAACACCAAATCCTTTCGATACACTCAATCAAATTGGTGGAGACGACTTCTTTAACACGCTTAGCACCAAGGCTAAGCCCTCAACAACCAGCTCTACTAGCACCTCAACTTCAACCACTTCAACCACGTCAACCTCAACTACAGCTACACCCCAGACTCTCTTTACATTTGGCTCACGACCACATGTTGATTTCCCCAGCTCCAACGGGCAGCTCTATCCACAGTTCGGGACAGCATCTCAGTTAGAACAGCAACAAATACAGGAACAGCTGCCACGTTTAACGACACTTCCGCCTTCACATACTACTTTGCTGCAGGAAGAGCACCGCATGAAGCAGTATTTCCGTCAGCAAGATGCTTTCCGTCAGCGTCCGCTAACCACGAATCCACCTTTTGAACAGGTGCAGTACACGCAAACTTCACAGGACTATGATGTCCCTCAACCCACAACAACGCAAAAGACCAAACACCGGTTAAGCCTCTACACGCCCGTGACCACTTCAGATGTAGGCTATAACGTGGAAACGCAAGCTCCACTCAACCACCGACCAAGTTACAACCAGAATGAGGTCATTGACAGCGGAAATGTGGAGTACGAGCCGAATCCATATCATATACCTTCGGAGCTTCCAGCTCTGACACCCGACATTCCCGGTCTGGTCAACAACTTGCAGGAGAAGGACAAACTCGCGACGTCAACGACACCACTCAGTGAGCCAGAGCCAGAAACAAGACCGACTCGCCGTCCAGGGCTCCGCACGCGTAAGCCAGCCATCTCCAAGGTAGTGACAACCTCCTCAGTTTCCTACTCGGAGTCTGATAACAGCCCCAAACAGCCCATGCAGCGCATTCGCCGTCCCTATGGCAACAGAGGCAATGCAGATAATGTGGAGGAGTCTCCAAGCACCACAAGACGTCCGGCAACGTCACGTAATCCGCTTCTGCGCAATCCGAATCGCATACGTTATCAGCCTACCAATGAGGAAAGCCACACCCTCAAGACCAAAAAGAAGCACCACAAGGGCTCCAAGAATGGCAAGCCTAGTGAGGATCAGGATCTGGAATACCAGCGCGATGTGCTGAATCAGAATTACCCAGTGTTCAAAGCGCCATCTCGTCGACCCACCAGTCCAACGGCTATTCCCGGCGCTTATGATGTGGGCAGCACAGAGGGACCCGCCTCGGAGTCACAACAGGTTTACACAGTGACGCCCAGTAATAGCATCGATCAAGCCGAACAGGGATCTGTCTATCCACCTAGTCTGGAGCTGGAGCCCATGCAGATTGCCCAGCACTACAACGAGTTCTCAAAGGATAACTATGGACCTGGCTACTTCCCTAATCAGGAAGACCTCAATCCCACCGAGGCTATTCTTCGCAATGAAGTAAATCCCATATACACAACACTGGCAACAACTACACCTCCTACTACCACCACCACAAGCACCACTGTTAGGACAACTACAGAGGCGCCTGTGACTACAACCACGCGTCGTTCTCCCTTCATTCGTCGCAACTATCCCAGAGTACGCACAACCACAACTACGGAAGCGTCATTGACAACCACAACACCCTCGGAAGAGCGTCAATCCGTAAGAATTCTTACTCAATCGTTCTTTTGGTTACCTTAATTATTTAAATATATTTCTCTTCTTTCAATAGATTCGCTCTCGTTTGCCTCCACGTCGTGTGGTCAAGGTGCGCCAGCGTCGTCCCGCACATCCAGCCTCGTCAACAACTGCACCCGAGGAAGAAGCAGAGCCCGTTACCCAAAGAAAGCACCTGCGGAAGCTTAGTCGGTACCAAACAGAACAGCCAGAAAAGGAGAAGAAAATTGAGGTAAGTAAGCAATTTCACTTAGGCACTCAAAAACTAACATTTGACCCACAGCAAGCACCACTGACGCACCGCCGCCGTTATAAGCAACCCTTTCAGCTGGAAGGTCAGGAATCGCAATGGTCACCAGCCTCGGCGACTGGCAACAGCAACATCCAGAGCAATACACACAGTTTCAAGCCCCTCAATTCAAAATATGGCTCTAAGATTGAGTCCCACAGTTTTGATAACGAACCGGAGATTGTGACGGCTGGACCCACGGATCAACCAGAAACCTACGAGTTTAACGTAGCTGCTAATCTTGGTGGATCTGCTGGGCAACGAACGACACCCGCTCTAAAGGCGCCCAACTTAAAGTAAGTCTCAGTAGAATTCTAAATTCTTGCAATCCTAACACAGTTTTATTCATTTTAGACCTGAGAAGTCGTTTGCGGAGCTGCTGGAAGAGGTTATGGGAAAGGCTCCTGAAGAGCTGGCCACTGAGTTACCAACCAGCAGCACCATTGGACGCCTCAGCAGGCGTGGAAAGTGGAAGAAGACACGCGTTTCGGGCGGTACAGATAATGGAGAGAATTTCGAGACAGCCGAATCACAGAACCTGGGACCACAACTCTACAATTCGCTGTACTCCACAAACTCTGAGTTGGAGGAGAAACAAAACACAACAACACCATTGACACCAACCACCGAAACGCCAACAACCACAGCCGCGGCAGCCATCGAAGTGGTAACCACCACAGCAGCCGCACCCACCACACCAGAGGAGTACGAGGTGACCACCGTCAAGACACCTGATCTGACAACTCTGACAACAACGCTTGCGATGAGCGGGGAGAGTGCCACACGTCGCATGGATACCGCAGCTGATGTGGATGATCTGGAGACACAGTCGAGCATCTTCTCAGAGGTGCGACAACAGCTACATAATCTGTTTGCCATCGAAGAGAGCGAAGATGATGCAGTTGCTGGGGCTCTGGCGGCTGTCGGCAAACGTCGTCAGGAGTACACGAACATCAAGCGTCCGAAGCCAGTAACGCCCACTGAGAGTATCACGCTGGCGGCAACTGAGATGACAGCCAGCAGTACAGCTGCCACACCACAGGACAACTTCCACAAGGATCTTATGGAGCACGTTGTGTATGCGACGTCCACTTCTACCAAAGTTACCTCCGAGACAGAAATTTGTTATCGCGGCCGCTGCATACGCTCTGAGGATCTGCCCGCCAATCACAAGCTGCACTGAGCGACGATGAAGCAAGCACAAATGCTTCGCATGTAAATACATATAAGAACATTGAGATGTGGGCAGGATAAAGAGACGAGAGACTACGACTGCATTTTGATCCAAGACACGTAGTCAGTACAGCACATAAAGCTCCGAAGTTTCCACTCTTTTCCCACAACTTCGCTTGTAATTACTTAGCTTTAACTCCGAGTATGTTTAGTAGGATAAGCCAATAGAGATTTATATACACACATACATATATATATATTTACTTTATTATCGTATTATATATGTGTATTCGAAATTTGTAGTAAATGTCGTAGTTTAAAATATATTGTAGCCTAGAATACTTGAACTTAATACATAATACCACATAGGCAGCATAAGTTTTGTACAATAAAAAATTGAGAACTAACAAATAAACAATCGAAACCATTATATAATAAAAACAACTTGCATTTCAAAACACATAAAGCTCAATAATAAACAAGTAAGAAGGCTTTAGTGCATACTGCACACTCAACGTCAATGTTGCATATCTCCGGTGTTTCTCAGCCGATTTCAAAAATCAAAGTTTTCCAAATTCAAGATATTGTTTTTATCGATCCCATGTGTACATCGGAAACAGGAAGAGCTATCGAAAATCGAAAACAAACTTGTACTGCCTAGGGATTAGGCGATCTTAAGTGCCAAATCTGGAGTCTCTAGCTCTTATATCGACGCGTTCGGCGTCTTATCACCGACTTTAATATACCGCCTTCGCCGTATGCAATGATTTTAGTTGAAATAAATTCTTGGAATAACTGCTTATACTCATTTTTAAGCACTTTTGGCTTTTTTAAAGTTTTTTTAAGCTAGTTTTTAGTTTCTTTTGTTTTTGGTATTTTAAGGTGATACAAAAATAAGAAGGGGGCTTCCTTATAGATGTTATCCTTTTTTCTTATCGTAATTTCGCACAAATTGAATATAAAAGAATAAGCCATCTGCCTAAGAGTATGCCACCTAAATCACTCGACCAGTTTAATGCTATGAATAAAAAAAATACAAAATAAAAAATGTAAAATTCGAAATCAATTTATAACCAAATGTTAAACAGCAGCGGTCAGGGAATTTTTTTAAACATTACCCCAAAATATTTTTGTTTAAGTTGATATTACCCCATATTATACACCGATACCAGCCCCGAGTACCAAGCAAATTCAATAGCAAACTGTCAAAAAGTATTCGAACTATTATAAAAAAACTTCAAACCTCATTTTCAATAGCATTTTAAGCATTTTAAAGATAGAGCCTTAAGTTATGCTAGCCCTTGGCTGAATTGGCAGGCCAATATCATCGAAACTGCTGAAAATTAAGGGGGAAAATTTAAGTAAGGATGGGGGCCGATTGTTGTAGAACTTTTAAAAAACAGAGATCTAAAAAAAGCTAAAAACTAGCTAAATAAAAAGCTGGAAAAGCCAAAAGTGCTTAAAAATGAGTAACGGCAGTTTTTCCAAGAATTCGTTTTAACTAAAGCATTTTTTCTATAAAAAAAAAATTAAAATTATATGAAAAATTAAATAACATTAATAATATATTTGTACTAAATAAAATAAATAAACTTATATATAAATAACTAACAATACATAAAATATCTTTGAATAAATAAATTGCAAGCAATTGAGTCAGCAACCACAAAATAGTTCTCATACTAAACCAACCAAAATTAGTTTTGCCTAATCAGCCTAAGAGCTAATCAACTCCAGCTCATAATAAAAATTGCGGTACCATTTATACAATGGTAGATTCCTAGTTTATGCTGCGATGTGCAAAATTCAATGCACAAGAAAGTAAAAATAAAACATGTATTAAAATATTTCCTGTTTTAAGGTACTAAGGTTCAATAACATGCTTCCTACACAGTAAAATGTCAGTTTAAATACTTTGAAAAGCACACAAAAAGCGTTTTATATATTTATTATAAATATAATTGTATAATAATTGTACACCTATAATTATTTAGCTTATGTATGTATATTAGTTCTATAACATAAAATAGCGACAATCAATTCCATATAATACCCTACGTTAAGGTACACCAGTTTCATGCTCTCAGACGCAAAGACACTAAATTTGGTAAAAATTCGATTATTTAGGAATCAATTAAAGGCGCCCGCTCCGCTTCATTATTCCCTTCAATATCCGCATTCCTATCTGAATGCTCTTGCTGTGAATCGGGACTATTCCAGGACTGCACCGTGAAGCGTCCACAGACGATAAACACCAAGTTGCCAATGAAATAGATTAATGCGGTAAGGTAGAAAACAATGCGCCACTGCATGGCATTCGTCTGTAATGCAGCAAAAGGATTAGTTAAGACACCAAGTTATCAATATAAAATGCTTACCTCATCTGTGACAATCATTCCCACAATCAACGGTGCCAAAATACTCATCACATTCGCAGCACAGTTCGTGATGCCCATCAGTGTGCCAGCAAAATTGGGCGACAGATCGATGTGATTCACATGGAAGCCCAAATAGCTGGCGGAATTGGTGGCCACCGCCAAGGTGAGTAGACCGATTGCCAACTTGGCATTTGCCTCGCCTTGGGTAATAAAACCCAATCCGAGCAGTGCCAACATGGGTAGCCACATTCCCAACGAGTTGAAAAGCTTGCGCGAGAAGGCAAGAGACATGCTGTTCTGGAGACTTTTCAGCACATCCGACAGCCAGATAAAGCCGCAGGTCAATATGATCATGGCGAGATAAGGCAGCGCTGAGAGCGGTCCATTGTGCTTGATATCCATGCCGAGCACATTCTTGAGGAATGTGGGAATTTGAGTGAGCAGCGTCCAGAAGCCCCAGTTGTTGGCACAGTGCGCCAGTAGTAAAGTAAGGAATGCGGGCGATGTGAAAATGCGCAGCCAAGGAGTACGTAGATTTGAACGTGGCTCAAACGCTTCCCTACCCGCATCGGAGGCACGACGCAGCTGACCTGAGGTCTCAATATACCTTCGCTCATTGGGTGTGATTGTTGGATGCTGTGTTGGTGTGCTGGCACAGTAATAAAACCAAATGAGGGCCCACAGTATGCCTGCACAGCCGGAAATGTAAAATATGCTTGGCCAGCCCAGCGATGAGGACGCAATATAACCACTCACAGAGAGCATCACCACAGTGCCAAACTGTGAGCCCGAATAGCAATAGCCAACGAGACGTCCTCGCTCCTTGGCTGGTGCCCATTTTGAGAGGAATGTGTGTGTGGATGGAAATATGACGCCCTGGCAAAGTCCTTGAATTGCACGCAGCACAACCATCAACTTCCAGCCGCCAGTCAAAGCACAGAAGGGCGTCAACAGCGCCAGGCACGAGCAGATGAGCACGCCAAAGAAGAGCATATATTTTGCTCCGAATATAGATGATAAATAGCCACCTGGCACCTGTGTCACCACATAGCCCCAGAAAAAGCTGCTAAGCAAATAGGATTTGATGCTCTCGTCCCAATCAAATTCAGGAAAATTTGGATTCGTGGCATTCTTGTCCGTCATGGCCACAATGGCCACCGACAAATTAACGCGCAAGCCATAGGCGACGGCCAGACCAAAAAATACTAAAATACATTGCACATGACGCACTCCGAATCGTGGTCCTACAATAAAAGAAGAAAATAAAATTATTTACGTTACAGGTAAAACGTCAGCTGCAGGTACAAACACACGAGTAAAAAATTCCACAGCCTGCAACTAAATCGCGATAAGCCATAAAATTTCCATTATTGAATCACTACACCGAGACTGAAGCCCATAAAAAAAATACGCCATTTTTTGCTCACCAGTGTTCCCAATGCTGTCGTAGCCTGTGCGACTGCAGCACTCAGAGCAGCAGAAAGTCATATCTGTTGCTGCTGCTGCCGTTTGTTTAAAAATTAAGCCGTTGTTGTGTTGTGTACGCAATGGCGTCGTATGCACTTCTAAACATCCCGCGTAGCTGATAAGGCGATGCTGCTGGCAGAATGAAATTAAATTGGAGGTCGCGGCGTTGCTTACGTTGCGTTTTGTTGTGTGCTGTTTTGTTATTACTTTGTTGTGGTCATCAAACACAGCTCAGCTGTTGCAGCAGCTGTGCTGGAGCGATAGACGCCATAAAACTATCGGCCAGCAAACACAGCTGCGTAAATAGTCGGGCTGTGTTTGCTGCCCGATAGTTGTGTCAATCGATTGGCGCGTAATCAAATTGAAAAAGTGCTTCAAATAAAGAGACTAATAAAGTTGTTGTTTTGATTTGCAATCAAATCCATGGCCAGTTTAATTGCTGGCTTTATATTGTATAAATATGTATGTATGTCTTCTTTTCTGCCTTTTTTAGTTCATTCTTTTTTTGTACATCACAAGTTGGTTGTTTGTTTATTACTAATTTAACTAATTAACTAATGCATAATAACTAGGATAGTTAAGGTAGAGTTTCACTTTAAAACATAACAATTAATAGAGCAGCGTTATTAGTTACTTATACTTATTTACATTGTCAACTAATTTTTAAAGTTTATTTTCTTGCGATTTTTTGTTTACATTTACATTAGCTTATGTACATTATCGAAAATACTGGAAATAATAATTTATACTGCTACAAACTAAACAATTATCATATGTTGTTAATAATATCGCTAATGGAAGCACGCAATCGTCACTATGGCAATTTCAGCTCATGTCCCTTCAAACATCTAACTTTATAACTATTACTATTGTCTTATATATTTAGCACTTATTTCAAGAAAACAACAGCTAGGACAATCCCATGCTTAACTTAATTCTCATTGTTAGCTAGCACGAGAAAGTCTTAAGTCTGGCGCTGCATTATGAGCTTATGGCTTGGGAGCAACAATTTGGCCATTTTGCTGATCCTTAGCCGCTCCCGCCAGTGGAACACCCGCTTCAACACTCTCCTCATCGACAAGCTCTGGCGAATCCCACCATTGAATATCTGTGCGTCCAAATACCACAAACAGCAGATTTCCAATGAAATAGAAGAAGGCAGCTACGAAAAACACCAAACGCCATTCATTGACATTTTCCTGAAAAGTAGGAAGAAAGAAATCAGTTAGTTAAGTATTACTGATGACATAATATTTATACAGGTAAGCTAACAACAAGGCTTAAATAGATTAAAAGTTAGTAGGTATATAACCTTAAGTTGTACACAAATTGGAAACAGAGTTTCTTATTATTTCTAGCTAGTTAGTCTTTTGGAACAACAAATCGGCTTATACCCAGTTTGTAGAAAATCTGTTAGCTAACTTACCGGATTTTTAACGATCTGACCTACAGCCAGTGGTGCCAAGGCACTCATTATATTTGCCGCTGCATTCGTGAGGCCCATCAGTGTTCCCGCGTAGTTGGGTGACAAATCGATGTGATTGACCTGGAAGCCCAGATAGGTAGCTGCACTAATGCCCACTGTTAAAGTAAGCAGGACAACAGCCAGCGTCTCATTCTCCCTGGGAACATAGCCTAAGCCAATCAACGAGAGCATGGGAATCCAATGTCCGACTGTATTGAAGAACTTGCGATTAAACGAGAGCGATAGAGACTTCTGTTTCTGCAGCACTTTTGATAGCCAGACAAAGAAGAAGCTAAGTATCATCATAACGGTGTAGGGCAGGGAGGAGAGCAGCGAACTTGACTTGATATCGATGCCATAGATGTTTTTCATGTAGCTGGGAATTTGGGTAAGTAGCGTCCAGAAGCCCCACATGTGTGTGCAGTGAACGATGAGCAGCGACAGGAATGGCATTGAGGTAAAGATGCTGATCCAAGGAGTTGGTGCCATTTTCCGGGAATCTTGCATTTTGCCGACGGAGCGTGATTCCTCAATGAATTTCAGTTCCTCACGTGTAATGCTACGGTGCTTCTCCGGAGTGCTCGATGCAAAGAGCCACCAGCAGAGCACCCAGACAAATCCACAAGCGCCGCCACAATAGAAGATGGCCGGCCAGCCGGCAAAAGAGTCCGCAATGAAACCACTCGAAGCCAGCATTATAATCGTTCCAAATTGTGCTCCCGAGTAGCAAATGGTGGCCAGCATGCCCCGCTCACTGGCTGGCGCCCATTTAGAGAGCAGTGAATGTGTTGCTGGATGCACTGCGCCCTGTGTCAGACCCTCCAGGAAACGCAGCACACACAGCGCCTTCCAGCCACCCAGTTTAAGAGAGAGAGGCGTCAGGAGCGTCAGCAATGCACAGGCAGTTAATCCCATCATCAGCAGCATCTTGGCACCATAGCGTTGAGCAATATAACCACCAGGCACCTGAGTCACAATATAACCCCAAAAGAAGCTGCTCAGCATGTACGATTTCTCAGTCTCCGTAAAGGGATAGTACTGCAGGAAAGAAAAAGAAAACATAGTATATTAAGTACAGCTTCCTGAATGGGTCTCTTGACAAAACACTTACCTCCACATCTAGTACATCATTTAGACTGCCGCTCGTTGAGTTCTCCTCTAGCGTTACGTTCGGCCGCTCGGACATGGCTACCAGGGCGACGCTAAGATTGACGCGCCACGCATAAGCCAGGGAGAGGCAGAAGAAGCACAGGATGCACTGCACATGCCGCACGCCAATGATTTTATCTAAAGCAAATAATATAAAAGATTAAATGAAATTAAATTTATAAAATGTATGTTCGGCTAAGATAAATCAGTCTTATAATACAAAATTAAACAAAAGCTATAAGAGCTAACTTAAACACTAATTATTTAATAGTAAGAAGCGTTATTTCTTTCGTTCATTTAATGCAAACATCTCGCTTTGTAAGCCAATTTCCTTATATATTATTTTTTGGGTTAGTTTTACAATTTTTGTGGAATAAAATAATAATAGTTATAAGCTTTCAACCAAAATCATATAATATACAAGCAGATAGAAAAGTCTAAATATACAATGAAAAAGCGGGTAAACCAAGTAAAACGCTACTTGGAATAAGTTAAGCTTTATCTGAATCAAGTAAGACTCTATTTACATCATGATAACTTTGGCAGCATCATTCTTTTTGACAAACCTAGAGTAAATATTTCGAAGCTGTTCGAAAATAATCTTTGAAAATTTCATTGTGGTAGCATTTTGCAACAAATATTTTAAAGCAAAGAACTGCATTTAAGCAAAGTTTGCATATTTATTGCTCTGTTCTCCAGACCGCAACTTGAGAAACGTGTGGCGCTCTTATCAATGCCAGTCTTAAGCATTTTCGCTCCCTCTCCCCCACATTCTCTCTCTTTCTTTCTCTCTCTCTCTCTCTCTCTCTTTCCCTCTTGCTTCTGCTCCAACATATAAAAACTCTTTCGCTCGCTTGTATGTGGGGCGCGTTTATTTATAAAACACTGTGTCAAAATCTTGTTCTGCCCGCACACACACACATCCACTAATACACGCACACCAATTTGCACCTATACATGCGCAACGCCCACTCGTGAATGTGAATTACTCGCGAGACCTGCGCCTCAATGAAGTGCAGCCAACACACAGCAGCAGACGGTGCTGTACCAGCATAGCAGAAAATACAAAAAAGAAGAAAAAAACCAGCTATCAGCTACCAGCTAAAAGCCACACGCGACATAGCATACACTGCCGTCGCCTCCTCCACTCCTCTTTACCTAACCGATCGTCTGTCCGTTCGGGTGTACGCCCGCCTTACCTGATAGCGCGTTGTTTCGCTGAAACCGACCCAAAGCAGCCGCACGTGACGATGATCTCTCTCTTTCTGTCTCTTTCTCTTTCTCGATCTCTCTCTCTCTTTCCCTATCTCGAAGGCAGCCGATAGCCATGTGCAGATGCCAGTTTATTGGCCACTGTACACAGCTGTTGGCTTGTAATAAAACGGGGAATTTTTTGCATACTCTGTTCGCAACGTGGAATGAGAGAGTGTTAAGATTGCTAGACTCAACACTTTTTGTAACAAGGAATATATATAACTCAGTTAAAATACAGACTTTTAACAGTTTCGAAAGCTTCAAGGTTCATCCTTTGAATATTTATTATGTATTTTTAAAAATGTATGCCTAAAACTCATAGATTTAATTCATTTTGGATATACGCAGACTGTTTTTTTTTTTTTTTTACAGAAAGCCAGAAATAGTTTTGACAGATGGACAGATGAAGAGTTCTTAGCCTCAAAGTCAGTGAAAGTTTTTAGCTTTTAATACACAATTCATGCAGAGTATTAGGCAGTCGGTTATGTACGATAACAACATTCTTACTAGTTTTAATTTTAGTTTTGTGGCTCGAACTCGATCTGTCGTCTTTCGTTATTTTTAGACTCGGACTTGCCATAAATGGGTTTAGAGACTTAGTTCTAGTTGCAACTGTTTTAAGCACATTTGTTGCACAACACACCACCAACAACAAGTTGCAACCTTGCGATGCGGCCTTACAAGGTAATTGCGTCTATTGAACTGCCCCAAAGCGTTTTCTCAAAAGCCCAACCAGCCAATCAACCAACCAACCAACAACAACAAAATCAATGCCAGTTAAAGTGTGTATTATAAATAACTATTAAATATGAACTCAATAATTAACAATTGTTGAGCCAAAAATGCGATGACGCGACACGAAGCCGCTGTTTGAACTTTGAGACTTTGCCAATTTGCAGATGCTCTCTCTCTCAGTCTTACTCTCTTTCCCTTTTTCTTGCTCTTGCTCTTACTATGACTCTTTCTCTCCTTTCTCGTGTTTCTTTCTCGTTTGTTGAGCTCTGAATCATTTTGTGAAACTCTTTTTTATACAAGTCATTTATCTGACACGTTTCTTCGATTTATTTGCGCAATGATTGTATATCTACATCCCTTGCTCTCTTCGTCTCCCTCCCCATTTGTCTCTTGTAGACCCTCTTTTGGGTGCGAGGCGCAGCCGCAACCAATTTATGATCCAGATATTGTTGAAATTGTTCGTGGTTTTTGTGTAATTTTTTTTAGTCGCCTGTCTTGTGTGTCTAGTTAAATGTTAATTTATACAGTTTGTATAATAATATGTGAAAGAGGGGGGTGGAGTGATGGAGGGTGGGTGGCAACATGAGCAATTAAAGTTTGTGCGACGTATTCCATAAATGGAACTGCAACAAATAACATCAATAAAACATTTATGAGCTACGCTATATATGAAAGTTGATTTTTTTTATATTTTTTGTTGATGTGATTGATTGCCAATCTAAGGTACAGTACCACTTATGGAGGTAAATATAGCCGGGTACATAAGTACTATATATGTATATATATTGAACATAGCATTGTTTTCTGCTGCAACTCATGGTCACGCGATAATTGGATGGCGATCGAAGGACATGGCATAAAGAACCAATATATATATATATATATATATATATAGTGTACATATAACTAACAAATCACCTACCAACTCAACCCCTCAAAGTGCTGATAACCGATAACGGCGCACTCACAAATAACTGTACCGCAATAACGACTCCGATAAATTGGAACAATAACAAAAAGAAATCTTTTTGCTATATACGAATAAACAAACATGCAGTCAACCTACATACTAAGGTTTTTTATTATTTTGCTATAATGTCAGTCCATCAGATTAGATAATTAGTACAACGACAGTCTCATCGAAGCAACAACAGGGTGTATTTCATTTTAATTTAGCATTCTATGAGGGGCACTAGGTATCACTCTGGGTCTACGTAATCATCTTTAGCTCTTAACTAAAAGCAAACAACTGTCATATTTATTACAACATTATTTGTTGAGTTTTACTTAAGAGTCTTAAGGTCACTACAGCTCTTTCCCTCTCTCTCTCTCTCTCTCTCTCTTTCTCTTTTTCTCTCTCACTTTTTCGGTTCCTTTGTTAAGTTAAGTTAGATAAGCTTTTTGTTACAATCACGTCACTTGATCAGAGTCCAAGTATTTCAACTGATTTAACTACAGTATCTTTCGATTTTCTAATTTGAATTTTCAGTTTCATTGGCACTCGCTTATTTTCACAAACCGCAAAATAAATAAAAATACAACAACAACGGCAACGACAATAAAAAGAGCGTCTGATTTCGCCCCTCCTTCCTCCCTGCCTGCTGCCACCACCCAAAACACATTTTTTTTTTTACTTTTTGTTTATTTTTATCATTTTCGTTGAGCGTGCTAAAACTTTAATTTGTCAGCCAAAACGAATAAAATTGAATACATTTATTTTTTCACTTTTTTTGTTGTTAACTTGAAAAGTTCTGCTGCGAGTTTTGCGAATTGCAGTTGAGAAATATTTTTGGATTGGATGAGCTGCAGTGGAGGTCGTCAAATATAACTTGAATGTACATAGGGTATGTGCATATATGTGATGTGAACTGAATGCAATCACGTATGTATTTAACGTTTGTTAATCACAAATATATTGACGCTTTTGGCCACATGTTTTTTGCAATAACTTCGAATGCAATTAGCGTTCGCTTCATTTGCTTTATATGGCATTTTATAAACGCTTGAAAATAACTGTAAATATATACGGCTGATATATGTGTGTAGCTCTATATATATATATACATATATATATCGATATAAATATATATGCAAAAAGCCGCAGCTTTGAAGGCGCCACTTTGTTGCAACTCAACCAAGTTGTTTTTTTGTTGTTGAGAATTGCACTTATATAAAACAAAATGAAACTAAAGTTAACACGTGCACGTGGAGACACACAAAAAAAATATGTTAGCGATAAGAAATTTGTTTTCGAGTTCCCATAACCATTTCGAATTTCGTTTTTGGTACATACCATTGGCGTATTTCCCAGTTTTCACCATATTCAAAGTGGTTGTCATGTGTGCGGCGCGGGTTTTATAAATTTGAATGCACAATTCCGAGATCTCGCTCTCTCTCTCTCTCTGGGGAGTTTGTTGGCAGTGGAATTTTTTTTCGTTTCGTTTATTTTTGAATTTTTTCTACAACGTGTTGCGACATTTAGCTGAAGCACATGTGCTGAACGCGACACGGAGACCAACAAAAAAAATCTTGGACTTCAGTTCGAGTGTTGAACTGCTTTATTAGCGTATTTTGTATAACGTTTTCCACGGATACGGATGTGTGTTCTCGACGAGCACGCGTTTTTGCTGTGATACAATTGAGTTACTGCAAAATTGCTCAGACTCAGCTACGGATACAGAAACAGATACAATTTTTTGGTCACTACTAGAGCGTATAACGCGTATATAGTATATAGTAATTTTTGGGTATTGGTTTGTTCTAGCGAGCGGCTGCGACTGCTTGAAATACTTGGTGCGGCGATTCTTTTATAAATATGATCGCTGCTCGCTCGGCCCGCTCGTGTGCCGTTTACGTTGCGACGTCGACGTCGAGAGAGTTCGCTGCCGTCGCAGTCAAAGTATCTGTCACTTTGTTGTTGTTTTCGTTGTTGTCGTCGCACACACATGTATATCGCGTGAATTCCATTTTCATTTAGTTGTTGTTGTTGCTGTTTTTGCTATCAGTAGAAACCGAACCGAACGAACATGCTGCGAGGCACTCAAGAGTGTAAGTGCATGTCTGTGCGTGCGTCTGTGGTCGTGTGTGTGTGTGTGTGTGTTGACTTCCTTCTCCCTCGCTCTCTCTCTCTCTCTCTCTCTGATTTTTGCTCTCTCTTTGTATGTCTCTGCTCTCGTATTTTGCCGGCCAATATGTAAACAACAGCCAACAACAAGTTATCAGCCTTGCACTCTTTTCTTCCTCTTCTTCTGCCCGCCCTTACCGCTTTCACCTACACACTCTTTTAGTTTGCTGCCTTTTCGGTTTTCTGCGTAATGGGTTTTTGTGTGCTTTGTATAAAAATATTGTGTAAAAATCGAAATTAGTCACATCCCATTCCCATTCGTGCGTCTCTCTCTTTTTGTTGGCCAGTTCCAGCTGGTATCCGTCAGATACTTTGCACTTGGCTCATTTGCATGTGCCTCTAAGTTTTACAGTGTGCTGCGCCTGCTGCTGCTGCTGATAAGCTTCAAGCCGCTGACGTCGAGGTCAATTCTCAAGCGTTGCTGATAAACTACGCAAAACGCTCTCCCCTAGTTGTTTCTCTCTCTCTTTCTCTCTCTTGGGTCTGCCTTTGAAAGCTATTTGTTAGTGACATAACTCCGGCTTTGACAGCTGCTGTCATCTATTGTAACAATCGTAAAAATTAATCGCAAATACAAATACACGCCCTTAAACAATCCATTATTCACAAACAAATCGAAAATTCTCAGTCTGTTGTTTTTGGATCTGACGTATGCAATTGAACTTTCTAACTGACATTAAGTGCAAAAATACCCTTAGGAGTACCGATATTATTTATTAAGTAACTAAAATTTAAGTATCAGTTATCAATTATAAAAAGGTTTCCACAAATTATTTATGCTTATCAATTGAGTCGATTGATTTGGAACCGAAAACAAAAAATTAATTCTAATGCCATCAAAGACAGCTCTGAAGTGCGAACGTTTTTCTATATATATACAAATATTTTTTTTCTTTATGAAGCGCTGAACTTTCCGTTTTCGGCACATACACATTTTATGTGGATGCAGTAGGTAAGTTTGTTTCAGTTGATAAGTAAGTTTTTCAAAACAAAACAAAAAAAAAGAAGGCAACACGTTTTTTTGGCACGTTTGCACTGATTGACGGCAGAGCGAGTTATATCAGATAATGTGCCTTTAAATACGAGTGAACTTTGCAGTGGATTTTAGTGGCTCTTAATTGGGTTATCATTACAGCAAAAGAATAAAGGCAGCTAACTGAATCCATTAAAATTCACTTATCTTCAGTTCAAGTACTGTGTAAAGTATTAACTGTCAGTTAAAATTGGAGATATCTTTTTAAATTTTGGCAATAAAAAAGCTAAAAATAGTGACAAGTTTATCTTTATAATTGAGCTCGATGTAAGTTGAATTGATTAAGATTCTTGAAGTGTACAGTTAAGAACCAAAAGTTCCCAAACAAATTTACGCGTACAGTCAGTGCTTGCAAGTATGTGTGCGTGTGTGTACGACCATACTGCATACTACATACTCAACTTCAAGGTTCCGTATCTCCGGTGTTTCTTAACCGATTTTAATAAAAATTTCACAGATTGTCATTATTTTGTTCATTGTTTCAAATGCCATCTCACTGTCTAGGGATTAGGCGAGCTTAAGTTTCAAATCTGGAGTCTCTAGCTCTTATAGTCTCTGAGATCGGTTGGCTCATACATACGGACAGACGGACGGACAGACGGACGGACGGACAGACGGACATGACTATATCGACTCGGCTGTTGATGCTGATCAAGAATATATATACTTTATGGGGTCGGAGATGCTTCCTTCTGCCTGTTACATACTTTTGCACAAAACCATTATACCCTTTTTTCCCATTTTTAATGGGATCAGGGTATAATTATAGCCTATGTGTACTCGTAAGCTATATTATTGTAAAGTTTCATTAAAATCTATTCTGCAGTTCTTGCGTAACAGAGTGACCAAAATGATTACAAACTTTTACATCTATAACATTAAGTGGCTTTCATAATGACTAGTGTTCGTCTAGTGGTTAAAATTTAGGTACTTATTCGATTTGTAGTATCCTATAGTTGACAAATTTTTAAGAGCGAAAAAAAATGCTCAAAGCTGAGTAAAGCAGCCTTGCTGGTTTTTCTCTTTCTTCTTAATGCGACGATCTTACTACATGACTATGCGTTTTGTTGTTGTTTTCCTTTATACGGGGAACATAAATTTTTAATTTAATAAGCTTGAAACGCATATCTAATGATGGTTCTCCATTGCTAACATGGAGTGCAAAGTTCAAATTAATATGTAGATTAAGTAAAACTTAAGTTTAAAGATTAAACTGTCTGAGTAAAAATGCAATTAACTGTGTCATCATGATTGAGCTTGTATTTAGTACGAATTAAGGTGAATTGAGTAAGGTACTTCAATCTAACTTCAAGTATCGCATGAAGAATTAACTGTCAATTAAATAAAAATAAATGATTGAGTTCGAATTGGGTTGCATTTGATTTGAATTGACTACAAAACTCACTTACAATTAAATACTTAATTAAATCATAATCAATAAAAATATCTACATATAGTAAGAAATGTATCATTATGAATAAGTACAAATTGCATACCAACTAAATTGAATTGAATTGAATTGAGTAAGGTACTGTAATCTGTCGCTCGCACTAAAAAGGCATGAAGTTTCTGGTAACGTGACTTACTGACTGACTGACTTATCAATCAATCTAATCATTCCATCTTATCGCGTGCTGGATGCGTCATGCCCACTGCCTGCCTTGCCAACCAAAATGTACCAACCAAATTGCTAAGGGGCTGTTGGGGTTGGTTGTGGGGAATCAAGAAATATGAATCTGTGCACTATCAGAAGCTCTTATCAGCGCGACATTTGACAAATGGTAAACAGCATAGAGAACGATTCGTCTCTTGACGTCAGTAGCGGATGTGTTGTGCAGTGGGGGCAGCCAACGCGGCTAGAACAGCGGGAACTTGTTGCACAAATTTGCTATGGGGCCACACCTATAGTCCCATAGTTGCATAGGGCAATTTAGCAATTAAAATGCAGCTTGTGTTCGCCAATGTCAATGCAAATATGGTAATTTTGTTCTTTATATAACAACTTAAGAATAGATGCAAGTCTCCAGATACAGACACAGATACAGATACAGATACTCAAATAGTAAGTGGAATTTTACAGCAACTTGTTGCATGCGCTGCCAATTGAAATGCGATAACGATACAAACCAAATACTATACAAATAAATACAAAACCAAGTCACTCACTTAGGGCTAAATTGCGCATACGCCGTGTGTAACAAATTGTCTAACTAAACAAGGCCCAGAAAAAAAATCATTATAATAAAAAAAAAAAACAATAACTCGAGCATATCGTTGTAGACAAGAGTGCACAACTTAAAGATGCCCTTTGATTTATATCAATAAATAATGACTCATTTATTTATAGTAAAAGATTGTTTAAAATTTTGAGTTTCTCTCTAGCTCTATTTTCTCAAATCTGATCGTATTATATTTATATTTTTTTACCGTCGAAATTCTTTCTGATACAAGCATTAACCCAACTTTATTTAGCCCATTTTATTTTCTTAAATCTGATCGTAATATATAAATATTTTTTTTAATTTGATTTATGTATCGTCAAATCTTGATCTCATATAATATCTGAGTACTTTCGCTCCTAATCAAAAAAACACAGATACTCCTTTCTGTTGGAAATTTTATTATTTGCACATCTTTTTAATACCCTATTATTAACGTTTAATTTAAAATATAATCCATGGCACATTAAACTCTAAAACTGAGTCAACGACATTGAATTTGTTCCGGATGACTGGTTATTTTCCATATCAAATTGCAGGTGTTAAACGGAGCTCAAAGGGTAGCCCAGCCCTCCAAAAATATTTTTATAACAAATGCAAGCTGCTGTAAACTGTGTCGCAAGTAAGATGCCTTATATCAACATTTGGTGACAAAAGAAGGCCTTAAAGGTTTATGTCCACAGTGCGATAGAAATATTTAAGTGAAATTGTTCATGTAAATTGCATTCGCATATATTTGACAATCTAGTAGCTGTGTGTGTCTTATTTGTATATCTGTCAGACCTAATTGAATTGTATGCAATCAATTGAGACAGCTCAATTGACTCGAATTAGCGAAAATATACTCGGCGTACAGTTCAAAAGTGCGCATGGAAACTTTTCTTTATACACTTAGTAGCTCCCACAATATCTTAATATCAATAATGCAATATTTATTGCGTACAAGTTCAGGTGTTAACCTAATCACAAAGGCCCAGACGCTTCCAATTAGTTAGCTAACCTATTGATGGACACTTTGTATGTTTGTTTATTTTCCGTCTCGACGCATTCATCTATCGTCTGCCCTCCACACACACACAGCTGGCAGATTGTCAAATACGCGAATTTTTGTTTTGATTCCGCAATTGCATGAGAAAATCATTTTAATTGCCAAAGTATTCTTCTCACGCTACCAGACATCCTCTATCGCTATCCATTGCTCGGGTTTCTCCGTGCTTGACGACATCTTATTCAGCAGCAATAGTAAGTATTACGTGGGTGCTTAAGTGTTCTTGTTGGACATCCCACGTCCCACGCGGCACGTAGTTCCTTTAAATAGAACTTTTCATTTTCACCACTCGTGCAACGACTTGAGTTTTTCGTCTATTAAATTTAAATACACTAACCAGGGGCATAAAAACTTGAAATTCACAGAACAAATGACATATACATTTTTAAATATATTAGAAATCAAAACGCAAAGGGGGGGAAAAAAACCTTGGAAACGAAAATAATTAACGTATAACTTTTCTATTACAATTATTTTATTTACCAAACGATAATATTTAAACTACTTTCTTAACATCTTTTCGATAATTCATGAACAAAACTGAACGGCAGTTTTCTAAAAAATTTAGTAAAACTTCTGAAAAATGGTAGATGATGTTGTATTGAAGAGCAAGAATGAAGTTACCAAAAAACTAATATGCAAAACTCCAAGAAATTATATTACGATAATATCGATTAAAAAGTGTACTTTGTCTTCGGCTCTTAAAGAAACCGCCGAACGTCACATTCAACTTTGTTTTTATTTTAAAAATATGCTGAGATGTGATTCAAGATTAAGCGTATAAACAATGAAACATGCGATTTGGGCAGACAAGAGTGCTAAAGGCAAACACAATGTAGTATACCTCAAAGCAAGATAATTATTTAAGATCATGGCTAAGACAATCACCGATAGTTTCGTCACCCTTAACACAAACGTGTGGCATTTCCTGCACCAAATCCATGGCTAAAACTTAGTCACTCTTCAAATGCTGTGATTAACTTTGTAGCTTCTGCAGTCTTATCTGCGGAGAACGTAAGTCTTATCATTTCTCATGTCTTGAGCGCTTGGCACCTACAAATAAGAATGATCATTGAGTTTTTATGTTCTTTGTTTTTGGTTGGGAGCACTGCATCTGATTTATCACTGTGACATCATGCTAGACGGCACCAAATGAAAGAGCTAAGTGTACAAACAGTTTTAAACAGTTATTTACAAAATATATTTGTTTTGTTTGCACACGTTTCTAAACTTGGTTACGTCACAAGGGAACTTGATTCATAAAAATTCAATGCAGACATCCCTTATCCCTTATTGTTGTTGTCGTTACATGTTGTGCAATTTCAAGGCATTATCAAATGCATACATAATCCAAGAGAGAGATTTCCAATCATAAATATATTAAATATTAAAAAAAAAAAAAATGTATATTATTGTTTAAAACAACAAACCGAGAAATATAGCATTGAATTTTTGCAAAATTATTTGCGATAACCTTAAAGACAAAGTAAGAGACGCGGAGAGAGAGAGCTGCCGCTACACAGGATAAGCAAGCGAGCAGAAGAGAGAGGGAGAGTGACACAGCAAGCGATTGGGAGAGTCAAAGTCAAAAGCGCCAGCGCTTTGCCGGCAACAACAACAGCTTTAGCGCCGCGTTGTGTTAATTTGTTGCCATTTTTATGCACACACGTTTGCATTTACACACACGCACACACACATTTGAATCGACATTCAATACACACCCACAGCTGTGGCGCACCCTCACTCTCGCGCTCTCTTTTTAATTGCTGACGGTGTGTGTGTGTGCTCGTGTACGCTCTCTGTCTCGCATTCACTCTCTGTCTGATCTTTGATCACGTTTCTCACACGTTCGGCTCGGCACACAGCCGACGACTTCCACGTTCACGTGATGCGCAAGTGTACAAAAAGCAATCGGCTCTCGGCCGACGCTCAACGCTGACAACAAAATTTGCTGCTTCCCACACTGCTCCCCCTTTGCGCACAGCACGTTGCGGCCCACACAGCACGTTGCGGCCCACACAGCACGCGAGAGCTGTGTTTGTAGTTGTTATTTGTTGCTCTTTGCTCAGCAAGGCAAAATGATTTTGCAAAATTCGATTTTGGTATGGAGTACAACGCCTTTGGAATGACGTAAACATAAAGCCTGGAATATATATATAGAAATTGAGAGAGGCAAAAAGAGAAACACAGAACACAGAGGGGGAAAGAGAGGGATTCCACTGTCCATTTACGATTTCGCCACTGACGTTGGGTGCTCATAAACCTTGATTCATGCCGAGTTGGCAGACAACAAAGTATGTACTTCAGATTCAGATAACGTTTCATTTCGGCTCATTGAAGCGCCCTCTCGCTTCTTCACTCCCCCGTCTCAACAATCGCTACCGGCTGAAAATTTATACAAGAGAGCCGTGAAGAACTAAATTCTATGCCAGCTACTCGATTTGAGGTAAGGTTTCTGGATCGGGAGGTGGATTGTGACGCCCGGGGCGTCAACTGATATGACAAGTGTCTTATTATTTGCACCGTAAAGCTGATAACATCTTTGGCGCTACGTCGCGCCTTGCCTCGCTACTCAAAATAATCTTATAAATAACTGCTTTAAAATGTTTATTTAATGGATTTCATTATCTTTTAATTTCGGGATTTTTGTTTTTGGCCGTTCCAACAAAGGCGAGCCTCACCGCTATCGCTCGTTCCACTTCCCGCCTGGCTTTTTTTATGTTTTTTTCTTGGCAATGTGCCGTTTCATCTTTTAAACACGTGCCTACAAAACGGTATGGAAAGAGCCCAGAACTGCGAACCAGTTGTGAAATTCTTGTGAATCCTTTGCATCATCAATCCCCTAAGCCTTCTTTGTTTATGTTGCCCACTATCTTTTGAGAGCTGAGTTTATTGCTGTTCTGAATTTCACTTCGGAATGTTCTGACTTAACTAACTTATTTCCCAAAATATGCTTGCTTAATACAGAAGTATATTTCGTAATCGCAAATATTTCGGCATATCATTTAATATATGCAAACGCACATTCCTACATTCCTATATGTGTTTATGTGAGCTTCTTTGTGTGTGTTTGAGTAAACATTCAGACCATATCGCGTGCTTGTATTCAAATTTAGCTTATCAACAACAGGTTCGACTCACACGACCACAACTTACACTTAACCCATGCGCCTCAGTTGCCATAAAACTGTGCTCAGACATTATTTAATTTGCATAAATTTTAATAGGCGTTTAGCGGGGGCTTAAATGCTCAAAAGATTCAAATGACAACGAAGATTCGCTGACAATTTCAATATATAGAATTCAATTGATCTAATTGCCTACAATTATTTGGTTTACCTAAATGTTATTATATATTATACATTAATGAATGCTGTGGTATAATTTTTCTGACAACTAAATTTTTTGTTATGTCTCTTAAGATATTTCTCCGATTGCAATGTACAAGAAAATAATGAAAACGAAGGCAAAGCACTAGTCAAGTTAAAAAAATATATATATAACCTATTAATTTTATTAACCGATGAAAACTTTTATATTTAACAGAATTTACGAATATGTAGTGACAGTTAATTCCGCTAGGTGTCTCCAGTAAAAGATTGTATTTCAAAGATGGATCAAAATGCATCTTGACTTTAACATACGGCCTATGCCGTATGCAATGATTTTAGTTAAAACGAATTCTTGGAAAAACTGCCGTTACGCATTTTTAAGCACTTTTGGCTTTTTTCAGCTTTTTCTTAAGAAATTTTTCAGTTATTTTTTGTTTTGGGTTTTTCGAGGTGCTACAACAACAAGGGGCCTCCTTACCAGTTTTTTTTTTTTTTCATTTAATGTCGCACCAATTGAATATGAGAGAATAAACGATCTGCCTAAAAGTATGTATACGCCACATTATTTTTAGAGGTTAATTTAGCCAATGCATCAATTGACAGTTAATTCCGGTAGGTGTCTCAAGTAAAATATCGTATTTGCTTGCAAGCGATATAACTCATAAGAATCTAAAACCGACCAACAGCATTTTAAATTAAGCAATAAACCATAAATAAAATAGGTCAAGGAATTTTAAAAGCGTTTTGTAGCTTTCTTAACTTCTTTTTTCTTCAAGACATTGGAAGAAAAAATGAGTAACGGCAGTTTAAGGAGTCTTGGCTAAATTTTGAATATCGTATTTACATTTGGCTTACCTTTTTAAAAATGAAAATCGAATAAATTTTTATCGTAACTGAATTGAAGTTCCTTTTTTTTGTATCGTATAAGATCGTATTTGCCTGCAAGCAAGATCAGAATAGAATTAATATATTATATATATATATATATATATATATGAATATATCAATTAAGGTGAAATAGTTGTGGACTTTTAAGCTGTTAATCAATTATATTGTATATAATCTGTTCCAAGGGTCGTCCTGTTTAAGGATTATAGAATTTATAAAAAAAAACTTTTTTGTTTTACTTTTTACATTTACATTTTAATACATAAAAACAATGGATATACTTTTAACTCGTTAGTTTAATTGTTTTGTGACTCCAATTGTACTTGACAGCTTTGTTGGTGGATGGTTCCAAGGCTGGATACTAGTGCGCCCGAAGATCAGGAAAAGACTATTTCCCATCAAATAGACTCCAGCAGTCAGAAAGAAGACCATGCGCCACTGATAAACATCATGCTATAATAATAATAAAAATAATATGTTTATCTTGGGCTAAGGAATACCTAAGATTAAACTCACCTGATCAGTGACAATGACGCCCACGAGAAGTGGAGCAGCGAGACTCATAAAGTTGGCGACGCAACTGCAAATGCCCATTAGAATGCCAGCAAAATTTGGCGACAGATCGATGTGGTTAATCAAAAAGCCCACATGAGTAGAAGAACTGATGCCAACGGTAAGGGTGAGGAGGACTACAGCCAAAGTATCATTTTCCTTTGGAACATAGCCCAACGCAATCAGTAGACACATTGGACCAAAAATTCCTACTGAATTAAAGAACTTGCGATTGAATGCGAGTGAAATGGAATGATTATTTTGCACCCGTTTTGAGAGCCAGGCAAAAGCAAAGGACATTACTAACATTGCAGTGTATGGAAGTGCTGAAAGCAGTGCATTGGCCTTTATATCCTTGCCCAGGACATACTTCATATAGCTGGGAATCTGGGTCAGCAGAGTATAGAAACCATAGGCATATGCAGACTGAACGGCAATTAGAGCCAGGACAGCTGGTGACGTTACGAAACTCAACCAAGGCACTGTCTGATGATGAATGGGCTGCTCCGAGCTTACACTCCTTTCACTAGCCTGTCCCATTTCTATCAGTTCTCGCTCCTCCGACGAAATGTTCTTCGAGTCCGCTGGCGAGCTGGCGCCCCAAACGTAATAGATCACGGACCAAATGCAGCCAAGTGCGCCAGATCCATAGAAGATACACGGCCATCCACCAACGGAGGCAAGCAATCCACTTGTGACCAGCATAAGAACAGTCCCAAACTGATTACCCGCATACGTAAAGTTGCCCAAAGTTGCTCGCTCTTTGGGTAGAACCCAAGCCGAGAGCACCGTGTGACATGAGGGAAAAAGTATTCCTTGACAGACACCCTCAAGCAAACGCACCGCGCAGAGCAGCTGCCAACTGCCAAACTTGGTACAGAGTGGTGTTAACACAGTCAACATGGAGCAGATGGATAGACCCGTTAGTATCGTTACCTTACCGCCAAGCCGACGAGCCAAAGTACCTGCAGGCACCTGAGTAATTACATAGCCCCAAAAGAAGCTGCTTAACACCAGGGACTTTACCTTCTCTGACCACTTGTACTCCTAAAATGAGTGAAGACGATATAAGTTAATGTAGTTGGGATTAAAGTAAGTTTACGTCTTACGGGAAATTCAGCCATTGCCACAATAGCTACGGAAAGATTAACACGCATGGCAAATCCTACGGTAAGACCCCAAAAGAGCAGAAATATTTGTAAGTGTCGAATGCCATATCCACGGTCTGTTAAAAATAAAACGAAATATTATTTGCAAAACAACTTTATCACGAAATCTAAAATAAAAATTATTCTATTTACTTTACTACTGCTTCGGTTGATTTAGATAAGTCCAACTTGTTTAAGCGAACTGCAATTTATTTACATTGACCCACTTTTTGATACTTGGAACTTATCTTTTATACGATGGTACTGACTTATGTAAGAATTATGAAAGTAAGATATTAATTTTTAAGTACGTAACACTCGATTCTTTTATCCCTAATAATACCTAGCTCTTAAACTTAACACCCTTTTCTCTTATCCAAATATCTTATTCTATGTGGGATCCTTTTTTGATTTTTGTAAACCAGTTACCTTCTCCTTCAAAACGACGATTTTTCACCATTTTTCTTCTGTTTGTGTTTATGATTAATTAACAACTCAAACTTCTGTGCTGTGCATTACCGTACTCAACAAGATCTTTTTACAAACTAGTTGGTGTTTTCGGATAAAGTTCTTTGGTAATGGTTGACAGCTTCTCTATTTGGTTTTTTTTGACAGCTTCAGTATTTGTTATTGTATAAATTTCGTGCCGTCGGGGTTACTTATGTATATATGCTTATTTGTATTTTGATAAGATAACACTGGGTGGAAAAGGGGTTCCGAAATCTTCACAGAACTATTTACCAAAAATTATTATTATGCGATGACTAGACAAATATTATTTCAGAGGCTGGCTTTATTTAAGAACCTTTATTGTTGCTATAAATGTGTAGATCTAGTGCAAAGCACAAGATTTTTCCATGGCAGAAGTGAAAGGGAAATATTTTAAATAAGCTTGTAAAAATAAATTTTAAGTTAATGAAGGTTAATAAAGCGACCCACCTCCCGCCCTTCCGACCGAGGGGCGCACCGCATAACGTGCGGTTACGAAGATCGCGAACATGTAGACAAATGACGTAACACAATTTTTTTTAGAGAGCATGCAGAAGTGGTACTAGTAATAAGGTGGGAAAGATCGTTATATACTGAACATAAGATCCGAAAAGGGTTATGGATAGCATAGTTAGAAAAGCAAGCATGCAGGGCTATTGGTAAAAAATGTCTACTACTTCTAATAGGTACAGCAAAATTAATTTGGTTAATTAGTATTGGGGAATCTATTTCACCATTTATTAATTTGTGAAAAAAGGTTATTGCTAGCATAGTTCTACGATGATTAAGAGAGGGAAGATTTATTAGTAAAAGTCTACTGTGGTAAGCAGGTAAATTAGTACTATTGTCCCAGTTAAGACCCCGAAGGGCAAAGAGCAAAAATTGTTTTTGTACCGATTCTATTCTATCCTGATGAGTCCTGTATTTGGGATACCATATACAAGATCCATATTCAAGAGTAGGTCGGACAAGAGACACATAAAGAGTTTTTGTTAAGTAGGGGTCGTCGAATTCCTTCGACCAGCGTTTAATGAACCCCAAGACACTTGATGCTCGATTTGAGATTAAAGCAATATGCTTGTCAAACTTAAGCTTTGGGTCCATTAAGATACCCAAATCCTCAACCAAATCAATCCGATCCAATGGCAGGTTATCCAGAAGATAGATATTAAAAAAAGGCATTCGCCTATAAAAAGACATAACTTTGCATTTACTGCAATTGAGATGCAGTAAATTTACTCTGCACCAAGTTTGAAAATTGTCTAAGTCACTTTGCAGTCTATGACCAGACAGAAGACTTGCAGCTGACATGCATAATTTTACATCATCAGCATACATTAGTACCCGAGAATGATTAATAACAGACGGAAGGTCGTTTATGAACAGTGTAAATAACGGTCCAAGGTGACTTCCTTGTGGAACACCAGAAGTGACCTGCACCGCTTTAGATACTGAGCCATTAAAATAGACTCTCTGAGTTCTAGAAGTTAAATAATCTTGAATCCAAAGGATAAGATTATTGGGAAAGCCCAAAAGTTTAAGTTTATAAATTAACAGGAGGTGATTTACAGAGTCAAAAGCCTTACTGAAATCAGTGTAAATAACATCAGTTTGCAATTTGTCTTCAAAGCCCTTAATAACAAATGATGTGAATTCTAGTAAGTTAGTAGAGGTAGATCTATGTTTCATGAACCCGTGCTGGCACGGTGAAATCATAGATTTACAAAGATGTTGAAGATGAGAGGTTATTAATTTCTCAAAAATCTTAGGAATAGCAGACAACTTGGAGATACCCCTATAATTTTGAGCATTCGATTTGTTTCCTTTTTTGTGCAAAGGAATAATATAAGACTCTTTCCAAATTTTTGGGAAAGAGCATAGCTCTACGGACATACTAAAAACTTTATGCAAAGGTTTTACAATATCCTGAGCACAGTACCTAAGCACACAGCTTGGTATTCCATCAGGTCCAGGAGAAAATGTGGGCTTTATAACCAGAAGATCACAAAGTAGTGAGCTCTCTGTGATTTCCGGTATAAAAATGCAATTTGAGGCATTAAGCTGATAGGGATAAGGCGTGACGACTGGTTGAAAACAAGGGCTATAGGTCGTTTGAAAAAATTCAGCAAATAGATCGGCAATGGCCTGATCTGAATTGGCTTTCATTTTATCAAAGAATATATTAGATGGAAGAGTCGATGTCTTGCGTTTCGCATTAATGAAATCAAAAAACCGTTTAGGATCCTGCTGAAACTGTAATCTACACCTAGTCAGGTAATTCCTGTAACATTTGTTATTGAGGACTGAAAAGTTGGAACGAGCAATCAAGTATGCAGAACAAGCTAACTGAGAGCTTGATTTTCTGAAACTCTTGTAGAGTTTCGATTTACGGTTTTTCAGAATAGTCAACTCTCTGGTAAACCACACAGGTTTGTTTGACCTGTTTGGCGTTCCATAAGGGACACACAAATCAAGTAAAGAATTTAAAGTATTATAAAAAATACTGATTGCCACGTCCAAATTGTCAGACCCGTAAAGGGTAGACCAGTCAGTCAGGGCCAGCAGCCGAGTAAGTTTTGCGAATTCGGTTTTCCGAAATTGACGTACTCGGCTTAAACGATTTCTACTGGGGCATAGCCCCCGGTAGGGTAAAGTGATCGACACCTCCAACGTTGGGTGGTATAAATCCTCTGGATAAGACATGGGCTGTGATCGGGTAATGGATGAGGAGGACGGATCCAAAACAAAAACCAGATCAAGCATTTTATTAAGAGAATTTGGGATATCATTTATTTGATTCAATGATATCCCAAGTAAATCAATCAAGAATTCATTCTGTGCCGAGGGGTCAGTGCGCCAGAGTCGGAACAAGAAATCCAAGTAACTTCAGTAATATTGAAATCACCGAGAACTACAAGGATATCGCGATCGGAAAGCATGCAAGAAACGGACATTATAGCAGACAAATGAGCATCGTAGACAGAGTTATCAGAGGTTGGGGGTATATATGAACAAGTTATAAAAACACCAACACCATTAAAAGTCAACTTAATAGCAACAAATTCTATATCCATAGAACCACCTACTATTACTGTCTCCGAAAAATAATTTTCATCAACAGCAATAAGCACACCTCCGCCACGTCGAAGTGTACGGTCTTTTCTATAAATACAGTATCTGTTGCATACTACTTCAGAATTAAGAATGTCATGCCTTAACCAAGTTTCAGTTAAGGCAATGACATGAAAGGGAAATGCAAGGCTATTGAGGTACAAACTACTGAGTTTGCTACAAATACCTCTAACGTTCTGATAGCCAAGTACCAAAGAAGCTGTTAGTTTTTTGAACTATCAGAAACGAGAAGAGTTTGAGGCAACGCTACTGGGGTGGGAGATACAATAGGAGACTTAGGCAAAGCTACTGGGGTGGGAGATAAAATCGGAGGCCGATTTTTTTTCCTGGCAGTATATTCATTAACAACAATGTGCTCCGGCCAAAACTCTTTGCAACATATAGAGCTAAAGTCCTGACTCGAGACACTGATCTTAAACGACGAGATATTCCTAGTATAATTAAATTTGAATTTCTCCACCGTGAAATTGGCTTTCGATTTGGCCTTAATATAGACAGTGACATCTTCTGATGTCAAATCAGGGGGAAGCCTTGAAACAAATACTTGTTTTTTAGGTGGAACGGCTGCAAATTTTTTAATTATGTCTTCAACCGAAGATACATTTTTATCTAATGGAGTATTTGGCTCTATGGGTATATTAGGTTTGTTTGGTTGAGCTACGTCAACTTTACTCACCACCAAAGAGACCGAAGGACTGGGATTAGATGAAACAACATCCATAGGGACTATAGCGTTTACATCCGTTATCTCGTTAATTATGGGGACTGGGGCAGAAGAATTGTTTTTTAGCCTATTTTTATTTTTGGTCTCGGGATTGTTTGGCTGAAATTCAGACATGACCGGTCCCGATGACGGCCCAACATTGGCTTTTTTGCGCTTAGGAGAATCAGTCAAGAGATTTTTCTCCTTAAAGTTTCTCTGCACAATTGAGAAATTATCGCACAATTTTTTCAATTGGCCGAAAACTCCCTCAAAGCCAAGCTGAGTCTCCATAAAGTTTGCCATGTCTTTTTTCCGCTCCAAACAAGACCAACATGGCCACTCTAAATTAGTAGTGCCCATCAAGTCGATGACTCGGCCGTTAAGACCAGCACATTTTTCATGAGCGACATTTGGGCACATCCAGCAGCTAATAAAAGCCATCTTTGTATTAGTGCGAACTTGGCAGCCCTTGAAACAGCAGACAACCATTGTTATTTAAATTTCTTTTTATTTTGTTAAAAAAAAAAATAAACAAAATAAAAACAAATAAATAAACAAATAAAAATACAAAAAAAGGAGAGACACAAATAAAATTTTATTTTATTTTTTTTTTAAATTAATGATTGAACAAAAATACTGCTCAAAAAAGAATAATGCTTAATAGTAAGAATACGCTTGTAAATACTCACAAAATAAAACACAAACAAAAACGTACCGTCGCGAGCGCAGCAACCGTAAGCAACAACAACGGAATAATTTAAACCGGGACCAGCACCAACACAAAAGAGCGCGTGAGAGCCAAAAACGGTTTTATGCACAGAGAGCGAGCACAGAAGAACTGAAAGAGTGCAAGTATGAAAATACAAAAACAAAATACTAGCAGGGCAAAGCAAACTAAGCAACTTAAGCAATGAGCTTTTGACTGCAGTTCGTTGTTGTATTTTGGCACTTGCAAAATAAATGCAAATAAATTATTTAAATTAATGTTCCAAACTTGGGTTTACAAAACCGATGAAACCCAAAGTCACAAACTATTTATTTGCACAGAGTCGCAAAATTAAAAACAAACGTAAAACGCACAAAATCAAAAAAACGAAGAGCACAAAAAAAACACGTCCGTTGCTAAGCAAAGAGAGCGAGTGATTGAATTTGATTGATTTGAATCAAGTTGCAGTATATATTAGGCTCGGTTTCTCCCAAATACAGCTTCCGGTGGTCCAAGCACATAAGAGCAGTTAGTGCCTTGGTATCCAACATTACTCGACCAGCATTATCTCTGACTTTCCCCACTTGACTGTCAATATCTTTTGTCTAACATCTTCACTTATCACAGAAGTCGGATTTTTGTGATTCCATTTGAGGTATGGCCGTGTGGCGTTCCTCCATCGGAGGATCGTTCCACTCCTGGACATCGGCACGGCCAAAAAGTATAAAGGCTCCATTGCCCACTAGATAAATGGCAGCGGCGACAAAGAACACAATACGCCACTGTCCTACATCGTGCTGAAAGGAAGAGATAGATAAATAAAACTATACTTGAATATTTTACCTGTTTAAAGAGCACTCACCTTATCGGTAACAATGACACCCACAAGAAGCGGTGCACTTAGACTCATTATGCTAGCCAACGCATTACTGATGCCCATCAAAGTACCCGCATAGTTGGGCGACAGATCAATGTGGTTGACTTGAAAGCCGAGATGACAAGCAGCATTCAAGCCAACTGTAAGGGTTAGCACCACCACAGCTAAAGAGTCCTTATCCTTGGGCACATACCCTAGGACGACAAGCAGGACCATGGGAATACATTGGCCAATTGTATTGAAGAACTTGCGGTTAAAAGCAAGCGAAAGCGACTTCATCTTCTCCATCATGTGGGACATCCAGATGAAGACAAAACTTAGCGCAAGATTTGCAATGTAGGGCAGTGAGGAAAGCAGTGCATTTGACTTGATGTCCTTGTCCAGGACATTGTTCATGTAGCTGGGAATTTGGGTAAGGAGTGTCCAGTAACCCCATGCGGAGGCACAATGCACTATCGTGAGTGCCAGATAGGGTCCCGATGTAAGGAAACTCAACCAAGGGGTCGGTCGTCGATTTTGAGGTGTTTCGGACTTCACAGTTCTCTCAGTTTCCTTGGACGACTCAATAAACTTGATCTCCTCCGGTGATATGCTTTTGGAGACCTGTGGTGAACTGCTGCCCCAAATGTAGTAGGCCACCACCCAAAGGAGACCACAGCCACCTGATACATAAAAGATGCTTGGCCAACCAGCAGCGGAGGAGGCAAGTAATCCACTTCCAGCCAGCATTATGATCGTACCAAACTGAGATCCTGTATAGGCGCAAGTAGCCATTGTCCCAATTTCCCTGGGCGGTATCCAAGCTGAGATAATCGTGTGGCACGAAGGGTAAAATACTCCCTGACACAGTCCTTCAATCAAACGCAGTACGCAGAGCAGAGTCCAACCACCTAAGCTGGCACACAGTGGTGTCAGAAGATTCAGCAAGGAGCAGATGGTAACTCCTGTCAGTAGCGTGACCTTGCCACCAAAACGACGAGCCAAAGTGCCAGCGGGTACCTGAGTAACCACATAACCCCAAAAGAAACTGCTTAGCACATACGATTTTGTCTTCTCAGACAGTGGATATTCCTATACGGATAGGCAGTTTGTATCGGTTAAAGAATTAATTAATGAGTAGGATTTTTCCACTTATTTACTCACGGGAAAGTTGGGATTTATGGTGGCGGCATCGGTCATTGCCACAACAGCCACAGATAAATTAACTCTCATGGCAAATCCAACTGTTAAGCCGCAGAAGAGAAGAAACATTTGCAAGTGACGTACTCCCAATCCTGTTCCTTAAAAAATAGCAAAAAGTAATTAAATTAGTGTTAAAAGTGATGAAGATAATAAGCAAAATTAAATTTGTTTAGCTCTTAAATCCACATCAGTTTGACAAACTATTTTTGCCAATGCAATTTTCACAAGATTTCTTAAGCCGAAAATACAAGTACTATAATAAATTTGAATAATAATAACAACCACAATTTGTTGAAAAAGACAACTCCTAGCTTAATTTTATTTTCTAATCCTAGTAATCAAGAATAAATTCCTTATAAAACAAAATACCGACCTTTATTTTCAAAACGACGATTCTTCACCATGCTGATGCTGCCTGACAAAGACATTGAAGAAATATTTATTTGTGTTGCATTACTGCCTACGGCAAAATCTTCGCGCTTACTGAGTGATTTAACTGTAGCTCGTTGCCTTATATGTGCTTCATCTACAAATTCTGATCGCCTGAATTACATTAGATTGTCCGACTGCGGAGGCTGCACGACTCGCCATAAAGATAACCATTTTTACAACTTGATAAGACAGCAACGAAGTATGCGTAAAACTAGTAGGTGCATATTTACTGAAAAATTCAGAATGAGTTGACAAATAGCAGACAGGAAAGACGAAAGTAGGGGCTCTATATAATTATTTCGTGACTTGATAACTACGCCTAGGTACTGTCAGTAATTTATGGTTATATTGACTTAAAATTGTTCCAAATTGATTGACAAAATCGAGACAAGTTAAGTTCCACTTCCTTTTGTAGAGCTTTATGATTATATAAATCAACAATATTATATCTGTAAAATGCTGCTTTTCCTTCTTACAAGAACAAACCCCAAAATACCTCTTTTTTAAATAATAGTATTTAAGACAATTTGTAGTTTTTTGAGTAAATTGTTATTTAAATAAACTAATAAACAAAAACTAAACCTAAAAGCAATGCTTACAGGCGGTTGACAAGCTAGTTTTCTGTGATGTTCTTTTGTGACTCCAAGTGTGGTGTAGAATAGCGACGCATCTTAGCCGGAAGATCATTCCACTCCTGGATGTCAGCACGACCAAATATTAGGAAGAGACCATTGCCCACCAGGTAGAAACCAGCAGCAATAAAGAAAACCAAACGCCACTGATAAACATTGTGCTGTAATCAAAACGAAAGAAATATGAATAGGGCAGCTCAATGACTTCAAGGACCTCCATTTACAAACCTGATCTGTTACGATAATGCCCACTAAAAGTGGACCGATAATGCTCATTACGTTTGAAAATGCATTGCTTATACCCATCATGATGCCAGCAAAGTTTGGCGAGAGATCGATGTGATTGATGACAAAGCCTAGATTAACGGCAGCACTAGTTCCCACAGTAAGTGAGAGGACCACAACAGCGAGGGTGTCGCTGCCTTGTGGCACATATCCCAATGCAATAAGCAACAACATGGGAATAAACTGACCTATTGTGTTGAAGAACTTGCGACTGAAGGTCAGTGATATGGATTTGTTTTTCTGTAATATCTTGGACAGCCAAACAAAGAATAAGCCAAGCACAAGCATCACAGTGTATGGAAGTGAGGAGAGAAGTGCATTAGCCTTGATATCCTTTCCCAGGACATTTTTCATGTAGCTGGGAATTTGAGTTAGTAGAGTCCAGAAGCCCCACGTGGAAGCACAATGTGTAGCAGTAAGCGCCAGGAATGCCGGCGATGTAAAGAAACGCATCCATGGTGTCGGCATGTTCGCCTTGGCCTCCTTTGATTTGTTTGATACCTCTCCCGCCTGTGCCATTTCAATAAGTTGCTTCTCTTCATCGGAGATGTTCTTGGAAACACCCGGTGAACTTGCTCCTCTTAGATAATAACCCACCACCCAAACACACCCCATTCCGCCAGAGGTGTAAAAGATGCTGGGCCAGCCAGCGATGGAAGCGAGCATGCCACTTGTGGCCAACATTACAATAGTTCCAAACTGTGCCCCTATATAAGCATAGGTGCCCAACGAGGCACGCTCACTGGGTTGTACCCAAGACGAGATCAATGTGTGATAGGATGGGTAAAGAACTCCCTGACATATTCCCTCCACCAAACGCACAGCGCACAAAAGCTGCCAACCTCCCAGCTTCGCACAGAGTGGCGTCAAAACATTTAGCACGGAGCAGATTGATAAACCGGAAACAATTGTTACCTTGGCACCAAACTTATGTGCCAAGACACCAGCGGGAACCTGAGTAATCACATAGCCCCAGAAGAAGCTGCTCAACACCAAAGACTTTGTCTGTTCCGACCAATTGTATTCCTAAAGATATAAATGTAAATAAAGTATTTTGTTTATCAGCCTCAAGTTTCTATTAACTTACAGGCAGCTCTGTCATTGCCACAATTGCCACTGAGAGATTAACACGCATGGCGAACCCAACCATAAGACCGCAAAAGAGCAGAAAAATTTGCACGTGACGCTCTCCAAAACTAGAGACTAGAAAAGGATTAGAATAATATAGGTATTGAGAAAATATATAAGAAGTAAATGGTAAATGGCCTATAAAATACCTAAAGTATAAAAAAAAGCTTTCTTCAAAGCTGCCGAGCCGCATGTCAAAAGAAAGAAACTCTCTCTATCTTATTAAAAATAAGTAGTTTTAGTCAGATGTTATTGGACGAGCACATACTTTTAAACATTTCTTGCCAGTGAAACGAGAAAAAAATTTTAAGTCACGTCAGTTTAGTCAACAGTGTGACGCAGATCTAGATTCGTTCCCTATCTTCTATCTAGCTTGATAAAGTTTGCAAAATTAAGTTAAAGATTTATGCTTAAAATGATTTTCATATTTTAGCAAGTATTTCTTGTTGAAGGCTTATGACTTTCAGTTAACCCTTACGCATTTTTCATTAACTAAATTTACAAAACACATGTTTTGTACCAGAAGGCTTACATGTTTCACAAGCTTCTTTTATTATTTTTCTTCTTTTATTATTTTTCTAAGTAATATAACAATTCAAAAATTCTTTGAGTGTGAGTCAATTTACCTTCATCCTCAAAGCGACGATTCTTAACCATTTTAATGCTATTAGTTGACATTGACTTTAAGAATTAGTTAAGATGACTTTTCTGGAGTGCAATACCGAACGCCACGAATTCGTTTTACTAACAAGACTAGATATTAGTGGAATACAGCATTTTGCTAGTCTTTCAAGTTTGTAAATTTTGACTGTCTCCTGTCGTCTTTGATGTGTCAGCTGCGTTAAGTAGCGACACCAGCTCGACATATGTAAATACGTAATATGATTAGATAGCTAAAAAAGGTGCGAGGCTAACAAAAATGCACACGACTTTGTTTAAGAATACACACAAAAGTTTGCGAAACTAAATGCATAGCGTTACTTTTATTTTATATCTTAATATTTGTTTTTATTATTGTACAAAGTTATGTTTTTTTTTTTTATCTTTTGTCAACAAGGTCTTATCTATAAACTACCTACTAAACTTAAAACAAAAAAATTCATATTAAATATATTAATTATAGTGTAACAATATACAAATACAAAACAAACCCGAAATTCGAACAATGTGAGAATACATTGCTATGAATAATTGTTAGATTTTTAGTTTCAGTTTCAGATCGCAAATAATCGATCTAACCTCTCGAAAATGTGAACTAGATGACTAGCAATTCACTATATCTTTTTTTTTGTCTTTCTGGAGCTAATGCTGAGACTCCACTTGTGGCGTTGAGTTACGTCTTTGTTTTGCTGGCGGGTCATTCCAAGGCTGGACATTGGCTTTACCGAATATAATAAAGAGACCATTACCCACCAAATAAATGGCAGCGGCAATAAAGAAGACAGTGCGCCACTGTTCCACATCGTGCTGCAAATAGGAAGATCGGGAATTAAGGGAGGTGACTAAACACAAGTTTTAAAATAGCTTACCTCATTGGTAACAATAAATCCAACCAGGAGTGGCGCAATGATGCTCATGATATTGGCAACACCATTGGTGATACCCATCAGGATGCCAGCAAAGTTGGGTGATAGATCGATGTGATTGATCTGGAAGCCCAGATAACAGGAGCCATTAAAACCAACCGTGATTGTAAGCAGAATAACAGCCAGATTGCTTTGATCTGCTTTCACATACGCCAGACCAATCAAGGCACACATGGGCACCCACAAGCCAAGGGAGTTGAAAAGCTTTCGGCTGGTCAGCGTTGAAATGCAGTTGCGTTTGTTTAGTTGCATGCCAATAGCAGAGAAGATGAAGGACATGATGAACATGGCAAAGTAGGGTAGAGCCGAGAGCAACGCATTCGATTTGATATCCTTTCCCAGGACATTCTTCATATAGCTGGGAATCTCGGTAAGCAGCGTCCAGAAACCCCAATTGTTTGCACTATGTGCAGCAATGAGTGCCAAAAACGCTGGAGAGGTGAAGAAACTGAGCCAGGGTGTGTGCAGCTTTTCTTTGGGCTGCTCAGAGACAGCTTCACTGGCTTGGGCCATCTCGATCATTTTGCGCTCCTCTGGCGCGATATTCTTGTAATCAGCTGGCGAACTGGCACCCCAAAAGAAATAGACAATGGTCCAAACGCACCCAACTCCACCGGATATATAAAAGATGCTGGGCCAGCCAGCCGCGGAAGAGGCAAGCAATCCACTCGTGGCCAGCATAATAATGGTGCCAAATTGATTGCCTGCATAGGCACAGGTGCCCAGAACCGGCCGTTCATTGGGCGGCACCCAGGCAGAGATTAGCGTGTGAACCGATGGGAAAACTACACCCTGGCACAAACCCTCCATGACACGCAGCGCACAGACCAATTGCCAACCACCCCACCTGGCAAACAGAGGCGTTAGTAAGTTCAGCACGGAGCAGATGCCCAGACCAGTGAGTAACGTGATCTTTCCACCAAATTTACGAGCCAGCTGACCCGATGGCACCTGCGTCAGCACATAGCCCCAAAAGAAGCTGCTCAGCAGTAAGGATTTGGTCTTTTCCGGCCAATGGTATTCCTGCAAAAAATAATCGGAGCGTTAGTTATATTAGCGTTTAATTCATCACTTTATAAACTATTCTCTTACTCAAATTTGATTAAATATTGTCAATAATATAGTTTGGAATGATATTGCACTTTTTTCATTCCTCATGTTTTTAAACTCTATAAAATGAATTAATTAAAATCAATGAAAATATTATATAGAGATAATAGGAAAGTTATATGTTTAATATTCTTGCTTTCATCATATTGATATTGTTTTAAAGGAAATATTAAGTTTCTATCATATATTTTAGTCTGAAATAATTATTGTAAAGCTGATTAAGGTTTATTATACTTTGTAAATTATATTAAAACACGAACTTGCTTGTAATTTGTATTTTGTTAACTTGTTCCTATTATTATTCGATTAAAAATAAAATTTAAATTTAAATATACTTACAGGAAAGTCTGGATTAACAGCTGCTGCATCTGTCATTGCCACAACGGCCACGGACAAGTTAACACGTTCTGCATAGGCAACAGTTAAAGCTAGGAAGAGGAGAAAGGTTTGCAAGTGTCGCACACCGAGTCCATATTCTGAAAATAGATTGTGTGATTAGATGGTACATTCTCATAATCATAGCATACGTAATATTTAACTGCAACTTGTTTGACTAAAGTACATATACATTGAATGTATGTACGTTTATGTGTTTAGTTTATGCCTAGCATTAATCAATGAGTGATTGACGAGACGCTGTCGATGGCTGCTATCAGTTATCAGCCTGTAGGTCGGCTGTAGGTCATTAGCCTGATGGTTGTCTTTAAGCTTAATTGTTTTGCTTAGTATTTCCAATGGAATTACCCCAAACATGTCCCTGATTCACGCATCAGCACGTGGCTTTGCATGTATTAGTGTACATAATCACTAAATCGTATATCAACGGCAGTTTCTTTACCACCTCACAGATTTATTATTTCTTATCTTTAACAGGCGTCTGGCCAGATAAAACTATGTGCGATTGCTACCAGTGTTTAATGACAAAGTATAAAAAAAAATTCCATTGACGCTGATTCTCGGACCTGAATCTGGCGCCAAACTGTCGTCATAGACAATCCTCCTAAACCATTTTCTCTTACCTTAACTCGCCTTTAGACTTTTCAAAGTGTATAGATAAGTGGCTGCTGCTTAGTTTTGCATAAGTTAACCCGATTAAGATCTAACCGCTTTGTGCCACTTTTTAACAGTTTTCGCACTTGAGGCAGCTGTAGTTATAGAGTTAGGGGGCTCGTCTATTATAATAGTTTCTTATCAATTGGGCTAAGAGTTGTTAGTCTTGGTGAAGCTTCATTAAGCGTACGTAACTGAAAACTTGTTGGGTTGCCATTTAAGTAGACAAGCTCTAATGAAGCGGAACAAATAAATATCTTGGAAGACACACAAGTGACAGAGCTGTATAAATATACTATACTATATACTATTAATCAATATTTGCGAAAAACGAATTCTTTCCAGTCCAATAATATTGTCTTATTGACACAATAGCTAGGCAAACTTTTTGTGAACAAACCTTCTTGCTCATAGCGACGATTCTTCACCATATTTGACTTGAGATATTTCGTGAATACTTTATTGAAAACTTCTCTGTATTTCACTACCGCACAGCACGGAGCCTGTTCAACAACTGATTGATTGATGCTTTCTACAGCATCTAACGTCTATACGCAACAAAATGTTATTATAATACCAACACTTGACTGACGAGATGTATATATTTCTTATTAAGTGTGTGTAGTCGTAAATATTATATTTTGAATAATCATTTGTGGCTGTAGACCAGCCTTAAGCAATCTAATATTAGTCTAGTTTAATGTAGCTCAAAGTTATCTGACTGTTCCCATCTCGAAGTGCATTTAATAACATGTTCATTATAAGTTATAGCTTGCACCAAAACAATTATTTTGAATTACGATAATATATATTCATATTTTATCACAAATCTACCCTAACCTTTAACTTGACACAGTTAACAACTATTGAATGAAATCTTTAAAGCTTGAATTAATTTTTCAAGATTTCCAATTAGCCGTTAACTTTAGTTTATAAGTATTTGCAGTTGGCAATGCTGCAAGCTATTATCAAAAGCTTGCAAGCAAAGTTTATAACCGCGCTAAGCTTTGACAAAAGCCAAAAGCTCGTTTACAACAGTAAATATGACATAATAAGAATAACCATGACTAAGCTTCAGACTTTTTGTACTGACCCAGCAAAGCTCATTTAGCGGTCACGTTCGATAAAGTTGACTGATCTCGGATACACTGAAAGCATTTGTAATTGCAATTGTAATTGTAGTTGGAATATCAATTATTTAGTTTAATTTTCTCACACAATCTGGAAGTGTGGCATAAACAAAGACTCGTGCGAATGTTCAATGGGTTGAAGTCTTTGACTAACCACCTGTTAATAATTTATACGTGTTCGTATCAAGGGCTCTTAAGTTTTGACAATTGAGGTCTTTGCTGATAGCTCTTTTGTTTAAATATTGCGTATACGCCGCGAGGAATATCTTTAAGTGGTCATGATAAACACGGGGTACTTCTGACTTAAAAACATTGTTTTTGTTTAGTTTTGTGTTAACTCCAACGACTTTTAAATGTCCATCAGGTAAAGCTAATGATAATGATAATGGCCGGAAAAATCACAACAGATAATGACTGCAAGCTCCACATGACATAAGTTGTCAATGGAGTGAAAGAACCTAATTTGATAGCATGTACTAGTTTTAAAAAGTATGTCACCAAAAATCCAAGACCACGAGCTTGTTTTTATGCATGTATGTATATCTGGTTATCAAGCTAGACAACATTGAACTTGTTATGTACGTGTGGTGTCCACATAAACATAAGCCTAACGCCTTGTGTGCTGCCGCCTGTTGGGGCGCCAGGCGCCTACCTTGACAGCTATGTATAATTTTTAATTTATATATGCAATTTTTGAAGTTCATTACATGATCAAAAGTCGGTATCGGCAATCGTTCAATAATGTAATTTATGTCTTTACGGAAGGAATTTCGAGTTTTGTTTTTGTTTTTTTTTTTATTAAATGTTTTTATTACTGAATATAATCAATTAATTTGCATATTTGCATTTAGCTGGACTGAGAGTAACTGCTTGAGTTGGAGGCTTGTATCTTGTAAAACACCTTCCTGTAATTAGCAACTGGATCCCTTTTAATTGCCATTGTATCTAACGTTTGCAGCTGCTTGCGGTTGAGTTAAGTCAAAGCAGGAACAAATACATTGAGTTTAGCAAATATGCTAGAGTTATGTTTTAGCCATAAACGTTTAGCTAATTGTTCCAAAGAAAGTATCTCTCTAGTTGGCAGCAGCAGTTCGTATCTCATAGCTCACAAGTGTCAAGTGTTGATCGCTCATTAAGCAATGCGTACTAAACAAAAATCCGGATAGCGAGTCTCTCGAGAGTCTTGACAGACTGTTTATCTCTGTATCTGTCTGTCTATCTGTATGAGCGCTTCAGTTTGGCGTGCTTTTCATTGTTTACATTCTAACACATTCTAGCCAGACAGACAGGCAAAATTGTTTGCTCCATACAAATTTGCATACAAACATAAACGATTTATGGCCAGAAGCAGTGCAGTGTCAGCTTCCTGTCTCTGATCATGTTTTTTAAGCGCCTTTTCAGGTCAACTGAAAACGGTTAATGCCCATGCAAATTTATTAACTAATAAGCAGTGGATATACATAACCCTGTATCAAACAAAACAACTTGCGAAATTGGAAAGCAAAACAATTAACGCATCTAAACACTTTTTTAAACTCTTTTGTAACTTTCTGTGTGTACTCGTACATTATCCACCTTATGTACATGTACATATACACATACATATACATATAAGTAATAAACCAAAATTTCACTTCATTTACCGCACAACAAAGAAACCATAAAAAAAAATTAAACAAATAGAAGAGCACTCAAAAAATAATTCGCACATGCTTTGAACACTTTATTTAGTAGAAATCAAAAGTAGGTAATAGGAAAAAAACCTCTGTTTTTTGTCTAAATGCGAGTTTTCAGCACGCAAAAGAAAATCTCTTCTTTTATGCGAGCAACTTTTAAATGTAATGCATATTTCGAATGACATTAAAAATCGAAAATGAAAATACTGATTTTTTATCAATAATTTATTTACTTATTTCTTATTTGCTGATTTCAACAATTTTATAAATTATATTTTACTGAGAATTAATTCTCTTTTTTTATTATTGGCTTTTTTTAACGTCCACTTGAAAAATTATCCAGGTTTTAAAGATAAATCTGTTTTACTAATATCCTGATCTATCAAACTTACTTAATCCTTCCGCTTCCGCTTCCTTTTTATTTTCCACTTGGCTGCCGTTTTCATTCACCGACATAGCTCCGTTATTGCCACAGCATATAAGCTTCATGTTTTTTATTTTTATTTTTATTTTTTTAAGGAATACTAATGATTTTTCATTAATTTAACAATATGTAAAATCGCACGTAGTACAAATTTATTTATTATTATTTTTGCGTTGGCAGCGTGCTGGTGTTCAATTATTTATATTTTTAAGCACTTTTTGTTAAATATATGACCGTTCCGTGTTAAATTAATTTAATTTATTTAATGTTCCGTAATAATTGAGGCAATGAATCGATCGCCGGTAATGTAAATGTTTGCATTTCAACTGTTTCAAATGCAAAACAAGCCGATTGTTTTATTATTGACTTGTTTTGTGTGGTAAATTTTTATGCGATTAATGAAAGAGTAGAATACACTGTTTTATAAGGTGGACGCGTCACACTTGCAATTTAGAGACAGACTGAACGCTGAGCCGACGCTGGCCACTCCATTTATATATTGGCGATGACAGTCGTTGCTTTCTACGCTCGGCCACTCGAACACGCTCCCTAACGTAGACGTCAACGTCAACGTCGGCACCAACGCCGGCGTCAGCGGTGAGCGGCACTTGAACGTCGCGTCAAAGTTCCAGCACTCTTTTAGCCCGTGGACAGCACATGGAGAAGACAACCGTGCATTTTTGGGACAACCCATCGAAACGAATCTTATCGTAAAATCTTCTTGAGATTAGGTACATACCGCTAGCCTGTCAGTCGCCGATGCTAATGCCTGGACTGGCACAGATATCAAGAACTGACGATCAATCTGTGTACTTGCAACTGCGGATACTATCTATAAGCCTAGTGACATAATTCAAAACTAATTTGTTACACATAGATTACAGATAAAACATGCGTACAGTGACATTCATACAAGAAACAACGAGTGGAACTACATAATGGAAAATTTTAAAAGCTTTGATTCTGTTTGATCATATTTTTGGTCAGTATAAATGGTTAGACATGATCTGAGCAAGGTAGGTCCCCAACTTTAAACCAAAACAAGCTGCTTTAACCAAAAAGCAATGAAAGTAAGTGGTTTAAACTGGTTAGCCCGAAAGCACTTGATGCACATTCCTGAGTTGTCGCCCATTTAGAACTTGACATTTGACTTTTACTTTCTTATTTCCAGTTAAAACGGCTTCGATTAGATTTAAGTTCAGTTTAGAGTTGTTGCCGTTAAAATAGTTGGCTAAATAACGATTGGAAATTCTTGGCCATGCATAGGTTATGCCTGGCTGATCCAGAGGAATTCGCATTGTTATGTGAGTTTTGCGCCGTGAGTGTGAGCAATTGTTTTTGTTATTTTTGTTGGAATTTATATATCTTTTTTTATTGTCGGTGTCACCAATATGACGACGCTGTTTGGTATTCTATTAAGACAATTATTGAACTTTTTGTGACAGTTAAATAAGTTTGTTTGTGAGTTTCAACAGCATTTTCATGTCATTGATCAACGGTAATGACAGTAATGCAAATATTTTTACTATGACTCTTTATAATCTTGCTATAGTTTGCACTTCAATTCGAGTTATTATTTAAATTATATGCTCTCGGTTGTTTCTGGTTACAAATGTAAAATAAATATATTATCTGTATTGAAGGGTACAAACTCAACCAACATACTCTGATGACTATACTAAACATTTTGTAAACATAATCAAACAAATATAATTAAAGCTTTTTATTTTAATATTCCAACTCTTATTTATTTATAAACTTTATCAAATTTAGCTACAGGAAATTAGATAGTTGAACATATGATTGAAAGATATAAATTAATTTTATTCAACTTATTATTAAACAACCGACAGCTAACTGCACTTAAATGGATGATTCAAATCTAGTTTATCAATAAACTGAATTGCTTTAGGCTCTTCAAATGCACATGGAAACATTTGGTTTTGAAAACAGCTGCTTATATATTTTTATTTTCCGGAATCGTAGTTAAGTAACACCTTAAAAATGTATGTATATTGTCCCAGGCAGACGTGCTTATGATAGAAAAATAATATAACAAAAATCTTACAGATGATTTAATAAAAAATCATAGATCTTAGACCAATTGAATAAATATTGCAAGTTATATTCATTTACGATTTTTATTTACATTAGTATATGTGCTCGTTATTAAATGATGCGGCAGTTTTTCGGTACTTAAAAACCTAGCTACGATACACTTTAGTACCTGTAACTGTTAATATGCATCTCGATAAGTTGAAGTACACAATAATGATAATGAAACAAATAACCATATGTACGAACCATTGTATTTTAGATTCTTTTTGCTTAGTCAGTCAGCAATATTTAGGAGCGATTTAGTTTGAATATAATTACTGGGCACAATGACATTTCAAATAGCCCCCGCTCTGTTCATGTTTGGATTTAGATATACGGGTACACTTGGGCAATTACACCGTTTGACATATTTTAATAAAGCAACTAAATGAACAGTTGCAATGCATAACATTGTTTAAATTTAGTCGTGTGTCTCTATAACGCATCGCGTTGTGCAATAAACCCAACTGGCTCGTCGCATTTTTTCAATATTTGTTGTATTCCCTGTATATTTTTTCTAAGAGAATATACTCAACACTGTCAAAACTAAGCAACAGTTTGTTCATAAACCAAATCAATTAAAATCCTCTTCTAGAGTATATTTTACAAAACTCGGAGAAACTTTGAATAAGTAACAAACTTAACAGTCTCTAAATGAATATTTTAAGAATATGTATAATAGTAATATTAAGCATGGATGACAAAAGTATAGGGTACTTGCTAGTTGAGCACTATTATTTCTTTTTATTTTATGCGAAATGTGCCGTTGCCTGAACTTGTCCATTGCCAAAGTCGTCCGATATGAATTTAGTTCCTTAATTTATCATTACATGCACTTGCACGTCGGTCACATGCGGAATTGAAGTTCAAGTCTCCAGTTTATACACCCGCTTAACCTACAGCTGAATCGACAAGCATCGGTTTAGATAGATATTATTCGGTACTGTGAACACAACAACGTTGCGCATGTTAATTACCAGGTGATCACCGATTTTGGCAAACTAAAAGCTAAGCGCCAAAACACTCCACATTTGAGTGACACACTCAATGACTTTTATTAAGCTAACCCTTCCCGCATAGACCCTCATGAACGGCCCTAGGCCAAATGGTTGCTTAACTATTCAAACAGCGATTACATTTTGCGAATTTGGTCAGTGGATTTTTTACGTTTATGAACATTAAATGGGAAAATTGTATTGAGTATTTGTTGAATAAAAAGTGAGTTAAATATATTCTTTGGGTTTTCTATTGCATGCTGTTAAACAGTTTTAAATTGCTAATCGGCAGTTTGTGGTTAGAATACAGATTTTTTTTACATTTAGTAAATCCCAATTCATATTAGTTGGGACTTTACTTTTAAAACTTGTGAGGTATTCCATTATGTTAAAAAAAAAATTAATCCACTGATTCACTTCATTAAAAAACTCGAAAAAGAGCATTTGATCTCACAACAACATTAAGATACAATAATAAGTATTATCAAGAACATGTTAAAATATTTGAAGAGATATAAAAGAGTGTTACAAATATTGAAGCACGAATTGCGTCAATTGATTTGCAACTAACATTTTCATTGATTAAATCCCGCTAAATTTTTTTTACGCAATGCAAATGCCAAAAACTTACATTTAATCAGTCAGCTAGGTTAAGATAAATTTATTTTTCAACGAAATAATCAAGAATTCCTAACAAAAACTTTCTTCACACACTTTAAAACCAAAGTCTTCTAATCTAATCGGTTCACATGGTATTTAGTTATAAGTCCATCAGCGAACGATTTAATATTAAAGTCGTAAAACACTCGCTGCTATCAGTACGTCATTGTCCTAACGGTAAACAAACCACAGCAGCTTTGTAAAAAAATATAACAAACAAAAAGTAGATCGAACATAGCACTGTCGCGATAAGCCACAATCAGAATGAGAACGAGGCGAGTTTCATTTATTTTCAAAGATTCTCAATTGCCCCATATAATTAGTGACTCATTAAAATACCGTTCTACACAAGCGCATTCGAAATATGTGAGTGGTAAATATATTTAATTTGTAATAGTTTGCTTAATATTCACATGAGAAAATTAACAACGATAGAATTTGAGGTATGCGAACTGACTTCGATCAGGTAGGAAAGGTGTTAAAATAAAAGGTGTACGAAGCGTTTGCAGTATACTTTTGGGCTGAGTTTAAAACAATGGGTGTATAAAGCTGTAAATATATATGTAAGTTAACTGTAATTAACTGAAGCTTCTGAGATTTTATAATATTAAATATCGGAATACGATAAACAAGTTTTATTCGTATTTACATTTAACTTATTAAAAAATGAAGTGATTAAAAAAAAACCAATTTAATTTATGATCATGAAGCCACTCCTCAGCGATAATATAAGTATCTTAGAAATTTGAGTCCGGTTACTTCGTTTGCCAACAAAATACTAGCCTGCATTTTTTTTTAATCGGAAGACTTAGGAAACAAACTTGTTAAAGCACATGATATGTTAAGCATTTAACAAACCTGTTAGATGTTAATGAACATCAAAATTGATATTAAAAATAACCAGAAGACAAAAAAAACTTTGACCAGTATTGATTCCTGAACGCAAATCGAATTTCTTTTCATGTTGCAGTATGGTGTTTTTTCGGTCAATGTTGGGCGCCCAAGGAACTAATAAAAAATAAAAGCAACAAAAAATTCGATTAATATTGGATGGATGTACTAACTATACCAAGCACCGGCTTGTTAACGCGCGGACGCAAGCACAAAGCGACCCACCTCCCGCCCATCCGACTAAGAGGTGCACCGCGTAACGTGCGGTTACGATTATTGCAGCAATCAGAAGTGGTACTATGTATTAGGTGGGAAAGATCGTTATATAATGAACATAAGATCCGAAAAGGGTTATGGTTAGCATAGTTAGAATAGCAAGCATGCAGGGCTATGTCTACTATTTCTAATGAGTACAGCAAAGTTAATTTGGTTGATTAGTATGGGGGAATCTATTTCACCATTTATTAGTTTGTGAACAAAGATTATGGCTAGCATAGTTCTACGATTAGTCAGAGAGGGAAGATTTATTAGTAAAAGTCTACTGTGGTAAGCAGGTAAATAAATATTTTAAATAAATTTATTATCATTAAATAAATTCATTTTAAACATAAACATAACCAAAATATTTTTAAACCCTTTATATATATTCAAAAGAATCGGGTAATATAAATATTCTTCCAATCAAATGCTCAGCACACTAAATACGCTATTAACTTAACTAACCAATAAAAAATATATATTCAAAAGAATCGAGCCTTATTATATTGTTCCAATCAAATTCTCAGCACACTAAATATTCTATTCACTTAACTAGCCAATCAAAAAGCAGACCATAAGTGATTGCCTTGCGAATTTGCTTGAATTTATAGCATAACTTGAGGCTACGGAAATATGATAATGCAAACAGAATGCAAAAAACTTGATGAATAATTGTGTAAATATTTGTAAAATATAAGATATACAAGCAATTAGCAGCAAAACTAATTAGTTGTTGTGCTCTGTAAATAAATATTCAAAACTGCTAATAGACATTCAAACATTTGTAAGTTGAATTGGTACTCAATGGCACAACGAAAAAAAAAAGTAAATAAATGACAGTTGATAACGGTATTTGTAGTAATGCACTTTGATACTTCGAAATAACAAAGCTTTGCGAATTACTTAATAATAGCTGTTGGTAGCTGTTTTTATTGCATTGCTGTCTAGCAATGACAATTCTTATCAAAGAGCAAACACATTCGCACAATCAGGGCATTATCTAAATTGCTAAGGACAATTACGCTCTGATTGAAGTTTATCAGATGGCAAAGCGATTGTTAAACGTTTGCATTAATTGAACTTGGGTTAGTGACTGATTAGATAGCTTAAAAGTTAACGATAGTAAGGAAGAGCTGAAAGTGAGAGAGACATGCCCCTTTTATAAAGCTTGTCGCGAGCGAGCTAAAATCGAGCCTTCTCTAGCTCTATCACAGAACTTTCAAGCTTATTAGCACATAGTACAAATAAACACCGAAAAAAAGAAAGAAAAACGCAAACAGAAGGTGTCATATATAAATAAAATATATTATCAGTCCGAATAGGTGTGTGTTAAACAGCTGTGACACATGTTTTACCAACTGCTGCTACCCGAAAAGCTCGCGTTTTCTCTCTCTATTTATCTCTATCTAAATCGCTGACTAGTAGCGGATGGAAGCTTAAGGCAAAGTGCTTTATAAATTAATATACATATAAATGTCAAATATATTTAAAGAAAGTTGACAGATTAGATAGCAGCAGAGGGCAAAAGAATCTTGAGTGCAAATTTGTGTCGAGTGTCGAAATCCGTCGTATTGATTCGTTGTAGCAACGCAAAAAACAAATGAATAAAATAGCACTTGCTTATAAATCTATTAATATAAATCATCTAAGCTAACATTGTTTATTGGCCTTATAAATAAAATAAATTACAACCCGCTTATTTGTTAATACTGATTAATAAAACTAATTGTTCTGCACTGCACTTAATCAGTCGCTTTCACCGTATATCTTTCCGGCCAACTTATCTGCTGCTCCAGCACGGCATCAAGGGGTGGTGCAACTGCCGTTGATAGTGCCCGCTTCTCCACACTACTCGTTTCAGTATCCTTTGGCTTGAGATAATCATCGGCATCCCAAGGTTGTGCCTTAGCCGTGCCCCAAATGAGAAACACGCAGTTGCCCACAAAGAAAATGACGGCGGCAATGCCAAATACTATTTGCCACTGTGCCCGATCGTGCTGTAAGAGAAAAATAAATCAAAATTAATACTCTGATCTGTGATTTTTTAGGTATCAAACATACCTTATCCACAACGATAACGCCAGCAATTAGAGGGGTCAAAATCGGTATCACATTTGCTACTGTATTACTGAGACCAATCAGGATTCCCGCATGATTTGGCGACAGATCGATGGTGTTGAGGGAACTGCCAATGGTTGCACCACTATTGACACCCACACTGACTGTCATCAGAGCAATGGCCATATGCGCATGTTCCTCGCCCAAAAATCCGATGACAATCAGTGCCGCCGCTGGTATCCAAAACGATAGCGTATTGAAGAGCTTCCTAACCGAGGTAAGGGACAACCACTTTCTCTTGAGCAACACATCCGCAACGATCAGATAGACATATGAGAGCAACCACATGGCCAGGAAGGGAAGTGAGGAGAAGACAGCATTGCTCTGTATATCCATTTGGAGCACACCATTCATGTACGATGGAATCTCCGCCTGCAGCGTACTCAATCCATAAGTCTCCGAGCAGCGGGCCACCAGAAGCGCCATAAAGGGCACAGAGCAGCAGATGGCGCGCCATGGAATTGGTATGCTGCGCTCATGGAAGTCCTCATTGTGCTGCAGCGACGATTCAATATACTTGCACTCCGCCTCGCTGATAAAACGCGACTCGGGCGCATTGTTCGCACCAAAGACAAGCCAAAGGATGCACCAGATGGCGCACAGAGCGCCCGAAACATACGAGATGCCTGGCCAACCCATTGCACTATTTGCTATCATGCCACTGATAAACATGGCAAGCACAGTGCCACAATCGGTGCCCGTGTAGCTGAAGGCGCCCAAACGATTACGCTCCTCCGGTGGCGACCACATTGCCAGATGCTCGTTGACACAAGGAAAGATGACACCCTGAAAGAAGCCTTGAAGTATGCGAATGGCACAGAACACCTGCCAGCCGCCCCAGGAGATGCACCAGGGTGTTATGAAACTGAACGCAGCTGTGCCGCAGCCGGCTATGAACAGCACAGCCTTGGAGCCAAAGCGACGACACAGAAAGCTGCCCGGACACAATGTGAGTATATAGCCCCAGTAAAAGCTCGACAATATATACGACTTGTGACGCTCTGTCCAATCATATTCCTATAGAGAAATCAGTCAAGTTAGAAATCGAGCTAGATCCTTCTAAACTCTGAACTTACCGGAAAGTTGGGATTGGTTGTTGCTGCATTCGTCATGGCAACAATTGCAACGCTGACATTCAGGCGAGCAATGTGCATGACTGTGAGGCCGAGGAAGAGCAGAAAAGATTGCAGGTGCCTCATCCCAATCCGTGGCCCTTTGGAGGTCTTCAACAGGCTGCTCATTTTCTTTGCTTACTTTTACTACTTTTCTTCAGCAGCTGCCACTTCTTCAATTTGTTTTTGCGTTTTTTTGATAGCGCACTGGTTGTTGTGCGGATTGGTTCTGGGCCAGTCGCAGCTGTAACGGCTACTTTTATACGACTGCACAACGAAGCTGACAACAATTGGCGAGCTGCGCAATGCAAATCATTTACAATTTAGCAGTTTTACCCAATTAATAATTTTTTGATAACCTAATAAACTACAAGCTAGACAAATCAAGCAGCTATGAAAATAATTTCAGAATTTCTTTTAAGTTTCTCTCATTTTCAACAATTCAAATCTAATTATAAAAATCATTCAAAAACAAACATCGTTCTCAAAAATAAAGGCATTATTTTCTCAGCATGTAGAATAAACTCTAATTAAATATAAACAAAATCGCTCTTGACGTAAATACCCCAGATTCTAGCGGCAGGTTTCATGAAGCTCGTGAACAACTGTATTTTTTCTGTCTATTGTATGGGAATATATATATTTATCTTTAGTTATTTCAACTCCATTCGACGGCTTCACAACTGCAAATATTGATGGGGACCACAAGAAAAGTATAAGAGATAGCTACAATTTTAGAAGTAAGGCAATATTATTATTTTTACCGCCATATTACGTCTCACTTTATTCATTTGACTGAATGTGGTCACGCTTTGCTGCTTAGTCAAAAAATGCCGACTAGACGATACCCTGAACCCTATACTTGTGTATGTATGTGTATGTGGGTGTGTACGCGCATACTGCACACTCAACTTCAACGCTCCATATCTCCGGCGTTTCTCAACCGATTTAATAAAAATTTCACAGATTGTCATTATTTCGTTTAGTGTTTCAAACGCTGTCTCAAAGTTGTCAAAATTCAAGATTTTGTTGTTATCGATCCCATATGTATATCGGAAACGAGAAGAGTTATCGAAAATCGAAAACAAATTTGTACTGCCTAGGGACTAGGCGAACTTATTTTCCAAATCTGGAGTCTCTAGCTCTTACAGACATACGGACAGACAGACGGATAGACGGACGGACGGACAGACGGACATGGCTATATCGACTCGGCTAATGATGCTGATCGGAGATGCTTCCTTCTGCCTGTTACACACTTTTGCACAAAACCATTATACCCTTTTTACCCATTTATATATTTATCTTTAGTTAATTGAACTCCATTTGACGGCTTCACAACTGCAAATATTGATGGGACCACAAGAAAAGTATAAAAGATAGCTACAATTTTAGAAGTAAGGCAATATTATTTTTATCGCCATTTTACGTCTCACTTTATTCATTTAACTGAATGTGGGCACGCTTTGCAAACAGCTGTTTACAATCAACTGAAGTCAACTGGGGATACTCTAGTTTTGCCAGTGCATGAATGAATCTTTTTGAACATTCTTTATGATTTTAATCAAAATTGTCCAATAAACCAAATTGCGATGATAAGGGATGCTTTTAACTAAAGCTAAATAAATAATAAATAAGTATATATAAATATGCGATAAGCTTCAATATATTGCTAAAAATCAATTGGTTTTGGAGTGGCATACACAGTATACAAGCTCCAAGCTATCTATTACTATTCAAAAAAAAAGCTAATATACCAATAACAAAAGTAATACAAATTTTATTGTATATCAATAACTATAATTTCAAAGATTATTTTAATGACTTTGATTAGGTATATTTTTTTCCTGATATATTTTCTTAACATCATAAACAATTATTTTTTTAAGTGTATAACTGAACATTTTAATAATCATAAAGAAATTTCGTTTTGCAGGGGAAAAACAATAGCAACAATCAAAAAATATTATTTATAACTTTTTATTGACTTTTAAAAAAAGGTGAAGTCAAAATAAGTTATCACCAGACGGTTTACAATAGAAGTTAGCTGAAAAAAAAACATACGCATAAATTTGTGCTTCAATAGAGCGAGAAAGAGAAGAAATAACAAATAAGTCATAACTGAAAAGAATTCTGTACAAAAATTCTGCTCTACAAATAGTTATTTATTAAGTTGAATTCGAATGAAGTTTTTAGCGCAGTGTTCCGCAATATGCAAAGAATAATTCAGCTGTGAATATATTCCAATTAAATAAAAAGTCTAAGCTCGCTTCAAAGTTCAATGCCAGGTCAAAAACGTTTAGTAAAAAAGACACGTGCTTGAAAAACTTTCATATATTATAAGAAACTATAGCTGGACTTTATTGTACTACAGTTCTTATCTAGAGAGAACAATATTTATTAATTTATTTCTTGACTGTTTTTCTTATCGTTTTTTACAGTTGACATTTTCAATACTTCTGAATGGATTATGGTTTTATTATGTGATTTAATATAATACTCCTCAAAGTGAATTGCTTGCAGATTGCAGTCCATCACTTCCGTTTTGTTTGTTGATTTACGATTTCGATTTAATCTTATCACTTATCGATGACGTCGGCGGCATGGCCAATTCGGCGTGTGGACGCACCAGAAAGTCTTCGGCATCCCAAGGTTGAGAGACGGCAGTACCAAAGATTATGTAAATACAGTTGCCAACAAAGAATATCACGGAGGAGATAATAAACACGATTTGCCACAGGCTGCGATCACCCTGAGAAAAGAAAGGAGAAGAGCATGAAGGAAAATAAATTAAAATGATAAAGATAGTATAATTGTTACTCAAATAACAATTGACATAAAATCTTAAATAAAAAATCTCGTAATGATTGTAATAAAGGTTTAAGATAGTATAATTGTTACTCAAATAAAAATTATCATAAAATCTTAAATGAAAAATGTAATGATAATAATGAGGGTTTCGTAGTTTGAATAGGAGCTAGGAGAATTTTATGGAAATTTCAGTGAAACTTTCGAAAGCAGAGTGAGGAAACATAAAGTGTAAAAGGTGATTGACATAAAAAATCTATTCTTACACTTTCAGTGACAATCCAACCAACAACGAGTGGTGTCACAATAGGCACCACATTTGCTGCTGTGTTGACAATGCCCATGAGGATGCTGGCGTGATTAGGCGACAGATCTATGGAGTTAAGGGAGGAGCCAATGGTGGCACCACTATTCACACCCACACTGATCGTCATCAGCACAATCGCTGTGGTCTTCTGGTCTACATCGAGAAAGCCGATACCAATAAGCGTTGCAGCTGGTATCCAAAAGGCAATAGAGTTGAAGGTCTTGCGTAGTGCTGACAGTGAAAGCCATTTGTGTGTGAGAATGATGTCCGCAGAGACCAAATACACATACGACATTATCCACATAGCGAAGAAGGGCAGGGCAGAGTACACAGCATTGTCTTTAATGTCCATTTGCAGCACACCATTCATATAGGCAGGTATCTCAGCTTGAAGCGTACTCAGGCCCCAGGACTCGGAGCAACGAGCCACGAGGAGTGCAAAGAATGGCACCGACGACCAAATAGCTTTCCAGGGTATGGGAATGATGGCCTTATGATAATTAGCGCCATGCTGTAGAGATGACTCAATGTAGTTTCTCTCGGCTTCTCCGATGAATCGAGACTCGGTTGCATTATTTGCCGCCAGTACGAACCACAAGGCGCAGCATACAAATGCCACTCCAGCGGATACGTATGAAATTCCTGGCCAGCCCATAGGTCCTTCGGCAATTATGCCACTCACAAACATGGAAAACACAGTGCCACACTCGATGCCCGTGTGGCTCAATGCGCCCAAACGATTACGTTCCTCTGGAGGGGACCAGCGTGCCAAATGCTGATGAATGCAGGGAAAGATTACACCCTGGGCACAGCCCATTACCACTCGGATAGCGCAATAGGCGCCCCAGCCACCCCAGCTGATGAACAGCGGTGTGATGGCACTGCAGATACCCGAAGCAAAGGTGGCCAAGAACATGACAATCTTAGTTCCAAATTTCTTGCACATATATCCACCCAAAAATTGGGTAATTATATAGCCCCAGAAGAAGCTAGATAAAATATAAGATTTTTGTGGCTCTGTCCAATCATATTCCTGTGGAAAGCGAAAGATAAAAGTTAGTATGACAACAGTTAAGTTAATTGTTGTTAGCTCCTACCGGAAAGTTGGGATTTGTTGACTCCGCATTGGTCATGGCGACCAGAGAAACTCCAACATTGAGGCGTCCAATGTAAACAGAAGTTATGGTAATAAATATAAGTATCGCCTGCAAATGTCGTATGCCCACAACAGGCCCTAGAAATAAATAAAAATAAATATTTTTATTATTGATTATTTAAAATTAAAAAAAAAAAAACATACGCCCTTGATCAAATAGTTTGGCATCATACAAAACTTTTTTTAACTTTGCGCTTCCGTTTAAAAACTTAACATTGCACTTTCCATATTTAAATGACGTGTAAACTTATCTTTCCCAATTGTAAATAGTTCGTGTTTCTCGGTGCTTATCCGTCAATTGATTGGCAATCCAGTTAATATTTATACAAAGTACGTACTAATGGCATAAATGTCAAGGGATTATTTATGGTCATTTTTTAATGGCGCGCAAACAGATTAAAACAAAGCACGGAAAAGAGCTTTCTAAACTTATACAATATTTGTTTATTTACTTTCCTTGCAAAAGATTTTTATAAACAGAATGTTACAAATGACATGTGTATAATTAAATTAATCAATTAAAAATATTATTTTTATTTATCATTATTGTATTTGTGTTTAAATTTACAGGTGTTTGATTTGAACTTGTATAGGTTTAAGTTACATGAATAAATAATTAGTTAAATCCAATTAACACTTTTTTTTATTACAATTTAAACCTGTGTAATGAAGCCCTCAAATCCGTATTGCTTACCTTTATTCACTTCAGCAGCAGTCATTTCAGCCACGAGAGTCCTTGGTCTAATTGTATATCTTGAAAATTATTAAGCTAACGCAACTGCCACGTTCTAACTGCACTACTGACCAAGCCCGAATAAGTAAAATTAGTGTTAATACAACTTTGGTATTTGGGCCGATCGTATCTGGACTGATTAGCTTGCCTTTTATGGTTAACTTATCAACACTGATTATTAATCGATAAGGCTGGACACGTGATACAAAAAAGTCACAAAACACGATCCATAATCAATTTGCATATTTGGCATATAAACACAATTGCCTATACCAACAGACAAACAATAAATTAATTTTTTTATAATTCGAAACTAATCCAGCACAGCTTTATTATTAACCGCACACACTGTTATCTATTGTGAGATCTAAATCGCATTTGACCAGCGGTCGGGGTACCTGAGTAAATTACCCAAAATTGGGCTAAAATGCCATTTTTGCGGGCAAAAATTTAACTTTTGTGATTAAAAAGTACAAATTTTTCTCCGCCATGGGGTAATATCAACTTACACAAAAATATTTTGAGGTAATGATTAAAAAAGTTGCACGACCGCTGATTAAAACGAATTAAAAACTCAATATGCATAAATGCATAAAGTGCAACAACAATGGGCACCCTTCCCTTACCTTTTGCCTTTACGCGCCTTTCCCATAATATTGACTTTAATATGCGGCCTATGCCATATGCAATGATTTTAGTTAAAACGAATTCTTGGAAAAACTTCCGTTACTCATTTTAGCCACTTTGTCTTTTTTCAGCTGTTTCTAAGCCTTATTATTTTTATTATTTCAAGGTTCTTCAACAACAAGAAGGGGCCTCCCTATAAATTTTATCCTTTTATTCGTAACGTCGCACTAATTGAATATGAAAGAATAAGCGATCTGCCTAAAAGTATGCCATTGTATTGGCATAACAAGACAAGTTTGCTTTGATTACTATGCCTAAAAGTAGATCCTTACAACAATAACAAGTCTTTCTGGTGCTAAATGTCGAAAAAGCAAAAAATGCGTGTTGATTGCTTTGATTACTACGCCTAAAAGTAGATCCTTACAACAGTAACCAATCTTTCTGGTGCTAAATGTCAAAAGAGCAAAAACTGCGTGTTGATAGGGTGTTTAGGTATTCAATATATAAACTTTATATACTATATATAATTAATCTATATATATTGCAAAAAATAAAAAAAATAAAATTAAATAAATCTTATAGGTTAAAAATTTAGCAACGCCAGTTTGGACTACTAAGCAAAACATCAAGCAGTATTTTACTTTTAATACTGCTTTCATACACTGCTTTTCAATTAGGGTGACCAGTTGTGGACCTTTAAGCTTGCTAGCTCACACCAGTAGAAATAGGGTTTGCCTCTGCTTTAAGTATTAAATTTAAGAACGTTGGTAAAAAATTTAGGTATTCAATTTAAGAGCTGGAAAATGGTAAAGCAAAAAAATGAAATATCATAAGTGAAACAATTGCTGCCAGACCAAGAAACTAATTGGAAATCATAAAGTGTTAACTGTGAAGGTACTTACAAATAAACGATAAGACTAAACACATGTCCCAAAACAATTTAAATTGAAAATCCAACAAAAACAACTGTCAGATAGTTCACCTGAATACCACTCGCAGATATGCAAACAGGGTATATGCCAATCGCAACTGAAATATTCTTACAGGTTTTTTCAGCAGTCTTAAGAAATTGGCAACAACAGCGCTGATAAATCTAATATATAATTAAAATCGAGTGTCAACATGTAATAAAAAAAAGATTAGCGAAAAGTGTTCCACACAAATTGTGACAAAACAAAACTTAACAAAATCTAATTTCGGCTCTTTAAATAACAAACATTTCGTTTCGTTAAGATTATTTATTAACTACTGTTTTTTTTCTATAATGATTATTAACGACCCAGCCGTCAGTAAACATCTTAATTGTTATTACTTAGTTTGATAAGCACTGCTTATATTCTATAGTTATTGTTATCACTTAAATTTCGCGCTTCCATAGCTGCCTCAGATTAGTTGCGGTGAGTTGCGATTTATTGTATTGCATATTGTATTGGTTTAACATTGTTATGTTTTGTTAGCTGTTTCTTCGGCTTCTCTCTGCTTTCCATTCTGTCCAGTTTGTCCCTCCTCTTGATTGCGTCCCTCCTGATTCTGCTTGAGAAAGTCAGCAGAATTCCAGGGCTGATTTACCATTTGACCAAACACAATGTAGAACAGATTACCCAAAAAGAATATAATGGCGGATATGATGAAAACCACTTGCCATTCCACACGATCATGCTATAAAAATGCAAGAAAAAATTATCTTTTGAATATAGTTAAAAGTTCACAGTTTTGTCAACTAAAACCTACTTCGTTCTTGACTATAATGCCAACGAGAAGCGGCGTCAATATAGGCACAATATTTGCACCCGTATTCACAATGCCCATAAGGATGCCAGCATGATTGGGCGACAGATCGATGGTGTTTAAGGCGCTGCCAATAGTAGAGCCAGCATTAATTCCCACACTGGCAGTCATTAGGACAATAGCCCAAGCCCTGTTATTCTTGTCCAGAAAGCTAAGGCTAACCAAAAGGATGGCTGGCAGCCAGGAGGCTATTGAACTGTAAGTTTTCCTAATACCAGTGATGGTTAAAAAACCTTTTCCAAGCAGAATATCTGCCACAATCAAGTAGACAAAGGCCATGATCCAGGAGGCCAAATAGGGTAGCGCCGAGTACAAAGCATTTTTCTTCATGTCCATTTCGAGCACACCATTCATGTAGGCAGGAATCTCAGCCTGCAGCGTGGAGTAGCCCCAAGATTGGGTGCAACGTACCATGAACAACGCCCAGAAGGGCATCGAGGTGAGAATGGCTTTCCAAGGCACAGGAATCTTACTTGGTTCCTTTGTCTCCTCTGCTTTTGAATTCTCCTTGATTGAAGACTCAATATACTCAAGCTCCGCTTTGCTGATGAATCTACATTGTGCGGGTGTATCGGCTCCAAAGATCATCCAACCAATGCACCAACACACTCCGACAGCGCAGGAGATGTAGAAGATGCCCGGCCAGCCTATGCTGGAAGCAGCCACCTGGCCACTTAGAAACATGGCCAACAAAGTGCCGCAATCCAAGCCCGTATTGGCCAAGGCGCCCAGCCTGTTGCGCTCCGAGGCCGGACACCAGTTGGCCAAATGTGCGTGGACACACGGAAACATCAGGCCCTGAAAAAGTCCCATACAGACACGGATAGCGCAGTAGATCTGCCAGCCACCCCAAGGCACACAAAAGGGCACCAATAGAACCAGCAATGCTGATCCTATGGTGGACACAAACATGGTTATTCTGGCGCCAAAACGACGACAAAACCAACCGCCCAGAAACTGTGTCATGATATAGCCCCAAAAGAAACTGGACAAGATATAAGAGCGATGCATTTCATTCCAGTCGTATTCCTGACAACACAAAGTTTGAGTGGATAAAAGATGTTAACTTTGAGCAAATAATAAATACTCACTGGAAAATTCGGATTTGTGCTTTCGGCATTGGTCATGGCAACAACAGCAACGCCAGCATTGAACTTGGCAATATAATTGACAACGATCAAGAGGAAGAGTAAAAACGTTTGCACATGCCGCTGTCCCAGGAATGGGCCTAAAATCACTTTTTTTTATTCATTTCTTCACAAATTCTAAGGGGTTTTTAAATTCTAGCACCAGCGATTTTAAAGAATATATATTTAAAATATTAACAAAAAATTTATTTAAAAAAATAAAAACATTCTTTTTTTTATCATCACCAAATGTTAATCACAATACTTTCATTTACTATAATTTTATTTGAATTTATTTTTTGTTTACCCGCTTTTGTTTCAGCTTCCATTTTAAGCTTAAGCTTTTGTATTCAAACCGGACACACTGCACTCTGGCAAGCAACTCAAACTACAAATTGTTTTCAGCTGGCTTTACACCTAACCACCTGCTAGCTAATCGCTACATACTTGGCGTTAGTCTCAAAATCAGCACTTACACACAAAACAAAAAATTTTTGATAATAAGTATCAGCGACATCGAAAGAGCATTGACAGCAAATCGACAACCAGCAACGGCTACACTGAAAATACACAAACATATTCACAAACTTGTTCTCACACCCACGCAGTCTGCATTGCGTGTGATAACAATTCGAATGTTGAATACTCATTTGCGTAGATAATGCTCAGCTAGACAGAGGGAAGACCTAATCCACTTAGGCATTGGATTCTACAGATGCTTTATGAAAGAAAATATATATATCAAATTCTAAAAAAAATTTAAATTGCCTCTTGTATCTAACTATAAACTACATTGCAATTTCATACATTTTTCTGCGAACAAGTTTAGTTATAAACAAGTACTAAGGAACTAGTCAAGAAATCCCGACTAGACGATAACCTGAACCCTAAAATTAACGTGTACAGTCAGTGCTTGCAAGTATGTGTGTGTGTGTGTGTGTACGCGCATATTGCATACTGCATATTCAACTTCAATGTTCCATATCTCCGGTGTTTCTCAACCGATCTTAATAAAAATTTCACAGATTTTCATTATTTTGCTTGACATTTCAAATGCTTTCTCAAAGTTTTCCAAATTCAAGATTTTTTTCTTATCAATCCCATGTGTATGTCGGTAACGGGAAGAGTTATCGAAAATCGAAAATAAACTTGTACTGCCTAGGAACTAGGCGAGCTTAAGTTCCAAATCTGGAGTCTCTAGCTCTTATGGTCTCTGAGATCGACGAGTTCATACATACGGACAGACGGACGGACGGACGGACAGACAGACAGACGGACGGACGGACATGGCTATATCGACTCGGCTAATGATGCTGATCAAGAATATATAATTTAAGGGGTCGGATGCTTCCTTCTGCGTGTTACATACTTTTGCACAAAACCATTATACCATTTTTACCCATTTTTAATGGGTTCAGGGTATAAAAAATAAATTGTAAATTGTTCTCAAAATATTTTCAAAAAAATACGAACTGGATTCTAATACTATATAAAATATTTGTAACTAATTTGTGTTATAAATATTTTTAGCCATAAAACTAAAAAAAAAATATATTCAGTTGTCTTCAGTGTACACAAAAATCAGCATATTTTTTTTATTTTTTTTTTTTTGTCGAACTTTTTGTCCATTTGTTTGTATTAAAATTAAAATTAAATATTAACTTTAACACATTCTCTATTTTGTTTACTGTATGTACCTTAAACTAACACACCATAATGACACATAACAAAAACCTTCATTTAAATGTACACCTATTATAACAGCTGTTTTTATACCCTGATCCCATAAAAAATGGGAAAAATGGTATAATGGTTTTGTGCAAAAGTATGTAACAGGCAGAAGGAAGCATCTCCGACCTCATAAAGTATATATATTCTTGATCAGCATCAACAATTTGGAACTTAGGCTCGCCTAATCCCTAGGCAGTAAAAGTTTGTTTTCGATTTTCGATAACTCATCCTGTTTTCGATATACACATGGGATCGATAACAACAAAATATTAAATTTGGAAAGCTTTGAGACGTTTGAAACATTAAACAAAATAATGACAATCTGTGAAATTTTTATTGAAATCGGTTGCGAAACATCGGAGACATGGAAAATTGAAGTTGAGTATGCAATATGCAGTATGCGCGTACACACACAAACACATACTTGCAAGCACTGACTGTACGCGTAAAGTATAGGGATCAGGGTATCGTCTAGTTGGGATTTCTCGAATAGAGCCTCCTTACTTGTTAAATTTGTGTTTTCTTTTTTGGTACAGTCAGAACAATGCATATATAGTACCATATACAAGTTTAACTAAATGTATTTAAAACTTTTTCTTTTAATTAGATTATGCCTAAACGTGTACCGTAAATACAATTTTTTTTAATTTAATTGGCATGCATTTGATTTATTAGTTATCTTATCCGTGAACATAACAGTTCTCGAACATAGTAAACCAACGCTTACCACTCGAAGCACTTCACATCAATGAATAACAGTATCAAGCAGCACTGCAAGACAGTTTGAGCAAATCACGCATGGATGACTAAATGCTTATCTCAAAGTCCACTTCAAGCGATATGGAAGTTGCTAAGTACGTGTGCGCCAAGGTAATAAAGTGTAATTAGTGGCATTAGTGCAAAATATTCGTTAAACAAAGGTAAGCAAACAAAATTTGGCTTTGATTCAAGCACTTTAAGTATTATTTTCAAATGATTTATTTATTTAACTAGAACAACTTAGAGATAGAAGATTTTTTTGTACATAAAGATTGCTCAACGACTTTCCTCCTCCTCTTCCTGCAGGCGCAATATGTCTGCCTTATTGATGAAGTAATAACTTGGCTGTCTACCCTTAAGATCCTTTGCCGTACGCTTGGCACCATTTTGTATTAGAATCCGACTGACGCTCTCACAAAAATTGGTGCCCAGAGCATAGTGCAACACAGTACGTTCCAGCTGGGTAGATGAAGAGATAAAAGCAGGAAAGTAAGTAAGTTAAATAGTTAATAGTATAGGTCTCAACTTACATTATCCGTCACCTTAAGTGCTTCGGGACAAACGTCAACCAGATGCTGTACCATTTCCTCGGATTCCTTGAGCACAGCTATGTGAAGTGCGGTGCGACCTAAACAATCCGTAAGTTAAACTATTTATAATTCCCCACACCAATTTCGTGCTCTAATCTACAAACCATAATAGTTTTTGGTCCTAATAAGCCACTTGGCATTGGGCACAGCGGTCAGCTCCTTGAGTCTATCCATATTCTTATCGCGTATCATTTGATGCAGGTCTTCGCGTGCCTCCTCCAGTGTGCGCAAGTTATTAAAAAACTCAATGAGTGCCGCATGCTGACGTTCTGTGGCCACGTCTATAACGGACTTGCCATTCTCATCTTCCACATCCAAGATGTGATCGTAACCCTGCAGCGCCAACTGCTCAAATGGCTCCACGGCACCTGAAAGGAAAAGGAGTTAATGTCGAACAAGCTATTTACAATCACAAGTATTGAATTACCCAACACTGCCTGAGCGAGCACATATCGATCGATTTCGGCCGCATTATTGGGCTGATTAGCTTGGAGAGACACATCCCTTGCTGATCGGTATAGCTCATCCCTGTAGGTGATATCGATGCGAGACTCCTCGATAAGAGTGTAGAGGGCACCGCGACGATGGGAGCGAGCACAGGCAAAGTGCAACATACTCTGACCATGCTCATCGCGTTCCTCCAAATGTTGCACTGCCAATGCGCTTTCCTCGTCATCATCCTCCTGATCCTCGACCAACGAACGTGCGTCCAGTTCAACGATGTCCGTACGGTTCTTGCTAAGCCGATTGCTCATCAGCTTGGAATTGGAGCTGGCCAGAGCCGTAGAGCTGTTGCTGGTCTTGCTGCTGCTGCCCGAGTGGACAACAACTTCGGTGATGGCTCTGCGTTGGCCCATAAACTGTTGCAGGTAGCCAGTTAGATAGGCAACTGGATCCTTAGGACGCTGATTGGCAATCTCTGTCAAAGCCTTAATTAAAGGATCAGCTAGAGCTGGCAGTATAAAGTTTAAAAAATAATTAGAAAACTTTTTATTATTAGCTGAGTTTTGCACTCACAATCAGCCAGATATTTGCCCTGTTCCGTTTTAAAGATTGCATTAGCCTGAAAACTAACAGGCTGCGATTGACCTGTCAATTCAGAAAAACTGAATTAGTTACAAAAGTAATATATAAATAGAAACACTTAAAAATATTCGTCTAGATTTATGTACACAAAGCGAGAGTCAAGTTTTGAAATCAAACGAGTTATTTATTAAAAAGAAAATACTTGGCAAATCATATCAAATATTTGTACAAGAGACATTGCTTATTAGGAAGGGACACAAGAGGAGGTTGGAATGTAAGGATAGGGATAGCAATAGGTACGTACGTGTATCTCATGAAAACTTTTGCGTGCGACGTTTACGGCCGAAGCTGAAATTGTGGTAATTTACTTTTTGTTGGTGGTGGCTTATTTTGAGTTTTTTTTTTTTTGTTTAGTTCTTGTGTTGAAGTTGTTAATAAATGCTAAATAGTTTATCATTCGATCGAATAGCTGAAGCTATATGTATAACATTATAAAAGTTTTTGTGTGTTTTTCTTGTTGTATTTACAAATACATTTGCATATTAGAGAATGTATGTGGTGTGCTTATATCTTGTAGTTTGTATCTTATTTCAGTTGCGATCAATAATGCTGTTCTTCTTGCGCTTGAAGATCTTTACCAGCATGTTGGCAATATGCTTGGAGTTTGTCAGCGACATATCCTTCTCCAGCGACAGAATATTCGTGACTGCTGTACAATAGTCCTGAAACAGGACATACTCTACAACGCCCATGCTCTGCATATTAATGAGACGCACTGTCAACTTGGACAAACGATTGGTGACCATGCACAGACCACGCACGGAGCATAGATGTCGAAGATTATCCATCTCCTTCATAAGATTGGGCAACTTAACAATGGTCGTCATTTTAAGACCGGTGCCAAGGTAAGCTGGACGTGATTGCAGATAGCCAAGCAGGTAGCTCTCTTTGAAGTGCAGCTGTGTCTCCAGATAGGTGACGGCACGACCCACTCGTGTGTAGGCTGCACCCATATCTGCCGGCTCCTTGCTACTGGTGGATGATATAATGCGCAGATGTTCCTGACAGTTTAACCATAAGGCCATATTATGTGCAGAATTTACATAAACTCCTCTACCATAAGGCCACAAGGCGCCATTGAAAGCGGTCGACTCAGCAGCCTGTACCAGATCTTTGGTATCGAGCAGAGGTATCATTAGACCTAGATTGCTTAGCACCAAAGCCACCTCTGAGTCTGGCTCCAAAAGCTCTGTCAGGGTATAATAACTGCCGGATTCCGTTTCGCCAATGGCCTCCGCAAAGTCAGCCGTAAAGATTTTGCCCATCATAGCCCGTTCCGCGTGTTCAATCTGTCCAATGTTCAGGTTCAGTGGCAGCTCCAACTGGTCCAGATTTCTTGACGCCTCGACAATGCAACGTGAAACTAGCAGCGATTCATCATCATAGACAAATGCAGCGGTATTGAGACGCTCTCCATTGTTAATGGGAAAATAGGCGAGTCGAGGCTGCGGCTTGAATTCCGCATCGATACTCAGGCAATGCAAGTCCTTAAGGAAAGGCACCATAAACTCCTGGAACACCACAAACACATCAAAGTCTGGCGATATTATGCCGCAATTTATATCCTCCTCTAGATGGCGCAGCTTTGATGTTTTCCGCATTGCTGGCCACAGCACATCGAAAAGACTGTGATCAAGTCGTGTTTGTCGTCTTTTTATCCTATCGAACACGGCACGCTTGAGAAAACGGCTCAAATAGCTAGTCACAGAAAGTTGCAACGCTGAGGCACTCAAAGGCTTTCGATTTGCCAGAGCTGAAGCTGTGTTACCACTCAGCAGTTTCCCGGATTCCGCAATGACGCTAAAACAACGCTCCAGGGTTCTCGAGATTTCGCCATCCTGCAGCTCGCGCCGTGCACTGTGCAGATCATCGGGAACTGAGCGTTGTAGTCGTTGTGGTGTTGGGCAGCGTTGGGTGTAATTGTTGATGATTATCAGGACAGCACACAGCGGGCTTGTTTGTACATCAATACACACACACTCACAGACATATGGACAACACATGGATACGAACATAGAGTGATATTATAAGAATTGTTGTGTGATTGTGGCTTTGCTTTGAAAATAGGCGCGTGTGCATAACCAGGTGAGAGTAATTAAAGTTACAAATGTTGTCGATTAGTTAATTATGTGCTATAAATAAAATATTGCACGAATGATACTGTAATTAAACCATAAAAACGATATCATTAAAACACTACACAGAGCGACAATATATTTATTAAGTAATTTAATTACTTTTTGTAGTCTATATCTAAACACTTTTAATTTTCTTGCCATTTTGTAGATTCCCAGGTAATACAAACACTTCATTGAATCCTAAAAATTTGACTTTTAGAACTAGGTATAAGCTCAATTTAATTAACCATCTCTTGAAGTAATTATACGTTTTTCGGTAATAAGCATAAATTTCAAGTTGAGCTGCCAGCTATCTTTATTATTTATGTTTGAGTTGAGTTTTTAAAATAAAAGTTTCAATATCTAGCTATCCCTCTATTGTACTTTGTACTTAATAGTATTTGTACCTAACGTCGTTAATAACAAAACGTTTACAACTAATATCTTTACTATAAATAGCAAACAGGTAAAAAAAACAAGTAAGAAGGCTCTAGTCGAGAAATCCCGACTAGACGCTACCCTGATCCCTATACTTTACGCGTACAGTCAGTGCTTGCAAGTATGTGTGTGTGTGTGTGCATTCTGCATACTGCATACTCAACTTCAAGGTTCCATATCTCCGGTGTTTCTTAACCGATTTCAATAAAAATTTCACAGGTTGTCATTATTTTGCTTAATGTACTAATTGTACTGCCTCGGAATTAGGCGAGCTTGTGTTTCAAATGTGGAGTCTCTAGCTCTTATAGTCTCCGAGATCGACGCGTTCATACTTACAGACAGACAGACAGACGGACGGACAGACGGACATGGCTATATCGACTCGGCTGTTGATGCTGATCAAGAATATATATACTTTATGGGGTCGGAGATGCTTTCTTCTGCCTGTTACATACTTTTGCACTAAACCATTATACCCTTTTTCCCATTTTTAATGGGATCAGGGTATAAAAAGAAAAAAGTTTTAGAAATGATAAATTATTTAATAAAGATAACTTTATTATAAGAAAATACATCTGCTCTTCACGCATTTGAACTTAAACTTAGTCTTTCAATTACATACCAAATATATCATCAATATTATTGATAATCTCATTGAAGAATTCACGATTTGCCGCCATTTTGTCAGGACTATAATTATTTTAACTGTCAGCCGCTAAATGTGAGACCAACTGCGCGTATTAGCCACCAAATGTTGACTAACAACACGATATATTGAGGTATAAACATGTGAGCATTCGACCAGTGAAGGACGCGTGCTATGTATGTGTATGTGTGTGTGTGTGTGTGTGTGTGTGTGTGTAGCATGTGCAACTACTGAAAATCGATGTTTGGCGGGGGAAAGGCAAAGTCAACGAGCCAACCAATCATGTCCGGAAGTTTGGGTTAGCAAACAAAAAATACGTATTTAATTATTTTCACTGCGAGTGCTTCAATGAGTGGTTGAGTGTGGCTATGTATGAGTGTGCGTGTGTGTGTGTATGTGTCTGTGTGTGTATTAAGTTGCGTGTACAAACAAAACGGAGCTAAAGCCAAACAGCAAAGCAAAAACAAACTAAAATAACAATAAATTCTCGAACTGGACATATTGAGAACTAACCTTGATCGCTGAGCAACTGATTCTCCATTTCCTCGGCTCCAAAAAGGCTCAACAGTTCAGAGTAGGTGAGCACATCCTTCGATGACTCTGAATCCACATAGAATTCGGGCGTATGTCCCAGCTGCGTGTGAATTTTAAATAAACAATTTTCCATTTTATAAATTATAAATGATATTGATTTAAGTTCGACAACAAGTTCGATGTTCGACCTATATGTTACTGACACGTTCAAAGTCAACGCAGCACGCCTTGACCCATTTGAGACCTACAAATATTCCGTTCTCTTTCTTAGCTATTTAAGTTAAACAGCTGCTGACGTTCCCACATTTAAAACTAATATCTCTGTTCCGGCTAATTTTAAAATTCTTACAACTTTACACAAACTAGCAAACAAGCTAAGCTATCGAATTTGAAAGGGAATATAAAATATCTAATATAATTGGAAACTAATAATCATACAAAATTTAAAAATAATTCTAAAGCTTAAAAGAATTTAAAATTTAACACTTTTAGTCAAGGTAAAACAGTCATAAGTTTATTTTTAAATTTCTGTATTATTTCAAGCTTTAACGGACTTAAAGCTCAATATTTTTATGTAGGTAAGAAAAATATTAGTTTTTGGAGTGCAAGACTTAACTAAACTTAATGTTTCCCTTACTTAAGGTACGCAGAATTTTTGGAGTATTTTAACCAGTTAATTTAAGGTGTTCAGAACTAAATTTCAAAATAAAACAAGTAAGAAGGCTCTAGTCGAGAAATCCCAACTAGACGATACCCTGATCCCTATACTTTACGCGTACAGTCAGTGTTTGCAAGTATGTGTGTTTGTATGTACGCACATACTGCATACTGCATACCCAACTTCAATGTCCCATATCTCCGGTGTTTCTTAACCGATTTTAATAAAAACTTCGCAGATTGTCATTATTTTGTTCATTATTTCAAATGCCATCTCAAAGTTTCCAAAATTCAAGATTTTGTTGTTATCGATCACATGTGTATATCGAAAACGGGATGAGTTATCGAAAATCGAAAACAAACTTGTACTGCCTAGGGATTAGACGAGCTTAAGTTCGAAATCTGGAGTCTCTAGCTCTTATAGTCTCTGAGATCGGTTGGCTCATACATACGGACAGACAGACAGACAGACGGACAGACGGACGGACAGACGGACGGACAGACGGACATGGCTATATCGACTCGGCTATTGATGCTGATCAATAATATATATACTTTATGGGGTCGGAGAAGCTTCCTTCTGCCCGTTACATACTTTTGCACAACTTCATGATACCCTTTTTTCCCATTTTTAATGGGATCAGGGTATAAAAAGGGAATTCGATTTAAAAATTGGAAAAAACTTAAAAAGTCATTTTAATCTAAAAAGAAAATGATTAAAGTTAAATAAACAATCTTTAAAGCCTCCTATTTATAACCTTCAACGCGTAACACCACAAAATATGCGTGTATAAGTGTCGAAGACTTCCTATTGTGCTATAAATTATGCGAGAGCGCATTATTTAGTAAACACATATTTACCTTATCCAGTGCCTTTGAGTTGGCACCCAACTGCGAAAGGACATTATAGAAGTGGCCGTTGTCCTTAATTGTGGCCGCATAATGTAGAGCCGTGCGTCCGTCATTATCCGTAATTGCCATGGTCTCCGGAAAGCGTGAGGCCAAGTACCGTACAATATCTACAAGGAAGGACGACAAGCAAAAGAGCAACGCAACATGTACAAAACTGTGACACAACCCATACCTAGCTAGGCCCAGCTCCGCTTCGCGAACTTACCGCTGTGGCCAAAGAGTACGGCAACGTGCAACGGCGAGGCGCCATTGGGTGATATGTCGTCCTTAGCAATGGCAAACTTCCGGCGATCCAGCGACTGCTGCAACGCCAACAAACTGCCGTCACGTGCCGCGTCATGCACGCGATGGATTTTCTCCTACAAAGCCAGCCAGCAAGTGCAGCAATTAGTGGACACAATAGAGTGAAGAGAATGATATAACGACTATGATAAGAGGCAGAATAGAAAGAAAACTGTTACAGACCATATAGCTCGGCACATTGTTGAGAAAAGCTTGTATTTCGGCCTCCTTGGACCTCAGACCCAATAGCTTGCCTCCCTCGCCATTAAGCACAATCTCGGCCAGCTGCTCCATGTCACCCGACTCAATGATCTGCTGCAGGCGTGCATTCTGTGAAAAAGAAGAAGATAAACTTTGTTTCGCTATGAAAACAAAAAAGAGACGACAACAACATGTGTGCGGATGGAGTGAAATCGGGATAAGAAAGGTGGCAAAATCATTAGCTTATTAAACAGGGAAATTCAATGAAAGTCAAGCGATATGAGTGGAAAGAGAAAGTTCGTGAGAGAGATAGATAAAGATGGAGATAGAGAAAGAGATAGAAAAAGGGTTAGCCGCTTATACTTTATCAACTTCATAAGCTGCAGTTTGAGACTGAACTGTATAATCCTCGGCGGTGCCCTGCACAAAGCCCTCAATAGCCAGAGCGGAAGTTAGAGAATCTCCACCATCGTTATCCTGCACCAGTTCCAGTTCCGTTTGCTCTGGCTGCTCCTTTTGTCTTTGTTTGCTCGGCGTTGACGCTATCACATCCTGCAGAAAATTGTGCATTTATTTGAATGCCCAAAATAGCTAGAGCTAAAGGGTGCAAATCAAGTATACGAAAACACATACACACAACAGGACACTCTTAATACTACGACAAAGTGTTGACTTAAAGTATTTAGTGCAATTTGCATGCCGAATAGAGCGTGAATTCCAAAATTTCAATCATAAATATATTTTTTACCGCAATTTATTGATGCATCGTATCGTATCGTATACGTAACATTGCGCATACAAACTATTTAAAGTTGGATTACCTTGTGGAAATTGAGATATGATCAGAGTTGTGTAGCCATTAAAGTTTTTTGTGTTCCAACGCCCACTCAATGCTCTTAACTAAAGTAAAACGTAATAATTGCAAATTTTTTACAGCCGCAGAAATTTGAGGCAAATAGAATATATATAGTACATTCAGTTCACCATATATATATATATATATATATTTACATATATGCAAACGTCAAGAACAGTTGAAAACGTTAGATATTCTATGATATATATATATTTGACGTTTGCATGCTCAGTTGCCATTTGGATGGCTGCCTGACAGCTGAGCCAAGTCGGGCAAAACGTCACCCCGAGAAGGACATGGCAAATGAAAGTAAAATGCCAGGACTCACACATGTAATCGAATGTGCATTCAACTACATACATATGTACGTATGTAATTTATAGAGAGCCCTTCTGCTTTTATTATACAAATTTAGTATCTGCAGCAAAACAGCTGCTGATTTTGGCCAATCGATATGCGCAAAAACAATTTCAATCTCAGACATTGAATCCACATAATAATAAAAAAGAACACAAAGAGATAGAGAGCGAAAGACATAAACAAACATAAAATAGAAATAGAAAGTAATATATGAGAAAATACGTTGTGCGATACTTAAACAAAACACACGAGTTGCGGTTATTTTATTGCTGGTTTTCGTTATTCTTTTTAATTTGATATTGATTTAATTTAATATGTAGGTATATAAGTTGTAGTATATGGTATAGGTATAGTAGGTTTATAGTAAGTAGTATCAAATATACAATCATATACAGTAATTCTGAAATCAGTTAAGGTCTTAGCAGTTTTAGTGTTTGTAATTATTTTTGTTGTAGTTGCGAATTTGTTGTGGCGGCTAAGTTGTTGTACAGTATTTAAGAGTATTTAGTTAAGAATTTAAGTGCCAACAGCTGAGTTACTTTTTTTTTGATTTTTACAGTTCACATTTTTCTAAAACGCTTGAGCAAACGGTCACAATACATCAATCAATCAATCAATGAAACGGTCAATCAAACAATCTACGACAACTGGACATGATTTGGCATTTAAAGCAAGCCAATCTGTACCTCATCGTCGTCTTCTTCCACATCCTCCTCCTCAGCAGCAGCAGTAGCAGCGGCAGCGTCAACAGCTGTGGTTGGTTTCTCTTCCTCTTTGTCTTCAGTTAGCTCTTCTTCAGTTTCTTTTGCAGCTTCCGTTATTTCCACTGGCTCTTCATGCTCTATGGTTTCTTCTATTGCTTCATTCTGTATTTTATTATCCTCTGCCTCATAGATTCCATTCTCAATTGCTTCAGTCTTTTCAGTTGCATTTTGCTCACTCTCAACATCTAAATCGCCATTCTCTATCAGTCGCTCAACATTTGTCGCCTCCGTTTCATCCTCTGCTTGTTGCTCTACTTCTTCTTCTTCGCCTTCTCCTTCTTCTGGTTCTACCTTTTTAGCATCCGCATCAACATCGCTCACAGCTCTTGCAATATTCTGTAAAAGTAAACAATTGTCGACTGATTGCTTTCCTTGTGAACTTAAAAAATAAAAAGCAAATTAATCTACATTAATCAGTCGAACTGACAAAAGCTTTGTTGCTTGAATGTGTGCAAGTGTATTTGATTGTGTGTTATTTACAACCATGCAAACATTTTTCTTCAAAATAGATTTTTCATTTCTTCTTCCTTTTAGTCATCGTACTGCGGAATAGAAAACTTTTTCTTAGCAATTAAGTAAAAATTGTCGAATATGTGTCATGAGAAGAAAGACACAAAGTTCCTTCTACGATATGCTTGCAGGAAACGTGTTGGTAAATTAATGTTGTGTTTGTCTATATAGTTTTATATGGCTGGGGCAAAAAGAAAGCCGCATCATGGCCGACAATAGCTTACTTTAACAAACATACAAACTGCAGCTCATCATTCAGCTATTTGTCCCAATTGTAACTGTACAGCAAAAGCGCAGGGTGCAAAGCGGCTAACAGCAAAATCAAACTAAAACGGAACTCAATCCACAATGGACTGAATATCTCTCAAAGTACTTACCTCAGCTTCGCTTTCGGTGTCGCCGTTTGTATCGTTAATATCGCCAACTAGAAATGCTGCCGGCGTTTCTGGTCGACGCTGTTGGGGCAATGTATCCACTTCCGGCTCCAGTTCTGCCTCCACCACAGCATCCACTTCCACATCTGCCTTGGACAAATCATCATCCTCATTGACGCTGACACTGCGTGTGTTTGGTATGTGTTTGTTTGATTGGTTTTCAAAATGCAAAGAACTTTCAAAGCCATGCCACAAAAAAATGTTGTATAAAACGCAAGCACCGCCCACGCCCCCGCCCCCGCACAGCAACCAAACAGCCATTAAAAGCTGACTATGCATAAAGGCAAAGTCAATGTCAAGCAAGGCCAGCAAACACTTACCCATCATTCGTGTCGAGCTCGGAGGTGTTCTCAGCACTGTCGTCCAACGATTTACGACCATTTACAGCAACCGCTGGTTTAATGTTCAACTTCTAAGCCCAGAACGAACACAACAACAAAGAAAACAACAACAATCCTTAACAAGCTTTTCAATTAGCCAAAATAAAAATCTCGCCACTTACCTTGCTCAGCTTGCTGCTGCTGTTGCTGGCGTCGCCGCCGGCGTTGCTGTCTGTATCATCGCTAAGTGCCTCCCAGTCGATAACGCTGCCCGGGGAGATGCGCGGTGCTTCCGGCACGTAGACCAAGAAAGCCCGTTCGATTTCTTGCGGCTTATGACGGTAATATGAGGGTGTTTTCATTTTCTGCGAAGTAATTATAATAATTAAAGCAATTGTAATTGGTTTCGCAGCAGGCAAATTTAGCTCATAGCATTTAGGAAAAGTCATGGAGCAGTTTTAATAACATGCAGGGCTGCAGTCCGCGATGTAATATATTACAAGCGCGATCAATGCAAAATGTTATTCAACAAATTAAACGTTTATGAAAGAATGATGAAACTATTGAAGAAATTGCCTATTCCAACTTACATAATCCTCTGCCGCCTCATCACAACCAGCCTGGGTTAGCAGTGTATAGCAGCGCATATTGTTCTTGGCACTGGCGGCCCAATGCAATGGCGTCTTGCCTGTTATATCGATCTCGTGTATGCCCTCTGGCCACAGCCCAATAAGATACTCAAGTATCTTGGTGTGACCCAAACCGGCGGCCTTGTGTATGACATTAAGACCATTGGTGTCCTTGGCCGTGACCATTGCAGCCGGCACTGGTGGCTCCAACTGCATTTGCAGCGTCTCCAAATTGTTATCGATAACCGCCTGATGCAAATCCTTAGTGGCATTCTATTAAAGAACAAATATTTATACAGATTAAGATTTTAACTGCGGTTTTTTGTGGATTTACCATCACTTGCGGCACGGCTGCTAAGAAACGCTTGACACGCCCATTGTTGCTGGCCTGCTGGCAAAGGCGCTGTCCCTGCCCCGCCCACAATATACGTGTCAGCTTGGCAATGTCTTTTTCGTGCATCCAGATCCGTATGGTCGATAGCTTCACGGAGAAATCTATTAAGAGCCATCAAAATTGCAATTCAAAGTGCAGGAAAAATTAATTTAGCACAGCAATTTCGTGAGTATCCGCACACCTCCTGCCCTATCAGGTTTCGATTTTATTTACATTCTTTTCATGTTTCTTTTTTTTTGCGGGGTGCTTTCAATGTTCGTGTTCGCATGCAATTTGCAAGTAAAATCGAAATTAAAAAGCTAAAATTCGCGAGCAAATGCTTAGCTTAAAGTCTCAACAACTTTTATGACTTTTAACGTGGCAAGTTTTCAGAAGTTTTTCGTTTTCCTATTTTTTCTTCTTATTTTTGGCAAACTTGGAAAACGCCTTGAAGGTCATGACGTTGCCAGGCGCTGTTGCAATTTCAAAAGCAAGTGCTATTGAAGTATTGAGCAGTATTTGAGAAAGCGACAGCTGGCATTTACCCCATCCCGTACTTCTCTAATCTCTTAACCCTCTGTTTAGATTTCAAAGCCAAACATATTAATCATACGCACCTTCGTTCTCACGCCGCTTGCTTCCATTCTGTCCGTTTGCCTGTCCATTCATTGGCATGACTGCAATCGTAGCAGACATTTTGTATAGAAGAGTATATGTTTACTTAATATATGTATTTGAATATTTTTTTTAACATTAGATATGTGACATGTACGTATGTGACTGTACGGTGCTGTATTAATTATACAATAAGAAAAATATATCCAAACAAAACGCCTACTTTGTGTGTTACGAACTTGCCAGGACTCCTTAGCTGTGCTCTTGTTCGTTCGTCGTAGTGTTGCGTGTGGCAAGTTTGAGCCACGTTGGCCAACTAAAGTAACTGACCAAAGCAAGGTGTTGAATTTAGGACAACTCTATGTGTTATTTTTCCATTTTTTTTTTCCCTAGTTTTTGTTCCTCACTCTGTTTTCTTGTTTGTTGTGCCCTTTGCCATGGCTTTTTCTAATACCGTCCTGTTCGCGCTCTGGTTGCTGCTCAGTTCTGTTCTATTCTTATGTGTTCTAAGTAAATAGTGAAGTTATGTGGTTGGGTTCAACCTATAGATATATGGGGTATACAGTGGTAATATTTTTTAGATACAACTCATTTTTTAATATCGAAGTATTTATTTTTCTTATCGTTTTGTTATCTTTCATCTACACAGCTGGGGAAGTGCAAAGTAGTTGCCTTTTAATTTCGATAAGCTTTTTTCACAACTTTCTATAAATAAAAAAGGTTAAAAGTCCTAAACTAATACAAATACAATACAACGGTTTGCCATGCTTTTATCATATAGCCTTTCTATGTATATTTTTTTCATACACAATCTTTAAAAAAGTTTGCAGGGTACCAAGTTCTCTTGTAGACTAGACATTAATTAGCAGCATTTGTGTGTAAACATATTTAGCTACAACTAATTTAAATAGCTTTCCGATTTATTTTTGTACACAAAATGTAAGTCTCTTCATATATTGTACATGTATGCATATATGTATACATTTAGCACAAGCACGCACATATGTAAATTAAGTTGGAGTGTGGCAACAAAGTTGTAGGCAATAAAAAAGCAAAACTATCGCCACGGAAATAGCGCATTAGCGAGTGCCACTTAATGTCGTCGCCAGTTGTAAGAGATTGAGAGGGGGAAGGTTACTTGTTGAGTCTATGTTCTCATTTGTGGCACACGCAATATGCAAATTTTGGCCATGTCTGCGCTTTGTCACGCATGCTCTTCACTCCCCTCGCCAATCATTCTAATATTTTTCCCAATGGGCTCCTTTTTAATTGGTTGCCACACATTAAATGTAATTGACTTAATTAGGCGCAGCTAATGAATATGAATGTGGCACTCAATGGATATAAGTATTTGTATTCATCATTCTGTACACTCAACTCACCCTTTGGCGGCGATGAATGGTAATAGAGTCCATGAAATCTGCGTCTTCGCTTTGGTGGCATGGCTCCAATGCGTTGCTTTTATATATATTGTGCCACCAGAAAAAAAATCCTCCTTAGAGAGTACGACTTTCCGAATCACTCCAGTCGCAAATTAATCTGCACATTTTATTGAGTTTATTTCTTTTCTGATTCACAAGTATTTCACAATGATTGCGATCCGTTTGATGTCCGTCTGTCACCCTTGCAAGTTCAACGACGTCTGACAGACAGTTGAGGGTTTTAAATCATTTTATGGTCACTGGACAGTTTTAAGTTAACAAACCAAATTGCTGTGGGTGGGTCGCGTGTATTTGCATTAAAAATGAGCGAACTGCATATTAAAATACTATATATGTAAACATGGTCACCTTAATTGAAACAACGAGAACAACAAAAACAAGTAAGAAGGATCTAGTCGAGAAATCGCGACTAGACGATACCCTGATCCCTATACTTTACGCGTACAGTCAGTGCTTGCAAGTATGTGTGCGTGTGTGTACGACCATACTGCATACTGCATACTCAACTTTAAACTTCCATATCTCCGGTGTTTCTCAACCGATTTTAATAAAAATTTCACAGATTGTTATTATTTTGATTAATAATTCAAATGCTATCTAAAATTTTGTTATTGATCACATGTGTATATCGGAAACGGGATGAGTTATCGAAAATCGAAAACAAACTTGTACTGCCTAGGGATTAGGCGAGCTTAAGTTCCAAATCTGGAGTCTCTAGCTCTTATAGTCTCTGAGATCGACGCGTTCATACATACAGACGGACAGACGGACATGGCTATATCGACTCGATTGTTGATGCTGATAAAGAATATATATACTTTATAAGGTCGGAGATGCTTCCTTCTGCCTGTTACATACTTTTGCACAAATTCATTATACCCTTATTTCCCATTTTTAATGGGATCAGGGTATAAAAAAGTATAAGCGAGATTGGAACAGGGTGTCTTAGTCAAGTAAGGTCTATAGTTTCAGTAATGCATTGTTATTTGTTATATTTTCGATTTGTTTTTGTTTTTACAATAAATAACCCATTTTAAACTGATTTCACAATTAACTAGCTCTCATCAAAATTTGCGATCAAAATTAGACAGTATCTTTTACGAGATGTTTGTGCAAAATTAAAAGCCGACATAGATTCTGAAACCGATTTACTTGCTGTTGTTTTTTATATTTTAAAAAAAATTTTTACAATCTATAGTAGTCAGCCGAATTACCTTATTATTTTTATTTTTGTATATTACAACGCATTTTCTCGATTAAAGTTTTTTATGACTAACGGAATTTAACGTTTTTATTTCACTAGAGCACTAAAAACGCTACAAACTTAACTTCACATATACCAGATTAATCAACCTTAAAACGTGGCACATTTTAGCACGGCAATCAACTAAGTCTAAAGTTGTTTAACTAATGCCTAGCCACGTGCATTGCATGTGATGACTAATGGTAGAAAACTATAGAATACACAATTGGGGTAAAAATTGCAGTTGTCTGTCACATTTTGTGCGGCAACACTAACTAATAAAATGACCAAGAAATTCAATTGCTCAGGGAGTAGCCGACGACAACGAAAACATTCCAATTAACACAAATCAATATGTCGATTTCGAATTTTATCAAAAGTAGCACAACAAACACCAACAATAGCCACAATTTATGAAAGGAACTCAAGGTCCTGCGTACATGGAAATTAAAGCACGTGTTGGGAAAAACACAATAACTGCACTGCGAACACAAAACGCAACTGGATGTTCAAAAATTTATGATGACTTTTGCGAATTGATCAATTAAATTGAATGTTAAGAATGAATAATTGGAACCCGAATAACTGGACAACTGGACGTTGCGTGTTGAGTGGCTCAAAAAGAATTTAGTAGGTTTTGAGAGCAATTATTTAAAAGTAAAAACCAATTGACACACTTTTCGGCTGCGTGGTGCTCATGACGCAGCTGAAAGTTACGGAAAAGAAACTCAAGGCGACTCAATTTTCTTGGCATGTGACCTAGTTTAATGAGTCCACGGGGACTTAAGGGTCAGAAAGTGGCCACATTAAAATTTCAATGCCAAATGAACAACAATTAAAATACCAATTTAATGTTAATTCCAACACTTTGCTTTAAACACTGCAACCGGCAGGAAGGAAGCTTTTAATTTGATTTAAACAGTTTTTATTGCACCATTAATAAAAGCCACAAGGAACATTTCTGTTAGTGCATTGAACTTGCAACATGCACGACCCAACTGTTGGTCAAGTTTATCAATGCAAAAGCCACAAATCACTCGACACTGAACACACACAAAACACTTGAAGTTGTTTCCATTAATTTTTTCCGATGGGTTTTTCCTTTTATTTTTTTATATGCTTTTGGTTCGAATGGTGCGCGCTTTGCTTGCCGACTGCGGCATATTCAGCGTTTTGTAGGTGTTTTTATCTAATTTCTAGCGCACGCACACACAAGCGACCAAGTTTGTCTGTGTTTGTGTGTGCGCAGCTTATGTTGTTGTTGTTATCCTTTTGGTATCGAATATTGGTAATGGCTGTTAGTGTTTGCATGCAAACGCCAAAAATGGTAACACACAACTGATGAGCACGGCGAGTGCTGAGGCGTTCCTACTGCACATGTCTGTGTGCCTGAGTGTGTGTGGGCGTGGCAGAAAATTGTATATGTGTGGGTGTGTGTGTGTGTGAGAGAGTTTCTTGTGCTAGTTGTCATTGTAATGCGTGCATACTTTTGTGCGCTGTGTGAAGCGTAAAAGTATGCCACACAATTTGAAAAGTTATTTTTATTTTAATAAATATGGGGGATAATAGGGGGCAAAGAAAGTAAAAGGTGGGGAGCACATTGTTTTACAACTTTAAATATACAAAAAACTAAACAAAAAGCTTAAAAAAAGCTTTAAAATATCCAAAAGTGCCTAAAGTTAACTAAAATCATTGCATACGAAATAGGCGGTATATTAAAGTCAGTACATAAATTAGAGTTTTGAATTAATTAAATTCGTTTTAAATATGGAATCTAATTGAATAAAAAACCTAATTAGCTGACAGTACTTTAAAGTTAAATTTTTATAACCTGAACCCAATTAAAATGGGTAAAAACGGTATAAGGGTTTTATGCAAAAGCTTTTAACAGGCAAAAGGAAACATCTCCGACACCAAATAGTATATATATTCTGAAATAATACGTGTTTTACTGTTGGGGTCACCTTAATAATTTGCGTATGTGTGAATTGTTAAAGGTTAAAAGAGCACTGAGATTTGTGTTTCATAAAAAGTAAAATCAATTTAAATTAAAAAATGTACTGCTGCCACTTTCAGTCACATTCACACGTATATTTTTCGCTAATATTCGTAAAGTTTGCAAGCTTAAGATTAAAAACTAGTCTTATAACAATAAAATTGAGAATGCACAGATCGGCTGGGCGGCAGTCTGAGCAGAGGGGCAGCCACAAAAGCTATATATATAAACTACTCAAATACAAAATACATATTTAAAATCTAATAACTAATATTCATTCAGTTATTGCTCAGTTCATCCGCAGAGACATGTATAGGATTGGAAAATTCGATGTTTTCAGCGGCGACATCTGCAAAAAAAAAGATAAACCAGAGGATGGAAACAAGATTGCAAAGATGAATATACTGGTTTTAAATGAATCTATGTAGTTGGACAAATATATTCTTAAGTGACTTACCCAAATGTTGCCGCTCATAGTCAATAATGCTGCTCACAATGCCGTTGAGAAAGTCCTGTGTAATAGTTTCCGTAATGTTAACCGGATCGTAGTAGAGGAAGCTGCGCTTTTGACGCTGCCGCAATGCTGCATCACGTTTACTGCGGAACAGGGCCAGACTGATGTGCGATTGCTGAAGCGGAAGATTATCCGCACCGAACTCCAAACACTTGCCCTGTACACAGTAGCGTCTGCCCACCTGGGAGCAGCGTGTGCCAATGGGAAAATGTCCATTGTTGCCGTTCACGAGATAATACCGATACTTGATTAACTCATCCTGACAGCCAACGCGACAGCTGCGATCCGGTTCACCAATGCTTGCCGAGATTTGTGCTCCATGACCGGACAAACCACGCACCTTTAACTTATACCGGGCGCAGGTTTGCTCCGCATACTCTGCTGGAGTCAGAAGTCGCTCGCAAGGTTTCACTTTGTGCATGCATAACTGAATATTGGGTTCGCGAGTAAGACGTGAACGAACCACCTGCACGCCCTTTGACTCTGTCATGCAATTGGAGTGACAGCCAGACTTGACCTCCCACTCCGATGACGATGACGATGGCGATGATGAAGACGACGAGTCGACAACTAGCGAGGCAGAGGGTGGTGGCACCGGTTTGATATATGACTCCTCCACCACATTGTTGTTATTGTATTTATATTCATTTGTTGGGGTCTTGCGCTTATACGACTGTTGTGGTGGCGCTATATGATTCTCCTGACCGTGAAAAGTGCGCACAGCCACCTCTGAAATAATAAATAATATAATAAATACGAAATAATGTTGTATAATGTTTATATCCCTACCATTTTCATATCGATTCCTCTGATTGTGATAGCTGGGATGCTGTTTACTTTCCTGCTCCGTGGAATCACTCTGTGTCGGTCTTGGGTTGCGGTACGCACAGAAGGTATTGTCCATTTTAAAGAAGTTGTTGGTAGCATTATCGCAGGAGAACTGTTCACAGCGACCGGCAATGCAGTAGGCAATGTCATCTGCACTCTGATGCTTGGAGCGACAAGTTGTGCCATCCGGAAAAGTCCAGCGACGGGATTTGGTGCCATTCGTACGAGTGCGACAAAACACCTTGCACGAATCCTCTAAAACAGCGAATTAGGGAAGATAATTGAAGGGTTACCCAAATTTTGTTAATCGATTTCTTACCAATTGAGGCACTTATTTGTTGACCCTCTCCGGTCAACTCGCTATCGGACTTCCTTGCCTGCTTGCACACCTGTGTGGCAAAGTCCTCGATTGTCTGCAGACGCACACTGTAGCATTGTTTGGCAATACATGTCTCAAACCTGCGATCTCGACCCATGCAACGCTGGCGATAGTTCCGACAGCTGCGACTATAGATGCGAAGTCCTGTGCTTCCCTCACGCAACCGATTTGAGGGACCGTAAAGGCAGCCAGAGTCACAGTCACTGGCCTCACCCCAATCGCCCCAGTCGCTCCAGGTGCTGCTAACTGCAGCGGGCAGTTCATTGCCACTTGTCTTGTACTCATGCAACAGTTGACCCATCATCTTGCTAGAGTCGGAGGCAATGGCGCTGCTGCTCTTCTCATAGCTGGGCTTTGAGTATCCACTTAGCTGCTTCAGCGAACTCATCGCCGACTCCTGTGTGGGTCGCAACTTGCAGTAGCCACCGCGGCACCACTGTAAAAGGTTACTATGTCAAAATGCTCAAGACGTATTTGTGTCCGACTTACCATGCCATCGCCACACTCGGTGCCCTCCAAAGCTGGATGGGAGGTCCACGTAAGTCGTTCTTGTTGGCAGTGCAAATCGTGACATATCTCCGACTTGCTCTGACTCTTCGCACGGATTGCATTACGTCCGTACTTGAGCATACACTGTTGATTGGCATCGAAGCGTTCTCCAGGCAGCATTCCCTCAGCCGAATGATCAAGATTCGCTTTAAACTGTCCGCGATCGAAGAGACATTCGGCTTGCGATTGACTGCGAATTGGATAATATGATTAACATTTTTTGATTGATTAAAGTAAAGAGTTAAGTTGTTGACGTACGCCAGAAACTCGTCCAAGTAAGTGCGAGAGCATTTGGACCAGGTAATTTTTCCACTACCCAAAGTGGGTGACATAATATGCAGACTAGGATCGCAACTGTTATCCTTGGTATCATGACGCATGCCCAAACTACAAAGAAGGAAAGGGAAAAGTTTGAATATATCAATTTAACAAAGCTTAACAAAGTAATTTAACTCTATTATAGAATATGGAAGATGAAAATCTGTTCTCACTCACTTGTGTCCGATTTCATGTGCCACAACAAAAACGCTCTCGAAGTGCTTGCCCTCGTTGATGGTGCAGGAGGATGTGGGGGTACACATACCTCCAACTGGTGCCAGACCCACCACTTGGCTTATGACCTTCCCGTTCTTGGCCAACACATACAGATCCAAGCCCGTCAAAATGACAGCGTGATCATAGTGGAGAGTATCTGCATCTGAAGCGGGATTTAAGCCCTTCTGCCACTGGCAAAAGTTGCTCAAATAGTTATCAATATCACTGGAACGCCGCAAGTCGGGCGGATCCTTTCGAAAGATCTCCAAACGCTTGAGCACGAAGTTGATGCGTCTGCCTAACGTCGGATGATGATATAGCAACTGCACACCATTGATCATAGCCAGAACGAAGCGTATTAGTTGGCTTTCCGTATCCTTTGGATAGTTCTTCTCCATGTGCCGATACAGATCGCTGTCCACAAATATCGCCGTCTCAATGTGCAGCTCATGCGGTGCCGGCCAGCGTCGTGGTCCTCCTCCTCCTACTCCTACTCCTCCTCCTCCACCTCCACCAACAATATGCCGCCTACGACGCGGAGATTCGCCGCTAGTGTCATGATGATGATGATGATGTGGATGATGATTATGATGGTGACGCGGCTGATAGCGCAGTCGTAGCTGTGATTGCAATTTGCGACGCAGCTGTTGTCGTTGATGAGGTTGTTGTTTTTGTTGCTTCTGTTGTTGTTGGTGTTGCGGTTCGTTGAATTCAGCTGCATCGGGCTCAAACTGCAGCTGACTGTATAACGGTGTCGTCTGACTGTTGCTACCGCCGCTGCTGCTGCTGCTCCTACTATGCTCCAAGCTCTTATCTAAGCGCGCCTGATAGAGCACATGGGTGGCAGCACCAAACCGAGCCGGCAGCGGTTGGATGACAAAATTGCTGGCATTCTGCTGGAAAACGCCGCGCTGCAAAGATGCGTTGACAAGTGGTTGCGATTGAATAATATGTTATGGGTTAAAAGACTAGGTTGGGTATTATTAATTTCATGTCGAATAATGGAAATGAAATAAAGGAACAATAAAATATCCCTATACATAAAGGATTTAGTAAAATTTAAGCTAATAGTCTAAACACCGTGGAATTAACACACTCAACTGTGAAAATATATATATATTTCCGAATACTGGTTTTTAATAAGGGTGGATACATGGTTAAGCTTAAAAAAGTGGAAATGAACTTGAAATGGTAGATGTAAAACATACATATATTCCGAATACTATATAAAATAGTCTGATTGAACTTCAAATACACGACTCAATAGCTTATTTGGATAATGAAGTACTGTGAATCTAAGAGTACCCCTAACTGGAGCTTAAGGTTAACCTAAGCAGGGAATACCATTCCTGAGGCCCAAGCGATTGCCCGGAATGCTGAAAATGAAACATGCATACGTAACAAATAGAATATGAAAAAAGGAACACAATGTTTTGCGCCTTAAAAACTACGGAAAAGAAATCAGCTTCACGACGAGAAACTAACAAAAACTCTTCTCAATTCATAATGGAACGACTAACTTTCTGCAACAATCTTTTGTATGAATAATTATTGTATTACCCACCACACTTTGCTCATCGCACAAATCGAGGGCTGCCCATGGACTGCGATAGATGCAGCGCTCCAAACGCTGCAACAGCTGCGGCGAATGCTCCACAAACTGCGTGCTATTTGCATTGCGACGTATAAAGATGAAGGCATCGTCGATTAGTTGCGGCGTTTGCAGTAACTTTAGCTTCAGTTCAGCCTCCACAGTGCCGGCTGCCAAATGCATTTGAATTCAATTAACACTATTCGCATAATGACCGCCAGCAGACGCAACTGGAGCAGCACGACATATATGTATATGTATGTATGTGTGTGTGTGCGTGTGTGTGTGTGTGTGTGCTGTTTTGTTGCATCTGTGGCATGCATTCAAACTTACCTTGTGGCGCACTGCGACGCTGACGCTGTTGATGATGCTCCTGCTGCGCTGCACTGCGTCGCTCCAGCTGCACCAATTTGAATTCAGGCGCTGCAAGGTAAACAACAAATGCGCAATGTGCATTCCATGAATCGATAATAATAATGTTCAGGCCAAATAATAACAAATGCGCACATTTTTACGCCCCCTCAAGTTGTATGCCACAAGTCACGCGGTTTCTGACCATCTCTCGGTTCTTGGTAATAACATGTTATTTTCCAGTCATCATTTGGCATTGAATTTGCAATTAATATAAGTGTATACGAGATTGCAACAAGGAGGATCTTCAGGAGAGAGTTCGTTAGGCCAAAAATTTGCTTCAGTAGAAAATGGTTCGTGTTCATAAAATTTGTATTTACTTTTCGGTCGTACTTTTTATACCCTGATCCCATTAAAAATGGGAAAAAGGGGTATAATGGTTTTGTGCAAAAGTATGTAACGGGCAGAAGGAAGCTTCCCCGACCCCATAAAATATATATATTATTGATCAGCATCAACAGCCGAGTCGATATAGCCATGTCCGTCTGTCCGTCCGTCCGTCCGTCCGTCTGTCCGTCTGTCCGTATGTATGAGCAAACCGATCTCGATCTCTATAAAAGCTAGAGACTCCAGATTTCGAACTTAAGCTCGCCTAATCCCTAGGCAGTACAAGTTTGTTTTCGATTTTCGATAACTCATCCCGTTCTTGATATACACATGTGATCGTTAGCAACAAAATCTTGAATTTTGAAAACTTTGAGATGGCATTTGAAATAATGAACAAAATAATGACAATCTGTGAAATTTTTATTAAAATCGGTTAAGAAGCACCGGACATATGGGACATTGAAGTTGTGTATGCAGTATGTGCGTACATACAAACACACATATTTGCAAACACTGACTGTACGCTTAAGGTATAGGGATCAGGGTATCGTCTAGTCGGGATTTCTCGACTAGAGCCTTTTTACTTGTTTTTTGTATAATAATCAATTATTATATGGTAACAAGAGTGATTTAAAGAGTCGACAATTTTCAAGAATTGTGAGTATAATTGGAGTATGAGCTAAGTTTTTAAACATCTATTATAATAATTATTATTTAACATAGTTAGGAGCATGAAAAACTATTAGAAAAAAAATTAAGAGGCAACGTACATAAAAAATATGACAAAATTTCAAAACCTTTAATGCTCTAACATCTTGCAAGAATTTTTGCCATCCGCTTCTGGAAAACTTTCACTAATAACCCTTTGTGGGTTGGCTTATGTCAGCTAATAATCTTTCCGATCCGTTGCGCCCCAAGAACTTACCTGCTGCTGCTCCAAAGATTAAAGATCGCTCGTGACCCGCCAGCTGCTCAAGTAGAGCGTTCTCGTCCAGCTGAATGAAGAGAAAGGGGAAACATGAGAGATTTGATGTTTAAATGCTAAATGCAAATTTAAAAATCGTATAACAAGTAAAGCAGTTCAACAAAGCGTAAAAAGAGCAACAACAACAACTAGTGGCATGGCGTAAAAGGGTCATCTTAAAACCGCCAGAAACCAAATACCAAAATGAAAAACACTTTCACCACACGCAACAATAGAAAATTAGTTTAGGAAAATCCCCATTAAGCTTTTTAGGTTTCCAGTTTTGCTTATCTGCAACAGAGTCAAAAGACGCAGTTCAGGGCAATGGGAAGTGGGTAAATAACCGCAATCTGCACATAACTCATATCTTTTATCGTTTATCGTTTATCGTAATCGTATATCGGTCAGCAGTTACATATGTACGCTTCTTCCCAATCGAGGCTGTGCGTGTGCCGGTTTGTGCTATTATTTAACTTAATTTGTTGGTACATTTTGGAAAAGCGCGTCGATGGGCAGCGATGCGTGAAGAGCGCTTCAATGAGCTCCAAATGGGCGGCTAATCCCCACCCCTTCTTTCACTCAACTGCTACTTACAGAGCCAAAAGGTGTTGCACAAATTGCTGTGGGCGTTTTGGTATGGTAAACAAAACAATGCTGCTGAAAATGGGCGTGGCAATGAGCTTTTTGATTTTGTAAAATAAAGAGATAGATGAGCGATTGATATTATTAAGCGATCTGCGAGTAAGATTTGTTTTGAAGGGTGATTTAGATATGAGTTAATATTAAAGCTCCTCACAAAGTAATTGCATATTCAATTAATATTTGACAGTGTACTCGATAACATATCGATATTATTAACTACGTCTGTGACAAATGTGAATAAACATATTTAACACCTCACTTAATAAAAAAGCACAGACTAATTGCATAACTTATCGACTGTTCACCGATAAGTAATCGATAAATAATCAATAACAATTACAGCCGACAGTAGTATTCAAATTCTATAGACAAAGCTTAACACTTTGAACAGCTCGCATATGCTTTTAAGATATTCTACAAATAATCGGTAAACTATCGATAAACACTGGTTTGCTATTTTCTGCAAAGCTCCATACTCCATTCATTCAGTCACTCGTCCACATTCACATTGGCTTTTGGCTTTGTATGAGTGCAGCCAAACAATGTTCGATAAAAACGACACTAATTGACGGCAAGGGCAACGGCATGAAAGGCCGGGTCGAAACATCAACGCACATCAAGAGCCGGAAAAGCTTGGCAACAACATCAACAACAACTAACAACAAACAACAAAACCAACATGTGTGGAAGTGGTTGTGGAAAATGGCTGCAACACTGTTCGCACTCGCTCCGGTAACCGATTATGTGATGAAATTTTGCGTGACCCGTGGCAAATAAAATAGCAAAACAAAGAAAGAAACAAGCGACAAAGTGCTGAAATTAAGTCACAGAAAAAAGCTTTCGGTAAAGCGTAAGCTCAATTGAGAGTCCAAGAAGTAATATAATGTAAACGACTCTCACATAACACAAATGGCGGAACCAACAATCTTCTCCTCTAAACAACTAAAGGTTCTCAAGTGCGACCAAGTATATCTTTGTATGTAAGCATTCTCAACTAATTGCGAGTTGGGTCAATAACTTGGCTAATGTGCGCTCAGCTGTAAATTTCACAGCTGCCCAAAAAATGCCGGAGCCACACTTAGTTTTTTGCCCAGCTGCTGACGCGGTTGTTTCTTTAGCTAGACAAATCGTGCGATGCATTCCGACAGTACTAGGTCTTGAAAGCAGACATACGAGGGTGCATTCAACAGAACTTTAAAGTCCATGACGATCTTTTTAGTTATCTTTAAAAATAAGCAACAGTTTTTTTTTTTTTAACAATTTTAGGTACTTTTTTACAAATCGGTAAATCATTAAAAGTATATTTAGATCATATTTCTATATAATAACAAAAGAAATTTAATGCTCACTTTTATTTTCAGAAATATACCATATATAGTAGGTCTATTTACTATTTACAGACCAAAAATATTAGTCCAACCTTAAACACTTTATACCCAAGAGTTCGTTAACAAATAAAATAATATTTGTAATTTTTAATTAAATTTATTTACTTGTGAGCTTCAAAAGCTTTAGTTGAAAAGTTTTTTAAAAACTTTTTGACTTTCATAATTGTTGATTTGCTTATAATCGAAGTTTGGCTGGTTAATTTCTTATTTGAATATTATTTTTACTGCCACCCTCGCTAATTGCAACGTTTGATTTTCTTGGAGACGGTTGGACGCCTTACTTAATGCAAAATACTTGCCATACACTGACTGGCGTTCTGAACTTTCTCAGAACGTGAAGTCGATCTATAAAAGTCATGTAATTTGACAAGCAGTCGACATGTTCGACCCAAGACTTTTATTTATTTGCAGCAAATAATGTCAGACGACTTTGGCATTAAATTACGAAAACGTTTCAAAACGAGTGCGGAACGAGGGGTCATTAAACGCCGCACGTTTCTTGTTGCAGTTGCCACGCCTTATTTGCTGACAATTGTTCTTAATGAATCACGCGTTAAGCATAATTTTTGTCTAGCTTGCAGATTTTCTCTTGGGTGTTCAACAAGCTAAGAAGCACCTGAATCATATTTGGCTTTTTTAAGTGGGTTAAATATGATCCAATGCATGATATCATCATACATGACAATGGAATACTGATGTTACTTAGTTAGCATTAGGCCATGTGAGAAATGCCATTAATAAATTCAATGTTCAAATTGCAATCAAATATCTTTAATTACCTCAATGCCATTCCAACTAACGCTTCTCCTTTGCCGCAGCTCAATGTGCACGGCATCGACGTCGGCAGCGACTGCGACAGCGGCAACGGCGTTCAGTGTGTCCAGCAACAAGGCAGCTAAGACAATTAGGCACAAACGATGACGATAATGATGAGGCTGAGGCTTAAGCTGATTGGCTGCAATCGCAGACATAACGACCACTTTAAAGTTGACAACAGTTAAGCGATTTGAGCCTTGTAATATTTATATTTACATTTGATGGTTGCTCAAAAGCTGCTCTGTTGTTGTTATTTTTATTGTTGCAGTTATAACGCGAACAAATTGCATTTGTTGCAAATTGTATTGTATTATTTGTGTTGTTGGTTTTTTTTATTTTGATTCTGCTGCGCAAGCTAAATTAACTTACGTATTTGCGTCATAATTTTTACTTGTGTTACATTTTCTGCAAAAAGAGTTGGAAAAAAACCAAATAATAAAAAGACATGTACATACATATGTACTATTTCACTTAAGTTACTGTTTTTTTTTTTTGCTATTTTTTTTTTTGTTCGATTGCAGCAAAAGCAGAAGCAACCGGGCAGAGAGAAAAGTGAATGCACGCAGCGATATCGACGCTGACTGCGACGTTGACGTTGACGTTAGCTACGTCAGCTGCTGAAGTTAATTTAACTGTTTATGCACTAATTAATTGCTGTTTGTGCAGCTTTTGCGTTGCTTTACTTTTTCTACCGTGCCACTTTTATATTTGAATTTTAACACTTTTAACAACTTTGTGTGCAAGTTTGTTGCTTAAGTTCTTTGTGGTATCGATTACACATCAAAGTGCTCTACATTGATTAGCCACTCAATTGGTCACACTTCATAAGTATCAGCTGTAAGTGCCGTCAATTGTTTGCACTTCCTTGTTGCAGATAGCACTAATAACGATAACAAGAGGGCCAATTAAAAATTCACTGAAACTTTTTTTATACTATTTATACGCATTTAGATTTTATTTAAACACTGCGCGCACATAAATCAAGAGCTGCTCTCAAGCATAACACATTTTTGTTTGGAGTACACAATTTATGCTTTTTTTATTACACTTTAACCGAAAAATAATACGAACTATATAAATCATTTCGTGTGCAGACCGTTTTATTTGTTTTGGAGGTCAGCTCAATCGATTTTCCAAATGCTCTGGCATTTATTAAAAAAATATCCAAGAACCAGATGTATAGAATATTATAAAATTTGATTCGACTGCGCGCGTGTCTTGTCCCAAAAAGAGAGAGAGAGAGATCGTTCCACGGCAGCGCCACATTCGCGAATGACGAAAAAATCACGACAGCAGAAAACTTTATTCAAGCCGCAAGCCACACGATCGTCGCTTCCTCTCTCTCGCACTCTCTCTGTTTGGCAGCGAATCGGACTCGTGAGCGCCGTCGGTTTGAAGTTGAAGATGGAGCTAGTAGCTGCAAAATACTGTATGCTAATTAGGCAGCGTCGTTGGACGGAAAAGGAACAATAGAATGGCACCGTTAAGTAAAGCAGCCGAAAAATTAGCAAAAAGTGCAGATGCCAATTGTTTTTTGTTTTTCGTGTAGCTCTTATTCTTGTTTTTTTTTGTGGTCAAGTGCCTGCAAAATGATGGGGGTAGATGCTAGCCAGACGAAAACTTGACACTGATCATCACAGTTGAGTAAAAAAAGACAACAAACTAAGAATTATGCTGCATTTCCGTTTACCGTTTGATGTAACAACAACAACAAGAAAACAACACTAAGTGCATTGTGAAGGAAACCTTAAATCAGCAATGCAAATGTAAATGCAAAAACGGGCGCTAAATTGTTAAAGTACATTTTCCATCAAGCTGCAAAACGACGTCAGCCAATTGAAGTCATCAACTTTTAATTGATGCAATCAGTGAATGATACATTGATAAATCAACAAAGATTCTAACCCATATTAAACACATACATTGCTGTATATTGAAACAATTGATAACAACTCCGAGTTCATTTATTTGGCATTTCATTAACTAATAATAGTTTAAAGGTCTTAACGTTTTTTACGTTTATGTTCTACTTATGGGTATCACTTTTTGTTCTCTGACAACAGCTCACAGCTCTGACACTGCCTTGCGGCGCTTGCAGCTCAACTCAGGGCTGCTAACGTTTGAGAGCTCAGCTGGTTACACTCTTTGGTGCTAATTTCACCTAACCACATTTGGTCACATTATTTTCGTCACTTGGCGTGCTTTTCAAATCTAAACGGCAGCGGCTTGCGTTCGCATCGTGCGCAGAGCTCGAATGACTCCAAAAAAATTACTAATAAAGTAGCAATCGATGATTTTAAACATTTTAACTATAATTCGTGCAATCTTAAACAAGCTACAACAAGTTAAACAACAAAAATTTCTAAATATATTTGCGTTATTAAGTCAAACGACGCGTTCAAGTGCAAAAAACACTAAAGCCAAACCTGTTCATAATATATTTGTGTCAAAAATTAAACTAAAAATATTAAAATGGTGGGCACAACTTTGAAAATGATATTGGACGAGGTAAGAATCCCAAAAATGCATAAAAAATAAGTTTTTATTAAATATCAGCAGTAGAAAACGCCATGCATTGGCATCGACGCTCGCCGCCATTGCAGCGTCAGCGTCGGCGCAGCAGCTAGCTTCACTCCAAAGAGAGGGGTAAAAAAAATACCGAAAACATTGTTGTTGCTGCTCATGCGATTGCAGCAGCGGTAATTGTACTTGGCGCCTTTTTTCAACATTCCTTTTGCTTTTTTTTTTTTGTGAGCTTGCGGTACTTTTACCGCTAATTACTTTCCTCTTTCGCACTATGCGTTCAAAATGGCCGTTTTGCATTTAATCATTTGCAGAATGCACAGGAGAATTACAAGCAGGTCCCATTAAAGAAATTGACAGTGCCTTCAAATGAGGGAGCCACAAAACGAGCCGCACTCGGCGACTTGCAGAATCGTGGACTAGGTCGTGACGTTGCTTCCAAAGATGTGGCCCAAAAAGAGTAAGTGAAAAAAAAGAAAAATTAGTTTGCGCATGTCGAAGCAATGCAGAATTTTGCAAGTGTTTAAAAATAAAAGTAGTTACTGATATAAAATAAATTCTACGCAGACTAAAAGATGTGAAACTAACCAAGGCACGTGTAGACACACACTGGAAGAAACAGCCATTGGGCGCTAATGGAGCAACCAAAGCTGCTCCGCTGCTGCGATCCAATTCGATGCGCACTGGCGCCATTGGTGCCTCCTCAGCTGCTTCGGTCATGACACGCCAGATTGCGGCAAGCGCTTTGCATGCTGGCCGAACCGCAGCAGCTGCTGCTTCACAGGCAACGACAATGGCCAGTACTAAAGTGGTCGCCGCCGATGCGAATAGCAAGCGTAAGTTAAAAACCTTAACCACCTCCAATCAGCCCTCCAATCCTCCTATCACAACCCAATCCCAACGTACAGTTGCAGCTGCCAAACAAAAGTCCACATCTGATGAGAAAGTGAATACATTGCGCCGCGAAGACAGCAACTTGTCTCGCAAATCTCTAACCAAACTGCGCGCTGCTTTGGCCAAACCCAATGTGGTTGTTGCCGCCGTCAAAAAGGAGGTATTGGTTCCACGGGCACAACTCAAGAAGGCCATTGTGTCTGCTGGTCCGGCTCCTGCGCCAGTGCAGTTAAAGAAGGATACTGTTGAACTAACCAGGCTGCCCAAACCCCGCTTTGTGGCCACACAGGTAGCTCCACCACCAAGCACTACAACGACAGTATCTCTGTCCAGCCAGCGCCTGGCTGAAGTGGAGGACATCGATGCCGATGATCGAGAGAATCTGATTTTGGTCTCTGAATATGTAAATGATATTTACGATTATCTCTATGAGGTGGAAGAGCAACAGCCCATCTATCCCGATCATTTGGCCAATCAATTGGAGGTTTCCTATAAGATGCGCGCTGTGCTCATCGATTGGATTAACGAGGTGCATTTGCAGTTTCATTTGACAGCCGAAACATTCCATCTGGCCGTTGCTATTATCGATCGCTATCTCCAGGTGGTGAAGAACACCAAACGCAAGTTTCTTCAGCTAGTTGGTGTTACGGCTCTGTTTATAGCCACCAAATACGAGGAGCTCTTCCCACCGGCAATGGGTGATTTTGTTTTCATTACGGATGACACCTATACGGCCCGGGAGATTCGTCAAATGGAACTGCAGATACTCAAGGCGATCGATAACAATCTATCGCGCCCATTGCCCATACATTTCTTGAGACGCTACTCGAAGGCAGCTAGTGCTGAGGATCATCATCATGCCATGTCCAAATACTTTTTGGAGTTGGCCAGCATGGATTACACTTTGGCTAGCTTTAAGCCATCCGAGGTGGGTTTTGGTTCTTACTTGTGATTACTGTTGCTTATGATTCTTTCGTTTAGATTGCTGCTGCTTCGCTGTTTCTATCGCTGCACTTGCTCAATGGCAATGCACGTGCTGCCACCGGTTTCAACGATCGGCATTGGACACCAACGCTGGTGCATTACTCTCGATATACGGCAGCCCATTTGCGTCCCATAACGCAACAGATTGCCAAATTGGCACGCGATGCTCCCACGGTCAAGTTGCGGGCCATTTACAACAAGTACCAAGCGAATAAGTTTCACAAAATTGCATTGCGAAGCGAATTGAGTGGTCCGCTCATGGATTCTATTGTGGGCAAGAAATAGAAATAGAACTAAACTAATAACTGAAACTGAAAGATGGCCCCATCACAACACGACTTTTAGCGCATATATGAATTGTGCAGTAGTACCAGTTATCGGTTCTTGCTCTTACTGCCAATTTTAAGTTTAGTTCAATTTGTTTATCTATTTAAATTTGTATTATTTTTCGTTTAACTTCTTTTGGTTAATTTTGTGTATGTGTGTGTAATAATCGTCTTATATATGAAGTCCATATAATTGTCACATGAACGCACGTGTCTCACTTTTTTGTGTTGTCGCCGTATTATAAAGGCGATCACCAGCAAAAGGCATTAACCCCGTCCCCATAATTTAAAGGACCGGGATCCAGGCATTAAATTCATTTTTCTGCCTGTTTCCTGCCTTCCAATTTATTAAGTACTGCATCTATATATGCATATGTATATACATGTTTGTATGTATTATCTTTTATAATGATTAGATTTGAGGTAGGACACGGAGAGCACCGAGGAGCTAAACGGATGAGCAACGAGCGCATTTGCTGGCTGAACATATCGGCGTTGCCTCTTTAAGTTAAATATATTTCCAGTAATACACGACAAAAAAAAAACAAGCAACAATTTGCCCAACTTATATGCATATTTTTATATAATATTGTAATTATTTTAAGCAATTTGGTTACAATGAAAATTTGTGCACTACATTAAATACATTTTTAAAATATATCAAGTTTGCACTTGAATTCATTTTGTAGCTTTTTTTTATAAATGTTTCCCCTTATCTATAAAATTTGCAACCAGAATTGCTTGAATTTTGCTTTATGTATATACTTTTTTTGCCTGTACGCTTCGGAGCGAAATAAGTCAAAAGAGTGCGCAGCTGATGAAGGTCTGTGAGAAAGTTGAAAACTGGGAACATAACAAAAGAAAGGCAAAAAGGAATGGAAAAAACCGAACCCTGTGCGTTCCCTTATCAACAAGCAAACAAAAGGAACAAAGTGGGCATTGAAACTTGGCATTGCTTTTGCTTGTTTGATCGCAGGTCAGTTTTTTTTCATTTCCTCCCTTATGCGTTTATGTTTCAACTTCATTGGCTGCACGCGCATGTATTAGTGTGTGTATGTGTATGCTTTCTGTTCTTGTTTCTTTCTCGTCAGCAGCAGCAACAGCATTTGGCCCGTCGTCGCTGCCCGCTCGCGCACGTGTTTGCGTAAATGTATATGTGTTACGTGTGCGTATGTGTGGGTGTCTTGTGTGAGTGCGAGCTCGACTGACGGCAAACTGTTGTTGTTGGCGACTGATTCGCATCAGCTTGCTGGGGCCGCTGTGTGCCTGTTCGAAATTTAAGTTTGACGGTTTTATGGCTCTCATTAATTTCGACACATTTACGAGCAAACAAATGCAATAAAAAGAAAGCAGCCAACTCAGTCAGCAGGGAGCCAACACACACACACACACATACTAACTGCTCCAAATTGGTGAGGGGTCTACTAAGAAGAAAATCGCTGTTATTCATTCTTCCTCTTGCCTGGAGCCATGTTCGTTGTCTATCTACATTTGCCCTTTTGTGTCCTGTGCACACACACACACACGAGTTATTGGATATGGGCTCGTCATCGTCTCTGGTCGGCTCCCTTGTGCCTTTTTCTGTGAGACTGTTAACGAAATATGCAGAGCGTAAAGCAGCCGAACAAGCATCGAAGTGTGTGGCGCCGAAGAGTGAATTATCCTGAGAGTTGTCAGGTAGTCGTCAGCTACATAGATCCGTCTCACAACCCGCTGAGGGGCTGCAAGGTCATTGCGAAAGGTTGTGAGAAGGACAGCGGAGGATTGCCACAGCTGCGGGATCAGCTGAGAGAGAAGATTACTTCTAAAGGACATTGTGTCTGTCTCGTCTGTCTGGATGGATGGTTGTTTGGGTGTTGTCCGCTTGTGACAGGATTTTAATTAGTAATTTACCACAGCGATTCTTTGAACCTTGTTTACTTAGGAAATCTTAAACTGAACACACACAGAAAATGCTACTTTTGTGATCCTTAAGTTGTCATAAGCTGATAATACAGGAAAACAAATAATAACTTACTAAGAGTTCAAAAGATTAAATTTCTAATCTGAGTAGGTTTTCAAGGGTTGTAGGTTCAAAGGTTGTCAAGTTTGGGCTTAGTAAAAACTTTAGCAATTAGATACTGCAGTTAAATTTGTATTTGGTACACTTAGGATCATCTAACGGGTTGTCGTTTTAATATGTTTGACAAATTTCAGATCTTTCTTGTAGATCCCTTTTTTCAAATCTCAGTAGTTTGTGTCCAACCTTTGTCATTTATTTTGAGATCAGCAATCAGTTTTGTATTAAAAAAATTTCACATAGCTTCATTACCATAGCATCTTCCAAAAAGACGATTTCTTACGTCTTAACTGAAGGCGAATAACTTAACCCAAAGTGGAAGAACACCATCCAAATTTTAAATTTCAAATACGTAATATTCACTTTATATTCAAGATTATAATTTAGTATCGTTTTTTTATTTTTTATCGTTTTCACAATCATCCACATACGGTATTTTCGACTATTATGCTCGATTACAATATTTCAAATATTGATTAATATTTATTTTAGTTTTAAGCTAGAACAACAGAAGGTATTGCGGGAATCCGAAGTTCCCGGCTGCGTGCACCACGTACGTCCCGCTCTCTCTCTCTCAATTTTCTCTCTCCCAATACATGTGGTAAAAGGACGACACATGGAATCACGCAGCAAAGGAAAACATGAATGCGCAAAAGGTTGGTTTTTATAATTTTTTTGTTTGTATTTTCTTACGGTGTAGGATTTGTTTTTTCTTGATTTATTTTCTCATTTAGATGATATTCTTGCTGGTGTTGTTGTTCAGTATCATCTACGCGCAGTCTGGCAGCATTATTAAGTTGAATAACGTGAATATATCGGCTTAGACATTAAATTGTTTATTATTGCTTGTGTAAGTTCTGCCTGGTTATCTACGATAAAACTGCACGCAACTATTGTTGTTGCTGCTGCTGCTGTTTAACCCTGGAAGGTTGACATAAATTTGGTGACAATGTCCTTCAGCTTGGCATCGGCAGCGGGCGAGATTTGTCCATCCTTGGCAATGCCGTCTAACAGACCCTGCTCGGAGGTCTTGATGTGCTGCAAGAACTCTTTTTCGAACTTGGTGATCTTGGCGGGATCCATCTTGTCCAAATGACCGCGCACACCGCAATAGATGACAGCAACCTTAATAAATCAAAACCAGTCGAGTGTGAGCAGGAATTCTATACTGCTAAATGAAAACCTTTTCTTACCTGATCCTCAATCGACATGGGCACATACTGGCCCTGCTTGAGCAGCTCAGTTAGGCGCACACCACGGTTCAGCAGCTGCTGGGTGGCAGCATCCAGATCGGAACCGAACTGGGCGAAGGCAGCGACCTCACGGTACTGGGCCAACTCCAGCTTCATGGAACCGGCGACCTGCTTCATGGCCTTGGTCTGGGCAGCGGAACCGACACGGGACACAGAGAGACCCACGTTAATGGCAGGACGGATACCCTTGTAGAACAGCTCAGTTTCCAAGAAGATCTGACCGTCAGTGATCGAAATGACGTTGGTTGGAATGTAGGCGGACACATCACCGGCCTGCGTCTCAATCACGGGCAGGGCAGTCAGTGAACCGCCACCCATAGCTGGGGACATTTTAGCGGCACGCTCCAACAGACGCGAATGCAGATAGAACACATCACCAGGGTAGGCTTCACGACCTGGGGGACGACGCAACAACAGGGACATCTGACGGTAGGCAACAGCCTGCTTGGACAAATCATCATAGATGATCAGAGCGTGTTTGCCCTTGTCGCGGAAGTACTCGCCCATGGCGCAGCCAGAGTAGGGAGCCAAATACTGCAGAGGTGCAGCATCGGAAGCGGTGGCCGAAACAATAACCGAGTAGCCCATGGCACCCGAATCGGTCAAACGCTTCACAATCTGGGCGACAGTGGAACGCTTCTGGCCAATGGCAACATAGATACAGTACAACTTCTTGGACTCATCCTGGGCATCGTTGAAACGCTTCTGGTTGATGATGGTATCAATGGCCAGAGCAGTCTTGCTGCAAATGAAGATTATTAAGATGGTATTAACCTATTGCTATACAATTGTTTTAATTAGCATTTCCAAGACTTACCCAGTCTGTCTGTCACCAATGATCAACTCACGCTGACCACGACCGATGGGCACAAGCGAATCGACGGCCTTGATGCCAGTCTGCATAGGCTCGCGCACAGAGACACGGGGAATGATGCCGGGGGCCTTGATGCCGACACGGAAACGATCCTTGGTGTTCAGAGCACCCTTGCCATCGATGGCATTGCCGAGGGCATCGACAACGCGACCGAGCAGCTCATCGCCGACTGGGACGTCGACAATGGCGCCAGTACGCTTAACAATATCGCCCTGCTTGATGAGCTTATCGTTACCGAAGACGACAACACCAACGTTGTCGGGCTCCAAATTGAGGGCCATGCCCTTGAGACCGGAGGAGAATTCCACCATCTCATCGGCCTGGATGTTGTTCAGGCCATAGACACGAGCGATACCATCACCAATGCTGAGCACACGGCCAGTTTCCTCCAAATCGGCCTTGGGTGCAACACCCAGGATTCTCTCCTCCAGAATGTTGGAGATCTCCGCGCTGCGCTGTGTGCTGGCAACATGGAATTTACGGGCAGCAAGAGTGGCAGCTGGATACGCAGTCCTGCAGGCAACCTAAATGTTGTATTGTTGTATTAGCAATTATGTAAGGAACAAGTGCGGGCGGGACGGTGTGTGAAACAAGAATTGAATAACCACATGAGCAGAACAGCTGCTATCTCGCTTTAACGCACAGCACACTCCGCCGGCCAAAAAAAAATATAACATGCTGTGAGAATTCAGAAATTGTTCAATTTCACTTGGCAATTGTTAAACTAATGGCAAATGGTAAAAACCGTTGCCAGTTTTGTTTAATTGTGTATTATTTTTTGCAATTATTTTCTACTTTCAGCATTGATATAAACGCACGCTCATAACCTCAAAGTTGGGGTGCCAACGGGTAGCAGCGGTCGCAGATTGACAAATTATGTAACCTTTTAGAAAAACACTTTACATACATATGTCACTTTAGTTATGATTAAAATTTTTAAGAATCGCCATATATTTGTGTGGTGTACGTTAAGGTACGAGTTATGTAACTTTCTGCAAGCCAGCAGCAGTTCGCATTGCGTAACAAAAAACTAAAACTTCTGCCAAAAAGGCATTTATTAACATGATAGGCGTATGAGGCAGTGATAAACTTTAAATATCGTCCAGCTGGACCAATACTGCAAGTTGTTTAACAAATTGTGGCCAATATGATTTGGATTATGTGGAATAAAATTCTTTTTCTTTTTTTTCAACTCTTTGACTGCTGTGTGTTTTTATACCTGTGCGGCCGCCTTGGGCAAGTTGCGAGCGACCGACGACGCCAAACGAGCAGAAATCATCGTTATTTTATTTTTTTTTAGATTTTTAACTTTTTAAAAGCTGCAGAAATAATTGATTCCTACACCAACTCCTCTCCAGACTCGCAAGTATTTTTCACAAAGATGGTTGCCGTCGGCTCACGTTAGCTGCACGTCGGTGTGCCCAGAGATAACTAGAAATTGCAATCGATACTATCGATTTCTGCCAATGCGACATTGCCTTTAGATATCGATACAAAAATACAAAAGTCAGCTGGTCACTTAAATTGCTCCACACTACAACATCACGCTCCTCACTCAACAGTTTGCTCAGCAGTGTTATGTTATTTTTGGAGACTTCTGCTGTGTTGTCGGCATTGTACTCGGCAGGGGGACTTGGGCTGGAAAGCGTACACGAGAGCATCCTGCGAAACTCTACAAAAAAAGAGCACATGCCCGAAGTGGATGCTGCATGTGCGCGCGAGCTTAACGCCACGGAATTTCAGTACTTAATTGTAGAGGCATCCAATCACTCGGCCAGTTCGTAGTCGGAGTTTGTGCGGTGTTGTGAACGCAACGCGGAGATCTAGTAAAAACAAAAATCAAATGAAATGAAATATAAAAATGTGAGCAGGGGAATTGAGTGAACGCAGTCGTGGAAAAAGTTTAAATCGTTGAAGCTAAAACTTAAAAAAAAAAATCAAAACACGCAGAACTCAAAAGCGCATTATGAAAAAATAAAAGTGTTTTATTAAATTGCGGACCCTCGCAAGGTGTTTTTTTCGGGCAGGAATATTAAATACCAATTGAGATGACTTTGCATATGGAGTTGTGTAAATAAATTGCGGCACAGAGAAAGCTTATAATTTAAGCATAGCATACTTTTCAGATGGCGGCGGCGAGCAGCTGTTTGACAAAGCAACGCAATTAGGGATACGAAAAATCTTAATTCGTCCGTTTTGCTCTTTTGCGTCTCTGTTTCAATCGATGCGAAATTGTGACGATGATTCCCACGTGCTAATGGCATCATGTCAGAACGTCACTTAAATGACAAAAAAAAAGTAAAAGCGAAAAGTGAAGGCGCACCAGATGCTCTCCAAATTATGCAAACAATGGCACTGAAAAGAATTAGATACAGTTACAACAGCGTTGCCAATTACTAAAAAAACGAACACACAGCCAGACAACAAAGAGACTCAAGACAAAGGCACAACAGCAATAGCCATAGCAATAACAAAAGCAAAAGCAATACAACGCGCGCCTGTTAAAATATATCCAATCTCCAAAAAATAAAGAAAAAAACGATATATAAAAAAAGAACCGTTGCCGAGTGCAGGCTCAAAAAGGGAAAGCAAGAAATCATAAGCAGCAGCAGTAGAAGCGACCGCGGCAGTAAAAAAACTGGAAGTTTGCGTTTGTCTTTGCAACAATAACCACAACAACGACAATAGCAACAGCAACAACAAATTTGTCATCAAGATGGCAGCCCCCGCACTCGCGTAGAACAAAAGAAAACGTAGCAAAGCCAGCGTTCCAAGGCAGTAGCATCCCAAAAACACACACACACACACACACACACACACACGTACACAAACATATATTGACGCGCACATTTCGAGGCGCATAAGCTCGCACTTGACTTGAACATTAAAACGTGTAAGGGGCCCCCACCTCCCCCACCCCCTCGCGCGCACTGGGCATGGAAATAATCAAGGCATACTTTATTTTGTTTTTGTGTAGAGTGTTTCCGCACCGGCAGCCTCATGTTGTAGCAATTTGCGTTTACCAAACACCATTGTAAAAGTCTCTAGCTATGACTCTGGCCCCACCAAACAATTTTGGACAGCTGTCGTTGTCGCGAGGTGTATGTTGGTGTTTTTTTTAAATAGTGCGGTCGTTGCTCGCGTATTTGTGTGACTTTCGTTCTCTATAGTTGTGTTAGTGCAAACTTGCAAATGTGTGCGCGGCATAGTTTTTTCCACTTGACAGCAAGGTCAGCGGCAGCAGCATGCAAATTGAAATGCGGCTATGCAAAAAGAAAGCACTAACAACGACATCTTTGGCAGCGGGTGAAGCAGCAGCAGCAGCAGCAGGCAGTTTTAACAGCCGCCGTCGCGGTCGCAGCATAAGAAACTGACGTCGTCGATTCGCCTTCGCCTTCGCCGTTGCCGTCGCCGTCGCCGCACGCTACGAAAATGTTTGAGAAATATGTCGCCACATATGTGCGCGTGTGTGAGCAAGTGAAATTAAAATTCCCGCATGCCTAATGAATTTCTCGCTCTCGGCGAAATGTGCCAAGCAATAGCAACAACAACATTTGTCGTGTCTGTGCGTGTGCGTGAGTGTGAGTGTGAGTGTAAGTGCTGTTGTTGTTCTTCTATGTGTGACCCTGCTGACTTCCAAATGATGAACGACGCATACTAAACAATGGCGTGTTAACAAACAACAACAAAAGCAACAACAAGAATATGAAGTAGAAGCTTGAAAGTGAATCTTGGCAGAAGCGACGCTCAAAAGTAGAGCACAAAAAAGTGTGTGTATTTGAACAAAGAAACATAAAAATACACAAAGAAAAACCAAAACAAAACAAAAAGGATCATCATAAAAAAAACGGCATCTGGTGAATCATTTGCAAGTGAAAATAAATTGAGGTAAATGTTAATGAAGAATGCAAGAAGAACGCAAGAAGTTTATAGCTAGAATTTTAGTCATTGAAAATGTTAACCTTTGAAAAGTTTGAACACATTAAAAAAATAAATTATTTCAAATCAAAAAACGACTAAATTGAAACAAATATTTTGGAATAATTTCAAAAACTATTGTATTAAATACAGTTTTTAATATTATTATTATATTATTTTATCCGTTTCCTTTTTTTTTTTTTTTAAATACACTCCATTTTGTATTAGACTGTAAATCGTAAGGAAATGTAGTAGAAAATATTTCTTTAATTATTGCATCAAACTTAAAATCAATTTAAGTAAATGAACTGTAAATATTTAAATTGGATACACAAAAATTTTGTGTTTTAAGCACAATGCAAACACAGCTTTTGATTAAATCAATATAAACAACGTGAGGTAAATGTGTGTTAATCTGATGTTTGATTTAATTAATTATTACTTGAAAAACTTGAAAGTTTTGTTAGAAATTTATCTATGCATAAATAAACTAGCTAAAAGCCAAACCGAATTTATGCAAATTATAAAATAAATTCAGTTTGTATTTGTAGCTGTTGGAAACACACCAACAAACACAAAAACACACACACACACACAGTGACACACTACAACTTTTATAATAAGATGTTCAAACATTACCAAGAAAATGTACCAATAAATACTTATGTATTTGTATGACATTTATACGTATATATTTGTACTCATACACGCGTACTGCAAATGAAATCACTTCCAAACATTGACGTGAAGTCTCTTAGGAGAGAGAGTGAGAGAGGGTTGGGTAGGAAAAGAGGCGTGTGTGTGTGTGAGGGGTAAAACCAATTAAAATTATTTGCCAGCCATGGTAAAGGGCAAAGGCAGCAACTGCCGAATGGCAAATAAATAAACGTGGCTCGGCAAATGTTGTGAACTGAAATAAAATGAAATGTAATGAAGAAATGTGAATGGCTACGCAACAAATACATACGCGCACTTACACACACACACACACTGACACACGCCCAATCATCAAAACGCCCACTTTTGGTAGTGTCAGCCACCCCCCCCCCCCACGCATTTTATCCCGCCCGTCCGCAAGCCAATCGTAAATAATGCTGGGGCCTTAGAGAAAGAGCGAGAGAGTGGCGCCCATTTTCAAGCTTATGCTTTGACTGTGATTCTGTAGTACATATATAGACTACTATATATATAGTAGCTTCTACCGATTTGCGTGGTCCTGCGGCTCGTCCATTGCAGCGACGCATAAAAATGTTAATTTATTTGTTGCCTGCGCTTCGCCTTGCCTTGCCTTGGCTTGCCTTGCCTTGCCTCGCTGTTTGCATAAAGAATATCTATATGTATATTTCGTTTTTTGGGCTGCTCATTTAAAAAAAAAAAAAACCACCATAATATATATATATATATATTATATATATGGAAATGGCCAGCGTCATGCAGATAAAAAAAAAGTTTCTTCTTTTTTCTCAGTTGCCCATCTTTGGCTGCTTTTTCTTTAATATTGTTGCTGTTTTTTTGGGAGTACTGCGGCGGTTTGCCACGTGACTCTGCCCCTAAAAGTATGTGAGAAAAAACAGTTATTAATTTTTTTTTTGCCAACTCAGCAACAAAGTGACAACAACAACTTTTAAGATACACATTTCTTATTTAAATTGACAAGTCTAAAATGTTTTTTTTTTGTGTGTTTCTTGTATTTATTTTTTCTTGGCTTAGTTGCAAAATTTTAAGCAATTATCAAGTTGACGAGTGGCAACAGGAGAATAAAATAAAAATTAATGAAAAAAAAATAAAAATAAGAAAAGGATTCGCGCTTCGAAATGAATCCTGGGGGAAAGATTGTGTGGCATGCGTGCGTGAACATTTAATTAAAGCAACTTATTAAGTATGCAAATTTCCGCAAATGATTAATTTGCATATTTATGAGACTAAAATGAGAGCCATAACAAGAACAAAAAACAGAAACACCAACAACAACAAAAAACAGAAACACCAACAACAACAAAAACAACAATAATGCCTGACAGCGGCAACTGTCAATAATAATCAGGCGCGGCCAAAAGCTTGGGGCAGGGGGCATGAAGTTTATTTTAAGACCAAGAAAGTGGGGGTAAGGGGTAAGTAACGGCTGCAAGTAACTGGCAAACAGTCGCGTACTTGGCTATAATAACAATTTAAAATTGAAATTATGAATTTAACATATCGCCAAACGATGCGCATGAGTTTTATGCCTTTTAACTGCAGATTAAGAACTTAACATTTGCTGCCAAACGCTAATTAGACAGGGACAGAACGAGAGAGAAAAGGATTGAGGGGGGGAGGGGGGGGTCGGGGGAGGGTTATGTAGTTGGGTATTAGCTTATGCATATCACGTAAGAGGCTTAGAAAGAGAGAGAGAGAGACACGGAGACAGGCAGAGAGATACTGACTGAAAGTGGCAACAAAAATTGTTAGCTTGCTGCATTAATGTGTTAAATGTCAATTCACACACACCAACGCTTACACACACACACACACACACACAAATAGTGAGAGAATGAGTCAGTGTGTCCAAGTTTGAAAACGGGGATAAGCAATGAAAAGCATTTCACTTGAGTAGTTTTTGTTGGCAAGCAGGCAAATGGAAAATAAAACGCATTTAACGTTGGCTTTTTCACTCGATATACATATATATATAACTATACATATGTATGTGTATATACATTTTAAATTGGCTGAAGTAAAAGTGTTTCTGTTTCTTTTGTTTATGTTTATGCCATTTACAATTTAGGCAACTTTTACGATTATGCAAAGCATTTTTGTAGCCATTTATACAAGTCTTCTTGAACTTTAATGACTAATGCTAATTGCTTGCAGGAAATGAAAAGTAAAAAGGGGCGGAAACTAATCTTAGAACAATTTTAGCATCAAAAGTCGAACAATTAATTATTCAATATGTATTCTGAAAAAAAAAACAAGTAAGAAGGCTCTAGTCGAGAAATCCCGACTAGACGATACCCTGATCCCTTTACTTTACGCTTTACAGTCAGTGTTTGCAAGTATGTGTGTTTCTATGTACGCACATACTGCATACTGCATACTCAACTTCAAAGTTCCATATCTCCGGTGTTTCTCAACTGATTTTAATAAAAATTTCACAGATTGTTATTATTTTGATTAATAATCAAACAAAATCAATTTCAGAAAAGGTTTTTGTTCAGATATTGTTTCTAATTTCTCGCTTAATAGAATCAATATGATATTTTAATACCTTTTCATTAGAATATACTTAAAAACAAACATAAAACTTTGTTTGTTAACAGTGTGATTGAATTCTCATAATTAATATGTTTCTTTCTTTAATCAATTAACAAATCTTCTTAGTTAGTTGAATAAACATTTACTTGTATTTTAATTCATGTTTTTTAGCAAATACAATTAACATTGGAATCAATTCAAAATTCGATTTGTTTAGTTGAACATTTTGTTATTTACATAAATATTAAATTTTTTTCTTAATCAGCTCTTGAAATAAGTGAAATAAAACCAATCGCATTCGTTTTCTATTTACTTAAGTCTAAAAACAAGTCACAAATAATCGATCAAATAAACAAAATTTTCTCAACTTTTTAAGCTCTTCTTATTAGCAATATTTCATTTGATTGTAAAACAATTGTTAATAAAGAATTTTATTAAGAAATTGATTTATGCAATTCTTACGAATATATTCGATCAGTGAAAAAATGCAAATGCATCATTATCAATTTAACTTTCACAAAAAAAAAAAACACAAATTAAATTTACCATTTTGATATATATATGTATTTTCAAATCTATTGCCTTCACTTTTCGCTATCCCTCCCTTCCTCGCTTGCTTCCTCTCTTGCCTTTTGCTTTGCCGTTTCTCTTTGCCCTGTTTCCTCTGTACATTTATCAGCTCCATTGCGTTTCACTAATTAATCACATGCCAACCACGATTCGCAGGGCGAAACGAAACGCACTTCGCTTGGTCCAATTAAGTGCATTTCTTCATTTAGAGCTACTTTGATACATGGACTCCCCCTCTACGCGCCCCTCTACCCATCTCTCTCTATGTCCTTCCAACGTGCTACGTGCTTCAATTAGCATGTCAGCTGAGCCGTGCCAACATTTGGTCGCCGCATTTTGGGCAACGTGTTCGCATTGCGTGTCAATCAATGGCACTTAAAACAGCAACATGTGACATTCTTTTGATGCCTTTGCCGGCTGCTAATTCTTATTGCATACCATACACACACATGTTATTTTTGGTTTGGTTTGGTTTGTTGTCAGTTTTCCATTTGGACATTAAGCTGCTCAAAAGCTTGCGCTTAATGTGTTGAAACGTTATAAGAATGTCAGCCATGTTATTATATAACAGTGTAATAAATATATATATATATATGTAAAATATATACCTCCAAGGGTTTTTTTCCGGGCGATGTCACCAAAAAGAACATGCAGAAAAATTGCTGTTAAATAATAAAAACTTGACATTAAAATTATTTTAAAATTTTTATTACAGACAGACTGTCATGTTCTAATGATGCATTGTGTATAATTTCCTTGCCAGAATGCATGGCAGCAAATAAAAATTGAGAAAATGTATTTATTATTATTGAGACTAATAGCATAGAAATGTGAAAGTTTAAATAAATAAACGTATACATAAAATCAGCATAAAAAGCTTAAGTTGAACTTAAAGCCAACATAGACAACGTATATTTGATATGCATAAAAACCTTACAGCAATACAGTACAACGTGTTTGCTGATAAAATCAATTTGAAATTATTGTTTATTTTATTGTTATCACTATGCTTATTATGAAAACTTCTTCGATGCAACTTAAACAATAATATCAAAGAATTTAAATTCTTTCGATATTCAAATATTTTTTTTTTTTCTTTTTTAAGTAGTATGTGTTCACGGAAAACTTTTGTTACCCGTTTTGTATCTTGTCAGGTTCAAAATCATTACAAAATAATTGTGTGAAAATGTTTATTTTATTGGCCAAAATTTTGCTTATTGAGTTGCATAGAATTATTTGAATAATACCATGATACCACATCCTTTTTTAATATTATATGCATATATGAAATAATCAAATATCTGTATATAATTTTTTAAAACTTGTTTTCATCTCAACTTTTATTTTATTCATTTTTATAACATTATTTTTTTTTGTGCCAGAAACAAAATATTTGATTAAATCTGATTGCTTTTCTAATGGAAATCTTCGCTTAAATAAAAAAAAAAATGACCTGTCCCGTTGAGCTTTTAATGTACATAACACAATAAATAAATGTATGTTTTTGAATTTTAACCTTAAATTGTTTGCTCTGCTGCTAATTGAAAGCGCTAAAAGAGAGAGATAGAAAGAGAGAAACAGAGTATGAAAAGTAGAAGACGAAATGAAGCGTTGCCACATTTTGTCACATTTGCCACGTTGTCACACACACACACTAACACAATTTGTTGGCACCGTTTTGTTGTGCCTTCATTTGTGCAAAAGTCAACAGTTTTTAATTTGCCAAACAAACCGTATACAATTAATTAAAGTTAAGCCAAAGCGAAAAACTGAAACACTTTATAATTGGGTGGTGAGAGGTAGAATCATGGGCGGCGGGTTGGGGATGAAATTAGAAATTAAAAGTAGCCATGCAAGTACAGTACAGCCTCCTACACAGCTACACTTGAGCAAAGGTCGTTCAAAGTGCTTCTTGTTGTTTTTGTTTTTTGTCTGCATTCATTTTGTTTTAATATGCAAAGTCAACAGCGTTCTGTGTCAGTCGAAGGGTAAAATCAACAAAGCTATGTACACAGGCACACAGCGAGAAAGACAGGGTCAGAGTATGAGTATGAGTGAGATGTAATAGTGGCCAGTGGCCGCATTAGTAGAGAACATTCCTTGTCAACTGGCCAAACCAACAAAACTGAATCCGTCTAATAGAGGAGACAGTCCGAAGCAAACACACATTGCGTAAGAATGAAAGAGGGAGAGAGATAGAGATTAAAAGATAGAGAGAGAGGTAACGATGTGGCATGTGAGAAATTTGCATTGCCCATATTTGCATTGTTGCCATTTTTAAACAACACTGCGAAAACTAAATAAAAAAAATCTTTAATAAAACGAGAATTTCTTATGTGTTAGGTAAGTTCCCTAAATAAGCTTAGAATCTTTTCTCTAAGATAAATTTTACGAAAGTTTAAAAAAATAATTTCAAGTATCTTAAAGTAAAGCTTAACTCAACTTTAAACGATTTACTTGAAAGCAGGCAAAAAATAAACTGCTCATTGCCAACATTAATTTAATTCTTGAAAATCTTTATAACGGTCTTAAATCACTGTAGTATTTTTAGACTAAATTATTGTGCTGCAGCTGATTTCTGTAAAACTTGTTAATATAAATAAAAATGTCATATTAAAAATAGCATTGCTCCTGAAGAAAGAACAAGAAAAATCTACCCTACAACTTTTCTCCTTAATGAGTATAACTAATTTTAGTTTACCAACCTTTTATTTTTTTACTGTGTACTGTTTCCTCTGCTCTTAGCTTCTGGTCATTATCTTTTAGAGAGCTCAGTGCGTGTAGCTGTAATTGGCATTTAATAGGCGTGCTGCGGGCTGCGTCACAAAGAGGCACAAACTTAAACCCACACTTTACCAACCAACCCACCCACCCATACAGACAAACAAATGGGTCAGACATTCATTTTGTTGATGACGTAAGCAATTATGCTGTGCTGCGTGCAACATGTAACAGGTGCAAAATGTTGAAACATTGTTCAGAGTGAGATACAGCGAGACTGTTGCAAAGCATTTGCCGTGACTGATTCTGATTCGAGTTGATGTTGATGCTAATGTTGCAATTACTGATGAAGTTGCAGCTGCATTAAGCTTTGATGTAATTACAAAGACGGACTGGAATTGAAATTTCTTTCTCTATCTCTCTTGGCATCAACTTGAAAGCACATATCTAACACTTTGGTATGCAAATGTTGACACCTACTTTTGTGTTAGACTTTAATTAAAAATAGTTCAAGAAGTAATTTTTCTTAATATGTTCATGTACTACAATGCTAGTAATTCACAGATGTGATGACTTAGTGTATATGTTAGGTACAATTATCTTCCTTCGGTGAAACAGAGAACTAGTTAAATATTATATGTTAATTAAAGCTTTAATGAAAGAAGTAAAAAAAATTAGGTGAAAAAACCTCAAAGTAACTAGTTTAAGTCATAGCTGTGTTCAATAATAAGTATGTTCAAAACATTTGTTAGAACTAAAAACGCTAAATAACTGATTGAATTCTTCAAAATACTATATGTGTGAAAACACCGAAAACACTAGACTTAACGTGAGAAGAGCGTAAACTATAAACTAACTAGAGTAAGTTAGACTCAAATGAACTAGTTCATTACATACTTGTGTTCAATAAATATCAAAAAACAAACGATTTTTTTTAAGCACTAAAGGGAAGCTGATTTAAAAACAGACCAAATTCGGGCAGCTTGAAAAAACTAGTTCAATATGTCTTCGAGCACTACATCCTAAAATAAAAGTTATTTTATTGACAATTTACTTAAAAAAGTAACGATATCACGCATAAGAAAGTAACAGAACTTTTTCAACTGTCGCTTAACAGAAGAGAAGCTTCAACAAAGAACTAGTTGAACAACAACAAGGTGAACTGAATGAACATGTATATCTGCGTTTATTATTTATTATTGGACGTAAATGTACTAACGGACAGTACATTCAAGTGGCCCAACGATACCAAGCACCGGCTTGTTAACGCCCGGACCCAAGCACAAAGCGACCCACCTCCCGCCCATCCGAACGTGCGGTTACGAAGATCGCGAACATGTAGACAAATGACGTAAGACAATTTTTTTTAGTAAGCATGCAGAAGTGGTACTATTAGGTGGGAAAGATCGTTATATAATGAACATAAGACCCGAAAAGGGTTATGGTTAGCATACTACTATTTCTAATGGGTACAGCAAAGTTAATTTAGTTGATTAGTATGGGGGAATCTATTTCACCATTTATTAGTTTATTAGTTTGTTACGTGAAAGAAAATATAAATGTTTATACCGAAGCATTAAATATAAATTAAAAATGCATAAAGTTATAAAGCTTCTTTAAGTGTCGCAGCAACTGAACTAGTAAATATTTCATTGGTAAATTAAGTGCAAATTATGTCAAAGCGACAGAGGGAAAAATGTAATTTAATGCAAAATTACTTGTGTGTACGTATGGTGTCTGATAGTGTGTATGTGTGTGTGTGTGTGTGTGTATGTATGAATGGGTTGTTGCCAATCTGCTGTCAATCAATGGCAGACGTCGTCGAAGCCACAAAATGTTTGCGAGCCACATGGGGAAAGAGCTGCAGAACGAACAAACATGCTACATGAATACTATAATTATATTCATGTCCATATATATATTTATTCATACATGCATAATAAATGAATGTCTTTGTGTATGTGTTTAAATGCATTTTGTTTGCAATGAAAATTTACAAATATGTTTATAATTGTTTTGCAATTATTATTGTTGCGGTGTGGATGGATTGTTGTTATTATTGCTGCTGATGTCCTGATTTAGATTAAGCAAGCACGATTTAGGTATTTGTTTAATAATTAGTGCATTAAATGCATTGCAACAAATAAACGTATAAACCAAAAGTACAAAATTGAATTCAATGCAAACCAAACTGAACACTATATATATATATATATATACATATATGTATATGTATATGGTTGTTATATATATGATCAGGAAATTAGTTTTTATTTTGTTCTGTGGAGGTGGGGAAAATGTATCAGAATATTGTTAATTGCCGTATTTGCAGTAGTTCAATTGCAAATTGCAATTGCCAAAGCGATTTCCATTTTAATTATATGTATATATAAATAAATAAAAATTTGCAACTAAAAATTCGTTGCCCACTTTTGCGGGCACTTAATGGCCCACATTCCGACAAACGAACGATTGTTCGTGTATGCGTGAGGGTGCGTGTGTGCTTGAGTGTGTGTTGGTTGGCTCATAAAACAACAGCAAACAACAAATGCGTAAAGCTGCGTAAAATTAAACTTTGGTCGAGCGAAAGCAATCGAAAACACGTTTCGCTTAAAACTTGCTAACGATTTAGATGCAGATAAGCAGCAAACAAATGACTGACAAGGATATGAACTAAACACAACACACATAGCGAGAGAGAGAGAGAGAGAGAAAGAGAGAGAGAGAGAGAGAGTGTGTGTGTCGCTTGTTTGGGTTCAGTTCAATCACACTAAAAACCGCATGCATACGCACAATTTTCATTATTATAAAACAGCGCATAAATATCTTAATGAGCAATGAAAAATGTTTTATGTGCAATGCGACGCAACGCATAAAAAGGCGCGCGACACACAACCACAAACATACACACACGCACACACATACACACTAGATATCTGACTGTGATTGGCAGGCCAAGCAACTTGACCTGCACACAAATACGAGCTTCTCTTTTTCTGTTCTGTTCCTTTTTTGGGACTGCCTGTCGGTTGATATGCGTTTTGTAATTCATATTTGCATGAAAAAGCGTCAAAAGTGTCATAAACTTTTTTTTTAAACTAACACAAGGGATGAGAGGAGTGGGGGTGTGGTGTTGTTGGGAAGTCGATTCACATGTCTAAAAATTCATATTTTAAAGAGCAGAGCACATAACATTCACTCACATTTCATTTTTATATTTTCTTTTTTTGGTGAACAATAAAAAGCAGCATAAAAATGTCAGAAATGTACAAACACTTACATATATGTGAGTGAGTGTGTATATATTATGTATATCATTTTTTCGATATTTTGGCATTTTATATGGTATTCGTTGTGTGTGCGTGTGTGTGTGTGTGTGTGTGTGTTATTTAAACGAAAGCCATTCAGCAAGCCATAAGCTGAGCTGCAGTGCATAAATATGGTGCAAAATGCATATATAAATAATTGATATTTTTTTTTTCTGTAAATATATAAAGCCTGCCATATCGATTGCAATTTTTGCATACTTTTCCACCAAAGTAAATTGCCAGACAAGTTGATTAATGCATTTTACAGGTGGCCAGCCGCAGCATGAGCATGAGCAGGAGCAGAATCAGCGGCCGCAGCAGATTACTTAATGACAGCTTTAACAAAAAATATGGGAGGGAATGGGGCGTATGCGTAATGTTAATGCAATTTTATGCGCGGCGTATATATGTTAATTTGCACAATAAACATATATAAATATAATCAAATGTGTGTGTGTGTGTGTATGTGTGCATTGCAATAAGAAACTTGTAAGCCTGAAGACAACAACATCTGTGACAACAACATCAGCAACTGAAACAACAAAGGGCAAGCAAAAATGTTAATGCCAAGGGGAGATACAAGGCAACATAAAAAAAACAAAACAAAAACTGACAACTGTTCATTCATGCCCTTTGTAAGCCAAGCAAACTGAAGTGTGTTAGTAGGGGGAAAGGGTGTTCACTCACTGAACGTGACGACTTGGCAGCTGTGTTCGTGTGTGTGTGTGGGTGTGTGGCGCCAGATGCGTAGCGCGCTAAATAAACCCACTAATATCCTTGATATCCCAGCCAGATGAGCCTGGACTGGAGCAGTCTGGGACTGAGGCCATCGTCATCGGCACGCTGACTTCCTGTCAGTTGCAGCGGCCAAGTTGCTGATGTCGTTGGTGCTGCTGTTGTTGTTGATGTTGATGTTGCTGTTGTTTTTGCTGCTGCTTGCCCTGCGGACATGTAAAACAAGTAAGAAGGCTCTAGTCGAGAAATCCCGACTAGACGATACCCTGATCCCTATATTTTACGCGTACAGTCAGTGCTTGCAAGTATTTGTGCGTGTGTGTACGACCATACTGTGTAGTGCATACTAAACTTCAAGGTTCCATATCTCCGGTGTTTCTTAACCGATTTTAATAAAAATTTCACAGATTGTTATTATTTTGATTAATAATTAAAATGCCATTTAAAGTTTTTTCAAATTCAAGATTTTATTGTTATCGATCACATGTGTATATCGAAAACGGGATGAGTTATCGAAAATCGAAAACAAACTTGTACTGCCTAGGGATTAGGCGAGCTTAAGTTCGAAATCTGGAGTCTCTAGCTCTTATAGTCTCTGAGATCGACGCGTTCATACATACAGACGGACAGACGGACAGACGGACAGACGGACAGACGGACAGACGGACATGGCTATATCGACTCGACTGTTGATGCTGATAAAGAATATATATACTTTATGGGGTCGGAGATGCTTCCTTCTGCCTGTTACATACTTTTGCACAACTTCATGATACCCTTTTTTCCCATTTTTAATGGGATCAGGGTATAAAAATATGGCAGACGTTGCGTATACGTCACGCACAATTTGCACAAACAAATGAGGGCAATGTCAGAAAGTAGAAGACTGCCACAAATGTAAAACGAACTCGCAAATACACTTACAAAACGAATCTCAACTTGAAATCTTATGAAATTCATTAAAAATATTCAATAACTTTAGTAATTCGATGACTTTATTAATTTTATATTGAATTTTAAACAAAAAAAATTATTTTTATGTAATTAAATAAAATTAGCTTATGGCAACATTTTACAAAAAAGGTTGTAAATGTGCACGGAAAACAGCATAAATTATGCAACGATAAAAATCAATTTTATCAACTATTTCTTCTAAATATTTTAAGTAATTCCTATTGAAGCAAAACCATACTTAGAAGTACTTGATATTCACAAATATTTTAATGATAAAAACTATGTAAGTCGTCTTTTTGAATGTGCAAAGAAAATATCATATATAATGCAACATCAAAATCAAACAAACTATTTCTGCTACTTTAATATTAAATAAAACATTTTAAGTCATTCGTATTTGCAAAGAATTTTCCTAAAATGTTGTTCGTATCAAAAGTATATTTATTATAGCCACTTTACACACACGCACACACACTTTTAGACATAGTCCATGGTCGACTAGCCATAGTTATTTTATGCCAATACAAATGGGAACTTTACCGGATACAAGATATGTGAATGCGCACAGAGTCAAAGAAAATAAAAATGCGCAAGGTATGTGTGTTTGTGTAAGGACAGAGAAGTTGAGTTGAGTCCAATTTACAGATGAGTTGAGCTGAAAGCCTGTCATTGAGTCATGGACGATAGGCTCATTTATTTATTATTTCTGCCTATCAATAGCACAAGGAAATGTGCAAACACAATGCGAACACAGTGAAAATACGCACAAAAGATTGCACAGCAATAGAATCATGCACAGCAATGAAAGAATGAAAGAAAGGAAGTAAGAAAGAATTACGCAGTTGGCAGCTGACGCCTAAAGGCATCCAAATTCGAGACGATATCAGCCTGTATACGGGCTAATTGTTGTTGGATTTTTAGAAGAATGCAGCTGAAAATTTATGGCTGACAAGCTTAAGATTTCTAAATGTGTATCCCTTAACAGCTTTAACGCTAGATCTTAAATTTTGTCCAGCTATTTGCATAAATCAAAACAATATTCATAACTTTTTTTTGCCAACTATTTATTTATTTACTTTTTTTTTGGTAGGCTTTTTCCCACGTGTGCCATTCATTTCGTGCATTTATTTCATACATGTTATGAGTGTGTGTGTGTGTGTGTGTAAAGAGTTGATTTAGTACCAACGACGTGCCCACCTTATACTATTACTACCATATACATACATACACGTACACACACCAACAGATCCCCGACTAATGATGTCAATCTGCCCTGTCTATCTGCGCTTTAAAGTATACTGCCTGATGCTCTACAGCCAGCCCGCAAATTCTGGCCGAGTTTATTTGATCATTGGCGTCCCGCATATTCATCATAAACTGTGTAGCTGCCACACATGCGAACTGAACTCAAAGTGGAGGGGGGTTGCGCAACACGAAAAAGCAATCGAAAATATATATATACTACATATACAATAAAATGGGCGCATATTTCATAACCAGTCTGTCCCAGAGCCAGGAAAAACAAAAAAACAAAACGTTCTGCCCGCATTAAACGGGTTCCGAAAAAGGTCGATGCTCTGATATGAGACTGCTTGCCGAAAAATTACATGGCCCATTGGTCAGCAACAACAACAACTCGACTGAAACAACAATAGCTAAAGCAATAACAGGAAGTTGTTCATAGCCTGCCCTTTAAACAACGTCAATGCTTGTGACTCGAATATTCATAAAAATAATAAAAAAAAAACACCTTTGATGTATGTAATTTTGTTACCGTTTTCATATTTTGGCTTCAGTTTGTTTTTTTTTTGGCTTTCGTCCCTGGTGTATTTCACTCTGAAACTGTTTTGTTACGCTTTTGCTCTTCTTGTTGGTGTATAAGTGTGTGTGTGTGTGTTTGTGTTTGTGTGTGACACAGAAAGCAGCTTGTGTGCGAGGTGCGAAAATGTGACGTAAGCAGCAACAGCAGCAGCGACCATTAAATTGGGTTATCGCCAAAAAGAACGCAAAAGCAAAAGTATAGAAAAAAGCTGAAAAAACAAACATAGACTTGATCGATTCAATCATGCTCTACAATTTGACCTTAAAGAGAATATATGCTTATGCGAAAAATGTTTACATTCAACAAGAAGGTACTTATACCTGACCACAGCATTTCCTGCATGTATATATGTGAATTTACAATAAAGGCTTTAAATTGATAGTCTCAATATAAATCAAGAGGTCAACTCACAGATACCCTATAATTTACTTAACAAAATATATCTTAATATTGTTTTAAAAAAAATATTTTTGTCCATAATACGCTACAGTAAACATAAGCTCAACTTTAAGGTACCCCGTACTATACTCTACAATAAGCTTATTTGTATTTTTACTTCAGCCAAAGACAAGCTAATTTAATGGTATTTCTAACTAAATGTTATGAGGCTGTTAAAGCTATTGCCCAGCATTATTGTTTATGTCCTTTTTTTTCGTACGTATTGTCCATAAAAAATAACATTTTCAGTTATCGAGCTTCTTTTGTCTCTTTAAGGTTGACACCATTTCAAACTACTAAAACGAATGGAAATTACTCCAAGCTTTATTTTGTTTTTGGGTACCAAGATTTTAAATACTTTATATAGAGTGCTTAACTTTATGTTGCCCTTTTCGATGGCTACGGGGTATTAAAAAAAGAACCAAATATATAAATATGTATATATATTATATACGGTTTATAAGCGAGGTTGGTTTATTTTGTGCTTGGGATTTCTTTTTCTTATTTTATTTTTTGCATCCCGCCACAGGGGAAATGAGATTTGCGCCTCTGAGTATGCGTCGTGCCAGTTTCGAAATAAGTTCGTGGGAATTTGGACATCCAATGCCAGTGGCAGTGGTCGCTGTGCTGGTGAGTGATAGGGTGGGGGGGGGGGGAGGGGAGGCCGCCACCTCTGTGGTCGCAAAGGGACAACATTCTCTCTCCACCTCTGTGGTCGCAAAGGGACAACATTCTCTATCTCTCTTGCACACACACACACTCATTTATTCAAAACCGCAAAGCAGTGAAACAAATAAATAAACAACAACCAACCAAAAAAAAAAAAACAATAGCAACAGCTAGCCATAATCTTAAGCCTTATTACAAACTGGCCAATTTTTGAACTTGACTTGGATTCAGTCTATAAATGATTGCAATCAGTTTTTATTACTCGCTTAACTGGTAACTAGTTAAAGTACTCTGCTGAAAAGCATCACTTATAACCACTTATCTATGTAAATTATAACATCAATAGCTTATGTAAAAAGTTTTCCCAATAAGACTGTCTAGAATAATAATTATGTACAATTTTCTCGTGAAGCACATTTAAGTACAAATACTTTTGAAGTAGTTTCGAACAACGAGCATATTTGATTTTGGTGATTATTTTGCTAAGATTTCTTTGGAAGTATTTTAATGAAAGATTTGCGATTTTTTACTCAAAATTCCCGTAGAAACATATTTGACAAACATATTTTATCAAAATAAGTTTCTTTAGATATTTACATTTTATTATATATATACAGCAATTCACAAAACTTTATTAATTCAAAACCGTTCATAATGTTGCAACACTTAAGAACTTTAAGTAGCTAACTCATTAAAACTCCAAGGGAAATGATATACCTTTATGATTAATGCTCTGATAAAATGCCTCGAGCTAAATATTTAAATACCCAATTCATGATTTTGGCCCAGAAAATAATAAGAAGCGCGTTTAAAGTGTCTTGAGCATTTTTTTGAAGCATTGTTCAAGAACTGCGAACTTAATTACTTCTAACTTAAGTTGAGAGCATTTGATGATGGCTCAAAGAATCAACTTGAATGCCCTTTTTGTGCTCTCCATATACATACAAACATATATATTCGCAGCTAGAATGCTGCGTGTCCATTTGGGCTATGAGTATTTGGGCAATTCCCGTTGGCTGACAAAGTCATCAAAATTTCACAGCCACTTGGGAAGGCAGAAAAGCGCAAAATTTTTATTGTTTTTTCATTAGGCGTCGTTGTTTGGCGGCTCAACTTGACTACTCGTCTTTAGCCTCCTCTTTTTCGCCTGGCGCTCTGGTCAATGTTCACAAGTTGGACAACATCAAAAGAACAAAGAAAAAAAAAAAAAAAGAGAGGCGTAGAAAAGCTGCCTGGCAATTGACGCCTGGGACACACGCAAATATCTTAGCTAAAATGGCGTTCTAGCAGTGGGCGTGGCAAGGGTAGCTTGGCGAAGGTCACAGTCTTTAGGGAATCTTTGTCGTTGAGAGACGAGACAACTAGAAACTGGTGCTTTAAGAAGTGGACGACTTAACAAATGTGCTAAAAACAAAAATGAAGTAAAAAAAAATTCTTTAAAAACTAAAAAAAAAATTTGTTTACTTATGGAGTAGTAGACATATAGCATCAAGCAAATACACGTGTGTCTGTCTATAGAATTTAGCAAATGACATAGAACAAGTTCGACAACACGGTTGCATTTCGCATTCCTATAGACAAGCAGACGAACAAGTGTAATTAACATAACCATAAAATATTATGAGTAATAAAAAAAGAAGCATAATGAATGGAAGTATCCAACAGGGATTACCTTTTGCTATTAAGAAAATTGCTATAATTAATGAGAAAATAGCCACCCATTAAGATTCAAATTTAAATGAAATTTTCATTTTCGATTGCCTTTTTCATGGACCAAATAATCATAAAAAAGGTTTTCATAAATGACTTACAGTTTGAGGCACTTAAATATTTTTGATTTGATTAAAATAATAATTAGTTAATTAGCTGCAACACAATGGATTTCGCTTACACTATATTCCCCTCTTAAGCTATTTACTTTATGCGGGGTATTTAACAGAACGGAAATGCCGCAATAAATATGCGCCGCATTGAACAGCTAAAACAGGACAAGCACGCGAAAAACTAAATGAACTTTATGAACAGCGGACGCTGCTGATTGCTTCAATTCCAGTGCGTGTCTGCGTGTGTGCTTATGCGTGTGTGTGTGTGTGTGTGTGTGTGTATATATATGTATATGTGTGTATGCTAACTAAGCGCTGCGCCATTGGGAGCTTCTGTGCCGGCTGTCGACGCTCAAGTATGTTTAGAAAATCTCTAGAGCACGTTTCCGGAAATAAATAAATAAAATCCAAAAGAGAGGAGCAAAGTCAAACCCAGGAGCTGCTGACCAGGAGATTGAGGATGGAGATTTTGTATTTCTTTTGGAAATGTAGCAGCTCAAATAAAATAAAGGAAAACAAACGAGCTTTGCATAGAAACAAAAAAAATGGAATAAATAACAAAAATAAAAAGAAAAATTGCTTCTAAGCAACAAAAATTCCTGTAAAATTTTAATGATACAAAATTAAAACTGAATGAAGCATCCACAAATGCTGTTGCTGTTGCTGCCACAAACATAAATTGTTAGTTGTGGGTGTGAGAGGCGAAAACTTTCTTTATACTCTGCTTCCCTTTGCACATCCTCTTTTTCTTTGCCTTGCTCTTTTCCACTATGTTTTACAGCTTGATTTGTAATTTAGTATTAATTAAAACGTGGCAGCAGCAGCAGCAGCCGCGTCTTGAATTTGACCCCGTTGCAAACCTGCATAGTTTTTGAGCTTAAATACTTTTCGCTTGTTACCTTTCCACCACTCTGCCAGCAGCTGATAATAAGTTGAGGAAGCTGCTGGCCAAGTCAACGAACGAAAACGAGTTGAGTCAATAATTTTGATGCAAAGAAGACATTTAAATTTTAGATGTGCCCCCACTCTCTCACTCTCTCACGCTCTCGCTCCTTCTTTCTCTCATCTATCTTCATTCTTCATTCTTTTCAAAACTGTCTGTCTGTGTGGCGCACCTCTTCGCTTGTGGCAACTTTGCGCCTGTGAATTTTGCGTCGTCAACAGCCATGCGGCATTTTCTGTTGTTGCTTCAAGTCCCTAGCCACTCTTACTTCCATTACCCGCCACCCATGGTTGCTGTTGTTGTTGACTGCGCCAAAAACTTTGCCGCTGGGAGTTTTTGCCGGGCATCTCAGCATTTGCTCGGCTTTTACGACGTTGCTTCAGCTTCAGCTTCTGCCTTTGTGTTATCACCACACGCAAAAATGTCCTATTATATATATATATATATATATATAAATGTGTGTGTGTGTATGTGTTTTCGTGTTTGTATGTCTGCATTAACGAAACTCAATTTCAACTTTTCACTCTGTTCATGTGGAAAAGTTGCCAGCAGCCTCAAGTTCGGAGCCAACAAAATCAAAAAAAATAAAATAAGTAGAAAGACCTAGAGAGACAATCATTATGCCCTGTACCAAACTGTTATGATGGAAGGAAGCCTCATTAAATTTAAATAATGAATTTTGAATTTATTGTTGTTCGCAACAAAGCAGCCATACATATTAATTAATTTTGGATTTTATTGATATTGGTCTTTTTGAACTCAAGTAAATTCTTTAATGTACAAGGGTATCTGATTAGTCTAGCATTTCATCCAACAATCATATTCTTTTTTGATGGAACTTGTGCACACAGTCAAATGAATGTTGTTTGCTTCGTTGCTGAATACTTTTTTCATGTACGCATTTTTTGCCTGGAATTTCTAATAAAAGTATCATCCGAAAAAAAAAATAGATAAAATATACGAAATACTCAAACATAGAAAGACAAAAATGACATTTAAGTTATTCCAAAATATTGCAATGCACAATTAAATATGCTGGACACGGCTCAAAGTGCAAGTAGCTAAAAAGAGGAAATTTTCTCGAGACTAAAAGTTGGCAAAGAACCTGGCGTAATTTATGTAGCTGGCGGCAAAGCCAAAACACAGACCACGACCTATAAAATGTATATGTATTTATGTAGTCAACACCATTTGGCCGGAAACAGGAAACAGGAAGACGCCATAAAGACCAACATTTTTCATGGCTGCTATACTGGCTTTTAGCAAAAATGCAGTCTGCAATTGGGCGTGGCCACAAAAAACGCTCACTAATTAGATTTGGGCAAGCTAACTTTTCTTTTACGCTTTTTTTTTATTCTTCTTGTGCTTTGGCAATTCTTCGATAAATCGGTAAGTTGCAAAGGAATCTGCAGGACGACGCGACGACAGCTGATTGATGATCCACGAAATTACAAATTACACAAATGTTATGCGAGTTTGGCAGATAAAAATCAAGCAAAACTGCCGCTCACCAAATCACTTAAGCGTAACACCTTATTTGCTTTGTCGTCCTTCCCTCCGAAATCTCATCCTCTTTCCCGATTGCTAAATGAATTTGCCCAATACGAATTTGATTGATTGTTGCCATCAACATCATATATGTATGCATGTATACATATCAAGGTGCCACACGCTTAAGCACGAATTAAGTAAGACCAGCCAGCTTTTCGGTTACTTATCATACAAATCCCTTGTTGAAATTTCAAATTGGTCCGATGGGTATAATAAACAATTATGCTAATACATTTTCCTAACCAAACAAGAACAAATTTCAAAAGCAATCTTTAGGTTTACACAGTCGAGATAAGGTAACACTTTAGTAAGTTTTCAATATTGTCTCTTAGTAACGTAAACGCTTATTTAAGTTCATTCTACCCTTAAATTTACATAAATGTTAATGTTAGCAATACGATTTCAACACAGCAAAGATAAATTAAACAAAAAACATTAAATATCTAAATTAATTTGCAACTTATCTGCATTTATACATTATTTAAACTGAATTTAGGTTATCTACAATAATTCGTCCCGCTTGTGACAAGCGCAATAATTTACATTTTTTTATCTTATGTCTTTATGATAAATAAATAAATATAGAAATTATTTGTTTTTGTGTACACATAAGCATACCGAAAATGCCTGCACTCGCCGTTAAAAGTGCTTGATTTAATTTGAGTCCTCGATATGTTCGGTGTTTCTTCACTGATTTTTATGAAATTTACACAGATGTGTAAAGTCATGTAATGTATTATGTCAAAGTTTCTAAAGCAAGAAGTAAATTGAAAAAAGTTAAAGATTACATTGGCAAAGAAAATCGATCAACCTGCGATCTGCTCATAGCGATCTATAAATATTATTTTATTAGGCAGTGTTAGTCTTTGAGATGGATGTTATTGCTAATCAAGAATATATATCTTAGGTTGTCGGAGATGCTAACCTTTAACCCAGATATATAAGAAAGATGTAAAGATAACATAGTTTTTTGAATATTGCAATGTGTGTCATTTATTTCAATATTTTTACAATCAATTAAATCGAATCTATATTCAGTTGACATCTCTCACTTACATTTTCAATTATAATTTAGGCCCATCAGTTTCAAAACGCTTAAAACGCTCAGCATATTGACCAAAGAAAAATGCTTCCAATTGAAGTATTTTAAACTTGCGATAATCCATTTGCGAGTTGTGGCGTACATTGTAAGCACAAATGCACTGATTGGGCAATGTTTCAATGTACTTGCTCAGCTCTGGGGTATCCATGTCACAGGGCGCATGTATAACATTCAAATCATACGGTTCAGGTGGGCAACTTGCCTGTCTGCGTCGTTGGATGTGCACCACCTCAACACCAACACCAGCACCACCAATACTACCATCACTTTTAACACTAGTATTTGTAGTATTGTAGGTTGTGGTCGATAAAACGATATTCGGTAGGGTTGTAGGGGTTGTGAAATTATTTAGCCCGGATGATACTTTTGTCACCTTTGTTAACTTGGTCTCATCTGTGGGTCTGGCCCTGATAACTGGCAAGTGATTCTGTAATGAATTTAATTTTAGATAATGCCAAAAGAGTGCGATTATAATTGAATTACTTACTAATACAAATAACATGCCGCTCATCAACACTATCCATTTAAGTTGTAACTGCATTATCCTTAAAGTATTTATATATTTGTATAAGTATTTGTATCTTTTGTATTTGAGTGTGTGTTCATTTGTGAATAAGCTTACAAGTGTAATGTTTGTTAACTGTATCATAAGCTACTAAGGTCGGGCAATAGTATGTTCGTTTTATGAGTATTTTTTTCTTATTCGTTTTTAGCTCTGGTAAAAAAATTGCTCCATAAAATGCGTGCACACTTGCAAATTATGGCCAACATGTGTGGCAGGCGAAAATTGATAAGCCAACTGTTTCCACACACACACACACACACACACACACATACATACACATATACATATACACTCGAGACAGCATCAATTACCCACGCCATGTGGTCAAACAACGATTGTCGATAGTTGGTCTGGGTGAAGAGGCAGTGAATTAGGTTGTGAGTATTTGACCAGCAGTTACCCTGTTTAATGAGCTACTTTTGTCTTATAGATAAGGATATAGATATAGGTTTTTATAAATTGCTTTAAAATTGGGGAACGGTTATTGAGATCGTTTTATCTTTAGTTTCGAAGACTAAGGAATGTCTTTTTTTTTTAATCCTCTTGAGTTCCTAACTGGTACTAAAAATCATAAAGCGAAAAATCACAATTTAAAATAATTGTCTTTTGTACAAATTTGTGTTCCTCGTTATAGATTTCAGGACTTCGTTCACTTTTGGCAATGTACATTCTTGATGTAGATTTCTCCTCTGATAGATAGATGTATACCTAGATAAAGATAATAATATGTGTTCGATATTTGTATGAAAATGTTAAATTGTGTTTTTTATATTCGTTTCTAAAACTTTATAATCCCCATTCGATGCGAACTATTTCTTTTTAATTGTTACACGGTATGAAACTGCCCCAACTGTAACCAATTAGTTTGGGGGAATGGGCTTTAATAGCAGAAAGTGCAATGACAGCAACAGCGGATACTAGGATATTGGAAAAGCCACACGACCGAGCCAGAAGCATGTAAAGTGACAGCCAAGGGAAGCGCTTATACACACACACGAACACACACACATACATATATATATACATACACAATGGGTAGCAGTCGTAATGACCAACAGTGCCTGTAGCTCCATATTGGGGCATTTCAAGTGTGAAAATAATATGACAGCAGTAATCAAGGCGACAAAGAATACCAACTCTTCTTTCTTACTACCCCCCCACCCCCCCCCCCCTCCCCCAAGGAATTCAGTCACCATTCCCACACACCGCTGAGCTATTGATATTGATTTCAGTCGCGTTAAAATGCGTCATAAACGCAACAGCCAAAGTGTAAGCGAGCTGTAATGGTCCAAAAGGCAAAAGAAAATGGGCAAAATATCTGTGCGGAAATGTTCAGTGCGAACGAACGAGAGACGGAGAGACAGTACGTTTGCAATGGCTTCCAGGCAGCTGACTGGCTGCCAGTTGAATGGGTTGGGTTGGGTGATTTGAGCTGAGCTGGGCTGTTAACACATGTCACTGGGGCCCATAATTGCAAAGGCATACATCGTAGATAGAGTGCGATGCGAGCTAGAGACAAGCTAGGAATGAATGACAATTGTTTTGAAACGCTTGACAGCTGGCTGAATGTTGTTAGTGGTGTTTTTGTGGTAGTTAGAGACGGGGCGAGGAGCATGTAAGGCTCTAACAGCAGGAGATGGTGGTGCTGGTTGTGGTGAAGGGGGTAGGCGCTGTCAAAAGCAGACAACAGCTGCCAGGACACAAAGAAACACAGACAAACACCGTACAGTCCAAACATGCACATAAGCGCTGATAAAATTCATGGCACAACACACACACACACACACAACGTTCACATACAAACATAACTCAGCAAATTGAATTTTTCATACTGTGAATTTGTCGTCAGAATTTATGTGAAAATTATTTTGTAGTGCGGCTTGCAAAGCAACTTCATTAGACAAACTTGCAGTAGCTTTTAATTATGCAATACAATGGAACATACGCATATATATACATGTGTATTTGTGTGTTTGTGTCTGTGGCAGACATTCTATGCACGTTGCACGTTCGCTAAATGCCTTAACAGTTAATTTCGCATTCAATTAAGCTAAAGACAGTGCAGACAAGCCCAAAAGCAGCAGCTGCAATACACCACCAACGTTTAGCCACTTAAAATCAGCAACGTGTGGCATGCGGCCAAGTGAGTTTGCTTGATTATGCCCCTAAGCGCACAGAGCAAAGCAAATCTCTTTAGTTGACTGCTTTCAAAAAGCCCCTACCATTGATTAATAATCTCGGTAAAAGCCAAAGTCAACGTTTTTCACTCTCTAAGCTCCTGCTTGCCTGCTCTGACCGGTCTCTGTCCGTTCTGTGTATGCCTAAAGCTGCCAGGATTGTGTATATTTGCCTGTGGCAGCAAATTTGTAGCCAGCTGCAGCTGTGCAAGTAATGCACCTTCTTTTCTCTCATCTATTATTATATAGCAACTGCAACAGAACGCTGTGGTGGCCATTGCCCACACTTTGGCTGCCGGGGTTCCTTTTGCAATACCCTGTAAATAATAATAATGATTTTTCTCACTTCTGCCAAAGAATAATCACACAAAAAATACTGCTATAACGTAGCGCATACGTTGTTTCCTTGAAATCAAAATTTTATTAATGTAAGTTATTGTTTTTGTATGTAAATCAGTCATGTTTTTATAACAAACATTTAGGATTGTGTAAGAACACATAATTTGATTGTTTTCACAAATATTTTCTTTAAAAAAAAAAACAAATGACGTATACGTTTTCAGTAGCTCTTAATATTACTTGATTAAATATTGATATTACGTATACGTATTGTAATCATTACGCAAATATATTTTTAAATATATTTTCTCTCTTATAGAAATAAGATGATTCGAATAACGTATACGTTCTTGATATGTGCATCGTCTAAAATGTGCATATATTAAGCCTGGATATCTATTAGTTGCATACACACACTTTCTTCAATATAATAAATTTTATATATATATACATATATATTTTTTTTTTTTTATTGTTGCTATTTTTTATTGTTCTTGGTGCGTAGTTGTGTTTCATTTTGTGTTCATTTCTTTTGAACGAAGCAAACCTTTTGTTTATTTGCGCTCCGGCGGATCACAAAAACTGAAATAACAGCAGCAGCAGCAAAAACAAAAGTGGGCCAGACCGTATGGAGGCAAGAAACACTGGACGTTGACGTGAACGCGGATACAGGCACCTCGGCACAGAGGCGAAGCAGCTTACCAAACTGTTTATGTGCTGCCGGCAGTAGAAGAAATAGAGATAAGGAAAGAGAGGGCGGTTGGCAAGACGGCTGCACGTATGTGCAGTTATAAATTGCAACTCGTGCGCAACGTTTGCCAGTCAGAGAAAACCGAGATGGCGTCAAAAAGAGAGCCAGTGCCGTTAAAGCCAAAAATAGTTTTTATTTGGCTTCAGAGGAGAGTGAGGGGTTGGTTTGGGTTTGGTTGGGTTTGGTTGGGGTTTGGTTAGTTGCGTTTGTTGGGTTAGTTTGTGTTTTGCAGCTAAAGCCACAGCCACAACACACAGCCATACAGGGGGGAAACGAGGTCGAGCTGGACGCAGCAGGTGATGCATTTGGTAGCTGAGTTTATATGCGTGTGTGTGTGTGTGTGTGCGCTTGTGTTTCGTGTAAAGGGCGGAAAATTGTTAGTGTAATAGAATTAACAAAACAAAATAAAAAGCGCTGGGCACAATTAAATATTTGCGCGGCCAGCCATGACCAACAATGTGGCAGCTGTTATTGTTGTTGCATTGTTGCAACTTTACAACGTGTGTGTGTGTGTGTGTGTTTGTGTGCGCACATTGAGTATCACTAAAATAAAAATCCAACTTTAACTGCACACTTATATTGGCGGGGCATAAGCTAGCAACACACACAACGAATGTTGCAACATTTGCGTATTTCAACCATTTTAAAATGTAAGGACTGTAACCAAATTGCAGCTGCGGTTCACTGCATTTATGTTTATTTGCGTTTTGCATTTTGTGCATTCTGCATTTGCATTTCGCAGGTGGGCGGAGCGCAATTCTTGCACTCCCCGCTCTCCGCATGCTCTCTTTCTCAATTTAATATCAATTGCTTCAATAAATAACGCTCAGTGATGGGCGAAACAATGTGGGAACGTCAAAATGAAAAAGAGAGAAACCAAAAAAAGAAATGTTAAGTGCTTTTAATTTGATTTTTATTTACCCCCAAAAAAGCAAAAGACGAGAGCAGCAGTAAAGCCATTTCTTAAATATATATATGTGTATGTGTATTCACAATGCCCACAGCATCGCCATCGACAGTTGAAGCGATCTTAAAAAATATTTGTGCAATTGTCCAAAGTGCTTAATTGAAAAATGCATATATACATACATACGTATATCGGGCAGGTGCGTGTTCAAGAGGAATTCAACTGGAAACCTTTTAGCTTTTCACACTTAAAGTAAAGAAATCAATTTTATAAACCATTAATTTTAGTGTTGATTTGTTCTTATTGAAGTTGCTGACTAAGAATGACTTGAATCAAAATAGTTACTACTGCTTCAATCAACTATCAATCAAAAACAAAATGCGATCCATTATCCACAATAATTTACGAATTTTGAGATACGCTCAACACTTCTATTAATATGCAAATACGTATTTTGAATTTTCACAAGCGAAAGATATTTATTAATCTGTTAAATGCGTATTTTATTGAATACATAATAAATTTATGTGCCAGGCCTTGAGCATTCATTTATCGTGAAGTTTTTGGCAGGCCATAAATCACAACCTCAACACACATTTATTATACAAATTCGTTTTGCCTCAAAACGCACAAATTTCATGTTCCTCCTCCATATGCCATTAGTTAAATCAATACGAACACAAATACAAATTTCTGTAGCTCCTTATTAAAAAAAAAAAACTACCCAACTGAGTCAACATTTTAATCAGTTTGTTTGGTAGCCAAAATGGATGCGAAATGCAATTAGTTTCCTTATATGTGGTCAGTTCCCTTTTCTTTTTTTTTCATTTCGGTCCAGATTCTGGCATTCCATCAGCCTCAACCATCCAGGCAAGTTTTCTGACCCATTGATGCTGTCACATTCGGCTGACAAATGCGCTCTTGGCATAATTAAAACCGAGCTCATAACTGGTACATTTTTATGTAGGTACATACTCTGTGTTTATTTTTAATATGTTGTTACCGTTATATAATTGGATTGTGTTAAGCTTTCTTTTCATTTGCTTAAATATTAGAGTAAAAATAATTACAAGTTACAATTAGATAATCCATAGTTGGTGTCCGTTACAAACAACCTGATTCATAATCGCTACCTAGCTCTTTAGTCAGTTACAGAGTATTTTCGAAACAAGCACTCGTGAGAAAAAGTTTTTGTTCATATACCTTTTTGCCCGGACATGGATATCAGAACCCTAATCTCTGGTAAGCAAGGCGAAAAGGACACCGATGCGTACATGAAACCCTTCCACTAGCTTTTTAGCCCAGCTACTGTCAACAGCTCTGTAATTAGTTGCCTTTTTTTCGTTTTTGCTGTTGCTGTTGTGCTGCTGCATGGTAACCATTGCTTTTAGCTGTCGCTGCTTCTCGCTTTTGTGTCGCCTGCTAATGTCAGCGCGAGATTGATGGCGCCTCATTTTTTAGTTGGTTGCTCGCTGCCATGCGAGAGGGACAAATGCTGACTATCATTTTGAGCTGATGCATAGAGAGAAAGAGGGATCACTCCAGAAGCAGCTCACATTGCGTGTTTACTATAAACATAAGCTTTAATTAGCCAAGTGCGTCGTTCACTCACTCGGTATGTGAAATTCGGCACGAAAAGCGCAAACACGAAATGTGAGAGCGTATTTGATAAAATTCAAATATTCCTATGCCAGAGAAATAGCATTGTGTCTATGTTGCATTTGCAAATTCAAATTTGAATAGCTGCAACAAATCTACGCTTGCTAATGGATACTGTAGGATAGCTCGTGGCTGGTAATAACATTGACTAAACATTCAATTGAAATGCATATTGAAATAAATATAAGCGTTTCCCTCTGGTATGTACAATGTATATTTTTAGTTATTTTGAGCTTTCATAACAATAAAAAATGTGGAAAAGTTGTTGGAGCCTAACAAAACAAACGAAAAGAATTTCCATATATCCACACACATACACACTGAGAGTGAGACAACCGAAAATGAAATGTATTGAATAAATAAATACCCTAGTGGAATCAAGATTCAAAACATAAAATATTTGTATCTCCACGACTGCTTGGTTTTCTAATCACTTAAAGACTTTTACCTTTAATATTTACCACTTTTGATGTATTTATAGGTTCGCGAACGATCGTTAGATTATGTAGAAGAAGACGGAACCTCTGCCAAGGCTCCTAACTTTTGTTACCCGAAACAATAATGTACATTTTGAAATATTGCCCTAATGGTTATTTTTAAGTGATTTATTTTTATCTAAGTTGCAGTCCTTAAAGCACTTCTTGTGCTTTCACAAATTAACTTTTTAACAAAATACTAGGTCATAGTTTTTAAATTTGTTTTGCGTTTGGTATCAAAGTATTAAAATTACCTTACAACTTTAAAAATCAACCAAAACTGCGTGGTAATTACAGGGTATTATCAAAAACGAAAAATTGAGCAAAAGCCCCAAAAGAGGTAAAAATTTAACGGAATTGTAAATGCTGTTGACACTACTCATCGCAAACAATTTTCCGGAATCAGCTTTCTCTCTCTAACCTCGCGCAAGCTTGAGCATCAGCTCGGGCTCGCACTCTCTCAACCGCTCTGTTTTGCTCGCTCGTTGCTCTCCAACCGAACTGCAGTTTTATCCATTTTTGGCATGGCTTGACTTGGGTGTTGTGTTTTTGTTTGTTTTTATTTGAAAGCTGAATGATGCTGATGCTGCTACTGCTGCATGCATTCGGTAGCGTTTTTGGCAATTTTCATGTTTGCATAGTTTTGGCAACACTTGATTGCCCTTTGGCTTTGGCAAAAACAAAGTCAACGTGGTCCACAAACTGCACAACTGGATGCCTGGATGCCATAATCAGTGAAAAATCGGATATGCAATAAGTTTGAAAGTGCTAGCAAGTTTTTAATACTAGGGTTCACAGTTATCAGCTGGAGCTGGAGCTGTGGTGTGTCACATGTGCGATGAGGGATCATAAATCACATTTAGAGAGAGAGAGAGAGAGAGTGTGTGTGTGTTTGTGTGTGAAAGAGAGAGATACGTTCAATCAAAGTGCAGCAAATCTCTCAAATTTGTTATTCGTCACGTACAAGTGTCAAGTGGCAGATGTGCGTGCATGTCAGTGTGTGAGTTTTTTCATTAGTATGAAACTTTAAAGTCAACGAGCCTAAAGGCTATATAAATAATAATATATATATATACGTATAAACATTCCGATGTACGAGCTTGTAATCATTTGTATAAAATAATATATTTTAATGCGTAGTGCTTTTGACTTGGGGCTTGCTTATGCTTATGGAAGTAATCGGCAATAGTAATCGGTTATCGGAATTGTAAATCGAAAGCAGCCACATTTTATGCTGCGAGGTTATCAACTTTACACTCAACTGAATATGTATATTTGGGGTCGTTCCTTTTTAGGTGTATTTTTGGCATAGAACGGCTTATTAAATATTAAATTGATAAGGCAACCCAGCGCCATGACACTTTATTTTTTATCATTCTTTTGGTGGTGTGTGTGTGTGTGCGGAGGCTGTGGGTTTTTTGGGTATTGGTATCTATAAGTAGCATTTGTTGCCTATTTTTCTTGTTCTTGCCATTTTGTGTGCTTTATTTTTTTTTTGCCTAAGCGGCTTTTGGCCGCATTTTAAGTGTGGCGCGACCCACAAACATACCCAACCTCCCCCGGCCCCTAGACAACACACTACCTCCCCTCTGGGCACTTGGCACACTCTCCCGGCTGATACAATGCTCTTGTATGCTAATATTGCTGGCATATTTTTCATGTCGCAATCATTTTGTGTGCCGTTTTGTTCTTTTATTTTTTTGTCTTTACTCTTTTATATATATCTTTTTTTCCATTTCTGCTGTTGTGGCTGTTGTTAACGTTGTTGTTGCTACTGGAATTGCTTAAGCGTTGATTGCAAGCATTTGCATAATTTAAGATTGTTCTGTTCACTGCCACTCGACACTCTCACACCCATACACTCTCACACAATCACACTGTCGCACATTCAAAATTTTTAGCATTGTTTTTGTCCCGATCGCTTGGCGTCGCATTTAAATGAAAATTTCCAAGCTTAGTCGGCGCTCTCTGTCTAGTTACAGATTAACATATTTCCTTAAAGCATTGCTAAATAATAAAGGATATAAATACCAACATTGCTATCTAGTAATGTTATACAAAAGTATTCATCAAATAATTATACAGAATACACCAAGTAGCTCTATGTTGAAGATACACTTTGAAAATGGCAATATAAATCTTCACTAGAGATTAAAATTTGCAAATTTTTTTTGTTGGTATGTTTGAAGCACATTTCAATAATTTCAAGATGTTAGAACAATGCCAAAAATATTGAACAGTTTTATATCACAGCCCTTAAAAAGAGATAGTTTGTTATGAGCGGAAAAAATGATTTTCATGAAGATTTAGGATTTAAGAAATGAGCTAGTTAGTTATATATAAGTTACATATTTACAATATCACTCAAGGTCAATATTTGAGCGTAAGAAATTCAGCTACAAAACATTTTGGACAAAATATATCTTTGTTCCTTAAAACATACCTGCTCTTTACACTGTATCTGAAAGCAATAAACCATGATTTAAAAAAAAAAAAACTCCTTCTTGTTGCAATTCTCTTGTCCTTGGGCTTGCAATTTGGTTAATAATAAGTCAAAATAAAATGATGAAAACTTTCTCATTTCCATTTCAATTTATCATTGCAGTTCAACGGGCAGCTGAAGGAGATTTAGAGACACGATAACGAAGAAGAAGACGACGACGACGACAGCGACAAAGACAACGAGAGTGCAATTTAGGCAGGTAGGAGGTGGAGAGAGTGGAAGGAGGCGTCGGGTAAGCATCCGGTGCTGTGGGCATGTCCACAGCCAAAAGACTAGTGCTCTCGCTACGTGGACGCAAGAACTCGCAGGGCAACTCGGCCACATCGTCAACGCGGCTGGTATCCGCTGGCACATCGCCCGGTCATGAGCTGGACGAAATAGCCGTTGTCTCCGGCACCGGCTCGACAGGCCATCAATTCACCTATGGCGGCTGCATTGGCAACAATAACGACGCCAGCAGCGCCACCGCGGCTGTGGCCCGTTACTCAACAGGTAGGCAAAATAAATGAAAAAAAAAGCTTTAAGAATACACAAACACAATTCCCAGGACTGCTCTTCCCGCACAAAAGCAAGAATCGAATGTTTAAATTACTTTTTGTTGTCAACTTCCGCCCCAATGCACAATGCAGCAAAAACCGCTCAAATCAAATAAAAAAAAAAAACACAATCGGCAAACGGATGTTTAAGATCTAACCCACATCCCACCACCCACTCAGTCACTTCACTTGCCCCACCCACTTTGCATGCCGTTGCATTTGTTATGTAGCAATTATAGACGCATCTTAATAGGTACATTGATATCGTAGGTCTTTTTTGGTTTTAGAAAGTTTTTAAACTTCTAATATTTATGTCAATTTTAGACTAGCTATATTGTAAACATAAAATATATTCAGATTTCAGTATCTTGAAAATGTACACGCGCACGAAAACATTAGGCGCCCAAAAAGTGTCCAAAGCTCGAAAGCTCTTAGAACGAATAGCATTTGGTATACAAATATTATAGGTTGCAAAGTTTTCTTATTTGTTAAAAAAAAACGCTTTTTTGTACATAATTCTTTATAGCCTGGTGGTAAATCGATTTTAAGCAAACAAAATCAAGTTTTTTCCTGCATATATATATGTGTATACAATAAATTTTTTGTGACCAATTCAAAGTATTGAACTTTAACAATTAAATATAGTTTTTTTTTCGTGGATCAAAATTTTCTTAAATCTCACATCCGATTTCGATTTGAAATATTTAATACGATGTGAAGTAAGGAGGTTCGTCTATTCTTCATAACCTGCGTGCCGTTCCAATTAGGCCTCTCAACAACATGCGGGCAAAATAAACAGTCAGTGCAGATATTGTTACCCAAAAGTTGGTTTGGAAATTCTGAGCACATCCGGCTGTAGTGCTGGTAAAAGATGCTGATATTGCAACCAAATCGCTCATTATGTCCTTCTCTTCAACTTCCACATCACCTTCCGTATCGACTTCCGAATCCATTTTAATTTCTGTATTGAAATACTACTGTTGACTAAACCAAAGTCTAAAATATAATAAATTGTGAACGTACATTTGGTATATAAATTTAAAAGTTTAATAGCCGCCTACTCGGTTTTGCAAGGTTTATCAAAAAATATCATTACACAAAAACTGTAAGCGTTATCAAAAAGCAGCTTTTTTTTATTTTATAGATAAATAATTAAATAAGATTCTTTATTGTTGTTGTTGCGGTTGCGTTGGTTTATGTTGTGGGACGATTTAAAGTTGACCAGACGTTTCGGGTAGAGACAAACCACTGCAACGATTTATCTGGAACGGGTAATCGGAAATTGAAAAGAAATTGTGGGTTTTTTTCACTATACTATCTGGTTTCGTGTAAACTTAAAGATATGGGATAGGTCAATAAATAATGGAGGTATAGAGTTTTATAGCAAAACTTTCGTAAATCGACCCTTTTCACCTTTTTTTTTTGTTCATAGCTCCGTTATTTAGAGACCGATACCAAATCTCATAGTTCACACGAAACTTAGAGGCTATAACGAGGTTATACAAATATAATTAAATCGGCTCACATGCTCCGTGGGAATCTCTGCAACCATTTTCGAACAAGTGGTATTGAGATAATCGCTTTTAAAGTCTGACAACAGTGCAAACTACTTTAATAAAATTAATTTAACTAAAATTATTTAAGGATAACTTATCATTTAAACCAATAAAAAAATTTCCCATTCCACTTTTCTTAAGTAGCTATGTTCAAAGTATTTTAAGATAAAGCCATTAAAGGCTTTGAAACAAAAGCTAAATTTAACAAGTATGAAAGCTCTAGTCGAGAAATCCCGACTAGACGATATTCTGAACCACACACTTGATGCGTACAGTCAGTGCTTGCAAGTATGTGTGTGTGTGTACGCGTGTACTGTACACTTTACTTTATCTACCGATTTCAATAAAATTTCACAGATTGTCATTATTTCGTCTAATGTTCTGGTTCCATTTTAAAAATATTTGAAATTTGACTAATTATTATTGACCGAACAAAAGAATGAATTTAAAGCGTATATTAAGTAAGATATTGACATATTGACATCCAAAAATGCCTACAGAAAGCAAAATGATATGGAAGTAAAAGTCTGCAGATTTTTAACTTTAATCTGTTAGTGTCCTTCAGCAATCTGTCCCAATAAGTCCTTTTTACAGCATCCAACCAAATAAAAATAAAAATATATATTTTATCCTACTCGAGATCACATTAAAACCGGATGTGTAAATATTTAAGGTTTATATTAAGAAATGCTCAAAGGAATATGCAATTTATATACAACTCATTGTGATAGTTTTATACATTTGAACCAAACATAATTAATACTCGTATTTGTGTTAGTTGCACGTTATATTATAATAGTCGTGCTCTTAAACTAACATAAACTTTTATTTTATTCGTTATGAAACGAAAAGAATCTAAAAATATAATAAGTTCAGCAGCTCTTTGATTATTAGCTTCTATCCTTTCTTCATGTCCAGCGTTCTGCCCTTATTTGGCCTCTTCACAAAATGAATTTAAAGTAAGCAGTTATCGCAAATACCGTGAATGCTGCACTGAAAGTGTCCAGAACATTTCGCTTAAACCAAGGCAATAGACTGCCTTATATTATTATTACTTTCCATTTGAAATTTCCCTCGAATTATTATTACGACATTGACTAAACAAAAGTGAGAGAGAGAATAAATTGTAAATATGAATTCAAGAATTGAATGCCTACCTCATATTGTTTTAAATAAGGTCATTACGAATGCAAAAAAATATTTGGCACATTGCAGCACTGAAAGTAGTGCTTTAACATTGAATTTTTGTTTTTTCGTGTTTTGTTTTTGTTTATTTATTTATTTTTTTGCGTCTGTTGGATATGTCTACTGCCGTGTCTTTTATGACTGCACCATTGTCAATCAAACTTTTTTTTTTAGCAATTTGAATTTTAAATGCACTGCCAAGGGGTGGGAGAAGTTTTGGGAACGAATACTATTCGACAGTTGCGGATTGCAAACAACTTTTGCCATTGATTGGCATTCGGATAATGCCAGTGAAAAAATAGACAAAGCAAAAGCAAAAGCCATTCTGCTATCGTAGTCAAAGGTGTGCTCTTTCGCATTTGCATATTAAATGCAGTTGAATGACTCTCAAATGACAGAACTTTAATACGCATCATCATCATCAGTGGCAGAGAGATAGAGCTTTACGTGCTCAACTTGAACTCAACGGCTAATGCAAAACGCAACAGAGTTTGGACAGTCACCTTTCACCTTTTGTTCGTTTCTTACAGCCATAATAAAAATGGGGTAAATAGCATATTATAAAGTTACGCATATAAATGACAAGATTTTCAGAGACTATAAATGCTTGTTAGAAAAAACTTAGCTGTACGTGTTATTTGTCCACATTCAGACTTGGACTAAGGATTTTTGGGTATTCGTTAACGCAAAATGGAAAGTTTTTAGCTTGTAAAATACTTTTAAGCTATGAGAGAAGACAGATTTGATTTGTTATTAAGTTTACCTCGTATCAAATGGAAATCAAAACACATACACCCAAATCCCTAGTATGAAATCTATATTGAAAACGGTATTTGATATTTCAATGTGTGTGTGTGTGTGATGTGTGATGTGACGCGAATGCTGCTGTGGTTTGACAAAGCGCCTTAGCCCGGGACCTACTTATGTAGGTATCTTTTTTTTTTTGCCTGTCTGTCACAATTGAGCCACAAGTCAGTTTTGTGTTGTCATGCTGCCAGTTGTTTTTGTTAGGTCCCCACCAGCAACGAATCTGGTGCTTTTGTGTCTTTTGTGAAGGCAAAGGCAAAATAAATCAATCAAATGACAAATATGCTTAGACAATTGCCAGGCCAAGGCGTTTGCTCAGCCTACAGCTTGTGTCCTAATATCATTGCCTGCCAGGCTGGCTGGCTAGTCAGGCAGGCAGGCTGGCTGCTTCAGTCGTAAAGTTGATGCTGCGGTCGCACACCACATACACACACACATAAAGACATAACACACACACGTTGCGTTGTCTTAGCTAAGACAAATTTGTAGTTTGTTGTTGCCTCTTGCGGTGGTTGTGGTGTCACATTTTATAGGCCTCATATGCTGCGACCATTTTTCTTTTTAGCAAAAGTAAATGCTGTTGTTGTTGTGTGGCACGTTCACTTTGGCTTACAGTTAATTTTGAGTGGAATTCAATTTATCATTGTGCAGAACATAAATCCGTATTTCGAGCGGAGCATCCCATCTCTGACTGCTTCAGCCAAATGAGATTAATACCAAACGATTCAGTTGTCGCATTCCATTTGTTTGTGCTACATCTAGACAAAATGCTTGCAATTTGTATGAAACCAGCTAAAGTAAAGCAAGAGCAAAAGCAAGAATAAAAGCAGCACCAGCAAAATGAGGGTCAACGTGACGTATGCGCAATGCTTTCAATGACCTCAACTGCAATGCATATATGTGCAAGTGTGTGTGTGTGCGCTGTGACGTAGATGACGTTGTTTGTGTGTGCTGAAAAGTTGTTCATGGAACTGCTATTGACATTTATCGCTTGGCGGCTTGGATTTAATGACTGTTAAGTTTTTAATGTCCAAATATACGCTTTAACGCTCACACACATACACACGCACACGCATTTAAGCACTCTGACACCTTTAGAGGCAATCGGGTATCTCGGCTCTTAATCCACCCTGTAAATTGAATTATGCAAGTTTTCTCGTACTTCCATAGTCAAGCATCCTGCTTATACATATCAACAGGGTATTGACTTAAAAGGCACAGCCCTTGCGTTCTTGCCACAACCATCATTACAGCAATAGCCGAAGCACGAGCTAAAATAAAACAAAACTTTTTTTCTTACTTATGTTATATGGTCGATTTGTGAAGTTGACAATTTTTTAGCATGTAGTACGTACATTGCTCTTTTGAGACTGCGAACTGTTCGGCGTGTATATGTTTGTGTGTGTGTGTGTGTGTGTGACGGGCGTTGACAATAGCAATTTGGCCATGGCTTTGATCAAAGTTTTTTTTATTATTTTATTTGGCTGCCTTGGCATCGCTAAATTGAATTTGACTTGTACAAAAAAAAGCCGAACTGAGTTTTTTTATTTTATTTTAAAAGCTGCACGCGCTTATAATATTTTTTTTTTATTTCCATTTCTATTTGTGTTTGCTGTACAAAAATTATTTTTAGCAATTTTGGTCTCTAATAGAGATTTTGCAGTGCAATCGATTACATTTTTTTCTTTTTGATGACATTTAGCTTGAAATCAACATTTTTAAATGCTTTACGGCGATGATTATATAATGTAAATTTTCCATAGTATAATATACTATATGAGCTGTTTGCTTGCAGTTTTAAATGTATAACACATAATGGATATGCCGTAAACGTGAAGAAAAAGTATTTCAATAGAAAGTTTTTATTGTCAATTTTTCTTTGATTCTTACGAATTAGGTTAACTTAACGACAAGTATCAAAGGGATATAGTTATTGGATTATTAAAAAAAAGTCTATAAAACTATGCAGTAACTAGACACATTAAAATATAAACATAATATATGTATTTTCTTTGTAAAATGTATGTACAAAGACATACATTTTCCATTGCCTACTTATAGAGGCTTGTTATTTCCAATGGGTGTTGTTAATATCTTTGGTTAAAGTGTTTTAAGGGTCAAAATTAAAGCCCACAACAATGACCAAGTGCTTGTCTTTGCCACACTCTCTGTCTTTGTTGTTCTCTCCTTCATTCTCCGGTTTTTTTTTTCGCATGAGTATTTTACCTCAGTGTCGTTCATACCATAATTGAGCTTAGAGGTCTTAAGGCAACTGCATCATTGATTTGGCCACCCACCCACTCCGCCTGCTCAAAACTCTCGCCTGGACACCGACGTCAAAGTTTTGAGCAAAGTTTTTTTTGTCTTTTTATTTTTACCGCTTTTAGTTGTTGTTATTATATTTGTTGTTATTGCACGCCTGTTTCGCTTGTTGCTGTCAGCTTGTTGGGCTTCTAGAACTTCAGCAACAGACATAGCTGCTAGGAAAAAGTTGTACCATCTCGTTTTAAAAGCGACAGGCCTCTTCCTTTTCTCTAACGTCTGCTTCACCTGTCAATGATTTTGCGCATGTATAATTGGCTTTATTTACCACCTGGCACACAAATTTTAATTAGAATTTGCCTAACAGGCCATATCAGCTGACACGGACCGTTGCTGCAAACTGGTTAGCTGCTACTCTAATCCACACCCCGACTCCTGACCCCTGACTGCATTCACCTAAGGGTGGAAAGAGAAAATTTTATTGTCAAAGCTTAGCTAAGAATAGATTAGATTGGATAAGTATGAATTAGATTGAGTTTTGATGGTATGGACTTATGCCTGTCAGTAATCTGAGCATTTCAATAAAAAACAAGTAAGAATGCTCTAGTCGAGAAATCCCGTCTAGACCATACCCTGATCCCTATACCTTACGCGTACAGTCAGTGTTTGCAAGTATGTGTGTTTGTATGTACGCACATACTGCATACACAACTTCAATGTCCCATATCTCCGGTGTTTCTTAACTTATTTTAATAAAAATTTCACAGATTGTCATTATTTTGTAATGTGTATCAAACGCCGTCTCAAAGTTTTCCGAATTCAATATTTTGTTGTTATCGATCGCATGTGTATATCGAAAACGGAAAGAGTTATCGAAAATCTGAAACTTGTACTACTTAGGGATTAGGCGAGCTTAAGTTCCAAATCTGGAGTCTCTAGCTCTTATAGTCTCTGAGATCGACGCGTTCATACAAACAGACAGACGGACGGACAGACGGACATGGCTATATCGACTCGGCTGTTGATGCTGATCAAAATATATAAACTTTATGGGGTCGGAGATGCTTCGTTCTGCCTGTTACATACTTTTGCACAAAACCATTATACCCTTTTCCCCATTTTTATTGGGATCAGGGTATAAAAAGTAATCTGTATACTTTGTTTGTTCGGAACAAAAACTTTCGCGTGCGTTTACACTGTTTGGCGTCATTAGATTATCAATTTTAATAGCCCAAGTTAAGCAGCGCAGCAACACTGCGGGTTAACTACAACTGTGCAGCATACAATTGAAATCCACGTAATGCAATGCGCACACAAAATCTACAAACACATACACAAGTACGTACAGGTAGTTCGCAAGCTACACATTACCAACACTGTTGCATTGGTGGGTGTGGGGGTGGTGTAGGCCACTGAAAAACATGGCTAACGGCTGTATTTTAATTGTCGCTGCACGTTTGGCGTTTGTACCCAACGAGGTAAAGACCTGGCGACCTGACGACCATATTGCTGTTGTTGCGTATACGCGGCCACAATGTTGCCGTTAGTCGCTTGTCGCACACACACAAATACACACATACACGAAAGCGTAAACCAAAGCCAAAGTGAGCATTGGTATAATCTGTATTTGAAAGTCATTGACTGCTTAATACTCTACTGCCAGTGTATGAAGGGAAAAGGAAAGAAAACTTCTCTTTGCAAACGCGATATTGACTCAAAAGAAGCTAGCAGAATGTAGGGCATGGATAATACTATCTGTACATCCCTGCACCTGCTGTAAAGCGGATTTATAAGAATATAAATTACAAAATTCACAAAACCAATTCACTTTTTTTTTTCCAACCCCTCGGTATCAAGGAGAATGAATGGGCGGAGATTGGGATAGAGAAGAAGTATAGAGCATCACAAAGGGGCACTTTAAGTTGACACACACCTGCACACTCGTACACACTCACCCACACACACCCGAAGGCAAGTGCTTTGAAAAGCTTTTGCTTTGTCAGCCCCCGTAATGCAATTACAAAATGCCAACAGTGGGGCTGCCTGACTTTCATGCAGCCAGACCAGCTAGTTGGCAGGTGTTGGCCAAAGAACGCTCAAGAACAGTCAAGAGAGCTATGGAGAAACACAGAGAAACAGAGAAGGGAAAGTGCGTAGCCTAGAATAAAAGAAAGCCCAGATAGCCACGGATTATGCCGTTGCGCTCAAGTGTTTGACTTATCAACTACACTGCACCATTAAAAAAATTACCAAAGCTGTGTTCGCCTCTTACTTTTGCTTTGTAAAAAAGTAAAAGGGGTATAATGGTTTTGTGCAAAAGTATGTAACAGGTAAAAGAAAGCATCTCCGACCCCATAAAGTATATATATTCTTGATCAGCATCAACAGCAAAGTCTATATGTCCTTGTCCGTCCGTCTGTCTGTAAGTATGAACGTGTCGATCTCAGACACTATAAGAACTAGAGACTCCAACAAAAGCTCGCCTAACAGATACTTGCAAGCAAAATCAGCGGGATTGGGTACAACAAGTGCCCAACCGCAGTCAATTCAAACAAAAACATCCAAGGTTAATACGCAATTTATATTTAAAAAATGCAAAACAACTGTTAGTTTGATAAAACGACAAGAGATATTGAAAACTGAGGATTGTTCGCTTTACGCCAACACAACAAGCCAAAAGTGGTTTAAAAAACTGAGAGGTTATTATTAAATACCTTTAAAAAACCTATAACTGACTGTACGTGACAAGGTTCAGGGTATCTTCTAGGCGGGTTTCCTGGACTAGAGCCTTTATACTTGCTTTTTTGTTCTGCACATTTGCGAGCGCTGCACTGCGGCCGCTCTTTATGAATACACAAAACGATGATCAACTACGCAGCGGGAAATGAACATCAGATGCATATGCAATTACGTGTTGTTTTACATTAAGCAAATGGTTGAATGCCAAAGCAACCAGCTAAAACGCATAAGTCAGAAAGATTGCTTATCAGCAAAGGTTAATTGGAATAAAAGTGATTATTTGCAATGACTTGCGTTCAAATTTTTTTCATTCAATAACTTTTTAAGATTGTATTAAAGTTAAATCATTTGCCTCGTTAAATCAAACTTCTCGTTTGCTTAACCAGTAAAAGTTTAAGCTATAAAATAAAGTTTTCCATTAAAAATGATGCAACACATAATACTTCTCAAGGTAGCTCTTAATAAAATAAAAAACTTTGATATTTAACACATCTGCAGTTAAAGGATGTTTTTTTTACCTGTTTAACTGTTGCCAGAGATTGATCATAGCATTAGTTGTATTTAATGCATGTGTCAGGGATTCAGACACATTCAAAATGAACACACAAATACACATTAAAGCATTAAGCACATTACAGTTGATATTCGCTTTTAGCTATTTGTCGCATAGTGTGTGTGTTTGTGTTGGCCACGGTTACAACTTCAGCTTCAGTTTTGGCATATCAATCACATGCCCAATTCCTGCAGAGCATAAACCTATTATTTTTCAGCCACACACACAAGCTGGCAACAAGCTGCCTCTGGCCATATGAATGCCAGTCAGATAGTGAGAGACCGTGGCGGGAGGTAGAATTTCCGAGATTGTTCCGCCTGGCAGGCTCTACACATGTTTGGCCTTATCAACATTGGTCAACTGGCAGCGATAATTTGCCATTCAGTTGCTTGCAGGCTTACACATAAAATAATAAGTGTGTCTTTTAGAAAAGAAAAGAAAAACTCTTAAAATTTGCGTTTAATATTTCTATAACACATGTTACATATTAAAAGTCAAGGTTTTCGAATAAAATATTGTTGCATTTTATAAATATTGCATTAAATGTTGAGTCTCTTTTAAGTAAAATCTACATCTGTTTTCGCTATGTGTACGCACACAAAGTTTTCACATATGTTGACCCTGGATTAGCTGGTAGGGCTTAACAGCTAGCCAAACCGCAGACGTTGCCAGACTGTGCATTGGCTAGTTGTTATTTGTGTTGGTGCAAGTGGCTGAGGGAGCATAGAGGAATGATGAAGAGGAGGAGCAAAAGAAATTGGAAATGTGTTTGGGTCTGCTGCATCAGCATTTAATGTCAGCTAACTAAAATGCCCCGCGGCAGCAAGTGCAAAGTTTTTAAAGAAGCAATTTGGCAAATTTATGTTGTAATTACCCCTGCCTGCCACACGACACCCCACCACTAGCACTACACTACACTGCACTGCACGACCCGCTGCCATCGCGCAACGTGGCAAATTAAGTTTTGAGCTTTGCTCTCCCTTTGCCAAATGGCCAAAAGCGGCAAAACTGGCAACTGACGATGGCAGCTAAGCGGATTACAACAAATTTTTATTTCATATATTTTTTTTTTTTATACTTTTCTTTTATTTTGTTTTCTGCTGTGCCAAATTTCTTTTTCTTCAAGTTTCGTTATTTTTAATAATATTTTTTGTTGGCTGTTTTATTGTTTTTATTTCGGTATATTTTCTTTTGGCTGCTTTTGATTGGGCACGTGGCATTGCGGCAAATTTGCCTCTTTGTAGTGCGATAAGCGCAATTACAACGTCAAGGATATTATAGCAAGAGAAAGCAGAAGAAACAGGAGCATCAGCAGCAGTCAAATACCTTAACTTAACTTAAAAACAGTTGGCAGGCACTGTTTGTAGATAGTTTGCTCACGTTTTGTTTCGGGAATTAAACAACAACACAGTTTTCCAAGCTTAACATTAACTGCCAAACTTTTTTTTGATAGCAAACTCAACTTGAAATGAAAGGGGGGTGTTTTGGAGTGGTGGGTTGTTGCGCTTGCTTGCCAATAAAAATGTTACCGAAAGCGTCTAAGGCAACCCAACAAAAACATAACGAAACGTAAAGCGCTCCAATTGAATGTGAATTGAGAGGGCGAGAGAGGAAGGAAACAGAAGCAAAGGCCGATTTGAGTTGATGTCCCTGGGCAGTGTGTGTATGTGAACACCCCAACCCTCTTTGCAACCAATCGCTTATGACTGCGCTGCATTGATACTGCAGGGCCCTGCGGTGAACTATTATGGCCACAATCGAATAACCAAATGCGACAGATGATGCCAAAAGCGTCCAATTTCCAGTTCAATCACAACCTGAACACTGAAAATTGAACATTGAGCACATTGGACAAATTATGCACAGTGGGAACGATATATGCTGATGCACACACACACACATTCATTCATATAATAATCCAATAAAAGCGCGTTCAGATAAGTATCAAAGTGCAAAAATGCTGCGACATATTATGAAATGAAAATGACCAAATGAAGTCAGCGTTTATTGTTTGCAGACGGACGGCAATTGATAATAAAAAGTTCAAAGTATGTTATTTTCATGATGTTCTCAATGGAATCTACCACACACATACACTTACAATCGCACACACTTATGCGAGCAAACGAATTGTGTTGAGAATTGAGCAGCAGCAGCAACAGCAACAGCAACAGCAACAACAACAACAACAGAAAAGAGGAAAGGAGAAAAAAAAAAGAAATGAAAGTAGCAGGCAGACTGGCAGCACTCGAATGAGAGCAAAAATAGCTTGACATTAAATTCAATGCGATTAGGTCACACACACACACACACATTAAGCCACTACTTGAATCCGAGGGTCTTTTGAAAAGTTTTCACGGAAAAGAATATAAGATAGCGGATATAATTTTGATGATCTTTCAATTTTGTTTTTAGTCAATGAAGTATAAAATGTTTATTCCCCTTGAATACAAAATATATTTTATAAATAATTTAGAGCGAAGTTAGGTAAAATCAGACACAGAAGGCAAAAACGGAACGATCAAAATAAGCTAGTAAAAGCCGAAAAAGAAGGCTCTGTGTTCAATTTAGAAAATTATTCGATCAATCGAACTCATGCTTAACGATACTGTACTTTAATCTTATCGTACAGCTCTCTCAGTCTTCTCTTCCTCTCTCTATCTCACTTTGTCTGCCTTAGCATTGATATGTGTGCTTGTGTGTGTGTGCACTTAAATTTGATATCCTTTGTGCGCTTTTACCCAGTGTTGATGCTTGGGTCGAATTGACTGCGTCTTGAGGCATTCACATTCATTCAATATACAGTCCCCTTTACCCCTTATCTGTGACGAGTAGGCGTAACCCTTGTTGGCTTGGCTCTTATGTTTGGGCTTTTTGCCATTTGTCCGGTTCTTTTCGTCTTGGTAAGGGCAACAAAAAAAAATAAAAAATAAAAAAATACAGAGCCTTAGCCGCATTGCTGCTGATCTGTTGTGTTGTGTTGTTGGAGGCCATTAATGCACAAGCAAAGGAATCATGTGACCTAAATATGCTACCACAGAGCTAATGGCATAATGACGGAAGCCAGAGTAACAGCCAGACACTAGCCAACAACAACAACTCAAAAGCAAACATTCTAACAAAAAGAAAAAATTTAAAGAAATCAACAGCAAATGTTGGACAATTTCTCATCTGCCAGCGTCCACTTTAAAAAGTTACCACAAAATTGTAATTGAAAAGTCAATACAATGTAATTGGTTGCTGCTGCGTTTCGTCGTCGTCGTCGTTGTTGTTGTTGTTAGAAGGCAGACCTTTTTATTTTTTTTGTTCGGACAACTCATTCAATTTATTTGTAATTTTTTAACAATTTAAAAGCTAAAACAGCGACGCAAAAAATGATAAATACGAGAAAACTTTTGTTCAAAACGCACTTGATGTGAAGGGCTTAAAACAAATACAATTATGCAAAGCGCCGGGCAAAGCCACAAAACCAACAAAGTAACATAGCCAGACGGGACAGGAAACACTCCTCCTCATTCTTCTTCTCCCGTCTCAGCAGCCGAACTGCGTGTTTGGAATATGTAATTCATTTGAAAGTTGCGTAGCTGTCGACTAAAATTAATTTAACTTTTTAGACAGCTGGAGGCCAAGGGTCATTGCTACTGTTATTGTTGTTGTTGGTGTTTGTTGTCACTGTTGTTGTTGTGTTTGGGCCTTTGGGCAATTAGCTACGCTGCAAGCAGCTTAAAGGCCAGATTGCGATTAATGCATTAATTCCATTTAAGCGGCTGCTTGAGACACAGAGTGCAGCTCTCGAAATCGTCGTTGTCGTCGTTGTCGCTTACATGCGTTTCTGTCTAACATCACATGACTGTCGGATGCGTGGTGGCATGGTGCCATAAGCTTCAACACTCGCTCTCTCTCTCTCTCTCGCTCTTACTATCATCGTGTCTGTATAAAAGTTTTAATTACAGTTATAGTTTGGTGTTGCTTTTGATGCTGCTGCTGCACGCCTTTCATATCCTTGAGGAGTTTGGGTTGTTGTTCTTTGTATGCTGCGTCGGAAATTGCAACTTGAAGCGGTTTTAGCTTAATTTGAGTTACTGCAAAACACACAAACATAAAGCCTCCACTGAGAAAAATTATTCAATTCAATTAAAATGAAACGGAAATTATTTTCATGCTTAAGTTTTGTTCATGCTTAAAGTTAGCAAAAATGTAGAAAGATGGTTATCTTAAAATATTTTGTAATGTTCGTATATGTATAGAAATATATATTTGTTACAACTTATCGACAATAAAAATAGTATATCCAATTAACTTGTACTTGCAAGCTTTCACTACAATACAAATTTGTTAAGTAACTAAAAAAAAAAAAAAAATTTTTTTAAATGTGGATGGACATATATGACGAACTGAACAATTTGAATTTTTCGAAACTCATAATTTGTAAAGTGTAGACACACACACGTAACACGCACAAACTAACACCCTCAAGCCCACACAGATACACACCCAAACGTACACACTGTTGGGTAAACACAACATGGCTAGGCTTGGCAGGATGTACAGGAAATGGCTCTTCTCGTTGCGATGCGCTTGTCATGGTTTGCCTTGTCTTGCCTTTGTTTTGGCTTTGCATTTTTGGCATTGCATTGAAAACTCTCAACGGAACAATGAAGTACGTTACAACTTGCAGCTGAATGTATACATAGGGTGATGCTGTTACTGCCAAAACTTGAAATTATTTGCGGCATGCAAAACAATCTTCCTCGGCAAAAAAAGGAGGCCAGCATAATATTTGCCTCTTAACCGATTGACGTCAGTGCCTTGCTGGCTGACGAAAGCACATTGTCAGGTGCTGTTGTCTTATTGATTGATTGATTGTTTGAACGATTGATTGATGCTTTTGACTAGCTAAATCGAAAACCATGAATTTGCAGCTTTTGCAATTAGTACAAATTAGTTAGATAAGGCAAAAAAAAAAATTTGAAATTGCAAATGCATTAAAAAAAATATTACGCATATGCACTGTCAGGTTGCTCAGCAAATAAATCCTACCTCTGTCCACACACCGTAATTCCTTAGTTTTTCCGGGGTTGGCATCTACTTTATTGCAGACAAAAATTAAAATCTAAGCCTGCAGCATTTTGTGCTAATCACGTCACGTGCGCCACGTTGTCTTGCCCCTAATACAAACGCAAATACAAACACTTGCACACACACACACACATATAAACTTACTGATTGTATTTATGCAACTATCTTATGCCGCAAAATGTGTTTATACCCAGCATACATTAAAAATGTTTAAGCTGCGTTGAAGCTGTGATAATCTATGTAACAGGGTAAGATCCACGTTTCTTGGGGTTATCTTAAGGGGAATAGAAGCTTAAAGCAGCTAAATGTTTGAAAGGCTACTACGTAGTATCTTATTTACTGCTATCAACGCACAGTTCAAACGATAAGACATATCGATGTAGTTTTTTCACGAAATAATATTATATAGATCGTTAATAAACATTAAGATTGGATTTTTTCCAAATTATACCTGCGAGTGGGTAAATTTTGAGAGCAAAGCCAGCTGTCCCGGCTACAATATATTATATAATAATACAAAAACTATAAATGGACATTTATCTCAGGAGCACTTTCATGTTATTTATTCATTTCTACTTTCTACTAGTAAAGCATATACAAGTTATCTTTAAGTCGAGCATTCTCTGCTTCCACGCTTTCGCTTGTTAAATATTTCTTTTTAGGGACCATGTGCTCTTTTGGTTAGGCGTTGTGGTATTTGTCGCAATTGCTGTTAACTGTCAGTGCGTGTCTGTGTAGCAGTAAGCGTGTGTGTGTGTGTGTGTATGTTTGTCATTATGTATGTATGTGTGTGTGTGTGCGTGTCCATGCGTGTGTTGTCTCGTTTCATTATCAAAGCCAAGTTTGCCACTAAGCACGTCGTAAACAATAAGTTGGCCCAACACGGTTATTGCTTTGCGCCAAGCAACCGGTGACGTTTATGCCATGTGTGAGTGTATGTGTGTCTCTTTGTGTGTGTGAACGCCGGAATGTCTTTATGTCATATATATTTTTTGCTTTAAATTATTTAACATGCCGCACTGTCCTGTTGCTCATGTCCTGCCATTCACTTACTAACACTCCTTTCTGACATATGTGTGTGAGTGTTTTGGTACACGTATTTGCGGGTGTGCGTGTTAGTGTGTCTTTTGATATTCCTGGGGCTTATGTTATTACGCTTATAATTTCAATTTTGGGGAGCCCTTAATGCCAACCAACGCGACTTTTATCATGAACTTCCTTTAATACTAATTTCTATAAGAATTTAACGCATTTCAGACAGGTTTCTGGCATACAGAACACAATAATAATGTTTTCAACGTATTTTATTTATATATAATTCACAACAATAATCACTATCTAATATTACTAAAGCGATGTCTTTGTACAACTTTTTTTCAACAGCATTATTTGCCATGTGCCGAAAGTAACATTATTTGTTTTACAAATCATATTGAAATAATATTTAAATTATTTTAAAAGTGTGCTATGAAATATTTGTGAAATAAATTTTTGTATTTAACTATGCAGCAGGTTCCATTTTTATTTAAGCACATACAAATAAAAATGTAAAAATGTATAACTGTCTATGCATGTGTGCGAACGACATAAAGTCTTTTCCCCTAAATACGGAAAAAAATTTACATTTCAACTGATTGCTAAGTGCTTGTTGTAGTTTAATCTTCTTCATTTACTCCTTTTCTGTTGCATTCTAATTTAAATTTAACTAATTTGTAAATCTTAAACAAGCGCACTGTCAGTAAGACTTGCCAGAGGCACTTGGCTCAGTTGTATGCCCTCAGCATGCCCTTGCAACATGCACACACACACACACACACACACATACATACATAGTGTATTTTTAACCCGAATCCATTAGAGCAGTTACTCAAGAATGCTTTAGATATTTATGTGATGTACGTTGTTAGCTACAGATACACACATACACAGCAAATGAAACACTCAACAGATGCAGATGCATAGATACACAACAGAGGTCACATACACATACATATATACACAGATAAAACGAGCTCAACGGCAGGAAACATCAAGTAAATAGCAAACGGCGACTGCACTTGGGGGCAAATAACGCTGGCAAACAAATACGCAAACATTTATAAGACTGCTAAGCTCATAACGAAATGCACTTATACTTAACAAACGCACATACATACACATTACATACAGCACCTTCACCTATGCACCCACATAAAGACACAAACACACACACACACACAGAGAAACGCAAAGTCCGTAATACTTCAAGCATAATAGGCAGCTTTAGAGTGTCAAATGCCTGAGCAGCTGCTACTGTATTTACAGTATACAAAATACAAAATAAAGCAGAGCATCTCAAAAATGTCTGGGTTTTATTAGCGATATTTTGCTTATAAAAATATTTTTTTTCCGAAATGCTTTGGTAATTTCACTAGCCGTAAACTGCAGTGCACGCTTTTTACTTTATATTGAATTATATTGTTAATAACAATTAATTTATTATTCTTTTTTTTTAAATCCAAAATAAGTTATTGATAAACATCAGATGTTTCACTTACAATTACACAGAGAAAATAGCTCAGCAAATTAGGGTATCTCAGCTAACTGAACTAAACTTAGCGAAGTTTTTCAGTTAAATTGTTTTACTCTTTGTATATATCATCAAATAAATATATATAAGTTTTTGAAATGTCTTTGAATAATTTTTTTATTTAACATTCATATACAGTTCCTAGTATGAACTTTTTGGTATATTAAAACTTTTTTAACAAAAAAATTATTAAATAAAAAGACTAATTAACTTTTAAGCCAATATTTCAAATTTTAGCCCATCTTTTTTCTTTGAGTGCATTGCATTACGCACAACCCTATTACAGACACACAGACGCGTGCTTATCTGACATTCATACGGCTACCCCATGTGGCAAGAACAGCGACCTCTTGTGCGCTCATCTGATGAATAGTCTACAGTTACTCAGTAGCTTAAGACTAACAAAAAATAGCGAATGTGTGAGTGTAAGTTTAAGTGTGTGTGTGTGTTTGTGTGTGTTTGCCCGCAAATCGCAGCTGGTCAAATGTAATTAACTGCAAATTTCTGGGGAAATTAAGAAATTTCCCAGACACACAACTGCGGGCGTGCCACTCGCTTTGCTTGCTTACTCGCTCGATGCAAGTTCAAATGCAACATACAGGCATTCTGTCAGTTAACTGCAGCCTTCGTATGGCGCCCGCATCGCAAACACACACACACACACACTAACATACACACATTCTCTCATATGTCCGCGCATATTAAAAGTTTAATGTAAATGTAATGAGCGCATGCAAATGAACAGTTTTGGCTTTAGCCTTTTCACCTCTTTATCTCTATCTTCTCTATCATATTTTTTCTCTCTTTCTCTCTCTCGTTTGTGTGCTGCATATGCACGTTGTTCTTTTGTACCTCGTCCCCCCATCCTTTCATACTCTACCACTCTCGCTAATGAGTGCAGTCACTTAAACGCGCAGAAATTGTTAAAAAATTTAAAATGGTTTTAGCACATTGACTGCCATCTGCTAGCTGCCAGCTTTCAGCCACAGACCATGGTATTTAGTTAGACATGTGGAATGTATATACATATGCATGAGTGTATTTATGTGCGTTACTTGCAGTTGTCTGCAAGACTTTGATATAATATAAAGAATAGAAGAATAATATATACTTTAGGTTTACTTTTACTTGTACATAACTTTACTGACGGGCGAAACTCAGTTAAAGTCTTTATGAACTAATTTTAGTGTTTATTCAAATACTTTATTTTCAGTTCGTCTCAAATATAATAATGTTCCCCGATAGATTTTATGACAACGGTTTTTAATTTAAGCTTATCTAAAAACCTTTGAATTAATTTTAATAAACTTACATTTTAACAAACAAATCTTAAAATGTATTGATTATTATGGTTTTTTTTTTGACAATTCCATGGCTTTATTTCGAAAATGTTACTTAAAAAGAAACTAATGTCTCTCAAAATTGCCTCTGATATACATTTTTCCATAACAAATACAGTTCAAATAATATTCAGAAAAATGACATAATTATATAAAAGCTAGTCCTAATTTAATTTGAATTCCAAAAATGAAAAATGTAACAAACGGCCAAAAGCGAGCGCACTTTGGCCAGGTTATTAAAAAATGTGTGTAATAAAGGGTCTGCTAATGAAAAGTCTCATCGCTAATAATAAGACAGACCAGACCTATTAATGTATAGTATATGTTAATAAAGTCTTCTGTTGCCTTGGGTTTTGTTGCAGCGCCTGCTAATTGAATTGGCTGCCTTTGCTGATGGGACTTTTGACACATCTGTGTACACCTGTCGCATATATATATATATATATATGTATATAAGCGTAAGCAAACTCAAACGCACGTGCGCACAACAACTACAACAACAGCCGGCTGCCTTGCCTACTTGTCGAACACACACACACAGATACAGATAAAGATACAGGCCCAAATCCAACATTTCCCAATGGTGTGCACCTTAATACGCATTCATGCGTACAAAGAGGCGTATGAGTGCTGCGATATCTGCACAGCTATCTGCTGCCTCTGTTATCTGCCAGCGATGATGACTACGACAAGGATGCCATTTTCAGCTCAGCCTCTTTGGTATTTTTCATTCGCTTACTCTCTTCTACTCTATCTCTTTCGCCCTGTGTCTCGGTATCTTGTAGTCCCTGTAGGTGCTTCACTTTGCCTTTGCAGGCGTTTAATTAAATGAAGTCGTTTGCATTAATGTTGTCATTACGCATTTGCCTACGGCAGCAAAGGAAAAAGCAAAAGGAGCTGTAGATGAGCTTGGCGCTTTTGAAATTCATTATATAAATGGAACACAGGTGCCGCCTATTGTCCAATCGACTGACATATGCGAAGCAGCACAAGCACAAGCAGCAGCTTAATTCACCACTAGTCATTTGTGTATATCAGCGCCTGGGTTCCATGAGTTCATGTATCGGATATGACACGAAGCCAAGTCGACTCAATTCATAGACAATTTCATCTACTTAATGCTGATTCCAATCAATACGTAATTGCATTCGTACAGCGTCCATACATATGCACGTCAATTGATATTCGACTGTGTCAGTCAACCCGAACTAAAACTTAAACTTTGCACGACAGTTTGAAAGCCTCTCAGGTTCTTGTAGTGTTGTCCATTTCTGTAATTATAGACTCTCACATTGATATTCCAATTTGTTAACTCAAATCTAAACGAGTATATTGTTTGTATGTTGTGCAGTGTTTAGTTTTAGAAGCAACAATATGATTGATTGATTGTGCTGTATTGAATGTAATACTTTGGTTAATTAGTTGTGTGCCTTGTTTAGATCAAACTGTGCAAATAACTAACCTACTTGTGGTTTGGTTATTGTATTTAAATAATATACTTAATAATAATTATTTATGAGCAATGCTTTGGATCTCGTATCCATTTAAGTTACAAAAGAAAACCATGTTTATCTTGTATCTTTTATACATCTTAAGTTTATATCTTAGCAGATGTTAAATGAAGTCTCTTTTAAGTTGACAGCTACCACTATTTGTGGTGTATTCAATTTACTTACTGTATCTTTTACTTCGCTTAGTTAGCTCAAGTTATTTGTAGACACTCTCCGGCACTTTGACCGCCATTTGCTGGAGTCTGGCCAATGTTTAAGTACGGCCATAAGGAAGAGAGAAAGCTAAAGTTTTAGTTGCCACTTGTGTTGTATGGCAGCTGGTACTGCCGTTGCTGCTGCTGCTACTGCTTTGGCTAAATCTAAATTTGTGTTTTTTATTGCTTTCCTTATTCGAGATGGAAAACTGGGATGCGCCAATTAAAGTGCACGCCAGAGTTTGTGGTAATTAAGCACACGGATAGCGTCAGGCGCCGTTTGAGTCAGTCATTTGGCCAGTCACCAGTTATTCAGTCTACATCATGTTGCTAGGTCAATAGCAGGTGCAGCAGCAGTGGAAGCAATAACATTCATTCTGTGTGTGTGCAAAAGGAATGAAAAACCAATCGACACAAGTGGCAGGTGGCAGGCAAAAGGTAGTAGTCAGCAGCAGCTAGTGCTGTCCACCTAACTTGGGGCCGTTTTCGTGGTCCACTGAACCTCGAACGTGAAGCAGTGCTTGATTTGATTTGTGCCACCGAATATTGCTGCGCTTGGCAGGCAAAACAATCAGCTCGTGTGTGTAAAGACAACATTCTCAGCGCCCGCAAGAATGACCAGCTGTTGCAAGTGCAACATAACCTATCATCGATTCACATCCTGTCTTTTCAATCTACCCCTTCATGTCACGGACATCGAAACACGCATAGACGACACTCACACTCATACACAAGAAAACCAATGAGTGAATAAATCACTTAAGAAGAATGCTCGATTTTGGCGACCACTCGCGACTAGTCCTCTGAGCCACTTTCTGCTCATGGCGACCACAATGTGCTTCAAACCTCTAAGCGTGAGTAAAATAAAGGGCAGGCTTTAAAACTTACTCAAACCACACACATACTTAACGTTGCATAGTCCGGCAATGTGGTTTTAAGTGTGTGTGTGCTTTAATTAATATGTAAATAGTATTTTGCTTATATTCTTAAATTAACAATATATTGCATCAATAACAATAACAAACTAGTAATAATCAGAGGTCAGATCTGGTGTTTCTTTAATTGCATTACCCGGAAATGTACACAAACTGTTTACTATCTGAAGATTTTCAGTCGTGTACCATATTTTAGTAATCAATAAATTTTAACAATAGAACAACAAAAAAGAATGCATCAAGCGATGTTTTAATGAATGCCATTTGTTGAAAATTGACAAACGGAAACTTAAATTGTTTGGCTTGAATAATTAAAATTCTCTGTTAAACATGCAATCATTATAAATTGGAAGAACAATTCCAAACCAACCATAGATGAGTAATATTAAAAAATTTTCTTTTAACATGCAAACTTTTTTCTCGGTTTTAAATTGTTACTATGTTTCTATTATGTATGCATTATAGATGTTGAACTTTTTCTAACACTTTATAGTTGTTTCGTTATCGTTTCCCAAAAGCAGTCGCTTAACAACACTGAAGTTCGTTGAATACATAGTATTACAACACGTTTTACACAAGTTTTTAGGAGACATCGCATCAGTATGCAAATTATACTGGATTATAGACTATATTTCTGTATTCCATATATTTACCCTTCTTACACCGACAGAGTCATAAATAAATACATAAGGACAGTCCAGTAACTAGCTTCCAGATGATTAACTGTACTTTGTAGAGTCTTATTAATCCAATCCACGTGGTGCCACACATTCGTGTATATTGATGGCATCTCCGTTGTGCCACAACCAATACGATGAGACACAAGGCCAACTAGCGTATTATTTGTGACCAACGGAGAACCTGTATCACCCGCGCAGGGATTTTGGTCCAGTTTGCCATCAAAGTTGCCAGCGCATAGCATTTCGGGAGAAAGATTCTTAAGTAGGGTCACGCAACTGTTACGACGCAGAAGCGTGACATTAATGTGCAGCAAATTGCCAGCAAGTGGACCTGCCTGTACGATATACGATATTGTTAAAATTGTTTAAGATTCGTTAATGTAGTTAAGTTACCTTGTACATACGACCCCAGCCTAGCACTGTATACTTGATGCCATAGTCCGGCTCCGCAATGGGCAATTTAATAATACTGATAGCCGGATTATTATCTGGCCATGGTTCCATTAGCAAAATTATTGCAATATTGTGCGTGCTTTCTAGCAAATATCTCATAGGTATAAAAACTCTTTTCACGTACTTTTGTACCGTAGTATTTACAGATATGAGACGATTTGGTGTTCCGCCTACAACGACCATAGCTCCTTTAAAATGCGGGACTTTGTATTTGCTTTTAGGAAGGTCTTTAGTATTAGAATATGGATTGGTATCAAACTTTTACCCACCTCATTGTACACATGGCAGCAGTGATCACAAATCGTGGCGCTATAATTGCCCCACCACAGTAATGATTATCACCGAACATTATCTGTGGGTTACGCGTTCGTAGAGAGACAACATATTTGGCCATCTGCACTGTGTATTCATTCCTTTCTGGTGAGGTTAAACGTTTCTCACGTTTAAGGCTTTTATTGTCAGCTTGGATAACAGAACTTCGAAGTAGATAAAAAAGCGCAAGCATAATCAAAACTGAACTGAAACAATTTCGATAATACATGTCAGGCGACAAACATTTCAAATGTGTGTTGAGTGGGGCTTCGGAACTTTAAAAGATAGTAACTGTGGACTATTTTTCTGCATTCTGTTCAAAATTGATGACTTATGTCTTGTATTTTTGTAGTTATACTTTAATTTTTTTTTTCCGAATTTACATGTAGAAGATTGGATTGGATACAGTTTTTACGTAAGCTCATTAATTAACGCCCTTTTTGTTGATTCAGCGAGCAATTATTTGAATATTTCTTTCTTCTTTGTCAAGTTTTTTTTCTGAGCAGCGCTTGTTTATTGAGCTTTTTAGCCTTTTAGTGGATTCAATGCTGTAGTTTGCCTTATTGCACAATTTTAATATTTCCTTTTGCTGGGTTTTCTCTTTAAAAATGTAATAACATTTGTTGGCATACTGCAATCTAGTTGTAAATCAAGTTTTAATATAGCTTTGCACTTTAAAATAGCACACAAGTTGTGTGCGCTTTTTAAAAATTATCTATAGAGTTTTATGTAAAGAGCAGAAAAGTGTGCGGCTTAAAAGTAGAAACTGCCACACATTTTAAAATTGTGCAAGAAAATATTTAGCCAAGTTAGAAATATAGTAATAGGGTACAACATTTATATTGCTGCTATGCGGGATTCGAGACGTAAAAGTCATAAAAATCCAAAGCTTAGCTGTTCTTTATTATTAACTTTTATCGTACAATTTATTGTGGAATACATTTCATTTCAACTTAGACTCGATGTCGATTTGATGCTGTCATTTGTAGATTTCAATTTAAGCTGAAATTTGATTAGGTTTAAAATGATTGCTTCCATATACAATTTACCAAAAACTTTTGTGCCATGTGTCCTCATCTCGGCACAGTTTAGTTATGGCTGTAATATTTTTATTTATTTTTTTTTTTGCCGTTGTCAGTCAACGATTCCGTAATACTTTTAGTGGACTTCCAGAGAACTGTTATGTGGCTGTGGCTGACTGGGCTTGGGTTTTTGGTTGTGGTTTGGAAGTTTTTGAAGCGGGCAACCCGCCTCAATGTCACTTTAGTTGGCAGCTGTTCCACTAAACACTTGACTATTGTAATTTTCAATGTGTCAGACAATATTGTGGTTGGGTTGTAAGGGGAGATTTGTGCTTGAAGTTTTTATTGCGTGACTTCCTTTTTGTGTCCTTTTTTGGGATTCAACAGCCACTTTTAGCTATTATATACAAAAATAGATGCTATGTATTATTATATATATGTTTGTAGCTGAAGCAATGTTCTCAAGTATGTTTTAAGCAAACTTTTCTCACAAACTTTGTGGCAAAAGTATTTTTGTGCTTCAACCAAACGATGCTCAAATATTTTCATTTTCTGCTGCTGCGCCAGCTGCACCAAATAATTGTGGTGCCTCTTTGTCTCCCATCCTTCTCTCTGTCGCCCTTAATCTTCTATTTTTTTGGCATATTTTTGGACAGTGGCACATCATGGTCTGGCCGCTTCGCTGATTTGTGGCAAGTAAATTTATTGACAATTCATGGCAGCACTACCACCAAACACCCAACCCAACACCAACACACACCACACCAAGCCAACAGGCCGCAATAGCTGCTCAAGCGTTTTTTGTTGAACTTTCAACGCAAGTTTGTAGCAAGTTGCGCTTTCCGGCTTTTCGGCGGTCCATGACAAAGTGCCCTGCCCATTAAGCCGTCGACTTTTCATTTTTCATCTTTTTCTTCTCCTCCTCCTCCTCCTTCATCATCTTCTTCTGTTAGTGTTGCTGTTTTAACACCCAACGCGCAGACGACGAGCTGAATCTGTGCCTGCAACTGGCCAAAAGACAAAAAACTTTTAAATTAATGGCACTCAACTATTAGCAAAAAATTAAAAAGCCGTTCGGTTTATGTCTAAAAACTTTAAGAGCGCCGCGCTGTGGTAAATTGAAGTGGGGCGATTGAGGATTAGGGGCGTGGATGGGTTAGTAGTTGGTAAAAGTAGCAAACTGTGTGACTCAATTAGCGCTGACAGCGATTTTAAAAACATGCAACAGGCAGAAAAACTGCAACATAGTGCAATCTTAAAAGGTCTTAGCTGTGTGTGTCATAGTGGGGATTGCACTAAATAGGAAAGCATGGAACCGATTGTGTAATGCACTTCTTGAAGTAAAATAAGGTTGAAAACAGTTGTTGGGATAATTGCAGCGTGGTTCGATAACCGAATAAACAAAGATTATGGATAAATTAATTAAAAAGAAGAGATTACGATTATAACTGTGAATTGAATTTTTTTGTTCATTAAAATTATTTTAAAACTTTTAATACGGTTGACTATAAAGCGGTTTTTTTTTAAGTAAAATTTAAAATTTGATTTAATTGATAAAAATGATGATAAAAATCGCCTGCTATCTTTCTTAAAAATTTAGTGACTAGCTCAAAAACTGAAAAAGGTATACGCATTCCCGATTTTAAAAAGCATGTCACCAGCTGTCTTACCAAATTTTGTGACTCTTGTCTAAAACCCTTTCAAAGACATAAGCGAGTCCAATTTCAAAAGAGGCGAGCCGGCTGGGGGCAGAAGAAGTGGGTGTGGCTTAAAAATGTCTATGCAAGTTTTTGTGAAACGTCAGTAGCTATCTTCTTATCAAATTAAGTAGCTATAGCTGTATAGAAGTGGGAATTATGTGGATTTATCGATTTGCAGCAATCATTTTGTTCGATTTAACAGTGAGAGTAACACCCCAATCCTTAAACTTTAACTGACCCTCCCAGAGCCAAAGACGTTTCCAAAGTTTTAAGTCTCTATCACCATAACGAATATTGCACAAAAACAAAGGTTAATAATATACCTTCGGTTTTAGAGTATAAATATATGTATATATTAATATGGAGTGGATTGAGCATTCAAGTATAAAAAAAAAACTTTTGTTGCATCGCCATTTCTGTGTACATGACATGAGAATGCACTTTCACAAGGAATGGCCAAGACGGCCGCCAGGCAAGTGGAACTGTAGCAACTGTAAATGTAACTGTAACTGTTAGCTGACACTGTAGCTCTTGGTCTGTTTCTGTGTAGAGAGATAGATAGAAAAAGCTGCACTTGGTCAACAGCCTGAAGTAATCGGATGCTGTGACACATTTATTACAAATTTATACTGCTTACAGCACCTGAGTTAATAAATTAATACACTTGATTTGTGTGATGCTCACTTTGACTGTGTGTGTGCGTGTCTGAGCAAGCTTTGTCCGCCTTTTTAGCTGTGTGTCTGTGTGTGTGGCAACAAAATTAATTCGAATTTATTGCGCAACTCGAGTCGTGCTGTAAGTGCAAACTCATGTCGCGCATACGCCTCGTCTGCCGCGCAAATTAATTAAACAATTTTGCAATTCTTGGAGGTGCGCAAAGAACGACGACGACGAAGACAAAGAAGAGCACAAAGAAAAGGTTATCTGCGGTAACCTTAGTCTCAGCCACACAGCTGATGCATTACTTTTTGGCCGGCACTCTAATTAAATTAAAGGCGCAACAAGATAGCTTCGTCGGGCAGGCAACAATTAAAAGCGGTTAGCCAATACTTAATTGGCACAGCACACAGCTGGAGACATCAACCAAATAGTACACGGTACAACAGTTGTTCGATAGTTGACAAAGCAACGGCAACAGCAGTCGGCAGCCAGTAGCAGCTAGAGGCAGGCAGGAGTTATCGTTGTGACAGCATTCGAGTAACAGAAATAAATTGACGCTGCTTGCAGCTCTCTTTCATCTTCTTAACAACAGTAACATCTTCGCCATCGTCTTGACATCGGCCATGTCAAGTGCCACTTGTAAGCTCTCCCTTTCTGTCTTTCTACGAGTCCTTGTGTGTATCTGTGTGTGCTTCACCTTATGAATTGCCAAGGGAGCTAGTTGCCAGGCTCCTGCTTAAAGCTAATGGCTAATAGTGCGTGTGCTTGTATGTGTGTGTGTGAGTGCTCTTGCATCCCTAAATGTGATTTGGTGTCCTTTATGGATACCCTTAAAACATAAGATGTTTATATAAACGGGTATGCTTTCAAAGTAAGGATTCTAGCGACTTTGGCAAATCAACATTTGCGCTTAACTGAATTTGAAATGTACCTGTTACTCCACCCGATATACATATCGAAAAGTATGGATAGTTTATAATAAGAGACCCTGATCTCTAATAAAATTATTTGCTAAGCTTATAACAAAAAAAGGCGGAAATCATCATTTTCCATTTACTGTCGATGATTAGGTATCCCAAGTCTCGCTGAAGATCCTTATTTAACTATATCATAAAAGTTATAATTCTAAAAATAATTTGTTCTTGTTTCAATGGATCTACAGTATCGAGCAATATCGATTTTTGTCTATAGAAAAGATTTTCTTTCAGAATCTTTTGTTTATAAAATCCTTATGTTTCACACAATAATAGTTCTTACAAATTAGCAAATTTCATAGAGGATAAAAAGAATGGATCGCTTTATAAATTTAGCATATGTATGCTTGGTATTTGCTAGCCTGGCACTCTTGACGGGAGCATTTTCTCAATTATGTGTTCTGTTCTCGTTCTTTTCTGCGCACGTAATTAAATCTAACTTTATTAGCACATTTGCTCAAGTGAGCGTAAACCACTTTAACGTTATGTTCGTTGCATGCACACAAGTAAACGCCCTCCCTTTACCATCCTTACTTTATACTATATACCACAACAAAAATCCCATGAAATATTAAAAGAAATAAGACATACACACACCTAAATACCCAAATTATTGACCACCAATGTCCACCTGTGTGAATTGCTCAATGAATTTTTTTTCAAGTATATCATTATAATGAAAGCACTTGATTTAATTTAGAGGTTTTTTTCCACTGACTGAATGTTTTTGAAATATAATATTTTAGGGGGAAATTTAACATAAAACTTTAAGTACAAATAAATTTTATATATTTTTTTTTCATTTGTTCCCACAAAAAATTTTGCTTTTCCATTTCAAGCACATGTAGTCAGTGGAAAAAAACTCATTTAGCTTTAGCTTTTTAAAGTATAAAATCTATTTAATAAGATTATTATATATATAAGTTGTTCAACTGTTGTTGTTGATGTTAATTGTTATTGTTGAATGTTGTTGTTAATTGCAGTTGTTGTGTTAAAAGGTCCAGCCGCCTGTAGCCACCAAAAAATAACTATAAACCACCACCACCACCAACCAACCAATCAACCACCACAACACCACTCTTTCTCTTTTTTTTTGTTTTAAAATAAAAATTTAACTCTTTTTGTCATGTAGCAGAGCCCACTCTTGGTAATTAATTTAACTATCTGCTCACATTTCTCTTATTTTCCAAAAAAAACAACAAAATAAATAACAACAAACAAACTAACATAACGAAACGAAACCAAACAAAACGATATTAATAAACAAAACTGTGACGCAAATTAATGCGCGAAATGCAACAAATTAAATGCAATTATGAACAAAAACAACAAAATAAATAATTGAAATAATAACAACAACAATTCATAGCTGAGCACTGCAAGGCCACGCCCCTTGGCCGCCTTTGCCGCGTTGCGGCCATCGATGTCGATGCTGACGTCGACGTTGACGCAAGCTGTGACGTCAAACACTTTGCCTCTGCTGCTGTTGCTGTTGCCGATGATGCTGACGATGATGAACGATGGCGGCAAAATGCTCTAAATGCAGGCCATGACAAAACAACAACAACAACAACAGTAGCAATACATCAAAACAACAATAAAAACAAGAGTACTAAAACACCAACAACAACGAGTCAAAGATTAACGCCTCGAGCAAGCTTTCCGGAGATAATGCAGCCACGTCTGTCGCTCAACGGCATGTTAAATCCACCATATCCCTCGCTGATGCCCTCGCCGCGCCCCCTGTACAGGGATCACAGCTCCAGGTCGATCAATCCGCTGACAGCGTACGAACAGCAAATGGCCGAGCTCGATGGCAGTTTCTATGCGAGCAATGCGGCTTACTTGGGTGCTGGCATGGGTGGCAGTGCGGGCGGTGCAACAACGTGCACCAATCTGACAGTGGGTGGTGCAAGTGCAACGAACAACACAACAAGCGGTGGTGGTGGTGGTGGCAGTGGTGGTCCTGGTACTTCTGGTGCCTTTCACACAACCGAACTCTCAATCACACCAACAATGGCAGCTGATGAGCAATTTATTGATTTGGGTAGCCTGCGTCGCTTCTCAATCGATCGTCAGAGCTTTCTCGGTAAGGTGCTTGTTTGTGTATGTGTGTTTTTCACTCCTTGCTGCCTATACACTACCACAGAAAGTTGCACTCAATTGGTTTTTTGTTTCACTTATTCTGTAACAAAACTTTATCTTTCAAAAATCAAGAAAGCTTTGAATAATCATGGAAAATTGTATATTTTTCTAAATTTTTGTATACCATTTTCATTTGATAGTTTAAAAAAAAACATAATTACCCTAAAAACCAAAAAATCGACTTTACTTTTTGGTCGGGGCCGAAGTCCGTTTATGAATATTGTCTTTTTTTTTACCTCATCATATCGTCAAGACGTAAAATAGAGTTTAAGATCCTTTCATTTATTAAAAAGTAAATTTATAAAAAATTGTTATTGCTATTTATGCCACTAATTTAGATTTAATTGCATTTCTTTTTGCAGATTTAGGCCCAAAGTTTGGCATGTCCCAGCCAAAATTTGGCCAGAGCGTCTCGCAACAAGGTTTCTTTACGTCGCACGACAGTTTGGCCACACCATGCGCTTCCCGTGCATCGAACTCGCATATGGCCACCGTAAGCACTGCCTCCGAAATGGATTTATTGCACAACAAGCAACGCTCCAACAACAACAAATCGCGCGGCCGTCTGAAAACCACTGGCGGCGATCAGCCGCTGCTGGGCACCTGGAATCGATCCACAGGCCGCGGCTCGCAGGATAACACCCTGGGTGGTGGCGGTGGTGCCACAAGCGCCCTAATGGGTCACACGCAATACGGCGGCAACTATTGCAATGGCACCGATCGGTAAGCGAACATTCGATGACGGAGACTTGTAAATCCATATAAACAATTGACTGTTATTAAAGCAAAGCTCTAACGACAAGATATAGCGATCAAATTTTCTCGAATTTTCTGAATATCGATAAATTTAAATTTATCAAATCTCATTTGAATTTTTTACTTTCAGCTACCCGCGCTCACGTTCACAGCAGCATGCGCACCACAATGCCGGATCGCAAGGATCGCACCACCCATACCAGCTGCAGCACTCTGCCTCAACGGTGTCGCACCACCCGCACGCACATGGACAGGCGACGCAGGGCGGCCCTGGACCACCACATGGCGGCCATACGCATCAGACACCACATGGCGGCAGTGGTGCACATAGTGGTGGTGGTGGTGCAGGTGCAAATGCCGCACAGGGGCATCATCATAAGCCTCATCGCACTGCCTCGCAACGGATACGTGCCGCAACGGCCGCCCGCAAGTTGCACTTTGTTTTTGATCCAGCGGGGCGACTGTGCTACTATTGGTCAATGGTGGTTTCGATGGCATTCCTGTATAACTTCTGGGTGATAATCTACCGCTTCGCCTTCCAGGAGATCAATCGAAGAACGATTGCGATCTGGTTCTGTTTGGACTATCTGTCGGATTTTCTATATTTGATTGATATATTCTTTCACTTTCGCACTGGATATCTGGAGGATGGGGTGCTCCAAACGGATGCACTCAAATTGCGCACACATTACATGAACTCAACAATATTCTACATTGACTGCCTGTGCCTGCTGCCGCTGGACTTTCTCTATCTGTCGATTGGCTTCAATTCAATCCTGCGCAGCTTTCGATTGGTGAAAATCTATCGATTTTGGGCATTTATGGATCGCACCGAGCGGCACACAAATTATCCGAATCTTTTTCGTTCTATGGCCCTCATTCACTATCTGCTTGTGATATTTCATTGGAACGGCTGCCTCTACCACATCATACACAAAAACAATGGATTCGGTTCACGCAACTGGGTCTATCACGATTCCGAGTCAGCAGATGTCGTCAAACAGTATCTGCAGAGCTACTATTGGTGCACACTAGCCCTAACGACTATCGGGGATCTGCCCAAACCGCGATCCAAGGGCGAGTATGTGTTTGTGATATTGCAATTGCTATTTGGCTTAATGCTCTTTGCCACGGTCCTCGGTCATGTGGCCAATATTGTGACGTCTGTGAGTGCGGCGCGCAAGGAGTTTCAAGGTGAGTTTTTAAATAATGAAAATATTCTATTTATATAAAAGCAAATCAAGTGAGAGGATTGTATTAAGATTAAACAAAACTATATTTCAAAGAACTGTTTAAATTAAAGCCAATTTTTAATCAGAAACAGATTAAAATGCTGATAAGAAAAGTGTTTCTAAAAATCTTTTTGTACATTGTATTAAAAATTAGTAATAAAACTAAACTTATACTTTAAAGAGTTACTCGGAAAAACATAGATAAATAAGTTTTAAAGTTTTTGTCTCATCATCCGGTATTTTATTCTTATCTCGACAATTGTAAGATGGAATGTATAAATTATTGTTTTTTCTTCTTTGTGGCTTTCAATATTTACGAGCTGTCTGATTAAGCTGTTGCACAGAGGGAGAGCTAGGTTAGATACACACACACAAACTTACACTTAAACATACATATGGGAGCAATAATCCGATGCAAACACGTATACAAAGCAACAGTATGACAGAAAAAACCCAACGGAGAAAGAGCGAGAGAGAGTAAAGAGAGATGGATGAAATCTTGGGGCTTAGAAAGCATTTGACAAAAGCACAACAATGAGTCAAGGAACACTCAAAAATGTATGCAAAACTTTTCTGCTTTGGCATTTTAGCTGCTTAAACTGAGGAAAACTGTATGCGGGTTTTGTATAAAAATAAATATATATATATATATATATATATATATGTATATATATATATGTATATCTGTAGTTATTCAAAATCCTGCTTGGCTTAAAAGACGTTGCTCATTTTCTTTTCTGTGGCAAGTCGAGAAGACTCCACTTTGTCGCAAGCTCCTTGAGCAGTTAGCAGAGTGTGCACGGCAGTACAGCAGCTTGTGAGCGCAGTAGGCCATGCGGCCATTAGCTAAATGAACTCGTTTATTTGGTCTCCATAAATAAGTGGGGAAAATGCAAGTGTCGCCATTGCAGTCACTGTTGACATCACAACGTCTGCCTTCCTCTTGTCGTTTCATCGTTTTAATTTCAAAGAAACGCCCAAGTCAAATGGCCACTGAGCCAGCGAGCAAGCAATTCAAGAAAATGGACAAAAGTGGGCGAAAAACTTTCATTAGGCGACGTCAGCTGAAAATATTAAGGCCACTCAACGGCAATGAGCCACAAAGTAAAAATGCCCCCAAAGGACAACGGACACTGGACATTGGACATTGGACAAGCGAGCTGGGACAAACAAAGCAATTTCTCCAGCTCATTGATGGGCGTGGCATGCTGCTCTGGCCTCCTCCTCCTCCTTCAAAATGTTTACACAACACTTTTTCATGTGTTGCCACACACATACACAACGGACAACAGCGATGAGATACGAAGAGCAGAGTGTGGCAGCTGAAGCGGGGCGGCAAAAAGTCAGCAAGCAAAGCTCAGCGGCTTAATGGATGAAACGTGCTGCTGCATTAATTCTGGATTCTATGAACTTGCCACCTATGTTTTTTTGGGTTTTTGTTTTTTTTTTTCTTCTTATATTTGCATGCAGCAAACCTTAATTTTTATTGCAGCTCTCGAAATTTTGGGTCTTTCGCTTATAATTTTGATACTCTTGTAAAGGTTGTTGTAAACTTGTTTTTTTTTTTTAATTGTGCGAAGCAGTAAAATAGTTAAATAGTTATCTGTGAGCACAGTACGCGTTTGTGTTGATCAGCATTGGTAGTTGAGGAAGTGTATTACAATTGGTCTATCTCATTGAACTGACATCATGAATGTGTATAATCATGTTTTCCTAACCAAAGTACAAAAAGTGTTTACATAAAAGTTTGGTTAAAATATTTTTAGGAAGTATTTTTATTCACATCGCTTTAAGATTAAGGTCCTTATACTTGCAATTTCAAATTTGCATCCAGCCTTTCACACCACTGGAAATTTAGAGACAACATTTAGCCCAGTCCACCCGAGTGAATAAACTCAAGAAATTCACTTAGTTTGACACGACCTACATTGTTTTTATCCATTTGGGAAATCAATATACGACTTTCCTCCTCGCTAATCAGCTCACCCTGACTGGCCATCACAGCGCGCACATCGAGAGCATTGAAAGTACCACTGCTTCGGCGATCGAACACCTTGAAAGCAATTTGCAAGTTTTCCTCGCTCTCGATGTAACGCAGCCGTAATAGCACCGTTTTGAGGAACCGATCAAAGGTAATTGTGCATTCACCATTGCAATTGGTCGCTCTAAATAGATCGTATAAATCCGATTCGGTTTGCTCGTTGCCTATGGCAAGCATGATGTGTCGCATTTCCGTAGCAGATATCTCTCCATCTCCATTCCCATCATATTTGTCAAAGAGCTCACGCAGCTCGATTTCCAGCTCGGGCGACAAATGTTCTGTTGTCATTTGCGAGACAAATTAAGAACTCACCAAGTATATAGAATACTCTACTAATACAAAAAAGAAATAAAAGAAAATGTAAAATTATTTAATGTAGTATGTTTTTGAAGCAACAAATAAATCGAAAAAAAAAACCCAACTGACAATCAACTCACAGCCGCATAACTTGAACTCGAGGGCTAATAAAACACTTAGGTGACCGTTGCGCATCGCTGAGTCGGCAACTTTATTTTTTCGTCTCTATGGCAGGGAAAACTTTTAGCACCCAACCCATTTTTATACACAATAAAAATAATACATCATATAACCATGGACATAAGGGAAAGAGAAAGAGAGAAATCATCCATCAATTTGTCAACTCAGTGCTTGCTGGCTTGCTTCGAGTGCACGCGCCGACCACAAGAAAGCAACCGAGGCTCTCGATGTTGTGGAAAGAGCTTAAGGGACAACACGAGCAGGCTGCCTGGCTAGCAAAAAAAAGAAAATAAAACCGCAATATAAACATGACCGTAACCGAATGCAACATTCGTTCGACGCTCAAATGCTCTTCAAGTGCGGCGACGTCTGTGTAACATGTTGCCGCATATTACACATACAACGTGTATGTATGTGTGTGTAAAGCAGCGCATCAAATTGTGTCAATAGGAAAAAGGTTGAGTAAGAACCAAGTGGGTTATATACACGTATATTATGAATTTACTGTACATGCAATTCTTCGTATAGTTACAATTTTCATGCGCTGTAGAACACTAAAAGCGAATGGTTTTTTAAAGAGCAAATGATAGCCGCTACTAACAACTGTTTATTTTTTAACTGCCAGCAAGATATTTTGTTTATATAAGATCGATTTTAAAACTTAGCTGAGAAAATAGATTTATTGAAAGTTAGGTAACCTTTAACTTCAAGCTAAATAAATAGTTTTAAAACCCTTCTTGTTCAAACATTGATATTCTTACGGCAAAAGCTTTAAGCTCTTTAAGCTAAACACAAGTTTCTTGAAATAGTTTAACAATTTTACCTAAGGTTTGAGATTTGAAATCATATTAAAAGCTGCCTTATTAAATAGTCATCAATCTTAAAATTTTTGCAAAGTATTAAAAAATTTCTTAACGCAATTTATTTTCATTAAACTTTCTTGGCTCGACTTTACTTTACTGTTTTAGCGGCATAACCCTTCTATTAATGAGCATTTTTATTTTTATACCCTGATCCCATTAAAAATGGGAAAAAGGGTATAATGGTTTTGTGCAAAAGTATGTAACGGGCAGAAGGAAGCATCTCCGACCCCATAAAGGATATATGTTCTTGATCAGCATCAACAGCCGAGTCGATATAGCCATGTCCGTCTGTCCGACCGATCTCAGAGACTATAAAAGCTAGAGACTCCAGATTTGAAACTTAAGCTCGCCTAATCCCTAGGCAGTACAAGTTTGTTTTCGATTTTCGATTACTTATCCCGTTTTCGATATACACATGCGATCGATAACAACAAAATCTTGAATTTTGAAAACTTTGAGATGGCATTTGAAATAATGAACAAAATAATGACAATCTGCGAAATTTTTATTAAAATCGGTTAAGAAACACCGGAGATATGGGACATTGAAGTTGTGTATGCAGTATGCAGTATGTGCGTACATACAAACACACATACTTGCAAACACTGACTGTACGCGTAAAGTATAGGGATCAGGGTATCGTCTAGTCGGGATTTCTCGACTAGAGCCTTCTCACTTGTTCTTTTTTGTTATTAATAATTTTGCTTTATGCTGCTTATGCAGCAATAAATAAATACCTAGCCCACCGCTTGACATTTTCACTCCGATCTCGTTGATATCTTAACCTTTTCTGCTCCCAACTATGGCATAAGGAAAACTCATTTAATGCTCTTCATTTTATTTTGTTTTGTATTTAGTTTGCAGGAATATTGCAAATACCGCTAGTCATGGCTTAGAGCGTAACACTTTAGTGATGGCCTTCTGCTACATTAAGCAAACTCCCTCTGTCCAACAACTTAAAAACTTATATATATATATATATATGTATATTTACTTAGTAACTGCCCGCTTTCGTGTTCCTCTTCGATTCACGCTCTTTTTATCCATCTTACGTTGTGTTTTTCTTACTGATTGGATAGATGCGAACGAGGTTCTGGTGCATGAAAATTGATTTTCAAATAGTTGGCCGGCCTTTTTTCAAATTTGATTGACGTTATTACATTACATAACATCACATCAGGCGTACAGGAGAAAAGCAATCACACACACACACACTCACACTATACAAGCAGCTGGTTTCATCCATTCAGCTTCACTTATGAACCCAACTGGCTGACTGGGCTGTTGGGGCCTGACTGGGCTGACTGGCAGCATCAGCACAACAAGTGGAAAACTGTCATTATGTTTGAGTTATTGATGGTTTTTCAAATCATTTTAGCAACAATGTTGTTGCCACACACACACATACGAGACGCCGCTTGTAACATTCACGCTTTGTTAAACGCAATGACAGCGGCTTGTTAACGCCAACACAGGCAACAAACTTAAAACGCTTGCTGCTCTTGTTGTTGTAAGTTTGGTTGGCAACAATTCCAAACATGCTTTTCGAAATATGCCATTCAAAATTATGTTAGTTTTTTTTTTGTTGCTGCTCTTATGTAATTATTATTGTAAATAGTTTTTTATGCAAAATATGCGGCAGCAGCGCTGTCAACGCTTTTGATTGATGTTCTTCATTTTTTACCCACACACAGTTGACATTTCTGTTAATGGGTGTGTCTGTAAATTTTAACGGTCTGCTGCCGAGGTTTTCTGTTGCAGCTCTCGCCTTTTGCTGCAGTTGTTTACTGCAATTAAAACAATTTATGCGCTCAATTTACGCACACACACACACACGTACACACACATCTATATACACACACATAAAAACATCTACACTGGTCACTGGCTCAGCTCACTTGGAGATTTGTAGTGTTTTACGTGCTGGATTTGCAGCCATTTTGTCTTGAACCCATTTCATCTTACTGTCTCGCTCTGTCTTTTGTGTTATATTGTATTTGTACGTGTGTGTGTTTTTATACACTGAACCCATTGAAAATATGTGAGAAAGTGTAGAATACAGTTGTGCAACAGTATAAAATAATCAGAAGCATGCATTGACCGACTGCTGCTATCATCGTAGAGCGCAAACGTTAGAAACATTATTATTTGTTACCCCAAATGGTAGCATACAGATAATGTGAATTAATGTTGAGGCTCAAGATAAGGAAATTTAATACGTGTAACGTTTTTTATCAGTAATAAAGGCTTGAATTTAGGATATTTCTTAGTCGAGCGCTCTTTATTTCTTTCGACTTTTCTCTCTTTTTATTCATTTTACAGTTTTTCTCTCGCACAATGAGCGCGCGTATCTAAAAATAGCAATGAGCGACGTACGCACGAGTTGCGAACGCCATTGTTACTGCTCTGGTATGAGTGAAGGCGAAACAGATAGAAAAAAAGGGTGAGAGAGAGAAAGGCACATAAAATATTCACATTCGGTACGCTCTTTTGCTTTTTGCCATTGCCTTTACGTTTTTGCCTTTACATTGCTTTTGCTTTCTTTAGCAGGCAGCATCAGCATCGTCCATTATCCACTTTAACTTGCGCGCCTTTGCCAGTGTTTAAATGTGTGTGTGTGTTAGTGTGTTGATTTGGTTGGTCTGTGTGCTTGTTGTAGTTGTTGTTCGTTTCGCTGTTTGGTTTCGCTTGCCACAGCAACGACAACAAGAGCAACAGCAAATGCTTCGTCGCATGCCCCGTGTGTTTGTGTGCTCGCTCTGTATGTATGTATGTGTATGTTTATGTTTGCTGCTGCTGCTGCTTATGCCCTACAGCTGTAACCGTGAGTGCGTCCCTGTGTCTGTGTGTGTGTGTTGTGTATTCCAATCAATATTGTAAACTCAGTCGCCGCTGTTGGTCGCATTTACCCATTAAGCTGCATGTACGCCGAGTTACCGTCGTATTTTTAGAACATTACTTTATTTCAGATGTTATTGTTGTTGTTGTTTTGGTGATGGTGTTGGTGGCATTGTATGCCATATAGCTGGTCTTTAAGGGCAAAATGTTCTATTATCCTTGAAAAGCGAATTTGCCAAGGATTTTGTGTTGCAAGCGTTTTGCTGTTGCATCCACTGCTGTTGCTGTTGCAGCTGGCATGCGCATTGTTATTGTTATTGTAATTGTTATTGTTATTACAATACAGGCTAACGGAGCGCATTTATTTTTGCTTGCGCACCCAAACAATTTCACGAGAGCATCAAGCATTCAATATATATGTATATATATATATATACTTTAAGCCAGTGCTTAACAACAACATCATCATTATCAACATCATTAGGCACTTCATCAAGAGTTCAGAGGGTGCAGTGGTAACCGCACACATATATATTCATAATTAATGATACTAATTGGTTTTTTGTGAGAAAACTCAAGAAGCTACTCGAGCATATATAACTGGTTGAACAAACTTACTGTGATATTAAATTATGACAGCTTTTAAGGATATCCTAAAAAAGTTCGGATTGTTGAAAATATAAACAAATGGCTAAGGAATTAGAAAAAGGCTATATTTGCGTTAAACGTAAAGCCTAAGGTCTAAGATTCCCAACCAATCCTCGTCGAAAATTGCTCATGCTTAAAGTCCTGGCTTAAACCAAACTTATCGTCATACAAATAAATAAATAACTGCACACTATCAGCATGCAAAACACTTAATAATATTTAGTAAATTTATTTAAACTTTGTTTAATCCACTTACTAAATATGAGCATACTAACTAAATGACTACTTATGTTGTAAATTGCTATTACCTCAGGTAACCTCAATTAATTGCTGGCTTATAAGCCCAAAAGCATTTTAAAATCGTTTTCTTACTATCCTCACCCCCACCCCAACCCAAAACGTTTTTTTCACAGCTAGTTTAAAATCTCCAAACATATCAACTCAATATAAAGCTGGTTTTTTGTTTCAGCTTTTCAGCACAGTTCCGTAACAAACTTTCATCCTTATATTTTTGTCTTACTTTCTTCCTTTTTTTTTCGACGTGAGTCAGCTCTTTGTGTGGCAAGCAGCACATGCACACAGGCACAAGCGCACCAGCGTTGCTCCTAAGTGGTTTCTAGTTAGTTTGAAATTTTCATTTGCCTACACACATCGTCTTTGCATTCAGCATTGCCCTGCCCCCTCTCTGCCTGTCGTCCTGCCTGCCTGCCTGCCTGCCTTCCTGCCTGCCTGCTCGCCTTGCTGCTTTTTGTCTTGGGCTTATGAAAAGGCAGGAAGAGCAAGTTTTTGTCACGCATATTTACTGTTTGTATAAACTCAAGCCCGACTCCTATACCACCGCCTGCATCCTGGAAAACTTGCTGCTGAATTTTGTTTGCCAGACAATGGTATGAACTTTTGCACCCCAGATTCTCCTTTGTCTCTCTGTCTTTTATTTCTTATATTGTTGCACTACAAAAGGCAGAAACCGGCATTTACAAACACATGATGCTTAGTTTTTAGTTATTTCTTTTTGCAAACACACACACACACACAACACGCACTTAATCCCTGACAACCTCCAATAACAATTGTCTTGATTGTCAGACAGCCAGACAGTCAGACGCTTTTCAGCAGTCAGAATTTGTCGCCAGTTGCATGTTGGCATTTGAACTCTGTCGAGCAGAACAAAAGCGACCGTGTGCAATATCTCTAAATGCAATTATGGTTTCAGATTAGTGCTTTAGGTGATGCAGGCGCCACAAAATGTGGCCTCACAAAATTGCTGCAACAACAGCAGCACAGCAGCCGCAGCAACATCAGATCAAAACTACGCCTGTGGCAATTGTGGCCAAGCAGAGCATAAAATGAAAAATAAATATGAAAGCGCATTGCAAAAAAAAAGAAGTGTATGTAGCAAAATAACGGAAAAATCTGAAGAAAATGTGCGGCAAAGACACGAAGCCAAATGCGGTTTGTAGAAAAAAAAAATATATATATACATATATAAGCAAACAGCCTCCTCCCTCGGGCTAAACCACGCCCCAGCTGTGCCACTAACTTTAGGGCGAAATGGTAAATTAAATTTTGTGTCGGCAAAAATGCAACGAAATGGAAAAATGCGTTGAAAGCAAACGTCGCAACGGCTCCTAAGCATAACACAGCCACAGAGCCAGAGAGTGAAAGAGAGCTAAAATTAAATCACGAATAATTGCTATATAAACAAAGTGTCCCAGACAACCACAATTATTGAGCCGAGTCTAAGCGAGACCACGCTCCTGAACTGTACTTTACATACATACATACATACATATAAATATATGCATGTGCATGCATACTATACTCTTTGTACACAGTTAAAAAATGATCATTTCAATATTTTGATTTAGTAGCATTCTTGTAGTCAACATTCATTTAAATTCCAGTGTTATTTTTAGCTTCAGGTATTTTTTTTCATGCTTGTAAATTATTCTTTGGGTAAGATTTTAAATTTTCCAATGATTTTTTTTTTTGATTTTCAGCAGACTACAAAAATAAATTAAGATTATATTCTCACACACAATCTAAAATACTTTGTGTTTTTTTTTTGTATTTTTTTTTTTAAATAACGTCAGGTTTGTAGTCTTTTAATGTGGATTACTGTGTTTTTCTTTACCTCGTAAAAATCAAATTTCGACTCATAAAAACTCCTTTTTAAAATTGATTTACAAAATTCCATTTTGATTTTAACTCTATTTGAAAAATGCAATCGCTTTATAATTTAAGCAAGAGTTTTTTGTTACGGTGTATAAGTATAAATATTTTGGCTATTTCCATGCACACAAAAAAGCTGCCATGCAATTAATATTTAGATTGATTTTCAATAGTTAAAAAAGAACCCACCGAGCGTAACGTGACATGCACAACAAAAAACTCTCCACCAACCTATACTACCCGGCGCAGCAAAAACTCCTACCTTATCCACCACAACTTTCCGGCTTCAGTGTCGGAATGTTGGCAGTGTCATGCAGCCAAGCAGAACCGCAATAAAAATCGCTGTAATTTTGCATACTGTCGTCCTGTGTGAGTGTGTTTCTCTCTCTGTTTGCGTGTGTGTGGTGTGTGGTGTGCGGTGTGTTCGTTGTCGTATTTGAGGATGTGTATTTTTATATCAGCAAGTATATTCGTTGTATGTAATGGTTATGTAGCTGTGCCAAAGACGCTTGCTGCGTTGCCATGCAATAATCCTTGGGATGCGTTACCTCTTTCAAGTTGTTTGTGCTGCGTGTCATTGGGGGCATTGGGGCAAGGGGGGCAAAAAGAAGTAAACGAATGATAATCGATACGCGAGACTTGAGACTGGTTACTGGTTACTTGATACTGAATGCTACTACTTCTGTCAGCATCAGTTACGCAATATTTTTTGCACAGCAACAATAATAATATAAAACCCACAAATGTAGCACGCTGCCTCCAAGGCAAACAATGCCAACTATTTCAAACAGCAAAAAGATAAGCCCAAAGTATGCAACGAATTGTAAGCTACAACATTGCAAAAAATAGGAATTCGATTTTGTATTTTGTAAGTCATTCTGTTGAGCTCTGTGCCAGAGGTACGGTTGACTGATGATTAAAATTGGGCACAGAAAAGTCGCTTCTGATAAAATAAAAAAATATTTTTATAGGAAACAAAAATATGTTAGATATTGAACGTTTAAATATTTTAGCTTTGTAGAATATTTATTGGAAAAAATATCAACAGTTTCTCAAATTTGAGTGCAAATTTTAGAAAAACATAAATTCCCCAACATTTGAAAAAATTCCAAACTGACAATGACAAAAAAAATCCGTTGTTGTCACAACGATTTGCCAACAATTATAAATAACTCAACAGCTGAGATTACTATTCTAGCTATTGAACGATTTGATAACCGACGTGAAAAGCTTCAGTTTGAACTATGTGTTTGACACACGTGCGATACGAATCGACCACTTATCATTGTCAGTTAACTTTCTGAAAGTAAACATGCGAAAGTGTATTTGTAGTAAAGTCCCTTTGGTGCTAGACAAAATACCTAGAATCTTATATAAAATTCAAAAGTGCTTATAAATAACATTTATAAGAAGTCTTATCTCACAATATGAACTTATCTTAATGCAGAAATTCTAAATAAAAAGTGACACAGTTCTTAGTAGAAAAAAAAAACTAATGTAACTTATAAAGCAATTTGTTGTTTATTGTTTAACATTTTGAATCTTTTCGAGTACAAACAAAAATCTTTTAGCTATTCAATTGATTTAAGCATTGTTATTTAAGCTTTAAGGTGTTTTCCCCTTCTAGCTGTTACAAATTGCTAATTATATCTTATGTCATGACTCATGCTCGCAAAGTCCCTCACATCAAGATTTTTAAAAACAAAAAGTCAATCAATTCACAATAAATATACAGTGAAGGCTTTATTTAATTTACCAACACTTGAGACATTTCAAAGGATGTCTCCTTCAGGCAGACGCGTTGTGCAGTCTTCTGTGGCTTTTGCTCGCATACGGTGGGAGCCCATGTGGTATTGTTTCTGACAGCCAGTTTGTAATCGCCAAGAACTACCCAGTTCTTAGACTCACTGTAGAGCACCAAGCAGTCACCATCAGCAGGACGTGGCTGACCCGAGGCCCATGGCAAATACTTGGCCTGTTCTCCAGTGCTTTGCCAGAAGTAAAGATTTTGGGCACCGCCTAATTTGTTGCCAGACGTCCAGAACTCAACCGTGTTGGGCAGTGTGGTATTAAGCCATTTGCTGATCAGCTGCAGCTGGTTCACATTCTGTATACTGATCAGTTGGGCGCCCAGGGTGCGACATTGACGTTCGGCCTCATACCAGTTTAGCCACTTGTTGGACACCAACAGACACTTGTCACTCACCAAAGAGAAATTGTTGGGACAGCTGGTAACAGCCGCTTGGCTGTTAACCGACTGCAGCTGGGTAAATGCCAGTGCAAGAACTGCAAAGCCTATCAACTGTTGCCACAACATTTTGTCAAGTAAAGTAAAGAATAACTAACTAAATGGTCAGTTGACGCTTGTTGTTTATATACTTTTTGCTGGCTGAAGCTTATCTCATTGTTGATTTGATAAGTTAGTTCCAGCATTGTTTGCCAATTTTAGAAATTAAATTTTATGTTATCTTTACAAAAAGGGAAGCCCGGCTAAATTCATAAAAACTACGCGATAAGGCAGTTTCTCATAAAAAATTAGCAGAAGTGTGTTAAATTTTAAATATCAATTAAGAGATAGTTTAATTAAATGAGTCATACTGATGTGCTTCTTAGAAGCATAGACTTACAAATACCCTATAATAAAATGATAAAACGTTCGTTGATCAATGTTTATAAGAAGAAGCTAGTATTCTGAAAGGGAAATAGATAAGGAATCAGAGCATTATAGGGCCAGTTACCTATCTAATTTTCTAACTTCATTTTATTTTAAACCAATAATGAAAAAGACAATGACCTTTTTTTTATTCGTTTAAACTACACTTCGTAGCCGTTCGATTTGAGGCGAATGCGTGTTTCTAGTGTTTGTGTTTGCCGCTTACAGATGTGCTCGCCCATAAAATTGCAGGACTTGAACCTTAAACGGAAATGCAAAGTCACTGAACCATAGTTGTAGAATAAGGTTAAGTAGTTGCCATATGCCTCCATGGGCTCACCAGTTGGCCAGGGCAAATGTTTTGCACGCTGGCCGTTGTACAGCCAACAGTAAATACCGTATTGTCCCAAACTATTTCCAGAGGTCCACATATCCACAAAAGCAGCTTCTCATTCTCTCCTTCGTACTTCGCAAAGCAGTTGGGTCAGCGCCAAGCTGAAAAAACAAAGGCAATCAATTGATGCCAAAACATTTTGATTTATTAAGAATTGACAAATATCTCAATAGTTGTAGCGGGCTTAATCTTTAATATGTAGTCATTATTATTTAGTTTGATTAGCAAGAGTTAAGATTTGATAAATATTTAAAGAGTAGAAGTTATCACCAAATTGAGTGGTAAATAAACAACTGTTGATGGCGTCTTATCTATTAGTCAATCAGCTTAAGGTTTTAAGAAATAAATAAATGTTAAAATATAGTATGTAAGAAAATTATAAACTGGTAACCGACTGAACGACGATCTGTTGCAACTTTCGGCGAAAATTTACATTAGCTTTTAAAGAGAAGCATTAAAGAAACCGAAATGAATAAAATTGTCGCTCTGCTCAAAGTGATTTTAAGTTAATTGGCATATTCAATGAGTAACATAGAAAAGCAATTTGTATATTAAAGTACCAATGACAACAGAAAGCCGATGACAATTGAAGAGCTTAAACCTTGCCACACTGGCTAAAAATGTATTGAATTTTCATCAACCGTTAACGGATGAGCAAAAAGTTAAATGATTAATGATTGTACTGACGAATGTGCCGAAAAAGAAATGCGAAGCCAAAATGAAAGCAATTGATTCTGCCCAATTGTTTATTGGCCTATGGACGCAGCGGCGTCACTTGCATTATAGATGAGTTGTTGAGTTAAAGGGGAGCTACAATGGGGTAAGAGTAGGTAAAAAGGGAGTTGCCTGCTGGGCCGACAAGCAATTTTATTTATTTGTTTTCAATCTGTTTGCTTGTTTGCCAGTTGGTTTGCTAATGTTTACACGAGCAAACACAATTCGTCTGCAATCTCCACTGTTCCCCCGCATCTCCACGCATCAGCTATCCCGCCAAATGCTCTCAGCCGTTGTCTGTCAATGTGGCACCACCAATAACAGCATCAACAACAAGAACAACAACAACGACAACAGAAAGAGCGCTTACTACATACATACATTCAGCCGCAGTTGTCAATCGAGAAATTGTGTCAATATTTGCTGCCACTGACGTTGAGCCAAGCAGAGATTTAATTTCCTCTCATCGAGCGCCGCTTGGTTATCCAGTCAAACACACGCACACACACACACACACAGCATGAAGACGTGCGCTGTATTTGCCGAAACTGCACTTAACTGAAATAAATAAATCGATCTTGGCATTAACCGGAATGTAATCTTAACTGCTTAACTTATGTGCTTTATTGATTTGCAACTCTTGCTCTTAGCGAATTACTGCAGGCTAATTGAAATCGTTTCTTCAAAAGAAAATTCTTTCGTTGATGGTTTTGTTTTGTTGCTCTCGATGCATCGTTTTCCTGCAAAGCACTTCTCTTAATATTATCCATACGACAGGTATTACGGCATGCAATATTGTTTTCTCAAAAACTAATCAGTGCTATAAATCGACAAAAGGGCACATTGAAATTTATGCAGGACAAAAGGTTGATTGGGTCTGAAGCCTCAACGATTAGATAGAAGCACTCGCGATACTTTCTCTTTCTCTCACAATTTCTCTCTCTCTCTCTCTTTCTCTTTCTCTCTGTCTCGCTCGGTTTTTGGTCATTTTGTATGCGGCTTGTGTTTCGATTTGCGTGTAATCCGCAAAGCAAACTGGCTTGCATATATAATAAGACTCTACACATGCACACATCCTAATACATACACATATGTATTTATTTTGGTATATTTGGGTCTATTTGCAGCCAAGCTGGATGGAGTTAAGACGTACATGCGCATGCGGCGTGTGCCCAATCATCTGCAGGTGAAGGTCATCAAATGGTTCGATTACCTGTGGCTCACGCAAAAGTGCTCGGACGAGGAGCGCGCCGTATCCTGTCTTCCTGATAAATTAAAGGTAAATAGTCCATACACACACACATACAAATCGAATAACAGATGTGCCCTTAGCAAGCAAAGAACCTCACCACTCAAACAACCACTCAACCCCCACCCAACAACAACAACCTACCTATAACATGAATTGTCCATTTCTGACAATTCGGCATGTTTGTGCCTAATTCCATCCAGCTGTCCAGCTGTGTCTCAACTTTTTTATTCTTCTCATCTTTTTAGCTCTCTATGTTTTACTGTGTTTTGTGTCTTCTTTGCAGGCTGAAATAGCAATTAACGTCCATTTAGATACACTTAAGCGGGTTGAGATTTTTCAAAACACTGAAGCTGGTTTCCTTTGCGAATTGGTACTGAGACTTCGGCCCGTGCTCTTCTCCCCGGGCGACTACATTTGCCGCAAAGGTGAGTGACCAGCTTATACTTATACCAGCTTATATATAGCTATCTATAGTATATTCACTTGGATGGAAAACTCACCCTAAAATGTATTCCTCCCTCTCTCTATCTCCTAATGGTACAGGCGAGGTGGGCAAGGAGATGTATATTGTGAATCGAGGACGATTGCAGGTCGTTGCTGACAATGGCAAAACGGTGATGGCCTCGTTGAAGGCAGGTTCATATTTCGGCGAGATTAGTATACTAAATATGGGCACCGCAGGTAAAGAACTTGGTAAATATCTCGTTTTAGTGCGACAGGCGGAACAATAACAATAACAACCAATTAATGTAACTACAACAACTAGTCAAAAAGATAAACAAACCCCAACACATACAAAACATATTACTTTCACTTATCACTTAAAATAAGTAAAAACATATTTCAACTATGTGTTTTTTTCTTGATAAATGCCCGTATCTAAAAAACAAAGTATATATTTTATACACACAACACTCAACATATAATTAATGAGTGCTCTTTAAGCGTTTGCCTTAACAATCTTATCAATCTAGAATACTACACCCAATTTATCTGTGTCTATCTGTTACTGTCTGTCTGTTTGTATTTTTGCACACATTAATTGATTACTTTCAGTAATTTTTAATAGAGCCAAACATCACAAATGCACACTCATAACCATTTAAATCTTATAGCGTGATACGAATATATAAATATTATCAAATCGCTTTTTTGTTTCAATTTATTTTAATTTATTACAGTGTCATTTTTGATTAGTAACCCAGTGCAGCAGCGTTTAATAACTGCAACGCGATATTACATTAAAAGCATGTTTTTTTTATATTCTAAAAAGAAAGATAAAAAGGCTTATTGAGGCCTAAATCAACTAAAACTTTTTTATATTAAAGTTAGTTAGATTTCTTGTACATAGAAACCTACCTTTTCAATTATTTTATTAACATTAGCTCTATAATAATGAGCTATATTAAATATCACTACCAAAAAAGTTTTTTTAAGATTTCTTAACACAAAGTTTGCAATTTTAAAATACTTTAACAAAATTTTTATATGCACAAATACGTTTAGAATTGCTTAACGAGAATAACTCTATTAAAAATTAATAATAAGTCTGCTAGTGTTGATTTTATTTCGGCACTGGTACTGGTAATTTTTGGTTTTTTCTTATAATTTTTACCGCTGCAAACTGCACACAACAGTTTTTTTCCAATTTCAGATCAAAAGTTGTTTTTACGACACCGCCCAAAAGTATGCAATGCATTTTTATTACAAACTTAAACACAGACCACTCTCTCTCTGTCTTTCTCACAAACACACACACACACAAACTCTCTCTCTCTTTTTGGCCTGGCACTCAGCACAATTAATGAATGCGAAATGCAATTTTTACACCTGCATGCGTTCACTAATATTTACTTATATACATATATTTGTGTTTGTGCGTGTTTTTGGCATAAACATAAACACAATTAAATGGCTGTTACACGACACGCAATAAAACACAAGAAAATCGGCTTAAATCAGCATTATTTTTTTTGACACTGTTAAAGCGCAATTTAGTTTTGATATCATTCACATTTTCTCTCTCTATTTTTTGAAATCAACTTAAAGCGTTGCTTTAACAGAAGTAAATTATATTGACAACTCAAACACATGCACAAACTGTGTTCAATTGCACACTTCACTAGCGCTTCACTTGCAGCTGCTTAATTAAATTTGCAGCAGTGGCAACAAAAACATCATATCGCAACTCTGGCAACTTAATTCTATTTGAATGGCTGACAAAAGTTACAGTTTGCCACAAACTTTTGCCTTGTCTGGCTCAATTAGTCGTTGACTTTGGCAGACAATTGGCCAAGTTGCTGTCAAGCTGCCGCCACCTTGATGCTGCTGTCGAGCAGCAAATTTGCACATACCTAAACTCATACACACACGCATATACAGATAGTGTTAAAATAAATAGCATAATTGATGTGTTTGGTTTCTGTTATTTCAATCACTTATCGTTTTATTGTTTTTTGAACTTTCTTGCACGATTTCATCCAACCATCACCATCGAGCAGTTCATTTAGGCAACCCACCCCTTTCAAGTAGTTGTTTAAGTGTAAAAATCCAAAAACTTAAAATTATTATTAATTCAATATTGCTCTCTCTCTCTTTCTCTATGTGTGTCTATCTCTATCTCTCACTATCTCTGTGTGAGTCGTTGTTGTATTGCTTTGCCTGGCCGTAATTTAAACGTTTGAATTGTGTTTGACAGTGTTTCAATTAAGTATACGACACGTTAATACCACAATTAATATGCATTTTGTTGGTCCACACACTCAAACTCACACTCACACACATACACACTCGAAACTAGTCAAAAGCATTTTAATTGCACACAAACTTTTCGTAAATGTGTGCATTATCCCCAGCCCCTTTCCACCTTCCACCTTTAACAAAACATCAAACTTGCTACAATTTATGCAGCATACTTTGTGGAGTCTTTGGTTTCAGTAATGTTCATATGGTTTGAGTGATTGGTTTTAAGATCTCAGTAAATAAAAGCGTTAATTTTAAAGATTTTTGAGAAGCTGTGTTTGTATGTTAACATACAAAAATGATCAGAGCTTCGAGCCAAACTAACAAATACTTTAATTAACAAGAACCTGTTAAAATAAATTAAATTAGACCAAAACCATCAAAATCAAGCACAAAAATCAAACAACCAAAAAATGTGGTTGAAATTCAAATCAGGCAAACACTTAAAGAACAGAATTGACTGCGCTATATCCTGACTGCTCCAAATAAAGTGTGCCATTAAAAATGCAAGCACAATTTCTGCTGTTGAGCAGTTGAATAAACTGTTGCTGTTTTATCTGCTTGTGCACTTGATTGTAGCAAAAGCATTGCAGAACACAGACACACAAATACACATACATAGCTCTTAACTTGTACGTGTATGTGTGTGTGTTTGTGTAATATAACACTTGTGCATCCAATAAATGGCCCTGTGAAACTGTCAAGCCAATAGCCCGACTCCAATTTCCCATAGCAAACAGTTTGCTCCGTTGCAAAATTGCCTGCATACCTCAGTTTGGCATGCAATTTTAATGCCCTTGTGCTTATCTGTGTGTGTTTGTGTTTTCCTCAGTATATATGTAAAAATCTGTGTGTGTGTGTGTGTGTGTGCAAGTGTAGTCAACAACAACAAAAACAACAAACAAACAAAAACAACAATCATAACAAAATGTTGTTGTTGTACCATTGCCAAAGTTATTAATATGAAACTTTTTCCGTCGTCATATTCTCTTCATTGCAAACGTGCAACTTTCTACCGCATTTGCCATAACATTCGCCATTACCACCAACAAACTTGTAACCATACAGGCAATAGACGCACAGCCAGCGTTCGCTCCGTTGGCTACAGCGATCTCTTTGTCCTGAGCAAAAAGGACATGTGGGACGTGCTCAAGGAATATCCGGCGGCACGAGTGCGCCTCGAGTCGATAGCCGTCAAGCGTTTGGAGAAGTACAAGAAGGCGCCTCTGGAGAAAGGTAAACGTCGTTAACTTTGTTATCTGTACCTCCCCCAGCCCTTACCACACACACACCCCAACCAAAAACTTACTCAAAATTAGCCAAAAGAAATTTAAGTAACGATTAATGCGTTTACGAATACGAATTTGCCCCCTTTTGAATAACACAAATCGATTGTTTGCTTTTTTTTTTTTTATTTGTTTCTGTTTTTGTTTTTTGTTGGTTTTATCCTTTACCTTTACCTTTTCGGTTTGTTGCTGTGAACGTTTTTGATTTTTAAAACGTAGTCAAATACTTTAATGTAGTTGCTATGGGCCGCTGCCAATCGACGCCTGGTCTGGTGGAGAGTTGTGGCCGCACCACGCTCGAGGACATGTGGCTGCCGCCGGCAACAATGTCCATGCTGCAACAGGCACAGCAACATCAGCAGCAGCTACTACAGCAACAACAACAGCAGCAACTCCAACACCAACAACAACAACAGCAGCAACATCAACATTCACATCATGGCTACAGGTGAGTTATTGTGTATTTTTCCAGATCTAAGCCAACTAAATCCTTGCAGTCCACGCAGCTACGCGGATAATCTGGTGCGAGCCACGGACTCACCACGTTCCGTTAGTCCCAGCGCTCATGGTTCGGAGGAACGTCCACGGAGTCGCGCCACATCGCATCACTCAATGCGGCCACAATCGCAGCCCAGCCATGGAGGTGAGTGGCACCTGCCCTGCAACAATAACAAAATTACTTTTTTCTCTTTCAATTGTGTTTGCTTTTTATTTGATTTTTATTTTACATGCTTGTAAGTTGTTGCAATTTAATTTCAACATAATTAACATTTAATGTCACAATAATTTAATTACACTTTATCCCAAAAAAAATTTTTATTTTTTTATTTATGTTATTTATTGTTGTAAATTTAATTGGTAAATAATTATTTTTCTCTTTAAATTGGTTTCAATTTTATTCACAACGCGTAGAGTTTAAAGGATTTTAGAGCTAAAATATCATAACAAATTAAAAAAATATATTAATACAAGGCTATATAAAATGTTTTATCTTTTCTTTTAACGGCTGTATTGTATATTTAAAATATAATTATTGTTTGGTGTTATTAGGGTTGCTAAACAAGATTTACTTTAAAGGGGCAAGTTGTAAGTTTTAAGTTTGATTTTCGTAATACGAAAATATATTTTAAAATATATTTAAAACAATTTAAAATTGCCTTTTAAATAACTATATGAAAAACAATTTTCAATAAACAATCACTGACTCTTTCCCATTCTTCACTTCTCTTTCTATGCGACAGCTCACATTTGCGACTCGAGCTCCCAGCTGGCGGAATGTTATGGCGCTGGTGTTGGTGGGACAACACCGCTTCTTGGCTCGCATGAGGCATTGGAGGACGAGATTAAGCGTTTGAGAGAACGTCTGCATACGGTTGAATCGGAGAACCAGGCACTCAACACAAAGCTTTCGCAGCAACAATGGGATCTGGAGAATCGACTGGCTGAGATTGAGATGCAAATTTGCGGAGTTTCATCTACATCAAGTGTGGATCCCGATAATGAGGCCGAGGAGCTGGAACGCAATCGTGAGAGTATCATATAACACGGGAGCGTGCTGCCCCATCAGCATCAGCCGATCGGTATGGTGTACATATCATGTTCCTCATGACTCCCATGATTCATTCGACAAACCAGAAAACCAAAATAAAAACAAAGAAAGAAAGAAAGAATGAAATCAAAATGCGAATGCGAAAACCTCGCCTCATAACCATTTGCATCAATTTCTTTATCTCTCTATCCTGCTCTGTCTGTCGCTGTATGTGTGTTTGTGTCTGTGTGTGCCACGCCCACAAAAACATTTGTTCAACATCTATTTCTATGTGTTTCACACTCACTCTTTATGTATGTGTATGTGTGTGTGTGTGTGTGTGTGTGTGTGTGTGCGTGCGTGTTTGATTGCTTGTGCATGCGGTTGAATATTGCCAATTTGCCTTACTAACCGAATGAACCCGATGCGAACAGGAGCAGCAGCTGCTAACACGGCGCCGCAGGAGGATCATCGACAGGAACCACAGCTACAACAGCAGCAACAACAGAGACGCATGCAACGCGCCAGCAATAATGCAACACAAACAACAACACAGCAAACGCGAATCAATGCCAAATATTGCTCGCTGTAGGAAAAAAAAGGAAAGACACAAAAAATTGAAAATGGAGGAGGAGAAGGCGATAAAAACAGTTCATGCATATTGCTTCAAGTCAAGCCACATTTTTTGAAAGGCTAGTAAAAATATTTGTATGCGGCTTGTGTTAGTTAATATCTCCCCCACACACACACCCACTATGAATGGCACTGCCAAAAATTGTTTAGCCAATTGCAAAGCTGAATGGTTTGCATAGCTCAATATGCAATATGTAAATAGTTATCTTATATAACGCTAAAGTTTAGCTATATCTTAACAATGAAATAGATAAAAATTCCATTTACTAGTTTAGTTTGCATCTTGGAGATTCCAAGAAAACTAAAAGTTATATCTCATTTAAGACTTGTGAGAAACCTTCTAAACTTAAAAAAAAGTGTATGTAATTTAGTGAAAAATCGGAAAAGCTTTACTAGATATTCCGAAAATAGAACTAAAGCCGCTGTTTAAGTTAGCAAAACAAAATCTTTTCTCTATATATACCTACAAATACTTTTTTCTATACTATCATATTTACATACAAACATGCATACATACATATAGGGCTAGTACAGCTAATTATTTATGTAGTCATCATAAGTCATTAGATTCTTCGCTAATTTAAATTCAAAGCAGTAAAATCAATGAATTATACCAATTAATTATTCATGTACAACTACGCTCATTGTATGTTATTTGCATTGTAAATATTTTCAATCTTAGGATTCGATTAGAATATATCAAAAAGCAAGCTAAAATCGATTATCTAGCATAGCAACAAAACCAAAACCAAAAACACAAATCTACTATAATTATTATTTAATTTAAATTGAACTAAAAACGATTAATAATGAATAATTAGTATACTGTAATATTTGCTATATATGTAATTGTAATTTGAGAAAATTTACTAGATGTGTATATGGGAAACGATTTACTTTAAAATTGAAAATAATATTCAATAACAAAAAAAAAAAAAAACCATTTATGATAAACTATCAAAAGATATTTGCAAAATATTTGTACTATTCGAAAAGAACTGCCACAGCATACAAAAAAAAACACTAAAAACAACCAATAAAAAAAAGTACTCAAAAAAAAACATTATACATATTTATCTACATCAAAAAACGAAACAAACAAAAAAATCAACAAAAAATGGGTTGAAAAAACACACTGTCAAAAAACTTTTAATGCAATATTTATATTGTACTACTATATTAGTATTGTATTGTATGTTATATGGCATTGGGTATATGTATATGTAATACGATAAATATATATATATGAGTACTCTTATCTGACAGATCTAAATGTATTGTAATGCTAGTTAGTTTGCCAAGCTAAACGAATGCTAAAATCAAATTTGACATAAGATTCGACAAAACAAAATATTTAAATGATGTATTCTAAAACGCTGTAGAGAAAGTTCTGTAGCAGAACTAAGCGTCGATTTTGATAACCCCATAATATGGGAACGCACTGCAGGCTTAGGTGATCGGAGACCCAAGAATTTAGGTGTAAACTTTAGATATAAATACAAAAAAAAGACAAGAATAATATTTAATTAGTTACAATTAGATGTGTACAAGAGAAGACCAAATAATATTTCCAGAAAAATTGTTCTGTGTCAATACAAATACACACAAAAAACACACTCAAACACACACTAACACATACATATAAAATCCAAAAAATTTAATAATTACAAGTAAATATGAGAAGAAGAAAAAATCAAAGCTATTAACTTAAGTGTATCAATGATTATGCGATTGATCGATTGATTGATTGATTGATTGATTGAGTGTCTATAAGCCGCTAGTTAATGTGCTATTTAAGCTCCAGCTGCGAGCCAACCCCATGTAGAGTATATAAAAAATGGAATAACCTTAAATCAAAATAATTCACTTCATGCTGTTGCCAAAAAAAAAATAAAAATTAAGCAAAATTACAATTACACAAACATTTTGTTAGCATATTTTCTCTAAGATTTTTCTTCTTTGTTGACAAATACAAAAAGCAACTATTAAATTTCATAATTCCCTTTTTTCATAGTTTATACCTAATTGTCTTGTAATTCGGAACATTATTGCAATTTATTATAAAGAAAAAAAACATACAAGAAAAAAAGAAGTTTATTCATTAATATGCCAAAATTAATAATTACAATAAACATAAAATGGGGTTTCATCTAAGACAAAAAATGAAAACGAGACATAAAAAACAAAAAATGAAAACAAAAGAAACTATGCTTAAAGTCGTTGAAGGTTTTTTGATTTTTAGTTAGCAAAGTGAAGTAATAGAAAACGTTATAATTAAATAATAAAATTATTGCTAAGTTTATTGCTTCTTAGCACGCTGAAACCTAATACAGAATAGGCAAAAGGCAGATGCCAAAGGAAATATTTTAAGTGAAATTAATTTAGTTAATTTTCACACTTGAACCCTTGAACCCTTTCAGCTGCGGTCTGCAAATGTTTGTTGGATTTTGTTTGGTCAGCTCAAATTTATGTTAGAGATGAAGATGAGAAGAAACTACATCGATTTGGTTGTGTGTAATTGCTAATATGAAAGAAAAACAAGTAAGAAGGCTCTAGTCGAGAAATCCCGACTAGACGATACCCTGATCCCTATACTTTACGCGTACAGTCAGTGTTTGCAAGTATGTGTGTTTGTACGTACGCACATACTGCATACTGCATACACAACTTCAATGTCCCATATCTCCGGTGTTTCTTAATATATTTTAATAAAAATTTCACAGATTGTCATTATTTTGTAATGTGTATCAAACGCCATCTCAAAGTTTTCCGAATTCAAGATTTTGTTGTTATCGATCCCATGTGTATATCGGAAACGGGATGAGTTATCGAAAATCGAAAACAAACTTGTACTGCCTAGAGATTAGGCGAGCTTAAGTTTCAAATCTGGAGTCTCTAACTCTTATAGTCTCTGAGATCGGTTGGCTCATACATACGGACGGACGGACAGACGGACGGACAGACGGACATGGCTATATCGACTCGGCTGTTGATGCTGATCAAGAACATATATACTTTATGGGGTCGGAGATGCTTCCTTCTGCCTGTTAAATACTTTTGCACAAAATCATTATACCCTTTTTCCCATTTTTAATGGAATCGGGGTATAAAAACGAAGAAAATAAACTTTTGGCAAATGGAAAGAGAATGGATGTTGCAGTTATGTTAAGCGATGATGGATTGAGAAATGTGCTAAACTTAATTTATTATTAATTAAATGCATTGTACTATGACAAAAAAAAAAACAACTTTATAGCTTTATTTTGTGACTATAAATTAATTAATTAATTTATAAGGTTATACAATAAATTAATTCAGCATAACTTCATTCATACAAAAAAGCCAATAGAAACATTACGAAACAAAGAAAAAAAAACAAAAAAAAACCATATATAAAAATTCATTAATGGCATTTTTTAAGATAATATTCAAAGTCAGTCAGCGCCGATTTGCAGCAAGTGAATCGAGCTTAGATAATACACCTGTATACCCAAAACGAAAAAAAAAAATATAATATAAGAAACCATAAATACTTATGTGTGATCGTTCAAAGATCATAAACAAGAGCATTTTAAAGCCTGGTGTGTGTTTAGCCACAAAACTGACAACACTTACAGCGCAAAACAAAGGGTAACAAAAAAAAAAAACAAAACACACAAAATCAATGAGAAAAACACTAAAAAATACCAACAAAAATCAAAATACAAAATAAAAAAAAAATAAACAACAAATTCTTGAGAAATGAAAGAAAGCGCTTTGTTTCTACTTACGTACGTGCGTGGCTTGGGTCAAGGGACAGGTGAGGTAAGTATAAAGGGGGCGCCAGTTATAGCTCAAGCTGCGTTTTATAATCAATAACATTTGAAAAAAGCCGCAGACGCCAATACAAATTGTTCAATTATGAAGAGAAAAACCACAGAGTCATCAATAATTAACGTGCAAGTCCATTAAATAGCGAAACAAAAACCAGAATGAAATAACTATCTCAAGATCCATAAATGCGTTTCGTGAACGGAAACGCCACAAAACTTCAATAACTGAGCGAGGCGAATAGAGAGCCCAAAACAAAAGCGCAACAAAGCTGGTAAGCAAAACAAGCAACAAAGATCGCAATGTGGAAACGATGACGTATAATAACTTGATTTCCAGTTTAGCGGCCGAAAGCTTTTTCTTCTCTGACTGGAAACTGTTTATTTTTTTTCTGTTTTTTGGTCGAAACTGAAACTTGGCTTAAAGCGCGCTACGTTCGGTTCAGTCGTTGTGAGCAACTCGTGCGCGTTGGACGTGTTTTTTACTACAAAATATAAAAATAAACGGGCAACTGCAAACTGCAACCAAGCCAAACTTTTCTCCCCCCACCTTTACCCGAAACAATCAACAAGCTTCGCAACCAGACAAATAACGAGCAAAGTGTAAGCTGAGGCAAAAAATAAAACAACAAGCGAACAGCAACAAGTGTTTAACAAAAACAACAAAATGTCAAATAAAACCTTAAAGAGAAGTGCCATAAAAATAAATAAACCGCGTTTTAGCTATAACTCTATTTATATCTATAACTAACAATAACTGCTCAAGTGCTCAGGTGCACCATGTTAAACTCCCCTTTCCTCCTCTGCTTTGCGCGCCTAACGTTTAAAGCATAATTTAAGAATTATGCATAACTTATATGGAGTGTCTCGAGCTTTTAAATCACATTCTCAGTTATTTATCACTCACTGTTTGCTTTGACCTGCTCCTCGTTTCTACCAACTCACGACACGAGATTTAGCTTTACAGCTTCACGTATCCGTAGCGTTTGCGTGCTGTTCTAATTTCCAACCACAAATTAGGCAGACATGGTATTTTTTCCTCGTATTCACTGCTTCTTCTTCATTCTTGTTGAACACGTGAACTAAAACGCGGCCGTGTGAACAAAGCAACGGCATTAAACATACATAATACATATAAATAAAATCATCAGAACTAACTTGTTTTGTTGATTGTGGGGCGTGCAAATACCAAAAGTCGCAAGAGCGCGGGCGTTGTGTCTATAATATTTCTTGGCTGTATTGTATTTGCATTTTGTTAAGCCCATTACGTAATGCCGACAAGCAGCACAAAACCGAAAGTTTTTTTTTTGTTTATTTTCTTCGTTTGTTTGCATTGGAATTGTTATCTGAATCTGGTTTTTTTATTGGTTTGTAAGTTGTTTGGCTTAAACGTTAGTTATTATTTTTTCCTTGTCTTAACCGCATTCAGTTGCAGTTAGTTAATTATAATTGGGCAATTATGGATTGCCTGGCACACACACTTTGTGTGTTTGTTTTTGGTAGGGTGTGTGTGTGTGTGTGAGCGAAGTAATGAGCAAAAATTATAAGCAGAAAGAAAGAGAAGTAAGAAACAATAGAACTACTCGGCTGCGCTTTGGTGACGTCTAACGGCATAAATCAAATGACTGAAGACAGAAACTTTTAAGCATACCTCAGATGTATGTGTGTGTGTGTGAATGTTAGTGTCTGCTCTGCTGCTATTTATGAACAGCAAATGCTGCCAAATAAAAATAATTCTCGTTTTTATAGGAAACGCGCTGTTAATGAGCTGCCAGTTAGCCAAGCTAGTTCAAGGCGTGTCCAACAGTCAAGTTATAGATAAATAATGGCTATATAGATGTTAAATAGCATTTGCCAATGGCAAGGCAATTAAATATCGATATGTATTTATCGTTTAAAGTCAATAATGATAAGTAACCAACACTTGATTTAACAAATGTTGAGACTTAAACAACTGAATGTAATTTTTTTATAGTGTGATGAAAGAGGAAGTTAATGAATGAACTATGTTATTGGAAGTGTATGTTACAACAGAACTGAATTGATTTATTTGGGAAGAATATGCCCAAAGAAAAATAAAGAACAATATATATTTTAATCTTAACCAAAACCAAGAAACTGTTATCGAATCAAGAAAATGAACAGCAGTTGGCTTATTTATTACTTTAAATGCAGTTAGAACAATCTAAATAGATTAAAAGAACTGAAATGCAGTTAAAATGCAGTTACATAAACTTAAGCACACTTGACTCTTAAACAGTTGTAGCTTAAGTTTACTAAATATTCATTAAAAGCCACATATAATGAATTATTCCGCTCTGATGAGTGTGTGTACCGAGAACTGTAAATTATTCAAGTTCTTCTTCTCCGAACCACATGAGCATAATAACTTCAAGACATAACTGACTTTTAACCCACACACACACACACACACACACACATATATATATATAATAACTTACCCACACACACACACATATAATTACTTCTCTAAACTCCCTATACTATTATCATTTTACGAGTATTTTTTATAGTTTCGCAAACGCTCAAAGAAGAAAAAGTGTCGTAACTTACGTTGTTCGTTCTGTCGTATCACACTATAAAATCATTCACAATTCAATGCGCATTTGTCGCTTGCTTTGGCGCAAATCAAACTTGAAACATCGCCCACGTTTAGAACGAGGCGTTGAACCACCATAGCCACCACAACAACACAACACATCAGTGGCTCCATTCTCATGTGGGTGCGACGGCTTCTCATGATGATTGCGACTGTATGACTTTACTGAGTGTATTTGTGTGTGGGTGTTTTGGCAAGGCGAATTTCGGACAGCAAAATCGAATCGAATCGAAAATTGTGTAAAAATGCCACACACACAAGCAACACATCAAATTGAATAAAACAAATAAAATAAAATAAAAAAGCAACACCTACACATGCAATTCATGATATCGTTGCGCTGTGCAAAATATAAATAAAAATCTTGGGCAGTTTTAGTTTTTTTTGGATAGATTTAGTGGCTGAGTCTAAAATATTTTAAGCTGCTTACGTAACGTAACTGGCATGGCCCTAAAATAAAAACTGGGCGTGTACCCAAAAATGTTCAACTTGGAACAACAACACGGCGCTTGAGTCACGTTAAAGATGTTAACAAACAACAACAGAAAAAAAGGCAACAACAGCAACGACGACGACGACGAGGAAACAGCAAACAAATGAGGCAACTAGCTAAACACTTTCGTTAACTGTTTGCTCTCTTGACCAACTGTGCAAACTATGCATTGCCTCAATTGTAGTTGTTGCTCAAGTTAGAGCTGAAGTTGTTGTTAAGTGTAAGCTGTGCCCATTCCCATGACCTTGCTGCAAAGTGCTGGCGCTGTCCCGAGTAAATGACTCGATTTAGAACGCGTGCTCATTAACAGCATCAACTAATTACGACCAGGTTCATTGCCAATGTCAATTGCAACCACATGACATCAGCAGCAGCAACAATAACAGATCTCAATTGACATCAGTTCAGTTGACTTAACTTCAGTTCATATTAGTCACATCAGCAGTATATTCACATTTATGTAGTGCATTCCACATGTGTGTGTGTGTGTGTGCGAGTACATAAATCCATAACTCATTTTGCTTGGCTTGGCCGTAACGCTTTTAAAGCCTGTTGACCAATTGTGTGTTTGTGTTTTTTTTTTGTTAGACATGTGGAATTCACTTCCAACTATTTGCTGTCTATCTAAATTTATGCAATTTTCGCAACGCCATTGCTAACGTAATTATACCCTATAGTGAGAAGATTGTAGGGTATCATTATATCGGTTCCATATATCGCCAACAGGCAGCGTTGACCTTTTAAAATGCACATCTTAGATACAATCAAGCCTTTGTAAAAACATTCAAACATATAGTATGGATAAAGTGTGGGTGGTAGACTCAGAACATTTTAACAGAGTCAAGAATGCTACTAACATACTTTAACATTATTTAAATTTTATTAACCTTACCTTATGATTTCTCGTTATTTAACCTTATATAAGCATAACTCGCAATAAATATTATGTTTAAGCAGTTAAAGTTTTAAAAAAAATTTTCAAATGCTTTAATTACTTGATTGTTGCAAACAACATTCAGCGATTTGCAGGGTATCAACTGCCACATTCTTACTTGTTTTCAATCAGTATTTTGTAGCTGTACACAAAAAAACCAACACTCACAGCTCAGAGCACAACTTGTCGCGTTTTCATGGAAGATGCGTGATGTCATCATCATCATCATCAGCATTGGAATTAAGTAAACATGTTCAACGCTTAAAATTGTTTCTCAATATGCACAATAAAACAATTTTTTGTATATCTTGAAATGTGAAACTCCTTAGAAATGATATATGTATGAGATTTATTGAAATGCCTAGCTTAGTAAGACTGTGACTACGATGGATTGAAACCGGATTTCCGATAATTTAGGACTTTAGCAATTCTAACGCTATGCTTTGTCTGAGTGTATGCCAAAATGCAAATTTGGGCCAAGCTTTTAGTGTATGTGTGTGTGTGTGTGTGTGTGATAGTTGGGGGTGTGGGCGGACCGCAAAGCGACCGCAATTTGTTTAGGGCCGCGTGCACTAATCGGCTTGTCAAGTGGCCAATTAGCGCATTGCAAGTATCTTTCAATTTGGCCAAAAAATGCTTGCGGTAAAAGTGAAGTGAAATTTGTGTCCACAATGTGATCAATGGGCCCAAACAGACAGACAGACAGACAATTGCAATTGTGTGTGAGACAGTTTTCAGCTCCCACATTTTGCAGCACATTTTGTGCGTCACACACACACCCACCTCAACACAAACAAAAAACAACCATCGTCTAAGTCGTCTATGTATCTATCTAACGTCTATGGGTTGTAAGCAGAAACCTTGACGGCCTTCTAAACACGCTCGACGCGGTGGCTGTGTTGTGAAAGACTTACAGTTTCCTACGCTGCTCCAACAGCAACAACAACAACATCAACCACACACGTTTTTTTTTCTTTTTTCTTTTTTTATTGTATTTTGTTTTGTTTTATTGTATTTTTGTATACTTTTTTAAAACTCTGCCCACCGCACTGAGATCGCAAAGTTTTGTGTTTTTTGCGGCGAAATTCCAAACTAAGTGAATTTTTTTTTATTTATTTTATTGTGTGTGTGAGTGTGTTTTTTTAGACTCTTTTTTCAATTTTCCTTTTTGGCTTGCTTCGCTTTTGGCTTGGAACGAAAACGTTGCAAACCAGTTTTTCTATAGCCAGATTCGGATTCAGATTCGCATGCCCACATTTTTTTATAGCTGTTGCTGTTGTTGATGTGATTTGAGCGAGCTTAAAGCTCGTATCGAATGACGTCATGGTTTTAGCACTCGCTTTGCTAGCTGTTTGTTTTGGCCCAAAGTGCCAGCCACACTCAGTTCGCATTGGGCAACGATCGCGTGCGTTAGAAAATCGAAATCGAAATCGCAACGAATCGTGTTTATTTATTTATTAACAACTAAATATAATTTCTTGTATTATGTTTGTTTACAGTCATTAAGCTTATACAACAAAATCTAAATCAAAAACAATGAAAGAAGTGCCAGCTGCAGCTGCATGAAACTAAGGCAAGCCCAAAACAACGCAACGAAAGTGAATTGAAGTGAAGTGAAGTGACGAATATGGATGTCAAAGATATCAAGGGCGCCAAGGTGACGCACGCGGGTCTGCTTAAGCACAACACCGATGGCACCACCGAGACACAAAAGATCACGCATGCCGGATTGGTGGCACGCAGTCCCGAGGGCACTGCCGCCAAGGGCATGAACATACGTGGCAATGAGGATCTATGGGTCGAAATCCAAGCGAACACATTTCGCAATTGGGTCAACGAGCATTTGCGCGAGACAGGCATGCAGGTGAGTTAACACCTAGGAAAGAAATACAAAAGATTAAAAAGATTGGAACAATATTTTGGTCGTTTTTATACAAGATTTTCGAGTAGAAAAAGCTGCCAATAAACCTCTGCAATTTCAAATTGTTCTTTTGAGATAGATTGCTAAAAATGACACTTAAATAAAAATAAAATAATATAAATCTAATTTCTACATCAGAGAATTATTATTCCCTTTTTAAATGAACATTTATTAAGGCCGCGGATTTTAAATTGGCTTACGCACTTAATTTATTGTATATGAGTATACCTCTGAAAGCAAAATAACTTATTTTTTTATTTTGAGTTTATCAAAATGACAATCGTTACTTGTAGGTTATTTAAACTACTTAAAGAGTGCAAAATTGTCAAAATTCTGTGGAAAACATTTCTCATATTTTACCTATAAATACATATATTATAGACCTGGGGTTGGGCTTACCGCTCTTACATAACAGCTGTCGCTCGATCAAGCGTAGCAACAATGCGATGCTTGGTTACTCAGTCAATGGGTCGGGCAGTTAATGGAACTATCGATTACACGCATATATAAATAACTAAGTACATACACATATTAGTAGATCTACGTTTCAAGCAGGGCCTTTCCAAAGCTTAAACAAACATGCACTTTAACAGTTGGCTGCAGTTGTGTAAAACTCTTCCGCAGTAAACTCAACCTTAAGTGGTGCCATATACATACATCCCAGTTAACAGTCATAAGTCTGTTTAAATCTCTCAACTCATTCTCGCCCACATACACGTAAACACACGCGTCGTATGCGCAACGCCCACAATTTAAAAAGCAAGTGCGACGACTTCAATGGCAACATTTACTTACTGCACACACAACTTGGAGTAAGCTGAAAAGCACTTGAAGGCGACATTTTGTATGCTTCGGTCAGTAATTACAAATCGGCAGACACACAAAAAAAGCGATCACCTTATGCATTTCATTAGTCGATTTGAAAGCAAGCTTTATCGGTTTTCGTTTTCGTTTTTGATTTTTTCTTTTGTGGTTTTCGTGTCTCGCACATGAACTGGCCATATTTGGGCGCTTGAATGCCAAGGTCGCAAGCTCACAAAAATATAAATAAAATTTTAAAAAATGCCAGCGCTTGAGGCACATTACTTAGTTACAAAAGACTTAAGTCAGTGACAGATATTTTTTTTCGTTCAAGTTTTATGCATAAATTTTTGGGGACAGTCAAATAAGAGATGAGTCGAGCCAGCTAGGAAGATCTAGCTGTAGCAAGGTCGGGTTTTGTTCGCATGTAAGTGAAAACAACATGTTAACAACACTAATTAAGCTGGATCTGTATCTAAATCTGAATCTGGGTGCTGGCAATGACAGCAGTATGCCTAAAATAAAAAAAAAACCCGGCTGCTATATTTGGGTCAAAAGTGCCAATTTGAGACTGTCAAGTGTGCATTTTATATTCTAGCTTACGAGCATTTATGGCTAATGAAATTGCAATCAACGTTATATTATATATATATATATATGAAATGAGTAAATGTGTCGCAGCTTAAATACACTTACAATTCATTGTCAAAAATGATACTCAATGAGAATTTCTCACGCTTTTGTCTGTTAACTTAACAGAGCGATTTTTTTCCGTTGTTTTAGTTTGGCAGTAAATAACTATTTATTAAAAGCATGCATTTTTGATAAACGAATGGGTTTAAAGTAGAGCATGTGGAAGGTCAAAAACAAAAGTTTCTTTAGCTCGAAGCTCTTAACAGAAACAACCACAAAAACTTTTAAATAAATTATTGTCAAGTCAATATTTTATGTTGATTCAATGCTTTTAGATAGAATATTTGCAGTTCAAATAAGAATATATATTACAAAGAAAAATTCAAAACTAAGGAGTGCCATACTTTAGCCTTTATCATTGAGCAGAATTTATTTAAAATAGAGCAACTTATAGAACATTCAAAAACAAAACAAATGAATCCTTTACTCCGTGCAATGCCTCACAAGCATATGCACAAACATATTTCTTTTAAGAATATATGAGATAAACTTCTCACATGGCAGACAATTGGAATTTATGAGCGCATGGTGATAGCATCCACTTTCGCAAAACACACACACATTCGTATATATATATATCGTAAAAAGTCAAAAGACTTGCAAATTTAAAGGTTATGCGCACATGAAAACAACAACAACAACAAAAGCAATAGAAAAGACACCGCCACACCCCCAAAAGAAACTGTAGTTGTTGTTTGGCAACTATGTGCGAGATTTTTATGGCCATCTACTAAATATTGTGTTGTAAGGGAGAGGGAGTGGGAGAGGGAGTGGGAGTGGGTGGAACTAAATACAAACAGCACAAGACACGCGATTGTCTCCGACGAGCGGTGCTGACATCTCCAAGATAAAAAGCTTTATGTCAAACGCTAAAATTGCAAAGACGCATACGGAGAAAGCCGTGTGAGTGTGTTTTTTGTTTAGCCGGTATTCCAGGCCAAGACTACAACTATTACAACTACTACTTGCCAAGCCCAATGGAAGGTACTAGCTCCGGTCGCCCAATGTAGTCCATGAAAAGCAAGCTTTTTTATAAGTATACTTATTATAATTTTTGTTGTTGCTGGTGTTTGTTGTTGTTTGTACCTTTTTCTGTTGATTGGCCATTAAGAAAGTTTGCCGAAGGTATGTAGAAGGTGTAGGAGAGAAACATGCATAGCTTCATAGCTAACAGACAATGCTAATTAACGCCCATTCATAGAGAGAGACCCGCAATCTAATCAATTGCCAACACAGACAACAACAGAAACAAAAACCAAAACAAACAAATGAAATAATGCTGTTGTTTTTTTTTTTATTTACTCTGTGGCAGGTGCATGACTGGGCAACGGACTTTTGCGATGGCACCTGTTTGTGTGCTTTGGTCGAGAATCTGCAAACGCGCCCATTAAAGCCATCCTGGAATCGTCGTCCAGCTAATCAACATCATTATCTGGAGAACGCAACGACGGCCTTGAAGTCAATCGAAGCGGATCACATTAAGCTGGTCAATATTGGCAATGTGGATATTGTCAATGGCAATGTCAAGTTGATTTTGGGCCTCATCTGGTCACTGATTGTGCGCTACCAGATCGGACGCAGCAAGTTCCCGCCAAGGAAACTAATGCTGGCCTGGCTGCAAGCAGCGTTGCCAGACTGCAAGATTACCAATCTGACAACGGATTGGAATAGCGGTGTTAATTTGGCCGCATTGCTTGATTATTGCCAGCCGGGCCTATTTCCGCACTGGCGTAGTCTTGATCCTAGTCAGAGTGTGCGCAACTGCACCAATGCCATGAATCTGGCACAACGCGAATTCAATGTACCCAAGGTGCTCGAACCGGAGTATTTAGCTTCACCCTGGCTGGACGAACTCTCCGGCATGACGTATCTGTCGTACTTTATGAAGCCAGGTGCACCTGGCTATAATGCCACCATGCGTTGGGTCAACACGCAGGTCAAGGATTCTGTGAAGAATTTTACGGTGAGTTAGCAACTATTAAACTTACACATAAAAGAAAGCGTCATAAATCATCCAATATTTATATTGCCTTTCTATGCGATTTTCATTAAATTGTTTTTTTGATTATGTAAAGAATTGCTGAAAACCACTTAAAGAAGAGCTTTAAGTACCAACAGAAAAAATCAGGCTTGTCGAAGAAATTAAATGATGAAATGGTTGAGTTTGAACTTGAGTTAGTAGATTTTTCTTTGTGGTATTAAAATAATAATCAAAGGCTCGGCAAATTAAAGTCGGAGTACAAATTTAGGGAATTAAAATTGTTTTGCTTGTTATTCAGCCCACAATTTTAAGCTACTGTCGTTAATGCGGATACATCTCTTTCAAGTAAGGAAGGTGTCTTCTGCATGCCGAGTATTATATACAATTGCAAAGCCTATTTTTTATTCTAAAATGATATATTTTAATTTACATTTTAATAACAAAACTTTACCCAAAAATAAATCTTCATCGCAAAGGGTTGTTTACATCCCCGAATAATTGTGACAAAATCAGCGGGAATGGGTACTCTAGTGCCCAACCGCAGTCAATCCGGCTTTTTAAGGCCAAACACAAACATCCATGGTGAATACGCAATTTATTTATAAAATGCAAAACAACTGTTAGTTTGATAAACGACAACAGACATTAAAAAATGAGGATTGTACAATACAACAAACCAAAAATGGTTTAAACAACTGAGAGGTTATTAATACATAACTTGAAAACCTATATTTTACTTTGAACTTTCTACAATTTCTCTCTTTTCTCTCTGAAGTGACGTTTGAAACTGTGATTGCATACATTTTTTCTTATGGAACCAAAAAAAAACAAACAAATAATTACCAACTCTTTATAGGTATAAAAGAAGTATAAAAACCTATCTTATGCGCAGCGCAATTGTTTACTTACTACAAATAACAATTAATAACACAGGTCTACAAAAATGTTTCTGACATGATAGGATTAGGGAAAAACTCTACTTAGAATCCTCAAAAAACACTGTTTTGGGATGTTTATACCCACATTGCTAAAAATCCTGATATCGTTATACGCAAAATCTGAAAGCGTCATCGTGGGTACATTTCTAAAAGCAAAACTTTTTTTTTGTTGCAAACCTGTGTAATTTACTTTGTCAATGTCAATGCAAGTTATGTTGTTAGTTTTGACTTTTTATTTACTCTCACAAAACGAGAAAGTGTCATTCTCGCATATCACGAACACAAAGTGTGATTGTTCAACATTGGCTAACACAAGCACATATTTAATTTGGTTTATCTACCGTTTATTAATTGAATTTCATTTTACAGAGCGACTGGAACGATGGACGCGTGCTGTGCGAAATCATCAAGGGACTGGGTGGTTCGGCACCGGCACCCGATAAGCTGAGCACCGATCCATTCCATTACGAGAATAATATACGCAAGGCCGTAGATGCTGGCGCTAAGCTGGGCGTGCAGCCCATTTTGACGCCCAAGGACATGGCCAATCCGGAAGTGGAGCATCTGGGCATCATGGCGTATGCGGCGCATTTACAATGGGTACCGCCACGACCCCCACTGTCTGACCTGGTCAACGTTTACTTGGAGAGCACATCCGGGCGAGTTGGCGAACCGGTAGGTGGTCGAGAGTTCACTGTTGACACGCATTAATGCTTAATACCCATTTCACACGCAGACGCATTTCCGCATCGATGTACTGTCGCGGGACATCAGCTTGAGCTCGGTGCGCTGTCTCGTGGTGCCGCCATCCGGTCAGCCTGGTCAGCCGGTGCGTCTGAATGCACACGGCGAGGGTGTCTACGTGCCGGAGCGCTATGGCATGCACGAGATTGTCGTCGAGATTGGTGAGGACAGTCTTGGCGGACACTTCTTCCGTGTGTTGCCGCGTCTGTTGCAAGTGGCGCCACCTGGCATGGCCCCGTGTGCCTTGGGCAGCCTTGTTGAGGTGCTGGTGAATGCAACGGGTGCACCCAAGACGGAAGATATTCTGGTCACGGCTGTTTCGCCCACGGGCATCTCGCACAATTGCCCACTTAAAAAGATCGATGAGGGACACAGTGCCATATTTAAGCCGGATGAGGCGGGCATCTGGGAGATAGCCATTACCTATCAGGGTCGTCATATTCAAGGCGGACCTTTCACTTGTGCCGTGTTCGATGCCTCTGGCGTCTCTGTCCATGGACTCGATGGTGCCATGCCGCTCCGTGCTCACACCTTTGAGGTGGATGCTCGTGGCGTTGGTGTCAACGGGGAGCTACATGTTGACATTGTCCACGACAAGCACTCGTTGGTCTGTTCCGTTGAAAAGATCGTGGACAACAAGTATCGAGTGACCTTTATGCCACGCCAGAATGGAAAGTACCGAGTATACATCTACTTCAACGGATATGATGTCAAGGGATCGCCTTTTATGTGAGTAGACCCGCTATACCCTTTGTAAAACAATAACGACTTACTCTAAACCCATTCCTACAGCATGCGCGTTGGCACCAAGGGCCGTTCGGGCAAGACACGCAGCAGTCCCTTGCATGAGAGCAAGCATCGTTCCGAGAGTCCATCGATGCACTTCATTTCCACAACGAATGCAAGGCACAAGGACTATCGCAATGCTTCGCTGCCTCGCCGAGATTTGCATAGCCACAATACGGCAGAGAGGACAAACAGCTATTCACCGCAGTATTCACCCAAGCTGGACACAACCGACTATCACACTTCCAGCTCCAGGTACTACAAGCGTGAGAGTGAGGTAAGTTCAGTTGGAGCAGCAGCTTCAGTTCATCATCTAATTGCACGCAGAACTCGGGCTCCTTTGTTAATGCTTTGCACGAACCACACATCAAAATTAAATATTTGGCTAACACGTACACGCAATCGCACAAACAAAAACAAAAACACACACACTCCTTGACTCCCTTGACACACACTCAAAATTCAATTCGACAGGAGAACCACGGGTCCCCCACACCTCCCCTGACATCGCCAACGACTGGCGGTTCACCAACGGTGAAATATCTTAACTCCCACGACTTGTATACGGAAACTTCGGGCGCACGTCGCGATTCCAAGACCTCCAACAGCAGCTCAACCAAGAACGATTACTACTTCGACAAGGAAAATGAGCTTTACAGCCAGCGTCGGGTGATCAACAAACCCAAGTTAACGCAACCACGCGAAGAACGAGAACAGACCAACAGCAACACGCAGAGCAGCAGCAGCACCAGCACCTTCCAGCGACATCAGCAGCTGACGCACTCGCTCAGCCCAATACCTAGTCCCACACTAAATGTAACTAAATTTTTGTTAGCTGGTTCTGTCGTGAATCCTAAAAGACTATTACTATGTGTGTCTTGCTTTTACTTTGAAATACTGAACTAATCTGTAATCTTTTATTATCATCTCCCTTTAGACACGCTCTAGTGAGTTGCACTCGCACAGTCCGTTGACCATCAAGACATCGAATCAGTATGAGACCTCTACGCGTAATATAACAAGCAGTCCACGCCACGCCTCCGCCTCTCCGGTGCAGCGTTATTCACCAAACAATGCGTACATTAGCACAGCCACCCACCGCATAGGAAGTCCGGTTACGAGCACACTGAACAAGGTAAGTCCTTAAGGATCTTGAGACCTCTGACATACGTCTTACCCTTTTTTCTACTTGAATTCTAGAACGGTTACGAATCGACACGAGTGGAAAAATCCTCTACGTACAAATCGACATCGAACTATGTGACCGATTCGAATGTGCGTGCGAGTCCATCGCTGTACGGCACCGCGGAACGATTACGACGCATTGGTTCCCCCGAACCACGCATCGATCACTCGTCCAATGTGCGTGTGTCTTCGATGAAGCCAGCTTCGGCTCGAAGGGATAGCTGGGATGTCATCAATAAAACAAAGCATATGCTCTCGCACAATTCGCTCGAATCGCTAGCGAACATGACCGAGAAGCAACTGAACACAGAGCTCAACTATGCGCGACCCGATCTAGACAATGAGACACAGCGTAATACACAATACAATAAGTTTGCATTGCATAAGCAACAACAACAGCAGCAGCAACAACAACAGCTGCAGTCGGATTATCGAAGGGACTCCCCCGACAATGTGGATCGCTACAAGTAGGAAAAATCTTTAATAAAAACCTATCTATTACTTATTCGTAATATCTTCTAGACCCAGTGCCATAACCGTCAAGTCACATTCAAACAATAGTTACACTGACAGATCTGGCGGTTATACGAAGACCGTTAAAGAATCCAGCGAGCATGTCGTCACAGAAAGCAATGGCCACAATTCGGCAACCGGAAACAATGCCGGATACGGTTATAGCTCACTCTCCCGATTTCGTCCCATAGATAGCAATGCAACTGGTGCTCAAGCCATACGAGTACAGAATATTCCGAACGGTTCGATTGGAAGACCCGTTGAATTTGAGATCGATGGATCCAAGGCTGGCTCCGGTAATCTGGAAATCCTTGTAAATGGCGGCCGGGTCACATCGTCGGTACGCTCGCTGGGCGGACAACGTTTTATAGCCAGCTTTACGCCACACGAACATGGAACACACACCGTACAAATCACTTTTAATGGAGAAACGGTCCCAGGTGAGCTCACAGCGAATTATTATGCTCAATCATAAAGTTCGCTTATTGCGTAATAATATAAGATATTGTGGGTGTAAGTGTCTTAAAAGTCAATATCATATAGTACAGCATTCTTGTGTAGTCGTTTTGTACCCTAACCCAAATTGGGACATGCTTAGTTGATTGGCAGGTTTGCTACCTTAATCCGGTTTTGAAGTGTTTGTCAAATTAAATGTGCAGTGTGTAAGACTTAATTATGTTTATTTCAATTTAATTGCTTCTTATTTTATATATTCATGGACAAACACATTTGCTAAAAAGATTTTGACAAGCAATTGGCTATTTTAGATATGAATTTTCCAACCCCAGTTATAAACTTACTTTTAAGCTTAGCTCACATCACATCAAAAATTTGCAACTATCGATTATTCTTCTATCCACAGTGCGGCGAATTCGCACAGTTCGCCTGAGAGAGACACAGGTGTGCACCCGCGTTCTCTCTCTCTCTCTCTCTCTCTCTCTCTCTCTTGATCGTTGCCGATCACTTGTTGCAGCGCTTACCGCTCTACTCACCTGCCGAATTCGATACGCTCTCTTTTACGCTCCGACACGCTCAGCCCAAACGCTCTGAGCGCGACCCGCTGAACGAGTTTTTGGGTGTTTTGGGCTCGATGCTGAGAGTCGCGGTGGCAGCAGCCGACAGTCATAGCTCGCGTTTCGAACCAAACTGACACGTCGGCGTCCCGTGAACATTGCAGATCGCAGCGGTTAAAGCCAAGAAAAATATGTTAACATAGAGAGAAAAAAAGAAAAGAAAAATACCACGCTAGGAATTCGTGTGATTGTGCAAAACGTAATAGAAAAGAATTGTTTGTAATCAAACCGAAACAAACAAAAACATTGTCAAAAACGGTTAAAAGAATTCCCAAAAAAAAATAAACGAAGTTTCTCTGTGAAATATTTAGCAAATCGACTACAAGTCTTTTTGCTTTTGAGATTTCTATGGCAAAGAAATATGCTAATGTGTCCAAAGCGGACGTCGCGTTCCCGTTGCCGTCTCAAACGAAAGAAAAAACTAAGTTGCCCTCATCACAATTGGATTTCTTTGAATTTATATCTGTGTGTGCTGAATGTGTGTGTGTGTGTGTGGGGCGCGCTATGACAGCAAAAAAAAAAGTAAATGAAATCCAACTACAAAACCAGTTTAATGAACCTTTAAGCTGAATCAATGGGACTAAAGACAGCTGCTGCTGATATTTTTTTGGCTTAAAGGTTCAAAATCGGCTAAAATTCAACGTCAAATCGTTCCAACTGCAATTTGCAATGTTCAATGAACACTATTGTGCGATACGTCTGTCTGTGTGTGTGTGTGTGGCAGCCATTTTGTTTTGTTTGGTGCTTGCAACATGCCACAGCCACAGTTTGGCTTGTTTATTGGCCAAGTTAAAGGCCCCGCATAGCTTTGCCAGCACACATAATCAAGTGACGGCCAAGCATAGTTCAAACTTAAACTTATAGATACACACACTCTTCAACACACATTTGTACATTCACTTGCAACTCGCGTTGCAGCAGCGGGAAGTGGTCTGCATGTGTTTTTTGTATTTAGCTTTTGCTCTTGCCGTTTGCTAAGCCAATCTATTGTTGGCTTAACTTGACTTGTATATATATATGTATATATATATATGGATCAAGGCGCACTTGTTGCATGCCTTTGTTACAGTAGGAAGTTGTACGGCACCCCACGACAAAAGCCACAAACATCGAACAAAGAGACAACGCATACTGTTTGCCATGCCACTGCGGCAAATGCGGCTGCAGCTCAAAACCCGTTGGGATAGGTTGTTGTTTTTGTTGCCACAGGTAGAGAGGCATACATACCACGTATCAAAGGGCGGGCCACACTCAGGTATGCGTGAGATCGAGGCCCCAGCCACAGATTGCAATTTCTTTTGCTGCCTCACGACAACAACGACAACAACAACAGCAACAACAACTTGTCTCTGCCACTTACTTTCTTACTGACTTGACACAAACACAAATATTTGAGCGGACATTTCGTTTTCGTTGCGTTCCGTTTTTTTTTCCTTCTTCTTTTCCCCCTCATCTCTTACTCGCATAATGAGTTACAGCCACACCTCTTTGAGTTGAGTTGAGCTTTTACCCCCGCTTACGCTTATGGCCATTTCCGCTGTTTAACATACATATGTATATTGGCATACATGCCCAATTTCATTTTTCTCTCGGGGTTTTTTTTATTTTTTTTTTGAGACCATCAAACAGACACATTCAAAGTGAAATTTTTGGTGAGGCAACTGGTTTTTTTTTTTTGTTCACGGTGCGCCGTTCAACATTAAAATGAATACCAATCAAAATATATGCAATTAAAGGCAAATGATAAATAACAATTTGTTTCGACTCTCAAATTGTTGTTAAACGCGTTCGTTATTTCAGTTAAAATCAACATATTTTAGTGCAGTGCTCAACATAATATGCTCAAAGAAGTGAAAGAGAAGCAATAAAAAAATGAAATAAAGTGAAAATGTTTTGTTGAAATTCGCAGTGCATCGTTTAACACATCAGCAGATAATACACAACGAAAACACACAAGTTATTTTTTTAAATATAAATAATAATAAGTCAAGCGTATAACAAGTCGCTGACATAATTACAGCTTGGCTTTCAAGTTGTAGTTCAAGTTCAGACGTGCCGCCCGCTTCAACACAATTGTGAATTGATATACAAAAGAATACTAGATCTAATCACGCGTTTTCAGCTACAACAACAACAACAACAGTATCATCTTGCACTGCCCAACAACAACAACGACAGAATTTTCGCGCTCCAACGTCAGCAGCTACAAAACAGTCAACACAAAACGTAAATCCTCAACTTCCAATAACCCAAAAAAGAATTTATAGATACATAGATAGATTTTAGCTAAAGCAGTAACGGATCGCTGTCAGATATTCTGAATTTGTTAAATGTTGCTGTTGCTTTTGCTGCTGCTGTGGCGACAGCTGCTTGCCATCTAACGGTTTGCATGCCGCAGTCACGTAACCGATTTCGTATACTCACACACACGCATACATGTGTCGTATGTCAGCTAAGCTCTTACACACACTTGTGCATATGCATATTGAATAACAGCATTCAGGCATCTCTCTCTTCTACACTTAACTGCACTTGTTCTCTGGCCGCATGCCGGAAAACTTGGTCGTCGCTGTCAGCAACAGCTAAAGCAATAGCGACAGCAAAACTCGCCGATTAACAAAGCCAAAGCGACTTAAAACCGGCCCACGGCCAGAACGTTACGCGAGAGGCAACAGGTAGAAGGCTTACTGAATACTGAATACCCTTTTAGTAGTCTGTTGATGCAAAGCACTTTTAGTGTTTATCAAATTTACGAACGACTTAAACTGTAGAAATCGAAGTAATCATGTTTTTAATAATACTTAAGAACCCAATAACTTAAGCTAGATTACTGACTTGTAAAGGAATTGCTAAGGTCGAGCGTCGTTCTTATTTAAAGTAGAGTTGTACTTGATTCAAGTGGAGCTTAACTTAGTTCAAGAACATAATTATTATATTAAGAAATGTTGCACTTAATTTAAGTATTTTATATTTTTTGTAACTACCTTAATCGAGAAAGAATTTAAAATTTCGCACATATTTTACATGAACTTATTGTACCTCTGTGTAGGCTTACTACAGAATACATTTTGTTAAATTAAAAGAGATAGTTTTCTTAGAAAAATTTCTAGACTATCTGGGTTAAACAACTACTTAAATAAACTTTGACTTAACTGCTGCAGGTCAATTCTCTGTTAATTCGGAAATAATGTCAAAGTAATAGACTGAAAAAAACTGCAACCATTATTTTAAATTACACTTGCCAATTATTTATTTATCTTTGTGTGTTTTTAGTACAGCAACTAATAGTAAAATTACTGTTATTTAAGTATAAACTAGTTATGCAGTTTTTAATATAAGTGCCTTAACTACTTTCTTTAAGCCTTTACTCTAAATATATTGTCAATTATAGAAACAAGAAGCTTTTTTATCTTTTACATAAGCACAGATAGTTCAACAAATAATGGGTCATGTCATTTGGTATTATGAACCATTAGATAAACTATAAAATTGTCCAAAATGTTATTTATTTAACTTACGTGCTTTTAGAATAAGGCTAAAGAAGTTGTTAAGCCAAAACAATATGTTAAATGGAATGCCAAAAACATAAACAATTTTATTTTAAGACTAGAACGTAGTTATACATTAAACATTTTAAGTATTGCATATTCAAAATATGCTATTCAAAGCAACCTCAAAGGGAAACCCAACTTGATCGATCCTCAAACGCCATTATCTATGAATATTACCCACCAAAAAGTAGTTAAGAAAAGCAAAACAAAACTTAAACTAAGCCTGTTGGTCGTAAATATGCAACCAGAATTTGAGTTCGAGCTTAAATTGTTGTTGCAGTCCATTGAATGAGGCAATGACATCGTAGTCTTTGATTTATGAGCTTGGGCAACTTTTAATAGACCAGGCTTATGATGATATGCCGATGACCGTCTATAACTGTTGTTAGCGCACACAGTTATGTATGTGTCTGCAGGTGATTAATATTGGCTTAATGTGTGCCACCAAATTGTTTGGCAACAAGCTCCAAGAACAACATTCAAATTTGAGCTATTGGTAGCTGGTTGTTAGACTGAGGCAACAGCTTTTTTTTTCAACCATGTTGTAAGTTCAAGTTTTCGGTTTCAGTTTACAGCTAGCGCATCGCGCTGTAGTTTCCCATGGCTAGTATCGGGCAGTAAAAAAAAGTTTTTTGTTGTTTTTGGCCATGTTACGTGCAACCATTTTGCGCAAGATAGAAGGAAAAAAGTGCCAGCTCAAATCGTGTGTTCGCGCGACAATGCAACAGTTTGATTTTCCAATGAACTGAAGCGATGAGACGGGACGGGCTTATGACTGCTGTAGAAATTTTCATGGAAAGCAATAAAAAGTGGCGCAGGCAGAAGCAGAGGCAGCTTCAGCTGCGTCCGAAACGAGCGCTTAAAAGGAAAAGTGCAGCAGAAGAGCAGTGCGAGCAAACAAAAAATAAAAGAGAAATGTGTGGAAAGTTGCAAACAAAAGTAAATTTTTGCGCCAAGCTGCAACACTCACAAAAAAAAAGCAACAATCGTGCAAATCAATAAACAAAATAATAAGCAAACATTTAACGAGCTGCTCGTAATTGCCAATTACAAGTTCAATTCGTTTGTTGCCAGACAAACAGCCAGCGAGGCTTTTAGTGTATCTCAGACACATTCCTTAACAGCTTTGAGCTTGTTTCGTTGCATTTCGCAAATTACAGCCGGCAATAACAACATCTATCTGCTTCAACTAAGTTTGGCCCAATTCAAGTGTTATAATCTTACTACTTATGTTGATTGCTTAAGCATTTGCAGCAACAGCAACGGCAACTAGCCGTGCCTACTTCGAGTGCCACAAGTGAAGATACAACAACTTGCAGCAGTACCTATAGATACATTTGTTCAGCTACAGATGCAGATACAAGAAATAAGTAGACAGCTCAAGATACGCACTTGTAACCCGCACTCACTTCAGCTGGCAACGAGGCGGCACAGATTATGTTTGCCGTAGCAGTTGCGACAATTATACTGAGAGACACAGCGGAAAACAATGCGCAAATTCCAACTTAGAAACCAACTTGTAGTCAGAGGGTTGTTTGTCAATTTGCCCAACAGTTGAAAAATGTTGCCAAAGGGCTTTAAGCTCTAACAATTTTATTAAGTATTCTCAATTCCTCTACAAAGCTTTTGAATGTACTAAATCACAAAACTAAACGAACTAAATAAAAACATTTAATGATGTACAAAATGTGTTATTTTAAAAACCTATCATACATAAAGAGCCAAGATAATGGTGAATCATCAGACATATAATGGTTAGAAAAATAATTTGATGCCCTTAATATAGGATGGGTTACGTAAACAACCAATATTGAGCGTTTCAACTAAATAACTACCATTAAATATTATGTACCAAAATTTTTATTGTATTATAGTTTAGGATAAAATAAACCATCGTAGAGCTATACGAGTATAATTTGTTTTGGTGGCCTCACATTCCCTACATTATATTCCTCTAAAATTTAAATCTACCCTCGCGGTTGCTGCTGCTTCTGGCAAGCGCTGGAAACTACTGGCAACAAATGGGGTTTCTCTTAGCAACACAGCAACGCTGGCAGCGTCTCAATTGCTGGCGCAGCATAAAAAGCTTGCTTTTGTGGGTCAGATAACCTGCCCAGAGGGTAAAAAGGGTAGCTCGAATAACGCATTATCTTATACGAAGTATCATATTGTTTCTTTAAACTAACGGTTCTTTATTCAATTGCTCTGTTTGTTTTAGGTTCACCGTGGCACGCTGAGATAATGTCGTCACCCGGCCTAACCGCTCTAGGCGAATCCACACGCCTTGTGCCTGCCAATACACCGGCGGTTTTTGAGATACTGCCGCCTCCTGGACAAAGCCTAAGTAAAGGCGAGTGCGTGGCAACAGTGCTGACTCCCAATAAGTCAAAACTGAATGCCAGAGTCACCCATGAGGCGGCAAATGGTGCTGCACGCATTGAGTTCGTTCCCACCGAAGTGGGCACGCACATCATTGATGCGTCCATTAATGGTACGAAGATTGCTGGCGGTCCTTTGATAGCAAAGGTCTACGATGCCAGCCTGATCCAAGTAACCGAAGTAAACGGCGGCGTCGTTGGCCAACCCTGCCAGTTTCGTGTGGACGCTAGTGCAGCGGGCGAGGGACAACTGGAAATTTCCATCAATGAGGGCGAGGTGCCCAACCATGTTCAAGTCGTTGGCGGTGGTCGCTGCCTCGTATCCTTCACACCCGAACAGGCCAAGTCCCATTTGATTGACATTAAATTCAATGGGGAAACGGTGCGCGGATGCCCCTTCGTCTGTGCCGTGGCAGACACCTCGCGCGTCCTGCTCAACCTATCCAATCTTGAGCTGATACCAGTCAATCGGCCCTCGTCGTTTCACATCACGGTGAGCGGTGGCGGTGCCGCTGAATTGGCGGTCAGCGTTCGTGGACCACAGGGAGAACTACCCGTACGCGTCACTGGTGACATTCACGCTGGATTCACTGCTGAGTTTACACCTATCAGCGTTGGAGGACATTCGATTAATGTGGAGTACAATGGCTTTGCGGTGCAGGGTACACCATTCCTGGCTAAATCGTACGATGCCAGCAAGGTGGTCGTTGGTAGCGTCTCTCGTGGCACAATGGGTCGTCCCGTACAATTCACTGTGGATGCGGGCGATGCCGGTGAGGGTAACCTCGAAATAACCATATCGGCAAAGGGTCAAAATATACCCACACAGGTGCATCCCCAGGGCAGTGCAAGGTAAGCAGCATGAACAGTGTGATGAATCTTTCCCTAATCATATACTCACCACTGTACTCTCAACCATTTTAACTCAACCCATTTTAAACTCACACAAATCTTTTTCTTACATTCTACATTTTGCAGATTCTCCGTATCGTTTGTGCCGACAGAGTCGTGCGAGCACACAATTAATGTCTCCTTTAATAAAATGCCCGTGCCCGGCTGCCCCATAACGGTTAGCATTAGTGGGGGCGTAGCCGGGCCCCAGGTATCGCTTGGCGGACCCGGGCCGGTGCACCAGACCAATTCTTTTGTTATCAATCACAATGGCGGCCGTTTGGAAGACATTGAGGTCAACGTGGAAGGTATGTAGTTTTTGGGCCAAAAAATAACTGAACTGGCTCCAGTAAAAGAAAATACAAAAACGCGCTCTCTCACTCACACTAACATAGAGAGTAAAACATACTCTATCTTTCTTTCTTTATCGCTATTCGCAATTCATCTTGTTTGTGTGTGTGGTTTCAAGTTACATTTAAATATTTTTGGGTTGAAAGTTATGTTCCTAATTGTACTTAAATTGCTCGTGCTCTTAAATCTTAATTCTATGTGTGTGTGTGTGTGTGTGATTCTGATTTTGGCATCAGTTGTCACACACATGTACACTTGCATTTACAAACACATATATATATATATATATATATATATATATCGCTTTGCACATCTTGTTTTGTATCTTTAGACTACTTAGTATCTATCTTTTATCCGTATCCGCATCGACACAATACCAATAAACAAACACCGACTTTTTCCCACACACATTTTCACACTCTTCAACATACAATCTACGGAAATTGTTGTGGAAATTCTCAAGTATGCCAGCCCCCTACCCACTTCCCTTTTCTCTCCTTTTCTCTGAACAGTAACTGCTTTGCATAGCACCCACAATTGCTCTTCCATACCTTACTTTCTCACTCTTTAACTCGATCTGTCTGCTTCACACGCAGCAAACTTTTGACAATAGCTTGGCGCCCTGGACCCCAACTGAGCTTGTGTGTAATGGCCCAGTGTGCATGTTTGTGTGTGTGTGTGTGTTTGTATGTTTATGTGTTGCTCATTTAGTATATGTAATTATGCGTTATATTTATCATTTTTGGCAATTGCTTTGGTTACATTTTGACGCTTTAGCATCTTAGGCTTAGGTTTGCCAGCTTGGTAGCAGGCTTTTCAATAGATGGATTATGTCATGACCGCAAATGTGTAGGCGAGTGTTTGTATAACTGTATGTGTATGTGTGTTAAGACTTTAGAATGTTGAGTAGTCGATCCCATTGTAGAGTTTGTGGCATATTGCGATAGAGTAATTACTTAATAATCGTTTGTATATATATATATATGTATGTATGTGGTTATTGTAATTTTGTACTTATGTATGTAGTATGTTTGTGTGTATTCTTATATGTTTTGTAAACTTACGCCCTTTAATTGTAATAATTTGCTCACTTTTATATCTGTATTATATTTCAGGACGGCGAAATCTTTTGTACTAGATTATATATATACTAGAATATATATATAATACATAAATATGCATATTCTTACATATACCTATATATAACACTATATATGAGTACTTTTTCTGTATCTATACATTTTTCTCTCTCTCTGTCTCTTGCTATATATATATATGTATATATTAGCTCTTTACATACACCTACTTTTTATATATATATGTATATTCCGCCTAGCAGTCCGTTGATATTGAAAACAAAATTAATAATCGTGTCCATCAAGTGAAGTACTACTGTATATCAACAACAAGTGAAACAACAACAGCAACAACAACAAGAAAGAAATTCAGCACCTCCAACTACAAACTACACTAAACAACAAGTACTCGTTCTTATCTACTAATAATGTCCTTTGCCCCTGCTTAGGGCAATTGTTTAATAATTTGTTAAAATGATTTTTGATGATTAATGACGCCTTAAAGTGTGTAACAGGCAACAGCAATATTAATAATAATAAAAAAAAAACAAATGTTTTATGCATTTTGGACGCGTGTCTTTTAGTTTTGGTTTTATTCAGGCAGGCAGACTTTTAGTTTGTATATAAACTTTAACTTTAGTATGTAACTACAGGGATATTTACAATAATCTGCTCGCTGCTCTGTCTCTCTTACTTTCTCTCTCTCTATCTCTCTGTTAAGAAAATAAACATCACCAGCAACATCTTAGTTTACTAACACATTCTGGCAAGTTCTCGGTACACACAAATTTAAAACAAAACATAACTAACCACACTGCAAGTTCCAGTATTCCAACAATGCTAAACAAGAGACTACACGAACAACACCAAACGTTGGCATCGTTCATATATTAAGTTTTGTTCTATAACAAAAAACAAAATATTCAACTTAATGCCGTTACTAATCAAAACATTTTTCCAAATTTTTATTTACCACTTGCGCGTGCCTAAAATAAAAACCAAACAAAAAACCATTATTAAATCACTAACCACACTACACATAACAAAAATGAAACAAAAAATATAAACAAAAACCTTAAACATGCTCAAATCCATGTGAATTTCAACAAAACAATCAAACGAAACCATTTCAAAACTCGTTTCCGGACGCGTCGCAATCTAAAAAAAAAAACTTAAAAATCAAAATAAACTTAATAATACTGAACAAAAAAAAATATATACACACAAAATTGCAAAATGTGCAATATGAAAATCGGGGCATCTCAGGTCCCGCTGGCCAATCAGTGCCCGCCCAGGTTCATCAGTCCGCTGAGGGTGTCTTCAAGGCGGAGTTTGTGCCCCGAGTTGTTGGTGAGCATCGTGTTAATGTCACTGTAAATGGTTTGCCAACAGCTGGAAGTCCCTATGCAGCAAAGGTAAGTTCAGTTTTCAGAAATTAGAAAAACTTTTTTTTAAGTTCTTAGAAAATCTTTCCGCTAATCCTTTTTGGGAAAACTTTGTCCTTTTTAAATTGAATACCTTTTAAATTGGGTTTTTCTTTGGTAATTTTTTTGTATAATTAATTGCTGGTTTTAAAGTAACATGAAAAAATATTTTGCCCAGCAAGTTTTGACTCAATTATAAGTATAAAAACTTTTATGTTTCTTAATGGGACACAGTCGAAAATATGATACTTACTCCCCTTTCCAGGGGTATCAATCGCTTTTGGTATCCTTTCAATCAACCAATCAACTAAAATCTTTCTAATTAAGGTCTATGATGTCAGCGCCATTAAGGTAAAGAATGTGAGCAGTGGAACTGTTGGCAAACCAGTCACTTTTCTGGTGGAAACATCCCAAGCGGGACCCGGAAACCTAGAGGTCACTGTGAATGGTGGTCGAGTGCCTACCTCGGCACAGGCGCAGGGTCAACACACTTATGCCATCAGTTTTACACCGCGAGAAGCCGAGAGTCACACTGTGGAGTTGCGTTTTAATAGCCAGGATGTGCCCGGCTCACCTTTTACGTGTCGTGTTGCAGCTGCAGCTCGCATCCAATCACCTGAGACCATGGACAAGGTCAGCGTTGGTCGTCTGTTCGAGTTCGTTGTGGAATCGGACACAAAGCCAACGGTGGAGGTACTTGGTCCGGCCAGACGCAGTGTGCCTGTTAAAATCGATGCCCTTGGCTCCACGTTGGGCTACAACGTCAAGTTTGAGCCCATGGAAGTGGGTGACCATTCGGTGGAGGTACGTCTGCCCGGTGGCGGTCATGTGGAGGGCAGTCCCTTCCTGCTAAAGGCCTACTCCGCAGAGAAGGTAATCGTTACAGATATACGTCCTGGTGTGGTCAACAAGAGTGTCAGCTTTGGCATCAATGCCTCCCAAGCCGGTGCCGGTAATCTGGAGATTATAGTCGCCGTCAATGGAAAAAATGTGCCCAACTTTGTTCAGTCCGAGGGCAATGCACGTTTTAAGGTTAACTTCAAACCCACTGAGGCAGCTGCTCACTCGCTTTCAGTACGCTTTAATGGACATCCAGTACCAGGATCACCTTTTAGCTGCCACATTGCTGCAGCTCCTGCAAGCTCGATGGGATTACCTCGAGCCCAGGCAATGGGTGAGTGTCTCAAACAGGCGGCTGTCAAGCTAGACAACACCTTTGAGTTAGAGGGCTTCGAAGGCATTGAACCGCAGATATTTGTCACCTCTCCCGCGGGCGACAATGAGCATTGTCAGCTGAGCCAGCACGATGGCGGCAGCTACAGCGCCTCCTTCCGTCCCAGCACAGTGGGTCGTCATCTAATTAGCGTATTGGCCAATGATCAGCACATTAATGGTTCGCCATTTAGTTGCAATGTTTTCGATGTCTCGAGGGTAAGCATCAGTGGCCTGGAACAGCAATACGGACCGGCTACACTGGGTGTTCCAGTCACATTTAGTGTGGATGCAGCAGGTGCTGGAGAGGGCACCCTCGAGCTAGTCGTTTCCACAGATAGTAGTACTGTCAAGGCAGAGGTTGTGGCCTGTGCTCGTGGTCTTTACGATGTCACCTTCGTGCCACAGAGCACCGAACCGCATTATGTGAACATTACATTTAATGAAGTTGCCGTGGATGGAAGTCCCTTCCGTGTGGACATTCAACAGAATACACAACACATTCAAATCGGCAGCTTGGCTGCCATTGATTTCCCAGCTGATGATCAGATTGTGGAAATTCTATCGCCGGATCAGAAACCCGTGCCGTATACAATTAACAGACAGACAGCGGAATTCCGCACTCATATGACCGGAAACTATACTCTACGTTTCATAGATCGGGAGACTAGACAACATATTGGCACACGCACACTGTGCGCGTTTGACCCAATGCTGGTAAAGATCACTGAGGTGGGAGAGGCCTTGTGCCATCGTCCGGCCAGCATCAGTGTCTCCCTTAACGAAGCCGGACAGGGTGATCTGTCGGCGCTAGTGCGTTGTGGCGTAACCGAGGTCCCTCACACCATTCGTGGACCGAGTAAATCCGGCGTCTATGAAATTGTCTATCAGCCAACGAGAGTTGCACCACACAAGATAAGCATCTTATTCAATGATGTGCCCATATCGCTTAAACCCCTGGAGATAAATGTTCTGCCAGCCAGTGCAGGCAAGGAGATCAGCGTCAGTGGTCTAGGACTTTATCAGGCACGTGTGGGAAAGACCACATCCTTTGCCATTGACACAGTAAAAAGACCAGCAAGGGAGTTTGATGTGGTTGTCTCTGGACCCGGTGGACAGGCGCTGCCCGTCCGCTGCTACCAGACCAAGAACGGACACCTCCAGGCGGAGTTCAACATTAACAAACCAGGACAATGTGTTATTGGTAAGTGTTTAATAATCCCAATCACAATTGTATATTAATCTATTTGTTTCCTTTTGCAGAGGTGCTTCACCAATCAAAACCACTTCCTGGCAGTCCCTTTACCTGCGAAGCCTTCGATAGCAGCAAGGTGAGCGTACAGGGTGTGACAAAGGAATCTTTGGCTCTTCATAGCTCCAATAGCTTCACTGTGCGCACCGACAATGCTGGCACCGCTGAGCTGGAAGCGTTTGCCATTTCACCCACAAATCAAAGTCTGCCCGTAATGATAAGCGAACAATCCGAGGGCATCTACAATGTGGAATTTGTGCCCTCACAGCCGGGCAATTATAAGCTGACTCTCATGTATGGTGGAGAAACAATTCCCAGCTCACCGCTCAACTTTAGTGCCTCTTCGAATGGTGTGCGAAATGACGCACGTGCCGCCGGACACGGATTGGAAGTGTGTCATCGTAATAAGGAGGCCTCTTTTGTCGTCTACTGTCCTATTGCACCCAATGTGCAAATTGAAAGGGTTGATGAGTTTGGCGAACGTATTGAGCCAAAGATTAAGGCGCTCGGAAACAATGAGTGGCGCATTTCATATGTTATCCTCTCTGTGGGCACCTATGAGATTCGTGCCAGCAGTCCCAATCGTGGAAGTCTGCCTGGCTCGCCGTGGCGTATCTGTTGTGTGGAGTCCACAAAGGTCACACCCGTCGGGGGTTGGGGTACACTCGTGGATCACGATGGCCGGCTTATACTTCCAGCTCGAATCATTTTTGATGTCGAGAACGCTGGACCAGGAAAGCTGGTCTGCAGCATCGATGGCATTGAGATCCCCGTCGATAAGCTAGCCGATGGCAAAATGTGCCTTAACATAACCGGCGATAATCTAGCGGCTGGAGAACATGATTTAGATTTAACCTGGAGTGGATTGACCATCACTCAGTGCCCAAGAAGTGCCTTTGTTACTGGCCAACAGGCTGCTGATAAGGTAGTCTTAATGGGTCGTGGTCTAGCTGCAGCTCAAGCTGGCGAGGCTGCGCACTTCACCATCGATGCCACCAATGCTCCAGCTGGCAGGCCTGAGGTCATTCTGACTGTTCAGGACAACACAGCGCTGCCAGTAAGTCTCGCACAGCCACGTCCCAGCGAGAACATATGGTTGGCATCGTATACGCCGCAGAAATCTATGACTGGAACCTTGACGCTCTCGGTTAAATGGAATGGACGCCTGGTTAAAGGTTGCCCGCTTACTGTCGCTGTGGGCTCCTCCATGGATGCGTCAAAGGTGATTGCATCCGGGGAGGGTCTCCGTCATGGTATCGTTGGCAAAGACATCAAATCCTGGATAGACACGCGACGTGCTGGACCAGGTGAACTGACTGCTCACTGCGCCGGCGCCCGCAAAGTGGCCTACTGTGAACTTTATGACCATGGTGATGCCACGTTTACGCTAAACATTAAGCCCCAAGAGCCGGGTCGTCACTTATTGACTATTAAGTATGGAGGACAAAATGTGCCCGGTTCACCATTTGCCCTAAAAGTTGCAGGAGCACCAGATGCCAGTAAGGTAAGTTACGCGAAGGAGCTCTAAGTAGGCATTGCCATTTGTCGGCTAGGGTCGATTCTTAAACCTTTAAATTTTTATTATTACATTACATTTAATCATCCCAAACAGGTTCGCGTCTACGGTCCCGGCATAGAGCATGGCGTTCTGGCGACCTTCCAATCACGTTTTATATGCGACACTCGAGGAGCCGGTGCTGGCCAACTTACAGTGCGAGTCCGCGGACCCAAAGGTGCCTTCCGCGTGGAAATGCAACGAGAAAGCCAAAAGGATCGCACCATTCTATGCAAGGTATGCAAGCAATATAATCAATGAAAAAGTACAGTATAGTGCATTGCATCTACTTTACAGTACGATCCAACCGAGCCTGGCGATTATCGTGTCGAGGTTAAGTGGGCTGGCGAATTCGTGCCTGGTTCACCGTTCCCCGTCATGATCTTCGACACTGAGGAGGAGTTACGAAGGTACTTGCAGGGCATATGAGGCCAAATCAACCATCCTATCTTTGTCTTCCCCAGTGGCCTAAGTCCACCAATACGCTATCATTCAGCGGCTACACAGCGTCGTGCCGCCTGTGTGCCGCTCTAGCGGATGTATCGAAGTTTTGTAAAGTGTATACAAGCATGCAGATCGTAAATAACGTATATTTTATACATGAAAAAATAGTGTTAAAAGTAATAACTAACTAGTTTTAAATGCGAACGAAAACGAATCAGTTACCATAAGTCTAGAAAAGGCTTCGGCGCTACGATTAATAGATTTCTGTTCTTAATCTAGTTTATAAGCAAAAAACTTATAATACCTATGTAATACACTGTTTATATTTACCCAAAAGTGTAGCAAAGTATTCGATACAAATACACGACATTATACTAGTACGACCTAAAAATATATAAAAACTTTTAAAGCCTTATACCTTCCCTTTAAATTTCTTCCGGTTTCTCCCAATCCTCAGGCAATGGAAACTTATTAATAAACTCTTTGCGATGTCTGCGTAAAAATTTGAGTAGATTTGCTTCCAGAAAAGTGTTTCTTGCCTCCTGGAAATCCTTGCCCCCAATATTCATACCTTGAATGCCGCAGTGCATGTTCATTAGCGATATAATTGTGGCATGGTTTTTTGTCTGCATTTCATTAAAACGTTCGTGCTGTATATATTCAGTCCAAGGCAGCTCAAAGAAGCTAACAAAATCTTGAATTAAACCCAATTTCCTGCGCTCACGTAAATTGTTCAATATTGTCTCGTGCTTGCCACAAAAATGTTCCAAGAAGTACAACGACTTATCCAACTGTACAAGCAGCAGCATTATATCAGTATAGAGATTAAGTGAAGAAATACTTACATTACGAGTAACACAAACTATTTCCTCTACAATACCTTTCGGGTTCATGCGCACGCGAAAGAAATCCCCATTATATGTAGAAATAATATGACTGTACTCATTGGAGAGTTTACCCAGCAAATACCGCTTGGGTATTGCAATCTTAATCAACATATGATTCAGAGGGAGTAAAGCATGAAATAAACTAGGCTTACTAAATCTGCGCTCCTGGGTAATTGATTGCTGGCTCAGATGCATTATGTCTATCAACTGAAAATGTAAAACAAGCACTTATTACTGATTTACTATTAACAAAAATTCCTAATTACCTTTTGAGCCATTTCACATTCACTAACATGGTTATACTGGTAGAATACCTCCCACAATATGGAAACATGCTTGCCAGCTGCATAAATATGAGGATCATTAGTGCAATAGTCTTCATTCACTAGAATCTTTTTATTCTTCACATGAATCTGGCTGTTTGTAATCGCTAAAAACAGGCAAAATGTATAAGCGATTACTATTTGATAACTTCCACAAAACAAAACAAGTAAGAAGGCTCTAGTCGAGAAATCCCGACTAGACGATACCCTGATCCCTATACTTTACGCGTACAGTCAGTGTTTGCAAGTATGTGTGTTTGTATGTACGCACATACTGCATACTGCATACACAACTTCAATGTCCCATATCTCCGTTGTTTCTTAACCGATTTTAATAAAAACTTCACAGATTGTCAATATTTTGCAATGTGTATCAAACGCCGTCTCAAAGTTTTCTACATTCAATATTTTGTTGTTATCGATCACATGTGTATATCGAAAACGGGATGAGTTATCGAAAGTCGAAAACAAGCTTGTACTGCCTAGGAGTTAGACGAGCTTAAGTTCCAAATCTGGAGTCTCTAGCTCTTATAGTCTATGAGATCGGTTGGCTCATACATACGGACAGACGGACATGGCTTTATCGACTCGGCTGTTGATGCTGATCAATAATATATATCCATTATGGGGTCGGAGAAGCTTCCTTCTGCCTGTTACATACTTTACTTTAAAGGGATCATGGTATAAAAACATACCTTTTTCCAAAGGTGCACTCAGATAATTCTCAAAAAAATTAATAAACAAATTGCACTTTAGAGTAAATTTCTCTCCACTAGGAAAGGTTTCAAAACTAACACTCTCTATGAAATTTGCACCCTCATATAGCATATAGCTTTCATAATTGCTAGATTCATACACTTTGATGCCCAGATCGGCAACCATTTCTGAAAGTATGTTATCAATATTCTTATCAATTGTTGGATTATTCAGGTATTCCGATTGCTGAATAATGTGCGGCTGCACATACACGATATCCTGAGGCTGGCAATTATGCTTGAGCAGGAAATCAATACACTCATAGAGAGCCAAAGTGTAGCCATATACAACAATATGTTTTTCTTCCAAACTGCTGTGGGTTAACTCCATTAACTTGTGATATAATTGAATCTTGTCCAGTCGGCCATTGATGTGGGCACAGTTATATGGATCCACATTTTCAGAAACACTCTTAGCCACTGGCAGTCCAAACTTGGTGTCGCATAGTAAGAGCAGTTTGTCATAATGAATCTTACAATGGTTGTCCAAAGCAATATACTTTTCAGCACTACAAAACGTAACGTATACATTATATTTATAATTTGGATATCAGTATTGTAGTATTACTACTACACACCGATTTATGGTTTTCACTTTGCCAGAAACAAAGTTAATCCAATTGCGCATATCCAGACGTTGGGTGGTATCCATCACAAAGGGACAGCTGTTGGCATTACTTAAATAACATTTGTTCCTGCTATCGCAGTAGTTGCACTTGACATCGGGATCATACTCCGCCTCGATCTCGCCATAGTTAACAATCACTGTAATATCCACCTTTGGCAGACAGTTGTTTACATTAACATATTTGTAGCTATGAAAGAAGGATGCAGTATACAATAGTCAATAAAACAGATATAAGGTCCTACTCTGGTGTATTCCAGCCAAACACCATGAGACGCAAAAAAGCCTTGCATATGTCCGAAAAACCAACAACAACCAAGTGATTTTGATTTCCAATAAATTTGGATGTAAATAGATTGTGACGGAACAAATAATATCGATCTTTGACACAGTTTATCTTTGCAATATTCACTCGATCTGATGATCGCCTGTAGCACTGTTCGCACTCGGTGTCGATAAACCAATTTCTACCCATGCGTCGTGGCTCAACTGGCATCATTTTCGTGGCCAAGTCATTGGGTAATGACTCGTCCTAAGTAAAAATCTTTGCAAAGTGTATCATAACATATTTAAAGCTCTTACTCCAACAAGATCAAAGTAGTAGAGATCACGAAAACCAGATCTTACGGCAACAGTGCGAAAGACCTCATCTGACCACATGTGAAAGTATGGGTGCAATCTCAGCATCATAATCTCGCCACGATCATAGGTCAAGTAGTTTTCATCATGGGGTAATAAAAACTGTTTGTAGACCGCTTCATAGTTTGAGAATGGGCTGTAAAATTATGTAATGTGTATTAGTTCGATTTAGTCTAAAAAAGAAAACTTTACTTCACTTCTTAAAGTTCAAACTTTTATGGAAGAAATGTAACTTATTTAAAGTCTCCGCGGACTAATTTGCATATGTATGTGTATGCTGTGTCTGTTCAAAATGTATTGCCAACATTGTCGGGAACAATTAAGTTAAGAAGCTTCGAACAACTTTGCCCAAAACCTACCGTAATATGACAAATCCAACAGTTGTCGTATTTTCCCGTCCTAACCTGCCGCAACGGATAACCCAACATTTATACTCTGACTTGTGATTGGACCGAAAGTCGGAGATCATTTCCTTTAAAACCGAAAGATGGTTCTTGGTGGCCTTTCCCGTATCTCCCAGCAATTTGATAACATCCTCGATATCTTCCTTGACCATAGGAAGAACACTAAGCTCGGTGCTTATTGAAGAGCGATGTGCAACAAAGATCTCATCAGATATTTCACAGCTGGGTCGATGTCTTACGCGCTATAAAAATAACTTATATGCTTTAAATATAACACAAGTTGAGCCCATTAACTCACAATGAAGAAGTTAAGTAGCGCCAACAAGCTAGCGGAATATTTAGTACCCGCTGGTATGGGTATCACGCAGTAATCTCGTTGCGGATAGGCACTAAACATGGCACATAGAAAGTAAAAAGTATACTCCAATCTTATACTCGGATGCAGTATAAAATTCTTCAATATAAATGCTTTTGAGGCACTGTTAAGACTGTACTTTCTGTTCTTCGCCAGGCTTTTTCTTTCCAGCATATCGAAATAGATGTTTAATGTCTTTGATTTTTTGTCCAAATAATTGCTTCTATTATTTAGCTCTGTGAAGTAAAGAAAGCTTATGCTAAAGTCGACTTCTAGCTTTTACATACCATCAGTTACATATTTAAATTTGGTGAAAATGGTATTAAGACTCATAGTTCCGAGGTAATGGCTCTTTGTCAAACGAACAGAGCGCCGCAGGGATAAAGCAACATCTCTCTTAAGATTAAAATATTCCCGCTGTTCTGCAGTGCTGTACCAACATATAATAGTTAACAATATCTTAATAATTTTAACTTTTGTACCTACAAGACATCCAAATTCACGACGGCATGTGGAACATCTGGCGTACACGTCACTAGGTTACCCAAACTTTCAAGATCAAAATTTTTTATCAGCTTCTCAATGTTGACGTCGTCTGAAAGCCACATCATTCCCGTGCTACCACCAGTTGGAGACTCGCTCTCCTAAACAAAGAAAATAGTCACCAAATTAAATAAAGCGACATATTTTAATTAATTTTGCAATAATGATGCACGTTTCAAAACAACAATTCCATTCTGAATTCTATAAGAAAAATTGGTAGCAAACGGATATAAATGCATTTTATATTACTAAAACTTTTTTTAGAACTTGCTTAAGCAGTCATAATGACATATTATATGCTCTGATATCAAATAAGCCCTGAATGACAGGTTTGTCAGCAATCCATTAATATCTTACCTCTGAAACAATAATTTTATCCTTATCCATGTTGCCGCCTGCTGTGCCCAAAAGTACCTCGGCTATATAGTAGTCACCGTGCTTCTTTCGCATTTCCGGCACTTCGACGTCAATCATTTCAATAACATCATCGTTATCCTCCGGTCTGAACATATATACTTTTATTTACTAGTTAAAAACTTGTTATAATTGTACTTACAAGGCCTTGCGAAAGGTTAGTAACGGCATAAATGTGACTCGCGTTATTATAATAATTGTTGGCAAGTCCTTGCAACTGAAAATGTTAAAGGCAATGGGATAATAGATCTTACCATATTGCTCCAATAACGCAAACTCCTTGGTCGGAAAATTAGGTGGCCTGACCACAATTAAGTAGTTAACTTTGTGCTCACGATAAAACACTTCCTGTAGAACTAATTTCAAAATTGGATCATGATCCTTTAACTGAATGTAAAAGTTGAAAAAGATAGTGTTCATCAGCGTTACGGGTAAGTCGACACTGTATGATAGTTTGTCAATACACTATAATTTCGTGTACTTACAGAGGATTAGCTTACCAAAAACGGCATTTAAGCCACTGTGTCCAGCAATCGTTAGAGAGCACCGCAATGTTGGGATATACGCAAAATTCACAATATGCCAATATTTTCTTAGGCTTTTCTGAATCGTAGGCAACGAGACGATGCGTTTGATACTCGTAGAATAACTGTGATAAGGGCGGTTCTATCTTGTCGCCAAAGTAAGAACCGAACTCCAAACTGTAGAGGTCCTCAATATATCCAACATCATTTATACTTGCTGTGCGCACCTCATAAGCCGGATTCATTGTTAGTTAATATATTGTAAGTGAATAAAGTAAGTGTTATATGTATTTTGGGTATTGAATTGTATTTCAGGTAACTACTTTGTTTCTACATTCAAAATAATACATTGTAATTTACAGGCCTACGTCATGCTCTTCGCCATTCGATATGCAATAGTCCTCGGGCAATACAAATTCGTGCTGAAAGTCTTTTCGATTTTTTCGTACGAATCCCAAAAGACTTTCTTCCAATATGTGTTGACTGACCGTGTGAAAATGTTCTTCAGAACTGTTCTTATTCTATAGGAAAAATACATTAGAGCATATATGGTACGGGTTTCTTTTATCTCATACAATTTGTAAGGCTTGTATCATGGGCGTAAGCATTCTGTGGTTTTCGGCCTGGAAATCAGAGAAATCCTCATGCGTTAACAACTCCGTCCAGGGCTCCTGCAAAAATTTCATGAGGCACTTTATACTACCAGCCTCATAACGAGCCTTTAGACTATTCAACATTGATTCATGCTTGCCACATAAGTGCTCCAGGTAATCAAAATCTCTCTGCTACAGTTGTTTATGAAGTGAGATGCCATTCAAGAATAGTAAAATTTTACGAAAGCATACCTGCTTGGTAACTATCACAATCTCATCAACAATCATTTTGGACGTTAATCCAATGCGACAAAAGGTCTCTTCGTGATACGTGGTCAATGAACACGTATTACAGCCAATAATTGTGCTAGCCATATAGCGACGAGGCATCGTAACCTTAACAATGAAGTAGTCGACCGGTAACTGGGCCTTAAAAAATGAAGGCTGCGTGTATTTATACTCGATGTCGGCATCAGGAGTCTTCATGTATAATATTTGCATGAGCTGTTGAGGGATTAGGGAAACAATTTCTGCCATATGCTTATGCCTATTTGGTTACCCATCTTACCTTACTGGCCGTTTCCCTTTCGCTTGTATACTGATACTGATAATTGATATTGTCGTTCATTTCTATAAATGAACCTGCCGCATAAATGTCTGGATCATTTGTCTGAAAGTTCTTATTTACCAGAATGCTGAAGCGCTTTAGCAAAATACCTGATGCCAATAGCCCTGCCAAAAATAAACTTTTTTAAGTCAATTATGATTAAAGTTCACAAACTTACAATCCTTGGTTTCGGAGTTCATGTGACCCTCATCATATGATATAAACATGTCGCAATCGAATTTGAAATTTTCCTTCTTTCTAAACTTTGTAAACACAACCTGAAGTATAAAATTGTCTGTACCATGTTGTATCCAATGTGAAAAGTTGAGATCCCTATGAGTCTGTATTTCGCAATCTTTTAGCAAGTCCTCTAACACGTATTGTAGATTCTGATCGTAAGAGGGATTCTTTATCTTTTGTTCTTCTTCAGTGCCAACTTTTCTATACGGTATGACAAGAACAATTCGATTGGGTGGGATACCATGAGTCACTAGAAATGAGATACACTCAAAGGTTCGCAAATTACCGCCATAAATGAGAATTTTATAGGGGCGATCTTTATTGTCTAACATCACTCGGAGTTTATAGTACAGTATAAACTTATCCAATCGAGTGTTGACCTCAACAAAATTCGAGGGCAGCAGACCCGAATGATGCATATTTTCTTGGTTCCTTAGACAGTGGTTCACATAGTTCATTACCAGCAAAGTATCGTAATAGATCTCACAGCTTTTATTAATCTTCACATTCTTCTTTTCCCTGTCAAAGACATTGGTAACAAGCTATCAGTTATTAAGCTTTTAATTTCAGCTCTTACCTGTTGATGTAATTTACATGTCCGGTGACAAAGTGCACCCAAAGTCGTAGATCCATGCGTACCACAACATCTCGCACATAACACGAGCTGTTCTTAAAAGACAGATAGCAATTGCAGGGAGTAACACAGTAGGGACATTGGAACATGCAATCGTAATCTGCTTCTACAACGCCAGGAGTAGTAATAACCACAACCTGTAAACGTGGCAGACAGGTAAAAGTATTCGAGTTTCTATGACTAAAGAGAAGTTATGTTTAAATAGTTGCCAAATGGATAAATGACTTCCTAACTTACTCCTTACTGTTCCACTGGAAAGCCAACTGTCGTATGAAAGCCTTTGCCATCGAAGTAAATCCAATGATGACTAGTCTGTTGGTGTTGCCAAACCATTTGGAGGGTTTTAGCGTGTGACGGAAGATTATTAAATTATCATTGTAATAATCATGAGCCTGTAGTCCCCTGCGGCCCAAGGGGGCTTCGTAGATATTAGTTTTGAAAGGCGGAGCTCTAAAGTTTATTTTTTTCATGCGTTTTGGCTCAATGGGCAACATCATCGATCTCAAATCATTTGAAAATACACATTTCTGTAAATAATAAAAATACATATTTATGCATTCAGCATTATTGTGCTTATTTAATTTATAGTATTTGCTTACCTCTCGTGCACATATGTAATAGAAATCATAAAAGTTCGTCTTGGTTGCTAGATTTCGGAATATTATCTCGCAACTGTTATTGAAGAGTGGATGCAATCTGAGTGATATTATCTCTGCTCGTCGGTGATTCAAATACGAATCGTCTTGGGGCAGATGGTAGTGAAAATGCATCTCATGATGATGTGGGAAACATCTAAGGATCACAAACCCAACGGCCGTATTTTCATTTGCTGATCTATTGGAATCGCCACAGCGAATGGTAAACACAACAAATTCGCTACCTTCATTGCACAGAACATCTTTAAGGATGTCAGATATAACACGCATTTCGTTCTCAAAAAGGATAAATTCATGCACTTTGGAACTGATGGATATACTAGACTTCGGCAATATAATTATATTCTCTGAACAGCCTTTGACCAGTTGGAGTATCGTGTCAACATCAGTCTTTTCAAAGCGATACAAGCTAGACATTCAATCAAAATAATTATAATTTAAAATAAATATAATAATTATAAATATGTGCAATTCAAATCTACCTAATTTCCCCAAAGAAAGTGCTGCGATGCGTAATATAGATCTGATCCAAATTTCTCACCTCGCTGGGACGCTGAGCAACAGGCTGAAGAAAGGAAAAAAAATCAAAACAATCGAAGGAGATTTAATTACACATTTTTTTGTGACTTACTACAAAATATTTAAGTGCCTCGACGTGACTACGCAGAGATTTGGCGCTCTTCGGGATGGTCATAATGCAATAGTCACGGTCAGGAAATGCTGAATACATGGCTGTAAGGCAAGTGAACAAACGCTCTAGCTGAAATTCCTTGTGCACACAAATAAACTTAAGGGCAAACACATTAGAGGCAGCCTGAACACCGTCGTGCCCTGGTTTTTTGTTGTGAGTATTATAGTTTAGGCTAATGTAATTTGTTTGCTCATTGAAATAATAACTAGTCATGACTAGCTCTATGGGAACATAAAATGAAGGTAAATGGGGAATCAAGTGAAGTTTGCAGCCATCAAGCTTACTCTCAAATATGTAGGAAAATTTATAATATAAATCTTCACGCAAATAAAATTTATCCTGACTACCCGAATCCGTAATTTTGCCTTGAATTGAGCTTACTTTTATCTTGCTCAAACTGGCCACACTACACACATAAACACATAGATAGATGGTTTTAAAAAGGGATATAGGAAGTCTACTACCTGACAATACTATTATTTTTTTGCACACCGCCGATAACGGTGCTTGCATCCAAATCATCCATGGCATCTGCAGTAAATAAACACGCTTCAGGTTTTGGCGCAACCGATCTACGATTAAGTGGACAGTAAATAAAAGAAAATTTAATTAGATAATTAAGAAAAAACGTTGAATGATTGTAAACGATGTATTTAAAACAAAGTTTACTAACAGCGTACGATGGTCGTTTAAAATATTATAAGAAAATAAAAGGGTGTGTAAAAATATTACTAAAAACAATCCTCTTAAATTTACTTTACTTACTCAACATTAATGCGCACAGAACTATGTGGCTTTGTGCTATCATATTTGACTAGATTTCCAAATATTTCCATTTCGTAATTGCGTACATGGAAACGTATATCGACATTGGAATCTAGCCAAATAAAACCGGCTGTATTCGATTCCTGGCGTTCGTTTTCCAGCTCCGCAACAATCAGAAACGTATCCTTCGCATGCTTATCCGTACGCATTAGTTCTTCGGCTATATAGAAATCACCACGCTCAGCTCGCATCTCGGGAAATTCGTTTTCATGTATCTCAATGATGTCATCATTATCCTCGGCACTAAACGAACACTGTTAGAGGAATCTATTGGTCTGGACTCTGTACCACTTACAGGGCCTTGCGATATGTGATGTTTGGCAGCAATCGAAACCGATCTATTATGTAAACAGACTGCGTATTTGGATTGGAGGTAATGCTAAACTCGCGTGGATAAAAAACCTTTGCATACTTTGCCAAATCGTCATAACTCTCGACATAATGCAAAACTTCAGTGAAAACGGGTGTCTTTACGGTAATCAAATACCAAACACGATTCTCAATATAAAACAGGTGTTGAAGTAAGGATAGAAGAACTTGCGGCTCATCCCTTCGATATATGCAAAAGTTAAAGAACATGGCATTCATTATGCTGATGTTCAATGTTATGCTAAAAGGTAGGCCTTGTTAAAACTGCTTAGCATTTTCATATTGTTTTCATCTTACCAATACTTATTTTGCAACCACTCTAACCAACTATCGCTAGGCAATGGACCTGCAGGATGATTTCGAAACTCCGCATAGGCCAATAATTTGCTAGGTTTTGAATCATTGAGCTCAACGACCAAGCGATGGGTCTGGTATTTCTGAAAGATCACATTCACATCGTATTTGGGACGTTTGTTGCCAAACCATTTGGTACCCTGATCACATATTAAAGAGTAGATTGCCTTAGTGTCTTTATTAATGGCCCCACGCACTGTGTAACTTTGCGACATTTGTGTAAAATTGTATGTATGTGTTTGTGTATAATTTATTTGTGTGTGTGTGTTGGGTGTGCTGTGATTTATGAATCGTACATAGTATTTGTACTATAAGTAACTGAATTTTTAATCCTCCGTTAAGGTGATGCCGTCGATTACATAACATTTGGCCTTTGCATCGATGCACATTTGTTTGGTGCCTGATTTTTCGGTACCCTCCCACCGAAAGTAGGGGCACTCATGCTTCTTATGATAGTCCGATATGCACAAGTACACCATCATCAGAAATGGTCGGCAGGCATGCTTCATTAACGCACTGCCGCCAGGACTGGCTTTAACCAGACTATATATTTCAACAGCTGGGAAAGAAAAAATTTAAATCTTGTCTTTTTCAAACAAATAGATGTTTTGTAAAGACGTCCTACCATCCTTGCGACAAAAGTCAAACATCTCGATATGATAGGCCTGCTCCTTGGGTCGATCCTTAAACAAGATTTCCGCATCGAGCTTAACCATTTTCATATTGATTGTATCGCTTTTACCGATATACTTGCGCGACTTAAAAAGACACTCCACAAAACACTAGCAACAAAAAACAAAAAAAAACTATAGCTTTATAAAACTCAAATCCATGGTACTGTTGTGAGTGTGTAGGTGGAAAAGCACAAACGCTATTTTCCTGTGCATGTTAAAGCTCGTTCATTTATTTTTACTTACCGATAGAAACGCAAGGGACTTGATAATATTTGATTCGCCTTTGCTCGGCATTTTGGAGGCGTGTATGGAAAAACATTTTGTAAGAGTTTCTTCCTCGCCGACATAAAGTTCCGAGCAGCAGCCACTGCGCTATAAAACCCTTGGCTTATCATTTATTTAATTGCTTATAAAATAATAAGGCTTCACCTTCTTGCCACACGTTTCCTCAGTCAGATCTTCTGCGTTGGTCACAGTGACAGCTTCTTCTTCCGATTCGTGTGCCAGGACTTGAGTTACCAATAAAGCCCCAACCAGCAGAGAAATCAAAACGTAAATATGTTTAAGCATTATTCTGTTTAATGAAATAGAGTTGAGCTCGGGGTGTTGCTTTATAATATGACAAACGCACTGTTGCGCTAATTAAATCTTAATTGTTTGCCTAATTAAATGTAAGCAAAATTAATGACCAATTTTTGTTACACACTTGTTTAATGAAACGCAACACAAACAAATAAATTAGGCGGAAAATATTCTATTAAACTTATGCCTCATTAATGTTAATGAACTGAAGCATCTATATAAATACGAAGAATCTGTAACAGGTTAGCTCAAACTCAAAAGGAAAATGCAGTTGGTAATATTTATAACACTCCTTTCGCTAGTCTGGGTAAGTTTCAATTCAAGTTGTCTAATAATAGAACAAATATTATAAAATCTCTGAAATAGAACGCCAGCGCTATTAAAATTGATTGCGAGAAGACCGAGACTATAAATGAAGATCACATTCACTACTGCTGCAAGCATCCCGATGGACACAATGAGATCGCTGCCAAGTGCGCCAATCAGACGGGTTTCAAGGTGGCCAATCCCAATGAGCAATCCATAGTTGATCTAACAGCTGGAAGAGCCATTGCTGGCACCTGTTTTGCCAAGTGCATTTTTGACGAACTGAAATTAATAAAGGACAACAATTTGGACATGCAGGCTGTGCGACAGTATTTAAAAGAAAACCACAGCGATGATCCCGAATATGTTAAGGAAATGTACAATGCCTTTGATCATTGTCATAGCCAGAGTAAGTCAAAGAAAATACTTATTTTTAATGTGTATTGTTTATGTTTTTGACTTCTTTGCAGCTGAGGAGAATACATCAAAGTTCATGGAAAATAGCATATTCAAGCACATGCCACATCGTTTTTGTGAGCCCAAGGCTGGTGTGACTTTGGCCTGTGTCATAAGACAATTCTTTCGCAATTGTCCCCAACATCGCTGGGCAAAAACTGAGCAATGTGAAACCGTTTTACAGTTTAGCAAAGCCTGTCGCGATACCTTGGCCACATTGTGAATAACTTTATGATTTTAATATAACAGGAAAATAATTAATAAATAACTCTGTCAAAGACCATATTCAATTATCAGTAAATTTTATTACTGTATATTTTTTCTAAATCTAGGATGTTTGATGTTGATCGATCGGCCGTTTTCTTTCTTATCTTAGAATCACTTTGATCAAAAGTTTTTCTAAATCAAAACCCTAGAGTTATTCAACAGTTCAAATAATATTCTCTCTTAGTTTACCCAATATCACACTTAATAATATTATATTTAACATTTCCTAATACAGAGTACAAAAGCCAAGTAAGAAGGCTCCAGTCGAGAAATCCCGTAGTATACTGCACTTTGCAAGTTTTCAAAATTCAAGATTTTATTGTTTCGATTTCATGGAAACTGGAAGAGTTATCGAAAATTTTGAAACAAACTTTTACTGCCTAGGGCTTAGATGAGCTCATGTTCCAAATCTGGAGTTTCTAGCGTTCATATATACAGACATGGCTATATCGACACTACTGTTGTTGGTGATCAATAAACGTATATATATTATATATACTTTTTGGGCTCGGAGATGTTTTCTCCTGTCTATTATAAACTTTTATATACTTTAACTGGGTTCAAAGTATAGAAAAATATTATTAAAATAAAATATGCAACTGGATAATATGCTCGTCCATTAATTTATTTTATTTACTCCATAAAATCAGGAAAAAAATTTTATAACAGCCTTTACATAGTTGTCAACACGTCCTTGCACTTCTTGGAGAATTCCAAGGTTTCCACACACTCCGTTGAGTTGGACCAACGACTTCTGGGACAGTTGTGGAAAAAGTTTTTGATCACACATGATAATATAATGCTGGGCATCGGTTTGCAATAGTTGGAGGTGCTTAAAGTATGCACAACGGGCAACGATAGAAAAACAGCAGTAGCTTCCTCACCTAAAAAAATAACAGCAAAATAAACTCATAACCCCAACAGTTTTCATTAGCTGCTTACTCTTAGCGTGACATTTGTCAAATGCATTCAACATCTCAGTTTCATATTCCGGATCCAGCTTGTGGACCGTTTTAAAATGACTACGCACTGCCAACATATCCAACGTGTCATTCACCATAAATTTATAATGATCAAAGACGCACTTGGCCCAGCAATTGCCACTCATCACCTCGTCCACTGTCAAGTCTTCAATTGCCTCCTCACTCTTGGAGGGCAGCTTAAATTTTGTTTGCTGAGCACAGCGCTCGGTGACATCATCATGGCCATCTGGATGCTTGCAACACAAGTGTATATGGTTCTCATGAATACGTTCCACGTGGCGACAGTGCACACGGATGCCAACCGATTGCTGAACCTGTGTGGACCATAGAAAGAAAAACTTATTAATGAACAGTTTTTTTTTTCATTATACGTAGAAAAGTTTTACGAATTTTAAGTTTTTTGAGCGTTTTCTTAACTTTTAAATGTTCTTGTATATAAGCATTTTTCAGCGTGTGAATTTTCTAACAAAAAACATAATTTAATTTAATAAATTTTAGCTGCCAACTGGAAACTTTTCAATTGGTGAACCAATCATCAACATTTCACTATTCAGCATTTATTCAGTTATTAAATTAATCAGTCCAACAGGACAAAATGTGTTTAGTTGATTTGACTCACCAGCAAAAGCAGCGCCAGCGGCGCAAAGCCAAACACAATCAAAGCTTTCCGCATGATGATAACTATTGTAGGATTTTCCACTGCCATTCACTTATATATATATATGTATGTTTGTTTGTATGTCAGCGTGGTCATGACAAAAATAAATTGTAGCGCATTACAATGGGGTTTTCAAATGTACAAACGTTAATTTAATGATGGCTCAAATGGTTGGCCAAGCTTAGCAACGAAAACTCAACTGTTAAGGGGTTGTGGCGGCGTTGACTCAAGGGTTGTCATAGCAGCCAAAAAAAGCGAGTTGTTGACTGTTTTTTCTTGGAATTTGATTTTGCAAGTTGGTTTCGTTAATTAGTCGACTACTGGCCTTTGAAATTTGATAAGCGGCTTCCAGTAAGCGGTCCAATCAAACGAAAACGAAAAACACTTAAAACATGGGCAAAAAGGGTAAGGGCAAAGGCAACAAGTTGGCCAAAATGTCGGAGGAGGAGCGTGCGCGTTATTTGCAAATGCGTGCCGACCAAGAGGAGGAAACAAGGCGTCGTAAAATGCAATTGATTGCGCTGTACATGAAGGTAGGTGCATAGAGACTCAGTAGATACCCTTACTTATGCTTTTCTTGTTCATAGAACAAACTGAAAAAAGAGGATGCATTTTGCCGCTTGAATATGGCCAAGATTAATCAGGAATGGCGCTCGATATTGCGTCAGGTGAAGATCCAAGATTTGCGAAGTGAAATCATCGATGTGGAGTCGTTCTTTAAGGATGCCTTGAAACGTAAGGATCAGGTCATCCAAAGACTGATTGGTGACATTAATTCCACAGAGGATATGTACGGAAATCTACAGCAATCCCACATGGAAAACATTGACAGAATCATTGGTGGGCAAAGCAAATTTCTTTATTCAAATATCATATACTATCCTTACAAAACCCCAACTAGGCATTCACCGCAGCCGCATTGAGTTCTTTCAGTGCATCTATGAGGATGATAAGCAAGCGGTGCTCAGGGAATGGGAGAAGGATTCAAATATATTCAAGGCCATGCAGTCGGAGCAACAGCAACAGTTGGAGTGCGTCTTCTATCAACTAGAGGAGACTAAGGACAAAGAAATTAAGAACAATCATGAGCGTTATCTCGATCGTGTCGAGGACCTAAAAAGTGGCGTAAGTAATGCATTAGTTAATTGAACAGCACATTGCCATTCTCCTCCCAGTCATCGCACTGAGCCTTGGCATACTCGGACATGCATTTTATTAGCTCCCGGGCCTGACCACATTTGTTGTTGTTGCTGTAACGTGAGTGTTCCAAATAACGAAAGCACTGCTGCACTGTGTCCATGTAGAAATTGCGCAGCACTCGATCACGCAAATCCTTGGTCAGCAAGTAGCTAACCTTGCGACGATCCGGTTGACCATTGCCATCAACCTGCAAGGCAGTAAAGTGATTAAGGTTTGTTCTAGAAATCATCAACCGATTAGAAGGTGTTCATGTTTTTATAATCACCCTTGAAAAGTTGTCAGACTTCCTTTACTTACCATATTCATTTCCTCAAAGAAACACTGTGCAACACAGCCGCCCATTTCAGATGTATTATTCGCCTTGTTGTTATTGTTGTTTACATCTGATTGCTTTAAACTGCGCTGCCAGCGATTATTATAGGGTTTCTGCCGTTGCCGTTGTCCTTGACCTTGACCTTGACCCTGGCCTTGTATTTGGTCATGTACCTGTCCATAGTCCTGGCCATTGTAGGAGCTGTCAAAATTATATCTAGCATTGCCATAGCTGCTATCGTTGTCATCCTGATTGATTTGATTATTGTTGTTGCTGCTACTACGCTGCATGCAACTGCGCACGATCCTTTTGAGCTCGGCATCACTGGCACCATCCTGTGAGCGACACTTTAAAGAAAGCAAACCACCACAAAAACAGAGTAGAATCAGCAACAACAGATGCATCTCGGAAACTGTTGGAGCGCTTTCAACTTCAAGCTCACTTTTATAGCTAACTTTAACTGACAGTTGATGGAGTAATACTTAAATACTTGACTGACACACAATGGCAACATTTGATTATGGCTTTTTATCCACTTATTTAGATGCAATTGAAACTGGAAAATATTACGGGCAAGGGTGAAGGCAAGCTGGAGGCATTGTGGCAGGAATATCAATCAGTGTTGGCTAGTTATGGCAAGCACATTGAGGGTTTCTATTCGGAGTATGTGGATCTGAAGCAACGGGACGAGGAGAGCGCTCAACAGATCAGTCAACAGAGCTTTGAGATTGAACATCTGATTGAGCAGCTGTCCAATCTGCGACTGCTCGCCGAGGAGCAGCAAATCAAGCAGCAGGCACAGCTCGAGCACAGGCAGAGCATTAAAAACCAGCTGACGGAGCGTTTGAGAGAGATGCGCGAATGCGTTGACAAGGAGCTGGAGCATGAGCACAAACTCTTCAAGCAAATGTCCTTGGAGAGCTATGAGGCAGTTGAGGTGGGTACAAACCGAACCTAACCAAGCCAGGTAGAAAATATAACGTAAACTCTTTTTCCTTCAGAAACTCAAGCGTCACTTGGCTCTGGGTGAGACTTTGAGCCAACTCTCTCGCATTTGCGGCAAAATGGAAACTCAGAGGGAAAAGATGTTTCAACTGCCGCAACTTTCACGCGAAATCATTGAGATTCGAGAACTTAAATCGCCAGCCGAAGATGAGGTCACCGATCCGCTTAAGGTAAGTCCAAAAACGCCTAACAGTAACACATTTACAGTTTACTTGTATTAGGAGGAAATTGCTGCCTTGCCGCAAATGGAAACATTTTGGAGGCGTGTGAATAACGTTGCTGTGGATGTGGCCTGCTTGAAACAACAAAAACGCAATCTGGAGGCAGCAAATGCAGGACTCAAGACTGAGCTGCAAGAGTATCTCATCAATTTAAATATCAGCAATGGCTCCAATAGTCACATACATGACTATCTTTCAAGACGACCTCGAAGCATGTCTGTGGATCGGGTTACACAGTTGCAACTGCACCCAAAGCAAGTGAAGAGTGCTGTGGCAACGGCGGGAGATGGCAGAAGGAAACCTCTGGCACGTACCAGTGGCGGGTATGTGCCCACTTGTGAAGCAAGCATCTCAAATGCGGTGCGCTCACACAATCTAGTGAAGGGCAAGCCGCAGTTGGCTAAAATTGAAATCAGAAGACCATTTTAGATTTTAGATACAAAAAAACCCAAAAATAAATGCATTAAATTCAAATTTGAATGTTTGGCGCCCTTCTTTTAATATGGCCAGACTGTTCAATGTGTTTACAACACACAGCGCTGCCAGATAGTAAAAATCTTTTGCTTGGTATTTTTGCTTGGTATGTTTTTCGTTGTAGTTGGCTTACATGTTTCATGTCCACATTGTTTCGCAGTTTTCCACAGACACAACCCACGTCTAATAGTCGCTTATACAGAAATTAAATTAAACACCACGAATTGTTCGGTATTAATTAATAAAAGTTAGCTGATGTTGCTCCTTAATCAAGTGCACAAATTAAAAGCCATGAACAAGTGAATAGAAAGCTAAATCCAGCCCGCATTTTGGGTTGTAAAAATCGGATGTGTTTTTTACATTCAAGTATCTGTGTATCTACCGAAACTAAAAGTGTGTGTGTGCACATGTGTGTGTGTGTGTGTACGCTACGCACTGTTATAGATACAACAACAAGCCAGCAGCAGTAGCAGCAGCAGCAGGCTGCCAGTTGGAACGGTGAACAGCAGGAGCGTGTTCTTGTTCTTGTAAAATTACCAAAAAGAAATTTCATTCGGAAAATGCGGAAATGAGGCTGAGAAAGAGAAACAACCCCGAAAACGCATACGAAATATGTACATAAGACCAAAAAGGGCAAAAAACAACAAGCATAACGAGAAAGAGACGACAATCGCTAAAATCGTTTTAGTTTCGGTTTTAGTACTATTTGTGATTAATAAAAACAACGAACAAATAAAAGACAAACACAAAAGAAATATAAGATACGAAATCACTTCAAAGAAAGTGTGAGAAACACCAAACACCAAAAAAAAAAAGCCCATCAAAATCAAAAACGCTCTGTGGCGCTGCATTTGGATTGTAAATCTTTCTTTTTTTTTTGGGACACGCCGTCGCCTTAGGCGCTCGTTCTTATTGGGCGACTCGAGATAAACATAAAGAGAGATAAATACAAAAATAAAAAAATTAATGGAAATGCCATAGAGACAGACATACACACGAGAAATACATAAGTACATATATTTTATTGAGTCTTTGTTGTTGTTGTTAGTGTGGTTTGTGTGTTGCATTGCTTATCTACTGTGTGTGTCGCCTTCGATTTGGATCCGTGTCTGTCTGCATGGAAATCTAACCAATTAATAACTGGAACAGCCAAAACAATTTATTTTACGAACAGAAACGATCGACTGAACAAAAAAAAGGTAAGTAACATTCTGCAAGAAGAACATAAACGCCACACCTCCTACGCAAAACGGTAGCTCGTAAATAGAATAAGATATTATCATTAATCCAGTTGGTAAATAAATATTTATGGCGTAACAATTCTGGACTTGTTACTGGTTTCTGGTAATTCTAGTTCTGAGCCAAACACTATAGTTTGTAAGACACATTTTGTATATCATTTGGGCTACTTATTGACTAACAGCTGCCACATTCTCTTTCTGACATTTCCATTTTGTTGTGCATTAGCCCAAGAAATCGCCTTAAACAAAAAATAAAATGATTGCCACAACTCGAAAGTGCGCAATATAGTTAAAACTGTATAGAAATATACATCCTCTACATGTATATATCCACCACATCGATATCGACACATCTGGAGCACTAACTATCATCATCCAGCATTAAAACATAAACAATATGAACCGGTTGCAGTTTTTACTGCTGCTGGGATTTATACTGGCAGCGCTGCCAGATACCAAAGGTAAAGCTCGTGCTATCCAGCTTATAATCATAGATCATACTTTATAGAATTGGATGTTTTTGAATACTTAACAGCGCAATATCAATCGCCACGCATCATTGAACATCCCACGGATCTGGTGGTTAAGAAAAATGAGCCAGCGACACTCAATTGCAAGGTGGAGGGCAAACCGGAGCCAACCGTTGAGTGGTTTAAGGTATGTTTAGTATATAACACTGTTAGCTAACTAACATTTAATATGGTTTTAAATCTCAATTTAAAGGACGGCGAACTTGTCAATACGAATGAAAAGAAATCGCATCGAGTGCTGTTCAAGGATGGCGCCTTATTCTTCTATCGCACCATGCAGAGCAAAAAAGAGCAGGATGGCGGCGAGTATTGGTGTGTGGCCAAAAACCACGTGGGCAAAGCAGTCAGTCGGCATGCCTCGCTCCAAATTGCTGGTAAATACAAACAACAACTAGTTTACCCACATACTTATGTGCTGTTGTGCTGTGTTTTTGGACCATGTTTGACACCTCTTACTTGCAGTTTTGCGCGACGATTTTCGCGTGGAGCCAAAAGACACACGCGTGGCCAAAGGCGAGACGGCGCTGTTGGAGTGTGGGCCGCCCAAAGGCATACCAGAGCCAACTATTATCTGGATGAAGGCAAGCTAAACGCGTTTATTGTGCAATACTTAATTGTACTCAATTTCAACTTCTCCCTGTCTGTGTCTTTCTTAGGATGGCGTACCTTTGGATGATCTCAGCTCGAAACCATTTGGCACCAGCTCGCGTGTTCGCATTGTGGATGGTGGAAATCTGTTGATTAGCAATGTGGAGCCCATTGATGAGGGCAACTACAAGTGTATTGCACAGAATCTGTTGGGCACACGTGAATCCAGCTATGCGAAACTGATTGTTCAGATCAAGCCATTTTTTATGAAGGAGCCCAAGGATTTGACATTGGTCTATGGCCAGACGGCTACGTTCCATTGCTCAGTGGGCGGAGATCCACCTCCAAAGGTGCTCTGGAAGAAGGAAGAGGGAAACATACCCGTGTCACGAGCTCGCATCCTGCACGATGAGAAGAGTCTCGAGTTGACTAACATAACGCCTAACGATGAGGGCACTTATGTTTGTGAGGCGCATAACAATGTGGGTCAGATCAGTGCCAGAGCCACATTAACCGTTCACGGTAAGCAATAGTTTATTCAAAGATTTCTTTCAATCCTCTAATTCGATTTTTCCCAATTTAGCTCCTCCAAATTTCTCTAAGAAACCAACCAATAAAAAAGTCGGTCTCAATGGACAAGTGCAGCTTCCCTGTGTCGCCACAGGTAATCCACCACCATCTGTGTTCTGGACCAAGGAGGGTGTTTCCACCCTCATGTTTCCCAATAGCTCACATGGCCGCCAGCATATCTCAGCCGAGGGCACACTACAGATCAGTGATGTTCAGCAAGATGATGAGGGCTTCTATGTGTGCTCCGCATTCAGTGTAGTCGACTCCTCAACGGTGCGAGTCTTTCTCCAGGTTAGCTCAATGGATGAGCGTCCGCCACCTATTATTCAAATAGGCCCAACAAATCAAACATTGCCTAAGGGTTCGGTGGCAACAATGCCATGTCGTGCCACAGGAAATCCAACGCCACGCGTAAAATGGTTCCATGATGGATTTGCAGTGCAGACAACCAATCGTCATAGCATTGTCCAAGGCAGTTCCCTTAGAGTTGATGGTATGATTAAAGACTTGACTTATTTGCATTTATATATCGATCATTAAATATTGGTTTTACAGATCTCCAATTAAGTGATTCTGGTTTGTATACATGCACTGCATCCTCGGAACGTGGCGAGTCCTCCTGGTCAGCTGCTTTAATGGTTAGTAAACATTACTATGAATCATATTGGTTTCTTACTCATGTCTTTTCTTCTAAAATAGGTGGAGAAGAGCAGCTCGTCAACGCAGCATCGTGTAGCAGATCCCAGCACTTATCCAGCACCTCCTGGTACTCCAAAAGTTATAAATGTCACTCGCACCAGCATCTCACTACGCTGGGCTAAGAGTCAAGAGAAACCCGGAGCTGTTGGACCTATTATCGGGTAAGCAAAACTGAACTCTCACCAAGATTAATAAGAAAAATCCACGCCAAGTATCATTTACTATATATATAACTAATTTCACAAGGCTTAAACAAACCGTAATGATCGATATTGCATTGACTTGGGTTACCGTTTTTGGCTTTTACAATTAACTTTTCAATTGCTTAAAAACTTCATAGATTTGTAGAAAAATTAAAAAACGTGTTTTGTATTAAGAATTTAAGTTAATTGAAAGGTTTTGTACAATCTTAGATTAGATTAATAAAGACTTGTTTTTTTAATCATATTTTTATATTGTGGTTTGACAAATATGAATCCGTTAGTGTGCGATGAAAGCTTTAACTTGTACTATTACATTACATGAAACTTTAAAAAAAAATTAAAGATAATTTCAAATAACGAAAAATATTATCGCATAAGGTTTATTTATTGTTAACCTTGAAGGAATATAATTTAAACATCAATTGCGAATAATTAAATGTGATGTTAACCATTTAATTCAGTTCACTGGCTTAACTTTTATGTTTATAAACTGGATTTTTAACTTTTAAATGCTTAACAACTAATCAATCTTGTATTCATAGATATAACGTGGAGTTCTTTAGTCCCGATCTGCAGACAGGTTGGATTGTGGCTGCCCATCGTGTGCCCGATACTCAAGTGACGGTAAGAAGAGATATTTCTAAAAGCAGAACAATATTGAACTTTTTGAAATAACCTTTTCTTATAGATCTCAGATCTAACATCTGCTACATCGTATGTTTTTCTGGTACGCGCTGAGAATTCGCAAGGTGTTTCTGTACCCTCGGGGCTATCAAATGCCATCAAAACGCTGGGCGAGGATTTTGATGAGCAGCCATCTAATGAACTATCAGCAGCAAGGACGCTGCTTACGGGCAAGGTAAGAGGAGTATATAATTATATTAAGTTGCTCTACCAACTAACGATTATGCTTGTTTTCAGGTTGTCGAGCTTATAGATGCCTCGGCTGTAAATGCCAGCGCCGTACGTCTGGATTGGATGCTCCATGTCAGCGCCAATGAAAAATTTGTTGAGGTAAGTCAAAATGTAACTCTAACAAGATTCTTTTCCTAATCTTAATCTTCTGCACAGGGTCTTCACATACGCTATCGGGATGCCAGTTCGCATGCTACGCAATATAATGTGATAACTGTACTGGATGCTTCTGTTGAGTCTCATGTGGTTGCCAATCTGCGCAAGTATACAAAATATGAGTTCTTTTTAACGCCCTTTTACGAAACCATTGAGGGACAACCCAGCAACTCCAAAATGGTCACAACTTATGAGGATGGTATGCTACAAATTGTAACCCTAATGTACATATTTTCCTTGGTTAATATGCATTTTTTTTAGTACCCTCTGCACCGCCGGATAATATACAAATTGGCATGTATAATTTGACTGCTGGTTGGGTTCGCTGGACACCGCCGCCAATGCAGCATCACAATGGCAATCTGTATGGCTATAAGATTGAGGTTAGCGCAGGGAATACCATGAAAGTGTTGGCCAATATGACGCTCAATGCGACAACGACATCGGTGCTGCTCAACAATCTAACGACCACAGCCGTTTATAGTGTCCGTCTTAATGCATTCACCAAAGCCGGAGATGGACCCTATTCCAAACCTGTAAGCGTAGACGACTTTATGATTAAAATCCCGTTTGCTTTACGCTATTTCTTCTTTAGAAATCTCTGTATATGGATCCAACGTATCATGTGCATCCGCCGCGTGCCCATCCCAGTGGTACACACGATGGCCGTCATGAGTCTGGAAATGATTTCACTTATCACACCAACGACATGGTCAATACGGAGCCCAATTCAAACTCAAATCCCACAACGCATCGCAAGACAACAGCTTTTACGCATGGCACCTGGGTAATGGGTTTGGTTATAATCATTCTCCTTGTTGTTGTTGTTTCCACAGCAACGGCCATGGTTTACTTTAGGCGGCGTCATCAAATGACCAAAGAGCTGGGACATTTAAGTGGTGAGTAAACTCAACTTGGCTTCTTACCTCTTATAGCATTTCTTCATTCCTTTTTCTTTTTTAGTTGTCAGTGCCAATGAGATAACTGCACTCAATATTAATAGCAAGGAAAGCCTGTGGATTGATCGTGGTTGGCGCACCACAGACACGGACAAAGACTCGGGTCTAAGCGAATCCAAGCTGCTTTCACATGTGAACAGCAGTCAGTCCAACTATAATAACTCCGATGGCGGCACCGATTACGCTGAGGTGGACACACGCAATCTAACCACTTTCTACAATTGTCGCAAGGTGCGTTCGAATATTATTTTAAAATTTCTTGAAGCTAACCCGGTTTTATTTCCCTTTAGAGTCCCGATAATCCCACACCCTATGCCACTACTATGATCATTGGCACTTCCTCCAGTGAGACCTGCACCAAGGCCACCTCTCTCAGTGCTGACAAAGATTCGGGCACACATTCACCCTATTCGGATGCATTTACAGCTCAAGGTGCGGCCGCTGCTGCTGCTGCCGCGGCTGCTGCTAGCAACAAGTCCAACTATTTGCAATACACTACGGAAACGATTAACTGGTCGGAGTTCTTGCCACCACCACCGGAACATCCGCCGCCGCTATCCTCCAACTATGGATATGCACAGGGCTCGCCTGAATCTTCGCGCAAGAGCTCCAAAAGCGCCGGCTCTGGCATTTCCACCAACCAAAGGTGAGTCGATAAAAAACAAATGTATGTAAAGGCAATGCCCAATCTACAATCTACTTCTCTTTCAGCATATTAAATGCCTCCATACATAGCAGCTCCTCGGGAGGCTTTTCTGCTTGGGGTATTTCGCCGCAATGCGCCCCTGGCTGCCCCCAGGAGAATCTGTATAGCAATCCTTTGAGTGCCGTTGGCGGCACACAAAATCGCTATCAAATCACACCCACCAGCCAGCATCCGCCACCCTTGCCGCCCTATTTTGCCACCACACCCAACTCCGGTGGCGGCGACATGGCCTCCCGCAACATACATATCCATTATCCAACACAACGGCATGCCGTCAGCGAGTATCAGGCCGGATTGAATGCAACTCGCAATAATCACAGAGCCTGCAACAGCTGTGATGCTTTGGCCTCAACCATGCAGCCACCGCCACCATTGCCGCCGACAGCGGAGGGTTGGTATCAGCCTGTGCATGGTCATGGCAGCCAGATGCCACCCACTGCCTCCAGTCATCAAATCTATCAATGCTCCTCTGAATGCTCGGACAACTCGCGAGCCTCCCATGGCCACAGCAAGCGACAGCTTCACCAGCAGCAGCTCCACTCAGACAGCAGTGTTGAGCACAGCAGCAGAAAACGTTCCGGACAGCGACGAGCAGCAGCAGCACATCTCGCCCAGCAACAACAACAGCAGCAACAGAACTCCTGTGCGGAGAGTGAGAACGAGAACATGTTGTCGGGCTATGAGCTGCAACAGCGCAACAACTATACGAGTGACTGTTGCAACAGTTCCCGCGAGGGCGACACCTGCTCCTGCAGCGAGGGCTCCTGCCTGTATGCCGAGGCTGGTGATCCCCGGGTAGCGCCCTCACACCTTATGACTGCTAAAAATACTTAAACTGGTAACCAGCACATATATTTGATTGGAAGCCAAGCCCAATTAGATGATCTTGCGTAGTATTAAATCTATATATACATATAGCATCTAGTCGTAACTTTTCGTTCATATCGAAACTTAGCACACAGAAAAATACTACACTAGGCATTTAATAGAAGTGTGCTGCGCTACAAAACACTACAAAAATCCGAATACGTATACACTCATGCAGAAAGAAAACTACAACTACAATCAAGGTGCACATATAGCTCGTATTATGCGGACTTTAGATATAACACACAAGAATAAAACTTGACATAGAGATCAGCCCAGATGTACTTAAGAAATGAAAGCTGTATGATAATGCTTCCAAAAGATGATCAAGTTGCAAAAACACGAAATACGTACGAAAGATTAAAGAAAAATCAGTCAGGCCATAGAAAGTACATAATACTATAACCATATATAACCATTTTGATAACTTCATAATAAGTTAGATACAAAAATGATATATACAGTAAGATACAGATTGTTTGTCTTAATTGACTGGCCCGCTAGTCATAGGCTTGAAAATAGAATTTGGTAAGATGTACTCACACACACAAACACACACTCACAAAAAACTCTTTCATATCTACGATCACAATCGAGCATTTATCTGACCTATGTTCCCTGAATTTGCATTTACATACTATTTATAAATAATATAACAATAACGAAAAACTTGAGGTTAGTTGAGAACAATGAAGCGGCAATGTTGCAATGTTTAATGGTTAGTGCTTTTCTATCAAATGAAAACTTAAAAAAAACTCATAAATAATGACTTGACCTAGTGCTTAGTAAAACTTTAAACTATTATAACTACTTAATATAAATAGGCAGCATATACAATACATATAAATAGCTAATGCCAACACTTCGGTGCCATCGAAGTCAACTCAACTCCATGCCCCTCGTCACCTCAACCCACACACACAAGCACACTCGCAAGGCATTTTGTCCGATCTTTAACCTGTTTAGCAACCACCCCAAACCAACCTTCCCCCATCCATCTATACGCCTATTGTGGGGGGCTTTCCATAATAACGTACATACATTTTTAAAAAGCTTGCATTTGAAAAAAAAAGTCTAAAATGTACCTGTGATATATATAATCCCATGAAAGTATTTTAATAATATTATTATTATAATTCTTTATTTTTGGTTTTATGTTTTTTAACTGATTTTTGTTTCAAGCAACGAGAAACTGCACACTAACGAAAACTTTTGGGTGTTTTTTTTTCTTCATAAGAAGAAACATAGCATAATGTAAAACTAAGGCACGTACGACATTAGAAATGCAAAATATATCATCATCCAAAAAAAAAAATCTAATTAAATCGAATACCAGTGTTAACTGAAGTAGTTGAACATACTTCTCCGGAAAATTTTCAAACCGTGTTTGGATTCTTAAAAGCTCGAAACGGGGTTTTAAACAAAGATTTCCATTTGGAATTAATTCAACGAAAAAAAAAATCCAATACTACGAATACATAATAAATATAATAATATATACCATATAGCACATAGAATCGCGCATGTTACAAATTAAAAAAAAAAACTAATAAAAAAAAACCTAAGAATCAAAACAATGCTTTTAGCATATACGACACTTCCTTGCAAACACCCCTTACATCACAAGATCGAAGAGGTGCTCATGCATGTACATACATACACATTAAGACACTACATAACAACACAACGCAACATATTTATGCCCCCTGCCATAAAACACATACTATACAGTGCATATATATATATCTACATACTTATTAAAAGCCAACTAGCTTGAGTTGAACTACTCTTCCGTATAAATAAATGAAGTCTAGTTGGGTTTTTGGTTTTAAATAATATTTATATTAATAATTAGCAATTAGTTATTAACTACGTACATACGAGTATTTTAAAGTCATAGCGTAAACGAATTTTAAGATTAAAACACTAAAAATCAATATTAATTTAAGGTGCGCATAGTCTGCCATATATGTAAACGAAATTTTTCAAAACAAAAACAACTGACATTAAATCTACTTACCATGCATAATATATAAATAAATATATACATATAGAATTTAAATTATATAAACAATAAAGGAACATTTTACATATATGTGAATAAATCAAGACTTATTTCTAGTTGTGAAAAACTATTTAAAAGTTTGGGTGAAATAATCAAGAGATATTTTAAAGATACATTATGGGATTCTATTTACATTTTTAAAGTGTAACTATATTATGTCTAAATCTATACTATACTATAAAACTCTATATTATAATTTAGTTCTACAGCTTTAAATATCTTCATTATGTTGGGATCTTTTTAGTATTTCTATAATCTTGGTGGTGCTTTATTTAATTTGATCTCTTTAAACTATCTTAAAGTATTTAGTTTCATTTCATAATAATTGTTAATATATTTATATATATATATAACTGTGTACTTTACAATTACTTTAATATCGTTTTTAAGACATATATTTTTTTATGTTCCTACTTCTTGATAATTCTAAGAAATACAGCCGTGGTATATTTTCTTTTCACACATGGATCGTTGATCCTAAATTTTTTGCTGTAACTTACGCCTCTTTGTATTTGAAGAGCTGATTGCATTGAACAACGGGAGATTTTCCGCATAATATTTTAGCATTCTCACATAGTTTTTAAACAATCCTACTCAATCTAAACAGCTCTTAAATTTTTTTTCGCCAGAAAGGCCATTGAGTTGCAAAACTTGGCACTTGAGATGAGGAGAGCTATTGTTAGCCTGAATGTGGTTTCAGGATTCAGTTTTATCTGTAACGCCCTAAGTATGCCAAGTGTTTCCGAAAAAAAACTGATCAAGTGGTCAGTCCTGAAATTCTTGATAAGAAAATCTTTTATTGTACTTATTTCTCTTCTTTTTCATTGCAGAATTTAGCTAGAAGACTAACAGAAGCTGCTGAGAAATCTGTAAGTTTGTTCCTTAGTAAAATCAAAGTTAGTAATTGATCATGCGAAACCCCTAAAACTCCCTTCTGCAGAACATTACGTCTTAACATTTTCCTTTATCAATTGCCTTGTCCATCAACTCAAACCTTAATGTGATCCGTCACAGTCATTGTGTGTCCCACAATTTGTTATCAAAATTGAATAACCCTTAGAACTGAGAAACATTCACGGCTTGAAATCGATGCTTGGCATGCGGGTTAGACAATTACAAATTGAGAACAGATTTCGATTAGAACAATTAGTAGTCTGAGTAGCGGCGTATTTGTTTAATAATCTCGCCGTACTTGTAGGGGGTAATTTAAATTGAACGCATGTACGATTAAAGCTGAGACAACATGGTTAACAATTGAACTATATAACTACTATATAATAAAATAATTAAGGTTTATTAGGGATAAACTGTTAATGGATACCGAAAGGGTTCTATGGACTTCAAAAAGCTTTTATTATATTTTAGTATTTCCACTTAACAGAAGAATCTTCTTGAGGTTCTTACGCTCAAGCCACACACCGCAGATCTTGAAGAACCTTAGATGAGGTATGAACAATGATTATTAGTCTCATGTATCCACACTCTTAAGGAACTTATAACGGGTTGATTCGTTATGCTTCGAAATATAGAAACAATATTTTAATAATTAATACCATACATACTTTTAAAGCGGATTAAATTTCAGAACCTAAATTTAATTTTTGTTCTAATAATATTTGATTCATTTTATTATACCCTGAATTTTAATCATAAAATATTGCCTAAACTTAAATTGAAGTACCAAAGATGATAAGACGCTAATACCCAGAAGTCTTGAGAATTTTCTCGCAAAAAACGCAAACAGCTCTAAAAAAAAAAAAAAAAACACCTTAACCACAGTCTTAAGGCTCCAATAAAGTAATTTCCGTATGTAATCAATTCGGTCATCACTGCGTAATAAAGTATAATAATGTACAGAAACGTGACAAGTACAAGTACAGGTATTCTACATATATAGTTACCAGTTATTGGGCGTGCACCCAAAGAAGAAGAGAGTTGGTAAATGGGGTCGCATTGGATCGCCTGATTTGCACTTGTTGCGTGGGCTCCCTCTGGGCACCTTCTGCCCACAGCGATTGTGTATTATGTGGAAGTTGTCTCTATTGCATCGCTCCTACAGTCTGCAGCACGTTGCACCTTTTCCGCGATGCAGCTACCTGCGTTGGCTGCACCAACTGCTAATGATGATCATAGTGTGTGCGAAACGCACAAAGAAGCAGCCAAAACCCAATCGATTATTATCTGTGCGCACTATGTATATTTCTTTTCACACAGAGAGCGAGAGATACGGATACGGAGAGACCGTTTGGCAACCAAATTCCAGTGAACAGATTATTTTTCGTTCGTTTCGTATGCTTTTTTATACCCTGATCCCATTAAAAATGGGAAAAAAGGGTATCATGAAGTTGTGCAAAAGTATGTAACAGGCAGAAGGAAGCATCTCCGACCCCATAAAGTATATATATTCTTTATCAGCATCAACAGTCGAGTCGATATAGCCATGTCCGTCTGTCCGTCTGTATGTATGAACGCGTCGATCTCAGAGACTATAAGAGCTAGAGACTCCAGATTTGGAACTTAAGCTCGCCTAATCCCTAGGCAGTACAAGTTTGTTTTCGATTTTCGATAACTCATCCCGTTTAATATATATACATGGGATCGATAACAATAAAATCTTGAATTTTAGATGGCATTTTAATTATTAATCAAAATAATAACAATCTGTGAAATTTTTATTAAAATCGGTTAAGAAACACCGGAGATATGGAACCTTGAAGTTGAGTATGCAGTACGCAGTATGGTCGTACACACACGCACAAATACTTGCAAGCACTGACTGTACGCGTAAAATATAGGGATCAGGGTATCGTCTAGTCGGGATTTCTCGACTAGAGCCTTCTTACTTGTTTTCTTTTGTTGTTTTTGCTTTTCGTTTGGCAGCCGTCGCCTTGACACGTTCATATCCAAGTCCAAGAGCAAGACCAAAGATTTGCTCTGGCCCTGGCCCTTTTTTTGTAGTTTTTGCGGCAACCGGTTTAACAGGTAAAGAGCGAGCGATTGGAATCTGTGGAAGGAAAGCAAACTTCGGCCGCACGCCTCGTTCTCGGCAAGGATAATAGTTTTAATAATAATACTAATGCCCAGTGACTGTACGAGGCTGTACGAGGTGTAGCCGAACAGTTGGCTTGAAAATCAGCGTAGGCATTTTCTTTTTACCGTTTTACCATATATAACCCGAATGCCGATCTTTTTGAGGGTTGTTTCTATGCGGGTGCCTTTGTTAGCAGCAGGTAGCAAGCTCCGATTTTTCCTTGTCCCTCCCTTTTCTTTCTCTTTTTTGTGTTTTAGAAAGACGTCGGCGTTTTTCCTTTTTTAAGGGAACGACTGGATTTGAGAGTGCTGTAAAATGTAAAATGTATGTGTGCATTGCTTTCCTAGTATCAATAACAATGCGTGACCCGCTATTGTGGCTCGGCTTTTGTGCATCCCAGCGGGTTTTTCAGAGCTCTCTGCAACTCGAGCTGCCTTTGCCGTTGCCTTTGCTCTTGCTTATGTATTATGTGCGGCAACGTTTTTGGGAGATATCGTTAATATTTTCTTGGAAACCGGGATTGTTGTGCGGCGTCGTCGTCGTAGTCAGGCAGGTAGCTGGCAAAGCAACAACATGAAACGATCGCAGATACAAACACACACACACATACTCGCACACCATATGTACACATACGCACAGATAAAGATACTGAGATATCGGAGAGGCACAGGTACCTGCTACGTAGATCGTGGTAGGGGAATGCATTGCAGCAGCAACAACAACAGAAAACGCGTCGGAGTTTAGTTTCTTTTTTTGGCACAAAGCTGTTATAGAACATGCACACAAAGTATCTTCAACTAACTTTAAAATGCGGAAAAGCATTTTGAATGGTAGATAAACGATTATATTGATAGAAAGAACGAGAAAGTGCAAATGTAGATAAAAACTAAAAAGTAACACTGACAACAACAACCAGATATTGCAATGCTTGATTTTTCAATATAATTTTATCTTCTTCTTCTTTTAAATAAAGTATATTGTCATTTCCACAACACTAAAATATTTAAATGTTTTCGTTCTTTTGATATGCTAAGAAGGAGAAAAACAAATTTATGCACTATTTCAAACATAAATTCATATGTTGCGTGTGAGCTGTCTTCATCAAGAGTTTTTAGATATGGAGCGAAATGTTTTATATTTAGGTTCGCTTCAAAAATAATAGAATTTTAAGAAAAACAAGGTATTTAAGAAAATCACAAATAAATAATAATTTATTATTTTTAAATTTTAGCTATTTATTTTTATATATCAAGACTAAGAGTAAGAAACCTTTTTGTGTTCTATAATGTTATCAAAAACCTTTAAATAATACTTTCTTTTGAATGTAGAACTGTTTTGAATTATTCTCCTTAAAAGCGAATAACTAATAGAAATTTCAACAAAACCGATATCGGCTTTAGGTTAAAATACGCATAAATAATATAATAATAAAAACAGTTAGTTAAATTTTGATAAAAATGTATCTAAAACTACAAGAAAGACATCACCCTTCTAATAACGAAGGAACTTTAAAATCGGTTAACACATCAAACATAATTTGAGGTAACTAACATTCAAGACTTTACTTGAGAAGCTTTCTTTAATCGATAGATAAGGAGATAAATACAAAATTAAATGTTACGCCCTAGCATTTGATCGTAGTAAATGTTTTTTAAGCAGCAGTTATTTTTTCTTGATTGCTTTCCATATAGTTATAATAGTAAATTAAATAAATGTCTCATATACACTAAATATTAAATTTTTTAACATAATTTCTATGAAAAGAAATCATTTCTAGCAGCCTTTTTTAAAGTCAAGCCAAAAACTGCTGTGAAACAAGCCAAACTTGACTCAGCGCTCAAATTTGAGCGAGCGAAAAATAAAAAGTAAGAGAGAAATAGAGAAAGAGAGAGAGGGAGAGGGGGAGAGAGCACACATGTACACGTTTACCTGCAATGCATATTGCTGAATTTAGCTTGCCTGCCTGCCATTGCTGTCTCTCCCGCCTGCATTGGTGTTGGTGTTAGTGGTGAATGCGACTCTCGCTCATTTAATTTGTCGCCTTGCCGCTCAGTGTCTCATTCTGTTTCACGCCATCGAACCGTTCGGACGTCTTGCTGCGTATCTCTACCCACTCCGGGTCCGGTTTTGTCTCGTTTTTAAACGCTCGTACGCAAAAGTGAATTCAAACTTACATACACATACACATCAATGTATTAAGATTCAACAATAATTGTGTGGACTAAAGTCAAAGTGCAGTGCTTACCAACCAAACATCTTCTAGTCCTCCCAGTGCTAAACAAAATCCCCCAAGATATTAAATTCTCTCAATTTAAAATGCGTCGCACATAAGGCAAATACAAAAAAAGTAAAGTATCAAAAAGAAGAGTGTTTCGCGCAGAGGCAAACATAACATAACAAACAAAAACCAAACGCAACAAAGCTGGACAGTATGGCCACCAACACGGAGCTATTGCCGTTCCATCATCAGACAACAATATCGCTCCAAACAGCCGCTGCACTACACAACTATCATGGTGGTGGCGGTGGCGGTGGGGGAGGTGGCAGCAATGCTGGTGGTGGCGCAGCTGCAGCAGCCGCAGCCTGCTCCTCAGCAGCCGTTGGCTGGAACATGGATGAACTGTATCAACAGACTGAGCTGCCCGGCCTCACACGCAACAGTGCCCACCACCTGCTGCGCTTCACCCCCTATGCACTGCATCATCGGCCACAGTTGCAAACGTTGCCACCTGCGCTCTATTTGCAACATGCGGCAGCAGCAGCCGCCGCCGCAGCAGCCGCAGCTGCAGCAGCTGCCGCCGCACATGCCCAGCATCATCATCACCATCATCATCATCATCAGCATAGGGCAGCGACGCCAGCGAGTCCGCCACCCATCGAGGGCACACACATTAGTAATCTGTTCCCGGAGCTGCTGGAGCAGATCTTTGAGCATCTGCCGGTGCGGGATTTGGGGCGAGCGGCACAGGTGTGCAACGCCTGGCGAGATGCTGCATATGCAAAGAGCGTGTGGAAGGGTGTAGAAGCCAAACTGCATCTAAAACGTTCCAGTCCCAGTCTCTTCAATTGCTTGGTGCGTCGTGGCATTAAGAAGGTTCAGATCCTGTCACTGCGTCGCTCACTCAAGGATATGGTGCTGGGAGTGCCACAGTTGACATCATTAAATCTCAGCGGTTGCTTCAATGTCGCGGACATGAATCTGGGCCATGCCTTTAGTGTGGACTTGCCTAATTTAAAGACCCTCGATCTTTCCCTCTGCAAACAGATAACGGATACGAGTCTGGGCAGGATTGCGCAGCATCTTAAGAATCTGGAAACCCTCGAACTTGGTGGTTGCTGTAATATAACAAACACTGGACTTCTGCTCATTGCGTGGGGTCTAAAGAAGTTGCGTCATTTGAATCTGCGCAGTTGCTGGCACATCAGTGACCAGGGCATCGGGCATCTGGCGGGATTCAGCCGGGATACGGCAGAGGGCAATCTGCAGCTGGAGTTTCTCGGCTTGCAGGATTGCCAACGGTTGAGTGACGAAGCGCTGGGTCACATAGCACAAGGGTTAACGTCACTAAAGTCCATCAATTTGAGCTTTTGCGTCTCGGTGACGGACAGCGGACTGAAGCATCTGGCGCGCATGCCCAAACTGGAACAATTGAATCTACGCTCCTGCGACAACATCTCCGACATTGGCATGGCCTATCTCACCGAGGGTGGCAGTGGCATCAATTGCCTCGATGTCAGCTTCTGCGATAAGATCAGTGATCAGGCCTTAACCCACATTGCTCAGGGCTTGTTCCGGCTGCGTTCGTTGAGTCTCAATCAATGCCAGATCACGGATCAGGGCATGCTTAAGATTGCCAAGTCACTGCACGAACTGGAGAATCTCAACATCGGTCAATGCAGTAGGATTACGGATAAGGGTCTGCAAACGCTCGCTGAGGATCTGTCCAATCTGAAGACCATCGATCTGTATGGATGCACGCAGTTGAGCTCAAAGGGCATCGATATTATTATGAAGTTACCCAAGTTGCAGAAGCTCAATTTGGGCTTGTGGCTGGTCAGATGATGCGTTCACCATGATTGCAATGCCTGCGCCGCTGCCGAGGCTGAGAAGTCGGCGTCTGCGTCGTTGTTGGCGCAGGCGGACGCTTAAAATGCCTTCTTCCCTTCTTCTCGCAGCAGTGTGTCTGCGTATGCGTAAGTGTGTGCGTATATGTGTGTGTGTGCCTTTTGTCTTCTACTTTTGACTTTGTCTTCCTCCGTCTCCTTCTTTGCGCTTACCTGCGTGCCGTGTTGCATGTCTGATGCGATGAAGGCATGGCACGTAATTACACACACCAGCAAACTCGCACACACACACACACACACGCACACATGCTCGCACACACACGCAGTTTGGCAGACAACTAAAACAAAAAAAATACAAAAAAACAAAACAAGATACACTGAAAACTCATAGCTTTCGTTTGCCATACCACACGCTGTACTAAATTTTTTTCGTACGAAACAAGTAGAAACAGAAAAAACCCGCAACAACACCAACTACAGCAGCAGCAGTCGCAGCAGCAGCATTCGCGGCAGAGACATAGCGCTGGAGAGTAAGTGGAAGAGAGTGAGAGGCAGAAAACAACAAACGCCAACAACAAAATGCAAACAATGAACAAAACACACACACACAAACAAACACAAACACACATGCGACTGCGACGACGACGAAGCTCGCTCTGGTCTGCTGTATAGTGTTGATGTTGTTGTTATAGCTGCCGCCGCAGGTTCCTAAGGGGCTGGCAGCGGCGCACTTGTGGGCCTCTCTACGCTGCACTGTTGCGGGGGGTATAAAGGGGGGCCCGTTTACACGCACGCAGCAGCGGCGGCAACGAAACAAAAAAGAGAGAACAAAATAAAACACGGCTGCAGCTATGGCCGACGGCAGCAACAAAGTGCATGGCGATGGAGACGCGCGATAAGCCATAGCCACTAGAGAGGGGAGCAAGAGAGAGAGAGAAACAGCGGGCAGACACACACACACACAGACATAAATATGCGTGCGTGTGTGTATAATGCAGGCCGCAGTTAAACAGATGCAAATAAATTTAAATAGTTTACTTTAATTCACGCTTCGGCAACAACAGAAAATGAGAAAAACTAAAAAAAAAGCAGAAACAACAAAAGCCAGCGTCCTCCAACGCCAACAACGACAGCAACGGCGGCAGCTGCGACGCCAACAGCGACGTGAGCAGCGCTTTAAGCTTGCCAGCAAAAGCAGCAACAACAACACCAACAACCAAACGACTATAAAAAGTTTTGCTCTTTGTTGGCGCTCTCTCTTCGCCTCAGTCTCTGCCTTTTGTTAGAAATGTATTTTTTTTTTTTTGTGTGTTGTATTTGTATTTGGCCCAACGAGATTCTTTGTGCTGAAGCGTTTTTTTTTCTGCGTTTTGTTTGTGTTTGTTTCGAATTTGTTTAGTGCAGCGTCGTTAGTTATGCCGTTTAATTTAGTTGATGATTAAATTTAAATTTTAAGCAAAACAAAAAACAAAAAAAAAACATGTTAATAGTAGACACTTAATGAAAATTAATAAATTTACATTAAGCTTTAGTTCTTAACTTGGTCAAACAACAACAATTAGTCAAATAACAACAACTCAACAACAGCAAAAAAACAATTTTGTTAAATAGCAAAAAAAAAACAACAAAAAAACACAATAACGTTAAAGAAAATGCTGTACATTTTTTTATTGTTTAATTTTTAAGTAAGTAAAATAACAAAAACAACAAAAAACTAAGAACATAAAAAAATAAATAACGATTGAAAAGAATATGTGAATTAATTCTTTTTTCTATTGTGATATATAAATATATTGTATAAAAAAACACAACAAAACAAAAATTTTAAAACGTTAAAAGAAAAAAAAAACAATTACGTAATTTTATTTTTAACTAAGCAAAACAAGATTGTAATAAACAAAAACAACAACAAATGTTATTAAAGATATCAAACTTATGTTAAGTCTAGTTTTTTTTTAGCTCTGTTTAATTTTTACATTAAAAGAAAAAGTTTTCAGAACTGTCTAATTTTTGTTAATATCCATGTCCAAAATGCAATATTTATAAATGCCTTATTTTGAGAATGACAGAAGTAAAAGTTTTTAAGCAAATATATATATATATATGTATATGAATAACAATGTTGAACTCTATCTTATTATCTTTAATGTTTATTTTAGCATTAAGTTTATATCATTTGATTGCTATTTTTGTTGTAGTTTCAGGCGAGTACATAAACACACACACACACAAACACACGTGAAGAAACAGAAAATAAAATTCAATATGTAAAAAAATTAAAAAAAAAGTTAAAAGATTTATTTATTTATAATATTAATTCTGGCTTAAACCATGAACAATTAGCAACCGAAGTTGCAACTGGAATGCATTATGTTGCAAGGTGAGGCGTTCCAGCCACTCCAACACTTCTCTCCTCCCTCCACCCCCGCACCAGGCACCCCGTTGCTGTTGTCTCATTTAACAAATGCATTGCCGAGTATTTTGCTGAAAATTTATTTTATGCAAAGGCTTTGTGCGTGTGTAATGAACAAAGGGACGGCAACACTAATGCAATTGTGTGTACGAGTGTCTGCGAGTGTGTTTGTGAGTTTGTATGTGTGTGTGCGTGTGGCAACAGCAACAGCAGGCATCGATGCACATTTAAATACATCATACCCATACATGGATACAGAACAAACACATAAGAATATATACATATATATATATATATAGATGTATATATATGTATATAGTAGCATATGTAAACGGTAAATGCGGTTATGCAACGCACACATTCAAACACAAACACACAACAACAGCAACAACAACACTGCACTTTATGTGTACTTGCAATTATTTATATTGCCCTGCATTATGTATCAGCAAGCGTTGCAGCAGCCTATACATACATACAAACATACGTATACATTATATATATATGTAGTCATCTACATATCGAATTCACACACACAAACTTACAAACTCTCACACGGTTTTACTTGCTTGCTAACTGCTTAAATTTGCATTAAATCTACGTATGCGTGCGACTCTCCATATATATATATATATATATATATGTATGTGTGTAAGTGTGTGTGGGCTCCACATCATTATATATGTGTGTGTGTGTGTGTGTGTGCGTGTGTGTGTGTTTATATATAAAGAAACCACCCAATTGGAAATTTTGCCTTAATGCTGCGCAATCAATTGCAGGACCTGGCCAAGCTTTAAGCTGCTTTGCCCAAAGTCAAGCTTTAAAGCTGATATAAGTTCAAGGAGATTAATATGCATGAACAATATGCTAGCAACGTTCGCAGATAGATTTCGAATAGTTTCAAATTAGGTACATATTTGCGATTTTTAGCTTCAATCTAGTTTCAGGCAAGAATCACATAAAACAAGTAAAAGAAACTTTTAAATCGTATAAAAACAAGAGGAAAAGGATGAAATCAAGCAAAACTCCACTTATAACAAGTAAGAAGGCTCTAGTCGAGAAATCCCGACTAGACGATACCCTGATCCCTATACTTTACGCGTACAGTCAGTGCTTGCAAGTATGTGTGTTTGTATGTACGCACATACTGCTTACTGCATACTCAACTTCAATGCCCCATATCTCCGGTGTTTCTTAACCGATTTTAATACAAATTTCACAGATTGTCATTATTTTGTTCAATATCTCAAATTCCATCTTAAAGCTTTCAAAATTCAAGATTTTGTTGTTATCGATACCATGTGTATATCGAAAACGGGATGAGTTATCGAAAATCGAAAACAAACTTGTACTGCCTAGGGATTAGGCGAGCTTAAGTTCCAAATCTGGAGTCTCTAGCTCTTATAGTCTCTGAGATCGGTTGGCTCATACATACGGACAGACAGACAGACAAGACAGACAGACGGACATGGCTATATCGACTCGACTCGAATATATATACTTTATAAGGTCGGAGATGCTTCCTTCTGCCTGTTACATACTTTTGCACAAAACCAATATACCCTTTTTACCCATTTTTAATGGGTTCAGGGTATAAAAATGCATTTTTAAACTATTTTAACAGCTTATAAATTAAGTTTTCCTTTGGAAAAATAATTCTCTCAAATAAGGAATAAAATGAAAAAGCTGAAATTTAATTCGCGCTTTATTAAAAGAAAAATAAAATTAAATATTTTCTCTTTTTTTATTCAAAATATGGATATATTATTTATTTTTCAATAGATAAATTTCATTCGAATCTTTGCACTTGAGCTTGTTAAATAATAATTTACATACATTTTCTTTAATTTAAATGGTTTTATTTAAACTGTTTTAATGTTTATTAAAATTAAATAGTTTGTTGATTAAATTAAATAAAAGTTAAAGATTAAGTAAACTAAAACACAAAAGCTTTTTTTTTTTTGACTATGCAAAGGTTTAATACAGTATAGAACCTATAAGCATTTGTGGTAGACTCTCGAATAACTATAAAAACCCTTTACGACACAACAACAAATCTATGGCCTATGTTAAGCATATTAAGTCCGAACCTTAGGTCTAAGGCTGTTAACAATTGCTGGCTTTAGTTTTAGTTACATATTCAAGACACAAAACAGAAGCTCAGACAAAAGAAACAACAACAACAAAATAAAACTTGACTCAGAGACCATATGGAAAACCCAAATGCGCTCTCTGAGAGTTTGCCTTCAGTTGTTGTTGGTGTTGTTGCTGTTTTCGTTGCTATGAACTGACTCTGAGCTCTGGCTTCATAGCCTCTGTGTGGTCTTTGGGCAACAAATGCTTGCTGCTTTAGCTAGCTGCTTCGTGTCGAGTGTGCCTGGCAAAATGTGGTTTTAACCAACATTTGCATTCTATGAATTTTGAATTTTTTCAACTGAAAACTCGCTCAAAAGAAGTTTTGCCGCGTCACGAACTGGCCATGGCACACACATACAGTGGATACAAAGAGACATAGGTATAACGAAAAAAAGCCGCTTTTTTTTTGCCTTATCTTATCATAGCGTCAAAGTGGGCAAACACAAAATCCGAGCACCCCCTTCTTTTGTCTCTCATTCTCTTTGCCTCTTATCGGTCAAAAATTGAAGTGTGAGTTGCAAATGCAATTGCACTTATTGCGTCTGGAGTTTTACTTGGTTGTGCCTCATTAGCATGGCACAATGGCAATACTGGATACTAGTCCTAGTCCTGGTCCCTAGTCTCTTTATCCATTTATCAGCATTTGCCTCACACACACACATTCGAGACGAATTCCCTAAAATCGATTCGCTGCCTTACACTTTGCGTTTTGCGTTTGCTGTCGGCGCATAATGTCACAAACACAAACACATACAGTGAGACGCAGCAGTCTGGGGCATCCAAATGTGTTCCTTGCCTCGCACACACACACTCGCATATAGTCGAACACTGAGTCGCAGCAAACAACCCTTCGCACGTAGCATACGATTTTTGGTTCGGTCTAGCGCTTTGAATTTGAACCCCTGCTTTTCCAAAAAGGACCAACTTCAAATGCCGAAAATAAATGCCTCTGTCCCTTGTGCCCCGTTCACAGCTCCCCCCCCCCCCGTGCCTCTGCCCCTGCTGCTGCTGCTACTTAACGTCGCAGGCGCAGAGAAAATGCATTCAACATACTGTGTGTGTGTACTAAAAAAAATTTAAAAGCAAAAAGGAAAGAAATTTTTAATCCAAAGCGGTCCCTTATATGCCCTTTTAACAAAAACGTGTGTGTGTGTGTGTGTTGGTGGATACACATTTTGTAAATGCCGCCCAAGGTGACCAGAATTGGATAAAGCACCACCGCGGCAAGGTTATCACAGCGGAGCAGCAGCAGCAACCGAATGAGGCATCCTTATCCCTTGTCCGTGTCAAAAGGGCAGCTCTCTTACCTGCCCCTGTGCAACCGGATGTTCCACACATACACACACACAGACTAGCACACAATGCAAAAGTTTCCCCTAGCCTTGAAACGCATCGCAATGCAACGCGGCTGGCGAAAAAGGATCAGCTAGAGAAGTGTCAAGATTTCTTGGCTGCAATATTGAAACAGGTGTCCAAATTGCTCCGAGATTACAAATAGTTTCCGCTGTCAAAAAAACAACAAATTCGAAGTGAAGTGAGGTGTGTGTGTGTAATATTCCTATAGCTAGGTAGTTGTACTAAATACACTGAACAAAACTAACTTGTAATAAAATTAAGGAAATCCTTGGGAACGAAATTGGAAATGATTTTCATAAGGCATCATCGAATTATCTTGCAAAACACTTTCCTGCTCTAAGAACTATTAGGTAAAGTGAAGACCGAAGTTGTTTGTAGCTTTAACGTTAAAGTAGTTCTTGATATTAGACTTGGTGTAAGAACAGAATCATATTAAACATCAAAACATGTTTATAACATGTTTATATATATATATATATATATCTTATAGCTATGGTAAAAATGTACTAAGAAAGCTTACTAAAAACTCAACTTACTTGTATGAAAAATTATTATAGACATAATTTTTAGATATCTAAATACAGTTCTAAAATCTAAGCAATAATTCAAAAACTTTCGTTATTTTACTTAAATGATCAAAGAGGTTCCGAAATGAACCTTTAACGAATTGTAAAATATTAATTTGAAATAATATTAAAATTATCTATATACAGCTATAAAAAATCTATATATATATATATGTTTATTATTTATATAGGAAGTAAGCATATAATTTTCAATGCATATATTTTATTGTACTTGAAGCACTACTTTAAAATATGCTGTAAGTGCTTTCTATTGAATTTTCATTATTAAGGTGGAAATTCTTTAAAAGCCGTTTGTTTAAACTGTTTGCAATGGAAAACTGTAGAGCTGGGAAAATCAGATAGTGATTGGGTATTTCCTGGAAGTAATAAGTGTGATTTTAGTTGATAAGTTTTGTTGTTGTTTTTGTTTTTTTTTTTTTTCGTTGATTTAAGAATTAAAGTAAATGCGGGAATGCGACTAAATGCTTTCGTCAACTTTAAGTTGCAGCTCAGGGTCAGGAAAGCGTTCTAATAAATTAGATCTCAGGAAATGCGAGCTTTTTACGTGACGTTAAGTAAGCGCAAAAATAATTCGAACAACAACAACAAGAAGAACATTGTGCATGAGAACAATGCGAAACAAGCGCTGAGATACACAGAGATACAGCAACAGCTAGAGATACAGATACTTATTTTTAATTTCGATGAATCACCGTTGCTTGAATTCGAATTCACAACAACAACAATAACGGGCAACTGGCAACTGGAAACTCGCAACGCCCGATGACTGCATGCCTCGTTGGAGAGACCGTAGAGACCGGAGATCGGAGACGGCCCCTCTTGACGCTGGCGATGTCGACGAATGCGAGCGCAAAGCGAGCTGAAAGAATGCACAAAGAGTAAACGACGATCAGCAAAAGCAGAGGAGCGAGAAGCAATAACAACAGCAACAACAACAATAGCGACATGCGTTGAAATGTTGGTGGAATATGGAAGCTTGCCTGATATACAAACTCTGTACATACTAACGTTCAGACATATTCACATTCCAAAAGCGTTGCCTCAGATAAGGGTTTAACGCCAGGTATATATACAAAACATATATATATATATATATATACATATATAGCTGTGTGTGTGTGTGTGCGTGCTTTGAAGCTTGTCAAATGTCAGCTTCCTTCTTGGGCTTGGAATTCTACACGTTTTTATTTTCGTTTCGTTTCATTTCATTTTTGTTTTTCTTTTTGTTTTAGCCCTTGGCGGGGGGCTTAACTGTAGTATGACAGGGGGTCGCAATGTTTGACAACATTGTTGTTGTTTTGTTGTTGCTTTTATTGCTGTTGTCGCTATTGTTGTTTTAGTTTTATTTACAACTTGATTAGAACTTGAGCAGTTTTTTTTTGTTTTTGTTTTTTGTTTTTAAGGCAAATGCAGAAATCTTCGAGTTAAAGTATATCAAAATATTTCTAATCAGCTTCACAAGTTATTTGTGTACAAATGAAATAAAGCAAATAGTCTTGTAGACAGAAATAAAGGGTTTGTTCTGCTTATTATATTAAAGTCAATCCTTTAATACTAAAATATTTGCGCCTAATAACTTAAACTCGAAATACTACAAACTATATGAAGAGATCTTTAAACTATTAACAATTAAAATACATATTTTTACGTACATTCTTATCATATGTATTAGAGAACTATGAATCCATTAAAAAAGTGAAAATAGATAGCTTAAAACAAGTAAGATAGTAAGTAAGTCGAGAAATCCCGACTAGACGATACCCTGATCCCTTTACTTTACGCGTACAGTCAGTGCTTGCAAGTATGTGTGCGTGTATGTACGACCTTACTGCATACTGCATACTCAACTTCAAGGTTCCATATCTCCGGTGTTTCTTAACCGATTTTAATACAAATTTCACAGATTGTCATTATTTTGTTCATTTTTTCAAATGCTATCTCAAAGTTTTCCAAATTCAAGATTTTGTTGTTATCGATCCCATGTGTATATCGGAAACGGGATGAGTTATCGAAAATCAAAAACAAACTTGTACTGCCTAGGGATTAGGCGAGCTTAAGTTCCAAATCTGGAGTCTCTAGCTTTTATAGTCTCTGAGATCGACGTGTTCATACATACAGACGGACAGACGGACATGGCTATATCGACTCGACTGTTGATGCTGGTAAAGAATATATATACTTTATGGGGTCGGAGATGCTTCCTTCTGCCTGTTACATACTTTTGCACAACTTCATGATACCCTTTTTTCCCATTTTTAATGGGATCAGGGTATAAAAAAATAATATAAGCAATTAAAAACCACAATCATTTATTCTAAACGCTCTGACTATAAAATCAAAATTTAATAAAATTAAACGATTTGTACATAATCAGCATTGCCAGACTGCAAAAAAGTGTATTGACTTTTTGAAATACCCCTAGAACTAAATATTTTATAGGGTATTTGTTGTCAGACACGCTCTACTTAAGCTAAAACACTCGTTAGCTTGGCATATGTAGATTTTAAGGGTCTGGCAGGAGTTTTTCTTCTTCTTTTGCTGCCTGGTAACATCCTTTGTGCATAGCGGAAGTGCTTATTGTCGCCATTTGATGTGACAACGACTTCCGCTCGCTAGCTCTAACCCCATCTCTCCCTCTTCCTCTCTCTCTCTCTCTCTCTCACACACACTCTATGTAGTGTTTGAGGCATCAGCTGCTGTGTTTGGACCCCTTATACATTGGCTTAAAAGTTGACAGCTTGGCTTGAAAAGCGTATATCGATTATTTTTGGCCATTGCGTACTTTGCGTGTTGCACTTTATGTTTGTTGTTGTTGTTATTCCAGCACATCAAAGGCTTCATCAAACAACAACAACAAAAAAGTGTTGTTCTCTCATCATTTGCATTTTGGCACTGCTCTTCCCCCCCTTTCTCACTCTCCGTCTATCTGCTCTCTCGCTCCCACACAGTGTTAGGCAAATTGACAAGACAAAAGCTGGGAAAGACCTTTGCATATGCATGTCAAGACTTGCGTCTTGCAGTTGCTTATTGTTGTTGTTTTTGTTGTTGTTGTTGTGGTTGCCACGGCCTGTTGCTTGTTATTTGGCTGTCGTTTGTCTGGTTTTCTGTGTCAGCGTCAGCGTCAGCGTCAGCCACCTGCCTCCGATCATGGCTAACATGGCCTTAGGATCTCTCTGCTGTTGTTGTTGTTTGTCAGACTTGTTTTTTTTTTTGTTGCAGCAGCAGCAGCAGTAAAGTGCAACTGCAACCTAATTGCAATGCTGGATTGTATAACGATGCCACGCCCAAAAAATGTGCATAGTAAAATTTTGTGCGCAATAAATGCGAAAAATGCATAAATAAATAAATAAAATGCTTTCAACCGCAACAACATGGCCTCAGCTTCCGTTTTCCATACACACACACACACACAAACACACACAGTCGCACAAATAAAGGGACCGTCGCATCCATAATGATAAGCATTCTAGGCATATTGAAACAACAACAATTACAACTAATATGCAAGTTACACTTTAAATTAGTGAACACTGAGAATTTGACTCTATGTAAGATAATAATAATAAAAAATTAAATAGAAATCAGACTTTCTGGACTTGTCGGAAACATAAGTTTTCATTTCTATTAATAATTTTAGCTACTAAACTAAATGTAAGTAAAACTTTATAGGAAAACTTATGATAAAACTTGTGACAAATCTTATGATAGATGTTTCGAGTTTGGTAAATATTTTATTTTGCATGAATTTGTTTAGAAACAAATCTTTTTTCTGATTATCTGAAGGTTTACTTAATTTTGCTGAATGGTTTTCATTGTTTACAAATCGTGCTTTTATTTTCAGATTTTATATGTAAAAGCTACCTAATAATGTATTAATAATTAAAAATGTAATAAATATTTGTTCAGTTTTCATATATAAAAGCTACTTAACAATTTATTAATAATCAAAAATGTAATAAAAATTGTTTTTAAACACTTTTTACATTTTTTTTTAAACTAGTTTATTTCATTTAATTCAATTAAAGCCAAGTTTCAAGTTTTTGTTTTCAGCCAAAAATAAATAAATTAATTAAAATTGGTAGAACGAATTTAATTATAACTTAAACTATTTTAGTTGTTCAGCTTAATATCTTTTCACTGACTTTGATTGAACTGATGATATATTATTGGACATTAAATATTACGGAGTAATATCGGAAATTATTAATAAATTAAAGTTCAAAGCATGCATGAGAATAGAATAACTTATTTTTCCGAAATAAATCAACAATCAATAATAGGAACAATCTTTAGTATTAATTGTTTAAAGGCTGTCGTTTCTAATTCCGAAACTTACTTTTGAGTTTATTAAAATAATTTTTGTTATTTGCTATGGAAACAATATAGACCATTTAATATGCAAACTTGTTTATGTAGAGTATATTTATTTTGAATTATGTATTTTGTAATGGGGCATGCATCACAAAACTAGATGTCTGTGCTTATCGAATAAAAGTGATTGTAAAGAATATTTCACAAAAAAATTTTGTGTGCAATAAAATCAAAAATAATCACAAAAATTATGTGCGTGTTGCAAAAATGCACAATCATGTCATATATGTGCATACATACATGTTTCAATGCATACGTATGTATGTATTTATGTATGTATGTATGTATGTATGTATGTAGATACTTTGGGGCAAATGAGAAATATATTATTGTATATGCTTAATGCTGTCTCTGGTCAAAGTGTGAGAGAGGCAGGTCATTGCTTAAGGGAGGAGGAGGGGTAGGCGTGGATCTGGATGTGGATGCGAGTGCGGGTTGCCGGACAGGAAGCTTGATAAGTTGGCTGCACAAAGGAAATGCATGAAATGTGCAACATGAAAAGCAGCATGAAGTGAGAGGCGCGTGTGTGTGCGGGGGGATACAGCTGGATGTTAAAGGGAAACGTTTCTGTTGCTGGTTATGCATGCAAATGCAACACTCTATCCATCTGAGTGTGTGTGTGTGTGCATTATATGTGTTTAAATTGCATACAGTGCATAGATAATTGCGGCGTTTTCATTATCGCAGCAGCTTTGAGCGCTGCAAAGTAGGCAATATATTTTGTATTATTTTTTTATCAAACAATAGCACAATAAATTACACAAAGCATAAAAAAGGGTAAATACACGTAAGAGTATGTTTTGTTGTTATTGGTAGCATTAATTTTTTATAATGACAAATTTGCATTTGTTGCTGCAGCCCCAATACGAATTTCGACTTACAGTCGAAGCGTCCGTTGAATTTTTCAAATGTGGCGGCTGCTTATTCAGCTCTTAGATACATTCAGCACACACAGATACGAAAGTCTGTGCTCTCTCGCACAGCAATTGAGAGCGAGAGTGAGCAAGAGCAGTCGGAGCAGCAGCAAGAGAGCCCCGCTGCCCCGCCACACCGCTGGCAAAGCCATAGACTACCCACCACTGGCAAGCGACGACGACGACGACGACGACGACGACGTGGACGGCAACGACAACGCACGGGTTGGGGGCACAGCCATGGTCCGCCATCAAGTATGCGATTGCTTAGCACGCAGCGCAGCCAACACAAAAACTCAATACTTGCTGGGCCGAGCCGTGCAAGCAAGTAGCGAGTTTAATACAACATCGTGCCATGCAGCCATCAACTGAAAACATTTTGGTGCCGTACGCGCCAAAAAGTAACTGATTCTTTTATCTTGTTTTTAGCTAGACGATTTCTGTACACTTGCTGGCGCGCCGCACCATCAAGTATTGGGAAATGTCAAACGCTATGCGCTGTGCAGACAAATGTGCTGCTTGATGGCTCCCTCAAATGGGCGCTGCCAGCCCCGCAACGCTGCCCGCCAAGCTGCTCAAGCTCCAGCTCGTCGTCGCCGTCGTCGTCGTCATCGTCGTCGTCGTAGTCGTAGCCATTGCTGTGTAGCTGTAGCTGGAGCTGGCTGGCTGACTGGCTGCCTGCCTGGTCGCCTTGCCTTTGCCTTGCCTGGTTGCCAGGGCTACGAAGTCATGGCAAATGAAAACTGCTTAGAAAGACTCAAGCTGACATTCCAAATGTACTAATAATCGTATGGCAAATTCTTTTTGTGTTTTTTTAAACCATAAAACTATGTCACCTATAACTTAAACATATGTTCACTAAAAGAATATTTGCATTAGTGCTTAGAATATCTATTTAAAGTTTATTTACCCATAAGAATTTGTAAGAAAAATGATCCTTTAAAAAAATTATTTTGTCTATTTTGCAGCTAATTGATTTTATTTCTATTTACTTTTTTTTATATGTGTTCTGTTATTAATTCAAGGGAAAGAGGAGGTAAAAAAATCCCTTAAGTTTAGATTTGTATGCTTTATTAAGAAAATCCTAATCCAGTTGATTTTATAAATGTTTTAAATGGAATTTTTTTTAAATCTGCAATATTACCTCCCTAAACTATTTATTTCAGTGCATTAGTGTAATTCTTATCAGCATGTCAGCTGTACAAACTTAAATATCATTTAAGTTATGTTTCTTGATAAGAAAGTCAAAGTTTTTTCAGCAGAATTTCTTGCAAGTTGAAATTGTGCCACAGTTTGAATAAACCCCAAACGTCATTTAAGTTATGTTTCTTGATAAGAAGGTTAACGTTTTTTCAGCAGAATTTGCTGCGGATTGAAATCGTGCCACAGTTTGAAAGAACCCCATGAAAAATATAGTTCAATTTCGAAGGCTCCAATCATATCAGATACTTAACTATAATTTATTAAACACTCAACATGTATACGCTATGATATTGATCTGAAAGTTATTGCGTTCTTTTTCTTTCCAGCTTTATTTTATACTTGCACACCTTCGCTTAATAAACATTTTTCAAAAAAATGCCGTAACAAGCTGTTCTACAACTTGCATGGCGATTTCCTATTGATACAGCTGTTGTGGGTTTTTTATTTTTGTATTTGGAGTTTATATTAAAGCCTTTAGCATTGGTGTTTGTGTAGCCCTGATGTTTTGGCTATGTTGTCGCATGGCAAGTATTTTTCTTTCTTGGACTTGGACATACTACTATAGCGTTCGTCCGTGAATTTTCCCCCCTCAGTGCATACAGGGCGTTCCACATCGAGCTTCAAGCCGAAGAATTCTACAAAGTCCCCTCTATTCTTATGCGCCTAGTACTCTTATCTGAGCTTCAAAAACTCGAAGGCCTCAATGCGACTTTTAACAAAATTTTACAAAATGTTTGTGGCCCTGTATATTTTTAGTAAAATATACTGTGAGCATAAGTATATGTGTGTGAGTGTGTGTGCAACTTTGTGTCGCTGTCTGTCTCTGTATATGTTTGTGTGTGTGTGTATGTGTGTGTGTGTGTGTTAGTGAGTGTGCGAGAGTTTAAGCTTAAAGCTATTGTACACTTGGTGTCGTGTCTGCTCGTTGCCCGTTGCCCCTTTTCCCCTCCTACACTCTCGCTTGCCTTGACTATGCGGCGTCCTCGCCCATGTCCATGTCCTTACAGAGGGAGCCAGTGAAGCTATACGTTGCTTTTGTAGCAAGTAAGCAAAGCTTTTCGAGGCACCACCCCGATTAGATACCCTTACCTAACTTAATTAAAGGTTATAAAATACCAGATTTTTTTAACCTTATACAAATGGTCTCTTTCTCTACTTTTTAATAACAGTTTCAATAGGCGTTATAGACCTTAATGGATAAATTTTAAAATTAAATACAACATAAAGACCAATAGCAGCTAAAACTGAGAAACTAGATATAAAATAAATATAATAATTAAATAAATAAAAAGAGTAATATTGAAAAATATTCCCTCCAACGCAACAAACTAAGAATACACTTCGTAAGGGTATATAAAAGTGACGTTGCTTTTGCTGTCAGCTGCCATCGTCTCTCTCACTTTTTCTCTCGCTCAAACTCACTCTACCTCCCCCTCACTGTCCCTTTCCCTGTTCTTTGGCTGTGGCAGCGTCTTTGCCTTTGCCTTCTGCAAACGCATTTTGTTTTGTTTAGAGCGCAAGTTCTATACGTAAGTGTGAGTGTGTGTGTGTGTGTGTGTGGGCGTTCAAAGCAGTAGGTTTCAGGATAGGCAGCATGCCTCATGCGGCATGTTTCTTGGTACCTGTCGCCATTGCCATCGCCATAGCCATGTGTGTGCGTGTGTGTGTGTTTGCCTCCAGCTTGGGCAATTTTTGAATGCAGCTCTCAGTTTAAAGTTGGCAGCTTTGCAGCTTGCTTTAAGACTCTGACATTAGCTGACGCCCCAACAAGGACAGCACGCCGGAAGCACCGGCATCGCAACCCCTGAGAAGCACACACACACAACACACACACACACATACATACATACAGTGTCGCACGCACCTTAACACATTTTTCCACTTCCTTTTCATTTTCAGGCCAAATGAAAAATTGCACACGCGGGAATTTGATTTTAACATGAGAAATAAATACAATGACGTTGACTGCGATGCGAGCAGCAATGTGAACGTTGGAAGCAAGGTTTGGGGGGGGAGGGGGGGGGAAGGAATGGTGCGGCAAAATGGCAACATTGCTTTAGTTGCTTCTCGGTGTGTCTCAACATTTTGCAACCAACAACAACGCCCAGCAATCTTTAAGTTTCGAATATGCTCGTGTCGATAATGATTTAATTATGGTCGCTGTATTCAGCCAACAGCCAACGTTGGCCGATTGGTTTTTACATACATACACACCACTCGGCACACCTCTGACACCCCTTTGGAACCTGAATAATTGATTTATGGGCCGTGAGTTGCTCTCAATGATTGCAATTTGTTGCTCATTTGTTGCAGTTACGCGGCAACGTGCAGCAACTGGAATCAGCGAGAGAGACCATCTAAAGACCTCAACCCTTTTCAGTTAACCCCTTACAGCACCTTCGGGGGGGGGGGGGGGGGGGGCACCAACACTACCACCACAGTCGTCAGTATCTATGGACGCATTCCTTGCCTAATGCTGGAATTTCAATTTAAAGCCTTAAACACTAAACTTGATTACACGCGACTCACTGAGCACAGCCACGAGAAAGATATGGTGATGGAGATGGAGAGAGACAGGGTAACTTTCTAACCTTCTCGACTCTCCATTGTCTTTTCAAAGCAGTCGGCCAGGCCGGGAGAGGAGGGGAGGGGTTGGCGGAGGTAGGGAGCGGCTGCCTTTGCTCACATGAACAGCAAAAGTTACTTTTAGTCTGTAACTGGGATCAAAGTGACATAAGTTCAGTAGCAGCATCAGCAGAAGCAACAGCAGCAGCAGCAGCTCAGCTTCAATTTATTTAATGCCAAAAACTTTTAATGTAATTAAAACGGATAATGCCTAAAACGCGAGCAAAAACTTAAAAAAAAAAAAACACGGCTAAAGCTTAAAGTGCGCGAGAGAGCTTTAAGATGTGCCAAAGGGGGTGGCATTGGCGCATGGAACAGCAGCCCCAAAGTGCGTTAAGCTCACACCACCACGAAACTTACCCGGAGAGAGTTGGATACACAGTTACATACACGTGCCATAAAGCGCTCAAGTTACTTGCTGGGATTACATGTGCCCTCCACACAATAGTATACCCTGCCCCGACACCCCAGCAAATTTTTATGGATAGTAGTTAGCTTGGAAAAGAATAATATACTACTACAATTTTAGAACGTAAAGTAGTTTTTGACATTCATATTTAATTGTAATCTAGAAAAACTTCGAATTTTCAGAACATGGAATCGTTGCAATCGATGCATAAAAACCTCTTACGATTTACTTATGTTTCTTATGCTCTGTTCGTAATTTAAAAAAAAATGTTTTAGGCTTATAAGTGTTATATGTATTGAAAGAGTTATATTCGCTTTTGATATTTATACACTCAAAAAATGTTTAGAACGATTCTTATTGAATCAATTTATAATAAATATCAAACAGCAAGTTTTAGGAATACTCTTTGCGTTCAACTATTGGTTATATAAATAACTTATATTATAAACTATTAGTTGTCAAGACATTAAACACAACACACCATATACATATTTAATGTTGTTTATTTTATTTGTTATGTTTTTTAAGCTTTTAATAGCACTTTGTGCTGTAATTATTACGGTTAGCCCTTCCTGATTTAACAATTTATAATGCGTATTTGTTTTATAAAGTTAATTTATAAGTTAAGAAATCAGGAGTTCCTTAAGTTAAGTAAGGTACAACACATTTAAAAACCTTTAATCTACTAATTATGTATGTATGTATATCTTTATGTAAAATCTGTCTATGTTGACAATAATTAAATATCGTGGTAATTTGCAATGTTTATCGGCTTACAGAATTAGTTAGAAACATTTCGAATTATACCTCTAGCTTGGTTGACCAAAAAGGGGATGGAAGGTCGAGTGGGTGAAATTCTTTTTAGCTTTCTTCGCTGTTGACTTTTCACCATAAGATCGGATGCCGGTGGGTTATTATGGTTTTCCAAACGTACCTATTGGTCTCAGGAGTCCAATTATAAAGCAATCTGAAATTCTACATTTTACAAACCTTATGAAATTCATCTATCTACCGTTCAATGTACCAGATAAAACCAAAGTCTGCCCATTTGGGCGTATTGTCCAGTTTGATGATCGCGCCATCTTCCACCTCCCCTCTTTCTGCTCCTCTTGCTAGCCAACACCATTGAGCGTTGAATGTCGAAGCTCATGCGGCGTATGCGTCATGTAAAACTTTACACCAAGCAGCAGGAGCTGGCGACAATTCGGCAGGCAGCTAAAAACGGAGTCTGTCCAACATTTTCCAAATGCTGCACATTTTTGTTGCTGACTACGACACAAATATTAAAGCACGCATACAGAGTAGGGGGGGGAGGGAAGGGGGGAGATGGGGAACAGCAAGTGTAACAAAAGGCAAGGACAAGGGAAGGAAGGGGAGAAGGAGCTTGGGGTTGGCAAGCAGTAAGGGTGGAGCAGGATATGCGAACGGTCGCACAGACGAGTCGGAAGCACGGACAAACAAACGGATAAGAAAGCAAAGGAGCCTGGCAACCAAGCAAGTTAGGTAGATGAGGGGCGAGAGACGATTGGGAGAGCAAACGCACAAAACGAAACGAAACGAAAACGAACAAAACGTAAAACGAAACGAAACGAATAGAATAGAAATGGTACAACGTACATGGAAAGAAGATAAGCGCACACAGAGAGAAAAGCGAGTCGCTGATAACGCAAGTTTTGCAGTGCTAGACGGCACACAGCATGAGGACTTTGGCAAAGCAGGCAACACACACTCCACACCACACCACCCATCCGACGCCTGAGGCACTCAGGGATAGACAGACAGAAGGAGAAAGAGAGAGAGAGAGAGAAAGAGAGAGACGGAGAGAGAGGCGGAGGACTTGTGAATTTTAACATTTTAGAGAAAAGCGAACGAAATTTTCGAATGTCAGCGTCGACTGAAACGAATTGTTGGAGCATCAAGTACAAGGGGCGACACGAAAAAGGGGGGCAGAGTAGTGTGTGAAGGGGGGGGGAGGGTTGTGTGTGTAAGGCAGAGGCAGCGGCAGTGGCAACAAAGCTGGAACGAAACAATTTGTAATTTATTTGCGAAGCGTGCGAAAGTTGAGGCAGCTGCCAAAGGCGTAGCCAGAGATGGCGATGGCGATGGCGCAACTGTGGAGCATACCACACGCGTAAGCAGCATCAGCAGCAGCAGCAACAGCAGATACAGATGATGCCAACACACATACACACTCGTACATACTTACAGTACAGGCAGAACAAACACACACATTTTGCTGGGTTAGGGAGAATTTAAAATATATATATTATATTTTTTTTTTTTTGGGTGCAATTTGGGGGTTGACGACTGTGCGCGCCGCTTTAAAGACGAACACTTTTTTAAGTGTAGGATTTTTTGAAATTTATTTAAAACTTTATATGCTTAACACAGTTTGAAATTTGTTTGTAAATTTTTATTTTTGTGTGCTTTTAAATTTTTATTTTTTTTGCTTTCCTTGATTTAATTCATGTATATTTATTGTTTGCTAAGTATATAAACTATGAACTTTAAATTCTTATATCGAAAATTTGTAAGCTTTTGTTGTTTTTGTTTTTAATTGGAAGTTGTTTTTATTTTGTTTGACTTTGTTACTCAGTCCGGCAGTTTTGAATGAGCTTTATTATTATTTATTTTTCTGTTAATAGTTGTGCAAAAGAACAAACGAACAATTGCTGTAAGACTCTCTATGTATGTATGTATGTGTGTGTGTGTGTGTGTGAAGCCTTTTCTATATATATTTGAAATATTACATGCATATCTAATCCATTGATTCGGTACTAAAAAATAATGCATATCAAAATTCATTATTGATTCATCTAAATATATTGTATATATGTTCTATATAATGTGAGGCAAAGCATTAAATATCCTTGCTAAGTACAAAAATTTGTTGCAATATTTATTTGTTATATCTATAATAATGGTTATTGCTTGTTATTTGTTCTTATTGGTTGGTTGAGTTTTAAAACACAAGCTAGAAAACTGAACTTTAAGTGTGGGCTATCATTGTTATGGTCATTAGGTATTTTGCTTAATCAGTCTTTGTATGCAAAATAATTAAATTAGCAAAAATTTACTATATGTTACTATTATTATTTTTACACATTATTTATTCGTTGTTCATGCAGCAATCGAAACAAAAAATAAACTTGTTATGGTTAGTAAAAATAACGAAAGAAAGATAAACCATCAGAAATAAAGACGCTTGAACTTGGTTATTGGAACTGCTGCAACCTAAACATAAATATTGTATATACTATATAGTAAACAATAATAAACGATAAACAGTATACAATTGATATTGAGAATCATATTTAACCTACATATTTAGTGCCGTCGCTTTGTCTATCCCATTGAATGGGAGTAATTTGAACAATCTGCTTGTTTTTTCACTTAAAAAATAAATTATATTTTCATTTGACACTTAGAAACAAAAATAGATTTTTAGAACATATATGTATAGTATAGTATATATATATATATATATATATATATATATATCAATAAATTAGGAATCAAATTTTACAATACGAATACGAGACAGTTTTTGTTTGTTTAAAAACATATTATACATATATATATACAAGGTTCTTGTTGACTTCACATTCAAACATTACAAGGTTTGCTTTGTTGGGAGCTTTGTTGCCACAGCGTCTGGTAAATGCATTCAGTTTAGATGTGGGTGTGTGGAAGTATGTATGCGATCATAATCAATGCTGTGGCAGCTACTTTTCTTGTTTTTTTTTAATGTTTCTGTTTAATACTTGCTAACTTAAGAACAGGCTTTATAGATTTACAATTGTACTTAGGCCTAATATTAGAATTTACAATTTTTAGTTATACACTTAGACGACATTGGATTCTTGTTTTGTTTTGTTTTGGGTTTTTGTGTGTGTTTGTTGAGACAAGAGGAATTGTGGTCAACGAATGACAGATAATAAAATATATATATATATATATATATAAATATATGTGTCTGTTGATTAAAACATAAGTATATATATTTACATATATATATATAAATATATGTATATATATTATATATTATATTAATATATATGAAGAAATAAAAAGAATTATTTAAATTATACCTAACTACGGCTATCGTTGCTCTCACTGAAACTCTGTTCACTCGATTCACGCCGACTGCTCACCGGCTTGGCCTTGTATTCTGTGATGAAAACAGTTACCGAATTCACGGTCACCTCGCGCGTCTGCGCCGTCGAGCGATCCACGTTCTTTAAACGCGCCGGATACCGTTTGTGTCGTTGCCGGTCATGACTGCTGCCATGCCTTGAACTGGATGCAGGCTTTCCATTGGGCATGTTGCCACTGGCACCGGGCAATGTGGCCGCCTGCTGAGCGACTAGCGCCGAGTTCAGGCGCGGCTTACGTGTCGAGGTGCCTGGCAGCAGAAGAACAAAACAAATTCAAATGTAAGTAAATGTAAGAACTGTGAAAATGCAAAAACGAGAGAGCTGGCAACACTGTGCCCCAACACGCATAACGTTTTATGAGTAATTACTCACAGCGACCCATTTGCGGCCGTCCTTCAACGCAATACAAATGCGATGTTGACGGCGACGCTGCGTCGCAGTCGTCGTTGTTGAAATCGAGGTCACTCACCTTTTCTCACGTCACACATGCGACACTTGAACGCCTCCGCAGAGTTCCTGTACGTGCAGACGCTGCAGTCCCAGAAATTCTCCTCGATTACTTTCGCCTGGCGCTTTTGTCGTCGCACGGGCGATGATTTTTTGTCCATAATAATAACGCTGACCCAAGTGTGCGACGTCAAATGCAGCTGGCTGAATTTTTTGCAATTGTTGTTGTCACTGCTACTGCTGCCGCTGCTACTTGCTTGTTGGGGCTGCTCGCAAACACTGACTGCAGCGACCTGGCTTACAATATGTGTACACTTTGATTTGTTTCACTCCATTAAAATAAAATTTGTTATTGATAAATAACTGGGATAACTGCGTTTTCTTGTGAAAAAACTTTCTGCAATTCGTCTTATGGCCAAATAGAAAATTGTTGCGGAGTTGCCGTATGTGAGGTGAGAATAAACACACAAAATGTTGCTGAACTATCACAACCCAAATCGATGTATCGGCGGCGAACAGTTGTCAAACATATCGATAGCAAAAATATCGACAAGACGCGTAGCTATTAAATTTATTTATTTGTTAGTTGCATTACTAAAATGAGTTAAGGATAGGGGTCCCATTGTTGTAGCAGAAAAAAAGCCAAAGGTGCCTTAAAATGAGTAACGGCACTTTTTCCAAGAATTCGTGTTAACTAAAATCATTGCATTTATTAGCTATTAAATTTGCTATTGGATATGTTGGTTGCATTGTTAAATAGGCATTCAATTGAGTTTGTATATTTTAATGCATTTTTATTATATAATGTATTTTTTAGAACTGCAGTACTTAATATATAAACAACACGACACATACTTTATTCTTAAAATACTAATTGTAAATATTAAATTCAACTTATTACTTATCATTTTTCAGCTTCACTGATCCATCATGTTTTCAAAGTCTTTCAGCTCCAGTTCGCGTTCTATGACCTGGGTATAAAGATTGTCAAGAGTCTCCTGCATCCTTTGCTTCAGCGTGGCATTCTGTATGGATGCTATTTCGGTGGACTTTTGTGCTTGTTGTGCCCTCAGCTCGCTTATTTGTCGCGTTAGTTGATTGACCTTTTCATGTACCTGCTGCTGTGTGTATTGCGGTTGTGGCTCATCCATAAAGTCCAGGTGATCGAATTCTTCGCGTTTCATCGGATTATCGTAGAAACCACTGGGCGCTGCCAGATTGGAGCTGGAGCCAGCTGTACTAAGCTTTGGGCTGCTAGTTTCACGTCCAAACATCGATTTACTAAACTCATTGGGTTCAATTTTGATGTCAGAGGCATTGGCGGCACTGCTGCTGGCGCCAAAGAAGTCGGACATGCGTGAATCATCGGCTGAGAGGCGTGAGGATTCTTCCATTGCACGCGAATCATTTCCTGGCATTGTGGGTTCGTCTTCGTCATCCGTTGTGGACACCTCCTCACCGAAAATGTCATGGGCAGCCACTCCCATATTGGGCGCTCTATGTGTCTCGAAATTGCTGGTTTCATCATCATCCGACTCGACGTTAATATCTCGCTGCGATGCGCTCTCATTAATGGTCTTATCGCTGGCGTGCATTGTGTCATCCTGCATATCCTCATCGGCCAAATGATATGGTTTAATGTCCGATTGATCCATATCATCGCCCGTTTTATCCTCCTCATTTATGATCTCATAGTCAACGCGCACAGCTTCGTTGTCAATGCGTAGTAGATGCTTTACTTCCTTCTCAATTTCAGGCGTCTCCACATTCTTCTTTTTCAGCGTTTTGCGAAATCGTCGTTTGCGTACATTTTTACAAGGTGGTGTTATGCCATGTGGAAACAGATACTTTTTGTCCACTTTGTTGGGATCCTTTTTCTTGTTCTTGTTCGGTGATTCCTTTTCTGTTTCATCCTCCGGCTCTTCCTTGCATATCATCAGCTGACAAATGTCTGCCGATTTGTAGAAACTCTTGCTGTCAATCGTTTTGTAGCTCTCCACAACTGTGGGCAAGTCAACAATTTTAGTATAGAGCATTTGATCATCAAAACGCACTTCACCATATCGCAAATCCTGATCCAACTGTATGGTCAATCGATCCTTTACGTTGCCCGCCTGAATGGCTTCATGTACCAAATTGGCAAGGTGCTAAAACAAACACAATTGAGAAACTGCGTTGTACTACAATGGCATTGTTTACCTTTGGAAATCGCATGATAAACTGATTCTCCAGCTCAATGCCATCATCTCTGGGCTTATGTTCAGCTTGCTTCTTTTTCTCAAACATTTTATAACTTATTACTATATATTTTACTACCTATTTATACATTATTGCTAACTTATAGAAAATTTAATGGTACAGCCAAGTTAACATTGTTGCATTTTCGATATGCAAACACGCACCCACCCACAATAATCGATAGACAAAGCAGTGCTGCGAAATTACCCATTTACTTAAAACGTCTGGCAGCCTTTCATGTTCAATGAAAACGTCCGCGCAATTCAAAAATTATATGTGTGGATTATTACACTCGAGATGTGTTCGAGTTTTGGTTATTAACACACTATCATAGCTGCTGCGGAGCACCCACTCACTTTGCCAAATTGGTACGTAAAGGCCGCCAAACGCAAAAAAGCAAACGGAACTTGTTTATTTTGTACACACACATTTATTTATATGTGTGTGTTTGCTTGGTTGATTATAATAAACTTAAAAAATAGCTTAAAAAAAAACACAAAAATAAAACAAACAGCTAGTGTGACTGTGATAGGCGACGGCTTATGTAAGTAAGTACATATACCAACTTATGCTAATCTTATCATAGTTTATCTCGTTTTTATCGGCATGGCTTTGCTACAATTCGCGTCATCTATCACCCCTCGGATTGTAGACGCCGAGGAAGGTGTTGCACTTGCGACAGTAATGATTTCCTGTGCGACAGCTATTCATGCAGTAGGGCACAAAACAAGCGCACACACACCACCTATAAAAAAAAAAATGTTTTTTTTATCATGTTTCTTAATTTTGGTGATCTAAGTTCAGTTGTATTTAGTTAATACTACATCTGTAAGTATTCGTGTTTTTTTATGATGAATTAGGTCGAAAGGTCATTTGGTTGTTTAACGAAACTTCAACTGAACAAAACTCTGCTGAGGTAGAAAAGTACCAGCAACTAACAAGATCACTGATTCTAATTCTCTCTCTCTCACTCACCCTACAAGACAGATGAGCGCAGCAGCCGTGTGTGTACGTGCATTTGGTGTGTGCGTCATACGCGTTGTCTTTTGAACGCCACACGCCGGACATAGAACACGGCAGGGATTTGGACCCAGATTTGTGGGGGCTGCTTAATTAAACAAAAAACATGGTTAACAATGTGCTATAAAAGTGTTATATATACGAGTATATATAAATCCGCATTTACCTGTTTGCACAAATGTCGGCTCAAAAGGTTGTTGCTGCGACTGTTGTGGTTGTTGCGGCTCTTGTTGTTGGTGTTGTTGCAGATGTTGTTGCTGATGTTGTTGTGGATTTGGCTGTGCAATTACAATAGTCGCTGGAGCGGATGTGTGCGCTGCAATTGCCACATCGTATGATGGCGGAGCTTCAACGGTTACAGGCAACACTGGCGCAGTAAAATCGTTCGTTGGTCGCGGCAGCGGCGTTGGCAGCGGCGCGCTTGGCATGTTGAAATCCACTTGTGGATAAAGCATGGCACGCTTTTGATCCATGGCTAAGTACGAAGTTCAGCTTTAACTACTACCAACAAAATTTAATTGAATCAGGTTCCTCTACTTTATAAGAGGTGTGTACAAATCACAGCCCGTAAAAAAGCTTTATGTTTTCTTTGCCAATTGGCAGCTGCGTCAGCCAGAGCGTCAAACGTTGTCGTCGTTTATTATCTCTCGCTTTTAAGCCCTTGTCTCGTCGACTTTGCTGTTTCACTTTGAATGCGCGACTGAATTCAAGTTGAGCGCTAAGCAAATGAGCAGCCAAAGATCGAGAGCTGAGAGCGAGCTTAAAAGCTGTCAACAAACCAAAAATGAAAACTTTTCGGCAACCTTTCGGCAGCAAATGCAAAAATGAATAAACACGATATTCTATTTTTTTTTAGCTACTAACTAACAATGTATTTTATACAATTTATCTTATGAACACAAAACGACAGTCTGCATGTATTTAACAATCTATAAGTTTAAGTATTTAGATATGTATGTATCTCACGTAGAACTCTGTGTTTGTGCAGCAGATAAACGTTTTTTCTTTTATTTTTGTATCTTTTTTTGGAGTCCAACATCCGGCCATGTTAGGGTCTTCATTTGCGCAAATAGGTGCCCAAGTACCTGTCGCACATGCCGCAATAGTGATTGGTGTTCATGCAGCTGGAAATGCAGTAGGGCAAACACACACAGCAGTAAAGTCTGTAAAAAAATAAAAAGAAGTCGCATACAAGATACTAATATGATTCTAAAGTTTTTCAATTGTAAATTAATGCACTTGTGTTATCTTTATATTTAGCTAATTCGTAAGAAATTTGTTTTTTTAATGTGAACTTGTGTTTTGGCTTCCCTTACTTTATTTTAAAAGCTTAGTTACCTTAATTTCTAACGGTATTCATTTAATTTACTTACGATATTCATAATTTAGCTAATACTCAAACCACCTCGCCTTAGTTAGTTTGCTAGTTACGAGTTTAAAAGTTCTACAATATAAATAAATGGTTTTAAAGTTCCCCTGACCTAGTTGACTTCGTATCAAAGTATTTTCTTAAATATCACTTGGCTGCACTTTTAAGTTAAGTTTATCGAATTCATTAAATCTATGGCATAAACACACAATAACAGATAACACTAATAGTTTCTACTATCTTTAGCGATTACTCACTGAAATAAGCACAACACCAGTGCAATTAGGTGAGTTCGGGAATTCGGTTTGTAGGAGACGCGAGTACGTGTGTAATTGTGACAAAAGGGACACTGCACATCCTGGGGTTCAGGTCCGTACGGCGAACCAGGCACAACGATAACCGTGTGGTGTGTTTGTGTCGGTCCCGTTGTTTCGGCGGGTGTCGCCGTTGCCTGATCGTAGCTGGGTGGTGCTGGTGGTGCCAACAATTGTTGATGCTCCGGCTCATGCACTTGTCCTGCACTCACTGCATCCTTTGGCATTTCTAGCGGCGTTTGTGGGTAAACTGGATCCATCTTGTCAGCTGATGACGAATTTGCTATCGGCTATCAATGCGTACTAGCCATGAAAAAAAGAAAACCGAATGTTAGCGACGCACCCAATTGGCTCTTATCAATGAAAGCCATTCGCTCAGCTTTGTGGTGGGTTTCTACTTTTTGTGTGTTGTTGCTTTTGCTGCTTCATCTTTCGTCATTCATGTAGAAAGCTTCAAGCTGATTGTGAGCTTTTATTTGTTTACCTTATGGATAATTATGGGTAATGGACAGAAACAGTGAGTGCTTGATAGTAGAAACGAAGCAGATTTTTAACAATAGACAAAGTTTTAAAATGTAAAAAACAAAACAAAATTTGGGTACAAATAATTAACATATTTCAAATTAAAGATGAAACATTTTGCCCGAAAGGGTTAACAAACTAACTTTTGCCCAAGGGTTAAACTTAAAAGACAATTAGAATTGATTAAGTGCATTTGAGCTAAAAATTAATTTGTTCTAAATATGTTTTTTTTTTTTATTATTTTCGTAGTTTGTTGTGTCCAGCGACCACTGTATATAAACAAACGTTGTTGCTTTCAACACATAACATTTGGTGCACATTGTGTTGGGAAATATTGTTTATGTTTATTATTTGGCATAAAGCTTGAGTGGATCGATATGAGGTATTAATCACTGCTATAGACACCCACGAATTTGTTGCAATTGCCGCAAAAATGATTTGCACTCATGCAACTGGTGGCACAGTAGGGCAAACAGGCAAAACACCACAATCTGAGAATTCAGCATCCGCAGCAATCAAATCAAAAGCACACACCGATTAGATAACCAAAGTGGGAGAGACAGAGAGAGAGAGAGAGTGGAAGTGAGATATGAGATAGGTGATAAGAAAATCTTATTTACCCCACTATGCAAAGTAACGCTGCCATGCAATGGGTTCGAACACTTGGGGCATATTCGACACGCGTTAACTTCTGGACATGACAATGGGGACAGCTAATGAAGCAAGGATCGGGTCCAACAGCAGGAGGCGGTTGTTCTGTAATACAATCAATGAGCAACAAATTGTGACAGCTTCAACAGACAACTTTAATCACTTACGTTGTATGATTACAACGTGAGCTGTTGTCGCCGGCACCTGCAAGTGCGTCGCCTGCTCGTAACTTGGTGGCTGTGGTTGCGCCTGTGTTCGTGCCTCTGTTGGATAGGGACAGCCACTGCCCACACTCGGTCCAGCTACTCCTCCGCCCGGTTGTCCAAAATTCTTTTGCATGATTAGTTGTTGTGTTTTATCCGCGCACAGGTCCGTTGATAAGCAGCTTTGATTTTAGACTCACGGTCCTACCACATTTTATCTTTCGCAGAAATGCTGCCAGTGTTCGCAACATGTTGCTGCAATAACGCACGTTAAAAAGCTCTGCAACTTTTAACACACCGGATAAATACTTTTGATACAGTTTTTTAACCATTTGCGTCGCTTTTTGAAATACGAAGAATATATTTACATACATATATATTTATTATATACAGAGCTGTGATTTCAGTCAAACTGATTTTATTTGCATGCAACCGGAAATGTTTGTTAAACCTTATCGCAAATGTTACTACGACTATTAGTACAAGCAAATACATAATTTTTTGTAAGCTTTTTAAACAGTTTCAGACCTATAAATGTTTGTAAGCCAAAAAAAGCTTAAAAACCTATTATTAACAAATTGTCTGGTGACAGGGCATCGTCAAGTCAAGCGTATTTATCTTTATTTACAGTTGTCATAAGTTGCAAAAGTTACATAAGTATTTTATATACTTGAGTTGTGTTACTAAAATATTTAAACTGTTTAAATCAACCGTCAATAAAAAACATTTTTAGTTAGATGATTAATTTAAAAATTCGATGCAAAATTATTAAGCAACGTTTATTTTGTAAAAAACGTTTATTTTGTGTTGAAAAAAAAAAAATTTCTTGAATCAAAAATCATTTTAGCATATTCGATAAAAATTCAAGATGTATGACTAATATTTTTAGCTGATTAATCTTTTAACTGAGTCAAATAATATGCAAATGAACTTCCTTTACTTATGGCACCGATTCTGTATTCTGATAAAACTTTCTTTATTTATAAACTGGTATACTAAGTTTACTGATGGTAAAATTGTAATCAGTTTTGGTAGGAGCCAATGTGGGCGCCACATCTGCCGCACTTGTGGACAGCAGTCTGACAGGAGTTGGTACAATAGGGTATACAAAAGCAACAGACACAGCTGTAAGAAAAGTAATTTTTGAGAACGAAAAGAAGTCAGAGGATTCAATGAGCGATCTACTTACCCCAACAAACACATGAGTAGCGCAATGAGATGCGTCTTGGAGTTGGCCTCGTAGGTGACCATAGTTAGTTGACGGCCATTGCAAGCGAAACAAGTTGCCATCGAGGGACCATTGCCCAGGATATTCGGGATAACAGCTAAGACGGCAAATATCCTATAGAAACTATTATAAAATTATCCATTGTACTTACTCTGTGGTGCAACAGCAACAGGACGCATGAAGTGAGTTTCTGGCACAGATGTGCCACCAATATCGCCATAACTAGGCGGTGCCTGTGAGTTGAAATTCTTTGAGTCCATTATGAAATACGACTTAAAGTCATGCAGGCTTGAAGCATTACTGAACTCTGTTCGAGAAAACATGTTAGAGAAACCCTTAAAACAATAACTAAGAACTGAGATGAAATGCAAAGACTCTCTTACTGATAAGGCGTAAAAAGAGCGAAGCAAGATTTGTCATCAATGAACTAACTTCGAGCACTGCAAAGGTCACACCCTGTACAATAAATGAATTTATACATTATGTTAGAACAATGCATTTGATAATTAATTCATTATAGCTTATAATTATATTTTTATTACAAAACTCAACAATAGAGCTGTGACTTTATTTGCTAGTCACCTTTTATTGGGAAATAAATTGTGGCTTTGATGACTGTCATCAAAGGAGTAATCAATACACAAATGTATACACTTATTTATATAGGAAGGTTACATAAGGACATGCTCTTTTAAGGGCTTATAAAAGATATTAACTTATTTGTCTTCTGCATACCCAAAAACAAAAACAACCTAAACAAATCAAGTGTATAGATTCGGCATTTCGAAGATGGATTCCTTACTTTCGACTAAAGTTGGTTTTCTCTTTGGCAAAATGTTGATTATCGGCTGCAACTAAATAATATCTTCCATTATTGGATTTTGGCTATAGTTGCATTATTCCAAACTGGAAATTATTTTCCAAAATCAAACACTTAAGAAAGCGATTTGGAGATCATTTTCTGATCGCTATAAAGCTGTATATGGATAAAATTAAAGTAACGCTTGATATATATATATATATATATATAGGGAAAAATTCATTGCTTTATTATCTTCATTATTTTGTCTTGGCATACAAGCATATATAAGTTTTTTTTTATTTTTTGGGCTCCAGTTTTTAAATTCATTTGTTTATTTAATTTTTGATTTAACTTTAACGATCGTAGGTTCCGATGTAGGCATTGCAAGAGGAGCAATGGTGTTCCACGCTCCGTGCACAATCCGTGCAGTACAAGCAGCAAGCACAGGGCCACAAACTGAAACGTTTTGAATATACTCATAACTTGCAACTTGATCTTCACTCTCATTGTTCACTTACAGTGTCAGACACATGATGAGTGCTAAGATGTGCGTCTTTGTTGTCGCCCTGCCCTCGACGCGTGTCATCATCTCCAGATGGCAATTGGGGCAGACAGCTCGGCAGGATTCAGAACCAACAGCTTCGGACATATTTGCTCTAAATCTTTTTCTAGTGTTTGCTTGCTTGGATCAGCGACGATTGCTTGTCGTTGTGAAACTGTAGCTTAAACTATAAGCTACAAAATATAAATATAGTACATAAAAACTACCCGCATGAAACAGGCCTCAATCAACACTCATTTCTATGTATTATTTTAACGTGTGAGCTTTTCATTGAGAGCACAGTGAGAGAGTGCATAAATGTTAAACATGTTAAGTTAAGTAAACTTTATTTTAATAAGCTTAAATTCAAGTTGAAAAACTATTGAGCTTAAATATCTTTAAGACGTCACACTTGAGGGCATTTGAAGTAATTTGAGCTGATAAACTTTCTTTTAAACATTACATCGAAAGTAATGTTAAGCGTTTTAAATACACTTCAGTTCTGAAAGGTGCCAACGAAGGCGCCACAGCTGGAGCAGGTGTGTGTGGCACTCTGGCATGAGTCCACACAGTACGGTATACAGCAGCAACAGATGCCGCTGTAACACAAACAAGAGTGCTATTAATCACTGGCGCGGCAAGGGTATAAGATGTCACCCGTACTCACCCCACCAGGCAGATTAGGATTGCCATTAGATGCGTCTTGGTGCTGGGCTCATGGTTGACCGTTGTCAACTGACGCGCCTGACAGGAGGGGCAGGTGGCCACTGTTGGCACACGTCCCAAATAGTTTTGTGTCCCCCCAACACCTGTATAAAATAATGTGTTGTTATATTAACTTGCTTTCGATTCTGTTTGCTAATTGCTCATTAACCATGCACATAGACTTGAGGCTGTTGCACAGTAATTATGGCCGCTGGAGGCGTCTCCGTTGGTATCATTGATGGCCCGCCCACGTCTCCATATTGCGGCGGTGCATCTAGTGCTTGCGGATACAGATTCGATTTTGTTTCCATTTTCTGTACTAGTTAGTATCTATGTATTATACCGGAGAGTGATTGAGAGTTTTTGTTCCGTTCGAGAGGTCTGTACTGTTTGGTGCCCGTCGCCTAAATGAGTCGCCTAAAACTCCGTTGCACGACTTATGCCTCATGTCTGTCATAAACAACAACCAGCAAGTGTGTGGTAGTGTGATATAATGTCTCGATGTGTGTGCGTGTGAAATGTTCATTTCGATTGTCAATGTCCAACTTTATGGGTGGCTTTAACATTGTCGCTTGAATTTCAGCAAACGTCAGCAAAATAAAGATTACATTATTATTACAAAAGAATATTCAAAATATTTGGAATGCACTGTGACTTTCAAGGGAAGAAGTAACAGAATTAAAATAGTTTCTAAAGTATTATTGTGAAGTATTTGAAGTAAAAGATGCATTAATAATGTAAAAAACAAATTACGAAGCTATCTTCATCATGCAGAATATTATATACACTTGCAAGCCAAATTGCTTTTCATAGTAGGATGCTTATAAAGATCTTCCAGCCATGTGATAAATTGAACCGATCTGGACAAGTTTGACGAATGATCTAATAGCTCAAAAACTGAGGGACAATCTTGCGTAGAAACAAAAAGTCAGACGGGCATGGCTATATCGACTCAGCTTTCGATGCTGAACGAGAATATATATACCTTATGGGGTCAAATATGCTTCCTTCTATACGTGAGACATTTCATGACATATTAAATATTACCTTACAAGTGTTAAATTATAGTATAAGCATTCCTTAAAGTAAAGAATTATCTATATCAATCATTACATTAACAATTGAAGACATTTGCAAATAAAAAAGTAAAAAGAAAACCCTACATATTGCTTCCTGATAAAATGCTTATAAAAAACATAAATAACTAAATCCGATTAGCTTTTGATTCATCAAACGAAAATTTCCCAGTTCTGCTGGGTTATTCCCCGGAATAACAGATCGCTTATCTCCCAAAAACTAAATGGCGTGACATGCATTAGGTCATAATGGTACTTTAGATAATATAAAATTGTGATGCAAAACTTAATCAATTTTAAAAACTGAATATTTTTTGTACCAATTAAAAGAAAAGTTTATAATTATATTTAATTGAATAAATATAACTCTTTTTTTTATATAACTCAAACATTTTCTGCAAGCTACTGAAACTGAATTGCAAATAAGTTTTTGTAGAACTTTTCTACTTTTATTTGGACGGATCCAACCTGTATACACTGTAAATTCTGCCCGCCCAAATAAAAACACACAATTCGCATTATTATTTTTTTTGGTTACCGACTTTTAATTGAATTTTTGAATTAAGAACTTAATGCTCGGCTTTAATTCTGAGTTCAATTAATTGACGGCTTTGCCCAGGTACTGATTACAGCAACTGCAATAATGATCCAAACTGCGGCAACTTTTGAGGCAGTACGGCAATGGTACCAAACAAATGAGCCTAACCAAAAAGAGAGATTGAAAATTGTTGTCACATATTGAACAATTAGCTGACTCACCCCGTAATGCAGAGTATGAGTGCGATAAGATGTGTGTTTTTATTTGCACGTGGCTCGAGGCGTGTTTGCATCGTGTTGTGGCAACTGGGGCAGCTCATGCGTTGCGGTTCGCGTCTCAGGAGTGGCACTGCTGCAGCAGTAATTATGTAACACCTTTTTTTATCCACAAGGGTAACTTACTACACTTACCATTCGTATTGAGCACCAGCACAGCGGGTGGTGACACTGGAGCTGAAGCTACAGGAGGCTCTCCTGTCATATAAGCGTAGTTTTTCAACTTGAGGTCTGTCTCCATTTTGAGATATATGAGATAAGAGTAGCGAGTGCAGCTGACTTTTATAGTCAAAATCGACTGTCAACTTTGACATATAACTGTTACGTGGCGTATAAGCAATTATTGCATAATATTGGAAGTTAATTTTAATATTCAATTTCTTTATTAAGTTTGAAAAAAGAACACTCAACAATAAACTGCATTGGTTAAAGTATTCAGGGCAGTGTGGTACAGTTTAATTGCGCTATAATGAACATCATTTTATCATATTTTGTTTCCGTTTCTCTTGATTTTAGTTGTGTGTTATAATTAATCCGAAAACAAAAACATTTTTGTCAGTATCAAACTTATGAGTGCCTTGAGCTTTTAGTTCTGTGCTTTAATTTGTTGCAAATTCAATGTTTTAATACATTTTACTTATAATTGGTATTATTACAAATATCTTATAAGTTTATAAATAATGTTTTTATTGCTTTAAAATATTTTGGAGTGAAAATTTTTTAGTGCTCTTCGCTTTGCTGTAATTATTTTCTTTTTTTTTAAGAAAAGTCTCAAAGCGCATTTGAATATTTCATTCGTATAAGTATACATTGTTGTGATAAAATAAAACATAAGTGGTTATAGCGTAGTTTGACTGTGTTTAAGAACAAATATATTGGTATCTATATATAAGAAAAATAGGACACGTGTGTTTGAAGTGTTTCTATACTAAATATGTTATTCCAGTGCAATTAGATAGAAATAGCAGCTCCCACCCCAAAATAAAAACGATTGGTGCTGTTGTGGCTATGGTTGTTAGCTTAACGCTCGTAGCTGCCAATAAAAGCGTTGCACGAGGGGCAGAAATGATCCATGTTGCGCGCACATTCGATGCAATACAAACAGCAAGCGCAGGGCCAACAGCTAAGTAAAAGAAGCAATAGAATAAATAAGTTAACAGCAATCATTAGTAAGTAAATGGTTATTGTTCAATTGTGCTTACCAAGTTAGGCACATGATTAGTGCTATTAAGTGCGTCTTTGTTGTGGCCTTTGCCTCGGTGCGCGTTGTCACCTGTTGATGGCAATTGGGGCAGACCAAATTGCTGGGCTCCGGACCGACAGGAGTGGACATTTTGCTGTTGAACATACAATAAAATAATTTTATTGTTTGGTGTTGACCTTCAGCCAAGTTGTGTTGAGTTGTGTTGCACTTTGCGTGACAATTAACATTGCAATCAGTGCTCTGGCATCGGGATAACCACACGTTTTAAACAAAAAGAAAACGAGCACAAAACATGATAAAATTTTATTTATTTTTTCATACTGCCTTTTTATTGATAATTGCAAATGAAGCTTAAAACGCTAATGATCGTCTGACATACTTTACTTTGGTAATTGCCTGGCATGTGGAGACAAATTAATTTTAAATCCCTTCACCACCTCTTTACCAGGACCTTGGAGGCTTTTCACCGTAGTTGTCAATGATGTCAGTTTGTAGCGCCAGCAACAAATGTGTCCCATAACGATGATGTTGAAGGGTTCTATAAATAACTTCCAACTATGATCCCCACCACAAAAATTCACTATAGTCTGGGCGTGCCCGACATATTTTGGACACTGCTTTTGCCAGCGGTCGGGGAACCGGGGTAAATTACCCCAAATGAGGTAAAAGTTAAATTTTTGGGGTAAAATTGAAACTTTTGTGAGTAAAAAGTATATATTTTTGCGGCCCATGCCTTATGCAATGATTTTAGTTAAAACGAATTCTTGTAAAAACTGCCGTTACTCATTTTTAGACACTTTTGGATTTTTCCCAGCTTTTTATTTAGCTAGTTTTAAGCTTTCTGTATTTTAAAGGTTCTACAACAATGGGCCCCATCCTTACTTACATTTTACCCCATTTCCCCCTTAATTTTCAGCAGTTTCTATGATATTGGCCTGCCAATTCAGCCAAGCGCTAGCATAACTTTAGGCTCTATCTTTAAAATGCTTAAAGTGCTATTGAAAATGAAATTCTTTTATATAATAGTTCGAATACTTATTGACAGTTTGCTATTGAATTCGTTTGGTACTCGGGGTTGGTATTGGTGTATAATATGGGGTAATATCAACTTAAACAAAAATATATTGGGGTAATAATTAAAAAAGTTCCCCGACCACTTGCTAATGCTAATGTGCTTGCGTTGCGCTCGACTAATTTGTTGCCTACTTGTCTGCGCAGACAACAATATTTATTAAAAACAGTAAAGTGAAATATTAGAAATTATCACTACCACTTTTTTAATCCATCACAAATATTCAAAATAAACATTTTGATTGATGATTATGTTCGCTTACAGCTGACCTGTACTCACAAAGATTAATGTGTATATCCAAAATATTTTTATCAGTTGAATATTTATTTTTTAGCAAGCGATTCCGTCGCGAACTTGTCACGTGTTGTGTCAACGAAAGCGTTTTGAAGTTCGCAGCTCAGATGCGCTGCTTGGTCAACCGAATGTTGTCAGGTAATCCCTTCAAGAGTGCACAGTGGTCAACGATGAGTCAAACAATCTTTTTAAATGTTGCCATGTTTAACTTAGTTTTCCATCAGATTTGCTATTTTAGTTGATCAAAAAGTATAAATGCAGTTATATATCTATAACATTCAGAGAACTTGTTGACTGCTGTTAAAGATCCTAAAGAAGCATTAAGACATATGCCAATGTTTTATGAACCACTGTACTATGACAGCCGTGTCAGTTTAACATGTTCTAATTATTATAACACGAAGTGTTTCAGCAACATGTTGCGAAAGTCAAGACTCAAACGAAAGAGAAGCTTTCAAGAACCGAATTTTAGAATTCTTATCAAGTCAGCAAAATTAAAACGAAGTGGACAATGTTTGTCGTTTTTTTTATATATATGTAGACGACCATGTATGTATATATTGTGCAACGGATATGATGTATAAAACGAAATGTTTACATTTTACTTGTAGCTTGAAGCGAGTTTTGCTTTATGTATGTGTGTGGTTTTTATGTTTATGTCAGTTGGTCTGCGCATATCTGGATGATTTCTTCTGTTGGTATAGTAAATGTGTGCGAGTACGTTCCACTGGAATTGTTTTGAATTGTGACAGGCCCTGTCGTCGAATCGCTCAGAAGCTGCTTATGCGAGCTTTACAGTTGGAGCAGTACTGCGTGGTTTTATATCCACATTTGCAGCAGCAAGGCAAACAGACGCACGGCCAGCAACTGTGTGCGAAAGGAAGATACAAAAGAATGCAATTAGACACGCTGAACTTAAATCAGTGACACACACGTCTTAACACTTACATGAAGAGACATAGCAGCGCTGCATACATATAAGTTGAGCACGTTGCATGGTTCTTGAAGGTCGTCATAACGCGTGCATTGCAATAGGGACAGGCCATGCCCTGTGTGGCGTTATCCACGATGATCGTATTTTGGTGCACCACACTGATCGCTTCAGTTGGTGGGCGTGGCACTTGCATCTGTGTTGTATAAACTTGTTCCATTGGTGGAGGAGCACTTGCCGGGACGCTCCATCCTGGCGATTCACCGCCGTCGTATGGTGGTGGCTGCGGGGGCAGCTTGCTATATTCCATATCTGAAGAGTTACACGCGTCTGGAAATCACAAGTGTTATTTATTACTAACTAAATTGTCACAAACTTTAAATATTGCAATATTGCGGAAAGCACACTTTTCTGTTTTTACACATACATATAATATAGCGAAACAAATTAGGCGACCGACGGCTTCTACAAACACAATCGAAATAGTTAAAGCGCAAAAGACATTCAGTACAGCAGAAAGAAGCAGAGGCTGCTAAATGCGAGACTTTATTTCTGTTGGTGTGAGCCAGAGAGTACTCAATATACAGAGAGGATCCCAGCGTCGTCAACTTCTGTTAGCTTAACATTTTTAAAATTATTGGCTCGTGGGGAAATAAGTATCACTTCTGCCTTGTCAACTCATTCACGAAGTGTGCGATGGGTTAGATAAGGATAGTGATCGGCCATTATTCAACTTTGCTTTGGTTGGTGGTCGACTTTTGGTTCTATCTTCTTGCTAATGCCTAAAATGGGAAGGCAGCATAGCTTTGAATGAACTTCGTACAATTGAATGGCCAAACGTGAGATACCTAAATATGACTTCCACCATATGTGCTTATGTATATATTGGCAATTAGGTAGACCTCTAATGACTTATTGAAAAGGGTTTAAAATGACTAAATAGGAAATAGGTACTAATAAGCATCAAAAATGTTCAAAGTTAACAGAAGTTGACGACGCTGGGATCCTCTCTGTATATTCAGTACTCTCTGGTGTGAACCTATTTCCCCTCATCGCTTGTTTCTTTTCGGTTATCTTTCCGGACTACCGCTATGTTTGAATTTGATTATTTGTATATCGACTGCACATGCTTTGTCTCATGTACTTTTGGCACTGTCTGTTTATGCTGAAAGCCTAATTCATATTTCGCAGCATGAACACATAACAATGTATCCATTCCCTTACTCGTGTAAGCTAAGAGTGCCTTAGAAAAAATTAGCAAACAAATTGAACATTTTCTCAAGTTTATCATATGAAATTGGTGAGCTGCTGGTTATTTTGCTTTCAAATAGAGTAAGTTTGCTTGTTATGGACTAAAACCCACTAAAAAAAGGGAAAAAGGGTATATTGTTTGTGTGCAAAAGTATGTAACAGGCAGAAAGAAGCCAAGTATAGCAAATGGTTCTGGGTATCGTCTAGTCGGGATTTCTTCACTAGGGCCTTCTTACTTGTATTTTAAAATTTTGTTGTTGCCGACCAATGTGTATGTATATGTATGTTTGTATGCTCATTGAAGTCGAAGGCAAATCGTCTACGGACGGCCTGCTGCAGTGGGCTTGGCCGTCTTTTTGTGTATGCATGTGTCTGCGTCTAACGGGACTAGGCAGAACGCAAAAATAATAACAACAACAACACTTGACGGTTGTCGTTGCTGAAACGTACACGCTGCTCAATGTTGTTTCGATACCCTTTATTACAATATTTAATTAATGTCAATGCAATTATTAATATATAATAATGTTATATAAGGACAATTAATATTAGGTATATGAGTGCAAAATGCGTTTATTTTATGGTTAGTGTTAATTTGGTATTTAGTCATTTTAAACCCTTTTCAATAAGTCATTAGAGGTCTACCTAATTGCCAATATATACATAAGCACATATGGTGGAAGTCATATTTAGGTATCTCACGTTTGGCCATTCAATTGTACGAAGTTCATTCAAAGCTATGCTGCCTTCCCATTTTAGGCATTAGCAAGAAGATAGAACCAAAAGTCGACCACCAACCAAAGCAAAGTTGAATAATGGCCGATCACTATCCTTATCTAACCCATCGCACACTTCGTGAATGAGTTGACAAGGCAGAAGTGATACTTATTTCCCCACGAGCCAATAATTTTAAAAATGTTAAGCTAACAGAAGTTGACGACGCTGGGATCCTCTCTGTATATTGAGTACTCTCTGGTTTAGAGAGCGAAAAATAGTTAATTTGGTGAATACCCGAAAGCATTTTTCTAATTACTCAAATAAAAAAAATAATAACAATATGAGATAGTAATATTATGAGGTGAAACCCAATTTTCTTTGTATGGAATAACTCTGTTTTGTAATACATTATTATATTGAGTTAAATGAATATTAAGACACAACATTTAACCTTGCTTATTGATAATGTAATAAGTAAATAAACGATTTGCATTAAAGTAAATGGGGTAAAGCAATCAAAACATTATCATCGCTGTAATAATAGAAATATACATCACAAATAACAATATTTATAATTTTTCATATAGGCGTTTTGATGAGCATTTTATTCGGGAAAGTACAAAAGGTAAACAAAACAAGTAAGAAGGCTCTAGTCGAGAAATCCCGACTAGACGATACCCTGATTCCTATACTTTACGCGTACAGTCAGTGTTTGCAAGTATGTGTGTTTGTATGTACGCACATACTGCATACTGCATACACAACTTCAGTGTCCCATATCTCCGTTATTTCTTAGCCGATTTTAATAAAAATGTTCATTATTTCAAATGCCATCTCAAAGTTTTCAAAATTCAAGATTTTGTTGTTATCGATCACATGTGTATATCGAAAACGGGATGAGTTATCGAAAATCAAAAACAAACTTGTACTGCCTAGGGATTAGGCGAGCTTAAGCTCGAAATCTGGAGTCTCTAGCTTTTATAATCTCAGAGATCGGTTGTTTCATACATACGGACAGACGGACGGACAGACGGACATGGCTATATCGACGCGGCTGTTGATGCTGATCAAGAATATATATACTTTATGGGGTCGGAGATGCTCCCGTTACACACTTTTGCACAAAACCATTATACCCTTTTTTCCCATTTTTAATGGGATCAGGGTATAAAAATGTATGTCATAAATAAATAATGAGAACTTTTCTTACGCTGTTTTTACATTCTGCGGAAAGTCTAACATTTTGACGTTCGATAATTTTATTAGATAGCTTCTTCGCATAGATTTTGTTGGCAATACGCACAATGGAAACTCGCCTCATAGGTGCTAACAGCAAATGAAAGCTTTCTGCTAACTTGGTCACATCAAAGAAATCAATTGAAATCCTTGATCCAACTCTGCGGCAGTTTCTCCCACAGCATTAAATGAACAGGGGTTAGAACATAATATTCTCTTTGGGTATCAGCATTGAAAGCGTGTCGTCCACCTGTGTGATAAATACAGGCAGTTGTCGTGAGAACTGCCTGCTGTCCATATAGTATGGAATTTAATTTTAACATGCACCATTTTCAGGAATATTGAACACTTATCTGTGGGGATTTCTTGCTTGTCAAAACAAGACAAATTTTTGTTTTATTTTAAGCATATGTGTGGCTTTAAGGACGAAATTCATTATTAAAAAAACACCTTTATAGTAACAAGTTCTTATAAATCCTTTTATTTAAATGTTTATTTATATTAATAATTTTTTATTAAGCAAAAACTCAAATTTGACATAAAACGTTCTCTTATGTTTTGCACTTATGTATACAAAAGACTACACACACGAGTTAATAAAAAATAAAAATTTAGGTTACGTTGTGCTTTGCTGTCGTTCCTTAAAACCACTCACCCTGGGCTCAGGGGTCCCATTACGAAATGTTCCCACATAGCGACCGGCAAAATAGACTGCTCTACTATTGCGTACAAAGAAAATGAATGGATGATCGACTTTAAATGTTTTCTTGTGCATATTCAAGCTCATGGGCACAATTTTGAAAACTGCAAAAACATTAATAATATAATTAAGAGTTTAAGAAGTCAAGGTTGAACTTATAGGTAACTGCTGCTGCCTCGCAACCTGCCTCGTTGACGTCGATATAGCCTCGATGTTTGGCTGCTGAGATTTTTTGTCCTTTTCCATACTCGAAGAGTCGCGTTAGATTTGCTTTATCGCCAAATATCTCTGTGATGCCTAGCTGTGGGGGATTTGCTTTATTGTAGTCCTTACAATATACTCCAACAAAGTGTCTCACCTGCTGCAGCGTCTCCTTAAGATCCACATCGAAATCAATACTAAACCATGGCAAGGTTATCTCCACATCTTCCATGGACATTCTTGTGTCCATGTTGCACAAGTCGAGATTTTTAAGCTTGAGCTCCAGATCGGACAGACCACATATCTCATTGGGCAGCATGATAGGCAGGGATATGTTCGAGTCCTCGAAGGGCAACGTAACAGCTCGGGCATCCAATTCAGGCAGTTCCACATACTGGAACTTATCCTCCTGGTACAACATGTCCACCTCGACTCGCAGCTTCTGATCAATGTAGAAGTCATCGCTCATGGTGGACTCGGGTAAGAAGGGCTTACGAAACAGACCCTTAAAGTACAGAGCGTTCACCAGGACAGCACTCGTATCCTCATTAGCCTCGTGTGCTTTTATCACCTCTTGTATCTTATTCTGTGTTGCATCCTCCACGAAAGCATTGATCTTTTGTGTGGCTTTCTCTTCCTTGGCGAAATTTATTGGAACTGGCTCGGATCGAAAGAAATCCTTGGCGATTTCAATGAATTCCTGGTGTATGCTCACCTTTTCGTTCACGTAGAGCCGAGTCACCGACTTGATTCTCACTTTCTCACCAAAGTTATCCAACATTGTCCAAAAACCGTGGTAGATCTTCGATATCTGTTGACGATCATCGGGTCCCAACATCAGTCCCTTACGCAGCTGATCTTCCGTTGATCCTGCTGCACCCACAAGCGCAAACATCAGGGCTGTTTGTATGGAGATTGGTGAGAGTATTACATTGCGTCCTAGCCCACATTTCTCTTTTGCATTGCTCCTTAGCAAACGCATTGAAACAAGTTTGGCAATCTGTCATATTCCACACACAGCACAGAGGATACAACTAAAATATATACAAAATTTCTTTTTTTTAATCATAAATAACAAATGTTTTAAAACAAACTAAATATTACTATTATTAAATTATTGTAAATTTGTATGCTTTGCGACCTTTTAGTATTTGTCTTACAATAATGTTTTTGATATAAAGAAGGGAAGCATATTCGTAAAATGAATATAAATTCCTGATTATCAAAATCGACTAGATCGGATCACTATATCATATAGCTGTCATACAAATGCAAAATCTTTCAATCATGCTGCGAAATATGAATTAGGCTTTCAGCATAAACAGACAGTGCCAAAAGTACATGAGACAAAGCATGTGCAGTCGATACACAAAGCAAAATCAAATTCAAACATAGCGGTAGTCCGAGAAGATAACCGAATAGAAACAACGAGTTGAGAGGAAATAGGTGCTAAAAAGCTTGAAAAATGTGAAAAGTTAAAAGAAATAAGAAACTCTGGTTTCCTCTCTTACTTTACATTCTCATTAACAAAATGCGTTTACAGTTATCCATGGTGCAATGAGATGTAAATAACAAAGAGAGGATTCCAGCGCGTTCTTCCGCTTAACAGAAAACATTTTTTTGTTGTAATTAGCTAGTGGGGAAATTAGTACCCCTTCTGCTTTATCAACTTCATTTATTTATTTATTTACATCAGCTGTCGGGAAACCTTGATAAACTTGATAAACTACCCCAAATGTAGTAAAAATGCAATTCTTATCCTTCTAATTTTTGTAGCGCCTTAAAATACCAAAAACAAACATAAAGCTTAAAAACAGCTGAAAAAAGGTGAAAAAAGCCAAAAGTGCTTAAAAATGAGTAACGGCAGTTTTTCCAAGAATTCGTTTTAGCTAAAATCATTGCATACGGCATAGACCGTAAAAAAAACCTAAAACTTAAAAAAGGCCCAAAAATGAGTAACGACAGTTTGGGGTGCCTTAGCTAAACATCATAATAAATGTTGAATATCGTAACGCGAGTAGCAGCTTTTCGGGGTGTCCTAGCTATATATCGTAATAAATTATGAATGTCGTAACGTGAGTAACGACAGTTCGGGGTATCTAAGCTGATTACTGTAAATAAAATAAGAGAATTGAAACTTAAGGAGGGGGGTCATTTATGGTTGTAGAACTTTTGAAAAACATTGCAAGCGGGTAACAAGGGCACATATATAATGAGTAAATTCTGTTAAGAAGGGTGCATGTAAAAGTTTTTCCATAAGTTAATAAAATTAAAATCTTTTTTGACTTGATTTATATAATATATATTTATAATTTCTAACTTATATTTTTTTGACTTGATAAGGACTTTGCGTTTTTCATTATTTTTTTGATTGCACTTGAAGAAACTTTTTGAGAAAATCTCAGAAAAAAAATTCCATACAATTTAAAAAATGTATAACATAACTTTAATTCGTAAGCTTGATAAATTTTTTTTTATTATATTGGACGTAGATGTACTAACGGACAGTACATTCAAGTGGCCCAACGATACCAAGCACCGGCTTGTTAACGCGCGGACCCAAGCATAAAGCGACCCACCTCCCGCCCATCCGACCGAGGGGCGCACCGCGTAACGTGCGGTTACGAAGATCGAACGAACATGTAGACAAATGACGCAAGACAATTTTTTTTAGAGAGCATGCAGAAGTGGTACTAGTTATAAGGTGGGAAAGATCGTTATATACACGTAATGAACATAAGATCCGAAAAGGGTTATGGATAGCATAGTTAGAAAAGCAAGCATGCAGGGCTGTTGGTAAAAAATGTCTACTACTTCTAATAGGTACAGCAAAGTTAATTTGGTTTATTAGTATGGGGGAATCTATTTCACCATTTGTTAATTTGTGAACAAAGGTTATTGCTAGCATAGTTCTACGATGATTAAGAGAGGGAAGATTTATTAGTAAAAGTCTACTGTAATAAGCAGGTAAATTAGTACTATTGTCCCAGTTAAGACCCCGAAGGGCAAAGAGCAAAAATTGTTTTTGTACCGATTCTATTCTATCCTGATGAGTCCTGTATTTGGGATACCATATACAAGATCCATATTCAAGAATAGGTCGGACAAAAGACACATAAAGAGTTTTTGTTAAGTAGGGGTCGTCGAATTCCTTTGACCAGCGCTTAATGAACCCCAAGACATAATTTTTAATAATAATTTTAATAATATTTAAATATACCAAACAATTGTAGGCAATCAGATCGATTGAATTCCCAATATATATCTTTTAAAATTAAAATTATTAGCGGCTATTACGTGATTTATAAACTAAGATCAGATATAAAAAACAAACGAACTTACATACTTTAGTTCAGTTAAAATACAAATAAATCGATTAGAATTGTGAAAAATTTAATAAAATCCAAATGTAAATACCAATATTTATAATATAGCTACAGACTCACTGAACTGCCGTTACTCACTTTATATATTTTTCTTTTTATACCCTGATCCCATTAAAAATGGGAAAAAGGGTATAATGGTTTTGTGCAAAAGTATGTAACAGGCAGAAGGAAGCATCTCCGACCCCATAAACTATATATATATTCATAATCACCATCAAAAGCCGAGTTGATATAGCCATCTCCGTCTGTCCGTCCGTTCGTCCGTACGTTTGTATGTATGAAAGCGTCTTCTTCAGAGACTATAAGAGCTAGAGACTCCAGATTTGGAGCTTAAACTCGCCTAATCCCTAGGCAGTACAAGTGTGTTTCCGATTTTCGATAACTCTTCCCGATTTCAATATAAACATGGGATCGATAACAACAAAATATTGAATTCGGAAAACTTTGAGACGGCGTTTGATACATTTAACAAAATAATGACAATCTGTGAAATTATTTAAATCGGTTAAGAAACACCGAAGATATGGGACATTGAAGTTGTGTATGCAGTATGCAGTATGCGCGTACACACATACACACATACTTGCAAGCACTGACTGTACGCGTAAAGTATAGGGATCAGGGTACAGTCTAGTCGGGATTTCTAGAGCCTTCTTACTTGTTTCCTTTCTTATTCCCCTGACTTCGTATTAACCATGTGTTAAAATTTCGCTTGGCTGCAATTAAGTGAATTATCGAATTCATTATGGCATACAAACACAATAAACTACTAATAAGTTACTCGTTCCTACTATCTATCTACTTTGTTTCTTCTGTGTATTTGTTGTTATTCAAATGTTTTTGTTGTAAATGATAGTGTTATAACTCAGTTACATTCGTTTGTCTGAAGGTTTAATCATTCATATTGTTTACAGTATTTTCGTCACAAAAGCCTAAATGTATTATCTATTCGCATAAAATTAAAAAAGTATTAACAATTTGTTTTTTTAATTCAGAATGTGCAACATTTTGTGCGTCATCGCTTTTATTGTTTTATTGTCCGATTATTCGTCATTATTTTGACCTATAGGTTTTTATTGCAACATTTTATTTGATACATTTCTTATGTCTGTTTTCTTAGACTTTTAAATGTTAATAAAATAGCAATAATTTGTTCATGTTATATCCATTTTACTTATATTTACGCCTTGTCAAGAACAAAATAGCCAAGCAGGCATATTAGGTCAGTTCCTCCAATTGGGGATAATTGGTGTGTTTAGAATATTGAGCGACCCACAAAACTTTTGCAGACGGGACAGTAGTGATTGGCAGATTGACAGGAGTCCATACAGTATGGTACGCAAACGCAGGGCCAGCAGCTATTCAAAAGAGTGTGAGAAATAGAGGGAGGGGATGATAAAGAAAGACAGGTGTGCAAGATTAGATTGAGCATTTGAGTAGATTGATAGAATATTTCAAGTTTTGTAGATTTTGAGGCTTAATATATTAGTTTATCGATTGTCGAATAATTTTTTGTGTTTTTATCTATATAAACGTTTAATGGTTTGAAAGGGTTTTCAAGCTTACAAGCAAATAATAGGTTCCAAGAACTTTTTGACTCAACTGCAATTCCAGTTAAGACGTCAGTCATTAACTGATAAAAGATAAATACGGGTTGTGTTAACTTATTTTCTTACCCAACTAGACATAAAAACAGGGCCCACATATGTGTGCGTCCTGTGGGCGCAACTTGAATTGTGGTCACCACATCGTTCTGGCACTGTGGACAACGCAAAAACGACGGTTCCTTGCCAACGGGCACTAAGGGCCTTGCGATTGTGTGTATGACAACTGTGGAGCTTCCCGGCTGTTGTGTCATGGGCGGATACATAGGTGGCTGAGTCGGTCCACTCGGATATGGCTGATATGTCTGTGCGTTATAGGTTAGCACTGCCGGCGGTGATTGAACAGTGGGTTGCACCGGTTCAGCTGCGTACGGTGGTGGGTCTGTCTTTTCCATAATGAGTCAGTCAGATGTTGTGTGTCTATATAGTTATTATTGCTGCTTAAACTTAACCATTCAGTTTGCGGTTTATTGTTCTACTGAGTTAGCACTATGGCGGTCAAGCATTGATAATACTAAGCAGGTAGGTTCAATCATAAACTAGCCATAAATATATATTTTATCTTATCTCCTTTAGCCGTTAAGCTATTGTCGATTACCTTACACATACTACTACTGAGAAACAGGGGATTTTTTTGTTTTGCTTGGGCTGTCGAAAGGGTATGTTTAATAGCCGGTCTTCATAATAATGTTGTAAAATGGGCATTTCACATGAATCGACAATCTATATTTTGAGAAGTCGCAACTAAATAAAGATAACGTAATGTAAAACTTGCAATAATAGTAGCGAAAGTAGAATGAATAAATATCATGAATATAGATCGTGAACCATGTAAAAGGAGAACGGATTGTGGAAAAAATTATTTACTTTTGTCTTAAAGGGTTGCTATAATGAAAAATATAAATATATTTAAATGTTGGTATGTATTTCGTTCTCATTGCGACAAATGTGTTGTGGCAGTATGTTGAAGATTGTTTTTCGTTAATTTAAGGAAGTAACTAGCAGTATATAGTCCATATTCAATAACTCCAACTCAAAAACTCCGAAAGATAATGGCAAATTCGCGTCTTTCATTTTTAGATGTGTGCGTATTAGAACTGCACTGGCACTGCCTGCTCCTGCCCAGACAAGCGGTTTTTTTCTGAGCCTGTCAACCGTGGTAGTCAAACTTTGGTAACATACTCACAAATTTCCTGACTGATATCGAAATTTATCGCATTTGGCCGTTTAGCTGTTGTCGATTGTTTAAGACTTACTTTGAGAATTAAAATAAATAAGTAGAGAACTGATAAACAAAGTGAAAAGAAAAATTGTTGTTAAATTTGTTAGATTTAAGTATATTTTAATTTTATTTTTCTGAATGGTATCATAAACGGGATTTCAAATAAAAGATTTTGCACAAATTTAATGTTTTCTAGCACTGAACAATATTCTATTTCTTAGAAATATTTTCTCTTTGTTGAATGTATTACCTCATACTTCAATATACATAAGTATATGTAGAAATTCCCAGAAATCCAAGTTTTATTTATACAGTTGTAGTCGTGCATTTTATTTTGAGTATAGTATTATTTTCGGTCTTAGTTAGCTAATTGTTAATAATTCGTGCTTATATGATATAGTTAACAAGTTAGCTTTCGTAGGTGCCAATGTAGGCGCCACAATTGGGGCAGGTGTGTTCAGCATTCTGGCAGGAGTCCATGCAATAAGGCACACAAACACATGGCCAGCACCTGCAAATAAAAAAACAGCAGAAAAACGATTGTAGAATTGTGATTGTGACAAACGAAAAGTGATTCACGAGTGATTTAACAAGTTCACATTGCTTAAATGAGTCATTTTTTATTTGTGCAAGATGATTACTTACAGAAACAGGCACAGGATCAAGGCGAAACAATGTGTTTTTCCTGTTGGAGTACGTTTGACATTGGTCAAAATGTCGGCATGACATGAGGGACACTGTACCTGCGACGGATGACTACCGATCGGCACTACATTTGTTGTTGTCGTTGTGTGTATGACAATTGGTGGTCCGCCGGGCTGGTAGGTCTGTGCTGGTGTATATCCTTGACTCATGTTGTCTAACTAGAACAATCCGTAAGCAATTGTTTGACTGAGCGGCTTAATGGTTTTCCTTCAACTGAAGCCTATATACTGCGTTAGTCTATACCATTTGAGTGTTTACTTTGATATCGCGTTATCTTACAAAGTGTGACCATAACTGATAAAAAAAAGTACAGGGAGAGAAAGAGTGAAAGAGCGTGAGAGAACTCTAAGGTAAAAACGGGCTTTTTATGATTGCTTGGGTAACTTTTCACTGAATACTTGTCCCCTATTGTTGAGTGTTGTTGAGTGTTTTCAATTGAGATGACTCAACGCATGTAAAATACAAATGTGAAGTGTGCGCGTTTTTAGGTATTTACAACTAGCTTTGGTCTTAGGATGACGCATATGTCAATTGATAAATCTCAGAAATGGCTGATAAGAGCAGCAACAACAAGTTAAAGAGATAACTTGATCAGGGAATATTATCTATAGACTGAATACATAGTTAGACTGACTGACTGACTGTTGTTACTAAACAAGAAATTAAAGTTCATTTTCCAAATGGGATAAGAGTCACAATTGTTGGAGATGGTTATCAAGGTTTTCTGATAGCATCCATAACAAAGTTTATGTACCTTTTTATGTTGATAAAAAAAATTAAATTTCATAAATGATCTTAAATAAAGTTGTCTGCTAATGGGGTCAAAGATGCTGCTGCTTATTAAATACTTTTACGTTCGTTACGTCTCTTATTATAATTTGATTAGGCTAAAAGTAAGAAAAAAGAAAAAACCTTTCAAGGTTTTTGATCACAAAGTTTATATACCTTTTTATGTTGATAAAAGCGAATTCGAAATTCAGAAACAATCTCGTAAATTAAGATAACTGTATGAACTTTACCAGGCTAAAAGGTTTCACTTAGAAAGCTAGACATGTTTAGATAAACTTTTCTGTTCCTTGTGAAAAATATTCCCATATTGTGAAGAAGATGCTTTTTAAATACTTTGTTATGTATTCTTTTACTCATCTTAATAAAATCTTATAAATTATCCTATTTATGAACTTTATTCTAAAATAAAATAACAATGATTCTTAAAGTTTTCAGCCTTATTTCTGAACAACTTTTTTGCTAGCTTGCCCGAGACTATTTCCTCAGTGATCTCATAATCGCTGATAGCATTGTTGACTGAACTTATAAAAGATAATATGTGGACTACGTGAAGCGTGTACTTATAAGCTTATTATCAATTTGTACTCATGATTATAGTAAACGGGTTACTTTAAAATTATAACGCTTTGATTGTAGAGTGATTTAATTTAAAACCTTTTTAAAGAGGGGGATTTCAATGGAAAATGCAATCTCTTTTAAGACTTTAGCAAGCGCTTAACTCAAAGAGAGTAATGTGCCATACATACAACAATCTTTAAACAAAATAAAAAGCTCTCGTACACAAATCAAGTACGCTTGTTCTAGGTAGAAAAAAAAATTAAGAACAGCGTAGACGTAATAATTAACTTGATATATTTACAATTTATTTAAGTTTCGCTTAGTCGTCAATATATAATAATAATATATAATTCGTTCACAATTAAGATATAGAAGACATATTTATTGAACTTATATATATGCAATGTACAGTTAATTGTCATAGGTTCCAATATAGGAGCTGCAATTGGGGCAGTAATGATTTGCATTCTGACAGGAATCCATGCAATAGGGCAGACAAACACAAGGCCAGCAACTGTAGAAGAAAAGATGACATTTATTTTGTAATTTAAACACAGAAAGTATAAAGTATAACTTATAACTTGCACTATGACCGTAAAATATTGAATACGCTAACGGAACAAGTGTTTTGTTAACACAAATTTAAATATTCAATATATAACAATGCTTAATAATATTAGGGAAGTAATTCCAATCAAGTTTTTTTTGCAACTATATAGATATTTTTTAACTATCTTTAAATTATATATACATATATATATTTGATATATAATTTAATATTTTATATAAATATTATATATTTGATAAATAATTTTATATTTGATATATAAATATATATATATTTGTAGATATACGTAAAACATGTGTATACTATATAACAAGCGTCATAAACCATTTTTATTTTCTCTTCCCCCATTGAAATATGGCATTGTGACAGTTAAACGTACTTGTTTTTTTTATCGCTACGTTATCTCACTGAACTCTAAAGTCAACAGTTGAGATAACAATGCTACACACACTAAAACACAACCACACACTAATCAAGTAAATAGGTTATAGTCGAGAACACCCCAACTGAACGATACCCTGAACCTTATACTTTACGCGAACAGTCAGTGCTTGCAAATATATGTGTGTGTGTACGCGTATGCAGCATACTTTACTTAAAGATTGTCATTATTTTATCTAACTTTGTCTCAAAGTTTTGCAAATTCTATATTTTGTTGTTATCGATCACATGAGTATAACGGAAACGGGAATAGTTGTGCAAATCTAGAGTCTCTAGCTCTTATGGCCTCTGAGATCGACGCGTTCATCTATATGGACGGACAGACGGACATGGCTAGAATATATATACTTTATGGGGTTGGAGAAACTTCGATCTGCCTGTTGCATACCTTTGCACAAAACCATTATACCCTTTTTACCCATTTTCAATTGGTTCAGGTATAAAAATATAAGCGTGTTTGGGTTGAGCGAATGTCGCAATTTGGTTATTTTATGTGCTCCCAATTGCAATCGAAACTGATTGAAATAATTCACCAGAACAAAACTTACATGAACAAACAGAGAACGAGGGCCCAGCAATGCGTGCGACTAGATGGAGTACTCTTAACGGTAGTCACCACCTCCGCCTGACAGGATGGGCAACGTATGCGCGTTGGACCATTGCCAATGGGAACCAGATTCGATGTAGTCGTCGTCTGAATGATCACTGTCGATTGCTGCGGTGGCTGTGGCATCGGTGGATAGAGGGGCGGCTGTGTGGGTCCAGCCGGATAAGGCTGATATGTTTGTGCGGGCATATAGCCGGGTTGTGGTTGCGGTTGTGGCATTGCACTATATGGAGGTGGCTGCTTGCTGTCCATATTTGGTTTATTATAAATACTTTTTTCTCGAGTCGTACTCAACTGCACAGCTTGCTGGTTGTCGTTAAACTGAGGCCTGTTATCTTATTGTTGACTGAGTATAGTACTTCAAAAGGTCTATGGCTCGGTTTCTCCCCATACGTTTTTTATCTGCTGATAAGATTCTGTACGATGGTTTTGCAAACACCTTGCCATATTGCCCTTGTTTTGGCAATTAGAGGCTTAGGCTTTTGGCAGTTTGTTTCCTTTTATCACTAATATGGTGTATGATTGTAATCATATATGTATTTGGCTTATATATATAAAGATTTTCATGCAAATTGAACTTATGACTCAGATTTGACGTGACATCTTTTTGTGTTAAAGTTAATGCGTTTGATTCACTTTCAATGGGGGCTGGGCCTAAGTATTTCACAATAATCTTACACTTGTTTAAATTTGTATTGGCATGTTATTATTTATTAGCAAGCTATAAACTAATTGTATGTGGCATCCGACTTTTGAATACTCTGACTTTTAAAAGTACTTAATATGTATATATATTTATGGAAATAGAATGAATGTGAAATGTAGAGCATTCCCCTTATATTATTATAGACCTTTTTTTATAAAACGATTAGTTAGTATAAAGTAAATATATATATCTTGGTAAGTCTACATAATGATTAGTAAAACTCATTCAAACCATTTTGAAAACCAAAAACAAAAAATACATTTTTTTTCCAAAAAATGTACTGTGAACTAAGCCAACCAAAACCACTCGTCTTTTACCTTTCCGCAACAGAGTATAACAGAATCAAAGATTATATTCGAAAATTTTTTGAATTTATAGAATTTAGATATTATACTTTAGTAGAATTTATAATTACTTTAATCATGAGTCGACCTCTGACAAATAATTAAAAATAGTCACAGACATGCGTTAGTTTTTTAGTTATCGACGAAAAAAAAATTGTGAAGAGAGTTAGTTTATTTTTGTGATTTAAAACGTTAATCCGACAAAAGCTCAAACGGACGACACACAGATGCAATTGTATTTGTGGAGTTATTGTGAATGGATCATCAGAGCTTTCTGGCATTGGTGAAAGCTTTTCTTGTAGCATTTACCTTTTTAAACTCTAATACCTTGGCGCTTTCAAGTTCAAGCGTTCAACGGTTTAGCCATGAAAATAATGTTAGGCAAATACGACAAACTGACTGAGATCGAAAAAAAGCGAAGAAAAAATAAACAGAAACAATACAATAACGACAACTGGTTTTTAAAATTACAAACACTCGCTACAAGATAAACATTTGGCTAATGTTTTTGTTTGATAAAGTTGGTAACCCAAATTAAAACTAAATAAGAAAACACTTGCGGTAGCCAGCAAGCATCACAGTTATTCGACATGAGCCGGCAACTAAAGTTCAGCATTCAATCGCCAACGGGTGAAGAGTTTCACTCCGATCTAGTTGAGATTAATTTAAATGGAAGTCTCGCTCAGGCCAAACAGCAATCGGCCCATGCGCTAGATGAGCTGCTCCAATCAAGAACATTGCCCACCCATCGCGGCTATCCCTATGGCTATGGTGACATAGACGACGAGCCCGACTTTTACTTCTGCAAGAAGTCCAACTCGACTGGTCAGCTGGCCGAGAAGGTATCGCCACCACCACCAGCCAACATTAGCTGCTTGAGGCAAATGTATTGTCCCGAATGCCATGAGCGATTGCATGAGGAAGGCGTTCGCCTCGAGCGTCTCATAACATTGTGGTGAGTATTGATGCTGCTCTTTGTTATGTTCCAAGCTCTAACTATCTGCTGCTGCAGCTGCTTTGCCCTGCTTCCCATTTATCCCTGCTGCATGCGACGCTCTAAAGACGACTGCAAGGTGATTTGTGGCAAGTGCGGCTACTTGTTGGGTGCCTGGAAGCGACAGTGAAGCACTCTTCAATCTTCTTCTTTTGTTCCTTTTATTTTGTTATTCGTTAAAAATGCTTTTTGTTTTCTTAGTTTTTAAGCATTAGCTGACCTTGTTGTGCGTGGGCAAGCAACAAAAATGTATTGTCAATTTTTCATACTTTGTAATATGTGAAAGGGGTATGTATAATGGGTAATCAATTAGTCAAGACAAAAAATATAGAGGTACCTTTCTACGTTTGTGTTTAAAGCAAATTATAAAATTGGTTATAAAAATATTTAACAAGTTTGTTACGTAACATTTGGATGAGATTTTTTATTCACTAAGTATCGTCTTTATGCAGTATGTGGAAAAAACACACGTATCCGGGTTAATAGAATGCAACTTTATGGATGAAAAAAAAAAGTTTCTTAATGTTTCAAAAAAAAAAATACATGTTGACGTCAAAAAGTATTTCAGCAAGGGGAAATTTTCGCTTAAATTATTTTTTGGTGAACAGTTGCGCACAGGGTATCTGCTAGTCTGGCGTCGTAAACTACATTGTTCTCACTTGCTATTGAAGAAGCGCACGCAACGAGAGTCAAAGAGAGTCAAAGAGAGTCAAAGAGTTTACTCTGCATTATTGCTCTCTATTGCTCGTTCTCTCTGTCTCTTAGCGAAGTGGTTATTGTTGTGCCTAGCCTATTTCTATGACCAGTCGCAATGTCAAGCGCACCGAAAATGTTGCGCGATCTAGACCTGGATCTGGATAATCTCTCTGCAGAGACTGCCAAGCTGCAGCTGGCACTCGAAGAGGTGGAGGAGCCGCAGCCATTAAAGCCACAACTGCGCTTCTACAGCGTTGGTCCAAGCACTTATCGTGTGCGTTGTCCTTTGTGTCAGCAGCAATCTCGCTCCGAAACGGTACAAATGACTGGCGCATTGGGTCAGCTCAGCTGTTTGCTATCCGTTTTATCATGGTGAGTTGTTGAGTGTCAAAATTTAAAAGCTACGTAATAATCATTGTTTTTTCCTACAGTTGTTTTCCCATCTTTGCGTTGAGTTGCGTTTATTCTTGCCTCCAGAGTCGATTGAAAAGTAAACGAGTCTTTTGCAGTACATGTGGCGGTCATTTGGGCTTCCATTGGCGCCCCATTTAGTAATATGTTACTACTGTTTCACATTTTGGCCACATTTTCGCGACTTATCTACTATAAATAAACGACGCAGCGCAGCTGTTTGCCAAAATTTTCAGTCTTTTTAATTTTTTATAAGTACTCATATTTCGATCAACGCCATTTGATTTTGGATACATATTGTTGTTGTTTCTTTTTATACCCTGATCCCATTAAAAATGGGAAAAAAGGGTATCATGAAGTTGTGCAAAAGTATGTAACAGGCAGAAGGAAGCATCTCCGACCCCATAAAGTATATATATTCTTTATCAGCATCAACAGTCGAGTCGATATAGCCATGTCCGTCTGTCCGTCTGTCCGTCTGTATGTATGAACGCGTCGATCTCAAAGACTATAAGAGCTAGAGACTCCAGATTTGGAACTTAAGCTCGCCTAATCCCTAGGCAGTACAAATTTGTTTTCGATTTTCGATAACTCATCCCGTTTCCGATATACACATGTGATCGATAACAATAAAATCTTGAATTTGAAAAAACTTTAAATTGCATTTTAATTATTAATCAAAATAATAACAATCTGTGAAATTTTTATTAAAATCGGTTAAGAAACACCGGAGATATGGAACCTTGAAGTTGAGTATGCAGTACGCAGTATGGTCGTACACACACGCACAAATACTTGCAAGCACTGACTGTACGCGTAAAATATAGGGATCAGGGTATCGTCTAGTCGGGATTTCTCGACTAGAGCCTTCTTACTTGTTTATTCAAGACAGCTCTCTCCCTCTCCGTCGCTCTCTCTCACTAACTACACTCAATTTTGAGGCTCTTTCTATTTGTTTTTCGTCATTTTGGATGCATCTCTTTTCGGTTTCTTTTTAGTTGCTCTGCGTTCGTCGTTGTCATCAAATGGCCAGCACTGAGAGTTTAGACGGCAGCGCCTGTGAATATGACGGCATCTCCGCGGTGCCACAGGTGGGTCATCTGCCCACACATCCCCTAGAATTTGTCTGCCCCGCTTGCCAGCAGCTCCAAACGAGTTGCGTAGAGAGCGAAGCGGTCACTTGCCTGCAAAAAGTTGTCTGTAGCTTGAATTGGTTGCTTTGTTGGTAGGTTATAGTAATAACCTAATATATAATAATATATATATATTTGTCTCATTTATGTGTGCATCTTTTATTATCTAAGCAATCCCATACGCTGGACCGGTCGACATGACATTAATCATTATTGTAGCAACTGCGGCTGTTTTATTGGACGTCACATCTCGTTGAGTTGGTATAAACGCGCTCTGTTCCGCATGCAACGCTCCGAGGTGGAGGACAATGGTCGTTGGCAACGATTCCGCAAGGTGGAGAAGCAGCAGTTAGACGAAAAGAAGCTTGGAAAACAGCGTGCATCACTTACTCAAACCTAACTAGAAATATTATATACATATGTTCAAATTAATAAAATATAAAACTGCGATATATAGCAACAAGCTATTGAGCAAATCCACGTTAAAGCTCGCTTCGCAGCTTTTTGTCAATTAAAATGTATCGCTCTCAATTAATTTTGGCTCTCTTATTAAAAAAAAAAATAAAAATATACATCGCCATAATAACAATAAAAATTGAAAACCGGGTTATCCAGCTGAGCGCTGGAGTGCGAATTCTTATCACGGCAAAGCAATATAACAAACGAAAAGAACACCCTGTAATTATATTTAATGTACAAACGCTTTGCATTTTAAGTAGCAACAAAATGAACGCATTGGGTTAGTTCAACGAGGAATTTCATCAGGAATAGAAGTGTCGATATGTACTTGATATTGCTGGTAACGTTATCGCTAGTATTGCTAGTGCAATATGTAAGACGTAAGTACACCCATTGGCAACGTGAGGGCGTGGAGGAGGAACCAGCCAAATTTCCCTTTGGTGTATTGGAAGATATGGTGAAAGGCAAGCGTGGTTTTGGACTAATCATTGGCGATATTTACGAACGACACCGTTCCAAGCTTGTTGGCATCTACATGATGCACAAACCTGCTTTACTTGTGCGAGATGCGCAGCTGGCACGCCAAATGATGACCAGCGATTTTGGCAGCTTTCATGATCGTGGTATTTATGTGGATGAAAAGCACGATCCGTTGTCGGCGAGTTTGTTCAATCTAGAGGGTGCCTCATGGCGTAATCTACGCAACAAGTTGACGCCATCGTTCTCGTCGGGCAAGATCAAGGGCATGTTTAGCACCATTGATGATGTGGGCGAAAAACTGGTGCAGCATTTAATGGGCGTCATTGAGAAGGCACCTGGTGATCCAATTGAAATCAAGGAGTTGACAACAACCTACGCCATTGATATAATTGGCTCAGTGATCTTTGGTCTTGATATCGATAGTTTTACCAATCCGAACAATGAATTTCGTACCGTCAGCAGTTCTCTTCTAGTTGATGTTAGTCTTCCAGTCAAGTTACACAATATGGCTTCAATGACATTTGCACCGTAAGTATATAACTATCAAATATTCCACCAAATATTCTTGCTTGCTCTTTTTCCTACCAGTCTTGCTAAGCTGATGAATCGCTTGGGTTTTAAGAACGAAGTGATGCTTAAATTGCGAGATATGATGCAGCGTACGATTGAGTTCCGGGAGCAACACAATGTCGTTCGCAAGGATCTCCTTCAATTGCTTATACGATTGCGTAACACAGGCAAGATTGGTGATGATGATGACGAAGTGTGGGACGTTGAAACGGCACAGGATGCACTTAAAGCCTTGTCGATCGAAAAAATCACCGCCCAAGCGTTTTTATTCTATATAGCTGGCTCGGAGACCACAGCAGCTGCCTCGGCCTTAACAATCTATGAACTGGCCATGTATCCGGAGCTATTGAACGAAGCACGACAAGAGTTGGATGCTGTTATGGTACGCCACAATCTCAAACCGGGTGATAAGTTCACTTATGATGCTGTGCAGGAGCTAAGATTCTTGGATCAGTGTATAATGGGTAATTCTGTTAAACACAATCTCTTTAATGTGAAGATCAGTATTGATGTTTTTACCGGTTTCAATAGAAACCATTCGAAAATATCCTGCTCTGCCCTTTCTGAACCGTTCATGTACTCAGGATTATCATGTCGCTGAGCTGAACTACACCGTTAAAAAGGGCACGCCCATTTTGGTATCTTTGTTTGGTATGCATCGCGATCCCACTTACTTTCCCAATCCCATGGACTACGATCCTCATAGATACGATGACGGCAATCAAAACTTCGATCCGACAGCATTTATGCCCTTTGGGGAGGGTCCCAGACATTGCATAGGTGGGATATTTTAAATAAGTTGATTCCTTTTCGCTTTAATCTGTATTTTTCTTTTCTTTCGAAAGCTCTCCGCATGGGCAAGGTCAGTGTCAAGGTAGCGGTGGCAAAAGTTTTGGCCAACTTTAACTTGATACCAGCTCCACGTAAGGAAGTTAAATTCCGCTTCGATCCTGCACCAGTGCTGCTGCCTGAAGGAGGTTTAAATGTACGCCTATCAAAGCGTAAATAAATTTTTAATTGTGTGCTACAATATTAACTGCTTAACATTAGTTTATAAATTCGTTAAATATTATTCAAATATATTTAAAAAGCCTGGTGGACCCTGTTTTCATCTTGTTTTGATAGTCATCAGTTTTTTTCCTACTTTGAAATCTACGATACCTCTTGATTTGTAAGGGACTGCATGGCTTTCGATCCAATTGTATTGAAATATGTTTTTTATCTTTATCAATTTCGAAAAGCTTTGGCCAAAATAGTTGCAAATTTTTTATGTGTTTCAGGCGCCACTTAAAAAAAAATTATCTCAATTTTATTTCAGCATTTTCCAAGGCCTTTTCAGAGCTAAGACAGACTGAAAATAAAACAAAACAGATCTAAAAGCAATTCTGACAGTTCAAGCGGTTAGTTTTGTTTGTATAAACCATATATGTACATACACGTACATCGCATAACGCATATATCTAAATATCTGTCTGGCATTCTATCGACAGTATTTCGTAATGTGTGACGCGCTCTGAAATGTTTCACATTTGTTAAGCTAATAAACAAAAAAAAAAGCAATTTGTTTGTTGCTTCCTCTCTTGCAGCTTGTTCTGCTTGGCAGGCTACACATAGAATTTAGCTCCAGACCAATGATGATGACATCATACATTAAGCTATGCGATCCAACTAAGAGAGCGAGAGACATTGCGTATACGCTCCCGTTCTCGATCTCTCTCATCTGCTCTCTTTGCGCTGCATCGGTCTTTGTGCTATTGTCTGATCGGCCAGTTACAATGGAGACGCAGACGCTACAGATCAAACTGCTGCCGGCACAGACAGCCGAGGAGCGTGCCCGGAACATTATAGCCAATGTGGTGGTCGAGGGTCATCAGGCATCGTTGGTGCCCTACATGGATGACCATGAGCATGAGTATGAGAAGGTTACGCTGCTCACAAAGTTAGATGCCGCACCTGCCCCATCACAGCCACGTTTGCGTTACTTTTCGCCAGGACCATCCACATACAAGTTACTCTGTCCACTGTGCCGCGAGAGAAGCGATGCGGCAGTGATGCGTGCCGCTGGTTGCAAGGAAGTTACTTGCTGCCTCAGTCTGCTTTCCTGGTAAGAAAAGAACATAGTTCATAAAATATCTTAGCTGATTACAACGAATCCATTTATTTTGCTCAGCATTTTTCCCATCTTTTGGATCTGTTGTGTTTGTACTTGGTGTGGCTGCAACCGGCAATGGACCAACAAGGGCGTCTATTGCAGCCACTGTGGCGGCAAGCTGGGTATCCAAAGAAAATCCGATTAAGTAGTAGTTAACATATGAAAACCAATAAATGCCATTCATTAATTCTTGTGTATACTTCTTTTTTTTTATTTACGCAAAAATTAAACAATAATTTATTTGACACATAATGGTCTTAGGATCACTTTAGAGGGTTTTTTGAAGATTGATAACTCACTAAACAATATTCAAAATTATTGCAAATTTTTTTCTACTTAGGAATTCACTAAATAACACTCATTAAAATGATTTGGAATTTTTGTCTACTTAGAAGTACTATTTACATAAAATTCTATTTAATTAAATTTTTTATTAAGAAAATAAAACTTTGCTAATAACAAATATTAATATCCATGTATATTTTGGTAAGCAAACCTGCTTTATTGCAAATTGACATTTCACTTAATTTTGAGCACATACATACAATTTATACATATTTATATATGTATATTTAAAACTTTAAGTTTCGCTAATATAAAATATACCATAGTTGAGGGATTCATAGTAGAAACATTTCGCATAGACATCAATCATTAATGTCATTTAGCAGTTAGTTCAATTAAAATGATATAAATGCCACAGATAGTTTGATCTAATTCTATTACGCATTCATTTAAAGATGAAAAGTAAACCAGCTCTCGTTAACTTTTGCTCGCACTCTCTGACACTCTTGCTTTGTTCTTTTTTTTGTCTGCTCTGTCTCTTACTCTCTCATATGCTGCTATGAAAACAGGTTGCCCCTCGGCTTTGGCCACATTTCGCTTTCAGTTTAGCAATTCGTTCAGCTATGGCGACAACAAATGTGGAGGAACAACAGCTGGCAGAGGCCAAAGCGAAAGCAGTGGAGGCAAAAAAGAATCATGATATCTATGAGAATTTTGCCACACCGCTCGCTGGCACCTTTCTCAATCTGCCACATGAGTCTGTGGTGTTAAAGTGTCCATCCTGCGGCATCAAGGACCAAAGTGTGATTGAAAACGATCTCAAATGGTGGGCCAGTGAAATAAATCGCATCGTCGGCTGTCTTTTTGTGTAGGTTTCCTTTCATTGTGATCAATTGCATGTACATAGCATTTGACTGTTTGTCTCCTTTTTAGCACCTGTTGCTGTTGCTGTTGCATGGATTATATTGTACCCTGCAAGCAAACTGATCGCAGCCATTATTGTGGCAACTGCGGCTGCTACTTTGGACGCGCCATGAAGCGACGCCCACCACTCAAAATCAAAGCAAGAGCCAGCCAATAGACACACTTTCAACACTTAAGATCACGCTACACTTTATCTCATCACAGTGGTTGCTCATTAATAAGAACGCTTTGGTTACGGAAATGATTTTATTTAACAAAAAATTCTTAAATATTAAGACACATAAACAAAATTAAAGTTCAATGGTGTATATATTTATTTTAGATTTTTATTTAAAAATAAAAAAAAAAATCTTAAATGAAATCAATTTTAATAGTTGGAAACGGAAAAAAACCAAAAACATATTGTTAAATCAACCATACTCGATATATATATATTAAGTTTTTATTATTCAGTGCTTACTATTTACTCTCTTGGTTTTTTAATAAATTTTCTAAGTATCCAGACGCATGTTTCGAATATTTTCGCTGTGTGATCGACGCAATGCCAACGCTGTCCACAGAACCCGTTGCTCAGTATCCATTGGCACGCGGAGCGAACAACATATCATAGCATTTGCTCTCAATTTGTACCACACACTTCTTGCTGAGTATGTCCGAGGAAACTACACCCGTTTATTTTGCCGTTGGGCCCAACGAGCGTGAGATCACCTGCCCACACTGCAAAGTGTTGGCGAAGACCCGTTTGGTACGCTCCTGGTTGAGTTGCACTAAACGGCATCATTGTGGTGCTTGTGGGGAATACCTGGGTGTCTTCAGACGCCCCCAACTATAAAACACTACTCTATCGAACATTATAAGTTTTTGAATGGCAATAAATAGATGCGGTTGTTGATGGCTTTAATGATTGTTTTTATTGCTCACGAGAGACCAGAGAGTTAAGTCTCTTACTCTCTCTGTGTTTTTCTCTGTTTAGTGGTTTTGTTCGTCTGCTGGGGCATCGCTGGTTTCAGTTACGCGCTGAACAGCAAAGAGAGCGCACAAAGCAAGATGACCAAAGTAGAGCCCCAAGTAATTGCTATTAGCATCTCCAGCAGCAAGCCCCAAGTCGGCTATCTGCATAAGGAGTCCACTATGGTCAATTGTCCCGCCTGTGAACACTTTGAGATGAGCATTGTGCAACACGAGGCGGTCACTTCGCTGCAACAGTTGCTGAATCTAACAAAGTTGTGGTAAGCTGAACAAAGATTTTTTGCTAAAACGTATAATCAAATGTTCAAATAGTAAGCTATGAGATACGGTTTTAGTTCAAATAAACTAAAAATAATTTCTCCTTGAAAGATGAGAACTAAATAAACCCGTAAATGAAATCTAAGTGAAAAAATATTTTCCTAACAACACCCTTAGAAAATAAAGAGATATACAAGCTCGATCATTAAATCTATCTTCACCAATCTAATGTTTATGGATATATTATTAGCAGCAACTTAAAAAACTCTATGATTTTCAGTAAAAAATGGTCTAAACGCATGGATATCAATCATTATTGCACACACTGTGGCTGTTATATTGGACGTTATGTGCCAATTAGTTGCTACGAACGTTTCATATCCAGATCAGCCCGAAAACAGGCCGTTGTGGATGAGATGCAGCTGAAGGAGAAGCCAAAGGATTGCGCTGTCCGTGCACAAAAGTCAAGGGAACAAATACTGGCAAAGCGAGCCGAGAAACGTGCCCTAAAAGAAGCCGAAAGTCGAAACCAAACGCAAACAGTGGCGCCAAAGTAATAAATTAAAAGCAAAAGCTCTTTGCCAAGCAGAAAAATAAATTAGCTACGGTTCTGGTCTTGGCTCAGACAGCTTTCAACGATACAAACAAGAAGAAATAAGCTTTTGGTACTTGCACATTAAAAGTTGTATTTGTAACACACTGAAGTGCGATTTGTGTAATCAAAAATTAAAATCGTCAAATGAATCTATAAAAATTCTCCATTAGGACGTATGCAATTCCTATCGCGATCATATACAGCCAAAAAAGTCTCACAGTTGGAACAGTGAAGATATTCACGATTGTCACTCGGACTAAGACAGGGCAGAAAGCAAAACGGCCAAAAGCCGAGCACACAGCAAGTTGAACAATCCGTGTTTGAATAAAATTCGGCACTAGTTCTGATAAACGGACGTTGCTTGCAACCGCAGCAGGGGCAATAGACACACCCTTCGATTGGTATCCAGCGCTCAATAGAGCTGCGATAATATTGTCGACGATTTTTCTCCGTTGAATCAGATGCCCTTGGTTTCTTCGCCTTCTTTGGTGTCAATTTAAGTTTTTCCTCGATTTCGCCTAATTGGCTGCCGCTACGCTTTTTTTGCTGCAAATCTGCATGGAAAATAAGTCTCTCTCTGATCTACTGTGGAATAAGTATATGACATTAACTACTTACACCGTTCTGCCTTGTCAGCCATTTCATCCTCAGACATGCCAGTCGCTTTGGCAATCTCCGAAATTCGCTCTTCGCTGATGCCATGGGCGGCAGCCAGCTTACGCAGCTTGGACACCTTTTCGCTGTCATTGCCATCCAAGATCTCCGGATGATCCTTGCGAATGTGATTCACCAAGGAACCGGTGTTGTAGCGCGAACATGTCAGTATCTTAAGGCACTTCAAGCAACGCACATACTGCACATCCGATTGTTTTGTTGACATAATATTTAATGTGTAATATTATTTATATAAGACGGTTAAAAGTTCACTTTAAAAACTAACGCACAAATTTTAAATATTTGTTTGTTGTGCTATAGGAGCCTAAAAAATTATGAGTAGGTGTAAGCCAAAACTAAAAGCTATTTCATGTTTAGCTTTGTACAAAGTGAAATTGTGTGAATCAAATAAAGCGACTACTTTGATGAAAATTTGTTATAGAAAATATATGTCTAGATAGGCAAATATTTTTTAGACCTTCACTAAAAATGTTAGTTGCAAATGTATAAAAATAAAAATATATACTTTTTCGTAGTTCATTTTTTTTTTTTTGGATGAAAAATGTTAATGATGAAATGAATAAAAGAAACAAAGGAAAGCCATTTAAAATATCGTGTAAGCCTGCTCCTGCCTGTATACACATACATACCATACATGTCAATATATTTATTATGTATGTGGTTTTTTATAAAAAGTTTCTATTTTCATAATTTTAAGAAGGCATTGAATAAATGTTATTGTCTGTCATGTGCGGCAAGCAGCAGCTCCATTCATTTCTTGTCATGGCAACAAATCAAGTCATATGACTCTTTTTTTTCCTGCGGTATACTTGTTGGGCTGGCTGTGTGGTGGGTGTTAGAAAGGGCTGGTAATGCCCTAGGCTAATATAGAATAGGGAAACGGAAATGGTAACATACATAGACGGGCACATCAATTGGGAGAAGGTTGATTCTGCTTCCTTTCAATTGATTTTCTGTCTGTCTTTCTTATATATATTTTTGGCGCATTTTGTGAAAATTGATTTATTTACTACATTTATAGGAGGAGGTTGTCATTTGGGTTGCGTGGCTTTAACTTTCAGTTTGACTTTCACACGATTCCCTCACTCACTGAATGTTGTTTGTGCGCGTTACTCATACGCAACGATGTACTTGAAGAATAAAAAGCTAACGCGTCTGCATTTCTTTACGTACTTCACGTAATTGCTGCCTTTGTCTGCCTTCGCCTCAACATGTCATTAGACTCGAGCTGCAAATGTGGGTGAGCCAGATGGTGGGTGATATTCGCTCCTTTATTATATATTGGTTGACAATAGATACATGCAGTATGGAAAAGCATTTTTGTTGATTTTTCTTTGTTCTTTACAGTTTTATTTATAGTTTTACTTACACATAGATGACTCTCGTACATTTTTTTTACTAGGCTAATATAAAAATACAGTTTTTAACTTATTTAAGTAGTTTTTTTTCTTTCCTTTGATTTTGGCTTTGAAAGCTTTTTTGCTCTTAACTCTGAATATACTTAAATACAATTACAATTCGCTGACTCAAAAATGTTAACCTGTTCGTTTTTCCCTTTACTTCTTATTTCTCCCCCCGCCCCTCGTGTACACACAAACACACAAAAAAAGAAAGACACATACACAAATTGTAAATATAGTTTGTTTTACAACATACGCAGAGAACTAAAGGTAGCATCCACACTTTATCATTAACTTTTTCCGCCTATCGCTCTGTCAGTCTCCCTGTTGCGGCACAGGAAACAAAGAGATGCACTGAAGTGTTACAAATACGAAATGCGTTTTTTTCTTTATCCTCTCTCTCTCCAACTTTTCATGTTTTGCTGTATTTATTTTTTATGTATTTTTTTGTTTTTTCTGCTAGCCTTGCAGCAGTTTCAGCAAAATGTCTCTTGGTGGTTGTTGTTGACTTTATATCTATGGTTTTGTTTTTATTTACTTTTAGTTGGACCTAAGCGCAGTTATGCATCGCATAAGTATTGTTCAAACGGTTATCGTTCTTATTTCATTTGTTTTTTTAGAAAAATAAAATCTTCTAACTTTCTAAAATTGGACTATTGCCGAGTTGCATTCAAAATGTTTTGCTCGACTTTAATTCGTTTTGTTTTGTTTTGTTTCTCATATGTACAACAATGTTTTGTGGTTTAATTATGTGTTTGCCTTTTTGGGCTTAATGTATTTAATTTTCTGCTCGGCCAGCTGGCTTTTTATTTAATTTTCTAATCGTTCTTGTCGCTTTTAACTAATCTACTTTTACTCACACATTTTGAGGCACATTCAGTTTTGAATCAAATAGCAAATTTACAAAGTTGCACGAAAAACATTCGAAAATGTTCTCGGTCCAACAACAAAATTGTTTTCCCCCCTCTAAAATGCGCTGTCCTAAAACTAATTGTAAAAATTAAAAATGATTTAGACGCGCAGCAACATCTTTTGGCGCCCAGCCAAATACCTCTTTTTCCCCCTGCCCCTTGTTTAGAAACTTTTTTTTTAATCTGCTTTAATATATATATTTTTTTGTTTTTGCTTAGTCGTAACTCCCCCCAGCTTAATGCATTTATCACCATTTATGTGTCAGATGAGGGAAACGCAGGCATATCTCTACATATATATTATACATTGTGTGGAGCACTTGGAACGTCGCCATTTAGTTTTTTCCCCCTCGCCCTTGACCCGTCTAAAGCGTATGCTGTTTGGCCGCCTCGCCACATTTGGCAGCTGATTCAAGACGTGCACGTGGGCGCCTCTTGGTCTGCAGCGAATAAAGTCGACCGCTTCGTGTCCGCATCTGAGGTTCGTTCTCCCGGCCAGCACCAGCACCACCACCGCCAAATCCAGCACCACCACTAGTAATGATAAAGCATAATGATAAATGATAGACATCGGCGCTTGATGGTGCAAACAATAACAAGGCAAAACTCACTTGAGTTCCAATTTGGCCAAACGTTGCTTGATTTTTGCCTGACTGGCTGTATACTCGGCCAATAGTCGGGCCAGACGCATGTTCAAGTTCTCGACGGACAGCTCCAGTTTCTCAATGCCGCCCTCGATGCTGTCGTGAACGCGCTGTGAATCTGTGTAAGAGAACCGGAAGTGTGTTAGTGGCAAACCGGAAGTGGCCTTAATTAAGTTTATATATGAACTGCGATTACCGGCAAAGATTTGCTCATCCAACAGTCCATCCTTGCGCAGCAACTGACAGCCACGCTGGGTGAGTGTGGAGCGGGCCTCCGGATAATCGGCGAGTGTCTCCCACAAATCCCGCTTGGCCAAGCAAAAGAGATCCGAGTAGCCCAATGACCGCACATTGGCAGTTCTTCGATTACCCGTCCGGTTGCCGGCAATCTCCAGCACGGACACCTCACCGAAGACGGAACCAGCTCCCAGAGTGGCCAGCACCGTGACGCCATTATCACCCACCACGGACAACTTGCCGCGCTTCACAATGTACATCTCCTTGCCGACATCGCCCTTTCGACAGATATAGTCACCGGGACTGAAGACCTGGAGCTTTAGTTTCAGCACCAGTGCCTCCAGCAGACCCGGCTCCGTGTCATGGAAGATGCGCACCTGTTTTAGTGTATCCATGTGCACCTGTATCGCGATCTCTGCTTTCAGCTTGTCTGGCAACGCTGCCAGCACTCGCTCCTCATCCAGGGCGCCACTCTGCGACCACGTGTAGGCAAACCAGCGTATTACACGCGCCTCCAACTCGTTCCCCACCCGCCGAAAGGCCATGTACTGTTTGACGCCATCCATTCGATTCTGGAACTCTACACGTGCCACATTCATGTTCGATATCATTGAGCCAATGTTACCTATGCATTAAAAAATAAAGGGGGAATTGCTTGAAAACATTGTTATTGCTTACCCTGTACATAAATAAACGGGTTATACCAGTTCAAATATAAAGTTTAAAATCTTGTACTAAACTAAGAGTTCTATCTATATGTTCTTACAAATGGATTAATTCTAAGCTCAAAGGTTGTGGAATATTCTTGCAAGCCTATCAGCTGCCATGCAGATGAAAATATGGCATATATAATATATATATAATCTTTACTGATTATCAAAGCCATCAATCTTAAATTCAATTTTCGTATGATAATTTCCTTGAAATTGTCGAAATTTTAATATTCAATCATCAATCAATGTATCTGTTAGTCTAACACACTCCTCCTTAAGCACTCTTTAATTTGGTTTAATTTTGACTACCATTTCCGCTGTCAGTTTGTGTTCGAAGATCAGGCATGCCCTCTTGTGAGTCGTAAATTGCTGAAGGGCCCAGTGCGGCGTATGCATAACGCTTGGCACAAAGGTCGACTAATGGTGGCACTTCCGGTGCACCGAAAGAGAGAGAAACGCAGACGAGACGGACTTAAAGACAGCATCTATGTATGTATGTATGGTTGATATGTATGGGGGTAAAATATGGCACTTTGACGAACTTTGCATTCATCATGGTAAGTAAATTTGTTTGCCCAGATGTCAGACAGCATCGCTTCCCCCCACCCCACCTCCTTTGGCAGCTGCCCGGTAATGAGAGCGATAAGAAGGACGACAAAAATGATAAAAAGGCACGTTTGACAAAAGGCGCAGAGAATGTGAAGGCGTCGACAGCAACAAATCAACTGAACAGCATATATAAACAAGTAAGAAAGCTCTAGTCGACAAATCCCGACTTGAATATACCCTGAACCTTATACTCAGTGCTTGCAGGTATCTGTGTGTTACACATATTCATTATTTTCAAATTCAAGATTTTATTGTTATATAGCAATAGAATATTTGAACTTGTAATGTTTAGCGCTTAAACAAGCTAATGTTCCAAATCTGGAGTCTCTAGCTCTTATAGGCTCAGAGATCGACGCGTTCAAACATACAAACGGACATGGCTATATTGAATAGAAAGAATATAGAATATATATACTTTAAGAGTTCGGAGATGCTTCCTTCTGTGTGTTACATATTTTTGCACAAAACCTATTCACCCTTTTTACCCATTTTCAATGGGTGCAGGGTATAAAAACAAAACACAATAAAACAAAACAAAGTGGAACTGAGAAGCGTAATGAATATTGTGGGTCGAAGTGGAACAAAAAAGTCAAGGGGCAAGGAGCAAGGGTAAAAGGAACGTGTGTGGGTCAATGTCCCTGGTTTTTTGTGCCCATTGACGTGCATTGTGGGCTGTAAATTAATACCCATTGATGTCACAGATGTCATTCGCCTACCAATTAAAACGATCAGACGAAATATTTGCGTAAACAATGAACCCAAAACAAACAAACAAGCAAACAGCTTGCGAGTAACCCCTTGAAGCGGTCCTAAGCCCAAACCCACAAAGCGACTCACCCACAATGGTGGCAAAGATAAGTACGCCGGCAAGAAAGTCGGCGACCACAAACAAATATTCCACATCATTCTCCGGCGTGGGTGTCTCTCCAATTGTCGTCAGCGTCAGCGTGGACCAATAGAAACTGTAGATATATTGTCGTTGGAGTGTATTATTTCTTGTGCCATTCAAATTGTACACCCATGAATCGGAACTAAAGCCAATCTCATAGCTGATGGCAAAGTACATGCAGGCATTCCAATGGATTAGCACCAGAATGGCCAGCACCACTTTACAGATGCGGAAGGCATTTGGATAACCTGTGGCCGTTTCCGTTCGGTCAAACCACTCCCAGAGACGAGGCAGGCGGAGCAGTCGATTCAGACGCACAATCACCGGACACGGCAGATATAAGCTGGAGCACGTTTCCGGTGGCCACCAAATGTATGCAATGTCCGTGGGCAGCATGGAAAGCACGTCCAGATACCAGCCCTTGGTGTGAAAGTAATGACGACGTAGCCGGAAAGCATCGCGCACCAAAAGACCCTGGTCCAGAAAACCTGCGAATCGAAACGCAAAAGGATTACGAGGTTAGACTTCATTTTCATTTGCCTTCCTTCCCCTTTTCATTTTTTTTTTTTGCTGGTTTTTTATTTGCATGCCACATGTAGCGCGACATTTCACAGTCCGTGGCGCTTTTGTTTATTTCAAGAACGTCAGGGTAAAGATGCAAAACAGAAACTAAGTAAAACTATAATACCCTTGCTTCAACTGGATAATCCGCTTAGTTTGCTTTTGTTGCAAGATTTCTCCAGCTACAAAGTAAGTATTTTCAATTTGAGTAGAGATTTAAAATGTTTAAAATTAAATAAAATATTTGTTCAACATAAATTACTACAGTTTATAGTACTCCAAGCTCTAAGCTAATGTAATGTTTTAATATTATAAAAAGTATTTTATTGTTGTAACAGTACTTAGTACAATACAACTTTCTATTCCCTTTAAAACTTATTTTCTTCCCTATGCCAAGATTCTCATTGAAAAGTTTTAGCCCAATTGACTGGCATATTAAAAATACTAATTAAACTTTTCGCTTTTTATAAACTGATGCTCAGCCCATAAACAATGAACAAATTGAATAATAAATTAGCTGCAAAAGTTTTGTTGCGATAATAAAAACTCGTATTCACAGAGCGACAAAACTTGAGTGTTTTCTCGCCAAAACTCAATATTTAATACTTAATTTTTAACAAGTGAAAAGAAAAAAATTTTTACTTTATTAAAGATGATATTTTCTAATATTAGAATTATTTTAATTTATGTTCAGAATACTGAAGAAATTTAAGCGTTTCAATTATAATTTGAGTTTATTTGTACATAGTTTTATAAACATACATACATGTGTATTGAAAAACTTAATTTTGATTTGTATTGCAATAAATCTGGTAAGAGAAAATAATTTCTAGCTAGCTAATCATTTAACTAAATTCAGAGTGTGGTGAGGTTTGTTTAAAAACTTGCCAGCAGACTAGTTCTTTGAATATGTTTTTTTCTTTCTACAAATTTATATTCAACTTGAGTGACTTTGCTTTTGGCGAGAGTATTGCAAAGCGATTACTTGTTGTTTTTGTTGTTGCCATCTGAAATGTCAAGGCTGGTTTATCCCTGCGTTTGGCAACTCAGTCACACACACACACACACGAGAGACGCTTATGTGTATGTGTGTATGCATATGTTGGTTATATGTAGGAAAATGGATTTGCGAATGTCTGCGGCGGCTTAGTTAGTTAGACCAAAAAGTCAGCAGGTCTCATTTGCATAAGCAGCTTTCTCCCTTACACACACTTCGCTCTCTCTTTCTTGTGGCTTGCTTTAAGAACTTGAACTTACCCTCATGCATGTGCACCAGCGTATCCAGCAGGTAAATGAAATCGCATAGATAATCCAGCGTATACCAAACAGCAGGCGCATTCTTGTTGATCTCCCAGAAAACGGAGCGACCCACCACAAAAATTATATTGTAGAGTACCGCCAACGACACGATTGCCAGCCACTAAATTTCATGTCATATTAGCTAATGGAATGCTAAAAGTTTTTCAACACACACACAGTGTGTGAGCGAAAGAGGTTTGCCTCTTTCGGGCTTACCCTGTAATGTGACTGCAGTGTGGGGTCGACGGAGAGCCGATTGCATAGGGCGCTGGTGCCGCGAATTTCACTGGACAATGCTGCATCATCCATGGCGCCAGTTTTGCCTATTTTATCCGTGTTCGTTGTATTGGAGAACTTCTCGAGGAACCAATCGGGCGGCTTGGCTCGATTTCGTTTCGTTAGACGTTGTCGCAATGCCTGCAATGTTCTCCTGAGCGCTGAGGGTTTGCTCCGTTTTTTGGGCTCCTGCAAGATGTTAAGAAAGAAGTTGGATATGAAAAGTGTGCCGCTCAACAGGCAAGCGCGCTAATTGAAACATTTTAATGGCCGCATACATTCAAACGTATGCACACTGTGGCTGCCATTTTGTGGTTCGAGGTGTAACCGCATTAAAACTTGGTCAGCATCTTGTTAGTTTTCCGCTTAAATTTCTTATGTCTGCACAGCTGCAGTGTGCCACAAAACTAGAGTGCTTTCGAGACGGGGTTGTGGGGGGAATTATACTGTGTTTGTTTGTTCAGCTTCAACCAGTTGTACATGGCACAGCTGATGTAAGGGCACAGTTTTTGCAAATTTTATGGCTTAGCGCCTTTTTATGATATTTTTATGGGGTCTACCTTGTGAGGCGTGCACGATTTTTTATTTCAAGTTTAATATGTAGTTTTACTTGTGGGTTATTTAACTTCGTGGTATGGAAAGAGAGAGGGGATAAGAGAATCAGCTAGAGATCGTTTGCATCCCCTTTTCTCTGAATAATAATTACACTGATAGAAAAATCAAGTATTTCGTACTTAAAGCCCGAAATTTCGAACTTGATTTCTCACTAAGTACGGAATACTAAAATCTTGTTTTGTATACTTCATCGAAGTATGAAAATACTTGATTTGATACTCCCAAATAGTTCTAAGATAGATAGATACCTATCGCATATGGAGATATTTTAAATGATGCCAATTATTTTCATGCTTCGGCTAGAAATTAGGAAAATCAATTATAAATTTTCTGTTCACCTTAAATCTCTTGTTGCGAAACCTTGCACATTTCAGTTAGTCTTAATAAATTACCATTTTTATGGTAAATGATGGTTTTCACAAAAAATATTAAAATAAAACAAAAGAAACTATTCAAATTAAACATTTTTAAAAATAAAATAAAAAAACAAGTCTGGAATTATACTTAATTAAAGTTCATTTATTCTTATTTTTAGAATCTTTCTACTTGATTTACGTACTTTTATACTCATTTGTTATTTTTCCTATCAGTGTAGTTTATGAAATTCTTGCCATATTTTCTGCAAATTTTAACAAGATGTTTCTTTTTTTAACGACTTACAACTTTGATGCTTGCTACCTTCCTGCTTGAGAATATTATTTAAGTACGTTACTTAGACCTAATTACATGGTATCTAACCGTCTGTCCCTGTCTACAAGAACACTCTTAACAGTTATTTTTTGTATTAAACGGTCTCTTGACACTGTGCCATGTGGGGTCAAGAGGATGGCACACTTAGTTCTCTGACAAGTTAGTTCTCAGTGCTTATTCAAGGGGTTTCCGCGGAACACAGAAACACACAATGCACGACATACATATATATGTTCACACATGTTGTAAGTTTATGGCTAAGACACACACGCTTTTGCACACGTGATGCTTGTTTCGCGTTCACTGTGCACATCCTGAGATTAGGGGCGTGTGCTTGACAGTCTAATAAACGCATATCAGTCGCTGGCAGCGGTTAATCCATTAAGCTATATCGGCGGCATCACTTCTCTTATGTGTGTGTGTGTGTGAAAATTTATATGAACTTGGCTCAATATGACGCATACGACGCTTTGTACATATGTGAGCCCTTTGCGCGCAATGCTAATGACAATACAATGCCACGCCACCCGCTGTGTCCCAACCATTGTGATGGTCTATTCATACAGTGATGGCTGGTTAACTACAAATTTAAGTTAATCAAATGGTAAATTTGATAAAATCGCTGATTAATCATCCGATTAATAGAGTGATGGCTGAATAACTACAACTTTTAGTTAATCAAATGGTGAATTTTAAATGTATTCAGTATAAACACTAAGCAATGTTTTATTTATTAACAAATATAAGGTTAAAGCATTTTGATCGTGCTCTAAGACAATATTTTATACAAAACTTTATATTTATAGAATACTTAGTTAAACCAAACTTATTATTGCGAATTTTTGCATATATTTTTGAAATCATTTTAATATTTACAGTCTGTAATTTTAAAACCAAGTCACAATGTGTTTGTTGCACAATCCGTTTAAGTAGAGTGACATTATATTGAACACAATTTCTATAGCACAAAAAATACGACTTTAGACATTCGAAAATAAAATTTCTTTATAAAATCACTTTTGTTCACAGTCGCTGTCACACTTTGTGAGAGACAACTGTACTTATGTACTTCTGTATGTGATTTATGCCATTTACCGCATCATTTTGCTGTAGTTGTTGCTGGTTTCCCGTTATGGCTGCTATATCCAATGATTGCACCATGGCTTTGACTTTGAAATGTCGCATGCACAAACACGATTGTTAACGTCAACCGACCGACGCGTGTTGCTGCTTCTTCTTGTTTTACACTATTACAGTAAATTAAACCTGTGTCGAATTGATGTTAACCGTTAGTTGTATTACTTTTCGTTAGCTGCTGCTGTTGCTGCTGCTGCGCATGCGCGTCGACGTCGAGTTGCTCGTTAACACTGAAAAATGCGTTGTGCGCTTTGCGTTTGTGCCATTGAAGGCAAAGCAGCGACAGCAGCAGCAGTAGCGACGCAGGCAGTGACGCAAACAGCGACTTCGACGTCAAAGTCACGAACGCGCTGCTGACCAGGCATACACAATAACTAAACGGTGCTTGCTTTTGTTGTTGTTTTTGTCAATTCCAAATGCTGTTGGTTGTTGTACTATTTTGCAATTTTCTTAATTTGCATGTGCCGACATCGACATCGCGGACGCCGTCGTCGTTTAATTAATTAACCTGCAAAAGTCTCAAGTGACTTTGGTCCTTCATTGTCAACGCCAGTGCCAGAGGACAAAAGGCGTGTAGTTGTTGCTGCTCTGTGCTTTGACCGTTATTCGTTTTAGCCGATGTTGTTTGGTATTGTTGTGGGTGTGTGGTTTGAATGGCTTCATTGATGGCAATTTGACAAGATTGATGACACTTTGAGCTAAACTGAACTGAAACTGTGCGCGTTTTGTAAACGCTTTTTAATTGTTTGGCCATCATTTAATTAAGCTGAAAGGTGTCGCAAACGCAAACGAAACGCAACGTAGCTAGCTAAAATCGATACATATAGTACGCTATAAATGATTAGACAACGCAAAACTGATGCATAAATTAATTGCACTGACAGAAACTCAAATTAACCAACTAGTTGTGTTTTATTTTGTTGTTGTTGATGGATAACCAGAATTAAATTAACAAACATGTTCAGCTGATGACGAGCTCATGATAAGCGACAAAAACTAAAACAAACTTTTTACTCTGCAAGGTTGCAACGAATTTTAGATTCTCTGTAGCTCTTGTACTTGAAATCACACACACACACACAATCACAAACGTAATCGCTTGCATCTCCCCCTTAACAACCAAGGTAACTGTGCTGCTGACACTCGCCGTTTGCCTGATTGGCATTCAGAGCGCTTTGCGGCTTGAGCGCTGCACAATAAATTTCCATAATTGCCCGGCGTCCGTTAGACGCTTTTAACACCAGGTAGCCAAAGACCGAGAGAGAAAGAGAGAGAGAGAGAGAGAGAGTTGGGAAGAGAGTGGGGTTGGTGTGGTAGGTTAGCTAGTCGAATAACATAATGCTAAGCAAATTAAGTGCCGCCGCCCATTGATGGTTATTTCATGCGTGTACTTTATGCCCAAATAAAATTTGGCTTTAAGCGTCTCTCCCTGCCAAAAATAAGGGGAAAAGCCGTTTACAGCAAATGATCAATGGGCCAATGAAATTTAAATGCCTGGCAAGTTGTGAGGCCCAAATATGAGTTGGCTAACACGGCACGTGGCATGTTGATTGAAGGGGGAAATCTTAGACATTCAAATCGAAAATTGACTTGACAGAATGTAATAGAAATCCAATGTATCTGTCTGTATCTGTCTGTGTGAGTGTTGTATTTCCGTTTTTGACATGGGATCGCGACCCAAATGAAAAGCAAAGAAGAAAAAAAAAGTATTGAATGTCAAGTGTTAAACACAAAATATTTACTATTTCATTTAAGGGCACATCAAATGTGTGTGTTAAAATTGTTGGAAAGCAAACTCAACCCAAAAATATATCGTACTTATGTATGTCACAGACTTTTACATGACAATAAGTGTTGAATAAAGTACGATTTATTGGGGTATATATATATCTATATCAGCCTTATCTAATTTGCATGTTATTTCCGATTTAATAAACCATTAGCTTGAAACAGCATTTGTGAGGGGAGAGCGATAGAAAAAAATGATAAGGTCCGAGCGCTGTGATAATGAGCTGCCCTATTTATATAAAAGGTTATTTTTACTCATTTTCCAACACTGTAAAATCGAGAAAAGTCTTAACTAAAAAGAGCCACCTTCAACTATAGCTTAAAGCAAGAACTGAATTAAAGCTTATTAAAATCAACAATAAAATTAAGCTTTAAATACTTATAAAACACTATTTAGGGTATAAACTTCATAAAACGAAGCCTTAAGCGAAATAAACCTTTTAAGCTTTATACCAAAATTTTAAAGCTTTCATCTCTTTTAAATGTATATTCGCTGGTTAGCTGATAACAACTTCTCTTGAACTTCGTTCGATTACAGCCAAATGCAGTTGTTTTGTATAGATACACTTTATCTGCAGTACTATATATATATATATATATATTATTGTTGTTTTTTTTTGTTTTGTTTTTGATTATTTTGGTGGAGATTTTATGTGTGTGTGTTTGTTTGGCTTGTTGCTCCAACGAACGACGTGGGAAATTATGCAAATGTGCCGCAAATTGGATGACGATGACCATAAACAACAACGGCTATCAGTGACAACAACAACTACAATCACAAAAACAACTACGAGCACCCACCAACAACCTCAAAAGGTTGTGTGTTGTTATTTTAATACCTCGTCTACACACAAAGTAGACACCTATAAAATGATCTGGTAATTGTTCAACTGGACCCTCATCAAAATGAAATCCATCTGACTGCTGACGCCTGTTTTTTTGTTTTTATTTCTTGTTGCTGTCCGCTCGCTGACTGGCTTAAGGTTAAGAAGGCCTAGTTTGGCACTGTTTACACAAAACGCATTATTTGACTTTTGATTCAGTAGCACATTTTCATTCTTTTTTTAATGTGTTATGAAAGTCACTTCGTTAAACGAACTCTTTTTTATATGATTTCAATTTGCTGTTGTTTTTTTTTTTTTTTTTGGGTTTATAATTTAATTTTGCTGCCGTTGGCGAACGCGTTTTTAGCGCAACTGTCGCGTCTGAAATTTGTACAAAATTGACTAAGCGCAAAAAAATAAAGAAGCAAAAACCCTGCTGAGGGGTAAAAAGGATGAGCGCAAGGACTAAGCACTTTTAGCGTTTTGTTTGCTCGAGTGTCCTGCTGCCGTCCAAGCTCAAATTGCACACAGAAACAATACGCAAAACATAAAACCCAAACACAAAACGGCGACAGCCAATCGAAACATGAAATACCGTAAGGTATGGCAAGCAAATAGTGCTCATTAATCAATTTAATGGCCAACACTGACACTGACCAACTTGCCGGCTGTTCAACTTGGGCGAAAGTTTAACCACAAGAACTGAGTTCTGCTCTCTTCTCGCTGATAAAACTCTTGAAAACTTTTAAGTTATGTACAAGCACTCAACTAAATGCTAAATATTTATTATACACAGGCATTTCTTAGCAGTAAGTATATATATATATATATGTACATATTTATGTATGAATGTGTGTATGTATTTTGGGTTGTTTTGTGGCCGCAGTTGTGCGGTTTTTGTGCCACAGTTAGATGGCAATACAGACAAAACACACCTCAAAAGCATTACAACAACCAAGCCAATATTTGGACGCCGTTATGCGGGCATACACTATGTGGCTTTGTGAGTGGGTGGGATTGTCTATTATGGCACCCAGCCCCTGTGTACACCCGACCTCTTGATACTAAGCGCTTCCCATTTTTATTTATTTCATTGCGTTTTTGGCACTCCTGCTCCTCTGCTGCTGCTGCTGCTACTGCTGCCATTTATAAAATGGCATTGAAACAGTTTCAGTGTCGATTTCAGTTTCATTTTCTGTGGTTTGCTTTCACTTTAGTTTTTGGCCACCCTAACTAACTGACTGGACTTTCGCTCTCTCTGGCTCAATGCTCTTATCTATCAAATTGGTCGTCGGCCAAGATAGTATGTAATCCCCCCACTCCTCCCTTCTCCTTGCCCGTACCCAACGGACGCCCGAGATTCTCTTTCTTCTCACTCACTTACTCAAGTATTAATAGCTTCAGAATTTAGGTTCCAAACAGACCTTTATTTCAGGCAAATAATATTGAAGAGGAAAGCTTAAATAATGTAATTATAAGAAGTTAGCCACTCTAAGATGGAGTCACTTAAACTTACGTGAAGTTGATTGGGTTCAAAAAGGAAACCTTTTTAAAATTAAATGTGGCTAAGCAAAAAGATTTCTTAAAATTAGGGTAATTGAGTAGAATATGAAACAATGGATATCTAATACTTTATGCAATATACTTTGGAAGCTCTAAAGGGATTCCTTGTTTTGAAGTGTTTTTGTTCTATTCTTTTTTAAACATTTTCAAACGCAAAACAATTCGAATAAGATATATTAAAAAGTTAATAAATGTTCAATCATTAGATCGTTTTTCAAAGTTAATCTGACCAAACAATCATTATCGTATTGTTGCTGTTTTGATTTATTGACAAATGAATTTTCATTATATTTACAATAAAAAGTTTAAGGTTATTCGATAAATCTGTATAGGCTTAGAAACTCTAAACATTAAAAACCTGAACTGAAAGCTTAGCACATTTAAAATGTTGGTAATACCATAAAATCCTAACTTTTTCTCTTTTCCAAAAATCGGATAATTTCCTTAACTTTGTCAGTGTAACAAAACTTCGACTTGAGCAACTTTTACGCTCGTTACACCTCGCTCTCTTTCTCTTTTTTGTCTCTTCTTTCTCTTTTTTTAAGTAAGCTGACACGTGCTAATAAAAATTTCTGCGGGCACACAAAAATGGCAGTCGGCTAGCATTGAAACATTGGAGCATTGGAACATGGATCATTGTAGCATGGTACTTTAGAAGTTTGGAGCGTCGCGACAACGCTACGTGACAATGGAGGAAGTAATTAAAACGCGATTTACGGCAAGGTCAAGTATGAAGCTCCGCAGTTCATTTGCATTGGGCATGGAGTCCATACTTGGGGAATGTGGTAATAAAACGAAACGTTAGTAGGAGTAGGAAGTGCGCAAGATACTTTCTCTCTCTCGTTTGCTCTCTCTCTCTCTCTCTCTCGTTCTATCTCTATCGTTCGCCCGCAGCATTTGTGATACTTGTAAATTGTTGTTGTTTGTGTGGTATTGTTGTCGATGGCGTCAATCAATTAGCGCAATTACTTAATTACAGCCCACATAATTGAATAACTCTGACGTCCTCGGCATTATTATATGGCCCAGACCCAGCCAGACAGAACCAAAATGTAGCCAAATGAAATTAATGCACCAAATGGGCAAAAGTATCTGCATTTATGCACGGCTATATATCTATATCCGTTTATCTTTGCCACATTTTATTGCAATATATATATTAAGAATGTATATGGCATATTAAATTACGCAAACGCCGTACTATTTATGAATGGTTAGCATGGTTTCACTTACTTGTTGTATCAGCTTCCTGCCATTCTCCAGATAGTTGGCATCGCCCGGACTGGGTTGATGCTTTGGTTGAGCGGGTGCAATTGCCTCCTCTTGTATATCCTTGCCATTCGCATCAGCATAGCCAACCACATTTGAAGACGCCGCCGCCGCTGCCTCCTTCTCCATCTCATCATCTTCATCCTCATCGTCGTATTCATCGTAGTCCAGTGCGATGCGTTGCTTACGCTGCCAGCTGCTGCCACTGCCACTGCTACTGCGTAGATAGTGCAGTCGCTGCTCCTTGTCGCGCTCTGGACCCATGGGCAACGATATCGCCGTTTGGTTGGCAATTAAATGCTTGCGCGGCAGGCAAACGCCCTCCGTGCTAACAGCTGCCGTTGGCCGAAAGGGAGCATACAAGCCGCCGCTAATCTCCAGCTCCTCGTGTGGTAACTGGGTTGCGGTGCAGCTGGAGCTGGCGCTACCACCACTTCCACCGCCAGCGCCGTAAGGCAGCTGGGCAGGCGCCGAGGCGGTGGTTCCAATAAAGCGTGTTGTGCGATACATGGGACGGGAGAGACTAATCCAAGCAAAGATGACATCGCCGCAGGCAAAACAAAAGCTCGAAGAGCGAAAAAACTTACTTGTAACCGTATTTGGGTGATTCGGTTTCGGGGCGTCGTCTGCTGGACATCATTGTGTTGACCCGATCTCCGCGGGCAGCAGCCATCATATAAGTCCACATTGCGGCACATCCACAACAGCTACGCTAAGCACATGACGCAAGCTGAAGCTGAAGCAGGAGAAGTAGAAACGAGAAGCAATCGGTAAATCTCTCTCTCTCAATCTTTCTCTCTATCTCTCTCTCTCTCTCTCTCTCTCTAGAGGCAGAAAAGAAAAGGGTTCCACATTAATGTCACAGCTTAAAGCACGTGCGGGTGTCAATTGTGGTATTGCTCTGGCATTATGGGGACGATCAAAAATGGGCTCTTCTAACCAAACCAGTAAGTGTCAGTGCACAGCGAAAAAATGTTTAAGCTTCTCCTTAGTGCTCAAGCTAATCAACTATACGTTGTTATAATAAAGCAGGAGTTTTTAAACTCTTTTGTGAATAAAAAGAATTTAAATAAAACATATTTAAGCCATTCATTCAAGTTTTTTTAAATAAGTTTAAATCAACCTTAAAAATAACTAAGATTAAAGTTATTTTCGTTCTGAAAATAAACAATTATTAAGATATATATCAAAGATATAAGAAATTGTCTTCTTGAAGATTGGTTTAATTTGTTTGTTTTTGTTTTTGTAAACTTCTTTTGATTTCTTTGAGATATTCCTGAGCTAAGAATTTATCACTTCATTTATTTTTGATGCTGTCTGTAGTTGAATCGAATATGAATTCTACAATATGGATTTTTAAATTTTTTAAACGCTTGGTTTATTTCAATGTGTAAAACTAATTTGGATCGGTTTATTTTAATGTATCTTTATCGTGTCCTTAAACTAAAGCTTGATAACTAATCTACAATATAATTTAATTTCTTGTAACAAATTAAATCATAAACCTTAACTTTAGTAAGTTTAACAACCAAAGCACAGTCAAGCTAAAGTCTCCAAATTTTTCTCACTGTTTGTCACTGCCACTAGTCATAAAAGAACGCTGAGCATGCCGGCGTAATTAAGCAATTAAAAGACGAGAGGTCTCATAGTGAGCGCCGCAAGGTATGCAACACCAAATTGCAGACCAAATCGCAGCACTTAAGCAGCAGCTGCAGAAGATAAGGCAGGTACAGGGTAAGCAGGGAGCTTGCAGAAGAATTCCAGATTCAAGTCACATGGGCGCCTTTAATGGCATCCTGTGGTCATAAAAATCAGCATAGAACACAGCTTATTTTTATGCTTGTCTCTGTATATATATAAATACACATACACTTATTCTTCTTTTTATTATAGTTTTTTCTGTGATTCACATTGCTGCTGACTCTGATTTGGTTTGTGCTTTTGTTGCTTTTGCTGCTTATTTGTGGCAGCAATCATTAATCGAGATTTAGGAACATGGTATAGCTAAAAGTGCAGCTATTAAAACTATCAAAACGAATGCAAGTTGCAAGTTTTAAACATAAATATATATAGTTTATGATCGATTAAATGATATAACAGAAAAGAACTAGTTTTTAATAGCTGCAGCAGAAATCTTTAACAACTAACGGAAACTGCATTGAAATTGATTTAGGACCGTTAAACGATTTATTAATCATCAGCTTAAACTGTTTGTTGAATGTATAAAAGATTTAAATTAAAACGTTCTTAAACGTCTTATAATCGACAACTATTAAACTCCATTAAATTTTTAAATACCGTACTAAAGACAGTTAGATTAAACATTTTTTCATTTATATATCATCATATTTCATTTATAAATGTACGACTAGATCCCTTAAGCTAGGAATAGAAATGTCTCGAAAACATTTTGACACGTGCGAACTCGAATCCAACTAGCCAAAAGACAACAAGCAAATGTCACAAATTGTAACAGTTCGTGACCTCTCTATGGAAGACTAACGAACATACAAACTGAGCATACTGAGCTTATCCAGTTGTCTTAAAAAGGGACATGTTTGTCTTTATAAATAATGCCCTTTAATATGCCCGCAAGCAGCAGCAGCATAGACATAAACTAATGAGGCGCAAATGATAAATACCGAAGCTAGCGACAGCAGAAGCAGTTGCAAGAATGAGATTTCAGACAACTCGCCACCAAAAGCGCTGAACCAAAAAAAACCATATATATATATATAAGAAAATAGAGAAAAACTGGACCAGCTGCAAATGTGAGTCACACTTAAATATTTAAAATTTGTCTCGCACACAAATTGAGCCAAAATGCAAATGGTCAGCTTCTTTTCTGTTGCAGACAATCAAAACGTGCGCAAAAAAAATTAAGCGAAATATGCGAATATTCTTTAGATAATTTCCACTCGAATAGCAAGCAGCATTGAGATTTGAGCAAACCACCAAAAAAAAGGGCAGCTGCATTTGTCCTTTGTGTAAGTTAAGCATTTTTTTTCGTTTCCTTTGTCTAGCATTTATCTGTCGCGTGATTTTATGTCATAGATTATCTGTTCGCTCTGATATCGCTTCTTGCTTCAGATGCCGCAGCCCAGCAGCTTTCCATTTTAAGTGCAATGTTTGGTTTGCCAAAAAAAAAAGTACAGAAAAATACAAAAAAAAATAAAATAAAATAACTGCAGCAGTTCAATGAGTCAGTGGCAAAGTCTTTGACCGCATTAATACCAACAAAAAGAGTGAAAATAAAATAGAACAAAAATGTAAAAGACGCAGCATTGTGCATGTGCATGTGTGTGTGTGTGTGTGTGTGTGTGGCGTTGCGCTGACACTTTGACATTCAAATAGCAAAGGACCTACAACTTTGACATAAGCCACAGGATGTTAAAGACAAAGCAATGGGTGTTGGAGGAAGTTTGTGGGGGGGGGGGGGGGAGTGTGAGGAAGGAGGAGGAGTGGGAGTAGCAGCCACATCGATTTTGAAGCTATATAAAATCAAAGTAAATCCATTTATCAACTTCAGCTGCAAACATTTTCGTGCAGATAACGGCAACAACTTGACTTTGATAAAATGTGCCAGTGCAACAGCAACAACCAGCAATAACCAGCAAGCACTTGAGGCAAGTTTTTAAGGCCAAGTGCCTTAGAGCCATTAAATACTCGTATCGAAAGCTTTAGACAAACAAATTGTTGACCAGCTTCGTGCCTGGATCTCAAATCTTGAAGTTCTTTTTCATCTTTCGCTCCCCATAACACTAATCAAAAGCTGGCCACAAAATGCTGCCAAGCCAAATCGTAGCAATTAACGCTGCCTGGAATACCGAGCAGCAGCAACAGCTTTATCTCATCGCCCTGCTGCTTGGACCAAAATCGTTTTGACTCAACTTGGAATTGCTAACGAGCTATAAACAGCATGTGTGTGAGTGCGAGAGTGTGTGTGTGTGTGGCTCATTTGTAATGATTAAGTGGCACGCTGCGAGCTTGTGCTGTTTATGCCCCAAAGGAATCGTTTACAAACACATTTCTACTTGTTTGCCAAGGATTATGAGTGTTTTGTAAGAGCCAGAAAATAAAGTGAATAAGATAAGCAAAAACAACACCAAAACTAGGAGAAGCAAAAACATATATAAAAATAAAAAAACAATTTGCAGCACTGTTTCAATCGCTTAAACAAACGAACACAAACAGACAGACTTTTGGACTTGGCTATCAACAAAAAAGTAAATAAATAAATACCCCAAACAAACATTATATATATCTATCACTATATATATATCTATATTGATAAGTTTTATACAAATATGGCTTGCACCAATCGAACAAAGGCAGTTAAATGCTTTTTGACGTTCCTGAGTTTTGAGGGCGCATATCACGTATACGTCATGTGTGTGGCGTATCGAAACAAACTGTGAGAAGCAGCAGCAGCAGCAGCAACATCAAGCGTCGAGCGTCAAACGACAGGAGTCACAGGCACCCTTTATTTGGTAGTGTCAGTAAGACAGGGAATCTGCGCGCGCTACAAAATATGCTAATGTCAATTATTTTGTGCGTAACTTGGTTTCATGCTTTCCAGCTCACACACACACGCATTAAAATGTGCGTTTCGCCCTTTTCCCTATAATTGTATGAATATTCATGTATACGGCTAACGTTTAGGACAATGTGCTAATAATTCTATGAGCCGCTTTAAACATGGCAAAAACAATCGGCGATTTATCTAATCTACAATATATACATACATATATTTTTCTTGCTAAACGGCTCGACGGATAGGTGAACCTAGGGGGAGAACTTCAATTAGACATTCGAGCACGTACACGCAATAACGCAAATGGATTCGAAGAGGGGTTTTTGGTTGCTTTCATAAAATACGATATTTATGGAGTTTATCACTCCCACCCACTACCCTACCCTCCCCTACATGCCAATTAAAATGGCAGAACTTGTTGTTAACAATTATGACTGTGTCCACTCTGCATATGGCATTCAAATTAAACTGTTAGCTACCCCAAACTGTGCTTAGGGACACTTGGGAAACAGAATCTTTATTGAAACATGAGTGTGGCTCTCTCTCGTGTGGTTTGCTTGCTTCCACATTTACCTGCAATAGTGTTTCCTGTTTCAGACTTGTTTTTGTATTAATCCAGCAAACTGTCAGGCAGCGCGTAATCCGATTAGATGTGGCTTGTTTGTTTGTGCGTGTTTGTGTGTGTGTGTGTGTGTTGGTGCATATATATTTTTCTTAAAATACTTTCGCTTCTCAATATTTTCTGTGCAATTGAATTATTCACTTGTTTTTTTTCACACTTGTGCGGACATCACAATTATTTAAATGCTGGCAGTAATTTCATATTAAATTTGAATATGTATTCTTTTTTTTGTTTAAGCCGCGCATATTTTTACACTTAGGCAGGGGGGCTATGAAAGGGGGGGACCACGCTACAAATGGTGACCATTAAACAGTTATCGTTGAATTGTTTGCACTTTTATAGAATAAAAATTCAAATTTTGATGATGTTTCGACTGAACTGAAGCAAATCGCGCGCTCTACACACACACAAACCAAAATGGCGTAAACGCGCGTGAACAGGACGACAGGAGGACAAGACGAGAAGAGAAACAAAGTAATAGCAACAGCAACAGCAGCTGATAGAACTTCAAAATGCAGAGGACCGTTGCGCGCCGTGTACGTTCGCATGCCTTGCTAACGGCGCAATGAGCGCCTGTGGAAGAACCCAGAACCAAAAGGCGAATGCAAATAACAAGCAGCGACACCAGCAGCAGCAGAAACAGCATCGGAAGCAGCAGCAGCAGCAGTAGCCGAGCTTAGAGCCGATAGCAGACGCGTTGAGAGCAGAGCATAACGAGAATGTGTTTGTATGTGTGTGTGTACTTTTCATTCATGACTTTGCAAGCTTTGTGTGAGAGCTTTTTGCGCGCGCGAAATGTACGTATATGCGAGCAAGCAGAACAGTAGTTTATAAAATAGACCTGTTGCTTGGTATATTTGTAGCTGTGTTTTTTTTTCTTGTTTTTTTTTGTGTGATGCTGGCAATGAACAGTGTAGCCACACGCCTGGCAGCTGTTGCCAGGCAAACATTGACAACATAAATTAATTAAATTGATGTTTAAATGTTATTTGGCCTTTAAGTGTGGTATTAACTCTGCCCCCCTTTGTCACATTGACAAATTACTTAATCCAAAGCATCAAAACACACAATCATTTGCCTGAAATTGATTAATGTATATATGTATATATGTCTACAGCCTGTCCAAAGCAGTTGCCGTTGCTCACGCTCAGTTCATTTGGTTTATATAAACTTGAGCTTTGAGTTCTTGTTCTTAGCCAGGACAAACCTTTGCTAAATTTAACACATTGAAGAAATGTTGTGCTAAGTGCTTGCGAGAAATAAATTTTAATTGCTTCTCACTGCATTTGACATCTGACACACACACACACTCACACAAAAACACACAGACACAGTGTTAAATTCAAGTTCACCTCACATTTTCTTGTTGTAGCTTTTACCTTGTTGTATGTGATTATATTTATGTGTGTAGTATGTGATCTGGATTGTGTATGTATGTGAGTATTATTGCTTTTTGGTCTACTCTTTATACTCTTCAATTTATTTTTATGTTTATATTTGTTCGGTTCACAAGACAAGAGGTTAATCCACATACACATACAAATACATATATGTTCGTTGCCTGAGAGTTCAATAGTTCAAGTAAAGTTCAGTCACCAGAAGCCAGAAGTCGGAATGCCAACAAGTGGCGGAAGGCTTACACTCACTTGCTGCCTGTACGTGCCACAAAATGTCCTATCAAAATACCCGCACTTAAATGTGAGCTGGCAAAAAGTATTTTTAAATTTTAGCTGTGTATAACACTACGTTATAAATTAATTTCAAATATTAAATTTTTTATTTAATAAAATAATAAATAATACTAAAATCGCCAAATTATCGTGAAAATCATTTTCTTATGATTTCTCCAGCGCAGAGGCAATGTGACCTTTATACACCGCCTATGCAGTATGAAGTGATGGATGAAAAACTGCCGTTACTCATTTTTAGACACTTTTGGTTTTTTTCAGATTATTTTCTAGCTTTTTTAGCTTTTTGTACTTTGTAAGTATGCATAAACTTAATGTTTATGGCGCGCCTAATGCATGCAATATGATTGTGTGAAAGCCAACACACGGACGAGTGTGTGTGTGTGTGCGTGTGAATAGATACAATGAGCTTTCGCACAATTCACAATTTCAGTAATTTGTTATTCAAACACATTTCGAATCGATTATACGCTTGGCATGCTCCCACCAATCGAGCAAATATGTTGATTGACTTTTGTCAAGGCTTATGTGCGAGTGTGTGTGTGCGTGAGCTTTTGTCCTGTATGCCGTGCAAAAGGCAAAATTCTCTCGAGCTTGTGTGTGTGTGTGTTAGTAATGTGTGTGTTCACTATACATATGGATAAAATGCCAAAGCAAATACAATTGAGGAAATGCGGGGTAGCCAACCTTGAAACATCTCTCCCTTCCCCTATCTGCTAGCTCTTTAATTTCTTTTCCCCTACTTATCGAATTGTGTATGTAATGCATGGATGAGTTTATGAGCTTATGCCTCACTGTGTCCATGATTGTCTACACATGTGCGTGCGTGTGTGTGTGTGTTTGTGTGCGTGTGTGAGTGTGCTCATTGAACAGCTCATTATCACAAACTTACAAGCACACACGCATTGCGCTGTAAACGGTCTATGGCACTGCTCAAGGTTAAATATTTGTCATATATATTGTTAAAAAAAAAAGTAAATAAATATCATCCAGAAGTGGGCTAAGGTTCAGGTGCTAATACGTATGTATACCAGCATAGATATAAAATAAACCACTTAGAGTCAAGATCTCAATGTCAGAGCTACTACAACAACAATAACTACAACTACCTGGGCCAAGAGTCAGGGACCAACTTGTTGAATTGAATTGATTGCCGCATTGAAATGTAATTGCAATTGCTCGGCTTGACCATTTGAATGCTAAGTTGCAACGAAGGACATTAATTAAGCAACAGACTGATGCCCCACTGAAGTGGCTCTGATTGTGATTGCTGCAGCAGACAGCAGCAGCAGCAGCATGCAAAAGCATCAGTCTGCATATTAATTAGAATGGCGCAATACTATTGCGCCATTGCGAATATGCAAATATTTGGCGTATGGTTCGGATGTTTTATCATCAACATGAATGTAAACTGCGCTGTTGAAGACACTTCAACAACATTTATGCCATAAATACACAAATAAAAGACTTCACTTGATGAAAAATATTTGCTCTTTCCCTCATTCTTCATCTCTCTCCTTTTCTTTTCTTTTTCTGTATTGGCTGTAGTTTGCTAAAAGGTTAAAGTTAAGCATGATAAATGCGCGGCAATGTGGCGTTTACTTCTTTCTGTATTGACAGCAATATTGTATATGAGCATCATATCCTTGGCTCTACAACGAGCACATTTCTTATGGCTCAACGAACTACAAAACCCGCATAATTGCTGAACAATTATAATAATTAATAAAATAAATAAATAAAGATGAAGCGGAAATGTTAAATGAACTATAAGTTTTGAAGCTTAGCAAAAGGGAAAAATCAAAAAGATAGATATATATATATATATACATATCAATATAAAATCCCATTTGTCAATTATTTTAATATTTTTACTCTCTAAAATCGTTTTAGGTATCAGTAATTTGTATAAAATTCTATCAAGTATTTTAAAATCACTTTTTAAAATTTGGAGTTTTAAAAACGAAATATAGGATTTTACTTGTTAGACTTGTAAAATTTGTTATTACTACACATATTGAAGACGATTCTTTATTTTTATTTCGGAGGGAATGAAATTGAAATGTATTTTGATTTTAATATGTAAATTTGCAAACTTTTACAAACATCACGAAAGATTAACAAAGTGCGTTTTGAAAATGATGCCATTTTCCAACAGATAATTATAGATATTATAAAATCAAAGTTCTTTTAAGACTGACTAACAAAACTAAAAAACATTGCTTACAGTTAACAAAGGTAATATGAGAGATAATGTTTATTCTACAGGTTTTTTCACTTTTGAATTGACTTTAGATGCTGTTGAAGCTGTTCACAACGCTGACATTCCCGGGAAAGTTGTTTGATAGCGGCCGCATACTGACGTTGTAATTCGAGTAGTCCGAGCAATTCCTCGTTTAGCTCGTCGCGTCGCATGCGCTCCTCGTTGTATTTGTGCCGCACCTTATCTTGAGCACTTTTCACACCATCGACAATTGTCTCGAACTGCTTTATGAAATCCTCGCGACCATGCGGACTGAGCATACCCTCGTTGTAGGCCTCACAAATGGAGTTGAGCAGCGATAGCTCCTTCTCCAAGTAACGTTTCTTGTCATTAAGTGTGTTGTATAGTGTATAATATTGCTTAGTTTCTAAATGCTTGGCACTCATATCGTTGTATAGCTCGTGAAAGCGTCTCTGGTATTGAGCTAGCTCCGTGCGATCGGGTATGGCATCCAACTTACGCTCAATGGCTACAATGCCTCTATTGCGTTTTGCTAAATGCAGACGCAGCTCTTGCAATCGCTGCTGTTCGCCAGCTATAGCAGCTGCCTGCACTTCTGCATCCTGTGCGTTAAATGATTCCAGTTCGCTGTAAACAAATAGTGTCAGTTAATCCCGTCTGAAAAACTCTTGTCAAAATTTTACTCAATTTGTTGCTGCAAGTTGGCCAAATCTGTGCGGCAACTTTCCTTAAACTGCACCTCGCTTTTCTTTAGCCCATCGTGCTGTTGCAGCAGGCCGCGTACCTTGTCCAGCAAACTAAAACCAACTTGACGTTAAACTCATACACAATCAAGGTAAAAAAAACTACTTACGCTGGTTCTGCATTCGCTTCCGTTTGCTTGTGTGCTTCCAGTTCCGCATTGAGAGATTGCAGCTTTTGCTCCTGCTGAGCGGTTGCTTGTTTTTGTGTCGCGACAGAGTCTTCCAATTTCAAGTTTTCTTTGCTGTAGCGTTTTATTTTGTGCTCCAGCGCTATCTTTGCCGCCTCTAAACGTTTCTGTTGATTCTGTGACTTTAATTCCAGTGCATCTGTTTCCATTTCCAGCTTGAACTCTGCATAATGCTGTTGCAGAGCGCTTCGAGCAGCGGGGTCGAGATCGATGCGCTTTGGTTGCACTAAAGCATCCTCTTTTGTGACAGCCAGTTGTTGCAGTTTTTTCTCCAGCTCGGGCTGCAGTTAAATTGTTAAACAAACTATGACTTATAAAATTAATAAATTACCTCAATTTGATCTACATTTGTTGTTGCCTTTTGATCTATATACTTTGAAGGCACTGGCCCAACATCGCCGTACTCCATCAACGTTAGACGCACGCGTAATGCATCATCATCACTGCCAGCCTCCTGACGCTCGAACTGCCTTTTGGGACTATACAGCTCCTGCAAGAGATTCAAGAGATTAACAAAATGTTTAAATGTTATCTAAATATATAACTCACCTGTATTGCTTTTATGTTTACAGCGGCACAGCGTATCTTAGTGAGGTTATCCTTGTCACTTTTATACTGATAGTCATTGTGGAACTGACCAATAGCAAATCTCTTTAGGCGCTGACCGCGTTCCTCACGGTTTTCAACCTGTAAATGTATGAGAACTCTGTCATATATGTAAACTTTGTCTTAATGGTACTTTAACTAACAGATGTCTTTACTAGCCATTGTATTACAGGATGTATGGCGAGAAACTCCAATCCTTGGACCTGATGCGGCTCCAGACTGTGCGGACATTTCATGTCAATAAGAACAGCAACAATTTTCTCCACAAGTGCGCTTGAAGTAGAATTACATTACACAAAAGCGTAACCAGCTATAAGTTATAAAGGTCCTTACATTTTTTGGCCAATAGTAAAGTTTTCATGGAAGAGCAAATCAACATCCACATCATAGTCACAGCACTCAATGCACCAGGTCATTCCGCCTACAACCTTATCAAAGGGAGACAAGCCCTTGATGCGCGCCCGATAGTATCCGGCGGCGACAAGTATATCAAATGTGTCCAACTCCTTTGCAGCAGCATCCGTATCCTCGCGGCGTTCCTCCTACAATACACAACACCGAAAAATGGACATTGTTTACATTTACTTATTGGGCCTCCGAAGTTACCTGAATTTCGCGACCGTCTGCATCGTAGCGCGTTGCCAACTTGACATTTGGCAAGATTTTGGAGAATACATCGCGATTAGCCATGTAAAACAACAATTACATGCTATATTAAAAAAATAAAAAGTGTTAAGACAAAACTGCCCATTGCTTTATGGTGGTCACACACACGATTAAAGTTCTGATTACCATGAAAATATTCGGTGTGTACACACTGCAAAGAATCAAAATACAGCCGGTGCACAACTATCGCCTGCGTAACAAACTTATCGATATCATTCTATTTACAATTTCTTTTGATAGGTGCACACTAAAGCCGGCGCACGCTTTTTTTGTTGTTTTTTACAATGAGTTACTATGTTTGCCTACATCAGGAGGGAATCAACAGCATATCCAAATTAATACAAAAAGCATATGCAAATAACTACAATGTTGTCGCCACGTCAATCAATGCCAATATGCTGCCCATGGATCCATACGAAACGGATCCCACATATCCGGCAACCGCATTGAGCGCCCACGACTGGAACTCAAAGATAATATTGATACTGTCGGATGTTGATGTTGATTCACCCAACGCAAAACTACGTGAGTATTCCAAAGCAGCGCTTCTTCGCGACATTACCTGGGCAGAGCACTTGCAAAACACAGGAAGCATTATGTTTCGCATTACGGGGCCAGCAAATGACAACTTGGCTGAGATTATAAAGACGAGGACGAAAGGTGTGTATATCGAATACTTACGTTATAATAATTGATAAATGATTCTTCAGCCAGTTGGTTCATTCATGTGCCCATTACTAATCCCGAGCTGACAACATTTGAGCATCGCAAAGATGCAACAGAAACGGAAATTGAAGAGGCACAAAACATCGATCCCTGGAGCTGGTGGAACAGTCTGCGTTTCGCCGTTAATCTCAATGCCAAAGTGAAAGTTGTACTGGAGCTAAATGACTCGGATCGGCCCGACAGAGAGACTGTGCGACGATGGCTCGGCGAGCCTATTGAAGCAATCATTATTCCATCCAGTTTATTTGTCCTTAATCGTTCCAATTTCTATGTGCTGCACAAGGAGTGGCAAATTATTATTGGTCACTTCATTTCTGTTCGCGCCAACATTATAATCTCCACGAAGCCTACCGACACTGCAATTTCACAGTATGCCGACTATATAAAAAAGCTTATCAACGATAATAATGATATGCACAGCTTGAATAGGTAAGTGAAAATGCATTATTTTATTTTGTAGCTATTTTTTATTGACAATGTTTTACTGCTTTCAGCTATGAAAACGTCCTGGAGATTCCTTTGCAACCGCTTTTTGATAATCTAGACACCTACACCTACGAGATCTTTGAAAAAGATCCCGTTAAATACAAACTATATCAAGACGCAATCCAGCAGGTGCTGCAAGATCGTGTCAGCGATGCAAAGAGGAAACGCAAGCTGGTGAACCAATATTACAAATTGTATTACAAAGCAAGAGTTAATTTATTGGCCATTTGCAGACGGTCGTCATGGTCTTGGGCGGTGGGCGTGGTCCTTTAGCTCGTGCTGTATTTAATGCTGCGGAAATTGCAAATCGCAAGGTGCGTGTCTATATAATTGAAAAGAATCCCAGTGCCATACGCACACTCTCCAACATGGTCCAAACGCTGTGGTCTAAAAAAGGTAAAACTAAATTACTAACACACGATTAACTTCTAACTTAAGTTTTTCATTTCTGCAGATGTTCACATATTCTCAAAGGATATGCGCGACTTCTCGCCACCTGAATTAGCTGATGTGCTTGTCTCCGAGCTACTCGGTTCCTTCGGCGATAATGAGCTGTCGCCGGAGTGCCTCGACGGCGCTCTGAAACTGCTTAAGCCGGATGGCATTAGCATACCCAGTAAATCGACTTCGTACATAAATCCAATCATGTCCGCTGTGCTGCACAATAATGTTAGCCAGCTAACATCCACTGTTCAGGCCTTCGATTTTGGCTACGTTGTGCTGCTCAAGAACGTCTACCACATTGATGAGCCAAAAGCGCTTTTCAAGTTTACACATCCCAATCGTTCGAAGATTATTGACAATATGCGCCATAAGAAGTTGTCGTTTAAAGTTGAAAAGGATTGTGTGCTGAATGGCGTTGGTGGCTACTTTGATACCGTCCTATATAAAGATATTATTATAAGCATAAATCCTCTGACGCATACATCGGGCATGTTCTCATGGTTTCCAATGTTTTTCCCAACGGTATGATATAAAATTAATGTAGACTTGCATTGTTTCTCATTTATTGTACTTTTCAGCAACCACGAACTGTTAAGGCCGGCGAAACCATTTCCATTGAGTTCTGGCGCTGCGTGGATCCAGAAAAAGTTTGGTATGAATGGCAGATAAGTGAGCCAGCCGATTTGGAACGTCACAACGTGGGCGGCATTGGCTACAACATGCGTTTATAAACGTGAATTTACTGTAATATACAAGGCGGGTTTTTTTTTTTTGTTTTGTTTTACAACAAGAGCGCACATCTTTATTGTACAAAATGCATTATAACCAAAAAGAAAATGGAAACGAAATAATATAGAACAACTGTAGCATAAATTGTCTGCGACTTTTATTTAAGTTTATATTTGAAAAGTTTATAAATATGCTTAAACGTAGTTTTATGTGTCCTTAAATATCTGTGGGGGTTTGTTGTTGTTGTAAAATTTAGTTAATGATTTCCTTTTATATTCCTCTCATTTATTTAATTATTTATATTTATATATAAAGCGCTGCACATGATCGCAAAACGACATACTTTAAGCGAAGGCAATTAGTTTTTACGGTTAAGTAGGTTAAAGCGGAGCTAAACTGAAACGGTTCTGAAACTGGGCGGCCAAGTAATTAGGAGTTAACAGCGCTGACCTGAGACATCGTTGCACCGCCGGCGGCACCTCCACTGCCACCGCCGCCTCGGATTGCAATAGCACCCTGACCCGCCCGTATGGGCTTGGCTATTTGTGCCTGGGGTCCACGTCGGCCCAGATGCTTCTGTCGCACCGCCTCCTTGATGCGATCCACCTCGTACTGGTATCGCTTGCGATCTCGCATCGCACCCTCCTTGGCCTCCTTAAGTGCCGTTTCGAGGGCCTTGACACGCTCCATGGTTGTGCGCAATCGTTTTTCCAGCTTGGGCAGCTCACAGCGCAGATCGGCATTGTCGCGCACCAGTTGCTTATGCACCTTGGTCAGCTGATCGAGATTGTTCTCCAAGAAGGAGATCTTTTGCTTTTGCGCCAACGAACCGCCATCCTCTTCGCTTTCTTCGTTTACAACATTCTTGCGAATGCGTTGCTGCAAATAAGAAAGAATTCAGTTAAAAAATTATTTTTTTAATGCCGTCTATAATCTTATTCCTACCTGCAGATCCTGCACGAAAAGTTTGCGCAGATTGTGCAACGTTTGTAGCTCCTTGGCGACAGTGTCTTCCAGACCCTTGAGGTCCTTGCGCGCCTGTTCGCGACGCTCGCTGGTTTGAATGATGTCCTGCAGTTTGTTCGATTTATCGGCCTCCTCCTGCTTCACCTTCTCATAGTCTACGGTCATCTGTTGATGCGCAAGCAACAGCTTCTGATGCACATCCTTCATCTCGTTCATTTCATGCTGCTTGGCAGTGATCTCGTCGCGCAGCTCCGACACCTGCTTCGTATGCGCTTCGCGCAGCTCATCCATTTGGGAGTCGAACATGGAGCGTAACTCCTCAGCACGTTGCTTCTCCTCGGCATTAACGGCGGACACATGCTCGGCGGCCTTCAATTTGGCGCACTCTTCGCGCAGCGAATCATTTTGCTCCTCCAGATTGCGTTTCTTGTTTTCTGCCTCACGCATTGATTCCTGTAGCGATTTCATGCGCGCCTCGTGCTGCGAGATAAGCAGACGATATTCGCCCAGATCCTTCTCGTACTCGGTGATCTTTTTGTTTGAATCCACATTTGTGGTCTCCATGTTGGAGCAGCGTTGCGCAATGTTCTTTGCCTCCGTTTTAATCTTGCTGATGTACACGCGGGCCATGGTGAAGTCTTCCTCCAACTTGGCGGGATCGGTGCCCGCTAGAGAACTCATCTTGAGATCGATTGCGGAATCGCCGGCCGCTAAAGATTGGCCAACCTCGCCAAGATCACGCAGCAGATTGATAAGCAGTTCAGTGATTCGTTTCCTTTGGTGCGCAGACATGTCCTTCAGCTGTTGCAGCTCCGTTGAGGTGGAATTAAATTGAGTTTTATTCTGCTGCAACTCTTCGTTGAGTGCATCAAGGTCCTTGTTCTTGTTGTCAATCTCCTGCGATTTTTGGTCATAGTTGACGGCCAGCTCCTCTAGAGCCTGCAGCACCTCCTTAACCTCTTCCTTGGCCGATTCGTTCTCTTGCTGTATGCGTGCCATTTCCGATTGCAGCGCTTCATATTCACGTCGCGCGTTTGCAATGAGATCCTCCTGCTCCATTACCTGCTCCTTCAGCTGCTCGGCATACTGGCTCTGCTGATTGATCTCCTCGTCCTTATCGTCCAGCTGCTGATACAGGCGTTCGCATTCCGTGGCCAAGCGGGCACGCTCATCGGCTGCCACCGAGGCGGACATATTGGCAATTGCCGTACGCTGAGCGGCCGCTGCGGCTGCAGCACCAGCGGCCTGCGCTGCCGCTTCCACTTCCAGGTTGGGCGTGCTTGCCTCCATGAGATCCTCCATGTTGATTTGCTCCTCCGCCTTTACCGTTTCGCCGGCACGCCAACGTGCCAACTCCAGTTCCAGCTTCTCCACCTTGCCCTTGAGCCTTCCATTCTTCTCCTTCTCCTTTTCGTAACGACGCTTCCACTCCTCGGCTGTCAGCTCCTCGTTGACACACACCACGTTCTTTACTGTCTTGGCGCGACGACCAAAGTCCAGCGTTGACTTCGTCTCCGATTCGTTGAAGCTCGCTGGCGAGCAGCAAATGACAATCGTTGTGCGTGCATTGCCACCGAGCGACTCCTGCAGGATTCGGGTAAGCTTGGAGTCACGGTACGGTATGTGCGTTTTATTGCCATCCGCCAACGCCGAAATGACATTGCCCAGCGCCGAAAGCGACTTGTTAATGTTCTTTGCCTCATCGAGCACTGTACCCTCAGCACCTGTTTTCGACACCTTTTCCGAGCCGGCCAAATCCACAAGATACAGTTTGCCGGACAATTTTTTTTGATTCTCCAGATTCTCCTGCTTTACATTAATAAGGAACACCGAATGCGAACGTGACGAATGCTCGTTCATGTCTGTGAAGTGATTATAGAATAATTAGTTGACTTTTATTTAAGTATTAGATTAATTTAACAGCACAAAAGCAAGAAGTGTCATATCTCTATATTAAGCTGATTCGAAGCCTAACAGTTAATCAAGCTGAAAGCCTTAATATCAGAGCTTAGCAATCAATCCAACTTACAGCTTCGTTAATCTATTATATAAAGTGCAATAAGCTTTAAGCTTTTGCTTAACAGTTGTGCTATTAATTGCTAATCTTATGTATAAGTGTATAATTATATTATTTACTCACTTGTCACCGCAATGTGGCGATTGGATTTGCCTTCCTCGATGACCTCAAAGACATCCTCAGGCGAGGAAACGAATCGCTCTGTGGCACCCTTAACATAGGGCACACGATTCTTATCCTCGTGCACACTCAGATTGATCTTGGATACATCCAGTAAATCTCTGATCTTGTCCATATAGATCTCATAGTACGAGACCTTTATGTGAAACTCCAGATTCTCTTCCATTGCATAAATGTGGTTGAAAATGTCGTTCACAATGCGTGGAATGATACCCTGCTTCGCCGAATCACCAATGACGCCCTCCATTGTGTGCGTCTTGCCAGAGGATGTCTGACCATAGGCAAATATCGTTCCATTGTAACCAGCCAGGACATCCGAGACAATTGACTTGGCCGCCTCATTGTAAACCTTTTCTTGCGATGCATTCGGCTTGAAGACTTTGTCGAACAGATAGACTTTACCCTAAAATAGATATACACATACACTTAATGTTGGTTTCTATTTATTGTAGCTACCATATGTAGAAAATATGGTTTCTCATGCCGGGGTACTAACACGTGTCTTCTTTCTTTCCCTCTCATTTCTGCAGCTTTCAAATCATTTTCAACGCATGACCGCGAAACGGATTGTAACAATATGATGAGCAGAGGCAGCCGCAGAGCAAATGAGTGGAACTTGAAATTAATGAATAGTGAGTTGTGGTAAAGAAAAAGATAAAAGAGAGTAGCAGCAGGAAAGAAACATGAAGAGCTGGAAGTGAAAGATCGACTCGTGGATACTCTGTGTAAAGAATATCATAAATTATAACACTACTTTGAGAGTTTTGGTAGATGCAATGGTAAGAATATAGTATGATCGTTCTAAGAATAATAATATAGAAATATTAAGAACATATAGTATGATCGTTCTAAGAATAATAATATTGGAATATTTGAGATAAAAAATTGCATTACGAGTCTTTCAAGTTTTTACAGCTTTTTACAACCGGAAAATCATTGTAAATATGTAAGGCAATGTAAGTATGCAAATATTTAATTAACTATTATTAATTAATAATTATTATTTTTTAAAATATCTGACGAGCTAACATAATAATACTTTGTTTAAGTTGATCAAAACAAAGACAAAAAATGTTATTAAATATTTATGTAATTGAATATTCCAATGTCAGAGAAATAGTCAAATCGACTTCAAAAGCTAAATATGCTGTAAAGACCAAGTCTATACACACACACTAACATGCATGCATAATTTAATACATATAGATGTTCACTGATAGATGTACTTTAGCATGGCGGCTAACAAAAAGAGAAGACAGCTGAACTTTTGGGGCATTACTAATATTCAGTAAAATCGAAATTCCACTAGGAAAATAAAACATACTCATGTTGTTGTCGCTGCTGGTACAATATTATTATTTACAGTTGTTTTTTTTTTTGAGGGCTTTCGTGCATGAGTCATATTCGAGTGGCAGCAGCTGGTAGCAGGAAGACGGGCAGCAGCAGAAACATATTGAGGGCGATGTTTTGTTTTGGGGCCACACATACAAACACAATTAGAGTACCCTACCCAGCTTAATGTTATTATTTAAGGTGAAACTGATGTTGGGCGGACTGGTGACAGGTAGAGAAGGCAGTGGATAATGTACATATATTTTTTATTGCCATATCAAGCAAGCTAACTATGCAAATAAAAAAGCATTCCAAGTTGCCGGGCAAATCGCTATTGTGTGGCTCAGCTTACAAACATACACACACATATACACCAGCACAGTCACACCGATACAATGTTACCACTGTGCGTGGAAAATCAATGGTGCGCTGCTATTATTTGCTCCAATGGGGCAACTATTATTTCAAATTATAAGATATTTGGAAACAAAATGTGGAATTGCACAAGACACACGCAATAATTTCAGCGCTAATTAGTTAAAATACATGCACACAGGCATATACATTTATGTATCTTTGTGTGTATAATTGGTTACTCTCTTTCACTTGCTCAAACTACAGTTCAGTATGTGTGTTTGTGTAATTGTGGCGGTAAGGAAAGGCTAATGTACTGCGCTAATGTTAGACAATGTTCGGCATGACGTCACCGTCACAGTACCGCAACGGCACGCAGAAATATGTTTTTGTGTTTGTGTAAGTCAGTATGAATTGTATTATTAATATTGTTAAATTACCGCTATGGATATGCAATTCTCCTCCGCATTGTTTGGAAACTTGACGACAAACTTTGAGCCGGCCCTCTCCTCACTGTCGTTCAGTGGCCGAAAGCGACAGACGACTTTGATGCTGTCCTCAGCGGGTATTTCACGTTCCGCAGACATCTCAATGCAATTCCGTCACCCACACACTTTTCCACAATTGTTGTTGTTGTTGTATTTCAACAGCAGTTTTTGGCGATTAAATTAATGCCTTACAATTTCTTATGTTTGTGGTAATTTTACTTTGACACTCAGTGTGAATATTCGTTGCAAGCGAAGAATACACATGTAACTAAAAATTAACATTCAATGCAAATAAAAAACGACGATGACGAAGCCACCAAGCACTGATTGTGACTTCGATTAACCGTCAAACCGCTCTCCGGTCTAAGCTTAGTGCTTGTTCTCGCACAAAATTGGGGCTCGAAATGCAGAGAAAATTTTTGTGGTTATACCAGACACACAGTCACAATCAATTGGATGCAAATGTTGTTGTTATTGCTCTTTTTACTGCAATGGCCCGTATTTTATCTATGGTGGGCTTTGTTGTTGACCCGGAATGATTTGCAGCACGTTTAATGCACTCTCATGCGTTGTGTCTTAAGATTTTTTTCCACTCAAATTATTTTTTAGCTTCAATTTTACATTGAATAAAAAACTATTTGTTGGATAGATGGTCGATAGATAGTGGCGGTGAATCGATAATCTGTCGTCAAATTGCAAAGGTTGCCAGAAACGTCGACAACTTGCATTTAAGTGTAGATTTATGTAAAACACAAAGCATGTTTATTTGATAAATAGAAACATTGTCATTTATATTAGAATTATTTTATAACAATTATTAAAATATTAAACCGAACTATCGTAACTCGGCTCATATTGAATCAATAAGTGAGTGTTCTTCGTTAAGTATCGTTTTCAGCTTAGAGAGTTGTTTAGCACTAACATTTGAATTTCCTGACACATGTTCGTTAATTTCCAAAGCATTTTTTATGCTTTTTTGGAGTTAACATTCCGTAAATTTAAAGTTGTACAAAAAAAGAAACAATGCCCTGGTAGGGATTCGGTAAAGGTTGGTTTGTCTTTAAAGTTAGAGCTGCGGAAAAATGTTTGCCACCGACGAGTTGTCAAATGCTCCAACGCATTTAAGCGATGTAAATGAAATACAAAAACTTATTCGTTTATATCGCGCCAATGAATGTCTGTGGAATCCAAGAGCGTCAGGATTTAAAAATTATGCCTTAAAGGAGAATACTTGGCGACGCCTCTCGTGTTTCTTTCACAATAAATTTACCGTTGATCAACTGAAGTTGCATATGTTATCTCTGCGCTATTACTTTGCCAAAGAACAAGAAAAACTTAAGCAGAGCGAATTGAAGGGAATTGGGTTTGTACCACGGCATTCCTACTTTGAAGATCTGGAGTTTTTAAAAGATCCAGTGACGACAGTTGCCAATGCGAATTTCGTTGAGGTTTGTGATAAGAAAACAGTAAGATATTATTGATTAATATTATTATTTTTTAGCTAAAGGCACCGAAAAAAATCAACTATCTCGTTGGGCATATTGATCTACTGAGCTGCAGTGAGAGCAGTATTCAAAGCGATAAAGTTGATTTTTCGATGCCTTTAAAATCGGATGAATCGTTGATTAATTTAAGAGAGGATAGGAAAACGAATCTAACTCAACCGCCACTTCAGCTAAATGCAAAAACCTTTGGGATGCGAGCGGCATCCGGAAATGATTCATGGAGTCCCATTTACAATTTTACAAGTATTGATCAATTAGACAGACGACAGCAGTCAAGAGCAGCCTCTTTCCCGAGCCGTAGCGGCAGCTGCAAACCAAGTGAGAGCGACAAAGATAGGTGCAACTATAATCAAGGGCTTAAGAGAAAGGTTTTGCTTGGAAAATATAGACTTCAAGCTAAGCAAAGTCGAAAGAAATCGGGTGAGGATACCACGATGCCACAACCCAACAACGGGGACCCGAATTCCTTCAAGCCCATGGAACCAGTCAATGAAAATGACCAATATACAAACCAGATTCAATTGGTATCGCCAGAATTACCATCTGCAAATAAAAATAGTCCAAATCAAATAAATTGCACTAATGATGGATGCTTTTATAAAAAAAAGAATCCTTCATATCAGCATCAACCACTATATGAAAAACAACAGGAAAGGGAAGAAATACCAAAAAGATGTGAAAATCAAAATGATCAGCGCTACAGACGTTATCCGGAAGATCAAAAGTGCGATTGCGAAAGACAACAGGAAAGGGAAGAGATACCAAAAAGATCTGAAAATCAACATGATCAGCGCTACAGACGTTATCCGGAAGATCAAAAGTGCGATTGCGAAAGACAACAGGAAAGGGAAGAGATACCAAAAAGATATGAAAATCAAAATGATCAGCGCTACAGACGTTATCCAGAAGATCAAGAGTGCGATTGCGAAAGACAACAGGAAAAAGAAGAGATACCAAAAAGATGTGAAAATCAAAATGATCAGCGCTACAGACGTTATCCAGAAGATCAAGAGTGCGATTGCGAAAGACAACAGGAAAAAGAAGAGATACCAAAAAGATGTGAAAATCAAAATGATCAGCGCTACAGACGTTATCCGAAAGATCAAGAGTGCGATTGTTATGCAGGCAGACAGGAGCGTAGGTTTTCAAACGAAAGACAAATGCGATTAACTGATTATAACAATGATCGGTATTACGGGCAGGACCCAGATGCCATACCCATGAGAGAAAATTCACCAAGGACATCTAGGGGCGACTATAGAACAGTTGATGCAGTCCGATCCAGAACGGATTCCACTCACGCGCAGACGGATGATCCAGGTTGGGTTCCTAAAAATAACTCCCGTAATTATGATACACGCGGTTCAAACGAACAGTTAGAAGAAAATTATGTAACGCGTCCAACTGATAGAGACCGAATAATGCGACGGTTGATAAACGAGGAGTTTATGGACAGCTTAGAGAGACGAAGACGACGAAATAGTGAGCGCTTTAGAGATAGGCCGGAAAAAAAGACGTACCGAAATCGTGAAGAAGATAGTGTAGTTTTGTGTGAAGAATTTCCAGTCAGAAGTTTAGGTACATATGAAAAGCAAGCAAGAAATGGACCACCCTCAGTATATCATAATGAGTTTAAAGAATGGAAATCTAATCAACCGTTGAGTGATGAAACAAACCTGTCACCTGTTACCGGTTCAAAAAGGCATAGTCAGTGCCACTATAGACATAATCGTGACTGTTATCCCCGAAACAATTGGGTTCAAGGGGACTCTGATCCATATACGTTGCCAAGTAATGAAGACTACAGGCCACCAAGGCAAGGCTTCCAAAGGATCGAAAGACATAGAAGGGAGGATGAATATTCGGAACAGGAACGAAGGGAACAAAGAAAAGTGAAAAGTTATTTGCACGAACAACGACAAAAGGACTATGCCAATTGTCAGAAATGTGAATGTGAACGATACGTAGAGAAAGATGCTAGTTATGCAGAAAGGCTACGCGAAGAGCTACGTCGAGACTATACACGATCCTTGTCCGCAAAGTGCTCTAGAGCTAATATGCGATACAACAAATATCCGGAAAATGATCAGGGTGATCCGAATCATATCAGTAGAAGTCCAACTCCGGCTAATCCTAGAAGTGCAGAATATCAAAAAGAAAACGACGCAAATGATGACAGACGGAGTCCATATAGTCCCAAAACAGATCCTAGAACTAGAAAAGACCAGAATAATAAGCCTGACCAAATACAAATACCTCAAAAGGAGGACCATCCAAATGAAGGACAATCGCTTATCGATAGGGTTTCTTCTAGAAATGCCGAATATGAAAACGAAAACGACGCAAGTGATGACAGACAGAATCAAAATAGTCCCGAAACAGATCCTAGAACTAGAAAATACGAGAATAGTACATCTGACCAAACACAAAGACAATCGATTAACGATAGGGATTCTAATCTAATTTATAAGGAGACTTATGAAAGAGACAACTCGTATGATAAAATTGAAAAAACAGAGAAAGAAGTAAAACCTCAGAAGGATGAAGACAAAATGCAGGATTGCGCTATTCCCACGGACGAGGATGAATTAGAGGCAAAGAAAGTTGGCCAAAACAATGATCAAGTTCGTGCAGAACGTTGTGAAGTGGCCGTTGAGACAGACATTGACATGACCCTAAACGATCGGCAAAAGTGTGAACGAATTGCGAATGAGAAGGTCAAGTGCTCAAAGCGAATTGGCAAGATCTGTATGTGCAAGCCGCCGGTTTTTAATAAGCCCCGACCACAAAGGTTAGCGTCAGATCCTGCTGAAACTAAAAGTGATGGTTCGAAAAATCGTTCATCAACAGCGTCGGGTGCAAAGGCACGAATTACAAAGAGGAGACAAAATAAACTGGACGATGATACCGCAAATAGTGAGTTCATAACATTTTGATAACTTGCAATCTGATCGGTGGCATTACCTAGAATTCCAGGCCCTCGGCGTCCGCCCACTCATAATGATGCAAGAAAAAAGTCTGTTTGACGAAAACCGGATTCGCTGTCAACTTTCATACCGTGATAATTACCAGTGGGGCAATAACAAGTCCAATTTTCATTCTCATGAAGGGAAACAAGAAATCGACGGCATGATTTTACCAAATAGACCAATCGAATTGATTTCCAGGTCCGACAGCTATAGTCAAAGAAGTTTTGAGCACCACGGGAGTAATCCATTTCGTAATCTGAATTCAAATGTTTCCAAACGAGACGTTATTATATTATATCCACCAGTTCTGGGTTTCTGCTCCTCTAAGCACTCTGCAACGGAAACCTTGGCAATGTAGATGTTAGCAAAATTCTACCAGAGAAATATACGCCACTAAACAGGAATTAGCCAAAGCAAACTTATAATAACTAACTTAGCCTAAGCCAACCTAATCTAACCATAGCTCTTGTTTCTATATACAAATTCCATGAGATAATTTCATTAAATGTACTTCACTAATTCAACTGCTTATTAAAGATGTTTTATTGTTTCATATATAAGGACTAGTATAGCACCCTAATAGTAGAAATACTTTTAAAGGGCGTTACGCTTCAGTGCGACATGAGGATGAGTAGTATTCTGGCAGTTAAGTAAGTAAGCTTTTTGTAATGGAGGGTGTCGTTAGGGGTTTGCCAAAAGTTATTGTTTTCCTATCAATGAACTTTTTGTAATTAATTTAAGAATTGTTTTATGGAAACCATTGAAGCGATGTGCCCATAGCAATTGAAAAATCTTTTTGATTTTTCTTGATCTTAAACCTTTTTGAAACAAATTTTTATACCGTGAAACCATTGAAAATCGGTAAAAAGGGTATAATGGTTTTGTGCAAAAATATATAACAGCCGAGTCGATATAGCCATGTCCGTCTGTCTGTCCGTCCGTGCGTATAAACTCTCCGATCTCATAGACTATAAGAGCTAGAGACTCCAGACTTGGAACATAACCTCGCCTAATTCCTAGGCAGTACAATATTGTTTCAATAACTCTGCTTCGATAACTCTTTTCGTTTCCGATATACACATATGATTGATAACAACAAAATCTTGAATTTGCAAAACTTTCAGACGGAGTTTGAAACATTAGATAAAATAATGACAATCTGTGAAAATTTTATTGTAATAATATCGGAGATATGGAACATTGAAGTTGAGTATGCAGTATACGCGTACACAAACACACATACTTGCAAGCACCTACTGTACGCGTAAAGTATCGGGTTCAGGATACCGTCTAGTCGGGATTTCTTGAGCCTTCTTACTTGTTTTATAATGTTTCCTTGTCTTATATAAGACGGTATAACTGGATTATAAAGCGTTGATGATAAGGATTTATATTTAAAGTCGAGTGAAATCGTTAATCGATTGTAATGAAATAATATCAATATATTTACTGAAAGTTCATAAATATTGGGCCCTTGAATTGAACCCTTTTTGAATGCGTGATCTTTATTGAGTTAATATTTGTTTTCCAAAGTATTCCGTCTTTAATCTCTCTCCAGTTACGAGACTATTGGCACTCTGATAAAATATAGCTGGAATCAAAAATACTATTATATATCGTGATTAAGGCCATTTTCTATTTTATTTCCAATCATTTATTACAATATTATCATTACTCATAATTCTACATTTACGAAGAAAAATCACAAACCTTAAATCTTAGATTCAATGGACACCAAACAACACTATGCTATATATATATATATATTTAATACCAATATTTAGACATTTTCATGCCCTAGTTCATAGCTGTTTTCACTACCTCCGAAAATGGTATAGGCATCTGCATCCACATCCTCGCCATTGTCATCCAGCAGATCACATAATGCTAAGATATAGGATTGAGCCATTTGCAGTGTCTCGTATTTGGACAATTTTTGATCGAGTGAAGGCGCTGGCACCACCTCCCTTAAACGATCGAATGCCTCATTTAATCCATTCATGCGCTTCCTCTCTCGAGCATTTGCCGCCTGACGTCGTTTCTTCTGCACCGTAGGACTCAGCATCAGTGGACTGGGCTCCGATGATGCACTTAATCTTCGTGTGCTCAACTTGCGCTTCTTCTGGGGTTGATCCGAGAGTGAGGTTTCCATGGTGTGTGTTTCATAGCAGCTCGTTATCTCACGTTGCTGTTGGTGCTCCAAGCTGCTGCTTGTAACATCCAGGAACTGCCAATCTGGTGATAAGTATGCCACATTACTATATGCCTGTTGTTGTTGCTGCTGCTGCTGCTGATGATGTGGCATTAACGTTAGATTGTAGTTAGGACTGCCCAGATACTGTGAACTGTTATCGTCCTCCGATGAGTAGTAGTGGCTCATTTTGGCTCTCTGGCACTGGCCTCTGCACGGCTCGAATGTTGCGCTGCAACTGCAACTGACGCATGAGCGGCACGAGCCGGCCAAGCGAAATGTTTATGCGTTGCAGTTGGCCGCAAAGCCACCCCATTGAAGCATGCTCAAGTACAAATATTTTCACCGCTGTGCTGACCAACTTTGAAGTACGTTTAAATGCCCGCAAATGACCCCTTGCCCAGGATCTTCATCATTACCATATCAAGGATCGTCAGCACTCTTAATCTCCCTCTCTCTCATTCTCCCTTTGCCAGTTAGGGGTTAGATGCCTCTCCCTCTCGCTCTATGTGTGCTGCTCGCTCACGCCTACGACTTTGACCTTTTCATTCATACATTCGGCGCCCTGCTCTGTATCTCTCTCTCTATCTCTCTCTTCCTGGCACGCGTCATAGCTTGCCAAATTGCCGCTATCATTGTATGTGATCTGTTTTTTCTATAATTTGTGACTTTCACGCTCAACGGCACACACATACACACAAGCGAGATGGCCAGTCCAGAGAACAAGACCGAGAGAGGGGTTGCATTCGAGGATGAGCTACTGTCTACTATGGTCTGTGGACTGGCACATCAATTAACTCGCTGTTGAATTTCTTATTGCCTCCCGTCTACTGACCATATGTTGCACGACTCTAAGCCGTACTGCAGCAAGCAACACCATATGGTCCACAGCCAAGTCGTGTCTCTAGCTTAGCTCGGGGGCTGTAGTTAAGTGTGGAGTAGCAATAAATGTCCTTAGAAGTACCTTTGGGTTACCTTTGTTAACATGCGACAGTTGTTTGGCTAGTCCCATGATTATGATGCGACTTAGGAATATTTCAGTTTGGATCACTGCATAATTAAATCGAAAGCAATTTTAATCAAAGGCGTAAACAGAATTTATAGTGGGGTACTCAAAGTTTTCCTATAAGATGTTATTTGTTGAATAAAATCATCAAAGAAACCTTCACGTTTTGATAGGTAGAAAATAGTCCTACCCACCGTCTATCAAAAAACTATAGCTCAATTTATTAAAACTCTAAATTACAGCAGTTGAAAGTTTTATCAAAACACACCAACTCAATGTGTGGGATTAAAAAAAAATTCTCCTGTTTTTTGGCGCTTATCATTTCGTTCGCGGTTAGGGCTCGATATATTGAGAACCATATAATTTAAATAAGAAAGAATTTCATCCTTCTTTTCAATTGCATAACGCAAACTAATATAAAACTGATTGCTTGTAGCAGTCAAATAATAATAATGATTGTTGTTGGGCAAATCGGTTTTACTTTGTTTTAAAAGTTTGAAAACAAAGTAAATGGATAAGATATTGGTAGTTGAATTAATCTTCTCGCTTTGGCTGTAAGCATTTAAACTTACAATAAAAGCATCGGTCCTATAACATTTTAACAAAAATCCCCTTAATTAGATGAAGTCGAGCAGGACGAAGAAAAATGATATGTGCTGCGCATGCACCATCATTTGGGGAAGGTGTATGTTGTTTCTCATGGCTCTGCAAATGATTTGTAGAGAAAAACGAGAACGAGTATACTTCGGCAGTCACGACTGGCAGCGGCAGCAACAGGACTGAAAAACTTTTGCTAAAACTGAAGCGTTGTCATTTTGCAAGGGCCACAACATCACCATTTTTCAAGCAGCGCACCAAGCGAGCGAAACATATAAAACAGCATCATTAAAAGTGCAACTGCATTAATAAAAAAACTCAACTTACAACTTGCAACTTGCAATGTGTCTGTATTTGGTTGTCGCTGTGAATTTGGTGGATCTGGTTGCGTTTTGTGTTGTCCGATTACTTGAGACAACAATGGTTACCTTTATGATAATGTGCAGATTTGTCAAAGGCAAGCTTAGCAAGAAAAATCAACTTACAATGGCCGAACCATGGCCCAGGGCAATTGCAGCTAATGAAGAATACAACACATCAATGTGTTGAAAGGGATGGGAAAATGTGTATACGACTCTTTAGTTTTAAGAAACTTTTGTATAAATATTCTTGATGTAAATTTTTGGCATAGCAATAATAAATTACAATATGTTATTCTGTGTATAACTTTTTTGGTGTCTGCCTAGGGATTATGTGGTACAAAATAACAATTGCTCTATCGGCCAATGAAGCAGCATAACACAACATTTGCCCCACAGCAAGGATATGTCTGTGCTTGTTTATGCCATGTTGCTAGCTCGGCCGTTTATTGTACTTATTAACATTGGCCGGCAGCAGCCGCAGAGCCATTTGCATGATGATAAAGTATCAGCTGAGGCTTATACATGTAACCATTTATTTATATACTCTACCTTGCCCAACTCTTTTGGCTTAAAGATTTTTATTGCCGTCTGCTTCCTTGTGAAAGCAATTGTGTTCCCTATTCTTTAGCTTCTATCTCAAGTCTGAGTTTTTTGATTTCGCTTTTTGTAGTTGTTTACAGACGTTACTGGTGGCTTGGCCTCCGGCTGGGGTTACGCATAAATTAATTGTAATTGTACGTGCAAATTGAGAGTTAAGTTTATTGCGCCGGCACTTACGTATAGGCCATTATTATTATTATGGCATGCACACAAATTAACTCTTATCGTAACATATTTAGTAGCACATATTTGGCATCTGTCGCAGTTATTAGCTTTGTAGATTAAATAATCCTATGAAGCATTGCAGAATTTGCAGATATTTTAAGTATTGCTAAATTACATACTCCAAAAAAAAAATCAATTAAGGATCTTGTCGAGATATCCCGACTAGACTATACCCTTAACCTATAGGTAACACGTCAGTGCTTACAAATTTCTGTGTGTGTGTGTGTTTGTGCACGCGGCTATCGTACATCGGAAACGGAATCAGATTAGACCAGCCTATGTTCCAAATTTCGAGTCTCTAGTTCTCATAGTTTCTGTGATCGGCGCGTTCATACAGACGGACAGACTGTTGATGCTGATCAAGAATTTATGTACTTCCATCTGACTGTTACATACTTTTGCACAAAACCATTATACCCTTTTTACCCATTGTCAATGGTTTCAGGGTATAAAAATCATCAAAGTCTCTTTTAGATATAGTTAAAAATGTAGTTGTTATTGAGATTAAATAAAACTTATTTAAAAAAGAAAAGAAGTAAGCTCTTAAATATAATTTAAAATGATTAACTCTAAAATTCAAAATTTAAGCAATATTTTTGAAACAAAGCCAAGCAAATTTAGCAGCAGTAAATTGCCTTTAAAGTGGATCGACGTTAAAGACTATTTAACGGATTGTCCGGAATATACGAACAAAGTTCAAGATTCCAGCTATCTGTTTGCCAATGCAATGCCACAAACTTTGCATATAGAAACGAGAAACACTATAAGATGGAAACTGTTTAGTGCCCCCTTTGACCATGCTAATCTTGCCAAGAAGTCGTCTAAGCTACCAAAACAAACAAGTTGTGAACTGTGCTCTGCAGAGGATTCTCAGCAGATGAGAGAGTTTTTCAAAGAAGTTCAGTATCGTAAGCTCAAGCGTTACTACGCCGATGTGATTGAAGCGGAGAAACGCGGTGCGTCCCTCAATCCAAGTCAAAAGTGTACCGTCTGTGGCTTGGTCATGCCAAAAGTTACCTTTGATGACACACTTAACAATGTCTACTGTTGGGGACCGGAGACAATGTGCAGCATTTGAGTTCTTCAATTTAAAATCTTAAATGCTAAGGCTGTTGCTCTTACCATATATCTCCAATGTTTTATAGAGCAACATCTTTGGCATTTCAGATGGATATATTGACTTAAAATTTGTTGTCATAATATTTCAATAAATAATGTGCACCTTGCCTTGATTGTCAACTTTCTTAATGTTTCTATTTAGTATGTAATCTAAATTCATTGTAGTCGGTTTGTTTTCGTCGTTGTAACATCTCAAAATCCCAAATTTTCCGCCCAAGTGGTCCAGTTCGTAGATCGCAGCCACAGCATGGATGTGCCTACCCTTAAAACAAGGTCTACACAGACAAAGCAAAAGCAAGAACCACCGCCAATATGTGTGCCATTGCAACTGGTGGATGAGGATGGGAAGGCGCGATATTGCTATCATGGCGGCAAGTGCCGTTGCGAGGGCTGTCGAATCGCACGACAACTTCAGCAGGACGAGCTGGACCGCAATTTGGATGCATTTATTCCGAGCACTCGTCTTAAAATGAAACCAGCCATTCGTCAGGTCAAACAAAAGCCCTACAAGGATGAGACTCTATTCACTTCGCCCGAAATGGCACAAATGCTGCTCGAGCATCACATGAAAATAACCAAGGAGATACCAATCTATTATCTGCCTGACGAATATTATGTTAAAGCTGCTTACAACGTTGTGGGTCCTCAGGACAAGAGCACACAAACGGAAATAGTTATTGGCAGCTTTGGCGTCGATGGTTGCCCTTGTCCGGATAAATCTGTTTGTTGGGATATTTAGTTGTGTAACATTTCATAGCCAGGAAAATAAATTTGTTTGGATACACAAGAAATAAGTGTTATCTTTGATTAAGGAGATTAGGTATTAAGTATTGATGGCAAGAAGGTTCCAATTTGTACTTTGACTTAAACAAGGTTACAAGATACAATAATACACACACTTCAAGAACCCACTTAGCCAAAAACTATCTGTTCATCTAAAAACAAGAAGATACCCTGAACATAGGGTTAGCCTTTGAGCCTCGTGTTCAGCAATACGCTGAGTTCCAAGTGGGTGGGTGTGTACGCATATGCTGAATACTTTGCTTAATTTTAATGTTCCATATCTTCGGTGTTTCTCAACCGATTTCAATAAAAATTTCGAGATTGTCATTATTTTGTTTAATGTTTCCAACGTCGTCTCATAGTTTTGCAAATTTAAGATTTTATTATCGATCACATGTATATATCGGAAACGGGAAGATTAATGGACAATTTGAAACAAACGTGTACTGCTTAGCTTATGTTTCAATTCTGAAGTCTCCAGCTCTTATTATCTCTGAGTTCGATGCGTTCATACATACGGACAGACGGACACGGACTTTATGGGATCGGAGATGCTTCCTTCTGGCTGTTACATACTTTTGCACAAAACCATTATACCCTTTTTACCCATTTTTAATGGGTTCAGGATATTAAAAAAGGTTCTAAGGGTTCCACTTTCCTGTTTCTTATTATTTAAAAAGTTTATCAGTGTCTTCCATTTAAAATCAATTCGTTTATTTTAAACATCCAAGTAGCTTATGGAACAATTGATTGTAATATATTTTAAGTATTTGTTTTATTTGCAACAAAATTATTAAGAATCATGCTTAAACGCCAGAAAAGCTTGCGGCTGTTAAAAGCAGCATTTTCTGGTGCATTTTGTCGCGGAAACTCCGATGAATCCTCCAACATAACGGGTGTCAATGCGTTCGTCGCTAAAGGTGACCTTCGCACAGAGAGTGTAAATGTTGTGCCCAAAACTCGGTATGGCGGCATTACGCACGTAACTCTGCTATGTGGCGAGACCATTATTGGCAAAATGGGTGCCAAGTACGTACAATCGTTGATGAGCAGCGCGCGCGTACCATTGGATACGCAACGCATATATGTGGAACAGGGTGATGAGTATTTCAATTCGGTGTTGCGAAATCGAGCTGCAATCCATGTAGATATTAGTCACGATGCGGTGCAAAAGAAGAAATCACTTAAAATGTGCAACGATCTAGATCTGCATGTGTTCCTGACGACTCTACGCACCTTTCCAGGCTTCAATTGCCGCTTTCCTGATGTAAACATCCAGCTGATTGCCCAAAACAATATGGGCAACTATGCAGAGTTGGAATACTCACCCGTGGAGGGTGTTGTTGAAGGATTGCGTGTCATTGCCAGGAGGGATATCGAACGATTCCTAAGATATGCATTCCGAACGGTGGTTGCAAGGAAGCGCAAGAAGGTAACACTTGTGCACAAGTCATCCGAATGGCCAAAGACGGAGGGCTTTTTTCTAGCGATTGCGAACAGTATTCAGAAGAAAGACTTTCCCGAGGTTAAGCTGGAACCGATGGAGCTGGATAGATGTGTATTGCGCTTAATAGCCGAACCGCAGTACTTTGATGTGCTTGTGACAAGTGATATGTACGGCACGTTCATGGCCACCATATGTAGTGCCATTTGTGGCGGTGCCAATCTCTTTTCATCGACAGAGATAGGGGATCATCATGCGGTGTTTAAGCCGCTGCAAACAAAGTTGTCGCTGACCAACTATAAGGTACTCAGTCCGTATGGCATTGTGTCCACGTGTGTGGACCTGATGCGTCATCTGGGTCATAATCATTGTGCCGATGCGCTGTGGAACGAAATGATGCGCACCATGGAGGAGGGCATCAAAACGATTGATTTCAAGGGCACAGATCGTGGCGAATATGTTATATGCAACATAATGAACAAACTGCTGTGCAACATGTTTACTGGAAGGAAAATTTAAGGATGTGTCAATAACATTTATTTCTTTTATACTTTTTGGATACATAAATTAACAGTTGAACTAAATGGCAAACAATTTAAAATTGCGTTGGAAGTTTGTGCATTTGGGCTAAATAAAAGAAAATCCGTATAACATTAAGTCATTTGAAGATTTATTTAAACTTACCTTATCATTACTCGAGCGCAGATTTCTCTGGCTTATTTGCATTTTCCAGTCCTCAGAAAAAGTTACCAGCTCGACGACCTGATTAAAAGTTACTTTCTTCCGTATCTTTTTGCCGTGCTGACCTTTGGTCTTCTTCTTCTTGGCGTATTTCATATAATCGTAAACAATCGGCTCCTCTATTTCAGTTGGCGTTTCAGTTTGATCCGCATTAAATTTTGCTGTATTACTGATTTCCAAACTATTTGGCATTTCACGTGCATTTTCGACCACGTCCATCTTCTTGGTAATTTTCTTCAATTTACATTTTTTGTCTACAAATCTTGTAAAATCAACATCGATTAAAAACGCAATACTTTCTAGATAATGATTCGAAATGTTGACGAAAAAGAAAACAGGTATTTTGAACAGTAAAGAAAATCTAACCTCGGCAAGCCGAACATTTTATACTCTTTGGAATACATTTAAGGATTTTTAAAAACCCCTTTAAAAAATTAATGCAAAGATTGATGTCTCAGTAAGCCGTCAACAATGGGTTAAAATGACATATTACGTTTACACTTGCAATATCTATAAAGATAAAAGTCAGACATTTGCGTATAAGCCACACAAATCTCTCGGCACAATTCAGTCGAAACCTTTCCACTCTGTCTTTAAACGAAGAGAATGAAATTAAATGGATTAACACCAGCATCTTGCCGGAGATTTTTCGCAATGGAAGACTGCTGAATAACTACACCGATGAACTGGCGGATACTTTTGAAGTACAGAATATTCAAATGGATATAATCGGCACAGATGAATGATATATGTTGACTCTATGCTATAGAGCAACTATTGACTTTAAATACGCTGGCGAACAGCTAAAGAGAAAACTAATTGTTAAGGTAATAATAGATAATGCACATATTTCATCTCATACAATATGTATATTTGTACTGTGCACTCAAACCATCTCTTTATTGTGATCATAAACATTAGTGTTAAGATAAACTGACGATTCACATCTCGTTGATAACCATAGAAAACGCCCAAGATATCGATCTCTTCAACAATGAGGTTACTTTCTACACTGAGATACTACCAGTTATCCAACAACAAACGAAGGGAAGATTTACTGCACCCAAATACTACTACAGCGAGATTAAAGCAAACTCGGCACTGATCATTTTGAGTGACTTTGGAGAGAATGGTTGGAGTGTGACTAAGGATAGAGTTGGACTTAGTTTGGAGCATGCACGCATTGCAGGTGAAAGACAGCTAAAAATAAACCTAGAACATAATAAATAGCAATTCTTTTCCACTTAAGTATTTGGGCAAATTTCGTGGCTTTGGATATGCCATGAAGCATACCGAGAAGGTGCGCTTTGAACAGCTCACGAAAAAGCTTAGAGAAGCACGTCTTGCCAAGAAAGCATTGATTTTCGAATGGGGCATGAAGCAGAAAGCAAGTCTGAAGCGAGCAGAGAGAGCAACAAGCAAATATCAACCACAAGTCGATCGAAATTTCATTAGAAAGTATCAGCTATTGAATTTTAGATATATCGGCTATGGACGTCATCGTGTGGCGCCCAGGGAGCCACTCGCCACACTCTGCCTTGGCGATTATCTGCGAAATAACTTGGATTTTAAGTATGGTACGGACAGCAGTGAAAACTGGACATCATGATGTTTGACTACCAAATGATGCGATTTTGTCCGCCCATGATCGATCTTTCCCTCTTCCTGGCACTTTTCCTCTTTGCAAATAAGCGCTACAAATATTTTGATAGTCTAATGATTATTGCGTTGCGCTTTTCGAAATCTATAAACAACATTCCAGCCAACCTGTTCCACGCTTCTTGAAGTAATTTATAATATCTTGAAGAATCAATTTATGAAATTTAACTTAAACGGATTTACTTAAGGACTACGTACGTTTTTTGGCATATGCCGTGCACACAACGAGTTATTTTCTATGTTCCCTTGTTGTTCCTGCAACAATTTCGCCGGAAGAGACAAGAGGGTATTGTTAAGACAGCCATGGTACTAGGACCGCGAACTTGCCCATTAAATCATGGAAATGTTTGAGCTTAGCCGACTGCACAATGTTCAAATTGATGAGAGCGCTTTGAAATTTATAAAAGAGAAGAACGTACTATTCGTTAATGTTTAAAGTCGAGAAATAATAGTTCTTTCTTTCATAATTGTTTGCTCACAGCAATATTCTACTAGATTCGCCCATGTCATATCTTATCTTAAGAGCGGAGAGCGCAGTAATTTTCTCATTGAGCAAATTAAATTCACATTCACATTGTGACTAGCCCAAAAACAATAAAGAACAAGTAAGAAGGCTCTAGTCGAGAAATCCCGACTAGACGATACCCTGAACCCTATACTTTACGCGTACAGTCAGTGCTTACAAGTATGTGTGTGTATGTACGCACATCCTGCATACTGTGTACTCAACTTCAATGTTAATGCTGATCAAGAATATATATACTTAATGGGGTCGGAGATGCTTCCTTCTGTCTGTTACATACTTTTGCACAAAACCAATTTACCCTTTTTACAGTTCAGGGTGTAATTACAAAAATCAAACAGATGTACACGTAAACATATCTATACAAATACTTCTACAGCCTACATATGTATATACATCAACGATCGTTGCTTATAACGAGCGGCACAGAGTTGTCAAACGACCAGTTGAACTGTATTCGCGAAGCCGAACGGTTCTCAAGACTTGTATTTCCAGATATAAATGGCATTGAACGTTAATAAGGAAATCGAGTGGCTGACCACTTGTATATTGCCAGAAATTCTAAAACGGGGGCGTCTTGTGAGCAATTATAACAAATCGAAATACAATACATTTAAGGTTGGAGATATTCAAGTTAGCGTTATCGGACCAGAAGAAGCATTCATGTTGACACAATGCTACCGAGCGACGATTAATTTCGATTACGGCGGCAAACACCAACAAGTTAAATTGGTTGTTAAGGTTTGTATACTAAATAAATATCTTATTAAACAATAGATTTAGCATGCTTAATAGAGATTTATATGAGTTATGCACTCGCAATAATAAATACATCTTAATATTATATAGAAAACGCCAGAGATACCGACGGAATTTTACAATGACGCACAATTTGATGGTTTATTTCACAATGAAGTGGGTTTCTATACGGATATTCTGCCACTAATCCAACAATACAGTGATGGCAAATTTGCTGCACCTAAGTATTACTACAGCGAAATCAAATCAAATTCTGCACTGCTAATTCTGGGCGACTTTGGTGCGGATGGCTGGAGTGTGACCAAGGACAGGTTTAATCTGAGTCTAGAGCATGTTCGCATTGCTGGTAAGTCACAGATTAAAGAGAGTAAACATCATTTCAAGTTAAATACACAAATTTTCACAGTCAAGTATTTGGGCAGATTCCATGGTTTTGGGTACGCCTTGAAGCACAATGAGAAGGAACGCTTCTTGGAGTTGTCCAAAAAGTTTAGAGAATCACGTTATGCCAGTGAGACGATTAATCCAGAATGGGATTTAGTAACTAAAACTGGAGTGAAGCGTGTGGTGCAAGCAGTAAGCACATACCACCCAGATGTTGACAAAGATTTCGTCAAGAAGTTTCAGCCATTGGTATCCAATTATATGGGGTATGGACGCCAGCGTGTGGCGCCCCGGGAGCCACTCGCAACAATCTGCCATGGCGATTATCTGCGAAACAATGTGGCGTACAAGTACGATACTGACAGCAGTGGGAATCCCTTGGATATCATGATGTTTGACTATCAGACAATGCGCGTATCATCGCCCATGATTGATCTTTCCGTTTTCCTAGCCTGTTCCGTGTTTGCCGATGTTCGCTACAAGCACTTTGATAGTATTTTCGATAATTACATTACGGCGATCTCTGAGAGCTACACTAAGCACTCGGATCAACCACTACCGCAGTTCTTAAAGTATGTTAATTAATACATATAAGATTACTTGTAAATTTTCACTTACGAATTTATGTTTATTTTTGCAGTCGACAGAATCTTTTGAAGGAGTACATTCGATTTTTACCCTATTCGATTAGTATTTCTTCATCCTTCCTAATGATGCTCGTCGATCCGCCTCAAGTGACAGCTGCGGAAATGTTTAATATGCAAAAAACACAGGAGGAAATCATACAAGAAGCTATGACGCAAGGAGGTGAAGTTGTAGATCGTGAAATCGCACACCAAATGAAAGAAATGTATGACCTGAGTTGCTTACATAATGTCCAAATAGATGAAGATATTGATATCAGCGCTTGGATTAAAAATGAGAATATGGAATAAGTTGCAAATTCACGATGAGTTGAGTTTTACGCCGCAAGCGCTGTTATTGTGAACTTAAAAAAAAATTTTCATTGTCTACGGCTTAATACTAATTTAATAACTTTTACTGTGATTAGTTGCAAATATTCTAATAAAAAGATTACATTAAATACGTATTCTAATCTGAATAGCTTTTTTTATTAACAAACATATAGTTATGTTTGTGTGTTTATCTTGTTTTGATTTGCATGTGTTGCCACCAGCTGATTTAAAACACATGTGTCCCTTCTAGCTAATAGGACAACACTGTTCTTATGAGTCTGGTAGCACTGTCAATCTATGTATATATATATATATATATGTGCGAACGGTCAACAAGTTCTTGTTGGTTTCTTTAAATGAAAATGTTGCAACCAAGCCAGCAGCAAGTACTTCGTCTTTATAAGCATCTAATAAAATACGGCAATCATTTAAAGCTCACAGATAAAAATTATTTTTTGGGCCGAGTTCGCCACGAGTTTCGTGAGAACCGCCATCTAACGAATCCAGCAGAAATTGAGTTTAACTTTAAGGTACTATCTTATGCTTGAATTATATCACATTGAAAAAAAAAGACTAATTCGATTTAACATAGCGTGGAGAGACTTTGTTGAAAAAAGGCCGCATTGTCTAGAAATGCTCAAACTGCGATATTTGGCTGGTTCTCTCTCCAGCAACCTGTGCCGCTTGGCATCCACCGCTCATCTGGATTTTTCACGCTATCCAACACTTCAGGAATCTGAAATTGAGGAAACATTGATGCGCGGCAGCGGTCCAGGCGGGCAGGCTGTGAACAAAACCAACAACTGTGTCTTCCTGCGACATCTTCCCACTGGCATAACCGTCAAGTGTCATCTTCACCGTTTGGCCTCCAAGAATCGCATTGAGGCACGCAAAATACTTCTATATAAGCTTGATACGCACCTAAACGGGGAACAATCAATTGCAGCGCAGCAAAAAATACTAGATCTGAAGAAGTCGACAGAGCGAAAACGACGACAAAGCAAATTGCAGGAGATGAAGAAAAGCTGGCAGGATAGAGAAATCGGAAATGCTGATAGAGAGAATGACAAATAAATTAGTTTTGTGTATTCTTAAAGTTTTTGTTTATTAACAATTTTAGCTACCAGCTGGAAAAATCACTAAAGGCGTTAACAACTTTTTTCTTTTTGGCTGCAGATGTTTGAATGACTGATTTTGTAGGCGCACTTGGCTTAAGATACTTGCCCACACCCTCACGATATACCTTAAGTGGTTCATTTAAACGTCTTTGCTGCGCTAGTTTTGTGGCCTCCACTTGTTTACTGGCAGCTTCCTCAGCACGCTCCTTGGCCAATTGCTCGACAGCTTCCTCAAATGGATTAACAAACACCTGTGCATTCTCTATGATAATGTTCTCAATGGGCCTATCCTTGTTGTCAACTTCAATGTTTTCCATTTTTTGCAGCGTCTCAAGTCCGCCAACCAGTTTGCCAAAGATCGTGTGCTTGCCGTCGAGCTGCTTACAAGAGCGATATGTAATGAAACTGCAAAGAAAATCTAACATTAACAACGGGTTCTATTAGTGGTCCATCAATTACATACAACTGTGAGCCATTTGTGTTGGGCCCTGAATTGGCCATGGACAACATGCCGCGTCCTGTGTGCGATAAATTCGGCTTAAATTCATCTTCAAACGTCTTACTCCATATTGATTTTCCACCAGCACCAGTGCCTGTAGGATCCCCGCCTTGTAACTGAAAATAAAAGCTAACGTTACAATCGGTTTTAAATAATCAACTAAAGACTACTTGCAATAAAGTTCCTTATGGAACGATGAAACAGCACTTTGTTATAATAACCATCCGAGCAATGCTTGATAAAATTATCGCAAGCCCGAGGAGTTTGCTCGCAGTAGAGCTCAAGGTTAAGCGGTCCAAAATTTGTACTCAGGCGCACATAGCCCTTCTTCTTGACTCGCTCGTACTTAACTAAGTCATCGTCTATAATGGCTGCCTCGATTTGCGATATAGGCATCATGGCAGTCGATGTAAAGCTGGCAGCAACTGCGCCCGTTGAATAGTGAGCGGCATTAAATTTGTCTGCAGTTTGCTTAGAGCTGGATGGCGTCTCTTCTGCTGGCTGATAATCTTTTTGTAGTTGTGCAAGTGTCTCTTTTGTTTCCAAATTCATCGTCTTGATGCGTGCTTGGGGATTCTTTCGATCCAGCTGCTCTTCCTCGGTTAGGACGCGTAGATTTTTGCGTATGTGATAGAATTTGGATATATCATACTTTTCCAAATGTTGGGGATCCTGTATGGTAATAATATCCTTGCGTTGAAATGGCGTGTCATCAATTAAATCTTTCCAGTTCTTGGTTTTAATGTTCAGCTGATCTATTGCTTCCCAGCAATAAACGTTGCCCGTTGTGCCAACGGCCACAATGTGGGAGTTCTTGCTAAATGGCTTGAACAGAGCTGGGCAGTGGTATTCATCGTTTGCGTTCTTGTGAAAGTTCAGTTTAATTAAGGACTTTGAATCCATTTTTTGGCCAGTTATGGGATTTAATTTGAACTTTTTCAGGAAATTCAATATCGCCTCGTACTCAAAGACATTACCGTTGAGATCACTGTAAGGCATCTCAAATGGTGCCATGGTAATACAGCAATTGGCAAATGGCAAACGTTTAAATTTAATATGCTCATTTTCCAAGGACTCCGTTTTTTTGCCACCATAGAATTCGCTCCACTCGGTGTATGTCAAATACCTAGAGAAATAAATCCAGGCTTAGTAAAACGCCCTCGCTGTTAACTGTATTTCTTACATCTTATCCTTTTGATGCTGTCGTTTACCCATTTTAGCGCCGTTTTATGCCGTTAACTTTAATAAACAAAAACAGACTGCAAAACTTTGTCGGATAAAATAAATACCGATAACTATTGTGTTCGACAAACTTAGTTTTCGTGGTGGCACGTCGATTACTTATGATTGCAACCATGGACAGCAGCTGTTAAGTGCTGTGGTTACACTGTTTACCCAAGCCGAAGCCGCGACAAATTTGTTATTGTTATTTATAATTGTTCACAACAATGTCACAACCGCCGATTAAAAAAACTGTATCAGAGCCAAACATTGAGGAAGCCTTTATTAGGCACACCCCCATTGCGGCCAGAGTAAAGGAGGAATATGAAAAAGAGCTAATGGCGATGTTTGCGGACATGAAGTAGGTCGATAATTTAAAAAACAAATGGCAACCCAATAATATAAATTTTTCAACATTTGTAGTCCCATCTGCTTGGAACCGTTTGCAGCTATACTTTTCGAGCATGAGGACACTATTCTCAGCAAGGATACTTTAATCGAGCGTGTGCGCACAAGAATGAGCCAAGTGCTTCTTAACGTAAGCGAGCAATTTTTTGTTGCCAACGATTTAGGGAAAAAACTGATTACCCTTCAAGTGCTTAAAGAAAAGTTTGAGCCCTACAAACAAACCAATTGGTAAGTGGCGCTAGTTCTGTGTTTGACATTACATTATAATAAACCATTTGTATATTGTAGGAATGTTCACAAATTATCGCCAGATGAGCGCACAAGGCCGGTACGCATGCGTTTAATGGATTCGAGCATTCGTTATATCCAAAAGCAGATAAACTCACAAGAAAAAGCATTAGTTGTGCGTTTCCTTCATAAAACACTTGTACTGTCCGATTAAGTAATGTTTTTTTTTATTATTATTTTTGTATGCCCACAGATAGCGTTAGCAAAGAGCAAAGAAAATCGCGAACGTGTACAACACATTCAGAACGAGCGTGTGAAAATCTACGCATTGATGCATCAGCAGACCGCTTATTATAAGGAAATGGAACCAAAATTAACAGAACTTACAAAACTAATGATAGAACGCAAATTCGATTCATAATTGTATTACTGTTTTTAAATAAAATCGTAACTTTAGCACGTACAAAAGAAAATAAAATAATAGCAGGAAAATTGCTAACGGATGCGCTTTCGGCACTTGTATAGAAGATAGGAAACCTACAACTTGAAACAACAGCAGACGGCATACTATCTATATATATAAACGAAAACAAAATGAAACTTAATGATATAATGTTAAAATATATTATAATAAATAAAAATTATGGTTTTTGTATTGCAATTAATGTTTAACAATTAAGTTAATACACACAAAAATATTTTCTTTAATATATTTTTCGCTCATAGTTATCGATATTTTTACTAGCTTTAATTTTACATTTAAATTTAAACGGAAATTTATGGAATCCAGCATACTTATCGAAATTTTAATTATATCAAACGATCAACTACCATTAAGCAATGACTATGTAAAGAATATAGGATGGAAGTCATAGTTAAGTATCTCGAGATTGACCATACAGTTTCATAAAGCTCTTATTAATTCTATACTACCCTCGCATATGAGGGTAAGAATCCATGTATATTAAGATTCTCATTGGAGTTGACAAAGCAAAAGGGAAATTTATTTCTCCACAAGCTACTTTCAGGTCAAATCTTTTCTGTTAAGCTGAAGGCAGCACTGTTTTCCAGTCTTTATTCTTAACATTCTCGTTGGCCATTAACAGCCACTTTAAAAACTGAACAGAAACTGTACAAACCAACGAGTATTTAATACGTATTTATACATATATTAATATTCTCTTAGGTACAAACATCGTAGTCGGCTGATCATGTTATGTGAGTGCTCATTATAATTCTTTCATCGACTTGAGCAGCATCGTCTCCTGCTTAACTTTGAGTTATTTCTTATTTTTTTTGTGAGGATAACAAACTTTAAAAAAATATTGGCAGGATAAGTTGAAGTTCAAAGGATGTTAGCAGTGAACAAGTACATAAAAAAAATTAATTTTTTTTTGTGTGTTATTTATTATGTCTCTAGTTGTTCGGCTGTGGTTAGTGTCAATACTTTTTATTTGACAAGTATTGCACTTTTCACGGCCGGATAAATTGAGATTTAATATCTAGAAAAGCACAAAACTTGGTAACTTGATATAAGTATGGACCACTTTCAGGACGGTAGTTGTGACAATATGTTTTTACATATCATATTGCACACCTCCCGGCCTATAAGTGATTTGTGCACTCCTTAAAATCAGTTTTGGCTAACTTGGTTAAAAAGTTGTAAGCGCGACGTTAATTGTGGACATTTTTAGGCCGTGATTTGTGACAATGTGTATGCAATTATAAATAAATATGTATATATTATATTTCCATATTGCACATGTCCCAGCCTATAGGTGTAACTGCATTATTCTACAAATAAAAATATATAATTTTTGCATGTCAATATGTGTGTGTATTCAAAATTTGTATGGAATGCAAGTTCCGTTACGATTACGAGCGAGCTTTAAAAGTAACGAGTGCGAGTGGGAAAAATATATGTATAGAAGCGAGCAATATCTGTTTGGTAAGTACGCGGCAATAGCTTAATGCCGTCGAACCTTTTCTGATTTTGCTTTGTGGGTTTCTTCCTTGGCATTTGCGTTTTAGTTTTGCTATTCTGTTTGCGCGTGTGTGCGTGTGTATATGTAGACACATACATGCAGCAATAGTAATATGTGTATACGTATTTGTTTTTGTATTTAATCCTTAATCGAAATGCATACAACAAATAAATAAAATTATAAATAGGCATATAATAATCATAATTCCGAGTATCTTTGACACAATTGCTCAAAAAATAAAATACCCCAAAATCATTTACGTTTTTGTTTTTTACAAAACGGGCAGCAAATAAATGTTGCTTTATACTTATTTCTATTTATTTTTTGATTTCGAGGTAAATTCTTATGGCAACCGAATCCCAAATTTATTTTCAACTTGGAATTCTAACAAGTTTATTATGCTAGCGCCATCAGTGGTAAATTTCACGAAGCCGTTGCTCAGCGTCTGTGAAACTCGCGCTCAGCCTGGACACCAACCATTTGGTGCACAAGCAGTCTACATAACCGGTTTATGTTAAGTTAACACATTTACATTTTCGTTTTAAGTTTGAAAAGAGCGCGCGCTTTAATTTGATGTTAAAATTAATTTGAGCCAGAATTAAAACATGATTAAAATGTTTTAAGCAAACTGTTTTGGGAATAATAGATGTTTAGTTAACTCAAGTCGTTATATTTTCGTACTTTTTAATATATTTCAAAATATTACATTGACAATTAAAAATAGATTGCTCGTAAATTTTGTCAGTTCGTATATTATAGATGCGCTATATTAAGAAAAACAATGACTTTGTATTTGCTCGTTTAAATTCAATAAGCATATTTAATTAGCGCGCTTCGTTGGCTTTGCATTTATTTGCACGTCATTTACCGTTCGTTATTATCCGCAACTCGTTCACCGAAGTCAACCACCCAACACCGTCCCCCCACACCTTTTCTCGACCATCCTGCTTAATGATAGGCGCAAGCCTTTTTTCTTACTGGCCATTGGTTTGGAAAAGTAACAAGAACTACTACAACAAAGAATTGTACGTTAAAAACGAGACTGCCCAATAAAAGAACAAGAACGAACATAAAGTGCATATTGTGTGTGGAGCACGCGTGGCCAACAAGTGTGAAATTGAGTGCATATAACATGGCATAATGGCTATAATGGGCTTAGGCCCGGTCCAAGCACCAATTTTACTTGATGGGCATCTCCAAAACATGAGTTTAAAACTGCGCCAAATGACCACCAAAACACAACGGTCGGTTCTGCCTGCTTGAAGGTGTTCTTAACTGCGAAAAAGCGGAAGTCGTCGTCGTCGCCTTGAACCGAACAGTGAGTGAACTCTTCAATGGTGAGTTAGCATTGTGTTTGTGCTTTAATTTGATATCATTTGATGCATTGTTAGAGATTAGCTGACTGACTCTACTCTTGAGAACCACCTTTATACTGATGGCGACAATAATTAAGCGTTTGCTTTGACAACAACAAACAGGCAGATAACAGCTAAAACAAACAACAACAACGATGTCGGCAATGTCAGCAGCTGCAGCACTCAACTATAACAAAAGCAAAGTTTGTGTAATTGCTTGTATAAAAAATGAAAAGACAACAAAAACACAACTTTGCGCTCCCACAATTGCTCATTTTAGTCATTGACAGCCGGCTGATTTAATCTCATTCTTGATCGTGAAAGACATAGAGAGAGAAAGAAAGAAAGAGAGAGAGAGAGAGAGAGAGCAATCCTTTGAGTATAGCAGCTGCACGCTATGTAGCTTTTGCTCACCAAAGCTTTATTTTTGGCAATGCTGTTAATTTTACAGACTTTTAACAAACTCCAATGATGCATTAAATAAAGTTTATATTTGTTGCTCGAAACTGACAACAGATCGTCCTAGCTGTTAGTGATCCTCAAACAAAAGATCTAAAGCGAGTCCCGCACAGTGGCCACATTGGCTCAACGAAGCGCACAAAAACAAAAGCAACAGACGTCACGACAATTCGCGCAAGCGCCGTCGACTTAAACTGATGCTCGGGTGAGCTGTGAGTATTCAGTTACGTTGCGACTAGCGTGCGGTGTGGACGTGTTTTTCGCCGTGGTGTGTTCAAGCGTTCTAAGTAAGACGCAGTCGTCCGAGTGCAGTTTGAGTTCCTCTCTGGTTTGCGTGTGCGTGTGTGTGTGTGTTTTTGTTTTTATTTGCCCGTTGATTTGTTGAGTTTTTGACGTTTTCGACGCTTACCACTGGCCGTTGGCCAGCAGCAGTCTCGGCCGCTACTTGGCTGGCATTCTCTTTAGCACTTTGGCTTTTGGTTTTTCAAATACAAATCGATGTGTGCGTATGTGTGTGTGTGTGTGTGTGTGTTTGTGTGTGTGTGTGTGTGTGACTGTTAAGAATAAGAAATTAAATTGTGGAGCATGTTCCGTTGTTTTTTTGCTATTCAGTGTGCAATCTAATAATACACAATTAATAATAAATGCCGTTTGTCTTTCTGTTTCGACTCATTAGAGACAAGTTTTAGTGGCGGCGAAAATGTTTGCATCACAACATCAACAACAACAATTATGGCAGACTTTATGCCTGGCAACATTCGTATTTTGTGGATTAGCGCATGCAAAAAGTAAGTAAAATGACAAATAAATCAAATAATCATAAATAATGTTGGTTGAAATGGTCAAAAGGCAAAAAGCTTTCAACATACAGCTGCAATTAAGCTTTAACTCTCTCACACACACCAAAACCAATACATATGCGTACATACAGCTAAAGCACATGATGTCATTTTCTGCTGTTTATTTCGCCGCAAAACTGACCTCGTTTTCGCTTGAACTGCGCTCTCGCATTTCATGGCTTTTAATGCCGAATGATCTTTAATATGTGCGGGGGTGTGTACGTGTGTGAGAGGGTGAAACGGCGCGCATTTAACGGTTTGTCAGGGCATCAAAATAGAAAAATAGAAATTTTAAAAGCGAAACAAATAACTCTTACAACAAACTTGCAACTAATAAAGTGTGGGCCAACTGTGCTGTGCTGCCATGATTCATTCACTGCCTTCGCCTGTCCATGCCTTATAAGACGATACGACAAGCGAAGACAACCGCCAACCCCACCCACAAGGCAGCTCTTGCTCATAAACTCATGCATATTCACACACAAAGCAAAGCCTCACACATTAGTCATTAACTTGAGCCAGAGCGCTCCAAGTTTCCATACACAGTCAAAAGGCTGGCAAACAATAAGCGGCTAAAAACAAAAGAGCAACACAACAGCAACAACAGAATAAAAAAAAATATAAAAAAACAAAAAAACACCTACACAAGCCACACAAATGAAAAAGAAGAAAAAAAAAAACAAAACAACAACACAGGAAGGGCAACATGACACGCTGAAAATGAACAGAAAAAAAGTTTAAAAAAATTATTATATATGAGGAGATATTAAAACTATCTTAGACACTGAAATACCCTTAGAACATTATATAATATATTGGGTAGAAAGTTCATTAAATAAACCTTGTTCAAAATAAAAATAAATGTGAACCAAGAAATAAAAAAACATCGTAAGAAAAACAATTAAGTTAGTTTTTTTAAATATAGTTTGATAAAGTAAAAAACATAGTAGTATAAAATTAAGTTCAATGAAGAATTAAAAATGTACGAATTTGCTTTTAAAAACTTTTCATAACCGTTCAAGTGTAGGGCATTTTAACAACTTAAGCAAAAGATATTATCAAAGCAAAGAAAAGGACAGACAGAGAGAGAGAGAGAGAGAGAATTATGCCCACACACTCGATACAATATATGTATATATTTATATATGTATATATATATTTTGTTGGCGCGTTGTGGCGTTTATTAAAAGGCAATCATGCGCTCATAAGCCCAGGCCGAACTCACTTACAGTTTACTTATTGTAAGTACAGCACAAGACCAAGACAACAACAAACAAAAACAAAAAAAAACAGTAAAGAAAAACGAACACGCGGCCAATAAGCGCATGACATTGGCCTTTGTACGAGTGAGTGCTGCCTGTTTGCTGCCTGTCTGCATGACCATATACGAAATGAAAAAAAAAAGCCAAGCAGCTTTATTTATAAACGGCGATACTCAAGTGCAAAAATTGCGCAAAAATGAAGCGATAAAAGCAACAACAACAAGCAAAGCGCGCGACACACTCGACGTGTTGGCGAAACAGGTCCCAATTGAGTTGGCTAAAAAACCCAAATGCAGCCTTTAACAAACAGATACATTAACAGAAACAGATACAGATACAGATACGAATACAAATATATATAAATTTATCTCTTATGTGTTATATATATATATATATATATATATATTATATAAAGTCTGTGTGTGCAAGTCTTTCGGGCAGCTGCTGCCGCAGACGACTATAATTTACGAGAGAGTCTCGCGAGAACTCTGAGCGACAGTCTCGAGTTGCTTTAAGAGGCCAACTTCATAGCTTTAGGGGGGAAGTTGGCAGCATTTGTGGCAGACAGCAACAGAAAGCAACAGCGGCAGAAAGCTAAATTGCTGGGCTGCCAGTGTGGGGCGTGCCTAAAACAAAAACAACAACAGCAACAACAACAACTACTAACTTTAAAGCAAAACTTTTGTGCTTAGTAAAAAAGTAAAAGTTAACGAAAGGCAAATGAACTTCTAAGCTTTGCTCTTAGGTCTCACACACACAGAACTTTATTTAAGTTAAAGGCATTTGTTTTTGGCATTCGATTATTGCATCTTGGCCAAAGTTGATTCTATGTTTAAGCTCTCGTGCATAGAATATGATATTTGTTTGACCTATTGGCTTATTGACAAATATTCATTGAAAAACCAAATTTTATTATTTTCAATACTTCAAAAGAAAACTGTAACTGAAAAATATTATTTTTGCAATGTTTTCTTGCTTTGATTTTTGTTAATATAGTTTTAAAAAAATCTTCAAAACTGTTAAATTTTAGATGTATTAAACTTTTATGACTTTTTATTACGTCCAAGGACTTCTAGGAATCCAGACATAAACATAATTTCAACACAAATCTTTATCAAACGAATTTTTTTCGCTGTTCGCCTAAAGTTTTTAAAACTTTGCATGATGATCTCATTGGCATCAGTAGCGTCTCGCTTTAAGAAACTTCACAGCTGAGCGCACAATGCCTTACCCCTCCCCCACAATGTCTTGTGTGTTGTGTGCTTGTTTTACTTTAGCTGCAAGGCAAAAGGAAACTGACAAATCATCGAACTGTGATTAACTCGTTTAATTGCTGGCTGAGCAGCGCACGCGACTCCAAACAGCAACAAAAAACATAACTGCGGTGGCGACCTTCCCTTCCCCTACTCTTACCCTCATCTCTCGCTGCCATCACCCATCTGCCATCTCCCGCTGTCTGACTGTCTAGTTTTGTGAATCATTTAATTTATGGCCAGAACGAATCAACAGCAAACGAATGACTTAGACAACGAACTTGCCATGGCATAATATATCGATGCAACAGCCGCCGCTGTAAATCTTGCAGTCAAACGGTCTGCATTTAAATAACATGCAACAACAACAATAACAATAACAACAACCGCACAGAGCTCCTCGCATTAAGACAAAACATTGACAACCGCATTGTATGGGGCGGGGAGCCGCAGTGGCAAGCACAACATAAACTAACCAAACAACAACAACAACAAAAACAATAATGATCAGTGCGCTTTGACAAGCGACAGTCGCCAACAGAGTGGCCAGGCACTGCCTAAAAGGACAACAAACGAAATGCTCGTAATAATAAAGAAATTGCGCGCCAAACGTTGTCCAGTCATTTCCCTCCCAACCCCCAACCCCCACCTCCCGCCCCTTCCTCTTAACCACCTATCCTCCCTCACTCGCTCTCTTTAATTCTTTCTGTGTGTGCACATTATGCCAACGGGCTGCCCAGCTTCAAGTTCAAAAAAACAATGTCCAACTCCAAACTCCAACTCAAGGCTAGTTTGGAGCCAGCGCACAGGATGATGATGAAGCTGATGCCACACAAGGCAAATAAACCGCTTGACTTTGCCTTCTACCTTCTGTCTCTGTCTTCAATCTCTGACTCTTGGACTTGACTCTTGGTCGCTTGGTCGCTTTGACTCTTGGTCTTGGTCTTCGTCTTCGTCTTGGTTTTTTAGTCTCTTGTGCACTTTTGCGCTTTACATTTTTGCCTTATGTGTGTGAAAAATTCCAATTTTAGAGCAACTTCAGCACATGCCTTCATATGTGTTTGTGTCCATCTCTTTCACTCTCTCTTTCTCCCTCTTTCTCGCTCTCTTTCTGTATGTGTATGAAAAATTGCCCGTCTAGACAAGCGCAGCAGCTGGAACAACAGCAACAACAATCAAAGCCTTTTGCTAAGCTAATAAAATCGAACTGCGATTGTAGCAAACCGCACAGGCTTGTGTCTTCGACAGCCTTCCATTGGGGCCTCATGTTGTGTCCATCCTCCCCTCTGAACTCTTTAACCCATTGTTTGTGCAGTCCACATAGCGAAGATATTTCTTTAAGTTATTGCTAAGTTGTTGCAGTAGAGTTCATAAAACATTAAATTCATTGTTTATATAAATTAATTTTATTCTTAAAATTTTTGTAAGTAACTTTTATTGACAATGCGATTAACAAGCTTTAAAGAAATATATAAAAACAAGTAAGAAGGCTCTAGTCGAGAAATCCCGACTAGACGATACCCTGATCCCTATACTTTACGCGTACAGTCAGTGCTTGCAAGTATGTGTGTGTGTGTACGCGCATACAGCATACACAACTTCAATGTTCCATATCTCTGGTGTTTCTTAACCGAGTTTAATAAAAACTTTACAGATTGTCATTATTTTGTTAAGTGTATCAAACGCCGTCTCAAAGTTTTCCAAATTCAATATTTTGTTGTTATCAATCCCATGTGTATATCGAAAACGTGAAGAGTTATCGAAAATCGAAAACAAACTTGTACTGTCTAGGAATTAGGCGAGCTTAAGTTCCAAATCTGGAGTCTCTAGCTCTTATAGTTTCTGAGATCGACGCTCTCATACATACGGACAGACAGACGGACGGACAGACGGACATGGCTATATCGACTCGGCTGTTGATGCTGATCAGGATACATATAATTTATGGGGTCGGAGATTCTTCCTTCTGCCTGTTACATACTTTTGCACAAAAACATTATACCCTTTTTCCCATTTTTAATGGGATCAGGGTATAAAAATGCTATTCTTTGGTGGACACAAAATTCTCCCTATACTGTCACAAGATCTATAAAACTTGAGTATTATATTAGTATTAGTATTATATTTAATTTTTAGCTCTCTAGAATATCTCTTTTATTTATAAGCTTTCATCTGTCAATCATAAATTCATGCATGTCAACGGGTTAATGTTGACTGTGGGCCAAACAAAAACATAAAAAAAGCTGCGTTGCCTACTCCTTTTCCTCCTCCTACTACCAACTGCCCCTCCTTAAGTGCCCGCTGTGAGTTTAGCTGGAAATAAAAAGGCTGCACAGAGAACTCGAACTCAAACTTTAGCAGCTTTGCAGAGTCTGTGCGGCATTTTACAGATTATAAGGCAAAGATAGGGCAACGAGCAAACCGAAAGGCGTCGGCTTGCTTTAAGGGCTCGCTTGTCTGCCCATGACTGCCAAACCGCCCTCCACCAACCCCTTCTGTGCTTAGACATTTGTCATCAGCAGCCTGGGCATGTTTTGTGTGCCGGCATTTTTATTGAATTACAATCGGATTGGATGTGTATCGCTGAGGTCTAGGAGCCTAGGAGACCATTATTCGACAAGGACAACTCACTCACGAGTCAACTTTAATTAGCCGCTTAGAGCAACAACAACAACAACAGCGACAACAACAATGTGCACTGCAATGTATAAGTTTATTATAAAAGTACAAAAACAAACGAATAAATTGCTGTTTGGTTGTGTGCCAGTTTTTTACCGTTAGTTAGTCTGACCATTTTGGCAACGGGCCGAAACACAAAATCTGACATACTGCATGGCAGGCGAAGCGCTGCGGCCAAAATGAAAGCCTAAAAGGCTTTAAGCTCCAACTTCAACTCCAAACTCCAACTAGTCTACTCTCGTCGGCTTGAGCCGGGCCAATTCGCGCTCCCAAGGCATTTCAATTGGCCCAGTCGTGTGTAGTATAGTGTGTGTGTGTGTGTGTGTGGATTGTGTTGCGAATTGCGTATCATGAACCTGGCCAGAAGAGAGACCAAACTCTAACTGTATAACACACACACACACACACACACACACACACAATCATGCAACACTCTCGCAAAACTTAACGGGCTTGGCACTCCTCCAGAGTCAGCTTGCATGGTTAAAAAAAAAGCAAAAGCAAAATCCATGCGTATTACACAAGACTAATTGTATTAGGCACCAGCAGCAGCAGTAGCAGCAGCAACAACTGCAACTGCACCAGCAGCGGTAACATGGAAATATAACAGAAGCGGTTTAGTTGTGCTTCAAGCTCTCTTAAATTAACTGCAATAGTTGTTTTTGAGTTGGAATTCACAAAATCACATAACAGTTTACAAATTTGGCATGTCTATGTTGTAAAAGTTAACGTTAGCCAAGTTTAAGTTGTAGTTTTAATGCTGGGAGCAGAGTTATGAGCCTGAGAATTTACTTTCATTGTTTAAGCAGACAAAAATCTGTCCGCCATTAAATCCTATGCAAATAGTTATTTTGTGTAAAATAAAAACTGATGTGATTTTTCTTTTGCATTTTTAATGTCTTTATAGATAAGATAGGACAAATCCTAATGCGTTTTAGTATCTTTCTTTATCGTATGATCATTATTATCAAACGAGCGAATGGTCAGCACTAAATCAACTCTGTTGTTAATGATGATTAGTAATTAAATTTTATAGGTTAAAAGATGCTTTCTTATGCCTTACAAGCACCTCGTCGTACCAAATCGGCTTAAAAGTTATACGTTTTTACACAACATTTTCTACAACTTTAGTATTGCGTGAGGGCTATAAAACCACCTTGTTTGTTTGAATTAATAAAAAGTTTTAATTTGTATGCAGTAGCTTCTATTAAAAAACAATCTGTTGGGTTTGTAATGAGTATTTTATTTCAGATGTGAAAAGATGTAATTTCAATGCCTAATGCCTAGGCAGTTGGCATTCAAATTTTGGATAACTCTTTCCGATGTACAGGTGTATATCGACCTGTGATCGATAGCAACAAGATCTTGAATTTGGAAAACATTAGATAAAATAATGACAACCTGTAAAATTAGATTTGGTTGAGAAACATCGGCGAAACACGGCGATATGGAACATTGAAGTTGAGTTAAAGTATGCAGTATGCGCGTACACATACACTCACACATATATGAAAATTAACTTTATTTCACAAGGTTTTTTCGTGTAGTATATGGGCAAAAGATTATTTCTTTTAGCTAGTTTGTTATTGCTCGCAATCTTCTTAAAAATACTAATAAGTCCTTTTCTCATATAATAAACAAGTTTTCTTCCTAAAAAATATATATTTTATTAAGCTGTTTTTATTCTGAAAAAGCATCAAGTTTGCGATTCTACAAGGCAACTATCTCGTCTTAAATATTCTGCCAACGCCCTTAAATGTGCTTGCAAATTGTCAACACTCACACTCCTTCTCGGAACAAGGGCACACCATGTGCATATTTATGAGGCCTGCAGTCTAAGTGTGTAAAATGGCAATAAACTTGGTTAGGAATTTTTTTTGCTTACGACAGGTGATCCAGTTGTGTGAGTGAGTGTGTTTGTGTGTGTGAAAAAACTAGAGCAAATATTATGTAAATTTTACTAGCAAAATAGTGAAAAAAATAAACTAAAAGAGGAGAAAAGCAACTGAAAGCAAAAAAAAAATGCTGAAGCTAATCCTCTTTGCAACCTACGCGCGTTGCAAGCAAAAGCAAGCCATCTGCCGCTGCTGTTGCTGCTGCTGCTGCCGCATACCGTTAGGCAGAAAAAGTCGTCCAGTCCAGGTGTCCCGAAGTGTCGAACTGGCCAAGTGGCTTGCTCGTTGGGTTTTTAATTACCAAACAGTGCGTAGAGAGCCGTTTGAAACGCTGCCGACGCCAGGCAAATAACGGCGTAGCGGTGCAAAGAAAACAGGATCAGCGCCCCATGGAAATTAGTAAGGCAAAAAATACCAAAAAGAACAGGGTATATTAGTGCTAAGAGAGCCAGTGAGATAACAAACAAATGTTGTTCTTGTTGTTGTTGGTGTCTTTGGTGCGTAAGCGTCTTAAGTGCCTGGAGCGGCAGCTGGCTTAAAATATTGCTCGCCACAATTGCATAATTTATGCGAAATTTATTTAATCTATTAGACGCACTGACCCGCAACGGGAGATGAAGATACTACCTATACAGAACGACTAAAAAGAAGAAGAAAAAAAATAAACATAGACGGTATTTAATTTTTTTTTTTTTTGCCTTTTGCATTTCGCATTTTGCCGTCCACTTGATAAATTGCATGTCTAACTGCATGTGGCAAATTAATCATATTTATTTGTTGTCTACTCTTGCCTGTTGTCGGTAACCGTCTGTTTGGTCTTCCACTCTGTCGTTCGGTCGGTCGTTCGTTCGATCGTTTGTTTGTTTGTTTGTTTCTTTCTTATTCTTGTTGCTTTCGTTACACATGAATTTTGCTATGGCTTTTAAGCCAAACGCACGTTTATTAAGCCAACTGTGTGTGAGAAGTTGTTCTCAGTTGTTCTCACTTGTTCTCAGTTGTTGTTGTTGTCGGGCATTGATGGAGCGCATGCCAAATTCTGTTGAGATTGATGATGGCATTGCTGACACTGCCGCTGAGCGGGTCATGCATTGATTGCCAGCCATTCAAAAAGAATCCTCAAACAAAACAAAAAAATTACTCGCAGCTAACAAAAGACTTAGGCAACGAACTTGCAAATCATATCAAACTTCGCATTGTATGCAAACATGATGTAAGAGCAAAATATTCAAATTCATTAGAATTAATTTAACCCATATGAATCGAACATTCAATTGTTTAGCGGAGAGCGAATCGAGTCACTGACCGTGTGGCAGAGGCGTTTGGCTCTTAGTTATGCAGAGCAGCAGCGAAAAGTTCTTTTTGGTAGATGCTTCAAATTGTGTCAACAGCTTTATTTGTATTCAGTGCGAAAAGGCTTTAAGTATGTGTGGGTTGTTGTTGTTATCGCATGTTGTCTGGCGCGCAAAATTTAACGCACGCACCGCCCTAAAGTCAATGACACTGCATAAAAAAACAATTAAGAAGGCTCTAGTCAAGAAATCCCGACTAGACGATACCCTGAACCCTATACTTTACGCGTACAGTCAGGGCTTGCAAGTCTCTAGCTCTTAAAGCCTCTGAGATCGACGCATTCATACATACGGACGGACAGACGGGCATGGCTATATCGACTCGGCTGTTGATGCTGATCAAGAATATATATGTACTTTATGGGGTCGGAGATGCTACCTTCTGCCTCTAAAGTACTTTTGCACAGAACCATTACATCCCTTTAACCCATTTTCAGGTTCAGCTTTTCAGGTTCAGGGTATAAAAGGAAATGAAGAGGCAGCAGCCAAACAAGTACTGCGATGAAAGCAAAACCAACGACTGTGCTACACCCTACAAGTGCAGCCTAAATAAATACTTAATACTTGAAATTCTGTAGTAGACATATCATTAAAAAGGAAACTTGAGCTTCGATTGGAAACTCTCCTTAAATGACCAGCACAAAATGTGTGTTTTAAAATAATTTGAATGTGTCTGCTTGCTTCAAGTATCTGCAAACACACACACTTACTTAGAGATGATTTTAGTAAAGTTTCGCAACTATTAAAAAAAAGTTCCCTACGGTTGCAGCCACAAAAATGTGTTCTTTACTTGTTGTATGCTGTGCTTGTGTGTGTGGGTAGCGGAGAGGAGGGACAACACACATAACACTTAATGTCAAATGGTTTTTATGTCTATTATTTGGGAATTTTGTCGGACGGCGGCCTCTTTAATTAGAGACAAACAGAATAAAAAAACTCTCACTGTTTGCTTTTCAGCACATCATCATCAGTTGCCAGACATACATAATTATATAGGTATACACATTGGCTTGCGTAGTTAGTGGAGAGCTTAAAAAGTCTTCTAGCTGTTGAATGAACGCGAAATGAAATCGCGGCATTCTGTGGTACGATAAGATCAGTGATAAACAAAAAGTGTTTCTTTTCTTAATTAATTTATTGAATTGCACTCGGTGTGCGCAAAAACTGTAAATGAAAACGATCGACGAAATCCAGAGCAGGCCAACCTTCATAAACAAGAAATCCATGAAAAATGTTGCCAGTTAAATGCCAACTGGAAACTGGTAAATTGCGAATGTTTCATTTTATTTTTTTTTTTATTTTTGCTAACGTTGTTTGAGTTCGTGTCTTGAGTCTTTTGATATGCCTGCCCAGCGGCTGCTTATCAAAACATGCATGCGTTTGATGGCCAAATTACATGGCCATGGCCAAGGGTAACCGTATCCACGTAACCACAAAAAGAGTAGCGCCCGCCCGTAATTGAAAAGAAATGCCCAAGATGCATATCCATCCAGCTAGGAATGTTAGGCGAAATTAAACAACATCTCAAAGATGATAGCAAGAGAGGTGGAGAACGGAAGAGAGGGTGTGTAGAATTGTAAGGCCCACTGCGGTGGCCAGTTGCCTGGCGGTCAAAATCAAGCAAACTGCAATTTGCTTTGCCCAAGCTGCAGATCTGCAAATCTCGCAAGATCCAAGATCCAGGAAGCAAATAATTTTATCCGTCCAAATGGTTTCGCTTTTTCCAGACTTCAAGGGCAATTCCAAACAAACGCCCCAAACGAACAGAGCCAAAACTGAATTGGATTGTTTCGGTTTTGGTTTTCTTTGCCATTGGCTTTGGCTTTCGTTTGATTTGCATTTTGCTGGCATTTTGAATTGGCTTAGATTGGCTGGGGCATCTGCGGTTCTTTAATCTACAACCTCTACCGCAAAGTATTTGAAACGAAATTGTATTGAGAATGATTGGGTTTTGAATCATTAGATTGTCTTTGATGGAGGAGAGTTATTAGTTGATCAAGAGAAAGGGGGAGATGTTATGCAAAGTGAGAGTTTCTGGACTTAAAAATATATTGAAAATATTTTGAGAAGTTAAAACATAATATGCATTAAGTTTATGTAATGATACAATCCCATTCAACTAGAATTTTATATAATCCCATTGAAAAAGCTAACTTAGACTTAGTCTCATGTTTTCAAAAGATATGTCATTCAAGTGCAGAATCGTTAAGCTCAATTAAATGCACAAATTTCAGATATTTAGAGCTCTTTCATATCATGTTTGAGAGTGTTATTATAGTCCAAATGCAATTTGTGTTAGAATTTCAATTAAAATGTCGCCAAGACGACGGCAAATAAAATGCTGTTAACAATGCCAGCTTGGCATGTCTAAAACGGTTATTAACGTGGCCAGCAGCAGCGATGGTTAGCGAAGCATTTCAGCCAAAACGGCTAAGAGAGATAAACGAACAGCAAAGGCATTAGAGGCAACAACAACAACAAACAGGCATCATTCGCAACAAACAAAACGCGAGACAAATGTTGTTTCAACAAGTTTGTTGTACAAGAGATGGCGATGGCCATCCGGCCTGACCCGGGCCATAAACTACGCACTATCAAGATGCGTGGAATGGAATGTCCATCCAAAGACCCAGAGACCCAGTTGAACAATTATAAATCATGATGCTCTTGTCGCACTCAACGCTCTCGCTCCAACTAGCTTCTCCTCCTCTCACGCAACAGACTCCGGCTCCAAATAATAATGTCAATTTTGCAGGTGTGGGCCAAAGCCAAACGGATTCTGCCTGCTAGCCACAGTCGACGGTCTATAGTCTAGAGTCTCCAGTCTGTCGTCTACAGTTGCCTAGACTCAAGACTCTAGACTCTGACCACATTTGGGCATTTGCGTCTGCAGCTGATCACCGCTTCGTCCCCAGACTTAACAAACGCCCACGGGCCCGTTTTGGTCATTGGGCCGCTGCGCTGCTAATTCAACGCAAATCGCAAATGACCAAAATAAAATATTGCGGCCTCGAGCTTAGCTTCCCCATATATAAATTCACCCATATGCAACATGCTACATACAAATGTCTGTATGCAACATGCGCAACAAAAGGAGTTGCATACACGTATGCAATAAATTTAATGCTTGGCAACGGTCACTTGGTCACGCGGTGGCTTCTCTCTCTCTCTCTCTCTCTCTCTCTTTCTCTTTCTCTCTCTCTATGGATTTCCGGTTGTTCCACATGCACTTAACAAAATTATCTAAAATCGACCTAAAAAAGTTTTCAAGTGCGTTGAAATTTGTTTTAAAGAACTGAATTGTGTAAAAGATGAATACTTTGTATGTAAAACAGGAGGTCATAATATAAAGAAAATGCAAAACATATACTTTTTTAAATATTTCATATTATTTTTTTGTATCTTTCTAGATACAATGTTTAATAAATTATATTAAAGACCCACATCGTTTAAATTTGTTTCCTAATTATTGTATTATTTTTTTCTGTAGTATATTTATAATATTTTATAAAGCTCATAATTTTTAAAGAAAAAATTTAAAGGTTATTCTTGAAGGACTACAGATTATTAAGTTCTGCACAATTGTTAACAACTATTCACCATTTCATTTTTGTTGAGTGTATTTTGTCATATACCACAAAAGCAACCCTCGCACCTAAGGTGCATGCGTTGTTCAAGACACCTTTGTGTTGGCCTATTCTTTTGTTCGCGGCGCTTTAGTTTATTAGAAAAGCCGCAAAAACCGCAGGATGGTTTAACTGATTTATGTATGTGCATTGACCCACCAAAGCGAACTTTAACTCTTCCCCTCTATCTATTGATTAACGGCCCCCCTTGTTTGTCCCCTCAATTAGCAATTGGGTCGCAGTTCAATAAGGTCGCCAGGCCCAGGCCCAGGCTCAGGGCCAGACCCAAGAAACATAACCTTACATTTGGACACGCTCAAACAGAAATCGGCGTTTGATTAATGATTCAAGAAAAAAGAGAACAGCTTGAGCTATTTGGACGGTCTATCGCTTTCGGCAAGCCATATCGCATTACACGGCCAATCCGGCAGGCCAATAAGCCGAAAGCATTGGAATTTTTGTGTGTCATCGCCGCGGGGCGGCCATTTGGAAATGTGTCAGCCCGAATGTTCATCAAGGTAAATATCTTTCTGATAAATGATTAGTGACAACTGCCGAAAAAAACAACCGCGTAGCTAAGACTCTGAGACCAACGTCTTAGATTCTCTCCGTTGATAGTGTGGCATTAACCGCAGGCAACAATTTTATTGCCAATTAAGCATAAGAAGGCAACACACCACACCATTGCCTGCCATTACATTAGGAGAAAAGCAATTATACGGCGTGTTTGGATCTCAAGACAAGTATTCAACAAGTAAGCAACAGCAGAATCAGCAGTAACAGTAACAGCAGCAGTTGGTAGTTTGTAGTTAATGTATTTAATTGCAAATATGGTAAGAGCAATGCAATATAGACAACACTTTCACACCAAAATGGTAAAGCTGCAATCCAGACAACTACCAACAACGGATAGCACTAACACGTTGGAATGGGTTGGCTAAAACATTTGAGCTAACAGATGCCCTATACTCGGTCTGGCTCAGAGATTTAAAACTTGTTTAATATGTTTAAAATATACAAAAAAAAATATACGTGTCTTTCTTGGATGAACAGTACTCATAACCGAAACTAATAGCGTTTATTAATGTTTTTCTCATAACTTATATAGTATGCAGCTGTTACCAGAAGGTTAGAAAAAATTTTAATGCTGCGAAACAACCTAAAAGAAGTACACTAAGAAAATCCAACGTGTTGAAAGTTGATTTAAATAAAACTTATTGTTGATTTTTTAAAAATTTTCATTAAGCTTTTAAAAAAAGCTTATATATAAAATAAACAGTAAAAATGAATAATTGATTTATTTATTTTTAAGCAAAATTAACAAAATTTAAATGAGTTTCTTATTCGAATATAATTTTTAATGCAACAGCTGTTGCTTCTGCAACAACTTGACGACCAATTAGACTGCTTTAGCATTGAAACAGTTGTGGAACACAGGTGAATGCCATCTGTTTAGTATATGTATGTAGTATGTAGACCCGCGGATCCAATGGCTAATAGGTTCTGTTAACTGCTTGCCTGGCATTAAGTGCAAATTGAATTAATTTTTATGATTATAGGTAAAGAAAGGTATTTAGTGATTATGCTGCTGCCTCAGTTACAGTTAGACGGCTAAAGACTCAAGACTCAAGCAAAAAAGATAGCCACCCAAAACTGTAAACGCATTTTTCACAAATTACTTTATAAGCATAATGAAAAAACACATAACAACTATAACAACAAACAAACAATGCAGCAAATTGGCTGCATCTCCCTTTCGTTCAGGCTTTTAGCGGTAAATTGTAGCTCCCACTTTCAGGTGCTGCTGTGGCTGCTTTTCCTTCTGTGTGAGTGGCATAGTGGCATGTGGGGAAGCAGCAAGCTCAGCTCAGCTCTGCTCAGTTCAGCTGCCTTGGCATATTTGTGCCTCAGCAATTTGGTTTACCCACAGCGGAAACTGACAATTTAGCAAATGCCACCGCGTAGCGCCAACCCAAAGAATGTGTTTGCTTGCCACAAGAAGGCATGCATGAATGTATGAATAGATGACTAAGTGAGAAAGTGCACTTAGTGTAGGGTGTAAAGGGGGAGTGTACGGAGTGCAGCATTATGTTGAGCGGATGAGTGAGTGAGTAAATAATAGACTAGACTTCAATTGAGGCATTTGTGGGTGGTTCGAGTCGGTGCACCTTGTCTAAATGTAAGTAAAAAACCTAAGAAAACATATACTTAACGACTGAAAGAATAGAGTTGCTCTTGAAGACTACAGTTGAAACATAAATCTTAGCTTTGTCAAGAATATCAAACACATAATAAGTTAACTTTATTCGTTAAAAACTCAGTCAAAACAATAAATAAATAAACAATAATAAATATTTATTTTTAAATATAATTGATTAAAATATTAAGATATGATCTTGTTGTGATTTTGTTTGCTTTTTTATTTATTGTATGTATTTTGCCTAAGCATTATATATTTATATTTTGAATCAAAAATATATTTTATTTATGTCAACTTTGCAGTAAACACAAAATTCATGTTTTTTTTTTAAAGGATATCTTAAAAACGGTTACACCCAATTTAAACAATCTTACTTGTTGTTCTTAGCCATAAGCAAATTGAGCTGAGTAACTGATTATTCGATGTTTTGGTAACCGATGCTATGTTATGCAACATTTGCATGCGGTTGCCACATGAGATCAGCTAAACAGCTAACATTTACAGCAGTTAAAGAAGAAGCTTCACGCTTTTATAGCTGTGTTTTGTTTATAGCCAAGTGCAAGTTCAAGATATATCATATAAAAATATATGCATACTGCTGCTAGACGTTGTTGTTCTGTTGCCAGTTTACAGTTTACCGTGTCTTTTGGCTTAGCTGTATTTCTTTTTTATGTGTGCCCTCATGTCTAAACTGTTGTGTAATTTAATTAGCCAGCTGCGCATACTGTTCACAAGAAAGTGGAAGTCGGTTCTCATTTACCGTTCGTACCTCATCTTTTGCATCTCATGTTTGGGATCCACACGAAAGAGACTGGTTCACGATCTGACCAAGAGCACACACTGCATTCTCATCGTCTTGGGCAATTAATCATGCGTCTAATTTAAGCGATCGTGTCGTCATTTGCCAGCAGTTGGAGGCATTTGGCATTGCCATTGGCTTTGACTTTGACTTTTGAGTTTGGAGTTATGTGTAGCAAATGTAATTCAATTCATTCCCGCCCATTTGGCCTTTATGCGCTGCCATTGATTTGGCCGACAGGCTGCAGCAGCAGCATATTTTCCGGCCAAATGAACCGGCCATGACTGAAATCTTTCAGACTGATGCAATCAGTTGGCAAAATCTATAAATGGCAGACCCGCTATTGCGTCATTGCAAACAATTAGCAAACAAAAAACCAGACGCTGATAATGACAGCCAAAGAAGAGGCAAAGAAACAGAGACAGATAGCGAGAAGCTGTGTTAAATGCTGCAACACAAAGAATAAAAACTCACAGCAATTTTGTAGCATTTGTACTTGGTTCGTATGCAACTGGCGGTCACTGTAAATGCCAAGGCATCTTCCATGGATGGATGCGATGTATCGTTGTCTGACAAAGCAGCTTCCACGCCAGAGTTGGAGCCGAATTGCAGCTGAGTTGCAAAGGTGACATCATTTCTGACATTGCTGTTAACTTTAAAATCACAGCTACAAAAAACATCATTTAATTTTTATTGTTTGAATTAAATTGCATTTGCATAATAAATGTATGCTTTTTATTGTTGATTAATTAGCATTTTTTTTATTAACGCTCAATAAACATTTAATTAGAATGTAAACAGCATAGAAGTATTTATAATCCGCGAAGTATTTATCTTTTACAATACTAATTTTTTAAACTCGTTTGTATCTCTATTACATTTCTAAACTTTTCTTAGCTTTTGCCAATAGTGTTACGTTTGATAGCTTTTAATGTTATGTTTAAGTATCTAAAGTCTTATGTTAGTATGTTAAACAGATTTTGAATATTTTTTTATTAGATTTTGTATACCAGTGTTATCATTTGTCAATTTATATTTTTATAAACAAGGCTGACGTTTAATTAAAATTATATCTTGGACTTGATATAAGATTTTTCACCTTTTACACACTTGGTAAGGGTACATAAATTTTGTCATGAAATGTGTAACGAAATGAAGAAGCATATCTGACCCAATAACGTAGATATGTTCTTGAGTATCATCGCGAACTAAGTCGATAAAGTCATTTCTGCCCAAAAATGCAAGACCTCTAAATTGACTTTACGATTGCATGACGAAGTTATCTTTCGTACTTATCTTGACAACTAATTTCTATATACATTTCTTTTAATGCCCTAAAAATATTTTTATAATTTTTCTAACACGTTCAGATCTAGTTAAGTTTTCTTTTTGCTTCCTTATCGCATTTAAAGTGTTAGTTAAATTTTATGCCACATGCTGTTTTTACTTTATGCTGATTGCCTTCAGGTAGTTGTTCTGTTTTTACTGTAACTGTCACTGTTATTCATATACTGTAAGTGTTTTATTTTCTGCTGTTACTGCCATGTAGGACTGCCTTTTGCCACTGTTACCGCTGTTGGCTGTGAGGACCATTGTCAGAATTGCCTGTTTAATACTGTTCCAACAACTGCAAATACTAGTGTAACAACACAGTAGGCAGTCAAGTTTTTAATTTCACTTGACTTGCCCAAGAGGCACTGAAGGTTGCACAGAGACACCGGAGGCGAACTGTTGGAAACTAAGTACTTAACAATTATCACATTTGTGGCCACATTGCGAGCCGGGTCCACTGGACGGTCTGTCTGACTGTCGGTCTGGCTGTTTCTATTTTGCACACGTCTTTAAGTTGACTTTACTGTGGCAGTGGCAGTGGCAGTGATAGCTGCAGCTAAACAAGTTTGTTAATGGACTCGCCCACTTTGATGAATTTACACGGTAACATTGACACATTGACACTGCTTAGCATGTGCAACAAAAACAACAACGACAAACACTAACAATAAGTAGAAAGCATTAACATAGACCCCCAATGTGTAGACAACACCCACTTGGTTTGGGTGACTTAGTGGTTCGAAAGGGGCCACAAAGGCGCTGACCCCCGGCCCAAAGCGACGTTTTCTAATTTATTTTTTATGCACAGCCGTTAAGTGTAATTGGTCATTGCTGCGTCAATGACGAAGAGAATGAGTGTGTATGTAAGAGAAAGAGATAGAGATAACCAGTCAGCAGTCAGTCAGCTAGTTGCAACTGCAACATGTGAAGTGGATGTGACTGCAACTGCAACTGCTGCGGCTTTGGGGGGCCAAGTAAATTACCAGTATTTCCTGTGGCAGTGTTAGTGCTGCCTGAGCTAAGATTGATGATAATCGTGCGTCGTGTGTGTCAAGATTGTTGTTGTTGCTGGCAATTTCTTGCAAAATGCGATAACAAAACGCTATCAGCTGACGCAGCAGCGGCGGCCGCAGCTGCACTTGCAACATCAACTTCCCGAACTTCAAATTCATAACTGTGAGAGTCACTCAGGAGCTTGAAGTTAATGCCTGCTGAACAAATCGCTCTAAGTGCTCAACTTTTGAGTAGCCTCAGCTTTGTGCGCCGGGGGGCTGAGATGGAGCGGGTGGTTGCACATGTTTACCGTTCGTTGCACATTAAATTTGGTTTTTCTTCCGATCGCCGCTAGGCCTAACACTTTGGCAAAAAAAAAAAAAAAACAAACTCCACATACAAGTATATAAAAAAGAGACCTGCAGCTCCTTTGGCAGCCAAGCTGAAAACGACCAAAATGCAAACGTGACTCGGCTTGGACAGCACAGACGCTGAGTCAGACAATTGCATAATCTTGCCAGCCAATTGCCAATTGCAATTGCACTTGCAATGCACAGAACAACAACGAATACAACGACGCCAATGTCTAATGTCCTGAACAACGCCACACAACGCGCCAGGGCTTGGCTTAGAACATGGTTTGTCGTTGGACTGTGTTGTTGGTGGGCGGCTGTTGGCTGTAGGTGCTGAGAGATGGTGGATGATGTCTTGCCACCTTTCACGACTGTGGCTGACTGCTGTCCGTCCGTTGGCTTCTTAGCTGGCGATGACTGCAAATCGATGCCATTTGCATGGCAATGATTTGAATTTGTTGGCTTTAACTATTGGCGTGGCTTGTAAAGCATTTGGCACTTTGCCTATACCCTGTTCAAGTTTGTGAGTGGGCTCGCTAAGGCTACAGTTAAGAGAAATGTAGAAAAGCAGAGATGGGTAAAGTCTTATGTTGGTAACAGATTAGAAATGCAGATATATTTATTAGTTAGAAGTAAAGAATCTCACTTAATTTGATACTTGCAAAGAAAAATATGGGTAAAACTCAAATATAATGTCGCAAAAGCAAATTTTTATTTGTTTATTATTAGTTCTTGCATTAGTCAAAGGTAAAGTTTTCAAATAAAAATGATTATGATGAATACATGTCCTGACAGACGATTTTAGAGTATCATTCTAGTCGCACTCACTCACAGTTGGGCTTGTGGTCTTATTGATTTGTGCATTCATTTGATTGTGCGCGCGCATTTGTTGCCAAATTGTTTGGAAAACTGTGCAGCGCCAAATGTCGTGGCTGTTGATGTTGATAGGAAAGTCGAAGGAGACGGACACTAGAGGCAGTGACACAGTCAGAGGCAGACAGAGGCACATGCAAAGAGTTCCAGTGAGTGAGACAGTGGCTGAGTACCTGGATAAGTCTTGCCAGCTGCTGGATGATGATGATTACGATACTGCTACTCGACGATGATGATGATGATGATGATGTTGCTGTTGTTTCGGCAACTAACCCTGACCCACCAACTGAACACCCCTTTGGCTGCTTTATGCTGAGCTTTTCTTGAGAATTTCGCTCCGGGTCATTTTCATTTTAATGTAATTTCTTTCAAATTTATTGTTAATGGAAATTTATGCTTTGTAGCAGTTGCAGAAACTAGCTTTGTCTTCCAGTGTGTGTGTGTGTGTGTGTGTGTGTGTGTGTGTGTTGAGCATGTTCATGCATGCTGCACGTTTTCTTGATTTGTCATGTTGCAGGTTAAATGCTAATGGCACCTTCTTTTGATTCCGATTCCAAGAAGTCTGCCCGAGTCAAGCGGCATTTGATGATCTGTTGCCCGGCTGTGTCTGCCACAAATTGGCTCTTGTTCTACACATAACAAGCGCCAAAAAATAAAGATTGAAAAATCGAAAAAACTAACCTTTTAAGCTGTGGTCATGTGCACCTCGCACACGAGATGTGGGTTAAGTCGTTTTCAGATTGTATATTGTACTCGTAAAGTACGAAAAGTACGATACATGGATTCATTCGTTAAGGAAAGAATAGTTAAAGGTTTGGCACATTCGCCACGATTCTCACGAATCCAAAGTGGGGGCCATAAAAATTGTGTCAAATAAATCGTAATCAACGGCAGCAGCATTAACTGATTTAGTCTGTTTATAATGCTCTATGCTCTGTTTTCCTTCCTGCCTGCCTGTCTTACCGCCTGCCTGCTGTGCCACTCTTGCCATTTTGTATTGCCATTAAGTTGTTAAAATTCAATAAAAACGCCTTTTAGCTGGCAGTTAAAGTTGTGTGCGCTCTAGGTGCAAAAATCAAAAGACTGAGGCGACAAACTAGCGTGGCAAGCACACATTGAAAGAGTGCTGGTGGAATACGCACTATGTGCCAAATGGGCATATTTGCAAAGACTTATGATAAGGTTTGAACATAACTTATTTTCTTAAAAATTTTAAGAAAAATTTTGTACTAAAATATTTAAAGATTTTTTTATATTCAAAGATTATTGCAACATTCAGTAATGTTTCTTTCATGAACATCTAAGTAAAATATTCATAAATAATTAATAGAACTTTTGTATATTAAAAAATTTGTATTCTTAGCATAATAAAACTAAAAAAGTTGTATTTAATAATGTTAAAGTTAAACCAGATCCTATTAGTTTTGAACGCATAAGTTTCTAATGCCAAAAATATGCCTTACAATCGCTTTGCACAAAAGATTTCTGTATAACATGAAATATGCCATTGCTGTTGATGGTTGATGCAATAAAAAAGTTGTTAAAAGTTCACAAACTCACTTTTCATCGTAAAAAGTATCTGATTTAGCTATATTTTAGTTGTTAACTGCAAGCAGTGCTAGACGCGTTTCAATTCAATTATTGTCAAGAGGAGCAAGGCATACAGAATACATTTGATGGAGAAGGCAACAGCCAGACAACATTTCCTGCTGCGTTGTAAAATGGCTTTGCGCTATACGAGAATTTGTATATCTTCTTGATGTTGTTGTTGTTGCTGTTGTTGCAGCACCATTGCTTTATTAAGTGGTCAACACGGCTGTACGTGGGCGTGACGGCTTTTTAGCTCTGAGAATTCAGTTTCAGTTCTAGTTTCAGTTCCAGTCCATTTTCCATTTCCATTTTATGGTACAAATCAATGGGCGGTTGTCGTGTCTGCACGTAATTTGGAACGTCGTCAGGCACTTAGAGACGTCTGCGTTATCTGCGGAAGTACGTTGCCAGGCAAGGGGAGCTTTCTCCCCTGCCCCGGTTTACTCAACTGTTTTAGGCGCCGCTCGCATTACATCCACCTTGACAAAGGCGCTTGGATTACAAGTACACCAATGCCAAGTGAAAATGTGGCAGAGTCGAGAAGTTTTTGTTGTTGTGGTTGTTGAAATGCAAGCAGACTGCTGGTGTTTTAATTGCCATGCATTTGCTATTTCCTAGTTTTTATTGTTGTGTTCTCATTGTCGACTTTTATTCACTCTCTCTCATTCGCCAGCTAATTAAAAGAATTTAAGTGTTCTTTTGTTTTCTTTCATTAACGAGCTTAATAGTGATTTAATTTGTTAAGCATGGGTAGCCACAAGAATTTGTGGCCGAATATTTAAGTTAAGTACTGTATATTCATTGTATATGTCATATATATGTATATGTATAGTATTCAAGGCATATTATTAAGTCCAATCGGTCGAACACCTCAGCCATTTTTTTATTTTTAAAGTATCTTAATCTCAATTTAATTTAGGTTTATTTAACTTAAAAATCATCTCTTTTGAGTTATAATTTTTATTGCAAAATCTTCTAACATTAGAAAATGCTTAAGGTAACGCTTCTCATAAAAAGCACCTTTAATTAATTGCTGTTAAATAATACTTTTTAGAGTTTTTCTGTACACAGCTCTTTTTATTTATCTTAAGCTTTATCTCAGTGATTTTATTTCGCTTACTTCTTAGAAATTTGGTTAGTTTTTTCTTTTATTTTAGGGGGTTTCTTTTTCTTTTTTGCTTTGGCTGCTGTTTGTACACTTCTTGTTATTGTTTTTAATTCCCTTTTTATGTTCAACTCACATTTAATTGGCAGAATAACTACCGAAATGGTTAGTTTATGTTGCTGGTGCATTGGTGGCGAGATTAAGTACTTAAGCCACTTTATTCAAATTACTTGGCAATGCGATGGGCTGAATAGTCTCAGGTATGAGTGTTCTCCTTTTGACCAAAACCATTTAAGTTGATCACTTTGCGCAGTCTACGAACACTGCCTATACATGTTTGGAGAGGGAGGGAGGGTAATAAGATTTTGATTACTGGTCGGTAGTTGCAGTTTTACTTTGTTGCAGCAACATCAGCATCAACATCAACATCACCAACAGCATCAGAATTATGCCAAAGCGAATGCCTAACACGCGAGACCCCAAACTAAACCAAATCACTGTGTGAGTATGTCTAGAACACAGCTCACAAGACTGCTGACGAGCTGACAAGCTGACCGGCTTTAACTTTATTTTTGGTTGGACTTGAACTAACTGACTTGGCTCTCTAGGCTAATGCCAGGTTTTTGCTTTTTATACCCTGAACCCATTAAAAATGGGTAAAAAGGGTATAATGGTTTTGTGCAAAAGTATGTAACAGGCAGAAGGAAGCATCTCCGACCCCATAAATTACATATATTCTATATGCGTTCTTTAACACACATACTTGCAAGCACTGACTATACGCGTAAAGTACATGGTTCAGTGTATCGTATAGTCGGTATTTCTCGACTAGAGCCTTCTTACTTGTTTTTTCATTCGTTAGTTCATTTTCGCTCTCCGTCTTGTAGCTGACCAGTACCGGCGTGGCACGTCGCAGACACATACATGGCGGAAACTTTAATGTTGAAATTGATTTGGCTATTAGATGCCCTGCAAACATTTTGAGAGTACATTTTATAGTGGACTTGACTTTCGGGAACTAAGTAAAATGGCGAAAAAATTCTATTAATCAAGTAAAGAAAGAAAGCAGCGTATGATTTGTTTTTGGAAAACTAAGTAAACTTAAGGTAATATCAAGTAAAGAAAGAAAGTCTTAAAGCAAAATATTTATAATATGAAAATCTGTCATTATTTTAAAGAATCCTTCTTAATCAAACAATAATTTAACAAAAAACTTTACATTGTCCAAAAACATTTATCATTTATCTTTTCTTAGTTTACTTCATACGTACATTTATTTCAACTATTAACACTTTGATCTGTTAAGTGGAATCACATTACATTGTTTTAAATATAACGATTAGTCAGGCTCCATATGCTTTCTAACTTTTTGGCTAATGGGTATCAAAAGCCGCCCTGCAGCTTTATTAAGCGTGGCAATAAAAACGAAAGACTTAGGCAACAAACGCGTTCCACTTCCATAGTAATTATGCGGCAATTGTTTAGTGTCTGTGCGCAGATCGCCGAGCTCTAAGCGTTTAAGTTCTTTACGCGTCTGCTGTAGCTGCTCCCTGCTGAGCCACGTCAATGTCCATCGGAGGCGTTGCCTGGCTGCGCAGTTTGCCGAAGACGACGACATGCTAGCCCACTTTTAGTACAAAAAGGCGAACGATGTAGTTGTTATATATGTTGTATATAGAATAGTTTATGTAGTATCTTCTAGCTGCAGCAATTTAATTTCCATGTTTCGCTATTTTCTTTTAAGGCGCACACAAGGTGCACTGCTCCGAGGATGAGATGCGGGTAGACATTGGCCTGCCGGCGGAAGCAAGTAGCGACGAGCGGCCACAGATCTACTTGGAGGGTCTTAAAGGTTATCCGGATGTGCGCTGTCAACCCGAACTGAATGGCGCTCTCGCCGTCTTGCGTCTATCGCTTAGCGATTTTTATGAGTGCGGCGTGACACGAATGGTCAACCAGTTAACGGTAGGTGACCCTTGTCTCCAACTTGAGTACATAAAAATTCCAAAATTCCCCCCTTTCCGTGTGCTTGTGTCACTGCAGGGCAAGAAGGTTTATTACCATAAAATCATCATTGAATCGGCCAACAGCAAGGAAATTGTCAGCGTCAAATGTATTACCACAAGTGGTCCGGTTTATAATGTCATGATGAATGGCACAAATGCCGAACGCGAACAGACTCGCGTCGTACTTCAGGAGCAGCAGCAGCAGCAGGAACAGCAACCGTCTGGTTCGTCGTCTCAACATCATGGTCTGGTTAGACGCGATGTGCTGCCGGCGGGCTTTCAGGAACCAGAGTAAGTATTTCGCCGCCGCTTTTTTAATTGCCCCATCAAAATGCAAACGTCCTCAAATTGCAACTATGCATATTTTTGCTTTTATGCGCAATCTATGCAAACTTTATGGCATATTAAATGCTCACTGCCCACAGATTACAGTCGCGATCCCAGTTTGCTCTAAGTCCTCTCTGCTTTAAGCCTGCTTTGTGACCATAAATCAAACAGATGCTTTGCTTGGCCCATTATCAGCCGGTAATTAGCCGTCAAATCGATGCCACCACCACAGTCAACTTAATTGCTGGGCGTGTCTAAGCTAAACAACCAGCCAACGACCAGCGGACAAATTTACCTAATCATAAAGGGTGCACTACAATCTTTGTTTTTCTTCTTCTTTGCTTTAAAAACGACTCATAAAAGCCAAATGGACAAGGCAGTTTATTTGTTTAGAGCTATACTGCTTACTCGCAGGGTTAAGGCCTAAAACATGTAATTTGCTTTGATCGTAAGCTACCGAGTTGGGTAAAGTATTTAGGCAGCTATTTCCCTAGGGGAATATTAAGTTGTATCAATTACTACTTTGTATTCCTTCAAGTTTAACAGCAATAGTCAACTAACTATAACTGACAGTTTCCGAGCTGATGTAGAAATCGGTGTAATATAGTTTCAAAGGCGTTGCTGTATAATTGTATACCACATTACACATTATTAGAAAGTAGTCTACGTCCCAACATCTTTTAAGTTGTTGCTTATCAAAGTATCATAAAGTCGTTTACTCACGACTGTAATTTCTAAATTTTCGTTTTCCTTATTTCGAATCCCTTCGATCATTAAAGTGCCCAGCAATCAGATCCTTTGTTGTATGGCTATTTACGCACTTATCAACTCAATTATCTTTTATTTCATCCGTCAGGGATTTGGAGATAACCACCTCGTTGACAAAACGAGCACCGGAACCGCGTCTGTCAATTGGCGTTAGTCAGGATGGACAGAAATTTACCAGAGATTTAACCGTCAAGGCGGTAAGTATGCAGTTTGCTCGCGAAGCTTGAAGTTACACTTACACTTAAGGTTTCGTTTTTTATTAGCACAAATTGCTCTAATGAACTTGTAATTTCGTTTTGAAGGGCACACCGCTAACCATGGAAATCAACTTGGATGAGGATTCGGCGCCGATTTATGGCTTGGGCGTCAATTACCTGGATGTTACAGACACGCACACCATCTCCGAGACGCTAATCTTCAAGGGGTGCGTGCATTCGTCATGACCTATTATTATTATAAACTCAACCAGTTTCCAGTTTGTTAATCTATTCCTTTATCCTCGGTCTTTTCACCCATTTGCCATTTGCAGCTGCACTATAGATCCGTATCTGTTTGAGAACTTCAACACCGTTGATGGCGATATTCTGAGCGCCAAGTTCAAAGCCTTCAAGTTTCCCGATTCCTCCTATGTCCAGTTCCGGGCCACAGTCAATGTTTGCCTGGGCAAATGCCTTGGCACTCAGTGCTCCAACAATCAGGTGGGCTATGGAAGACGCAAGCGTGATATTACCGCCGCAAATAAGGTCTATGAGATCTCATTGGCAATGTTCCTGCAAGTGAATGACATCGAAGGCGTTAATAAGAGTAAGTTGTTCCAAAATCTGTTAACAGATTTTTACTGATCCATTCGTTACCTATCCAGATGAGGTGCTGCAGCTGGAGGAGAAGCTGCGTGAACTAAAACTGGCCAATCAGCGTCTGGCGCGCAACAGTCGTGGAAACTTTGCTGAGCTGAGCCGCAACATGGAGCATACGCCCGTCAGTAGCGCTGTGCCCGCCTTCGTCATCGATGAACGGGAGCTGGGACAGCTGAGCTCGGGTGCAGTCAACCCGGTCATTAGGAGTATTGGTCTCTGGGCTGGTTTAGTTAGTGCGCTGTGTTGGCGCTTAATGTAAATAGTCGAAACGAAAAATGGGCAATTGTAAATCTCAAAACGGAAGGCGGGCAGTTTATTAATCAGGTTGGAGATGCGTGTGTGTTTAGTGTTTTAATGGCAATAATTAAAAGAAAGATAAAACAACAACAACGAAAAATGTAATATCTACCTACTACTAACACTTATACTTATGTAACTGCCATTTATAAAACGTAATTACATTTAATTTTAATGCGAGTAGTTTACAGCCACAATGCCAGCCCTAACGACAAGCAAAAGCAACAAGATACAGCAACAACAGAAACAACCACAAACACAGTGATTCTTAAAAAAAAAACATTTCGATAACATGATAAATTGGTGTAATGCTTAAGCACCTACTAGTCTCCTAAGTTTAACTGTTAAGCTAATTTAATTAATAACTAAAACTAAATGAATTAATAAAATTAAACAATCAAATTTAACTTTACTATTGCTAAACCCACAACAACTTTAAATATTGCGCGCAGTTACAGTGCTGCATAGCATTGTAGCAAAGTATGAACAGCTAGATTGTTATAAAAAAAATACCAAGTAGTCGGATATTTTGAAAGTGGGTTTAACATAACCTTTTTGCGTTAACATTACAGTTTCAGTGTTGCAAAGCGTTACATTTTCGACAGCTGACTATTAAAGTGTGGCCTGTCTACTTACCCCCTGCAAATACCACAAATAGATCACACAAACAAACGCAGTTTTACAATTTGGAGGAACAAGCAACGTGTGCGTTTTCATTTGGTTCACGCGTTTAAAACATTTTGCCAAGCTGGGGCAGCGCTGTCCACGTCAACGCCAGATAGGCGTTTAGCCCAAGCGCTGGTGCGTAACGCTTGATCCATTGATAAATGTAGCGGCCAAGCAGAAACACCGCAAGCGTTCCTCCCACTCCTGTTACCCCCTTATGCTAATGCGTTGCGACAGCAATAAAAACTCTGCAAATCGAAACCGCTGCAAGGGCTGTTGTTGTCGAGGACAGCAAAGAGAAAACAAAATTAACAACACCAGCAACAACAAAGCTTCCACACCCACCGATTAAAACAGCTCACACTACATGAGCGCACCTGGCGCTCCAACAAAGACTTACAACAATTTCAACGACGAGCTCACGTCAAACAGATGCCACACTAGAGACATCGAACTAATCATCTGGAGAGATAGAGAGTAAAAACGAGTGAGTGCGTGGCGTGTGAGCTACGAGTTACGGTTACGTGCACAGACGTTAAACGAAAAGGGAACAAACCCGTTTTCCACCCACCAATACAACACATCAAAAGGCAAAATGCGTTCGCGCAAGGTGCAAGTGCTGGTAATATTCGTACTCATTATGTGGACGTTCATCACCTACTTTGTATTGCTGCGAAATAACATTGGCAATTTGGAAACGAGCATGCAACAGAAGCAACAACTAACGCGAATTTTTAAAGAATCTATCAAGGAGAACACAAAAAGCTTGAAACTGACACGCAGCTTAGTTGAGTTTCTTAAAGTAAAATATGTCGAGGAACAGCAAACGACAACAACGCCCAAGATAAGCATCGTTGCTGCAGAGATCTCAAATGAACTACCCGATCCGCCCGAAAACAAAATAACAACAACGCCCCAAATGAAAAAAGCAACGCCAGCGCAAATACCAAATCAAACATATCTAGCTAATGGAGAACCCGTCATACCCATTCTGGTCTTCGCCTGCAATCGCGTCTCAGTTGTCAAATGCCTGGAAAATCTCGTGCAATATCGTCCCAGCATCGAACAGTTTCCCATCATTGTCTCCCAGGTGAGTGTTGAATGAACTGAACGCAACTGAAGCTTCAAATCACTTGTGAATTACTTTTGCAGGATTGTGGCGATGAGCAGACGAAGCTAGCCATTCAATCTTTTGGTAGCCAACTGACGCTTATTGAGCAGCCCGATCAGAGCGATATTGTGGTGCTGCCCAAGGAAAAGAAATTCAAAGGATATTACAAGATTGCACGACACTATGGCTGGGCATTGAATACCACATTTCAGATTGGTTTTGATTTCGTGGTCATTGTGGAGGATGATTTGAATGTGGCACCCGATTTCTTTGAGTACTTTCTGGGCACACACAAACTGCTCAAGCAGGACTCGAGTTTGTGGTGCGTTTCCGCTTGGAACGATAATGGCAAGGCAAACGTTGTGGACAGCGCAAGTCCTGAGTTGCTATATCGTACCGATTTCTTTCCTGGCCTCGGCTGGATGCTGACTAAGGAGCTGTGGCGTGAGCTCTCCGTCAAATGGCCAAAATCGTACGAGATCAATTGATTCAATTTGATATTTAAATATTAAATGCATGTTTTTGTAGCTTCTGGGATGATTGGATACGGCATCCGGAGCAACGCAAGGATCGAGTTTGCATTCGACCTGAAATTTCAAGAACGCGAACTTTTGGCAAAATCGGCGTATCCAAGTAAGTGTTTCATGAATTATTACAAACTAAAATCAATTAATGAGCTTATGACTTCTTTGTAGTGGTTTGTTCTTCGATAAGTATCTGAAACACATTAAATTGAGCGAGGACTTTGTGCAATTCAGCAAAATGAACACAAGCTATTTATTAAAAGTGCGTATAAATAGCTGATTGCTGTCTAATTCAACTAATTAATAATCTAATTTGACAGGAAAACTATGATAAAACGTTTTTAAAGCAAATCTATGTGCTTCCCCTGGTTACATTTGAGGAGTTGCGTCGAAATCTTATTGCTTTGGAAGGACCAGTTCGCATGCAGTACAATAGCCGTGAGCAATATAAGCGCATAACCCGAATGCTTGGTCTCATGGACGATTTTAAAGTGAGTATCCGCTGAGATTTGTCGACGTGTTATGTTTCTTCATTTTTCTTATCTAATTGACAGAGTGGCGTGCCACGCACCGCATACCATGGCATCGTTTCGTTCTACTACAATAAGCGACGTGTACATTTAGCGCCTGGTGCTAATTGGAAGGGCTATGACCTCTCATGGAGCTAACATCGCTAAAACCACAATAGTTACTAAACTGTTAAGGCCCTAAGCTCAGCTCAATGCAACGTGGAAACTAAATCAAAATGTTTGGTCTAAAACTGTTCTGCAATACCAAAAACTAGGACTAGAAGTTAATTTTATTTGTTTATTATGCAATAGTTTAGTTTTAATTGTACAACTGGGCCTCTTTTTTGTTCGCGTTCAGTACTGTTCCAATAATTTAGGTACTGCATTTAACAAATAGACTCTTGTTACGGCCACTTTAGGTATTTAATTTGTAATATATATGTATGTGCAACGAGGCCACTCCAATCGTTTGTTATAGTCAAACAACCAAGTCCCCATCCCCCTTATCAGCCAATTGAAGTTTGTAACTAAAAGCAATAGAAACGACAACAACAATATAATCAAATAACAAGTTAAAAAGTATTATAATGCGTATGTACTATATATATATATATCACATCTGTCGGTGACTCTGTCGCTGCAATGTTTTCTGTTAAATGCTAAATAATACGCGTTAATTAACTGTACAAAGCGAGAGAGAGGCGTTTAGTTGTTAAGTTGAGACAACTCTCGAAGGGTCGTAACGGGCATTAAGAAAATAATTCTTTGTGATTTTTATGATTTATCTATTTGTAATTCGTCTAAAATATGTAAACTATATTCAGAGCCAATAACCGACCCACAACATGTAACATAGATAGCATAGCCATAATTAAATTTTAAGCCATTTAGGATGACGGGCACACACACTTCTCTTCTACACCTCCCTTAACGCCCCACCATCCACCAAGCTCATAATGCAATCTAAATGTGTGCCGATGTCGGAATATATAGCGATAGTGATAACTAACCTACAGATGATTACAGAATACACATGACACCTGTATGGTCTATATAAGCTTGTAATTTATATGAGAATATTTTTTGTGTGTGTAATATATAATTTATATGTATATTATACGAACATAAATTAAAGACTAGCTAACTATTTGTATTATTGCCATGGCTACTGCTACTGCTACTCCACAGCATCCCCATCCTCTTCATCGTCCAGCTGCTCACAGTCAATATCGCTGCACTCGGATTCGGATTGTGTGGCACGACGACTGCGTTGCGCCTGCGCAAGTCCTTCGTGTCCGTAGCCAAAAGATAAGCTGTTGCTGTTGTTGTTGTTGTTGTTGTTGCTGGCAGCAGTTGGTTGACCTTTGTGCAACAAAAAATTGGCATTAGCATCACCAAAAACGCGCTCCAACTCCGCAAGTCCATTGCTGGAACTCGTATCCGTTTCCGGTGGCAACGTTGCATATTTCAGCTGCAGATAGGCTTCACTGTGCGCATGTGGCAGTGTATAGTCAACGAAGCCACTGCTGCTGCTCGAATAGGGCTTGCAACGCGACTGAGATACTGTTCCAGATGGTGGCATTGGTTGTAGTGGCTTGGCCAGGCCAAAAGGCAGTGCAAAGTTAAGTGGTTGTCCACGAGAGAGTATCGCATTCCTGGCACTCTCAATTACACTCGAGCCATGAAGTGGCGGCATGCCTGTTGCACTGCCAGGTGTTGCTCCATATGGACGCATAGGAGCTGCAGTGCCGCTTCCATTCAACATGATGGACTGGATGGGCGTGGGTCCAGCAGGAGTTTGACTAAAAAGCCACAAACGATCACCAACAACCATGGGACGCGCCAGGCCGCCCATGCCCAACTGAGAGTAGTAGTGTGAAGCGAGTGTTTCCACATCCGAAGTGTACTTGCGCTTCCATTTGGTGCGTCTATTCTGGAACCAGATCTTTATCTAAACGAGGATAGCTATACACACTGAACACTTAAAGAATTTCAGGTTAAATCCTTACCTGTGTTTCTGTTAATTGTAGCTGCTTGGCCAGCGCCGTTCGCTTGGCCACGGATAAATATTTACCACGCTCGAATTCCGTTTCCAGCGCCTTAATCTGTGCCGCAGAGAAGGCAGTGCGTGGACGCTTCTTGCGATCATCGTGCGCTGCAAAGCAAAGGAATCCCGATTGGCATGTGCTTTAGTTTAAGACATTAATTGCTATTGACGGAGACAATGCTAAACTATTTACAGCTAATTTGAATTTGCCATTTGCCAATTAACTAATTGGCAAATAGTAGATAGGTCGCAGTTGCAGCGCCACAAAGCACCCTGTATGCACGAGAACTATATTTACATTATCGGCATCGGTTCGTTTTGATTGTGGTCAATCTATTGGCCATTTGGCAGCACAAACTGAACGCAAACAAATTGTCATATAAATTTGCAGCGACATTCATTCGGAAAATGAGTTAGACTACCGTTTGTCGGTCGCTTTTCTTTGTGACATTTGCATCATTAGCGGGCGGCACATTTTCTTGACGCAAGCTAATTTCTGATTATGTATTTGTTTGTGGATCGTGCACACGACAGAAGAGATCAATCAACCAGTGCATATTACAGGCTGACAATTTCCTTTTTTAAGAATTAAATACGACAATTAATCATCACATTTATTTCAAAACTTACTACAGAGCAAAGTGACTTATTAATTGATCTTAGGACAGAGCTTAAAATTTCAATAGTCAATTATTGCGCAAAGCTTTGAAGGGAGATTTTTAAATGGCTAACAGATTTATGTAAATACAATTAACTTTGTCTTTTTGACCTTTAATGTAAATCATTATTGTGATATTTGAATTTAAACTAGAATTCTTCGAATGAAATGAAACGTGCTACCAATAAAATAGCATGATTTCCAAAAAGTCTTTTAACAACTACAAATTATTACTCAAATATTAAATAATGAGGATTGCTTAGATATATTCGAACGATTAATGGAGTGAGAGCAATCAAATTATTAAGAGGATTGTGTTTTAAACATTTTTGAAATTACATTAGTAAAGAGATTAGAATTCAATTTTTTTTTAAGCCTGCGATAAAAAAATCTAAGGAATCTGTGTTAGGTATTATTTTTTAAGTCGAAATGTACGAAAAACTTGTACAGATAGGTGTAGGCTATAATGATATAAGTAAATACATCATTATACATTATTTTCAGTTATGTGTATCGGCTAAGAAATTTTAATAGCCTAAGATTCTCACCTTAGGGTGTCTCTTTTCCATGCCATGCTAGAAACTTGTGGGGAACTTTTATTTTCAATAACTATACAAATAATGGTTGCAGATCTTATTCAAAACATAAAACGTAATCCTTTATAAGACCTTTTGGGACCCTCTCATGAAATTGAAATAACAAAATAATACGCACCACTGCCATCATCCGACGCAAGTTCTGTATCACTTTTGACATCGTCTAGGTTATCATCCAGACAACTTGATGTTGCCGGACTGGAAACACGCGAAACATCGCAACTGGCAAGTCCACTATCGTTATGATTTAACTGTGTTTGATAATCATTGATCACTTGAAAGTTCGATGCTTGATCAGCATAGTTGCTGGGAATATGTGGCTCGGGTTTGGCCAGAATCTGTTCGATCGAGAAACTGTGCGGATGGCGACGCACCACAGATTGAGTATTCATTTTATGTCACTATAGATTGGAAATTGTTTTCGGTGTGTTTAAACCGGAGCCGGAACTATACACAACAGCGCACGGCGACTTGTTTCGAAAAACTGATTTCAATTCGAACACGCAACAGATCCTGTGTAGCAAACGGAACACAGATCTCTGATGTGGGCGTGGTCTAATCATATGTCGCTCTCTTTTCACTCTACCCATCTATGCACATGTGCTGAAAGGAAATGGATGCACAGCCTGAGGAAAACGATGTTCTTTTTGAAAACCGCACATATGTTTATTTTTAAAACATGTGTGATGTTGTCACAGCCTCTCTGCTTGACGTGGGCGTGTTTATCTCTATATGTTTGTGTCTGGGATTTTTGTTCTAGATGTATTTTTTTTTTTCGTGTGAAATAAAGTCATAATTTTTGGCTAATTGTTTACAAGTAGCGCTATTTAATATTTGTATGGCTTGCTAAATATATTCAATAAGTTTGCCAACATAATTCATTAGCCAATGCGTCCATACCCATAATATGTTGACTGTTTATCATTTTGGGAGCGAACTGAGACGTTGTGCTTGCAATAAATATATGTTTGGTTCAAAGATGAATATACTCATTTTATATATTTTTAAATTTGCATAAGCCTAAGTAAGTGAATATTTGTTATTATCCAGTTTTTTGTTAAACTTTATGCAGTTTGAATAATTGATTGTGAGTTGTCGGATCTTTTATATAAATTGTCAAAATATTTTAGGTATAGTAAAATGAACAAATATTACATATAAATTCCTTAAAAGTGCTACTTAAAAGTATTAATGTTTATTGAAAATTAATAAAACTCTTTCAAATTACAAGTATTAAATAATTAAAAAAATGTTTAATTAAAGTTTAAGCTCTAAATAACCAAGATAAAAATACAACAGCACTAATTTTGTGAAGTACATTAAAAAATTATATGCTGCCGTTGTAATTATACTATCCGTCTCATTATACCCTGATCCCATTAAAAATGGGAAAAAAGGGTATCATGAAGTTGTGCAAAAGTATGTAACAGGCAGAAGGAAGCATCTCCGACCCCATAAAGTATATATATTCTTTATCAGCATCAACAGTCGAGTCGATATAGCCATGTCCGTCTGTCCGTCTGTCCGTCTGTCCGTCTGTATGTATGAACGCGTCGATCTCAGAGACTATAAGAGCTAGAGACTCCAGATTCGGAACTTAAGCTCGCCTAATCCCTAGGCAGTACAAGTTTGTTTCCGATTTTCGATAACTCATCCCGTTTCCGATATACACATGTGATCGATAACAATAAAATCTTGAATTTGAAAAAACTTTAGATGACATTTTAATTATTAATCAAAATAATAACAATCTGTGAAATTTTTTTTAAAATCGGTTAAGAAACACCGAAGATATGGAACCTTGAAGTTTAGTATGCAGTATGCAGTATGGTCGTACACACACGCACACATACTTGCAAGCACTGACTGTACGCGTAAAGTATAGGGATCAGGGTATCGTCTAGTCGGGATTTCTCGACTAGAGCCTTCTTACTTGTTTTATTAGATGCCATTTGGAAGCCACACTTTTTGTGCAATGAACATTATCTAGCTGCTTCCCTATGGTTTCTTATGGGTCTTTGGGGCTATGACTTCGAGGAACATGTAAAACGTTCATTAATTCCAAATTATTAACACATAATTCAGTCGAAAGGGATGGCTACAGTTGACAGGGTACATAGAATAAAAGAGAAGGAGCTATGAGAAATTGCCGTTGGTTTGAGGATAGTTTTCAATTGGCTGTTGGCCAACAACATTTGGCATACAGGGTGCCCTCGCAATGTGATAATGTCTTCATTATTCATGCACAATTTGAGCAAAATATTTGAACGCACGTTAATTAGTCGGCGCAGCTTGGCTAAACTATGGAAATGAGAGGCCAAACACAGACGTAAGGGAGGAGGAGTGAAGAGATGGAATGAGAGATCGAGAGAGAGAGAGAGAGAGAGAGAGAGAGGGAGAAGCAGCTGGGAATGGGTAACGGGGGCTGGTGCCCATCTATTTAGCCAGACTGGCTGTCAGTTTGATTTAATTTAATGAGCATATTGCTTATGAGCCGCATGCCACATGCCGCATGCCGCCACATTCAAATCAAAATGACAACTTAATTTTCATAATTGCGCTTAATGAATATTCGACTATTGCTTGCCATATTTTAAATTCCGCTGCCACATACACTATAAACTATACACACACTATAGTAAGTATTTGGGATGTTGGCACTGGCATTCCAAATCAATTACCAATTTGCAGACGGCCCACTTGGCCAGCAACCAGCTTCAATTCCTATTGGATTGCATAATAATCAGAATACGAATATGAAACCCACATTAGTTAAATGTTTTTTTTATTTTTTTCATTTTTTGTGGCTTGTCCTCCACTGGCATTTAACGTTAAATGGAGCGCAACGGTGTCACACAAAATTTAATTAATACGAATGTATGCATCTTCATTATAAATCATCACTTCTCAAGTGTTTGTCAGGCGCACGCAACATAAATCACAGCTCAACTCCGTCTCCCGACTCTCGACGCCCGACTACGGCTCTCAACTCTCGACTCCGGTTTGAAGTCGCGTGTATCACTCGCTGTTTTTTGTCCCTTTTACTTTTTTTTTTTGTGTATGTTCTGTCGACTAATGATGCATTCAAGATTCAGCAGAGAGTGTCTAGTATAGGCACCGCAAATGTGTTCTCCAACTGCCCCGGGACTAAACATCTGCACCCAACAGAAAAGGGAGAGAGTGGGAGACGGGGACACTCCCACGCCATTGCCTGTGTATTTTGGGTTTCCGATTACGTCAAAGGTGAAGTTGATGCCGAAGATCCCTTTTGGATTTTGTGGCTGGGCGTGCATTGAACTCTTTACGAACGAAATTTTAGCATGATTAATTTGTTGAGCTGTTTGTTGTTTCGCCTTAACGCTAATTTGTGTCAGAAACTAATAGGACAAATGCAATTCGAGACGAGTCAACAAGTCGAAGGGATTTATTTTGAAAGTGTGTCTGTACTAAATGGGCAAAGATTTTATTTTTTTACTTCCATTATTATGCTACCGGGAGAAACTTAATTGCGGTGTTTAAATTCGCATGCCTCTTTAAAAGTTTTAAGAGCCTGACCAAAAACGTAAAGCCATTTTTATATTAACATGATTGATTATTATGTTATTATGGTGATACCAATGATTCGTGTATGCTTCATTTGATTACAAAATCAGGAAGATGTTTTTGGGACGTAAGTTTAATTTGATTTGGAAGAAGGATTTACTACAATATTAATTTGATGTTTGCATTAAATCGTTCTTCCTATCAGATAAAAAAAATTTATACGCACAAGATAATAGTAACTATCCGTTAAAAATGTGTAATATCTTTAACGATCAATAGATAACTTAAGAGTGTATTTTTTGATTTATATTACAGCATTTTATTTTATTTTAGAAATGCCTATTGTTGTGATTTTAATTTTGCGGCTTGTTGTGATGAGAACTGTGGCGAACTGTATCAATCAACAATGGATTAAGTTAAAAAGATTATAAACTAGTCTTTTGTCTAACGGGTTTAATTAAATACATGCATTTTGACTAAAAAACGTTATAAAAAATCAAATCACATTTCCGTTGTCACTTTTCGTCACTTCCGATCTCAAATTTTAACAATACTTCTTCGGTTAACAAACTTACCTCATTCGGCTGCATGCTCATTAAGCAACGAGTGCACTCCCTAAAGACATCTTGTGCTCCATATATTCCGCTTATAAGTTGACAGATATAAATAATAATTAAAAAACAGAAAATAAACGAGAAGAAGGAAATAAATGCATATTAATTTAATGTGTGTGTTGGGAGTTCTGAGAAGCGAGAAGCTGAATACGCATAAAAGGCGTCATTTATGTATGTTTTGTACATGCAGACAAAACTCATAAATTACAACCAATTATCAAATTAGATACTTACAAAACATGCAGTTTAAATCAACGTTTATTTTTTTTTTGTGTTTTTGTTCTGGAAGAAGGGAAAGAAATGTGAGTGGGAGTTGGAATCAAATTTCCCAAGTGCATTTATGAGGCAATTTCTGGCGTCTTTTTATAGATACATAAAACAAAACATAACAAAACTAAACTAACTAAATCAAAACTGCCAGCTGCACAATCAATTTTGGGATAATCATGTGCTGAAGGCAGCAATTAAAGTAGCAAGTTGCACGTTGCACCGTAGCAAGTAGCAATTGGAAAAATTAGCAGACAATGCAGACAACTGACAGCGTTGGGCAATTAATTAAGTGTAATTACTCAGTGGACGACAGTTGACAAGACACTCTTCAAACTCGGCGAGGATGAGTTGCACTGAGTGAGAGAAGAGCTATGTATGCCTTGCCACTTGAGACAAGTTGACTTGTTGCTGCCGGTGTTGCCACCTCAACGCATCGATGAAGATTTTTTGTACGCATCGAGCCACATTTTGCTTAATTTCTTTGACTCTTTCTTTTCAGCTACAATTGCGTTTGGCATTTTAATGAGCTGCAACCGAATAAAATTCCCCCTCAACGTGGCGGCAAATTGCGAGGGTTAAAGTAATGTTGTTGCTGCTGATGTCTAGCTAGCTGCTGCCTGCTGCTAATTGGCCTGGTGTCTGTGTTTGTCGCTCTTGTTGTTGTTGTTCTTGTTGTTGTTCTGTGATATCAAACAGTTTTACGCACAAATTGAAACTGATAATTGTCGACCGGGGTCGTGATTTATGTAACTAAGTGATGAGCATATGTTTTAATTAATTTCCAAGAAAGTGTTTTGGCAAATGCCACTTAAACAGACACTGCCAGTCGACTTTTTATGCAACTAGCTCACATTGCCACTGTTGCATTGAGTAGCTAAAAATTAGGCAGTGCCACACGTTTGCCCCCAAAAAAAAAGCAAAAATCACATGATCCATTGTAAGCTACCAGAGGCAGCAGAAGCATGAAAAACATAATTTGATGTCTTTTGGAATTATGATAAATGTCTTAGAAAACATGAGCTGCCCCTAAGACCACAACAACAACCTTAACAACCACAACAAAAACAACGTGTTGCACACACATCTGCGTGAAATTTTTTTTTTTTTGAGAAACAACAAGTCATTTCGGAACGTGCGTGACTGAGGCGCCCCACATCCTCCAGCGTTGCCGCCAGCACTTGAGTGAGATTAATGCGGTGAGGAAAATCATAAATTAATTAGAAGTGCAACTAGTTGTCTCTCTCTTTCATTTTCACTTTCACTGTCTCCTTGCTCATTCATTTTGAGGTAGACACTTATTAGTGACATTTAGTGGCAAAGTTGTTTTTATTTTAGAGAGCGGCAAGCAACAGGGGAGGATCTTTCTTTCTTTTTCTCACTCACTGTTGCCCATTACTTACAGGTGTTGTCACAGTAATGCTTAATTAGCTTTTATTATTAGCTACGATGTGGCAACTAAATGCAAATGCTATCGACTACAAAGCGATTCCTCTGAATCCCATAACATGTTTCCTCATTCTCGTTTCAATTATTTCCTGCTCCCCTTAATTGTTGTGTTTGTTGTTGTGTTGTTGTTGTTTCTGTTGGCGCCTATTGCTTGGTGTTTAGGCGCAATTAGCGAACGCCTTCGGGCGCCAGCTACAAAATAAAAATGTCTACTGTGGCATGTGTAGGTGACTTGTCTAGCAGAACTGGGACTAGCACTAGCTCTGATTGTGGCAGGGATGGGGGCACTTGGGGGCAAAAACATTCCAAATTGTCGTCAGAGTGTCGCGACTGTCGCATCCTGCCATAAGCCGAAATGCCTGGCAAAAGAAATGTTGTCCTGTTAGAAGTTACATTCTAGAGTTTGAAAAAACAATTGGATTTTGATTACACAGCCACAAAAATGATATGTTTGTCTATATCAGATCAGGTTTTCTCCCAAAAGCCCGATTTGATAAAGATAAAACAATAACGAAAACAAATTCAGTGACCCCAAAAACATAGAATACATAATAAGACAACCCCTACTTATGCACTTAGAATTAAATATACCAATGTATCTATTAATGCTTTTTAAAACAAGTAAGAAGGCTCTAGTCGAGAAATCCCGACTAGACGATACCCTGATCCCTATACTTTACGCGTACAGTCAGTGTTTGCAAGTATGTGTGTTTGTATGTACGCACATACTGCATACTGCATACTCAACTTCAATGCCCCATATCTCCGGTGTTTCTTAACCGATTTTAATAAAAATTTCACAGATTGTCATTATTTTGTTCAATATTTCAAATGCCATCTTAAAGTTTTCAAAATTCAAGATTTTGTTGTTATCGATCCCATGTGTATATCGAAAACGGGATGAGTTATCGAAAATCGAAAACAAACTTGTACTGCCTAGGGATTAGGCGAGCTTAAGTTCAGACGGACGGACAGACGGACATAGCTATATCGACTCGGCTGTTGATGCTGATCAAGAATATATATACTTTATGGGGTCGGAGATGCTTCCTTCTGCCCGTTACATACTTTTGCACAAAACCATTATACCCTTTTTTCCCATTTTTAATGGGATCAGGGTATAAAAAGGTAAAACTATAGCAGACCCTGTAGTAATTGTCCAAGCTAATAAACATAAGTGATTTCCTTAACTTAATTTATGTTTCAATAAATCCGCATATAAATAACAATGTTTATGTTTTTTTTAAACTTTATTGGTTTGTTAAAAAAAAATAATAAACGTCAAAACAAAGTCAAATGCAGCTGAGACACGCTTTAATATATTTGTGTTTTTTTTTAAAAAGGCGTGTGGCGGGGGGGCTAAAATAATCTAAAGACAACGAAGGGTCGCTGGTAATCTTAACATATATTAAGAATTTAATTGATCTGGTTGCCTTTTTTCTTTCTTTTTTGTACTTAAATATTATTAAAATGTATCAAGCGTTCGAGTTAAAGTTATGTTATAAATAAGGTTTAAATTTTTTTAACTGATGGAAAAAACATTTATATGTCCCGCTCCTTAATATAACTTACTCATTACGTATGTGGCCCTGTTACCCGCTTGCTATGTTTTACAAAAGATCCACAACCATAAATTACCCCCCCCCCCCCACCATTTAAGTTACAATTCTATTACTTCTTATTTTCCTTTAATTTTTATTTACCAAATTGATTACGATATTTAGCTAAGACACCCCAAACTGACCTTACTCATTTTTAGGCCGCTTTATTTTATTTTTGCTTTTTTATACCCTGATCCCATTAAAAATGGGAAAAAGGGTATAATGGTTTTGTGCAAAAGTATGTAACAGGCAGAAGGAAGCATCTCCGACCCCATACAGTATATATATTCGTGATCAGCATCAACAGTCGAGTCGATATAGCCATGTCCGTCTGTCCGTCCGTCTGTCTGTCTGTATGTATGAGCGCGTCGATCTCAGAGACTATAAGAGCTAGAGACTCCAGATTTGGAACTTAAGCTCGCCTAATCCCTAGGCAGTACAAGTTTGTTTTCGATTTTCGATAACTCATCCCGTTTCCGATATACACATGGGATCGATAACAATAAAATCTTGAATTTTAAAAAATTTGAATTATTTATCAAAATAATAACAATCTATGAAATTTTTATTAAAATCGGTTGAGAAACACCGGATATATGGAACCTTGAAGTTGAGTATTCAGTATGCAGTATGGTCGTACACACACGCACACATACTTGCAAACACTGACTGTACGCATAAAGTATAGGGATCAGTCTTTTTACTTTTTTTATTAATGTTTTTGAAGTTCAGCAACAATGGGCCCCCTTCTTTGTAGTTTTAATATATTTTATCCCTCTTTTGCCGCTTTTTTGGTTTAACAACGAATATCTTTTTGAAAAACGCCGTTGCATACTCTTAGGCATGTGCAAACAAATTGCAAAACTAATTGCGGTGAATGAAGATCGTTCTGAATGGTGAATATCGTATTTAAATTTAGTTAAGTTTGTGAAAATAAATAAACAAAGAAATGATTTAGTAAGAGTCTAAGTCCTTAAAAAGACCATGTGCATATGGTTTTTAATTTTTTTTTTTATTAAATAAAGAAGTAAGGAATGTAACTTTTTTAATTTTGAGGCTTACACTTCCACAAGTACATTGTTACATTGTACATAGCTAATGGAAAATATCTAAATTATGGTAAATCACTATTCTGACAGTAATGTTAAAACCCCAATTAATTTATTTTATGATTGTGCTATTATTTTTGAATTATTTTTATTTTCATTTGGCTTTAGAGCCAAAAAACAAACGTGTTGAGGTCGGTCGGACGCAATGATTGTTAATGCAATTGAAATTTAAATATTTATGTACATACGCACAATGGCTGCAAATTTAAAAAACATATTTAAAGCAGACTGAATGCGCATTTTAATGTTGTAGTTTGCGGAAATGTTCTATACACATTTGTTTAAACTCAAGCGTAGTGCATACAAACATTGTTATTCTTACCTATTGAACTTGAAGATAAATGAAAAACCCTCGCCAACGAAAATGGCGCGACCTTTGTCAATTGCCGGAAGTAAACTTAATGTATACTTATTGCGTATACGCCGCGGGGGCAGTTGCCGTCATCATAGTCCAATTTCTCATTGCATGTCGCCGTCGACGTCGTTGTCGTTGTGTCGTGTCGAGTGAGTCTGAAAAAGGCCGTTGTTTCGACTGCGTTGAATGACGGTCAAGGTTGTTGCACAGCAGCACTTGCCACAAGGCACGTTCGACGCACTGCCTCAGCGGCGATGAGTGTCATTGAGTTGCGGCAAACGCTTTGAGAACATTTTTAGCCGCCTCAAGGATAACACGCAAACGGTGCCAAAAATCGAGACGCATGTTAAGGTCAACGTCAAGACTCGCCACAAGTGGCAACTGAAAACTAAACAACTCAACTTACACACACACAGTTCAATGTACAGCGAACCCAGTCACAGATCAGCAAAACGACTTATGTCATCGACACATCCCAGCAGACATATAAGTTCAAGTTTTTCGCGTAAATTTATGTGCATCCTCTTAAACTTTTTAAATAACAATGTTTAAAAATAAAGTCTTGAATACATGAACTCTGATTATGATATGGTTCTAACCAGTTCTCAATTTTGATTGCTCATTTGCTTTCATTTTTGAATGCTTTTGAATGGTGTTGCAGTTCCTGTTTGCAATCGAAATTAGCATTGCGTTCAGCTGCTAATATACTTAAGTGTACACTTAAAAGTACTTTTATCCGGAAGTTATATACCACATACCTTCGATCTTCAATTAGCTCATAATCTCTTGCCTGCCCCAAGCTGCAGCTACCAAAATTTCATGTCGGTCTCGCATCTGGTAGCAGATTTAACAACATTAAAGTTATGCAAGCGAGCACGCACAGCTTCCCGTACGAACACACACATACACTTACCTATATACACGTATATCTATAAATATATACATAGTGAATTTTAGCCATGAAGCTGGAGCATACAGCAGCTCCTTTGCCCACGCCTTGAGAAATGTGCGACAATTAGTTCAGCGTTAAAAAAAACAAGTTTTGAATTTTTTGGGATTGTTGTTGGTTTTATTTTGTTTTGCTTGCGGCCACAACTCTCTGATTTTTGTGTGGAGTGGGCGGCGCAATGCGTGCACAATAAAAAAAAGACCTGGCAAAAAAAATATTGAAATATTTTAATAATAAAAAGAGTGAAAAAAAAAACCAATTGAAACACGCGAATACCTTGGAACCACAAAAAAATCGCACACGCACGGCCAACGATTAAGATACTGAGTGCCACAGTATAAAAGTACTTCAACTGCAGCTTAACGAAAAAATCAACAGCAGCAGCAACAACAACAACCGCAAGCAAAATACCAATAGCTGAGCAACAATGTTAACGGCCGCTTTATGAACAATTACGAGCGTCTGAGTTGCGGGCGGGCAACAAAGCGAGAGGTGTAGTGAGTTTTTTTTTTTGGACTTAAAGTTGCATGCGTCACGCGTCCGAACGTTTGGCATGTTAGCGGTTGGATTTTGGCTCGTGTGTGTCACTTCGCAATTCATTATTAAACTCATAAATGCGCATTTGCGAATCGATAATCAAAATCAAATTTGAAACTTTAAACTGTGTGTTATGCTTTCACAAAGAGTTTGCTAACTGAATCTGTATCTTTTTTTTTTGACCTAGTTTCTTACCTCCGTCTCGAACGGTTCTCGAGTGGCGCGATGCTTGACTTTTGCTTTCAATTTGGCAATTGCGCAATAATCTTTCACATAGACCATGAGATGGCAGATTTTGTGTTTGGGAACAGCCTTGTGTGACTGATGCCGCTAATATTTCTAAGGTTTTTTGTAGCGCTTTTTCAAGTTCAGCTTCTATGAAAATAACAAAAGCGAACATAAGTTTTTTTTTATAATAATATATGCATATATATATATGTATTTGCAAAATGTTTTACAAAAGGTTTTACAGTTAGCGTTCAAAAAGCTAATAACTATAATTTGATATATATATATATATATTTATGATTATGTAAATAAATGTTTGTGTAATAGTTAAGCTAACATTTAATTGGCACCTAAATAAAGCACATAAATTATGATTCATGTTTTGCACAAAAGAAAATTAAAAGCTAAAAATAAAAAACATTTTTATTCTCTCCTGTAATAAACCGTTTTACTGTTTCCCCGCAAGGACAACCAAGTTTTGTTAATCATTAAACTAGTTACAAATAATGTGGAAACAAAGAAAATAAAATAATAAACAAAAAATAATGTCAATAAAAATTATAAAACATTTAGTTATTGGTATGGAAGAGAATGTGGCATTTCTGTTGCTAAACTTGAAAAGTTATTATTCTAAGAACCTGAGAATCTAATTAAGTTAGTTATTTAATTTTTGCAATATTAGTTGTATTACTTTTGTTGTATTTGTTATTTACTATGATACATAATATTAAAATGTGACATAAGCTTTAATAATAACATGTTCCTTAATATATTAAAAAACATGAATTTTGAGAAAAGATAAATTGCTTCCAATCCTCTATTTTTTCTACTACTCATCAAATCGATTTTAAAACTAGTTAAGAACTTGTTAGAAAACTTTTCATTCCTTGAAATTTCTATGTTGCTTTGCTTTAAAATTTTGTGTATTTTAAAGTTTTGCTAAGCTTAAGTAACTAAATCTATTTTTTCAAACCAAGAACATCAAATTTGTGATAAACCTGCTCAAAAGATTGAATAAAAAACTCGTAACTTAAACTACTTTCTGGCAGTGTTGGTTGTTATCTAATATTTCAATACGTTATTATACATGGTAAAGGTTTTATGATTATAAATAAATAGCTGCAACGTGGGGCAATTGCAAGAGAAATGCCAAGTTCTCTTCATTTAAATATGAAACTAAAAAATTCGCTTAATGTTGTTTGTTGTATCTATCAAAACATTGCTTATGCCTGGCTAGGCTAAAGGGGCGTGGGTGTAGGCATGGGTTCTGGTTCTGGTTGTGGTTTGTGGGCAGATGGACAACATCACAGTGTACAGCCATAAAAAAAAAATAAAACAGATTCACCCACTAAAATTAGTTAACAATTTGCAATTTGATCCATGCCTAGTTGACGGGCGATATGGTTTGACCAAACTTACGGGCTCGCTGCCCAAATCCCTTACTACCATCCGGACCAATGGGCGTCCTTACCAGACTCTCAGCAGTGCGCTGGGCAAACGAGCCGGAACGTGATCTTGGCGAGCCGTCCAGAAAGCTGCCAGTTCGGGAGCGAGGTTGTCCATCATAGTCGCTCCCAGAGCCACCATGCTTGTAGGTGTTGAGGAAGCTACCGGTGCGTGAGCGTGGTGATCCCTCAAAACCCTCCGAGCCAAAGGAACAGCGACGATCGTAGCCTGAATCCGTGGATATGCGACGTCCACCAATATACTGGGCATTATCGTAGGCGGCTAGCTTGCTGCTCAACTGCTGGAAGTTGTTGGAATATCGTCTGGGCCACACCTGATAGCCACCACCACCGCCACCGACCAGCTGATCCGGTTCGCGTTCACGCTCCACATTGAAGTCATTGGAGGGTCGACGATAGAAACCATTGCTATCGCTGGCATTGGAGAAGGTGCGTTCAAATTGCAAGGAACCGTTAGAGAAGCGGCGTTCATTATTACCCTGGCAGCTGCCATTGGAGCAGACGGAGCTCTTGCGATATGCCTCCGACTGGCCAAAGTCGGAGACGCGTCTAGAGCAAGGACAACTCTCCGAGCAGTTTGAATCACGACGCTGTGGTGCTCCAGTTTCCGAACAGTTGCTTGCCCTGCGCGACATGGAGAGAGGTGGCGTATCCTGGCTGTAGTTCTGTTCGGAACAGTTGGACAGACGACGCTGCAGGCTGCTCACAGGATGGGGATTGGTATTAGGATGGCTGCTGCTACTGCTACTACTGTTGTTGGCGACGACAGCAGCAGGCGGCGTTGAAGGCTCGCCCAAGGCAGCTGCTGTACTGGCCGAGATTGTCGATGTATTGCTGTAACGCCTGGGTGCATAACTGAAAAAACCCGCACCAGTTGGCGAGTGCTGTTGCTGCTCCATGGATATGCTGCCACGCGGCTGATAGTGCTGATAACCATTTTGATAGCCATGATGATGATGATTCAACTGTTGAGGCAACTGCTGCTGCTGCAACTGTTGATAGTAGCTCGGCTGGAAGTCCGAGTTGTTGCGCTTGAGCTTGAAGCGTAAATCATGCAAGGGTTCATGGCTGGGCAAGCCGGAGAAGCTGCCACCACGTGTCCTCTCACAGTTGGCATCCGTGTAGTAACGATAGTTCTCCACCATGCGAGCAACTGGAGCAGCCAACTGTATAACGGCTGCCTTCTTGCCTGTCTTCTTTTTGGGCGCAACCATTTCGTACACCTGGAAAGGACCAGCCAGATGACGTGCATCGCGTGCCGAAGATGACTCCAGATACTCAATCAAAGCACATTCCTTCTGCTGCAACTCCGGGTATTTGTTCATGAACTGACGCACATCTACGGGTATGGCCATGCCAGGTTTGAGTATGCGTATGAGAGCAATCTCACCGCACTTGGAGAACAAATCGGAGACCTTCTCAATGGAGAGTTTGTCCAGCGGCAGATCACAGGCGACAATGGTGCGTGATGGCATTGTCTCATCGAAATTAGGCAACGGATCTAGGCGACGCACCTTGGTGCCTTGATCATTTAACTGTAACTTGGATGACTTGCGACGCACTGCATCGCCGACGACCTTCCACTCCCGGGTGAGCTGTCGAACGCGCTTGAAACTGGACACTAGCTTCAGACTGACGAATCCCTCCTTGTTGCGACGCACATGCTTTAGCAGGAAGGCATCCTTCAGTATGCTCTCATTGGAGAAATAGAACTCCACGGCATCGGCAATCTCAGCTGCAAGCTCATCACTGGGCACCAACGAGGCATCCAACGTGTCAATCTCATTGGGTAGCTCCTCTGCCGGCTCAAATTTTACCTGCTCCGTCGTCTCCACTTCTCGCTCCTCTGCAGGTTTCCTTACACTTAAAAACGAGCGGTGCACTCGACGTGTTTCCATCACCGGGGAATTAGCTGGCGCCACAGCTGGTGGGGGTGAGGCATCCAAATTAAAATTGGGATGCAAATAAATGTTATCCATTTGATGCTTACGAAACATCTCCAGATTAGCCTCGCTCAGTGGCACAGAGGGTGGCGTTACTTGATCACCCAGATCAATCAATTCCGTCTCATGCATTATGTGGTTGTCCACGGCAAGCGGCTTGAGCTCATCATCCTCCTCCGACTCCTCAGAATCACCTATGGAGGAACCCATGCCCACATCTAGTTTTTCATCGCTGGACTGCAGCAGCAACGGTGATGGCGATGGCGAAAGTGGTGGTGCACTGGGACTAGGTGGAGCATCCTCGGAACCAGACCCAAATTGCGAATCCAGCGATTCCATTTGTTGCAACAAGGCCTGAGCCGAGCGTTTTGCATGCAAACGCAACAGCTTGGAAGGCAGCGACGAGGAGATTGGCACCACAGCTTGTGAACTGCAGCAGGGCAGCTCCTCCTCCGACTCCAGCGATTGCTCAGCTGCTAACTGAGTCATTGGCGGCGTCTGCGGTTTTATGACATGCACTGCTGTTAGTATGGGCGTGGCTCTCACCGGGCTTACGAGAAAGGTGTGTCCTTGCAACGCCTTAACTTCATAGCTGCTGCTGCTGCTTGCCTGATCCTGTTCACTCATCTTGGCTGATGCTCTGAGCACTTGGCACTCCAGCAAAAGCAGCTATATAGTCTTGTATCTTTGTATCGCTGTAGCTCTCTATCTCTCTCTTCTTATTGCTGCTGTTGTTGCTATTGGTGTTTTCTGTCTGATTCAAATTTCACTTTCACTTTCAAGTTCAGCGCCAGCTGCTGTCTTTGCACTTACATTTAACAGTCACTGTAAGCATTGAGCGTTCGTTGAACGTCAGCTGTTTGCTGTTTGCTTGAGTTTATTTTGCGTAATTCTGCAGCCAGGCTTGTTTAAACGTGCTTCGAATTCTCCAACTGTTTGATTTGGCTTTTATGTTTTTTAGTTTTCTAGGCCGCGCTCGACACCGACACCAATTGATAGTCGTTAAATAAAAACGGCACCGCAACAATTTAAATGTTGTTTGTTTTTGCAGTTGATAAACAAATTGTTATAAATTTTCAAATTTACATATGGATTTTTTATTGTGTTGTTGTTTCTAATTCCGTTTGTTCAGTTGTTGCCCGTGCGAGTTTCATTTAATTATTTCCGTTTATCTTAACGAAGGTTTTTTATGCTAAGTTTCGTTTGTTGTTGTAGTTTCAGTTGTTGTTGTTGTTGAATGTTTGATCCGTTGTTTCTTGTGTTATGTTGTACGCGAGTTCATGCAACGCTGCAACGCGGAGATAGACTGAAATTGCAAATTGATTTGAGGTGGTTTAAATACCCTCTGCTTTCGTTTAATTTTTATATTTTTGTTGTATTTTTACAGCGACGGCAGCCGGCGGCAGCGACGCCAACAGCAGCAACGGCAGTGTCGGGCGTTATTGAGCGGTCCAAGTACGCACGAAACAGCCGATAACAACAACAGCGACACAGAGCAACAGCGACGCCGACTGCGCAGCTAGCGGCGACAACTTATTGGCAACTGAGCAACACGAAACTTGTTGCGTTGGCAACAACACACAGCAAAAGCAGCAACAACGAAAGCAGCAGCATTCGCTTAGTGCATTTGTCAGCTTGAATTGTTGTTGTTGTGTATTTTTGTGAATTTTATTTTATATAAATTGTTCTGGCAAGATACAGATACACACACACACACACACATATTGCGAGGTGCTTCCGATTTTATTTGTTTTGCAAATTTATATTTTTTTTGCAGCTCGTTTGCATTGAGCGCAGCGAACGATCGCGAAATGCGAAATGTATTGCTCATACGCAGCGTTCGCCGGCAGCGACACGAAGCGAAAATTGGGAAAGTGCTTTAGTCAGTTATTGTTGTTGTTGTCGATTTGGCGACCTTGTTGCATCCAATTTGCCGTCAAACAAATTGCAATGCAGCATGCACAGTCCAGCATGTAAAAATTTATCTATGGGGAAGCAGGAAGCATCAGCAGCAGCAACAAAAACAAAAAATGACAATTTCATTGAGGGTTAAGAAATGTGTAAGTACTAATGGAGAACGCATCTAATAGATTGTTGAGTTCCGTTTATCAAGGGGAAATTTTTATCACAAGTAAACTAAAAATAGAATTGGAACTTGCCGGAGGCACTTAAGATAAGTTTTAAAACATAGTGCATAGATCATATAACTAATGTGAAAATGAAAAGTTAAGTGGTTTGCAAATTTCATTTAAATTAAATTTCATGAAATTCAATTTTAAAGCAAATTCATTGATATATTTTCATTTCGTTACATAAAGAAATGCACATTTTACATTTTCTACTTTCACAAATAGATTGCGAAACTAATGTTTTCAACTATTAATTTAGCGATATGACTATTAAGTATTTTCTAATAGTGACTGATAAGCGAGTAGTGCAAGGCAACAGCTGCCCGAAACCAAAAACAACAAATAGCTGCATTACCTCATAAGCTGCGTCAGCTCAGAGCTGCAATTTTGCATGCCAAGTGCAAGTTCAAGTACAATTGTATTGAGAAGCGCCTCAGACTTAAGGCGCATGTGTGGCAAGTGTTTAAGTATGTGTGTGTGTGTGTGAATGTAGCACGATTGCATGCTAATCCTTTTAGTGGCTGTTAAGCATTTATGAAACATTGTTTGTCAACGTTGTTGCATCATTTGTTGTCTGATAGAATTATACAATCTCCCTCACACACGAGGTTGCAAAGAGCTACAAACATTTGCAATCCAATTAACAATATTTGAGACAGAACTTATTCAAGTCAATTGGGCTAATGGACCGTATGCTTAATGTGTTCCTGCCGTTGTTGTTGTTGGTCGATAAGGTCAGCGAGTAGTTGTCCATTAATTGGCAATTGACGACAGACATTTGCGCCCCTTTTGATTTCGAGTACAAATACAATATGATTTGCCAACAAGTAAATTATGATTTTTAAAATATTTCCAAAAACATAACAACAAAAACAAGCTGCCAACAATGGCAAAAATAACCTTGCGGTAAAAGACATACAACAACAACAATGATAGCAACAACAAAAACCACAAAATTCAAGTATTTTTGCTGAAAAACAAAACAAATGATTTATTTAATACACACAAAAAAAGCAATAATAACTTATGATTTTTTTTTTGTATTTGGTTGCTTTTAGCAGCCTCCAAAGTCAGAGAGAAAAGGGCGTGTCAATAAAATTGTACATGGATAGATTAATCTGCAATTTTTTGGCCAAAAACAAAGTAAGCTGTTTAACCAGGAAGTTGCCAAATGATTGTTGGGGTAGGTCACAGCTACTTAAAGCCAACCTTATGCACTAGTCAACTTAAGGAGGAAAAAAACATTTAACAATTGGGTCTAAGAGTCACTTTGACTTTAAGTGCGCGCCATTTTCTGCATTGTTGACCATGTTTGCTGTTGTTGTTTTACGCATTTATTTGCTTTTATTGAACGTTTATTTACATTTTGCAAAAACACACACACACGCACAAACACATTCAATTATTGTTGCTATGCCTACACTCTTTTGTAATTGTTGTTGTAGTTTGTGTAGCTGCCCAGGGTCATCCAGGCGCTGTCGTTGTCGATCTGCTTATAATCAGCATTCGGGTATTATTATAACTTATTTTTGCTTTTATTGCTGCGGCTGCTTAACACTCTAATTGTTTGCTGTTGTTTGTCCTTCTGTTGACATTTTGCACGCGTTTGTGCGTTAAACACACAAAATTATGTTTGTTTTCTTGACAATTGTTCGTTCACTTGAGCCTACGCAAAGTGAATCGAATCGCATCAAAACGAAATTAAATTGAGGTAGGTGCCAGTTGAAGCTGCTTAGCAATTTCTTTATAACAATTAATATATTATTTAATATTTTTAAGTATTTAGGAAATACCAAAAATGCAGCATCAATTTATTAATTTTGAATTCGCAGAAATTGTGTTAATGATTAAGAATATATATATGTACTGAGAATCTTAGCCAATAAATGCATTTTTCGAAAGTACATTCACCAAAAACAAAATACATTTAATTTGAGGAAGGACGTCGAACTGCATGAAATCATTTTTTATTGTACAGGTTACATGAAAACAAAAAAAAAGTCGCTAAACAAGTTTGATGTGTAAAAGTTAGTGCTATAAAAAAATAATTACTATTTTTTTTAGCAAACTTTATTACAATGAGAATAAACAAACTGAAAAGTGATAAAATATTGAAATCACAATTAAAAGTAGCTAAGATCTTAAATTTAAATTAACAATATTAACAGATTATTGAATGAATGAAATCCAAAATTGTACGTAAGGTTACTTTATTAAAAAAATATTAGATCATACTAATATTTTACGAATATTTCTTTTTCTTTAACTTGTTTAATATACGTTCCATTACTTTACTTTATACTATAAGCTTTTACACTTGATATCATTCGGTAATAGTATGTGATTCACCACACAGCTCATTTGGTTGCATGACAGTTAGTGTCATGAGGTAACGTATAGGCCCAAAAAATCACAACAACAACAACAGCAACTTGCTAACGTAATCACGACAGCACCCATTAAAAATTTTAATAATAATGAAATAACAAAAAAATTACTGCTCACCTCAAGTTCAATGTTAAAAGCACAAAGAAACGTGGAAGCAGAGTTATTGTTGTTAATGTGGCGCGGTAAAAGTAACAAAATGTTACAAATAACCGATTCAGTTAGCCAAGATGCAACGTTGCGTGATTTGCAACGGTTAAAGTTAATGCGTAGTACTGCAACCCATAACAATTAATTTATAGATTATGTGATTTCAGATGGTTAAAATAATTGACAGCAAACTTGACGGTTTTCAGTTCGCTGGCCTGAAAATTGGGTCATGAGAACACATGCAACATACGGTGATTGTTGCATAATCCAGAACCTTTTTGCTGATGCCCGACGGTGTTTCGATTTAAAAAAAAAAAATTTGAAACAGGTTCAGTTGAGAGGACCAAGGGCGTTGCAACCTTGAAGCCTGAACATCTTTTGTCTGGCCGCAAGTTGCAATCACCACCTGCATTAAGTAAAGCTACTAAGCTGCTAGGTGGCATCCACTTGAACCGGTTGCTTGACGGTTGCAAGTGCCTCTGACCGAGACCGAGACTGATACGAAACGAGCCCAAGTTTCGGCACTTCATTAATGAAGCTACACCAACAACATCGCTGGCGTCGCCTCACATTGCAGACCTTGACAGACCCCAAGCACAATTTATTGTATTGTAATCAGAAAGCGCGCGCACTCTGGCCCAGGAAGCTGAAGCCGCTGCCGATGCCGCTGCCAAAGCCGCTGCTTGCGATTGATCTGTGGATGTGTGTGGAACAGGTTGTTGCTGGGGTTGGCTGACTGCAGTTGACCTCCACAATTGGCGTTACATATATTTCATTTTACCTTTTAATATACATTTATTTATGTTTTGTAGATCTGTGCGTATATTTTTATTTATTTTAAAACGCATGCCTTTGAAAGTTCACCGATCAATTATATTGAAAAAATGCAAGTGCAACGCCTCTCTTCTTTTATGTCTCGTTCTCTCTCTCTCTCTCTCTTTCTTTCTCTCTCTCTCTGTGTTTGTGTGTTTCGGTTTATGCAGCGACAGAATTGGGTTACATATGTCAAAGCCGGTCGTACCGAGAACAGCCCCATAAAACACACTTTAGGCCTATGTAGAACTGGGCCCGGCTCGTCGTACACTTTACAAAAAGCCAACTGAAAAATTGTTGTGCAATTAAAATTACATTTTGGGCCCGCAAAACGTTTTGTGAATGGCTCACACACAGAGACTAACTGACTCCGACTCCGACTGCTGCAACAGAGACTGGCCACACTTGGTGCGTGCTGAGGCAAAACGTAAAACGCAAAACGCACCAAACATTGTTAGTTGGGGCGTTTTGTGTGTGTGGGCTGGGTCTTGGTATGCGCAAAATGTTATGGCCATAATGAAAGACATGGCAATAATGTAAAGCACATTTCAAGCACTTAAAACTTTTAACATTTATGGGCTGACAGATTTTCAATAAAAGTGTTACCAAGTTGCGTAATCCGTAACAAAATGTCATCAAGCAGTGCAGCCATAATCAAGTGAAAAGTGCGGCCTATTTGATTTTATTAAAAGGGGATTTTATATGGATCATAGTAAAAGTTATAAACAAGTTTGTTGGTTTGTTGTTTTATAATATTCCTTAACATAATTTAATTATTTATGAATAATTCATTTCAATAATTAATCATTTACTTAATGCAGTTATGCAAGATTTGATTGCTGTATTTAAATTCATTTAAATAATACCTAACTTTAACGTTTTTCACATTGAACAATTGTTTATTTGTTTTGTAGCATGAAGCAATTACGCTATTAAAATTCCAAACGCACGCGACTTTTCTGAGAAAAAAAAAACTTTGCCTAAAAACAACGGAAATAGCTAGAAATGTTCGTCAGACAAACAATAAACGAACCAATAAAAAAAAATAATAAATAAAAAAAAACACATTCAAATACTACTTAAAGATTAAGTTGAAAACAAAGTTTAAGGCTAAAGGACTTTAGGAGTTTTCAAGATATATGTGCTGGTCTGTTGGTCAATTTTATCAGATGCATCAACATTATATTTGCATTTTCAAGTTGCGTGACACATGCCACCTATTGTTGTTGCTGTTGGCTGCATCGTGATTAATCTGCATATGTGTGTTTGTATGTATGCATAGAACATTGTGCGGCCTTCTAAAGTCGCGACATTAAATTATGCGCCTAGGCCTATTATTTTATGCAATTGATAAATTGACAAACGGACCGGCAAACATTTTGCTATTGCCGCTCACTTTTTTTACAATGCAACAACATTTATTGCAGTTGTTGCTATTGCTGCTGCAGTGAAAATCCGCTCACAAAGCGTGCCAAGTTTGCTATAGACCCCCCCCCCCCGCCCCCCTATTCCCCCTTGCACTCCTGCTGCCAAACGCTGGCAACTTTCATACGTGAACTTTTTCATAGTATCTGTTGTTGTTTGTTGTTGTTGTCTGTCATTCGTTTTCAATGTCAAGGTTGCAATTGTGTGCATTTTTAATTAATACATACTATATAGCATTATTATTGACTTTCAATTAGCTTTCAGCGACAATTGTCTAGTCTGCTGCAAACACAAGCATCCTTGTAGCCCACACTGCTGTGCATAAGTATATGTATTGAATGTATGTTCTGTTCTTAAATAAATGAGCTTATAAAAGGTATAATGGGTTGATCAAGTGGCACGCCCAAGTGAAAATTTAATTTTAATTTAGTTCATTAATAATGAAATCTAAAAAACAAAAACAATGAATAACCATAAAAATTAGAAGGTAATTTGTGGTTTTTCTTTTGTTGATTGCACTTGCCAAAAAAATAGAATCTATTCGCAACAAGCATTTGCAGAGATCAACAAAACACAAAACAGAAAATATCTCATTGAACTCGCGAACGCAATTTGAAAAATTGCATGTGATATTCAAATTGTCGATTTTTTTTCCATGTTTGTTGTGGAAGCAAGGCTATGTGTGATAGAGGCATAAATCATAGCTATGGACAAGGCACAGAACATATCGTTCTCCTTTATCATCTACACAAATCACTTGAATAGACAGTGACAAAAGTAAGCCCATTTATAACGCATACGACACGTGGACCTAAGATATGTTATAAGTAAATTATCGGTTTTGACCCGGTACATTATCTAGTTGATTATTGAAGCGTAACTTATATCCAAATTATTATATTCTGCTTAAGTTAAAGACTTTTTGGTTTTACGAATCAGTTTTTGCCCTATTGCCATCTGCTTGGTGGTCTTTTGCTCTGTGTAAGTGATTTAAAAGCTAACTACTTCTATTCTAGCATAATGCAATCCTTGTTACCTTTTTAGCGGCCTCACAACCTATTATTATAGCATAAACATGATTGCATCAACAACCTTCCCAGTGTTACAAACTTTAGCTGTCGGATTGAGAAAAATGGACTTAGTGGAGCTAAGTGAGACAGTGACTGATGGATCAAGTACAATGTGGTTGTGAAAGACAGAAATGGTTCTCTTTGGAATTTGATGTCTGTCAACTCTCACTTGATGGTATTGTGCAGAACAAACTTGTTAGTTCGTCATTTAGAGCATGCTCAAGGAAAGCAATCTCCCAAAACAGTGTCCCTTGTATAAGGTGTGAAATTGGATCTTTAAGCTGATGTATACACTACATATAATTGCATATAGACAAAATACAACAGATGCCATAGAATCACTGCTCAAAGGCGGCCTAACCGAGAATATAGCACGTAATAAATTTTGGCATTGAGTTTATAAATTTACAAAAAAAAAATACAACAAAATTTCCAATTTCGTTTTGATATCAATCATGTGCAATGCTTTGTGATTCATTTAATGAACTTGTTAGAGCTTGATACTTTTTATAGTCACGACAATTGGCAGCAGCATCATCATCATCATCCTCATCATCATCACCGCCATTGGCACTGCTGACCTCAAATGTCAATAGTTGCCAGGTTTTTTTTTTTTTTACCAACCTTGGCCTTACATAGAACAAAACGTAAACAAGCAATCCATGACTTATTGTTTATTGTATCTTATTCGCTCGTTGCACATAGATCTATCATATTTGTAACGGCACTTTGATAAACAGCTGTTAGTAGCCCACCCATTTACCACGCTACGCTGGCATTGCAAAACTATAAACAAAACACAAATCCAACGACAAAATAAACTTATAAGTACAATAGCAAAAAACAAAATAACAATAATAGCCGTTAGCGCGGCCCGACCCCGTCTCGGGGTCTGTTAGATTAATTGCACATTGATTACAGACAATTGCAATGTCAACGAGACGCGCAAGCGGAAACATAAAACGCTAATCGCGCGAAAAACGCCAGTAAAACGCTTTAAAGTCGCGCGCCAGCCGCCTACAATTGAAGCAGCTAATGCGGAAGTAGCGCAATATTCGCACCTTTACAACGAGTGGTTTTGTGCGAACGAGAGACAGTAGATTTGAAAGTTGCATATAACTAATCACTAATGCGTGCTTCACTTTTCACGCTTCCTGGCACAGTAAGTCGTAGTGCAACCAAAAAAGTCCGAGAGAATAAATATCAATGTTAGACTATTAGTACTCGGCTATTATTGTCAGGGTGTCATTTTAGTGAGCTAACCGGTGCACTTTTCATGCACCCTCGCATGCATTCACATCCAACTGGGTCTTTAAATGCAACGCCGCAGACGAGAGAATCGGTGTCATTGAGTACGTGTTGTTGTTGTCGTTTATAATAATAATACACTATTCACAGTTATAAAGTGGAAACTGATAGCGACGTTGTCTTTTAGCATAATTGTGAACTTTGATATTATTTATTTTTTTCATTTTGCACTTCGTATTGGTTTTTTTTATTATTTTTTAGTTACTTAAGTTTTTTCAATAAATACTTAAAGGCTATGTGAAGCGTGTGTAACACACGCTTTTTAGGTTAGCAACTAAAATACAACGTCAATCTGTTAACGGGGGAGGCGGCCGGGCAGTCAAGACAGACAAGTAGTTACAGCTACTGCACGCTAGGCGGCGCCAGCATAGGAACAAAAATACTACAACTTTAGCTGGCGCTTTGCCAGCTGTTTCTCCTGCTTCCGCTCACGCTGATGCAGAAACTCGCGTCGTATGTCACTTGCACGCATCTCCAGAATGCAGTTCAGCTTATTGCGTATCTGCTCTGCCGTATGCACATCTGTATCGAAGTCATAGTGCTTAAACCGAATGCTGTTAATGCTCGTGAAGAGTCCAAATGGCGAGCTGGAGTTGGAGCTGGAAGTGTGGCGGGGACTGGCGGGCGAGTGGACGAGGCCAGCATTGCTGCCGCTGAGCGTAGCAAGGCTACCCGTAGTCGGTGCCGATGTGCAGCTCGAGGAGATGCCACTGGAAGAGTTTGACTTTAGCCAAATGCGTAACAGCGCCTTAAGCTGTCGCTGCTCCACAATCTCACAATGCGCCACCAGATCAATGGGCGTTGACACGGGCTTCCGATGTGTCCAGAACTTTGTGTTTTTGTGCTGATCGATCTCAATGCGCTCCCCAGAAACGGACAGCGTCACATCGCACTTGAAGAAACGCTTATCGATGATGCTAAGGCGATAGGTGCGATGCATAGGCGCCTCCAGCATATCGTTGTGATTTAGTAGACGCTGCTCATACTCTTTTACCTGGTCCATTGGACTATCGGGCACATCTCCGTTAAGATATATTTGTTGCAGCGCTTTGGCCGCTGCATCCGCGATTGCCGCCTTGTCCTCCTCCGAGGTCATGGATTTGGTGCCCAACTGATTGTGGTAATCGATGCGCGTGACAGGCGCCAGTGGCCGACGCTCAGCGAGCGTCAAATGCGAGAAACCAAACTTTGAGCACGGCTCACGATTGTCAAGTGGCGGAAAATCTTCCATGTCATCGTTGTCCTCCGTCATATATAATGCATAATGCTGCACAGACTTTAGCTGCACTGCATCCGTATACTGTAGGGTAGTTTTGTAGCACACAAGGCCAATCACCTCAATGATCTTCGCCGTCGATAGCACACAGATCTTCAGCGGGTAATTGCGCTCCGGTTCAGGCAGCATATTAACATAAACATTTATGCGTTTTGTGGGTAAACCAACCTGGGCGGTGCCATCGAAGCGCGCGTATTCAATAAAACGATTTTGCGTTTGCTTTGGACTCCGCGCCAACTGCTCTGATAGCATGCTCTTGACGCCCTCGTCGGATAGGTCGTCATCGCTGCTAGTTTTCGTGCCTGACGTCGTTGTCGATGTTGTTGTTGTTGCTGTTGTTGTGGTCGTTGTTTTTGTTTGGTTTGATTTTGTAGATGTTGTTGGTTTTTCTGCGGGTTGCTCGTTTAGGGTTTTGCGCTTAAAGAAATCCTTGCGATCGGGCGGCTGCACTTCCTCATTGTAGTTGACGCTTTTAATTCTTGCCGCCTTACGTTTTGCTATGTCCAGTTTCTCCAATTTTTGCGCCGTATTGGAGCGAAATCGATGTGCACCCACTTCGGGATACATTTGTATGTCGAAGGAGTGCGTGGACATGTCCAGATCTTCGTCATCACTCAGGTCAAGACCTGGATAGCACACAAAGTCTACCTCCTGTAGTGGCTGATCTGCTATCCGTGGCGGCATCATATGATGCAGTGGCGTCGAACGTTGTGTAGGCGTGGCAGAGTCCGGAAGTCGGCGCATCTGATGCTGATGGGACGCCTGCGCCCGCTGGCTTCGCCTGTAGGCGTCCATCGTTGTGGTGGCTGTTTGAAATTTCCTCAGATAGTGCTTGGGCATATCGTCACTGAGCATTACAGTTTCGCAGATGCCTGTGTCGTCCGTCGAGATGAACGAATTGCGGATGTGCGAGAGCAGCCAGTGCTGGTTGGAATAGGTGGCCATTGCACTTGGTTTGAGTCTCTCTCTTACTCAAAAAATAAATCTAAATTATTAGTTATCTCTGCATTTGTGTGTGGCCTAGTGTAACTTCTTCTTCTTCTTTGCTCAATTAAACAACACTTACAGCTACCACAAGCGACTGTGGTCACCCTAAAAACTTTAATATCTTCTGCATGCATTTTTGGAGGAATAATATGTTGATAAGGTTACACATCGTATGCAGATATCGATAGCAAAACCGCTTGACACGCAAGTACTGACCAATAAAGTATATTCCTAAATCAACTTTAAAGCACAATTATGCACTTATGCTACAAGTTTAAACATCTAACTCTTCAGTGATTTTCAAATTTAGGCGTGGCTGCAAGCACATTTGGCATCGTCTTTGAAAATTGTGACGTCATTGTGTTACAGAAGGCGGTAGTCAGAATATGCTGTGCATGATTGCAAACGATTATAGGCACGTATACCAATGACAGTTGTTCAAAGTATTAAAATTGTACATTATTTACCCGACTTAATAAGAAAATTTCTTTCATTAATACATAAATATGCCAAACAATGCACTCTTGCAAAATTAACAATAAGTCGCACAATTTACCGATTGGTGCATGTTGAGCCGATATGTCGATATATTGACATCTACCTCACATCTCTACTACCATATGACTTTTCTACAAGACGCGAGAAAAATACCACTAGGCGAAACTAGGCAATTTCAGGTAAGTTTTAGGACAGTAGTGCTGTTTACAAAATTGTCGACAATAATATTTATAATTTAGCAAACATTATCGCAGCGTATCGATGTTGTAGCAGCGCCCAAAATGGCGGGCATCCCGGTCGAATTCGATGAAACGGTGGTCAACCAGTTTAGTTGCAAACGTTGTGACCGCGTAAGTTTTATTCGTTTAGCGCGAATTGCAATCTTATTAACATGTGTTTCTTCCCAATTGCAGACGTTTAAGAGCAAACGCGATCAGACGCTTCATCGGCAGGAGGTGCACAACCACAACAAAACTACCTACGAATGCAAACTGTGTTCCAAAAGCTTCTGCAACAGTGGCAACTTGGATCGTCACATGAAGGTGCACAATGATGTGCGACCGTTTGTATGCAATATATGCTCTAAGGCCTTCGCACAGGCCGTCAACCTGCAGAGACACTATGCCGTACATAGCGGAGAGCGTCCATATCAATGCAACTTCTGCAACAAATCATTTACGCAGCAAAGCAATATGAAGCGCCACAAAATGACACATACGGGCGAAAAACCGTTTCGTTGCCAGCGTTGTGGCCGCTATTTCTCCCAGCTGGTTAACCTCAAAAAGCACAAGCTTGGTCATCTAAATGCCAAGCCGTATCAGTGCAACTACTGTGAGAAGGGCTTTACGCAGCTCTCCAATTTCAAGCGGCATCTACAGTCGCACATAAAGGAAGGCGTCGATGTCGATGTGCCGGGCGCAATACAAGCGGCAACAGCGCTAGCGCGAGAGCGTCTTGAAGCCGAGCAGAAACCGTAAGTAAAATTAAAAGCACGTTAACCCTTTGATCTTACTTTCTTCCCATTTCTTGGCAGTAGTTTCTTTGAGTGCATGGTCTGTCGTGCCATTTTTGAGACATTTGGAGACTATGAGAAGCATGAGAGCAAGTGTCATGAGGAGCATGAACGCACCCAGCTAGATCAAATGGCGCATATGAATGCGGATGAATACTTGCCAATGAAGTTTTCGGTGCCGGATCTGGATACGCACGAAATCATTATTGAGACTACACATTAATGCCACCCCAACCTTCCCAAACACACACATTCATCCCAACAAACAATTCTACATCCACAGTCAGCAGAAAGCAGAAAGAGCGAGAGATTGAGAGAGTCCGTCATATGTTAAGGATGCAACCGCATAATATTGCATGCAAACATATTTCTTCTTCCAAATAAAAGCAAAACACATTAAAATGAAATTGTAACAATATACTATTTGTTCAAATGGGCGATTGCATTAACATAGTTGCTAATTGTATAATTTAAGCGTAATTGCAATGTTCAGTTGCAGTAAAACAAAAAAAAAACGATTCTCAACTTTTCATATCATCAAATCATGTGCGCAAAATTTATTGGCCATCAAGATTTTGAACTTTTTAACTACTCGTTTATTGCGCCTTTTAATGGTCATACGATTTTAAGCATTTGGCACGTCATAAATGCTTGTAAGCCAAATTTACCCGTGCAGAAATTTAGGACGTGTAAATTGCCGTTTCATCGGACAATTTTCCTTAAACAATGTCTACTCAGCTGGTCAACATCGACATTATGTATAGCAATTGATTTTAATATATATACTTAACGTTCTAACGCTTAATAAAAATGCAAATTTAGCTGACAGATGATAAATTAAAATTGGGAGAGATTAGACCAGTACCAGAATTGTGTTCCGCAACTTTAAAAAGGTTGTGTTTGGAGAACTTTATTATATAATACTGTTGTAGCTATAATTCCGATCAATATATATAACTTTGTGTCTAGCAAAACTAATTAATTTTATATACTTGTTTACTTACGTATTACATTAAAAATGCAATCTTTATTGTCAGTAATTATTGTCAGTTTTTTTTTTTTTTTTATATTGCTGCGCTTTGCTAGTCAGACCACAGTCAGTAAATCAAATTATTATGCCCGCCACTTTGTTGCAACTGTCGGCCCCATTTAGTTCCCTTATATTTTATACAGTGGCAGTCGCCTTCATCTGCTTTGTGCTCATCTTTCTGCTTATTGTCGCATGGGTTTCGTGTGTGTGCGCTCAATTGGCATTCAGTTCCTTAAATAGTCGCCTTAATGTCCGGCCAGACAAATGGAAGCACATTTATTAAGCCGATTCGTGACATTTGTTATAAATTTATTATGAAAAATGCTTTTTCTTTTGGTCATTTGAGCGCAAAGGAAGATTCGACTTTGGTATCAGTTTCGGTTAGTTGCAAAAAAAATCACTCCAGCTATGAATAAATAAATCCAGCTTTTGTATTTTTAATATGCAATTTGGCTGAAATCAATACGTACGACTATCGCCCTGGCTATAACTCTTACAGCAGGTAGCGTCATGCAGCTCTGCTTTCTGTGTGTGTTTTATGCACAACAAATATTTGTTTGCGGTAAACCAGAAGGTTTGCGCTGAGGAAAGCTCTGAGTCCAGTCTTTGGTGCTTGCACAAATAAGCGAAATCATACTGAAATGTGGAATAACATTTAGAGCAGTGGGGAGAGCTCAGTGTAGAGCTGATGTGTTGACGTCACACTTAATGCGTTGATAAGTTTTTTGCATGGCGCTTAATAAACGTCGCACAACCCAGCGCACACAAAATGGCGGCAACGCGCTGCAGTGTTTTAAAACGCCTTAGAGCATGCTGTAGTTTTTTCAGCTCTGCAAGCCGTTCAACTAAATATAACCAACAAAGTTTTTTTTTAGTGCAATTTAATAGCATATCATAATGTTTAAACATGTATTGCTTTTCGGCACTAACAGTTGATTACATTTAAAATATGATTCAGTTCAAGAACAGCTATTAAAATTCTATAGTTATGGGCCAACTGAAATTTAAGCACTTGCGTTAAGTACACACTTGCCACACACACACACTTTTTGGGCAATAAAATCAACACGCATTTTATATTATTACCGTTCACTATAAAAAAACTAGCTGCACGTAATTTGTTTAAAAACAGTTTTGAATTATCGAATTTGCTGCTCATCGATGTTTTTGCCAGCTTATTTGGCCGCTTAAATCCGATTCTCATGTTCCAAATTTGATGACATTAACGCTTATGTGGCCAATGAAAACCAACATCGCCCACAGAAACGCACCGCTCGCTGCCTAAATAGATTTGGCAAATGTTCTGTCATCATCATTATCAGCTTTGCTGTAAAAGTGGCAATGTCATTTTGAAAAGTGGAACCCCCACCAAAAACATGCAACAAACGAAAAACATACAGTAAAAACGAAGGGAGTTGGCAAGGACAACCAAAAGCCGGAATGGGAGTGAGATTTAAAGCAGCTTTTCTTGCTGTCATCGTTTTGGTGTTAGTGTTCGCACATTATGGCCACCTAGAGTGTTTGGCAACGACAACGACAACATCATCATCCTTGCCACATTCGTAGTTGCTTCTCTTACAGCAGCACGAATGCTTTAGGAATCAAATGCAGTTGATGCTACTGCTGTTGCAATTTCTGTTTCAGTTGCAGCTGCAGCTGCGGTTGCACTATAATTTGCCATTAAAGCAGCGGCAAAGTGGCTTAGCCGCAACGTAATTCAGTTTTACGTTACTCGATGGGTTAACCATAGCAAAAGTGACACCAACACCATTTGCATACATTTGTAAAATACACCGTATTGCTATTCGCCCTCAAAAGAATAATTACAAAAATGCTACGTGCCTCCGTGCCATTCTACACAAACAGCATAAAACAGAAAAAATTTTATTTAGTGGTTGCAATAGCAACAACAAAAGGTAAACTGGTATAGTCAACATTTTATTTACATGCGATACATTTAAATGCTAATATCGAGCAATTTACATTTCGCTTGTGCGAAAAGTGCAGCCAGAATTTAGACAAACAAACAGATTTTTCTATGTTTGGCTTTGTGTTTGTGTGTGTGTGTGTTGTAAGCCAAATGGAGTCATTGCCAAAGCTGTCAAAGAAATGGTTTGTTTGCCCTACAGCTATTAAATTGGGTACAAGGGGTATGACAAACTTAACCAAAACTTTGAGACAGTTAAAACAATTTTTTAGCACTTCAAAATGAAATGAAGTCCAACACATATATTTTAATTATTTGTTTCTAGACACGGTTAATACATTTATATAAGCTAAGTAATTAGTTGAATTTTGTCTTTATTTACTTTTTTAAAGGAGACTTTTATCCTGATCACTGGGTACCTTACCTTCATGTCAAATATAGCGTTTATTAAGCGTTCTGTTTTGAAACTATTTGATTATGTTTCGTATTTTTGGCATGCTAGTCGCCGTGGCTGTTGTTCAACTGAACGTGACACAGCCGTTTGAACACCACCAACCTTGAAAAAAGAAGATAGAGGCCCACATATTCACACGCATATACACATAGACACAAACACATAGACATAGTGCCATATGTAGATAGCTATTAAACACGCCAGTCGCCTTAACGAACGCGTTGCTTTCACTGACAAACACAAAACGGCAACAAAAACAAAAAACAACATCAGCCAGCAATGGCGTCAAAAACCAGGAATGGGCTCAAAGGCGGTGCAAGGTTGTTGTTGTTGTCGTTGGCCTAACATGAGTTGGCAGCTTGCCTGTGAATTCGGATCCCTTGTCACCACCACCAACCACGCCTCTCCTCTCAGAGAGTGTCAACATTCGCGACAGAGGACAGCTGACTTGTTTAGTGTTTGCTAGTTTAAACACACACATACACACACACTCAACACACAACTATAATAACAACAAAAACAAAATAAGGTAATCTACTTGCTTTCTTTTGTTATTGTTATTGCTATGTTGGGTTAAAACTATTTTCAAGGTATAAAGCGTGTTTGTGTGTATGTGTGTTTAAGCACCATATGACATTGTCTTGATTCACATAACTAAACACACGGCGAATCAGTGAACAACAACCGAGTTTTTAGATAATCAGCTTTGGGGTTATCCGTTTCTATTTACAGTTACAAGTTTTTTGTTAAGCTTTTGTTTTTGTGCTTTGGACCAGATGAAGATAAATGCATGGAGACTACGAAATGCCACTGAATGGGCCAACTAAATATGCTTAGATAACTAATGGAAATGTCAGCTCATCTGAATGCTGTAGTTGCTGCTGGTGCCAGCATATTTTGTGAGTGGCTTAGTTAGTTGTTGTTGGTTCAGTTTTGTGAGTTTTTGGCTTTAAGTTGCCTGTTTGCAGACTCGTTTAAAGCGCCAAGCTGTTGGCAAAATTACAAATGCAAATCAAAATGTCCGATCTGCTTCGTTCCGGATACTGGACTGGATTTGCTATTGGCATTGGCTTTCATTTCCTCCTCCTTCTGCACTACCAGTTGCCCAGAGGCAAACGACCCTGTCAGGATGTAAAAGTAATGCGCAGAATGTCAGACATGCATAAATTATTGGTGTTTGCTGATGTTGATGTCGTCGTCGTTGTTGTCGACTTTGTTGTTGCTGCTGTTGCAGTTATTAAATACATTTCATGCACAAAACTATAAAAACTTGCAATGTTCTTGCGACAAATTTATTGGCTACAGCACAAAAAACCAATAAGTAAAAGCTTTCACTAGATTTAATTGAACATAGGCAAATAGCATCTACTGAACAGTAACTCTAAGTGCTTTTCTAATTTCCATCCTAGCATCATCAAAGGAACCATTCTTGTTGGTCGACCCAACAACAACTTTGATCGAATATTTTCCTATCTTTACATTCTATCATGAAACGTTTTTAGTAGTCAAAGCAACATTTCTAATCAACTATCTTAATTGATAGTCTGTTTATTATGAAAAGGATTCTATTGAAGTTGTGATAAGTTGTTCTTGGTATTTTTACATTTCAATTTGACAGTACAAGCTGAACAAGTTCGATTGTAAGGTTGTAAGATTGTAGTCAAGTAGACTAACAAACGCGCACTTTACCATACCAAAAATGTCAACTGTTGCTGACTTTTTATCTGCGTAAATATAATATGAGCTATGGGAGTGGCTACAAAATATGCATTTGTTGAATTCCTTATGTTTATGTAACATACAGATTTGCGCATTGGCATCAAGAAAGGACTCTGCTATTTATCTGACAGTTGTCTAAGTGCTGCTGAAATAAATTAAAAAGACAGAAAAAGAAAGAACAAACACAATTGCTTTTAAGCAATCTCTATCTTTCAAAAGCATGCTGTGCACATGTTATGCCTTTTATAATAATATGTTGGGAAATTTCTTAACTTTTCCCTTTTGCCTGTCATCTGCATTTTTCCGTGGCAGCTTACAACCTTTTCCACTCTTACATCAGTACGATGGCAGACTGCTTAACTCCACTTCTTAGATTGCTCTTCGCTTGTCAGGTTGGCAATTTGTTTCCATTGTTTGCCGCCTTTGTAGTTAATTAATGCTGCTTGTCTACAAACACACGAACATACTAACTAAAATTCTGTAATACTTTGCTTTTACAAATATACCAACCATAACTCCCTGCTGCTCCTCATTTTTATATCAGATACTTGCCAACATTAAATCAATTTATTGTCGGCAGTCTATTGTGTATACAGCTGCATTGTAGTATATAGTAAAATGTGTTTACCATGTACGAGCAGAATAAAGATAAAAAAGAAAAAAACTACAACTAGTTAAAAGAGGGCCGCATATGTTATACCCTTGGATTTCTATTTATATTAGCTGCCTAAAATAGTACAACTTAAAGGCTTTAGGTAAATTTATTTTTATTTTTCTTAATTTCTTCAATGTATCTATTAAAATTTTTTAAACACTTTAGAAACATTTAGTAAATATGTAGCACATTCCTAATTAAATGATTATACCCAGCAAAAGTTACCCTTTGCGCTAGCCGTTTTGATATTAGAAACCATGCATCAGCTTGTTTGCAACCATATGTATACTCAATATTGAGCATAAGCCCTAAGCAACGCTGCAGAAAATATTAAAGCTTTTCATTTACACATGCTTAAATTTTGTAAGTTTGCTTTGCAAAAGTTTCAATTGCCACATTGTACGAATATTGCAAATTAGATTACTTGTTTTGAATCAATAACCATATATCGTTTAAAGTGGCTACTCTTATACGAAACTCTTAGATATTGATTTGTCTTGCATGTTGCTGGCATTTATGCCAAATGAAAACGTGATGGGGACATCGCCCCAGAGGTGACAAAATCGAACCTTGACATGTCAAGACGTTGCCCCCAACTCTCCAGAAACCAACCCCACTCCACCCCAAGCTATAAAAGATGCTGTCACGCCCTGTGGCAACCTGTTTATATTGATTACCCGAAACGATTGCGATTCCAACTGATTTGCATTTAAAATGAAGGCCACAGCAAGCACAAATTTAATATGTATTCAAATAAGCAGCGCCAACTGAAAATAAAAATAAATATTTTCTGTGGCAAAGGCACAGCATAAGCTGTCCCATGCCGCAAAGAGTCTTCTGCTGCTGCCACTAATTAGAAAAGACTTTGCTGCGAATTAATGTCACATTAAATATTTTATTTGAATTTGCTTTGGCCGTTATTAAAATCCAATTTCAAGCATGTTTACGTTCTATTTTTGAGTTTTTATCTCTTCTACTTTTGGAGCATAATTCGAAATAAATTTTGCGTCTACGTCCATTAAACACTGAGTACTCGTACAAGGGATAACTGTCATACAACGTGTGTACAATTTAAGAGGCCGAAGCGTAGCTTAGGTCTTTTATCTATTTGGGGCTTAAAACATAAACCAAGCATACGCAATCTAAACAACCAGCTGGGAGACATTTCAATTTTTGTTTGCCACAATTGTTGCCACATTTTAGCAGCACACAAAGACCGTTTAGTTGTGTGGCAACAACCGCTGTCTGATTGCTTCGCGTATTTTGCAGCCAGTTCTAGCCTGACAGGAGTTAATGTAAAAGGACTCGCTTGAGTGCTGCTGATATGCGGCTAAATGCAGTTCGCTTTTGCTTAAAAGTATCAATTGCTTTTTACAAATCTATAATCATGCATTTCATGCCTTTTGTAAAAGTCTTTACCGTTGAGCCGCTTTCGTTTACTTGAGGCAAGTAAAAGTCCCATCGGATTTACGCATCAAACAGTTCCAACACAGTCAAATATGAACACGTGTCGAGGATTTTTGTCAGACATTTGTCGGTTTCGACTTTGAAGTTGCTTTCCGCTTGTCTGTTCTGGGAATTTAGGCTAGCTAACATATTTGCTTGTGCTGCTCCATTTGTATCATTTATTATTGACTGCTGGTCAGCCAAGTTAATAAGAATAACACAAAAGTCTGATGCACACTATCCTGGGATTTGACATTTGATTGGATGGTCAACTTTTTAAGGCACCTTCAATTCAACTCTTCACAAACTCAACTTTAAGTAGAACGCACAGAAAATTTTCTAAGCTTCCTGCTCTAAATTCTACTCGCATTTCAATTTCAATGCGGTCAACACCAAGGCATTGCCACAGAATGTGACAAACATGCTAAATAGCTTGCGCACATTTAATACTAAAAATGCTGCAAAAATTGTTTAACACAACTAGCTGCAGTTTGTGTATTTATTTATTTAATTTTATTTTTTTTGGCAACAGAGCGTCGAGTGCGTGGCAAAAGAACAATAACAACAACAATGGGGGCATGAAAATTAATGCTGTCAGGCGTCAGGAAAAGCTAAAGCAAAATGATTTATATGAACTTGCAGAATATCCCTTAAAGTGATGGGTTATTGGACTTAAGTTAAGTTAACTAGTGTCGAAATAAATCACAAACAAAATAATAAATTAAAAACTTTTTGACTATGAACAACTGCTGATAACTTTTTTTCGGGACTCTCAATTGAATTAATTTCCATTTATAAATTCGAAAAGTCATCTTACTCTTCTAACTCTTTGGTTAACACAAAGGGTATATATATGGCGCAGAAAAAGTTTGTTACAAATTTTCCAAATTAAAAGTTACACGGTTTACCCGCGAGCAGCCAGCATGGGAATTACAGAAAGAAGAGCTACGGAAATGCCGCATTGGGGCTTACAAGCCGGAGAACCAAAGTAGGAGAAGCATGATCCCACGAACCAAAACGAGAACCTCCAGCGCGGAACCACTCCACTCCACACCGACCCAAACCAACCCACGCACCCAACCTCAAACAGGTCAATCCAGTCATGCAGCTAAGCAAACAAAGTCACGTGTGGGCGTCAGAAGGTGCGGGGTAGTACACTGGATTTTTTGGGCTTTGTACTCATAGGTTTAAAGTTACCGATGCACGTTGTTAGTTTGAATTGTTGTTGTTGCCATGGTTTGGCGTTAAAACTGGCGCCGTTTCCCATCAATTTGGCACCGGGGTCTGCCACTGTCAGGTGCTACAATCGTTCCATTCCCTGCCACTGACATTTGTGAAAATTGTTTGCATTTTTTATGCAGTTGCAGTTGCAACTTTTGTAGCTTTTCTGATATCAGTGGCAATTTTGATGGATTTTAATTGGATGTTGTATATTGCTGAAAGCTCTGTTTAACTGAGCGGAAATTGTTTTAAATTTAATTTTAAAATTTACATAATACATGGGCCCGAGGTTTGTTAATTTTAATACTTAAAATCAATTTGCATAAATCATTTATTAAAATGCCCCTCGATATGTATCTTTCATAAACTTAACTCGTCAAAAGCGCGAAAATTTTGCTGAATGAATGAAATTCAGCCGAAAAAAGTTTGTAAATGGCTCAATTGCTTTCAATAAGGCAATAAAAATGTTTGCAAATATTTGTTTCCATGTTGTTGTTGTTTTTGTTAGGCTAACAATGGGAATGTAAATAAATTTCATCAATAACTCGCAAAGGTTATTGATTCACTTATTCAAATTGGATTATTGAATAATCTTAAATACAATAGTCAAATTTCAATAAACAATTTAATCCTAAATAATGTTTATTTCAATTCCTTTGACTGTTCGTGAAAGCTGAAATAGAATCGAATTTACTTATTTAATCCCCTTCTAGCTGTGTTTGTATTAAAATTAATATAAATCCACAGATAATCAGATTTATGCTGTGTGATTTGTGCTTTACAGAAACTTCAGTCAAACTTTCTTTTGTTGTGACTCTTAAGTTGCCACAATGCTTCGACAACAAAATTCGCTTTTTTGTGCTGATAACGTTCCATGGAAAGTTCAGTGGAAAAAAAATACTTCAAAAGCCTAGCGGACAAGCAAAAGACGTTCAGTTCAGGACGCAAGATTGCCAACTCTGTGGAGCACACTTGAGACAGTTAGCAGTTAGTAGCAGAACTCACAGGATGAAAAGAGCAAACTTCATGTTTGTGTATATACGAGCATAATTCCATACAAGCAGGAAAGCAGAAAAATTTAACTCGAATAAGAAAAGCCACAAGGGACACCAGCAGAAATCCAAACTAACATACGCACAACTATGCACGAGCAACTTTTATGAGCTCCTAGAGAAAGAATGATAGACAGGTCGTACATGCGAGAAGGAAAAAGAATCAGATAGAGAGAGAGAGAGTAAGACCAAGGGTCCTGCAAAATGTTGTTCAACAATGGCCAATAAGAAATGACAACGCAACAATGCGAATGCAGCTAGCCAAACAGCTTGCCACACATAATGTAAGAACTGACGGACTAACTGACAGGGTGTTGCTCTTGACTGACCATGGCACTGACTGACAGAGAGGCAACAGCAAAAGTTACAGCAACAGCGACTGCAACGGATGTGAACGTCAATGGCGAACACTTTGTCAAGAGTGCCGAGCGCATAAATCAAAAACTGCCCGCAGCAATTTCCGCCAAGTGACACTTGCATATGAAATGAGCTATGAACTCTGAACTCTGCCACCAGCACCACCAAAAATGCCATCAATGTTCGATAGTTAACTTATTGAAATCGCTTGGTTACGCAAAGAGAAAAACCTTCCAGCACTGAGCTATAGCTTCCGTTAGTTTAATCGCAAAATTGGCTTAAAGTAATTAAAAATGTTTAAAAAAGTTCAAAAGTTGAAATAACAATAAAGGTCACGTTAATCTCGTTAAAATAATAAATATAAAGCATAAGAAAATTATCCATTGCTAATGGATGGATAATATTAAGTTTATATTGAATAAATAAGAAGTTTTAAATATAAGATCAAACAAACTGATTAAGTTTACCTGAATATCTTATTATCAGCTTAAGTACCTTTTTCATTAGCTGCACTTTGTCGCAAAGCTCTTTAATAAACTTGGCAAGAGCTAAAGCTCGTTAATCTGCATCAAATGCCAAAAGCAAGTTTCAACCATTTGACATGAATCTCTGCTAGCAGGGTAAGCAACTAAAAATGACTAGCGCATTTTGTTAAACGGGGCGCCAAAAAACTTTTTTACTGTTGCCTGTCAGTTGCAAAAACTCTCTCACTCACACACACTTACTTTAGGAGACCCGTAAACAATTTTTTTATTTTTTTTTAAGGCGCTGAAAAAATCAGATTACTGTTTGGTCCGCTTGGTTAGTGTTGAACAGATTGACTCTTCACAATTTGGTTTCCGACGAGTTTAAATCAGTCCTTTGTTGACCTCGTTCCACTTAATTGCCTAAACATTCCCAAAATCGCTGAAGTGCCTGCCCTAATAAATATGCAAATATTTCTAAAAGCTTCCAACTGACTCGTCTGTTTGTGCCAGCTTTGCAGGTATATGCTAAATGAAATTGCGCTGGAGTCTCACAATTCAAATTGCAAAACTCAAATTCAAGTTCACAAAATTTTACTTTTTTTTTTGGTGCTGCGTTTGGCACTAAGCTCGTCGACGGTAACACGCCTGATTAGCTCCATTATGCAGCATTTCCAAAAAGCCATTTTAAGCTGCGATGCGCTGTTGTGAATGTGTACACGTATGTGTATGTGTGTGTGTGTGTCCGTGTGACTATGTTAACGTATTTTGGAAATTTAAAGCGTTGCCAAGCAGCTCAATTAGTATGCAAGTCACAGGCGTGGAAAACGAGCGCAAAGCCGGCTACTAAAATGACTTACAAAGGTTTACAAACGAGTATACACACATAAACAGCAATGTATGTTTGCCAAATAAAAGTTTGAATTATTAGCCGCACATAAAATGCTGTAATTGCGGAAACTAATTAACTTTATATCCATGCTCAAGCAGTATTCCTGCCAAGCTGCGTAAGCATGAAAAAAGTTTTAGGACTTAGTTTAATTGAAGTATTTGGCGGATTGTGAGTCTTTGATGAGAATTTTGCATAGAAAAGTTTATACGAGCAGGACTTGAGATATTCATTGAACTAATCGTTATGAATTTCGGTTAGCTTTAAAAAAAAATACTTGAATACAAAAACCGTTCACCGTTCAAGTACCACCAAGTATTATTTACGGGAACGGAAGGCATCCTTAAAAAACATATGCTTGTTATTTAAACAATAACAGCAAAAAAAGACCCTTTGCACACAATTGCCCGCAAAAAATATTAATTGAAACCTGTTAAGTTGTTAAAAAGGTTAAGTCCTTACACAAGCGTACATTTGCAAACCTGAAATCGATACCAAAAGAGAGCTGATAATTATGATAATGATGTGATATGCAGTTACTTAAACAAGATATTATGGCTATTACATTCGGAATTTTATTTAATAAAATAAAGATTAATGAAATTTTATGATTTTGATGCTTCAAATCTTTTATATGTTATTTGCTTTTTTTTTTGTTTAGTTGGTTTTGTGCTAGTTTAAACGTTGAATCAATATTAACAAGATTTTAAGTTTGAATCGTTTGGTGATAAACATGTTTTTATTTCTCGTGCAAGTCCTTCCCATTTGCACCTTAGCAACGACACCAGTTAAAGATTTCTCCAGAAGTAAACGCCTTAAAGCCACATTTCATTAGTCTTAACTTAATGCTCAATTGAGCCGTGGCATTGTCACGTTTTCTGTTTAAAAAATGAGACACGCTGACAGTTAAAGTTGTTGCGACGTTATTGGAAATTGACTATGGGACATGTTGGTGCGTTTGTGTATGTGTTTAAAAGAGGTTAAGACAAAAGCTTAAAATATAAAATGACAAAAATTCAAGAGAGAACATATACCTACGACTAAATATGTTGAGTGGCAGTCACAGCAGTAACACGGGTGGCAATGAAAAAGCAAAGCAACGGGACTATATCTCAAAGTTTGCTACTGTTGAAGGAGCTCTCGGGTGCCAGTTAGATTAATGTTTAAGCTGCTACTCTTACGAGCAGACACAAAAGGATTTTTTGATAAATGATGCTGGGCTCTATTAGAAATTTTTAAGCAGACAACTCAAGTTGTTATACCTTGCACTTAAACAAATTGCCAGCCGGCTGGTAAACTGCAGTTGAATTGATTGGCAACATATATATATATATATATATGTGTGTGTGTGTGTGTGAGTATATCTGTGTATGCAATAGCAGCTGTGCACACACAAAAACACGCATACTTTTAATTGCTATTGGGTCAAAAACTAATTGACATTTGCAACGCAGACACAGGTGTGCCCTGCCACAAAAGCAAACACGCAAGCGGTCAGAACTCGGCTGCCTGCCAGCCATGAATGCCTGACCAGGCCCAAGCCTGTCAAAATGCCAAGCAAAATAGTCGACAGGCAACGTGGAATGTGCCTGTAGTGGACAGTGCTTTGGTTCTGTCGGCCAGTAGACCAAAAGCATTTCACACAAATGCCATATTAAAGTAATAAAGTGGGATTATAACTTTGGCATTGCGTCCTCCGCCTCACCATCAACCTCCTCTTTTCTATCTCTCCTACATTTTTCGGCTTCACTCACAAATTGCTTTATTGACTCATTAGCCCAGTTTTGAGTGTCGTTAGCTTGGCTTTGGTAGCTGCCAGCCGAAAAATTTAATAAAAACAGCAAGCAAATAAATTTACATAGAAATGCTGGAACAGCAGATAGGTCCAAGGGATGCGAGCACAATTGGCCTTTGGCTATAACAATGTATGCATAATCTTATCGAATGATATAATTCTACTAGGGTTGCTGCTGGGTCTGCTGATGATGTTGTCCTTGTCAGGGGAAGGCTTTAAACCATTTGCCTTTGTGATGCTTATCGCGTTATCCTGTGAACAGGCCACAAAAGTATTGTCAAGCAAATAAGTCCTGGTCATTGGCTGCCTCAACAAACTACACACGGCTGCCGGTTTGGCTGCCATGGTGATTATGAAGGCGCAACGCATACAGTTTAAAGTTTTTACTTATCTCTATTTTTATTTTTTTTTTTGCCCGTTGCTGAACATTCAAATACATACTTGATTCGATTTACCATTTAGCGCTTGAATTATTTCGTAAGTGCGTTTTGACAACAGGGCGCATGTGCTTTTTATTAACAAGCAGCGCTCCTAAGCTTGGTACACTTTAGTTCGATGAAGTAAGAACCAACCCTTAAGAGTATGCTACACTTTTGTAAAAAGCCATATTCTTACCCTTTTCTTGGAACAGGATATTGAGCGATAAACCACGCTGACAACTGCCAATAGCCATTTTATTTTACTTAACTGTCTTCCATTTTTAGTACGGGGTTCTTGTTGTTTTTGCTTGAGTAAGTCCTGGGTGACAGTTTGTCGCAAATGCTGCAACTGCCTCAAACAAAACTCTGCTTATTTTTCACGCTTCAAACACTGTCATAGTCTTCGTCACGGTTATTGTTTTTGTTGCTGTTGTTGTTGTGCTGCACAATGCGAAAGCTGGCTTAGTGCTGTTGGTAGCAATGCCCGGCAAAAAGGCTTACCATTCAGCTGGCAGAACGGCGAGCAATAAAAACCACTTTGAGTCAAGTATTTTGCAAATGGATTTTGTGCTAGGAAGCTTTACAGATTCAAAAGACTTGAAAGTAATGGGAAAGTGACAGCCAACATACTTTGCATGCCAACTGAAAGTCCTCGCCAACTAAATTCTTCATTTTAGCCACTCATTAAAGCCAACTTGTTTGTATTGAAATCGTGGTGAGAAAGGAAGGCGAACAGAAAGGTAAAACAAATAGCAATCAAAGTCAAAATTTTAAAGCCACAAAAATATGCCAAACGAATGGCACAACGTGTGTGCTGTGCTATAAAAAGCTAAGAAAAAAAGGAATCATGCCAACAGTCAAGTATCAATAAAGGTCTTGTAAGCTGCAGGAAACCAAAGGAAACCGCAAAAGGTTCATGCAAATACTAAATGCAAAAAGGCAGACGGCTAAAAAACCGCAAGCAACGCGACTAGATTTTACCCTAAACCACATTATGACATATATAATATATTCTAATGAATCCTGCTAGCCTTTCACATATATACAAAAAGTCAGGACAACTTCTTTCTCGCTCTCTCTGTATAGTTGTGGCAGGACGGTTTTTCTTTGCTGCGCATATATAAAAAAAAAATGCTGTGTACGCCCAAAAAACTGGCAAAAAGAAAAGCGACAAGCCCTAAAAAACAAAAGCAAAAGCCAATAGCGGAAAGCGTGGTATTAAAGTAGTAAGCTCAATGATTCAGCATTATAGAAACTTAACTTTAAATAAAAACGCAACGCGACAGTCGTTAAACTTAAAGCAATCCAAACCGCAAAAGAGAGTGCCACTCTCTTTACATACATATAAACCGTTCAGAATGTGGCTGAGGACATTGTTTTTCTTTTGCAAATCAATTACTGCTTCAGACTCTTCTGAGGCAAAACTTCCCTTTGTGTTTTGCTCGACTTGTTTTCTTCTCTCTCTCTATCTCTCTTAACTCTGGCTTCTGTTTGGTGCCTGGAAGCGAGTTTTGATTAGCTTCCGCCCACGCGAATTTGCGGACATTTGACGTCGTCGTGTTCTGAGCCAGCCTATAATGCATGTAGGCATGTGGGGCTATGTGGGCGGCTGAGTTTGTTGGGGCCGCTTGTTTGCCACTTTGAGCAGGTAATAAAATAATAAAATGCTGCTTTTGATTTTGAACACACTCATGCGATGGTGAATTTTAATTCTGGAAACAGATCTAAGGCAAGAAAACTTTACGAAATGAAAGTAAACATTATTGAGTTCATAAGAAATATAAAAAGATTTTTAATTAAATTAAATATATGTAGTAGTTTGATTCTATAAATGGTATCACAAAAACAATCTAAAAGTAAATTAAATTAGTTTTCTCAGAGTATGTTACCTTCGGCTGGCTAAAAATATCTGAATCCTCTTTTTTTCCATTCATGTTACCTTGAATGTGTGTCAACTTTGCAGACCTTTTGCTGTCGTGGCACCATGTTTCATATAAAAAAGTAGAAAAAAAAGCAAGTGTCACTCAAAAGAGAAAAATATTTAACTGACAGCATCGGCGAAACCAATGCGATGATTGCCCATATCAAACTCTGTATAGTATTTGCCTAGGAAAACATCACCCAGTATCCAAAGTGGTCCAGTTGGTGATGGCAGATCGACAGCTATAAAAGCTGACGCACAAACTGTACGATCCGCAAAGATATCATGAAATACATAATCCTCACCCTTGAGCTGAAAAGAACGACCCCCTAGGGTGAAACTGAGTGTGGGTAACTTTGACACCTGTTCGCATGGCACGGAAAACTGGCCGTAAGCAGCGGGTGTGCCGCCAAGTGATTCGTTTATTAATATAGCCTGCTCGTAGGGCACTGCGAGAAAGGAGGTGCCAGTATCAATGATAACCTGACAGCCATTCAGGCACAACTGTAACTGCCCAATGCGTGCTTCCTCCAGCATGACTTGCCAATAAGCCCGATGGCTTACTGGAACATAAGTAAAGTTTCCACTATAATATCGTTTACTAGATCCACCAAAAAAGAGATAGCCACCCTGGCGATTGCTTGAATCACGATTCAAATAAACCGAGAACACAGGACGCTTTAGAAGTTGCTGTTCCATCGCAACATAAAATGGTGGCTTGATGTTTTGTATGGATATCGCTCGGTAGCCCAAACCAAAGATGCCATCAAATTTGGCAGCCAGGAAGATGGGTCCCGGCATATCGGTGGCCTCAGCAAAAATTTGATTGCGCAACTCCAGACCAGCCACACGCACCGTGTCCTGTGAGAGATATCCAGCCAGACTTCCAGAACCATACTGTATATCAAACAGTGTGCCATTCGATTTGTAACTACGCGAATGTTTTGCATTGTAACGACTATGAATCTGACAGCCCAGCTTCCTGCGGCAGCTCTCCGATGGCACCCAAAGATTCGCCGAGCCCGTGTCAAAGATGACGTTAAATGTTTGCGGTGGATTGCCAATGCTAATCGGTCCAAAGTATTGTGCATCCAGATAGTTGACAAGCGGCACATTCCTTAAAGATTCGTCGCGTGTCTTCGAGTTGTATTTGAGACGCAGTCGGTCCATGCGTATGCCAAACTGTTGAAAACGATGACGGACCGAGGGAAAACGTTGTAATGGCACACGGTACAGTTGAATGCAATTAGCAACTGTTGCCAGCAGCAACGTGAGCAGCAGCAACTTCATAATGCAAATCAATAAACAACCACAAAACTTAGCAGCAGTTATTTTTGTTTGTTTCTTTTCTCTATTGTTGTTCTCGTTAAAAATTCAATTCGTTTTGAAGTTGATATCCTTGATATGCTTGACTGTTGCTTTGTAGAACAGTAAATCCTTCTTAAATATTGTGAGCTCTCGCATTTATCTGCATTATATAAAAATATATTGTAATTGAAAACTAATACAAATGTGCGATGCCTAGAAGTAAGTGACCTTTAAAACTGCTAAATATTTTGTTTCCTTGAATTTAAGCAAAAGTGGGAGGTGGAGTGGGCGTAAGTCAAGCGAAAATATTTTTTGACGACCTTTGAACGTTATCTCTTAAAAAAAGAAACGTTGTGAAACTAAAGCACTACAAGTGCGTGAATATGTGATGATGATGTTTCCGGAAAAATTTCCCATATTTTAGGGAGTTTTTTAGATTAGAAAACTCAACCGATTATCCAATGCAATACCTTATAAGTCATGGCTTGGCATCTATTAATCCTGCATTTCCAGTTTATTAATTTTCACTCGAAATACATGATAAAATTCTGCCCAAAAAAATCAACTTGAAAATAGGTCAGAACTTCCCGAAATTATAACACCCTTAACGCTCAACCGATTATCAAAAACAAAACCTCTGAGATTTCTCTGTAGGTTTTACTAATGTGGTGAAAGTGGTTTTGGCAGAAATAACTTAAGAGTTTTTCTGGCAATGAATTTTTCCCAAAATCAAAACCCTCATTTGGCTTTCGCAATCAGTACATAAAAATTTCACTTAAAATTGTATTTATCTCTTAAAAAAAGAAACGTTGAGAAACTAAAGCACTACAAGTGCGTGAATAGACAAATTAATGTTTGCCAAGCGTCGATGTTTCCGGAAAAATTTCCCATATTTTAGGGAGTTTTTTAGATTAGAAAACTCAACCGATTATCCAATGCAATACCTTATAAGTCATGGCTTGGCATCTATTAATCCTGCATTTCCAGTTTATTAATTTTCACTCGAAATACATGATAAAATTCTGCCCAAAAAAATCAACTTGAAAATAGGTCAGAACTTCCCGAAATTATAACACCCTTAACGCTCAACCGATTATCAAAAACAAAACCTCTGAGATTTCTCTGTAGGTTTTACTAATGTGGTGAAAGTGGTTTTGGCAGAAATAACTTAAGAGTTTTTCTGGCAATGAATTTTTCCCAAAATCAAAACCCTCATTTGGCTTTCGCAATCAGTACATAAAAATTTCACTTAAAATTGTATTTGGAAAAGTGAGAAATGGAATAGGAACAAATTAAAATCGCGCTCGACACTTGAATATGTATAATAGGAGAGCAGTCTCTAAAGCTGAAAACCAAAGAAAAAACTTCTGCTCTCAATTTTCTCAACAGGAATTTTAAGTGTTGTTGTTTTTGGAATCGTTTTGTTATGCTCCATTACACCAACAAAAAGTAGGTGAATGTCCCTATTTTAATCTAGTCATAATCAATCAAGCAAATGGATTTGAACGCTACTCTTACGCCCAGTTGTCTGTAAACGGCAAGTTTTCGTTTCCGCTGTGACAGATTCGAGCTAGAAATCAAACGATGAAAGCGATTACGACTTGATTTGGAAGTATTTTGCGGTTAAGCTGACAATAAATGAAGGGGCGGGCCAACTTTGACACTTATGGACCATTAGACACAAGAAGCATGCCAATCAAGTCGAGAGCGATAAGGCTGTAAATCACGCATTCGCCTCGTTGTCCCAACTAATAAATGCGCTGCAATTAAACTGACACTATTGCTAATGCGACAACCATCAAAAAGGGATTCTCCTCTATTGGCTACAACACGCTGTTGTAACTGCTGCTGTCAATGACAGCACTTACCACACCTGCCACATACACACAATCACACGCACAGACACAACAGCTAATGGCCAAAAGCTAGAACCACTTGTGCATTTGTATTGTTAACCTTGTTGCTGGGCTTGCCAATACTTCAGCAGACACAATTTAATATGTATTCAACTTGAGTTGTTTGCTCAAGCATTTACGATTTGCGTTTGATGTGCACCTAACAGCTATTAATTGACAGCGTTCAGTGCCCAAAAAAGTGTGTCGCAAGTAAGTATTAAGTAGTAATTGAAATTACATTACTGCCATTAGCAGCTGGCGAATGTCAGGTTGAAGTTGAGTTATCATTGAATTAAGCACCCGAAAAGACAAGTCAAACTTTTGGCACAAATTGAAGACGTGATGGAGCTGTGGTGGTTGGGTGAAAGTTGTCAGGTCAGTTTAGGCCAAAATTTTTCAGCGAGTGTCAAAGCCAAGCCGACAAAACAGAGTCTTTATGTGCGTTTGTGTGTGTCAACACTTGTTGCAAACTGTGTTTTAAAAGAAGTAAATAAGAATAAGAAGTTATCTTTGCAAAGTCGAAGATTATTTACTCTTGCAGTTGCGGAAGGTAAACAAAAATTGAAACTTTAGTTTACTAAACCAATGAAAAGTTTTGATATCAAATAGTATATTTATCAACTTCTTAGAAGCACAACAAAAAAGTATTTGATGTTCTTTATCAAAAAGCTGAAAGGTTGTTTAAGAACAAACTGAAAACTTAATGTTATGTTGTCCAACTAAGCTGATTAATAAAATAAAAATACCTTTCTTAAGTGTATAAGAAAAGGTGAAAGTGAAAGTAAACGAAACTTGAGAAGACCGGAAATTGTGAGCAGCATTTGTATTTTTTGATGGCAACAAATTAAGTTTCTCAAAACAGACGAAAAAGGTTCCTTTTACGTTTTTGTTTCTTATTTTTGTTTTCCTGTGCAAATGGCGTTGGACGATGCTGACAGTAACAGCTGCTGCTTCTGGCCGGACCAACAAGTGTCCTCTTATTTTGTGTTTGGATGTTCAGTAGTTGACCTTAAGCGTGGCATTCGCTTTTGTGTGCGGCATGTCGTGGCTTGACAGCATAGAAAACTGAAAGATCATGCAGCGAACGTGTTGCAACAAAAGAAAACAAAGTGTCAAGTCTAAAGTGCTTGTATTGGAGTTTAGTTTTATGCCTCAGCTAAACTCGAAAACCAATTAAATGACCAAACAAAACAAAATATATCTAAACTTCGCTTCTCGCTTTCCGTTTCAATCTTTTTGTGAAACGGAAACCCATTAAAAATGGGTAAAAAGGGTATAATGGTTTTGTGCAAAAGTATGTAACAGGCAGAAGGAAGCATCTCCGACCCCATAAAGTATGTGATTTGTTGATCAGCATCAACATCCGAGTCGATAAAGCCATGTCTGTCTGCCCATCTGTCTGTCGATCTCAGAGACTATTAGAGCTAGAGACTCCAGATTTGAAACATAAGCTCACCTAATCCCTAGGCAGCACAATTTTGTTTTCGATTTTCGATAACACATCCCGTTTCCGATAAACACATGGGATCGATAACAACAAAATCCTGAATTAGGAAAGATTTGAGACGGCATTTGAAAGATGAAAAAAAATAATAATCTGTGACATTTTTATTAAAATCGGCTAAGAAACACCGGAGATATGGAACATTGATTTTTAAGTAAGTAGTATGCAGTATGCGCGTACATACACACACGTACACATACTTGCACGCACTGACTGTACGCGTAAATTATAGTGTTCAGGGTATCGTCTAGTCGGGATTTCTCGACTAGAGCCTTCTTACTTGTTAAAGCTAAGTCCTTGTGTGGCAGATTCACAAAAAGGTTTGAGCAAACCAACAACCTCCGTCAAAACTTTGGGCAACCACTTAATGTGCAGGCAAGGGATGGAACTTCTGGCCTAAAACTGATGTTCGACGCCAGTTGGATATTAGGTAACATCAGCCAAAGATAATATTGTAGCCCACAAACTTTGTAGATACACATGAATTGACTTGTTGCCCCATGAAAAATCAAAATCGAGCAGCATTATTAATGGCCCAATTAGTGCTTAACACAGGTTGCAACATTTTTCCACTCGTTTGCGTCTCGTTCTCTCACTCCCTTTTTATACCCTGATCCCATTAAAAATGGGAAAAAAGGGTATAATGGTTTTGTGCAAAAGTATGTAACAGGCAGAAGGAAGCATCTCCGACCCCATACAGTATATATATTCGTGATCAGCATCAACAGTCGAGTCGATATAGCCATGTCCGTCTGTCCGTCCGTCTGTCTGTCTGTATGTATGAGCGCGTCGATCTCAGAGACTATAAGAGCTAGAGACTCCAGATTTGGAACTTAAGCTCGCCTAATCCCTAGGCAGTACAAGTTTGTTTTCGATTTTGGATAACTCATCCCGTTTTCGATATACACATGGGATCGATAACAACAAAATCTTGAATTTGAAAAACTTTGAGACATTAGACAAAATAATGACAGTCTGTGAAATTTTTATTGAAATCGGTTAAGGAACACCGGATATATGGGACATTGAAGTTGTGTATGCAGTATGCAGTATGCGCGTACATACACACACACATTTTTGCAAGCACTGACTGTTCGCGTAAAGTATAGGGATTAGGGTGTCGTCTAGTCGGGATTTCTTGACTAAAGCCTTCTTACTTGTTTCCTCTGAAACAAACAAGTTTCACAAGCGCGCAGAAAAGTATGCTATGAAATCTACTGCCAGGCATTTTCCACTGTGTGCCACATCCTTTATATACCTATATATCTGTTTGTACCCCGTTCTGTGGCAGCTGTTTCTGCAAATGTTCTGCTGCTGCCGCTGCGAAATATGAATAAATTGCTACTTGCCGCTAGTGGCATAAGTAAAAACTCTTGAAATAAAGCACCCAGTTGCATTAAAGTGTCAATTTTTGTTGTCTTGATGGGGCGTGCAGCATTTGAGAAATGCAACACCTGCTATTTCCATCCGAATATAGTCGTTGGGGTGCTTAAAAGCAGGTAACTGAGCAAAAGTTTGCCTCTTAGACACACTCTTATTCAATTTTAAATTTCTTTAATAAGCGTGTTTAAAGCGCGATAAAGATTAATTACAAAAATACTAGCAAATTTATCAACTAATTAACGCATAATATTCTCTGATCAACAATAACAGTTCGAATCAGTTTCAATTCGAGTAGTTTTTGGTGTTGCGGTTGCTATCACTAGTTTTCTTGAGCTTTTGGTACTCCTTTTGTAGTAACTGATGATGTTGCTATGGTTGGGTGTATTGCTGCCAAAGCTGTTGATGTTGTTTTGGCTAATGATGCTGCTGTGACTCTAACGTTTGCAGTTGTTATTTTAATGTTTGCTGCCGCTGTTAAAGGCTTTATTTTTAAATATTTACTTGTACATGACATAAGTAAAAACCCACTGTAAAAGGGGAAGTGAAAGATAACAAAAGTTAGCTTTTGCTGCTGCATGTATTTATTTTTTATGTTGCGTCTATGTACTCGAGTATTTTGCTGTTGCTGCTATCTGCTGTTGTTGTAGATATTTCTGCAATTCTAGCTGATGTACTCAAAAATATTTTTTTTTTGTCTTTTCTTGCTGTTGTGATTGTCGTTGTTGTTTTTTTTTAGTAACCGCCGCTATTATCACTTCAGCTAATAGTTTTGATGCTGATGTTGTTACTTTTGCTGTTGCTTTTACTGTCGCTGCTTTTAGTTGTTGATGTTACATTTTCTATAATTTTGCTGCTACTCTAAGAGCTTATGTCGCTGTTGTGGTTCCCTTGATTGCTGTTGCTACTTTTGCTACAGCTTTTGTTGCTGCGTTGCCATTGACGCGTCTGCCTGCTGCTGCAAGCAATCAATTAACTGAGCGATTGATCTGATGTCAAATGTTTTGCTACTTTATTTTGATTGATTTTGCTCTATTGTCTTGCTGATTTCTTTAGCACAAAAGCCGAAAACAATGTGCTAAACTTTTTGGCACAAATAAATTGCTGAGTAGGCAACCAGCAGAAGTGGGAACAGCAGCTCATATGTCGGCAACATGAGCATTAATAGAGTATTAATAGGGGAACTATCAATATAATTAGCATGCATGACAGAAAGCAACTCGATAACTATATAAGCAGCAAAGGCAAAGAAAAAGGCGTTAATGCTCTTATATACCCTGTCAAGTTTAAGCTTAAGAGAAAGGTTTTAAAAAAGTGCTTCACTAAAAGTACAATCTTTATTGTTTTTTTATAAAGTTAATTTAAATATATTAAAATATTAAGTAGATTTAACATTTTTCATTCATTATACAATCAATATATCTGAATTTGTTTTCTCCTACAAAATTGATTTAATCCATTCAAATTCAACCCTGGCTCGACAAAAAAGATTATTCTTATTTAATTTAAACCGGTCAAGTCGTCCCTGACCATTGGGAACGGATATTGCAACATGGCTGCTGCTGCTGCTGTTGCAGCTTGCAAGCCAGCTGAGTCCTTTAATTTGCATATATATAAATAAACGGAGCTGGATATATATATATATATTGTATCCTAAACGTTAAAAGACAGCGCTTCAACTTGTCAGCAGCATTTTTGAAGCCTCGCAACTGACACGAGGCGAATAACTCAACAAAAACTTTCTTCACTAATCTTTGGGCAACAATATGCTTTTGGAGAGAGAGAGCAAATATTTAATTAGCTATAACACGAGCTGCACCCCAGGGAATGTCTGGCTGACGAGCAGTCAGACAGTCAGTTAGCCAGCCAGGCGACTGCTACATCCTGTTCGTCCTGGCGTCGGTCCAGGCAGGCACATTACCGTGCCAGTGAAGCGTGAAACCACATCGAAAGAAATTCATTTTGCGGCTGGAGATTAAAGAGAATTCCCCAAATGAGTCGCCAACTACTTACTTTTTCTGGCCAAGTTAAGCTAAAGGTCAGACTGCTATAATGCCACAAAGACTTCTCATCCATAAATATGCGAGTTCAGGCATAATTAAAATGGACTTGCAAAGGCATGCCATAAATCACTGCACTCTTTGGGGAGAGTTGCCTACATTTGTGCGCTATAAACAAAACTCAGCAAGATTGCGAGCAACAAAAACAACAGCAACAAGATATGAAATAAAAGAAAGAACACCAATAATAAGATGCTTATGTAATCATTAAAACGTGCAGATTTCGTGGAGGTTTCCCAGTCCAGCTGCAGTTTTTCCTTACACTTTCCATATTTATCACAGATTCGTAACAGGTAAAAAAGAACTTGATTTGATTAATATGGCATACTAACCTTGTTAATATCCATACAAGCTTTAAGTGTAGGATAATTGTGGAAATGTATTGAGCTTATGAAAATAAGACTTGCGAGTTCGATTATAAGATGAAATACACACTTTTCTAACTTAGAAAATACCAGTTTTATTAAAACGCAGCATGTGTCTCAACTATTTTGGTAGCTTTTTTCCCATGTAATGAATTCTGATTCCTTTATTAGAATCTCAGCTAAATTGGCAGCAATTGTGTTTAATGGAACTTGTCAATTATTTTGCCTACTGCTGTTGCCGGTTGCCTTTGTGGCAACACTTTTGGTGCCGTCAATTTGAGTTGCCTGCCGCACGGCTGACCTTCAACACGATTTCAACTGCGGCGGACGCCGAGTGGGAATGTGACTCACTTTTGATTATGCGGCAACTTAAATTATGCTCATTAAGCGGCTACAAAACAAAAAAAATGTTTTTTACCCTTAACACGCGGAAATAATTTGAGCGTCTAAGCGACTTTTAATTGAGTTTCATTTTAAAAACTCGTAATGTTATCCAAGTTTTTTGAGAAGGGTAGGGGTCTACAATTTGGTTAATTAAAACGTAACAATTATAAGATGAAATGGCATTTTCTGTGTATGTGTGGCAGGTTGCCGTGGTTATCTTTGACTCTGTACACTTGCCACACACATTCGCAACGCATTGCGTCGAGTGTTGATTCATGGGGTGTGCGTATGTGTTTGTATGGCATTGTCAGGTGGTAAGTGGGTTCTCGCCTCGAAAGTGCAAAGTGTCAAAAGTTGTGCACTTCATCAAGTGTGCTAGAAGTTAGGTCCTTACAGGATATATGACGTGAAACTTCAACCAACACAACTCAATTTGCGTCATTTTATGGCAGAGTATGTGTTAAAATCTATATTTATGGCATCTAATTTGCATAAAAAACTTTGCAATTTTCGCCAACACATTCGAAAAGCCAAAGAACTCAAAATTTGTATGCGCCCACTCGAAATTTTGATCGGATTTTTGTGGCACTAAAGTGCTTTGAACTTTAATGTTGTCTGGTTGTTGCTTGTTTGCCCAAAAGAACTCCCGCTTTACGTTAAGTGCTTCATACAAGAATATAGTTTTACTGCACATTGTTTTTAGTACTTTTTGCTTGCGCTTAACTTTCAGTTTTAAAGTGAAGCTAGGAAATCAACAAAATAACATGCATATATGAATGTTAAATATTTATGCACTTCATGCGGCTGCTGCTAGGGCAATCTCGTGTTTTGCATTCATATTTCCCTTATTTAGAGTCCCTACAGCTCGACAGCTGCCTCTCTCTTTCTCTGTTTGCAAAATATATGCAAAAAAAACAAAAACTCACACACACAACAAAATGGGTGAAATTGCAGCCGAAAACATTTTTGGCCCTTTAGCATTTAACTACATTACTTCCTTTTCAGCTGCAAAATCGTTGGTGTTTCTGCCATTTCGAGCTTTTGGTAAGCACATAAATCTTTGAAAATTAAATTGATGTTTTTAATTAACACACAAACACTAGCAGATCTAAAGAACTTTGTTTGTTTCTTCAAAACTATCTAATGTTTTTAAATATGTTGTTTTTTTTTCTTAACATCACTCTCAGCTAATAACAAGCCCCATAGACTTCGCAATAGGGTAACTTCATGTCTAGCAATCATTATTTTTATTTTTTGCTGTGTTCATGCAATATTTATAGGCACTGAAATTTTATTGTGCCAGTGCAATGCATTTTTATGACTTTCGCCCTGCTGCAAATGGTTTATTCATTACGGCTCAGCCGTCAAGCTGTGGCACAAACCATGGCTGCTAACTCTAGCTAACTGAAACGGTTGGAAAGTAACCGTTAGTATAGCCACCTACTGTACGCAAAAGTTAATCAACCTATTTTTAGTTTACTTAACCAAAAAAACAGAAGGACAACAAAAACACAATTATGCCCAAGCGGAAGAGGGAAAAAAAAATCATTTGGGACAATAATATAACAGTTTCTTTAATTTAGCTTCGAGCTGCAAACTTGTTGATACATACAAAAAAAAATTAAAATGAATTTTTAATGGTGCCCAGAACCCCAAAAGCAAACAACGCAAAAATGCAATTAAGAAGAAAATATTTTAATTTTGTTCATTTTATCGTTGTCGCTGTTGCTGTGCGCAACATTATTGCTTTGATGTAAATACCATACTTGTTGATCTTGAATTTTTTTCCATTAATTTATAAACATAAACAATGATATTACATTTTCATTGTAAAATCTCCACACAATGAGCTATGTAATAAAAAAAAACACAATTAGTTACGTTGCCAAGAAAAATTCAAACACAGTTCACATTAAATTTGAATACACTCAAGTAAATAGATCATTTATTAATTTCTCAATTGTTTTTTGTGTTTAACATTGTCAATCCTAAACATAAATATAGTATATACACAATAGATTAGTTAAGGTAGCGTTCACATAGACATCAGCTTAAATGGCTGAAAACATTTACAACATTCAACAGTTAAAAAAGTTATTTTTGGCTATCTTTATTACATTTAGTGTTGTTAATATTCTTTTTATAGATTTAAACTACATACAGCTAGGCATAAATGAAAAAACAAAATAAATACAATTGTTAACTTAAGATTTTTCAGCTCCACAATGTACATTGTTTTTCGTCAAGAAGGAAAAAAAGGGGTGAAATTAAAATTCAGTTCAGTCTCTTAAGATGCTTGCAACTTGCTTTCCATTTGCTAAAATCTTGACTACTAGTTGTTCATCAATGACACAACAAACAACCTTAATACCGACACCAATCCTTAGGGGACTAACAAAATAGCAAACTTAGTGAATATAGCTTGCGTGCTCGTATGTGTGAGTATCTGCTTAGACGGAATTTTCCTCCAGTCCCTGCAAGGAAACGTTGAGAGAATCTTAGCAATGCCAAAGCTGGATTATAAAGCAGCTTAAAATAATACCTTCATTAAAGGGCTGATAGCTCGAGGCATCACGCTGAGCGTGCTGCCAGTTTCAACACTATTGGCAATGGGCAGCATGTGCAATGCATTGTTCGAGCCACGATGCAAGGTTAGTGGTGCATGATGACCCACAAGCGTTGTGGTTGTGGCCGAAGACACGCATGATTCCCGCTTGCCACGTCCATAATACGATGTTAGAGGGCTGATTATAAATAGAAAACTTAATGCAGACAGCAACTTTGTTGTTGAATATGGTTCTAGGATTTAGATACATTGCTTAAAAGTAGGGAGAAAGTAGAAAAAAAGGGGGCAATAAATAGATAGAGGAAACTGTTAAGAAAAAAGTAAAGGAAGAAAAATATAGACTAGGGGTAAATAAGTAGAAGGAAGAGGAAACTACTATAAAAAAGCACAACTGTTAAGTTCAAAAACCTTTAACATACGATTTCAATAATAAATCTCAATAAATTTATTTAAAAATATATCATGTTAATGTTAAAAGTATTTCAAATAGAAAACTAAATTTGTCAGTCAAGACAAAAGAAAGCGAAAATGAAACCTTTCATGCAATCTGTTTGTTAATTACACTCTTAACTAACGCTTTTATCAATGTCGTCTTTACTTAACAAACCAGGTACATGTAATTAAAACTGAAATATTTGTAAACATTTTTTCACTTACCGCATGCTCTCAGCGCGCGGGGAGCCGCCGCCCTTGTTAAAACTTTTTGTTGTATAGCTGCCCAAGTTGACAAGAAGAAGAAGCAGAAGAAGGAGAAGGAGTCTTATAGAGAGTGCACTTGTGTTAAGAGCTAGAGTGTGTGTGAATTTATGAAGAGTCGTAACTACTTGGAACGTGGCACTTACCGTCGATTCTGGTTGCGTTGAATGTTGCGCGAGTCGCGCCATGTGGCAACATGATGCCTCAGTGCATTCCGCACCTCCGAGTTGAGGAAGCAGTAGAAGAGCGACACCCAAAAGCCCTGTCGAGCGAAATGTCAAATATTTGAAATGGGCAAAAGCGAAATTCCAATCGCTTTGCAAACAAACAAACAAACAAACTTGCCTGTGTGCTGAGAAGAACAGCGCGAAGAACGGCAAACATGTGTCCCATTAGGCCCGATTCAGAGGGTCCTGCCAACACTACCAGATAGGTGATGCCAAAGAGGGGTATGAGCACAAGCAAAGCTTTGGCTGCCTTGCGATACTGACGCGTTTCCACAGTGTTCGCCGAACGAAGTTTTGTAATAAGCACCTGACAACAAGTCGCACGAAACTATAGCTCAAGAAATTAAGCCAGGTGACAGGGCTTATTAGAACTTACCCACATGATGCGCAGCAGGAACGTCAAATTGATAATGAGTACGGCACAGACGGGTCCCTGAAATATCCAGTCCACATTCGTCTCCTCCATCCAGGGACAGTTGATGTCATACTAGCAAGCAAATTTAAACTTTTTTAATAATCCAACAAGCTGCGTGTCCTCTCTACGCTTACATTTTCCATGTTTTTAATATGCGTTACCGTTAGACTCTTTGCCACCGCCCAAATGATCACAAACAGCGCCGGTCCGCCTGCCGTGAACAGCAAGGGTCAATTAAATTAGCCATAAACCACATTGGCCGCACTGCATGAGAACAACTTACCCCAACCAATAGATGCATAGATATTGAAGCGTATATTATCGCCGGAGAAGGTCTTGACCACCAGCATATACAGATATAGGCCCTCCACCAGCATCCAAAAGAAATTGGTCAGCGTAAAGAAATGAAACAATGTGACCAGAGCAATGCAGCTGCTCATCCCACTGCGAACGGAGATCTACAAGGAACGACACAGACAAAAGGATTAGTTTCGAGTGAAAATGAGGACTTGAGTTTCCATTATGGAAATAAATGCGAATTTACAATGGTTTTATTTTGTTTTCAACAACAATCAATAATTTGAAAATATTAACAAGATAAAAATTTAAAAAACTTTTAAATGACAATTAAAATATTAAAAATTCAATTTGAAGTTTCTTAAATAAATAATTGCAAATTCAAACGAAATAAAGTTTTTTTTCTATGTCAAAATACAATTGGCCTGTAGGTTGCTTAATTGTTCTTAATTACACAAAATGCGAAGAAATGAAGATAATAATGTGTCACATCATAACTAAAAAAATCTAAAATATATAAACCATCTTAAATGTTTACAATCATAATATATATAAGTTCCTTATAGCTTGGTGGCTCAAACTTTTTAAACTTTTAATATACCGTGTTTTAAATATTCTATTGATAACGAATATTTATCTCGCTCCTTTTTTTTCAATTATCAAATACCACAAATGTTGTTTTGGTATCGCACTTTAAGCTCCACTTGTTGTGTATTTATATAAATGCACAGAGCATTAAACGAGAAAATGAAAGCAAAAAAGTAAGAAGGCCCTAGTCGAGAAATCCCGACTAGAAGATACCTTGAACCCTATACTTTATGCCTACAGTCAGAGCTTGCAAGTTTGTTTGTGTGTGCACGCGTATACTGCATATTTGACTTCACATTATGTTCCATATCTCCGGTGTTTCTAAACCGATTCAGCTCTTATAGTCTCGGAGATCGAGGCGTTCGTACATACAGACGTACAGATAACCCATTTTCAATGGGTTCAGGGTACAAAAATACAAAGGAAACTGGACACTTGTGGCACTCGTTTCACCTGCACGGACAGCAAGAGTATCCAGAAAAAAGCCGACATGATGTACGTGAAGAACAAATTGGCATGGATTGTGTTACGTAGACAACGCAGCTCTCTGTACGAAAAGAAAAATATAAGAAAGTCATAGAATATAAGAATAGATAGCATTTTTATGGCTGGCATTTGTCACACACTTACTTGTAGTAGGCGAAAACAATCAGAGCCAGGGTGAGGGAGACCAGACTTAAAGCGTAGCCAATATAATAGATGATAGTCGGCAGCTCCACAATTGTCTCAAACTCCGGCACTGTCTCCGGTGCGGGCAAATGGGCACAAGCATCGTAGTTCGTATACTGTGCCCAGGTGCCATTAAAGTGGCAGAAACGCGTTGCATTCTCTGTACACACACACACACACGCACAAGCACACAAAGAGAAGGGGCGGTATGTTGACACTTGGATGGATAGGTTAAGGGTTTTTTTCTTTACTTACGCCTGCTGTCATAGTGAATGCCCTTCAATTCATCCATGCACTGGAGCACGGAAAGAGTGCCTCGTGGGGTGCGCGGCCAACACAGTATCGAGTCGAATTGTGTGAGGCAATGGTCACTGTCATTGCCATAGGTCGTTGCATCCACGTGTTGCTGCAACAGACAGTTAAGCTCGACACCTTGATTGATATCATCCAGATTGCCAGGGAACCAGTGAGCCTCATTAACACTTTTGTTCAATGCATCTCCAGCTACAGGACTTCTTCTGATGTTCTCGTTGTTGTTGGACATTGTGGTGGGTGCAGTTGCCCCAGCTGCGCCTTTTTGGCAGTACACGTATCACATTTTTTGTGTTCGTTTCATATTGCCCCTGCAAAAGGCACATAGTATAAAAGCCGTTTACCCTAAGAAAACAAGTAAGGCGACTAGAAGATACTTTAAACCCTATACTTAACGCATTCAGTCACTGCTTGCAAGTATGTGTATGTGTGAGTATATTTGACTTAACTTCAATAAACCTCCGGTTTTTCTCAAACGATTTCAATAAAAACTACACAGATTGTCATAATTTCGTTTAATGTTTCAATTGCCGTTTCATAATATTCCAAATTCAAAAATTTATTCTTATCGATTCCTTAAACAAACTATTAAAGAGGATAAAGCAACTTCGGCATTAAACTAATTAATTTAATTAAAATAAACTCTTCTTAGGATTAAAAGTAAATCTTCTAAAAATATTATTTTTCCAACGCACATAACTGTTCAATTATTTCACATACAATGCAGCCATTAAATCTTTGAAGTGTACATGAAATTTATGACACGAAATTGCTTCATGCCAGACAGACGTTTGAAAATTCACAATGGCTAAGAAAACACATTTCAATGTGTCAGCCATGACAATGAGTGTGTGTGTGTGTTTTTGTAGCAACAATTGACAGAGTTAGTACCCGACAATGGAGCCGTGATCCTAACACACAACCGGCAACCGCAGCTTGCGGCTTCTTCTATTCTCCCTCCTCCTTCCTCCATCTCTCTCTCTCTCTATTTCTCCGTCTTTCGGTGTTTGTGTTCACTATGCTCTGTGTGTGAGTGTGTGTGTGTGTTGGTGTATGCGTGTGTTAATTGCATTGGCCTAGCCGCAGGCAAACAAGGATAGCAGCGAATTGTCTTCTCTTCCCATTAGGGCAAAAGTTTAAAGCCCCATAAAATCAATGAAAGAAAATTGCATTTTATGCCCAGCGGCTTTATTTTACCCCTCCCCCCCCACTCACACACACAAGAACCTATTTGCCTGATTTATTAATACATAACACTGGGGGCGCCATAGCGTCTATAAAAATTCATTAGCTTGCACAAAAGTTGGCCATCAACGACTGACAACGAGAAATATAACAACGGGGATGGACAGTTGGCAATCTACGTGTAGGTCGATTCACTGCTTAGCCCTGCACAAAAAAGGCCAAAAGACAAAAATGTTGCCCACAACACGTAATAGAATAGAGGGCGTGGCTCGAATAAGTGTGGGGACTAGAATGTGGCACAACCTTTAAGTCAGCAGGACCCAAATCTTGCATTTATATGCTGATAATAAATGGCATAAATGATGCATCGTTACATTAATGCATGTCATAAAAGCAGGCACGCAAAGCACACACACTCATAAGCAAACATACACACACAGACGCACATTATAAACAGATAATAAATATTTAGATGTTGTGGCCAATGAAGCGTACAGAACAATATACAGTGGGTGTGTATAGAAGGCGCATGGGTAAGCGTTTGTTGTTTTTCATATGTGCCTGGAAGGCAAAAAAGGGTTCTCATTTGATGCGTAAAGCGGCCTGATTTACAGTAATAACAAAAGCAAGCAATTATTTATTTATTAGGTGGCATAAATAAATAAAGACTCACTTGGAAACTTCAATTTATGAATTTTTCATTAGGCAATTTGCAAGTTAAAATAAAAGTGTACAAATCAACATTGCTTTTTAATTTAATATTCAAACAAATGTAACAAATATTAAATCAAAGCAGAAATAATAAAGTTACAAAACTTAAATTTATGCATATTATATTTTTAACGCATCAAAAAACGGGCTTTAAAAATAACACATTTTTATTCCACAATTTTAAAGTAGAACATTATTTTTATCAGGGTGCTGTACTTTTCGGTCTCACTGTCTGCCATGCCTTATAATTTCACAGCCTTTTGTTGCTGCTGTTCTTGTTGTTTCCTTGGCTCGTAAATTAGCGCAACATAAAGAGCGCCGAGTAGATTATTTCTGCACATGCCTCTAGCTTACTTAGTTACTTCCTGCCGCGGTTCGGCATATTCGTTCGCCACGTCATCTATTGTTTTAGCCAATTGCATTTGTGGCTTACAGCCAAACACACAAAGCACATGCGTTCAACTAAAAAAATAATTTCATTTCGTAAATTGCTCGAACGAAAGAGGCGGTTTAAGAAAATGAAAATAATAAAGAGCGAAAATAAAAATGACCAGCATTGCCTCATATAATTGCTTCATAAATAATATCAAAATGACAAGCTGAACACAAAAGTTGAATGAAATTTGAATAAATAAAGAAGAATTAAAACGGCAATGCTGTTGCTAATTGCATATTTGATTTCAATTGGGAGCGACGCGAGACGAGACAGGATGAAAATTCCGTCAACACAAACGATTCTGGTGTAAATGCAAATTTGTTTTGACAACCTAACAAAGACAAGAACCTTCACATACACACACACACACACACACACACATGTGTAGGGAAATGAAATGTGTTCATCTGACAAAATCATTTATGGGATTCACAACTTGATGAATGTCCGACTGGCATCATTAAATATTTTCTGCTTGCCCAAATTAACGCAAACACAAAAGCACATTACAAGAAATGCCGTTGGCATGACACAAAAAGCACAAAAAAACTAAGCAAACTATTAATGTGGGAAGAGAGAGAGAGGGTGCTCGACTGATAGATAACCTTCATTCAAATTTCCAGAAGCTCTAATTAGCTTAAAGGGCATATTTTGGTTTTTTTTTGCCTTTAGACGTAGGGAATTTGCTAAGATCTTTAAAATTTATATTGAAGTAACTGTAATTTTTTAAATATTTAATATGTATGTTAAGAAATAAATACCTACATAAGCTAGAATTGGAATTTACATAATCACTTTTTATACCCTGATGCCATTAAAAATGGGAAAAAAGGGTATAAAGAAGTTGTGCAAAAGTATGTAACAGGCAGAAAGAAGCATCTCCGACCCCATAAAGTATATATATTCTTTATCAGCATCAACAGTCGAGTCGATATAGCCATGTCCGTCTGTCCGTCTGTCTGTATGAACGCGTCGCTCTCAGAGACTATAAGAGCTAGAGACTCCAGATTTGGAACTTAAGCTCGCCTAATCCCTAGGCAGTACAAGTTTGTTTTCGATTTTCGATAACCCGATATCCCGTTTCCGATATACACATGTGATCAATAACAACAAAATCTTGAATTTGAAAAAATTTTAGATGGCATTTGATTTTTATTAAAATCGGTTAAGAAACACCGGAGATATGGAACCTTGAAGTTTAGTATGCACACATACTTGTAAGCACTGACTGTACGCGTAAAGTATAGGGATCAGGGTATCGTCTAGTCGGGATCTCTCGACTAGAGTCTTCTTAATTGTTTTTATTAATATTATGAATAAAGAAAAAATATTTGTTATGTATAGGCTTTTAGGTTTCTTTTCTCTAAAATGGGAAAAAAATTATAAATATTTTAAAATTAAATGTATCATGTATCTGAAAAATTAACTTGTTCTTCTATGAACACAAAGCCTGGATAAGGCTCTTACCCATTATGTTTAGTCTTCGTTATAGTAACAACCTTTCCAATTAATATCTTAAAGGGTATTAGAGGAATACAGATGTACGTGGATAAATAAAATGCACACACACACACAAAACAATAAAAGCATAAGCATGGAGGTAATGTAGAATAACGCTTTGGTTATTTGTTGTCGCATCCGTGCATTGTTCACCCCCGCCTAGCTCCAAGTTCTCTTAGTATTCCTCGTCCCTGCGTATCCACTATTAAATAAGATTGTATCTAATCTTGTGCGATTGCACACAATAGATTTGCAGAAGGCGCAGGCGACAACAGACGTACACACACACACATGTTTAGTGCGAGTGTGTTAATGTGTGTGTGAATCGAATTCCTGCGGCTGACTGAGTACTAGAGCGTATGGAATGCCAAATGCTTGTACATACCTAAAGCTCTTTGCCATTGCTTCCCACTGTGCTGGTGGTGGTGTGTCTGCAATTTCCGGCTGCTGCTCTTAATGCTTATAAATGTTTACGTTGCTCGCCAGCTGGTGCTATCGATGTTTTCTGCTGTCGCTGCACCGTAATTGTTGGGCATTCCAATACAGAATTGAAAACATAATAATAATAATCATAGAGCGAAAGAGACTTAGAAAGATACAGAAGTGTGGGGGGGGGGGGGGGGGTGGGTGGTGAGGAATACACAATTGTTCTGTGGCATACAGCATTAAATAGCTGCAGCTTGCCTCGGCTGCCTGTGACATGCGAGTACTACGTTTGTGTTAAAGACATTTTCATTATCAGCGACCAAAGACAATAAAGACAGCATCAGAATGAAGCGTGTAGAGACGCGTGGCACAACAAAAGGCTAGCAGAGCTTGATTGCTATTTTTAGCTGTTGTGTCAGCTCCAGTTCAGCTCTCATTATTGTAGCTCATTAAATTTTATATGCATAAAGACTACACACACTCACACGAAACCCATAGCACACGGCAAAACAATGACGCCGTCCACCCCGCATTTAAAAATTCATAAGCAAATATTACGCACACGACGCGTGCGCCTCTTCAAAAATAACTTTGAACTTGCACATTATGACATTCTCTCATTAAATGGACAATGAAACGCTTAGCCCATGCTAATGTTTAATGCATTTAATATTTAGATAGTTATTTTAAGTAGTTTGATTTTGATGCAGATTTATTATAAGCTTTATAAGCAAAATAAGACATGAGGATATCTTTGTAGTTTGATGAATATCAAACAACGTAAAAATCAATAAATCTTAAAAATAAGAAGCCATACTATAAACGCCATTGAGTGGTATGGTAAAATGTTCAAAATAGTCACAATTTTTCATAAACTTTTGAAAATTGCACACTTAATTCTATAATTCAAGAGCTGCTTAAGCAATCAACGTTGAATGAAAACTTTTACTTTAATATATTTTTTATTATCTTACAACTGCTCTAACAAGTCTTAATTTTTCACAGCGATAAATGTCAGAAATGTAGCATATGTTGCCCAAGCCATAAAATATATGAACTCTTGTACTGATAGATACAACTCCCCTATGGCCAATGTCTGAAACGCATAAATGCGTACAATGTATTCGAACGCAGATCGGGTCGAAGCATAAAAGATTTTGTGGGCAACTGTATCCCGCGATTTGTATGCATCCGCAGACAGCAATGCAAAGTCAAATGGCCAGGCATGGGTTTAAATATTAGCTTACAGAAGAGGTAGTTGTGTGTGTGGGTGTGCTGTAAGATAAGCAAACATATAAACGCCTCTGGTTTAAACAACAATGTAGAACACCATAATTTGCAGACAGATAAATAAATCATTTATCATCTATAAATCATTTCCGCTTCTGTCTTCTGGTTGAAAGGAATCCACACCTGATTATTTTGTTTTTCTTTTTGGTATGAGCTTAGCTCCACTTTTTGACTGTTATACCAAACTCGATGGGCCATTTGGAGCCGGATCAGCAGCCATTGCCAACAAGTGTTGCGTTTTATTATTTAGCCATTAACAGGTTTCCCTTCCGCTTTGAGTCTTTGGCGGTACGTGCAGTAACAAAGCAAACACAATACGGAAAGGCACGCGCTGCAGCTACGTGAGTGCTGGAGAGGTTATAAGGATGCGCAATGACATTGCTTTTGGGCATTCTGTCGAGTGAGTTCTTTTTCTAACAAGCTAGGGATTTACGTGTGAGGGGTTTTGGCTCGCACAAATCCATAAAAATTCGCATAACACAAGCCAACATAACACAAGACAAACATAAAGCAACAGCAAACACCAACAAACAAAGCAAAAATATATATATCCTCCGAAATCTGTTATTTATTGAGTCAATAAAAATTTGGTTGGTTTAATGTATTGCAAGTTTTTGGGCCGAATATGCCAAAAGTTTTGCCAGCAAATTTACGATGTGCTCGGGTTCGACTCTAAACGGAAGTTAATAAAATGTAATAAAATGAAAGTACATTTCAGGCAAAGTCCAAATTAGGCAACAAGTTTACTCTCGATTGACTGCCATTGTTACAAGCCTGGTAACAACAAGAATAATAATAATAACATATTAGCTTCCGTTTTAGCTTAAGGCTGTTGCTATGGCCTCCGATATCCCTCATTTCCCTCATCTACTGGAGTTTTCAACAATCGATATTGCACTGAGTGTTGACACACACAAATACACACACAATAGGCATGGGCAATTGCCAATCCTTCTATTTAGCTTCACCTTTTTCCATTGTAGAGAATTTCATTGTTGTGTGTCCGTTTGGTTGGTTGTGTGTGGTGTTTTAATTAAAGCCACAAACAAACACATGCAACGAACACATACAAATCCACACATCTATACATACACATTGCAGCTACATACCTTTGGTTTAGGGGAGCGCGTTTTAATTGAACGCCGAGCGGCTGCAATGCTCAGCGTTGATGTGGTTCTTACTGGGGCCTAAGTAAACTTCGGGGGGGGGGGGATTTTCCGTTTGACCGCAACTAAGATAAATGCTTTTAGGTATCCTTTGTCCTTTGCCACTTATTTGCGCCGGCTTAAATGTGTTAAACGCCTTCTAAGCCGCAAATGATTATATCTAAGCGTTTTCCTTTGCTTGTTGTCTTGGTTATAGAAACACACACACACATAGACACTCTTACTCACACACACTACTTCTGGTTGTCATTTACGCACTTCAATGCCGGATTATTTGCCATGACACTTCACTTATGATTAACGCTTTGAGCGACTTGAATTTTATATGAAATAAAGTCGTCTGCAATTTAAAAAACTTACAATATGTATGCATTTTTATGTTAATATTTATTTTATTTAACTATTTATTTCACACAAAACATTAATCGACTTTTATTTTAATATATGTTAAGCACATACACAATTTGTTTTAAGTTTCACAATTCCGTTGAACTTTTGAATTGATTTTCAATGGGTTTTCGCTTGGTTTGATTTCGATAAAACTTTTCTTAGCTGCTCTCGAACCGCATTCGTTGACATCCCGCTGATAACTGACGATTTCCTTTTTGGTCGCATCTTAACAAGCACCCGGAACAATACGAATACGTTCTTACCACTTTCGCTTCGGCAAAATGGCGCGAAATCTGTTCGTTCCACAAACAAAAGCTCCTGCAAAAGCTGCGTTCCACACAAGCGACAGGCGGTTGTTGTGTGCCTCCGGGCCTTCTTTTCGATGAATACCAACAGGTGTGTGTGTGTGTGTGTTTGAGTTGCGAATTCCTTGAATTATTATCTCGGCGCAATGCAATTCTTTTATGTTTGTTGTGTCCTTTTGTATCCCTAAGCGTGTGCAAATCCTCTCATTTGATTTATGCAAATATTTGTCATCCCCAAATGCTTGTGCAGCATTTTGCTGCTTTTATTTTAAAGTGGCAGGTTGCGCTGTATTTGCTTAGGTGCCAGTCCGTTAAAACATGCTAGCAAAAAGGATATCATTTTCGGGTTTGCCTTTGAAGTTGCTCCAACGTGCAGCTAATCAAATTAAAAACAAGTGCGGCTCGTGTCGACATTTATTCAAACTCACAACATGCGGCCAATGTGCTTCAACTCAAAATTGCCGGAAAGCATACGCAAATTGGTTAAAACGAATAAAATAAACAAAAATCAGCGAAAACAAAACAAACCCCTGACACTCACAAACACACACACACTTTCTGGTATTTAAATAAAAAGCCGACATGGAGCCTACTGATAATAACACAATGGCAAAGATTTTGGGACCCCCCAAACGGATAACGGCTGAATGCGTCTGACACATTCGGCAAAGCGTCCTTAACAGCCCTACAGTAAATGTAGAAATAAAAATAAATGCTACCAAAAAAAAAAAATGCTTATGTCAACTGGCTCTTTGAGAGTATTTAAATTCCATTTTAAAAATTCATTGCCACACGCAAACCCATGTTCACCGTAAAAGTTTTTTTTTTTGTCGCTGTTGCGTGCCTTGTAAACGTATAAGTATATCCCAATGCATATTTAAGCGCTCATTTCAACATATATAAAACACATTCTAGTTGCCAATTTAATTTAACGCTAAAGCATTCCACCAAAAGCTATAGAAGCGGATTTAAGCTTATATATATATATATTATGTGCTTCGGCAATCTTCAGATTGATTGCTAAGATATAAGTAGTTGCAAAAAGTTTTTCAATTCTCCCCCACAACCAAGCTGGTGAAAACTATCACTGTTGACTGGGTTATTATTGTTTTAAGAGAGAAGCCTAAGGGAAAAGGACCTCGAATTGTCTTTTGTTAAACTCTTTCACTTGCCAAGTGGCATTTGTTGGGTGACACTGTAAGTGTTTATTTATAGAAAATTACCTTGTAGAATCGAAATTGATTTAAATAGTATTTTAAAGTAAAGTTAATACTCTTAGAGAAAGCAAAAATATAATATAAAAGCAAAAATAAAGTTTTTACTATTTCGTCTCATTTACTAAACTTTTATTTTTTTACTTGCCAAAAATACTGTAAAATTCAAGAGCTACTATAACCGAGCACAAACATTTTTCCAAATACTTAATATCTTAAACCTCACACACTTAGAGCTCAGTTTACAACCCAGGAAAAGCATCAACGCTTTGGCTTACCGGTTAAGAGCTTCAGGCAACCGCTGAGCATGTGAAACAGGAACCAAAAGCGTACATGAAGATGAGAATGACAACGGAGATGATGATGACAATGATGAAGTTACACAATGACAATGACAATGGGCTGACATAAGTAAGTGGGTGGCGAAAGAGCTAACCAGCTAAGAGAAACAGCAACAATTCAGTAGTACAACAACAACATGAGCAACTTGTTGGCTACAATAACCTTATTACCGGTATTACTCATGCATGTATGAACTAACTCCTTTTGGAAGGCTGCATTGGTGCTGCTGTCAACCAGGAAAGTGAACTGTGTTTGCCAGCTGATATCAGAAATTGAGCCTTTCTAAATTACATGCATCGCTAATTAGCTGGCAAACAATTGTTCTACGCCAGCTTTCAACGCACACACAATGACATAAATGTAAATTAGATAAAAAGTTATCAAGTTTCCTAAGGCAACACTGGTTATCTCAATATCAAAATTTTAAATACAGCTAAAACACAACGAGAAAAAAAGGTTGTTCTGACTGACTGATTGAAATTTGAGCTGTAGCTTTGTTTAAGTAAGTAAGGATTAGGCGGGGATTTTGGGTCAACGTGAAAGCGCTGAACAACATAACATACATACATTAACTATTGACAGCTTGACAGGCAACCTAAGTTGCTAAGCCATATGGGACTTAAAAAAGGACATAAGGACATGCATGTCGTAACTTTACCGATTACCGACAAGGCCCAATGTTGTGCACGCTGAATGTAATGTGAAAAACCCAACATTAAATCGGTTCTGAATATTCTTGATGAATTATTATTGTTATTACTGTTATTATTATTTTTTTTTTTTAAGGTACTTAAACTTATAAGTTATATTGTTTTCATTTATATGTGTATATATTGCTTATATATATGCTTTAAGATCCGCACGCAGTTTAGTTTAAGTTTAGTGATTCTACATTGGCTGTTGGAAGAACGTTGATTGGTTTCGCAATGACCCAAAGCCAGTTAAGTCTATGGTAGGGAAAAGGGGTTTGGAGTACAAATCCTAGTGATCTGGATGCTCCAGTAGTACTGGATGATCTTAAGGCATTGCCTGGGTAGTTGTAGTTGTAGCCACAGAAGTTTAAATGATTTTCCTTTTTTTCCTTAGAGTGTATATTCCTCCTTGTTAATTTAACAAATAACACATAATATTTCTAAAGACTAACAAACAACTTTCCACTCTAATATGATTCAATCCATTCATCGAGTGTTAAAAGTCAATTAGTTTCCGGTGCTTCCCCCACATTAAACTACCTGTTTACTCTGATCTGGTCACGCTCGGATAGGTCAACATAGGAGCTGTCGGGGTGAAAGTAATTACCCATATCAGTCGACGCACTCGATTCATATTTCTTGTAAACAATTTTGGATGTGTCACCTTCAATTGACGCAATGGACCAAAGGCCGCAATGTTTTGTTTTCATTAATTTGACGTTGATTACAAGCTCATTTAGAGCTTGAAATTCAGTTTTTGCTATATAAAGCAGAGTGCGGCAAACGCACAAATTTTATTCTTTTGTCACACTTCAATAAAAATATAAAAGCTTTGCGGAAAATGCGGTCAACAATTTTTCCGTGCGTTGCATTCTTAATGGTGAGTAAATACCCTTTCATTTTTTAACTTTTTTTCTGTTTTAAGCAATTAAAATATTTATTTATGTGTAGCTGTTAGGGCTGTTTAACCACGCCCATGCCGCCTACAATTGTTCTTCGCCGCCGAACTTTAACAATTTTGTAAGTACATTCCGCTTTGCTTGAATAATAAATAAGTTATGCAACAATTTGGCAGGATGTGAACTCTTGCTGCCGCACGCCCGAAATCAATCTGGGCAGCGTGCCACAAAAGTGCCAAAAGCACATAAATCAACTAAAGTCCGCCAATCAGAAATATCCTGCCTTTGCGCATTTGGTAAGTGAATAAAATATCAACTGTGCAGTTGAGTTGAATATCTTTCCCATGCTTATCTTAGTGCTATCCGGAGTGCATTTATCGAGAGACAGGCGCCTTGGTGAATGGCCGTTTAGAAATGGACAAGGTGCGACAGTATCTAGAGGAGCATGTGCATCGACGAGATCGTGATGTCATACCACACATAATACAATCCTTTGAAACATGCCGGAAAAACAGTGTGTATGCCTAATATACTTTTTAGCAGCTTGCATACTTAAACATTCTCGTTTCTCCTTTAGTTCACGGTCACATGAAGGCTGCTAGAATTGAGTCCTATAAGGTTCTAAACCAGGGCTGTTCCCCATATGCCGCCATGCTTTATAGTTGTGTTAATGCGGAAACCTTTCTTAACTGCCCCGCTAAGCTGTGGAAGGCGGATGACCAATGCTTGGTTGCCAAAGAGTTTGCAGAGCAATGCAACCCGCTGCCTCACGTTCCGTTGCCCATGAGCTGATCTCAGTTCGTCCAAATATTTATTTATTTTCAAATAAAACAAGTAAGAAGGGTCTAGTCGAAATGTCCCGACTAGAAGATACCCTAAACCCTATACTTTACGCGCACAGTCAGTGCTTCCAAGTATGTGTGTGTGTTTACGCGCATACTGCATACTGCTCACAAAACTTCAATGTTCCGTATCTCCGGTGTTTCTCAACCGATTTCAATAAATTTCACAGATTGTCATTTTTTTGCCTAATGTTTTAAACGACGTCTCAAAGTTTTCCAAATTCAAGATGTTGTTGTTATCGATCCCATGAGTATATCGGCAACGGGATGAGTTATCGAACATCAAAAACAAACTTGTACTGCCTAGATTTTAGGCGAGATTATGTTCCAAATCTCTAGTCTCTGGCTCTTTTACACATTACATACAGACGGACAGACGGACGGACAGACGGACATGGCTATATCGAATCGGCTGTTGATGGTGATTAAGAATGTATATAGTTTATGGACGCTTCCTTCTGCATGTTACATACTTTTACACAAAATCATTATACCTTTTTTACCCACTTTCAATGGGGTCAGGGTAAAAAAATAACAGTTAGGCACAGATCTATGGCATTTGATATTTTAATTAGGGTTAACTCAACCTTGATGACCCTGGCTCATTAGGCCATAAACTTAATGAATCATGACGAAAGTTTGATATGTTTAATAGTTTTGTTTTTTATTATTCAGTTCGCATTCAAGGTTTAGTTGGCAAACAACACAGTTAAAAACTAAAAAAGATCTTAGATCTCTCTGTTTAGTATGAAAAAAGCGGTTACCATTGTCATTTGCAGTATACTGCTTGCAAGCAGTTCAAGAGCAGCTTTCAGGGATTTTATTGTGGAAGCAGAGCAAGACGCAGAGGAGGTAAATTTATTTGCACATGCTAACAGGCAAGGCGGGAAATTATTACAATTCTTGTTTAGTTACGTGGAGAGCCAAGTAATGACGTATCTTTGGGCTGCCCAGCGGCAGAGGAGGAGCAGCAACAGATTTTTTTTCATGATGTGGAACAGAATGGCATTGTCGATCCACAGCTTTTACTTACAGCATTAATGCAGCATGCTGAACGTTTAGGCATTAATCTGGAGCAATTGGGTGAGTAAAATGAGACACTCGCCAATATTTATTTTATCCTATTAATGTATACCCTATATAAGCACACATGCATGCCGTTGAAGATGATGGTATCTTCAGTGTCTCTGACACTGGCTGCAGTGCAGCGAAATCGTTAAGTTTTCGGGATCAGCACAGCTGGTATGATGTCTTCTTTGACTAAATCGCTTTAAAATTAAAAACTTTTCTATATGTCAATTTTTGTCAAGTGAATAAATATGTAGAAAGTTGTAATCAAAACTCGAACCTAAGCTTTAATCTTTTCGATAGCACTAGCTACATGAGTACCAACAACTGTGTTTTATTCTCAACAGTAAGTATACCTACAGTTAGTTAGGATGTTTTCGCTCCTGAGCTACAAGATCTGGCACCAAAAGCACACTTACACTTAAGGACATATTCCTTGTACGCGTTGCATGCTTCGCTGCTCCTCCAGTTGGCCATGGGACAGTTAATAAAAATATGTTTCACTGTGCAGATGGAGAGAAAGATGGGCAGGGTGGAACAATTTTCATATCCATTAAATGCCAGTTTTTTATACTTAGCAATATTACTTTCATTTTCTGTGCAATTTTGCAGAGCTTGTGCATAGACATCGGCAAAATCCGCTCTGTTATCCAAAAGCTGCTTAAACATTTTGTGTGTGTTCTCCACATTTACTTTGGTGCCATCTAACGCCTTGCTGGCACTGAAGACGCAATCGAAAATGCACTGAAAAATTGGAGTATATTGAAATTAGTGAAAGTATAAACATTAATGAAAGTTTAGCTAAAACTTACTGGTGATCCGGGCCATCCGTCTTCTGACATATATTTACGGCAACTTGGTCGATACGAAAGATAGTTAAAGGTGGGCAACAAACAACAATTTTGTATACTCTAAACCAAGCGAATATTATTTGTTAGTTTGTTTTTAAGTTACTCTTTAAGTATTTGCCAACCAACATGAAATCTTATACGTTTCCTGCAGTCAACTTCGGCACTGCTAACCAACAGTCTGGATATTAGCCAGATTGATACAACTACGAACTTGGTAAGCATTATTTTGATTAATTTCTGGCAGATCACACTGCTACGTTATATATACTACTTTTAATTCAAGCACTTCGCAGGTTAATGGCCCACACCTAAAGTAATGCAACTAATTTGGACAAAAATTGTTTAATACAATTTAAATAATAAATTTTTATTCGGGCTTGATGACTGCCGGATTTTCGGTAAATACAGTGGACGCTCGCTAATTAGAACCAATTTCTTCTTGGAGTAGTTCAAATATCTGAGGGGTTTTTTTTTAATGTCAAGAAAGACTAAAAACAGATTTTCCTTTGCTAAATATGCTTCGGGGGATAGGGGTGGAAGAGTTATTTGATTAGAAATTAATTTGCTTGCAACGTTAAAAAAAAAGTTTTATTTATACATAAATATTTATGTGTGGCAACAAAAAATAACAAAATTCATTTACTTTTACAGTTTATCTTGCTTACAGTAAAAACACAAGTTTTCATTCATGCTTATTCAGCGATTTTGCAGGGACTTTTTTTTTTCTAAGCTAATGTGATTGGCCAAAGGCGTTTTATTCTTATTATTTGGCATGTTTGTTAGCTACACGAATTGGAATCATCACACTTAAGGATATATTCCTTGTATTTATCGCATGTTTCGCTGCTCCTCCAGTTGGCCGTGGGACAGTTAACAAAAATAGTTTTCGACGTGCAGATAAAGAGATAGACAGGCAGAATGGAACAATTTTCATGTCCATAAAAACCCCGTTTATTATACTTAACAATTTTATTTTTATTTGCTGTGCAATTTTGCAGAGCTTGCGCATAGAGATCGACATAATCCATTTTGTTATCCAAAAGCTGCTCAAACATTGTGTGTGTGTTCTCCACATTTACTTTGGAGCCATTTAACACCTGGCTGTCACTTAAAATACAATGAAAAATGCACTAAGAGATTGGAATATATTAGTATTACTGAATGTATAAATATAACTTAAAGTAGTACCTAAAACTTACTGGTGATCCGGGTAATCCGTCATTTGAAATAAATTTACTGCAACTCGACCGAAACGATTGAAAGTTAAGGTCGGGCAACGAACAACAGTTTTTTATACTCTAGACCAAGCGAATATTATTTGTTAGTTTACTTTAAATTACTCTTCAAATATTTGTCAACCTACATTATCGTTGAAACGCTTCCTGCAGTCGACTGCGCCATTTCTAACAGAAAGTCTAGATATTAGCCAGATGGATACAACTACGAACTTGGTAAGCATTATATTGTTTTAGTTTCTGACAGATCACACTGCCTGCCTATATATACTACTTTTAATTCAAGCTTTTAACAAATTAATGATGCAAACCTAAAATAATGCAGCTAATTGGCACATAAATTGTTTAATAAAATTCGAATGAATAATTAATTTTGTAAGTGGGTTTGATGACTTTAGAATTTTTGCTAAATAATATAAACAATGCTTATCAGTATTTTTCCACACCTTAAGATATCTTAGAGCGGCATTAGTTTTTCTAAACTAATGCGATTTATACAGAATCTGGGTTCTACAAAAAACCTTTTCTTGCAGATGTTTAATGATTTTAATTTTAGAAGGTTAAAGCATTTAAATGAACCACCCCTTCTTTCAGAAACCTAGAACATGTATTTCACTTTAAATTCACCTTAAAGTTATTGTCAACATCGGTTAAAAGACAAGCCATTTAAAAAATGATGTATACAAATGCAAAATTGGCTGCCATGTGCGCAAACGTAGCTTTAGGCTGGTGGCGCCACTGCGAACTGTCTGCGTGATTCTACGTGCAGCCTTTAGTTGATCCACAAAAAAGTTCACACATTTGGACAGCAATTGCAGACCAAGTACACAGTTATCGTCATGGCCTTGCCAGTTGTCTATTGGACAGTTAAGGAATGTTTTTGCAGCCGCACACTTGTTATACAACATTGCCACATTGTTGCATATCTTACTGGTATTGGAATATGTTTTCAGCGGTGCATTGAATACGGAGGTAAGATCACCAAAGATGTTGCCCAGATTATTGCATTCGTCGTAGGCTATTTTGAGCACTTGACCGTAGTTAAAATAATCGCCATCTGCGTCGAAAAGTGAGTCAATCATAAAACTGACATTTGTCATCTTGAGCGCATTATCGTCGTCAACCATATCCCAGTACTTAAACATGCAATCATAGCGGCACTGGAAATATAATAATAAATTAAACAGTTGTTTACATTTCATTTAAAGCTGCAGTTACTGCTGTATGATCCCGTTCAAACTGAAGACAATTGGTACTTTCGAAAAAGATATTGCTCGCCGTAGAATTTCCACAACATTGTTCTAGCAACTGGGTTTTAAGTATATGTGTGCAGAGCAGATCCTCAGTTCTTTTTGGCATTTGCGTCTTACTGTGTACCACATGCAACAGCTGCAAGTGCAGACAAAGTATAAAGCTTGTCTGGGATACCAAGTTTCTAAAAAATTGACTCATATTCATTTAGATAATTTTGAAAAGCTTTTAGCCCAGTGTTTGAAAGTAAAATGCTGACATACTCACAAATAAATGTTTATAAAAAGTCAAAGCTTATGTCTGTTTTAAGTTTCCTTTAGTCAATGATCGTTTTAAATTTTGCTATTAAATTACTTTTAAAAATTCACAATTCCGCAAAAAAGCCTTTCTCATTGCTTAACGACAAGCGTCGATTAAGTAACAAAGCCATTACTAATTCTGATTAAAATTCATAATAATAGTGATTTTTTGTATTTAATAAAAGTTTAATTTGTTTATTTGTCTTGTAAACTTCATTTACAACAAGTCACAATGCTTGTCATCAGCTTATCTATATGCAGCACGCAACAATGATATATTTAATATTTGAGTTATGAAAATGCAGTCAGTTTACATAAAAAGATCCGAGTATGTGGTCTGAATTGCCGCTTATAATAATCATCACACTTCCAGCTGCCTTGAGCGCAGCCAAATGCAAAGCCGCACCTCAAACATTGCAGGTAGTCACTTATTCAATAGGTTTAAGTTTAATTCAAATATAATTTACAGAATGTTCAAATGTGCTGTCCGTTACCTCTGCCCAATTGGGGTGCATACCACACAGAGTGTGGCAACACTGGACCGCATCACAGTGTAAGTGATTCACCCCTTAAAGCTCGTTTTTTATACCCTGAACCCATTAAAAAGGGTTAAATGGTAAAATTAAATTAAATTAAATCCAACCCCTTAAAGTATATATATTCTTGAACAGCATTAACAGCCGAGTCGATATAGCCATGTCCGTCTGTCCGTCCGTCTGTCTGCCTGTCCGTCCGTATGTATGAGCGCGTCGATCTCAGAGACTATGAGAGCTAGAGACTCCAGATTTGGAACATAATCCCTAGGCAGTACAAGTTTGCTTATAATTTGTGATAACTTTCTCCGTTTCCCATGTACACATGTGATCGATAACAACAAAATCTGGAATTTAGAAAACTTTGCGATATTTTTATTAAAATCGGTTGAGAAACATTGGAGATATGGAACATTAAAGTTAAATAAAGTATGCAGTATGCGCGTACACATACTTGTTATACCCTAAATTTGTTGAAAATAGGTATAAAGTGTGTATGTATAATGCAGATGCATTCATCTCCGACCCCATAAAGTAGATATATTCTTGATCAGCATTAACGGCCGAGTCGATATAGCCATGTCCGTCTGTCCGTCCACTGCCAACTCGTCAATCGGACACAGGAAAAACTTAAATTCGTGCTGAGAACGCCTAACTGTAAGTTTAGCAAGGCTCTATCAAAATTAAATAACTCCCCATTTGTTTTAGTGTCGTCTTGCCTGCATATTCAATGCCACACAGGCCCTGCAGGGTAGCCATCTAAATATGGTCAACGTCCGTCCCATGCTAGAGCAAGCCTTTACCAATCCGGAAATTATTGATGCCTACGTCAGTAACTTTGCCAACTGTTCGTCGCTGGTGTACAACAAGTACAAGGAACTGACCCAAATTAGTCGTCAGAGTGATGCCTGCGATCGGCATGCAATCTTCTACAGCTTATGTGCCTACTCGCGTCTGATTCATCGCTGTCCAGCTAGCGTCTGGCATCGGGCCAACAAACAATGCCAGGAGGCACGAGCATATGTAAAAAGCTGTGCATGGCCAGCTCTGAAGATGTTCATGAAATCCACATAAAATAAATCAATATATGCCACTCACTTTTACATCCAATATACACAGTTAAGGGTCTCGGTTATTATTAGGTCTAAAACACTGCGTACACACTATTGGCCATTGGACTTTTGATACACCATTAATATCGCCCAGCTGTACGCTGTTTTCTTCGGATGAGCTGCAAAGGCAGTTACCTCCACAGCCGACGCCGTGCCTATGTAGGAGGAGAAGTTTAAGTGGAGTTTCAACAATATTTAAGTTATACAAACTGTTTTACAAAATTGACTCAGGATTCATTGAATTTGCTGCACAAAAGCAACGAGTGCTCTCGGCGTTTGTAGCTTCTAAATCATCATGCAGATAACCCTCAAAAAAGTCCGTCTAATCATCAGCTGGCTGCTTTGATTTAGTTTTTTATGTTAATAGTGCAGTGGTTTTGCTTTTTTATGGGGATCATTATGTGGGCACAAATGAGTTTCGTTACTATGGCCTTAAAGGAAATAAACAAAATTGTATGAAATGATCAAATGACGTGTGGGCAAATCAATTGGTATAGCAATAGATATGAAGAGCGATAAAGTAGAGTATTTAAACTTTATTCAATTAGCATTTTAAAAACACACCGCTGCTTCGCCGCCCGTATTCCTTACGAGAACTGCCTAACAATCTTACACAAAGGTTTTTACCAATATAATTTAAATTATTCCCAAAACCATGTTTAGCTTCGACTTAAGTTGCAAGCACCACTTTTTTTTTTTTAAATTTTTTAAAAATTTTTGTCCAATTTATTTCTTTCTTTTTCTTTCTTTTTACTACATGACATTGCGCTCAATTTGCTTAAAAATCTCCTCGAATGGCTCTGATATCATCTCCAACAAGCTTTCGCCACAATTTTGTGCATAATGTTGACAATTATTTTCCCAGCCATCGTGTTCCGCCTGATAGAAATGCAACGGTAGCTGCTCCGGTTCCGACGTGCTTGGACTATTGGATAAAATAATTGTTTATATATAACATTGATTTCAGTTTCTCACAACTTACCTGAAGAGCACATGCATTAAACTGCCCAGAACACCGTTCACATCGCCCAGCTCAGCGGCGCCAGTCTCGCAAATTAAACGAAGCAAACAGGATTCGCCAGAGAAGCCACTTCTAGAAGGAATTTGTTTAACAAATATGTTCCATCATATATCACATTGTTATAAAAAACCTCTGAAACTTGTCCATCAAAATGTGATAAATATTTGTTCGGGTGAGCAGAGCGCGTTTCTCACGCTTGGAACTTATAGATGGCATAGATGTTGTCTCTGCCTGTTCTTGTTCCGACTCTGTGTTGCTCTTTTCAGTTTGTGTTTGCTCCTCATCCTCTACCTCAATGCCTTCCGGTTCCTCTTGACCTTTTACCACATGATGTGAATTACGCGACAGTTCAACCTCCTCAGATTCAATGGGACCATTTTGCTAAAGAAACCCAACAAATTTGTATTTGTGAAAGTTAGTGCAAGTTCTTGAGAACCCCATTCGTTCGGAGAATCTCAAGTGCTAAGCTGCTAATTGAACTTTAAAATTTTGTGCTAATTGACCACTGAATGCGGCATTTTTTTATAGACATCAAACAAACACTGGCTAATACTTACAAATATTGTTGGTTTGCTCCAGTTATACGGTGAGTTGTAATTGGCCTCAAAATTGTATGAAACGAAAACGTTGCGATGTGGCAGCTCCAAAGGCACAGCCAACGCAGCAAAGACCTGTATTAGATTTATCACTTAAGCCCACTAACTTAATACTCATTTCTTATTTCGACAGTTACTCACGCCATGCGTGCTAGATGGCATAAAGGCCAAATAACAATCACAAAAACTTGAATGAAAGTAAACTGCGTACATAGCTAGCAACAGATAGACTAAAAACATTATGGTAACGATCCACTTGAGCCTCAGTTAACAACTGAAATCAATGCGCTTACTCAAGAAGTGCGCTTACATTAAATGCCACAACTGATAATTGGTAAAGCAAACGACCAACAAGAACTCCAATGAGTTAGAAAAAGAGAGCGATACAATTTTTAAAGTTCTTTACTCCACTTTATTCTCATCTTCTGCTTCTTCTGTTTGCAATGTCTTTGAGTATTTGCTCGACTGGCGCTGAAATCAGGTCCAATACATTGTACTGACAATCCGGGCTATAGGTCATACATTGTTGTTGCAGTCCATCCGCCTCGGCCTGATAGTACACAGAGGGCAATTGCTCATCCCTAGAACTAGTGGGTCTGCAAAGAAAGTTAGTAGTTAGATTAGGTATGCGTTATAGTATTCTTATCAGAGCGGGCAAAGAAACTAAACGTTTAACGACTTGTTTGTGAGAGTGAAACAAAGAACAAAAAACTTGGCCAACAAACGAAACAAATCAGAACCGTTTGGTTTCTTTGCTTGCATCTGCGTCTCATATGACTTACGTAAATATAACATGCACTATGTTGCCCAGCAGACCATTAATCTCGCCCAGCGTTGAGGCATTTGTCTCGCAAATTAAACGCAACAGACACGCCTGACCGGGATAAGCAGATCTGTAGTGATGCAACTTGAACAAATGTAACTAGAAAAGTTCAAATATATAAACTCTCACCTTTCCAACTTATCGCGCAGCATTGCATAGAAGTTTTTCCTTGTCATCAGCGATAATTCACGTTTCTCACGATTTGTCGTCACTGTGGTCTGCGTCTGCGTCTTCGCCATCGTTTTAGCCAAGTTATCTGTACTGTTAGCGCTTACTGTGCAATTGTGACAATTTCTTGCTGCATCATTAGTAGGATAAGTAAGATAGCTATCTTCAAAATCTGCACCCATCTATATTTATTGTTTTGTTTTGACATAATGTTTACACATAAATTTGAGCACAAAACTTAACATTTACTTACAATAATTGGTGGAAATTTGTAAACATGCTCGGGCATATAGTAATTAAACTCATAGCTATAGGAGAGAAACACATTGCGATGTGGCAAGCTAATCGGCACCGATATGGCCATAAAGATCTGCAATTGGATTTAGTTTAGCTACAGAAAGCGAGATTTGCTAACACCTGATAAGTTACACCAAATTCCGAATTTGTGGGAAAAATCAGAGCGGCATTTAGAAAAGCAATGCTGCAACTGCTGAGCAGCCAGAGCAATAAAATAATATTGAACAAGCTCTGCATAGCGTTAAACGTTTGGATAACTTTATCAAAAATTTAATTTAAAGAATACAACTCGCACAACGTTTTGGTTTTGATTGTCGCGATGAACTGGCGGGGCATTGTCTTGGCAGTCGAGCAAGAAACTTGCCGCTATCAAAAAGCTATTAATTAGCACAAACCAAAACATTTATTTTTTTTAAAGTGGGTCATGAGGATTTGGTTCAATGTGGTTAGAATTTTTCAAGAGCCACGGCACGGATTCCTTAATGCAGTTTATTGTAGTTGTACTCACTGTTTTTTTATCTCACATTTTTCATCCTTGTAAACACATTAAACAATTTAAATTGCTATTGCATAAATTTAGATGGAAACAGTATACATATTTAAATAATAAACGTAACTTATATATTTGAAATATTGTATATGTGTTTTATTTTAATGCGTTGTGCTGCTAATCGAACGTGTTCAATGATTACTTTAAGTTATGGATTATCATGTTGCGGTTGGCTTTGCATTGGTTATCTGTTGTTACGCTGCTTGCGCTCATTCCATGTGGCAAATTTGGTGTTGGCGGTGCTGAGCAGTATATTCATGTGTTGCGTGAGTGATGCTCGCAACGTCGAGAGCTCGTGCATAGCACGATGCTAAGAAATTTCTTATTAGTTATGCAAAAAAATATTATTTTTGGAATTTACTTACCTCAAAAGGCACTAGTTTGGCCATTTTGAAACGCTGAAGTGTCTCATGCATACGCTGCAGCTTATTCTCCAGCTCCTCGGTGGTGGGTGGAAAGCAATTCCAAAAGTGTTTCAGCAATTCCTGCAGCGACATATACACGTACCGCAGATCGCGTTGAAAGTCGCGAGGCACTAGCTCTACAACAATTATAACAATATAATTAACCTCTGTATAAAAAATTTGGGTGTTTTATAACTTACGACCAGCAGACTGTTCTTGAAAGCCACGCATAAGTGAGCCGCCTGGACTAAGTTCGCCCAGCGCATTGACAGCCGCCTTGGAACATATAACATTGCGCGGGGCACTACGATCTAACCAGGACTCTGAGTTTCGCACCAGTTGGTACTGTACATCCTCCAGACTAAGTGAATCGCCATGGTTTTCATACGTTTGATTTTGTAATGGCCCGTTTAGGTAGCGATCTACTTTAGACAGTTCAAATTGCTTGGGTTCGTAGTTCACAACACAATTAACCTCCTTTGATTCGATCGAGGGTTCGCCCAGATCTTCGTAATGCATCTTTTCCATTAATCGTTGCTTTTTTGTTGGCGCCATATGTTCACTGACCTCAGTCTCAACGATATTGTGCTTCGAGGCCTTGCCGTTGACACCGTTGGTGTATTTGGGCTGGCCAAGCGGGCCATTGGCCATGCTGTTGCCATTGGATATGTAGCCTGGAGCGGCATTGACAGTGGCGCATGTCTTCAGCACCATAATGGAATGCTGATTGAAACGTTTGATCATGTTCTGATGCACAATGTTGCCACTGTTTACCACATTGCGATCGCCAGCAACGCTGCCGAAGCCCTCCTCCAGCGGTACGTCCTCAAACTTCTTTAAATCTAGCAACGGATCACCAGCACCCTGCTGAACGGCAGCCTTCAATGCTTGGTCGTCAATTTTGCCGCACTCGGTAAATATGTCTTTGGTGCCGGCGGTCAGACGATCCCGATGAAAGTAATGAGATTGAAAAAACTTGGTCCAGAAATCTGTGTCAGTCATTTTGCTCGGCACGTTCTCAATGTGCTTGCGCCTAACGGCGGGATATGTTTTAAAAATGCAGTGTATGATATCTGCGTTAAGATTGTATTTAAGCCCATTGCAGCCATCCGTTTGCGGCTTGATGTCGGCCAAAAACGCACCAGAAACACCTAAAAAAAAATGTTAACACTTAAGTAAATATTCTACAGAGCGGTGTTCACAGAATATAAAGAATAAAATGTTTGTACCTATTTCCTGGACCTTGCCCATTTTTTTAAGGGCATGATCTTTGGCGTGCGTGGCCCAGAACTCATCGCTAGTAAGTACTTTGGTTATGACCAGGTCCTTGTAAAGTTGCAACAAATTGGGACTTTCGGACAGTAAGCGACTCTTGTCCTCTAGATCTTTATCCACTTTACGCTTAAAATTGGGTAGCAGCTGTTGTAGCAGCTCCTTGACCTTATCCCGATCGGCAAGCATGGCCGCCTGGCCCTGACGGTTCACGAAATGGAAAGTGGATGTGTTGCCATCTTGCAGAACCACCTGAAGCTGCACCTTTGGCTTGCCCTCGGGCGAGATCTTTTGTGCTGCAAAATGCAAATCAAGAACAATAGGTTTGTCTTTTTTTTACGCACATTAAATAGTTGCCTACTTTTGATATCGACATAACGATGTGAAACGGTCACAGTATCCCGGTGCTCTGCCATCCATGCCAAACGCTCGTTCATCACATAGAGCGTGCCATCTCCCTTCTTGTAGCGCACCTCGCCCATCTGCAACAGCACATCCTCACTGCTGGTTGTCATATCGTTTTAGTCAGTCTGTCAGCTGACGGCAACGCTTTAACAATGCCGAATGGCAGTTCACATAAATTTCGCAAAAACTCCAGTCTACTACGCCTGCAACATGCAAAAGAAGACGCATTTTCTTTGTTACGCTTTACAGATATTTAATTATCATGTTCACATGTGCCATCGGCACCGAAACACTCTCTGCATCATGCTGTGTAACGTGCAAATAGCCAAATAGCTCAATACTTCGCTATTTTTACGAGATTACTAAAAAACGCACCTCTCAGCAATTGCTCAACTGTGTTTGTGGTTCGTGACGGAACAATTTAGGATTGTTCTTTGAACTGGGTACTTTTTCGATACTTTTTCGTGCAACTCGGTGGTAACACTTGTTTTTGGCGGCGCCAAATAAATCTGCCCGCCAGCCCGTCTCAAAACAAGAAGCCAATTTGAAAACAAATTTCATTAAATGATTTATATATAACAAAATTAATAATTCTTTACACAATTATAAATTCAACAAACATTTTTATGAATTGATTAAAAATTAAATATATTTTCACATGTTATTTACTATAAGCATATGTATCTGCCTTACACATTTATGTACATGCACAATTTTGTGTCATGTACAATATTTACCGTTTGCTTGATCCTCAATTATCAACAATCAAATCATTCTTAACCGTATTCTCCTTGCCAGCGGGAGAGCTTTTATTTTTAATCTTGGTGTCGACATTCCAAGTGAGACGATCCTCGAAAAATTTAATAACAACTTGGGGACAGTTAACGTTGGCAAGCTTAGCAGGCACAAGTTCAACAGAGTGACAATTTTCCCAAGACATCAGAAAGATAAGCTCCCCACTGGAATCGGTGGCGCCAAGAATTTTTGCTGGTATTAATCCGCGGTCAAAACCGAAGGTTCCAGTCTTCTTAGAAATATGCTTGCTTGGGCCGGCACGTGTCGCATGCATTTTCGATAGTTTCCCCTTTCTTGCTAAGGCTTTGATCTTCTCCGATTCCTCAAACACTGCAATAATACCGGGACAAGAAAGATGTTTGACTGGCTCCCAAGTATTTTGCTCGCGCGGATAATCTTTCCACTTGAGAAAGTATTCAGTGACTCCATTATTTATACGTTTGCCTTCAACACGTTCAACTTCATATTCAGACATATTTAAGTTTATTACTTTGCTTGTTTTCGGTAATAACTTTGTGCTGAGCCGAGTTTTTGCCTGCCCGGGAATATGTGGTTGAACTAGTTCACACCATCAATACTGTTCGCGAACTTGTGCTATGCAGTATCAATGAGTATATAATAGACGAGACGAAATTGGCACGCCCACTATCGATAACCTCTCTCCATGCCATGGCTCGACTAAGGCTCGTGTTAAGTTGGCTGCAGTCAGCAGCTGCTTATGTTTTGATTATTGCTTCTTTGCTTATATATCTGGGCCTGCCGCCATAATTGAATTTGTTTTTGTTTTCATTATGGACTGTCTTGTCGTATGTATTTGGCACTGTATGTTTGCTGAAAACCTAATATGTATGTATTTATGTATATATATATCAGAGCTCATGCCAATGTATTCTCCCTACTCATGTCTTGAATGGTTTGTTTTGATTTGAGTTGTTGCTGTTTAATTCGTTTTGCATTGCATTGCTTGGGTGGCTGAAATCAAATGTTTGTAAGTAAACAAATTTATTTATTTAAGTTAATAAATGATAAGAAATCAAAATTATGGGAAACTGCTTTAAAATTTTAATAAAAAAAACTTAATCTAGAATTTTTACAAATAACAATATGTGAATATTTTTTTATTATTTTTATGTGCGTACGCACCTATTGTTTTTGTTTAATGTCTTAACGTAAGTATATTATGTTTGTTTGTGTGTTGTTGTATGCACTGGTATAAATATATAAATGTGGTGTTGTTCTTAAGCATAAAAGTAAATTAAAGAATTAATATAATGAACGTAATGTATGTTAAATTAATATCAGTTAAATTCTGATGAAGACTGCAAATATTTTGTTTGATGGGTTGTGTAATGTATTATGTATGTGTATAATGATTATAAAAATTTTGATTTTGTGATTTGTGATTGTTGTCGTTGCTGGAACGCACAAGCTGCACAGTGTTATTTTAATACCCTTTATTACAATATTCAATTAATGTCAATGCAATTTTTAACATATATTTATTTAATATTTAAGGTTAGGTATATGAATACAAAAATTGAAAAATTGAATTCGGCTTTAAGTCATCTTAAACCTGTTCAATAAGTCAATAATCTTCTACCTTATTTCCATTATATACATAAGCATATATAATGGAATTCATATTTAAGTATCTCACGTTTGGCCACACAATTTTACAAAGTTCATATAAAATTTATACTACCCTCCCATGTTAGGCATTAGTAAGCAGATAGAACCAAAAGTCGAAAATTGACAATCTCAACTTTGGCCACCACACACAGCAAACAGAAGTATTGCCGATCAGTATTGTTGTCTCACGCATCGCACACTCTGAGAGAGACATGAGAGAGAGTTGCCAAAGCAGAAGCGGTACTTTTTCCGCTTGCCCTTTTCCCACGAGCTCTCAAAACGCATGGCGGTTTTCGATAACAAAAAGGGGCTGCTATTTTCGTCTCTAGTACTTGAATACTTTTTGGGCAGTATGGCAACACTGCGATAAATGCGGATAAAGTTTAAACTTTAACTTGGAATTATTATTTTTTGCTGGCTCTCGCTAACTCTGTGCTGGCTTTTTATGCTGTGCTTGCAAAATCTTTTATATGCGACGCGGTTTTGTATTCAAGAATCATACAAATAAACATAGGTTTCAATTCTCCCAAAGAATGGCTCTGGTAGTGTGTGAATGTTTACGAATTCAAAAAGCCGTGGCTTGTTGTTGGCGCGATCGTAAATCGACGAGATCAACGCCATGCATACATACACACAAACATATGTATACTTAAGTACCGTTTATTGTTTATGTATTCTACATATTCTATTCTACATTTATTTGTATTGAAAGCATTGTAATGTCAAACTTTACTTGTCCATATGAAAATTAGGCATTATCAAAAGAAAAAGCAAAACACGTTTATATATTGATAGAATCGTTTTCGGTTTGAGCGGTAGTAAACAAATGATTCACGAAGTACATGTAAATAATAAATTTTGTTAATAATTGTGTTGTATTGTGTGTCTGCGGACATATGGCCGAGGTTAATTGTACAGTGCGCTCTCGTTAATTAGATTTAGTGACTGTGACGGAGCCAATAAAAAAACAGCAAAAGTTCTGTATGTATGTATGTGTGTGTATATTTGTATGTGACTTTTTGTTGTGGGCTTTTAAAGCCACGTTTATCTGACTGGATTATGCAAGTTACATTGGCTATTAAACCAGTTTTGTTGTTGCTGCTGCTGCTGATATTGTTTTTGTTTTTTTTGGTGTCGAGCAAAAGTATCTCTGACGCTTTGAATTTCAAGCACCAAAATCGAGTGCAATTAAAAGCGGAAGCTCCCAAGCCCTTCTAGTGAGGTATTGTAATTTAATGTTTAATGCAAGGTATTGGTTAAGCGGTAACCAAATATATTGTATTGTATATACCAACAAATGTCACTAGATACCCCAGGTATAAAAAACAATACGTTTTATGTCTTGGCGCGCAATCAAAAGCGCAGCCACAAACAAATCACGTTCAAAGCCAAAACATACTAATGTCATTGCGCATTTGCATTAATAAACAAAGGGTTAGTCAGAGAAAAACCACTTGGTTTATTTGAGAGAAAAATGCAAATTGATGTAATTATAAAATACACACCAAACCGATGTCATCGTCATCTAAATGTGTCGGGGTTGGGGAAGCCATGAACAAAACAAAAACAAATACTACGCGTCAATACGCTACGCAGCAATATAATATGGGAGACGAGTGCCAAAAACGCCAACGTGCCCGTTGGTCGCGTCGGTGTGTATTTATTTGTTTTTTTTTTTTTTTTCTGAGAGCCTCAACCGACCGCATGAAGCAACAGGCGGTTGTTGTGGCCGCTGATCTCAGTCTGTACCGACAACGGCAACAGTTCATAACGTAGCGCGCGCAATTCAACATCTCGAAAATAAAAACGGGAAATATCATATTAAAGGTGTGTGTGTTTTTGAATTTCATTTGGCTGTGTGTGGGCGCAAGTGTGTGTGTGTGTATGTGTAGATCAAAAAGTGTTGCAAAACGAAAACTTTCAAGTGTTGGAAAGCACAAAGAGATCAAAAAGTAGTGAAGTAGGCATCTCTTTTGCACTTAGGCATAACCGGCATGCATAAATGTCAAAGTTTGTCTGTCTGACGTGAGAGTTGTTAGTTGCTTTGTACCTTCTTCGTATAGCAAAACATAGAGAAGACCTACGAATGACAACAAAATTTTAAATAAACTCAGCTACAGCGTCGCAAATATCTGTGTGTACAAATATATACATACTATATATAAGTAGTTTACGTATATAACCAAATTCGAAACGAAGCGGGTGGACGTCGACGTCTAAGGCGTTTATTAAAGTAAAATGATGTCATAAAATAAATTGCATAAAAAATTCTCAACGTTCCCATCCTCCTCCTTCGCACAATTTTAGGAGCTTGAGTGTACTTAATTGCATTATTCAATAACAACGAAATGGACGACAAGAAAAGTTATCTTTTGGAGAAATATCACCGATTATGTAATTTCTTGGAGCGCGATACAATCGGCAGCGAGCTAGCCATCTACGGTACCTCCACATTGATGCTGATCGTTGCCTACATGAAACGCAAGCCTGCATACTTGGTGCGCCAGTTCAAGCAACCGTCACACATTCCGGAACGTATTATCAATGAACGGATTATGCACAGCGGCCAGATACGCGGCATACAGCAACGTGATCAGGACACCCTGTTGCTTATTAAGCATCGCCCGCTGATCCCCATCTTCACAAGTAGCGAACGTTTGTTGCCCGTCAAGCTGCCGGGTGTGCGCGTCAATGCCAATGGCTATGCTTGGCTGCAACAGTGTCTGGTTGGACGTGATGCGACCTTTATACCGCTGAACAAAAGCAAATCACAAGACTATGTCGTCTGCCAGTTGTGCCTGGTGCATCCGCCCAAGGGCAATCAATTGCTGGATATTTCTGAGACTCTGCTCAAGCTGCGCTTTGCCAAATTCGCACAGGATGTGGCAGCGGCAATTAAAAGAAACAGCAAATACTATCAACACTTGCGCCAGGTCGAAACCCGTACGGCCAGCAAAGAGGCGTGGCTGACGTGGTTAGCGCGCTATCCATTTATTTGGCAGCGGTTTAATCAACTGAAGGCATCACTATTGCCTAAGCAAAAACTTTTGCCGGAGCTAGTGCGTTAAGCATCAACACACCCTTTCCCCCGCCCACCCCTAAAATCCTCGGCACGTCTCTTCATATACTGTATTGGTAGGGTTTCTTTGCAATTATAACGTTTAACGTACGTTTAACGTTTGTTAATGTAATTCTAAGTGAATCGGAAATCCCAATCTTTTCCAAACAAGACAAAAATAACAGAACTGAGCGTGATTTTCTGCTTGTTATATATGAAATGTTAAAAATTAAAAAGAATTCTTTTAGATGTTTTTGCTTACGAATGACATCTGTGGGTATGTATGCGTGTATGTATGTATGCAAGTTTGAATGTGTTTATTCTGGACGCAAAAAATATGTGCGTGCATTTTGCTTAATATATGTACTGTTTTTAAATAAAATGATATATTTATAAAGTGTATATATTTGATATTTTTTGTTTTCGTGAATCTATGAATAAACAAAAAAACAGTTGCAACTCTTCAACGAATTTTTATCTCAATCAAAATGAGCTGCGGAATTTCTATGGTCAAATATATACTATTTATATTCAATTTGCTGTGCTCGGTGAGTAAACTGATAACTTTATAAAGATAAAATTGTGGTTTTTTTTTTCATTATAATTTTCATCTGATGAGACAAGCTCAATTTGCTTGCATGATATCATAAGTTTCCTGTTGCTTTTAGTTCACACTGAAACTGGTTTCTTATGTATAGTGAAACCTGTAACCTGTAAAATGTGTACAAAACTACGTAAATCAAACATGCCTGTAAAAACTTAAAAAATTTACTTATAGTAGAATAACATTTTTTGCATATATATATGTATATATATATATATATATATATGTATATATATATATATATATATAAGTATATATAACAACCACCAAAAAAGGTTTCCGTTCTTGTTAGTCAGGTTTCACTTTATATTATTTAACTTACGCTTTTTAAGAAAGTGGCGGGAGGCCTACAAACCGGTTCCTCCCAAAAAAAGTCACAACTCATGTTATATAAAGGGGGGCAATGTGAGATCATCAGTATGCAAAACTTGTTATTAAAATTGGGCTACCTAAAGTCTTGTGTATGTCTGACGTAGCGCATACCTACATACATACATACAAGCAGCGTATTTATTGTATTGTTTTGTTTTTTATTTTGATTCCTAAGTTTCTATAAAACGCTTAGAACGGCCAACTGCACGAGGTTAACAAGTTAAAGCAACAGGTTTCTAACTTTACCAAACGCCAATGCCATTTGCAATTTGTCTTGCAATTGTTTTTCATTAATGTTAGCAAACTTCAAACTTCCATTAGCGCGAACTGTACCTAAAAACCAGTTTGTAAGTTAAGAGTGCTTAAGAATTTTTCATAAACATTGTGAAATCTCAAACATTTATAATAAAAAGTTTTCAAATAGTTTTGTAGTCTAGTCACGCAAACATGAAACACCCACCCATTCAAAAAAGTGAAATAAAAAAATAAATTGTGCAATGTGTGAGTGGAAAATTGCGCAATTACAGAGACGATGACGATGACGCTGAGGGCAAGGGTGTTTCCGCGCCTAAAATGGTTGACTTAATTATATATGAACTTGGGCGCACATTCAGAGACAGTCAAAACTTGGTTCGAAATTATTGCATGTACGCACGCACGCAGGGCGGAATGAGGAAATTGTAATGAAAATTGGGCGGCGGCGGAGTTGACAGCACCCATTTATGGTTTTTATTTGTATGTATGTCAGTACTTTGGTACTCGTAGTTATTCCATTCATGAAAGCATTCGTCTGCTTTAGTCTAAGCTACGTTCAATGGATGTGCTCGTTGACTTTAGTGCATAAATTAGACAAAACAATCATCTTTAAAATAGGTCAATATGTGAGTTCAAGCGTTCTTTCGTTAATTGCTACGGAAGTGGGTTAAAAATTAGGATTATCTTAATTAAAAGCACACTAGAACTTTCTTTATGCTTTGTACTATTCTATTTATATCTCGATTGCCTCTGGATTTTTGGTTGTTTTATTATTGACGTATGTTTCGCATGAAATCAAAGCAAACAGTTGCCCTTAGCATATGTATTTGTTATGGTTATCGGTTAATCTAAATTGCTTAATTGGATTGCATCAATCGATTAGATAGCATTGCCATTGATTAGCAATACACTGTTTCAATTTTTTGCCAATATCATCGAAACTGCTGGAAAATAATGGTGGTAAAGAAGATATAATCTATAATGAGGAAGGGGCCATTGTTGTAGAACTTAAAAAAAGCTTTAAGAAAGCCAAATGTGCCTAAAGATGTGTAACATAAGTTTTTCCTAGAATTGGTTTTAACTAAAATAGTTGCATACGGCATAGGCGGTATATTAAAGTCAATTTGTGCATAAATTTGCAGTTTTGATATATATTATTAATTCGTTTGAAATTGAAAAATAATTCTAAAAAGCATTTAATATGAAAATTCTTACTCTGCGATTTTGCATAATAATAATTACATGTATAATGTGTCAATAAATATTTGCACTAATTAGTTTAGTTAGTTAAGGAAAACAACAAGGACCAGTTTATAGATATAGCTTGTAACATACTTTTGCACGAAACCATTATACCCTTTTTTCCCATTTTTAATGGGATCAGGGTATGATAGCATTTAATACCATATACATTACTTTGTATGCAGTTATCTGAATTACAGTTTTAAGTTATATAAATCAGGGAGCTTTTCTTTTGATATTAATAGCTACCCAGTAAACATTTTCTTCGTGAAAGCTAACTCATCTTATATCATTTTGCACAGATATGCGGCATTTTGTTGATTGTTTTTGGAGCCCTGCTCTTCAGCAACGTTCACAGCATTGATGACTTTGGTGAAGCTCTGCGCACCCAACAGGTGCCGATCACAATGATTGTGTTGGGTACGGTTATATTGTTGATCTCCTGGTTTGGATGCTGTGGCGCCATACGCGAATCCTACTGCATGTCCATGACGGTAAGTACTTTATAATGCGAGCCTGAATACATTCAATTAATAACTTGTTGCCTTTTAGTACTCGGTATTGCTGTTTGTGCTGATGATTGGACAACTGGCACTGGTTGCTTATATGTGGCTGCAAAAGGACAAATATCTTGTCATTATGGGCGATGTGGTTGAGAAGGCTTGGGAGCGACGAACACGCCGTGCCGACTACATGGATGCCATACAGATTAGTGTACGTGTAAAGACTCAAAACTGTGTTCGGTAAATAAACTAATTAAAACCTTTCCTTTACACTTTTAGATGGAATGCTGTGGTCGCAGCAGCTTTGCCGACTATGCCTTCCAGGGCTATTTCCCACCCTCTTGCTGCAAGGACACAAACAATTGCCGCCAGGAGACCGTCTATCGTCGCGGCTGCAAGCAGGCCTTCGTTGAGTTCTGGGACAGAAACAGCGATATCATCAAGTACACTGGCCTGGTCATTGCTGCCATTGAGGTAATTTTATTAAATATTTATTGAGTTTCATGGCTAACACTTTCGTTTCCGGTTGCAGTTTGTTGGCTTTGTGTTTGCCTGCTGTTTAGCAAATAGCATTCGAAACTATCGACGCCGGGCGGACTATTAGTGGGCTCTACGGATCCTTACGGGTCTCTGAGGGAAATTAAGGCCTTGCTAATTTTAATGCAAACTGAAAGTACGAATTATGTTGCCCAATTTTATACAAATCAATTTACAAATTATTGATTCAGATGGCCATTTCAATAGCGACATCGACATCGACACTCTCTCTGTCTCTTTTTATCTTGACACTGTTAAAAATTATACATATATGTATATATCATAGTCTCTGCACTGTTTCCCATTTAGTTGTGCTATTTTTACTGTACAAACGAAATGTATATGTAACAATTTTATTAATTTATACAAAATGCAATAAACACATAAATTAATTGTATAATTCGTAATTTAATTAGTTTCTTGCAAATTTAAAAACACCAACGTTGGTATTATTTTAAGATTGCCAATCTTGAATTTGAACACAAAACTTTGTCATTTTACTATCATTTCACGGTAATACTAAAAAAAGGTATATTGGTATGTGTTGCGCTTATCGTTCGAGCTAGTATATTTATGTAAGTCCATACAAGGTACTTGGGTTTTTTTGTCCGTTTTTTATGCACAAGTGTTGATAGGCTGCACCTCTTTAATTGAAATAAGACCTGGTAGAGAACCGTTATTGATTGAATTATCTGTCAGTAAATCTGATTGTCAGTTAAATATGTAATTTCTAAAGAACATTTTGGATTATCTTGATATTAGATATATATATATTAAATTGAGAAATAATATGCAATAAATCATTAAAGCTTTAAAGATTGTATGTACTTATGCTACACTAAGTCTATTAAAGATAATTCGTTTTATTTTCATTTATATACTTTGTGTGCAGACATAATATAGATAGATATTTTATAGTGTATATTTAATTAACTGTATTTCATACTTTGTGTTTTTGGTTAACTGACAATAAAGTAATTAAGTTAGCTTTAAAGTGCGTACTGAAGTACTATTTGACATAATCGATCAAGCATTATTATTATTATTATTATTATTATTATTTTTGCTTCCTATTAATAAATCATGTCACAAAGTGTTTAGGGGAAGCGAAGCGATGGCTTCTGCGATTTCGCACACATACACTCACAAAAAGTATATTGTGCCTGATAAGAAGTTTTTTGACTCATTTGCTAGGTCACTAAGTATTTGCCATGTACTAGAAAGATAGCTCAGATTATTTATATATATATATATATATATATATATATAAATATTTATGTATGCAGCATCGAATTAACAATACTATAAGTCAAAATACAGATGAATCATTAGCTGTCTCAACATGCTTCTAGAGACCAGAGCATACAAAATCTTGGACTGATAATGTTCGTCAATGAGTCACATTTGATGAACTTAAATTTGGACTAGGTGCAAACAATAATAAAATGGCCCTCATATACAGTTGACAGTTCACATATAGACCAACTAGTAACCGGTGAAAAATTCTTTTCTGGGTATAATCTGATAAGGTCCATTGATAAGTTAGCTAGCACTATATGTATATATGTATTTATTTGAATATATTGCATGTGAAATGTTGTTGTTTGCAGATAATAGCCCAAGATAAGCTAGCCCAATACAAGCTAGTTGACACGACAATTCCATTATTAAGGCACCAGATCTCAACTGGTACGCTTAATAACGACGGGAGCTCTTGCTGCGAACGGTCCTCCAATACTTAACTTATCGAGAATTTTCAAACGACACAAACGAATTTATCAAAATGAATTGCCTTTCCGCGATGTTCAAGTACTTGCTGTACTTGCTTAATATTGTGTTTGTGGTAAGTGCAAAGGAATGGAAAACGTTACCCAACTGGATTACCTAAGTTATGTCTAAATATTCACAGGCTGGTGGCATACTGATGATTGTTGTTGGTTCCATTATGCTGTCCAGCATGGGTACCTTTGGCTCCTTCAGTGATACGGTTAATGCGCGCACCATTCCCATTTGCATAATAGTCATTGGATGTGTTGTCTTTGTGGTTGCCTTCTTTGGCTGCTGTGGCACAATTCGTGAAAATGCCTGCTGCACCACAATTGTAAGTACCGGAAGCACTTTAATCAAATTAATAAACTTTAAAATAACCTTAATTCTCTTTTTGTAGTACGCTATTTGCATGTTCATTTTGTTTGCTTTGCAATTGGCGCTGTCGATCTGGATTTTTGTGAAGAATGACAACTTCGTCGGCAAAATGGGTGATCTGGTGGACACGGCATGGAAACAGAATGATGATGCCAATGGATACCCCATGGATGCTCTTCAGCTATCGGTGAGTAGTAAATCAAAGAAATGATACTTTCACAATTAAAAAACTAACATTCATATTTACAATTTTCAAATACAGTTCGAATGTTGCGGCGTGAATAGCTTTGCGGATTATGGAGCTAGTGTTCCGTCTTCATGCTGTGGCTACACGGATCGCAACAGAGTCTGCGAAGAAAACATCTACAGCCAACGTCCTGGCTGCCGTGGCAAATTCACTGACTTCTGGAGCTCGAATACCGCTCTTATAAGCTGGAGCAGTTTGATAATAGCTCTCTTCGAGCTTACCATCTTTGTGGTATCCTGTTGCTTGGCTAGCGCTATGAGAAAACGCTAAGCGATAGCTATACATTGTTCATCATTCCCTCACTTGCCACAATGTTCATTACAGCCATAAATAAACAAATAAGTTAGATACTTAATACTTTCAAATATTTATTGCCGAGCTTTCTGTCGATTTTATGATATATTTACTTATGTATATACATATAAACATGTGTGCTGCAGGCAAAATATCTTATCAAGGTATATTATTTTTAGTAGTTTTTCATGGCTTATATCAAGCACTAGCTAGCTAATATTCAAGTAAAAATTTGAGCAAAAGTTCTCACTCACAACTTATTATCAGTTATTTCAGCTCTATCATTGGTGAAATTGATAGCCGTTGGGCTGTCGGTGCGTATTAGATCATAGCAACCCTAAAGCTGATTCATTGCTTATCAATATATCAATTCCGCCCACAACATGTACACATAATATTTACTTTTTGCTCAACTTTCCATAGCTTTTTTTGTTTTTGACAGAGACCTAGCGCAATGTGTATGTTATCATTGTCTGCCTTCCCTTACTTTACTGTAGGCAAGATTGCCTTTCTAGTGTATATAAAATATTGAATGGACATTTTTAAAATCAATTTTCACAAATTAGACAGATAAAATCTATTTATAAGTAAAGTTTTCTGTAAGCAAAAATAATCTGTTCTTTTATTGTTTTCATACTCTCGTTTAAAAGTTTTATCTCGGATCGATGTCCATACTACAATTTTTGAGCTCGACTCGGTCACTTTAAAAGGTAGATGGGTAACAGTGTTGTCGTTTTGTGATTTTCCACTAGATCTGGTGATTTTTTGAATTTTGGTGACTATTGAAAAAAAAAATCTAGTAACCAGATGTTGCGCCTCACATATTTTATTTGCCTGACTTTGCATTAATATATATATTTTCTTATCTTTAAGCTTAAGTCACAATATTAATTTGCTGTCAATCTTTCTTCAAAAGCGCAATTCTTTTCAACTGACTTTTAAAATTTTGGTATTAAATCGTACATATGTATCTTTGTACAATAATAATAAATACAAAAAACTATCAACCATCGTTATTAATTTTCGATATCTATAAAAATGTTGGCATGTTATGACTTATTAGACCAGACCCATTCGATTTGCCCACAGTGCTTCTGGGCGATAAGATACACAAATGGGGATTCTATCTAGATATGACAAAGCCTCGGTTCATTTATAACGACTGGCACAGCTTGGTGGCCAGTCGAATCGAACGACAGTTACCGACGCGCAAACAAAGCGCGAAAAAAACCTAAAAAAAACTATCTAAAAAATTAAAAATAAATTCATTTAAACATTAATAAAAAACGGCTTTAACATGGGTTTCATGTCAGGAATACTTAATATCCTTCTTTATATTATAAATATTGTGTTTTTGGTGAGTTAATTACGAATTATATAAAATAATTAAAAAACGAACAATTAAATCAAGTGAAAAAATAAATTGAAGAAAGTTAAATCACAGCTCTGGGAGTTTCGATAAGTAATGCAAATTCTGAAAATATTTTTTTGTGAAAACTGAAAGAAATATATTAATTTTAAAAAAGCTATGTTAGTTTGATCTTTTGTCTTATTCTATGGAAACTGAACCCATTGAAAATGGGTAAAAAGGGTATAATGGTTTTGGCAAAAGTATGTAACAGGCAGAAGGAAGCATCTCCGACTCCATAAAGTATATATATTCTTGATCAGCATCAACAGCCGAGTCGATATAGCCATGTCCGTCTGTCTGTCCGTCTGTCTTTCTGTATGTATGAACGCGTCGATCTCAGACACTATAAGAGCTAGATACTCCAGATTGGAACTTAAACTCGCCGAATCCCTAGGTAGTACAAGTTTTTTTTTTGATTTTCGATTACTTTTCCCGTTTCCGATATATACATGGGATCGATAACAACAAAATATTGAATTTGGAAAGAGACGGAGCAAAATAATGAAAGTCTGTGAAATTTTTATTAAAATCGGTTGAAAAGCACCGGAGATATGGAACATTGAAGTTGAGTATGCAGTATGCAGTATGCGCGTATACACTCACACACACATACTTGCAAGGACTGACTGTACACGTAAAGTATAGGGTTAAGGGTTGTGTCTAGTCGGGATTTCTCGACTAGAGCCTTCTTACTTGTTTTAAATTATATATTGAGCTTCCCAACGAAACTCAAAGATGTATCCCCTTTTATACATTTGGTTAAATGTTCTAGCTCTTATAGGAATTTTAATCCAAAATATCAGTTTTCTATATCGTATTCTATATCTATATTCTATATCGTTAAAACAATATTTTGATTGCATATTGCAAATATGTCCATTAAAATAATATATATTTAAAATTATCCGAAAAATATTATTTTGTTCTAATAAAATATGTTTGTTGCTCATGCGACTGAGCTCATAGGCTTATTTTTTGCTATAATATTTATTTATATATAAATAAATTTTTCTGTTGTTGTTATCACAAGTTGTCATTATCTTCGATAGAAAAATCGAAAAATAACTAAATTAATGCTTTTGAGTCATTAGCAAGTCTTCAGTTATTGTAATGCGACACAATCGTTATCAATGATGGATTATGTCTACTTTGCACCAATGATAATAATGAGCAAAGTATTAATCATGCTGTAACAATATTTCAATACTATTGATTAAATATATACATGGATAAATTTGAAGTAAAGAAATAGTTACATAAAGCTGGACTTGGTATAAGATTGCTTAAGTTGTATGGTTATGAACATAAAGGTAAAGCTTTTATATATTCCATGAACCATAATACGAAGTACTTAATTGGATTTCAAATGGCTTTAGTTGACACGGATCTATTATTAAGCGCTTTATATTTTCTAAATAACAATTTCAAAAATATGTTCATCAAAATAGGTCGTTGGCATCTTGCTCATTGTACTGGGCTCCATAATGCTATCGAACTTTAGCCGCTTAACAGACGTAGAGCAGCTAGCGAGCGCAGATACCATACCAATATGTGTGACTGTACTTGGTGCACTTATATTCATTGTATCCTTCTTTGGCTGCTGTGGAGTGTGGACCCAGAATGCCTGTCTGACTGGCGCGGTAAGTTTTTATTGTTAACAAATTCGCATGGAGATTGAAAAACTGTAATATATTTATGTTTTAGTATGCCACCATGATGTTTTTGCTGTTTGTGCTGCAACTGGTTCTGACCTGCTGGATCGCTGTCAATGGCCAAGACTTTTTGAACGATATGAGCAAGTTGGTGAATACGGTTTGGAGCGAGAATACCGCAGAAAATGGCTATCCAATGGGTGCATTGGAGCTCACATTCAACTGCTGTGGCAACAACGGTCCCAGTGACTACACCACTGCTAATCTACCTGTGCCTGCCACTTGCTGCGGCTACACCAATAGCCAGCAGTCTTGTGACGCTTCTGTTTACAGCAAGCGTCCAGGATGTAATAAAGAATTCTACGACTTCTGGGACGATCACAATGATCTGGTTCTGTGGTCTGGTCTGGGCATATGCATATACGAATTGATTGTTTTTATCCTTGCCGGCGCCCTGGCCAAGTGTATGCGCGATGGAAATGCCGGTAGATAAGCCTACGGCTAAAAGCTTTTGACCCTTTAGTACGATCTTAATTGTATTCCTCTGATTTTGCTCTTGATTTAACAATGTTGAAATATTACCATGTATTTAAAAAAAAAAATATATATACATACAGTATAAAAAAAAAACCGAAAATGATGTTATCTATTTGAGTAGGATTATAATATCTTAATACTTGAGCACTGATGGTGGTTATATTATTTAAAAGTTCACACAAATTTTTCTTTATGCATACTAGTTTTGAATACCCGTTTACACATTTTCCAAGTAATGTGTTCTTTATTGAGCTTTTGATTTCTTCTTATCGTATGCATAGCTTTTTGCTGAGTTCGAAAATGATGAAAAAAGCTCTTTCAACGGTTTTGGTATAGAACATTTGCACTTGTTGGAAACTTATCAGTTAGTGAACAGGTGTGAAAGTGTTCACATCAAAGTTAAAAATATCGCCAGTTACTCGCAATAGAAAATTCAACATGGATTGCGGTGGTGTTTTGGTTAAATATGTACTTTTCATATTTAATATATTATTTGTGGTAAGTTTTTTTTACTACATACGTAGTACACGCATATATTTTATCTCGTGAGGGGTTAATAAAAACTAACTGTATGTCGTATTACGTGAATTTTTTTCTACGTACGTACCTGTGTGTATATCTGTTTTATCTTATCTGCTATTGACAAAAAAAACAAGGCGCTACTAATATAGAGAAATGGTTAAGAATGTCGTGATTTTCACATTACATGCCAAAGTGTTGAGCGTAATTATAGCTAACGAGCTACAATATATGTTTCGAAACAGTGAACAATCGTGTGATAACGCACAATGAGTAATACTTTCATGCAATGAATGGACTTTTGTTTTTGTTTGAAAACAACTGTGACTGATTTTCAACACATGCACAAATACTTATGCACCAAGATTTGACTTCTATTTCAGATATGCGGCATTTTGTTGATTGTTTTTGGTTCCCTTATGGTCTCGCAAATCAAAGACTTTTCGGGCGTTGGCGAAACATTCACAGCGAATAGCGTGGCTATTATTATATTGGTTCTAGGATGTGTCATCTTTCTTGTTGCATTCCTCGGATGCTGCGGTGCCATTCGCGAGAACTCCTGTGCACTTACATCAGTAAATCATCAATTAAGCTATAATTATATTTTATATTTAATTCTTATACAATTTGTAGTACTCGATCGTGATGTTGGGTTTGTTTTTGTGCCAAATAGCACTGATCGTCTATGTCTGGATCAATCACGTGCAAATACGTGAGTCGCTCGACAATGTTGTACAAACAATTTGGGAACAGCGAAAAACATCGGATAGCATTCTAATGGATACGCTGCAGAAATCTGTAAGTATTGCCATACATACTTATTATTTAAACACCTAATCATTTCTAATATCTCTTATAGTTGAAATGCTGCGGTCTGCACGGATTCGCCGACTATGGCACTAGCTATCCCGCATCTTGCTGCGACACGCCCACAAATAATTCGTGCCTCATGTCTTCAGTCATTTTCAGGCCCGGTTGCAAATCTGCCGTTGAATCATTATGGGACACAAATGCCAACATTATTAAATATGCTGGTCTTGGTGTAACGGCAGTTGAGGTACTTAACCGCGTTACAATCTTTTGGTTTATAAATTAATATATTTATTCTTATTGCAGCTTATTGCGTTTATATTTGCATGCTGTTTAGCGAATCAAACCCGCAACAATTCAAGACGTCAAAATTTTTAGAATCAACTATTCAATTATGGAATGTATCTCTTCATTATTTACACATGTTTTTCTTTATCTATAGTTTTTGCAACTGCTTATCTACAGTGCAATTGTGCTGTTATAAATAAAATACGAAAAAATTGCAATCAATATGATAAGCTATTAAGACATATGTATTTGTGGTTGTAAAAATAAAATAATTTTAATAATCATAAATCTAACAAAACTTCTGAACTTTACTTCATTATATATATATTTCTTTCAATAAATAATAATTATTTTCAATATTTTCATTTTGGTTAATAAAAAAAAAAATTTCTCAACTTGAAAATTAAATTCCTTTCAGTTTCTTCATGCAAACCGTTACAATTATTATTTAAGTTTCATAATTCAAATTAACTTAATACTCGACACATATTTGGGATTGTGATAATAAAAATAAAAAACAAATTTCTGAAAACTTTTGATATTTATATTATTCAAGTTTGCTTCATGCTTTAAAAACGCATAACAAAAGTATCTAAAAAATTATATATTTTGTTTTATTTCGTTGTGTTTTTATGCAAGTTAAGCATTAAACAAATAGTAATTAATAGTTTTAAGGGTATCATATCACTCTTGGTGAATTGACAAAATTTCTGCACATAAAAATTGGATTTTCATCAGTTTCTTCTTGCAACTGTTACAATGTTTATTTTTCAAATGTACTTCATCCTTGATACCAAAATAAACCCTGCATTATAGCTCTGAACTTTAGACATCTTTTTTTTTATCATTTTGAATTAACTTCAGAAATTTCTGATCAACAAGTGATTCTAGTATAAGAAGCTTATCCGATTTTACCAACTCCTTCCACTCGGCTGTCTGATAAATTTGTTCAGCATTGAATTTAACAAAATTCACGGTGTTAGATTTAAGTTCCTTTAAATTAAGCATATCGGCTAACTTAAGCGTTGATGCTGCGCTATATATGGTTAGACTTTGGCACAAGGAGCTCGCACACATTACCTTAAGTCTATCAAGCTGATACTTGTCGGCTGCTGCCAAAAGATCTGCAGCGATGCCTCCTGACAAGTTAGGCATGTTGCCCGTATACATGAATTGTAACATTTCAAAGATTACCTTGTAATTGAAATCGACTATTGAGATGCATCCCAGCTGACTCTCCATGGTTTGAGGCTTTAGCATTGCTGCAAAAATTTTGCTACGCGCTGTGAACAACAAAAAGATTGTGTGAATATATAATATATATTTAGGTTCAAGTAAATATTTTTTTTACCTGCAAGTATGGTTTTATGAGCCTTTATTTTTTGTCCATCGCTTGCCTCGATAGTAATATCGCTTAATTCTGATGATTTAAGTAACGCGCCCAAATCTTCATCTAATTTGGGTTTAGTAACTCTAATGCCATTTATTTGGCCACGAACGTTAATAAAATTGGTAACGACTCTGATCTCGCATCTTACTAGTAAATCGTCATCGGGCGAAGAATTTTTAATGGTGTGCCAAAAGTCAAAGGTACAGCCAAGTTTTGACCAGGAGCTATAACGCATTTTGTAACGCTCTGTTGATTTAGCGGTGGAAATCCTGCATATGGCTGAATACCATATCCCAATTTCTTTTGGATAACGTATATATAGTATTTTTTTTGATCGATCAAGTTGCAAATTAAAATTGAAGCCCACGCCAACGTTCTCGCTGGGAAACGTTGGGGATACCAAAATAACAGGTCTTACGATGAATTTAATGTTTCTAATGGTCCATTCATAAATATATGTAACGCCTTCAGGCTTTGTATAGCCGCTATCACAGAATACTTTATTTGTATTCGACATTTTAAACAATTGTGCAAAAGGTAAGCAACTATAAACCAGGGCCGCAGTAATATAGCATGGCAGTATATTTACTCTATGTATCAACAAAAAAATACCAAGACGACATAAATTTATTTCGCATTTTAAGCAAATGCCAACTTGGGTCACACTGTAAACCAGTCTTCGGTTTTGCTTCTTCTGTATCTCAGGACTCGAGTCAAATCAAAAACAGTTTTTCGCCGAATCGGACGAGCGGTGCGCGCATTAATTAGAAAAAAAAAAAAATACAAAAGCAGAAAAGGTAATAAAAATAAGTATTCAGTGGCAATGTGTAGAAAGCCGAATAAGTAAATGCGCTATGTGTGTTTACAGATATTTATTTATGTATGCACCTATTTAATTTCATTAATTTGCTTTTGACTACCTGAGATGCTGCAGCTGCATTGGCAGCTGGTGGTTAGAGACGCATGTGAAAGTGGTTGAAAACGGAATGTGCAAAAGCACACTTAAAGTAAAGACGACACACTTGAAAAGTTAGTTACGGTGTTATAAAGATAAAAAAAATTCAAGAACATTTTATAACAAAAAAAAAATGACAATGCCTTCTTTTGTTGGCTGAAGCTTTTATTGTCTGTGATTAAGTGCAGTGAACTTTTCACATTGTCTATATCGACACAATAATATGCATTTATGTGTGTAGATGTTCTATACTGATGTGGTTGCACTGGTTGCCAAGACAACATACATACATACATACGTATGTTGAGGAAAAGGGGATCAGAAAACTTTACTGCGTAAACAAGTCTAAATGCGCAATCATTTTTTTAATTTAAATAAAATTAGCGAGCACTGTGTTTAAGTGTTGCCAAGCATGATGCATAAAAAAATATATGTTCATTAAAAAACAATATTAAAGAGCATTTAAGTACTGAATTGTTAGTTAAGACGTCAGTTTATAATTTTTATTGTTGGTAGTAATTGTTTTTTTTTTTTTTCGTTGCGCCAAGGTCGAACCGGTTTTAAGCGGCTAAATATTCATTTGAATACATATATTTTTAAATAGCAACAACAACAAAATCATAAAATGAAAGCAAAAAGCCAAAAAGATGCTTATAATAAATTAATTAAGTCTGTTTAATGTTTGTTGCTTTACTTTCAACGATATATAAAAAAACACTGTGCTGGATAAAACTAAACTGCTAATTCAAATATGCGCTTGTGGAATGGCCGATGGGGCTCCCATTAATAATTTCTTTGTTTTTAGATAATTTAAACATGTTTGACAGCAAATGAAATATATGCTTTTATTTTTTATTATATCATTCGCAGAGAAAGCAAACGCTATATCACAATGGATTGCGGAACGTCTATGGTTAAATATATACTCTTTGTATTCAATACCATTGTGTCGGTAAGTTTGAAAAATAATAATAAATATATATATATATTTTATAGCTTTACGTAGAATTGCAAGTGTTTTTATTTCTTTTTTCAAATGTTGATCCAATGCGGATCGTAGTTTTAGCTCCACAAGCAAACTTGTTTTATTTTAGCCTCGTTTTTGGCATGGCTTGTTGTGGCTATGACATCATCGTTGTCTTTTTTATATAATATGTATGTATACACACATATATGTATATATTCAGCTTCCCAACAGAGACGCACGCTCAAATATGTATATAACATATATGTATTTATGTGTGAGCAACTTGTATCTTTATCTGTATCTGTATCTATATCTGTATATCGAGCTGCTGATGTAGCCATTTGCTTGCTGGTTTAGTCAATTTTCAGTGTTTATGATTGTTCTCTTTCTTCTTCTCTATACACTTCTACGGCTTTAGAATTGTCTAAATATTATGAATAAGACTCACATTTTCGCTTTGCTTAGCGCTTAATTGGGTTTTGTCAACAACAAATCGGTGTTGCATGATGTCATATAGTCACTCTCTCATCCAATTCACAATAAGACGAATGCTAACTGTGCAATTGACGTTATTGTTTGATCAGCCGACATATATTGTGACTCAACGTCGTCATCAAAAATGACAATCACAAGCAAAACCTTGTTATTTACTTCGAGACCTTAGACTAAAAAAAATAATACTAAGTACGCATATGAAATATTAATTAAGGCAAATATTTGAGCACACCTTAAACCTGAAAAAAAAAACGTTAGCTGAATGATGGATATATGTACATACATATGTACATATATACTTACATACACATGTGTTTGCAATTTTAAATGCTCGCAAAAACTGACGCCTCAACAAAGCAAAGAAACATCATTATGAAGTCGAGCAGACGGGCAACAACAAGTTGATAAATAAATGAATAAGTCAGCAAAAAAACAAAAACTTGTTGCAATAGCAACAGCAACTGGTGGAAAGAACAAGCACACACATAATTCACTCTCACACGTGCAACTCGGCTCAGGTTTTTGTGTTTGCCTGGTCTGATTGTTTGTGTGTATGTATTTATAATACGGATACACATCTGATTCAGACATGTCGCTCTCTATGTGTGTGTTCGTGTGTGTGTGCGTACATAACACACTTGACAGTTAAGGCAAGCAAATTAACAGGCAACAAAACACAAAAAGCCGTCTGTGAGCGTCGCTCGGCGTGACTAAAAAAAGCCTATAAAGTTAAAAAAGAAAACCTGCAAGTTAATACACTTGTAAATGATTGTTTCTAAAGTATATAAAAAAAAAGAACAAATCTCAGAAGAAATGATTAATTTTTAGGCATTCCTTTCTATGAATTTATTTTTATATTCTATAATGCATCACATATTTAATGGTTAAGTTATAATTACTCTTTGTAAGAGTACAAGTAACAAAACACAAACACAAACAATAAAATCAAAAAGCCAACGCAACGCTCGAGAAAGCAAGAAAACATTGTGCAATTCGCTTGGTTAATTACAAAAAGGGAAACTACAGGTACAGATATGTACATGTACACACATACATACATACATACACTTATACAAAGTAGAACTCAAGGTGTCTGTGTGTTTTACCCAGATTCAGTTACTCATTGAAGTGTGCATAGCGTATATATACTAAAAATGTCTGATGTGATGAATTTGTATTTTTCACACGTATGACTTTAAAGCAAAAACAAAATGTGAGTTAGAACTTCTGCTGCAGTACAGTAAAAATGACAAATTCGAGTGACTTTTAGCTCTTTTCAAATGTATGTAGGCATTTATAGTATATATATGTCACGACTTTTTTACAATTAGCTGGCATTAACAACTTCAAGTTTTACCTTTGAAGTTAAACTGATGAACATGAATCATTAACTTAACTCGAGCAGTACGAAAGTTAAAAACAGATTGCGGAAATAATGTTATTTATTTTTTAATTTGTGAATTGAGTTTTTGAATTAATTATTAACTAAAACTGTTGCCGACTCTAATATTGATTCGAGTACACATCGCGTAGAGTATAAGTTGAATTGAATTTTTATGTGTACTCTGAAGCACTAATTTAATTTTTAATTTCAACCTGAAGCCAATTGCAATGTTTGGCATTTGAAAATATTTAATGTTGTTGTTGGGTTGTTTTTTTCTACTGTTTCGTGTTGTTAAACTATAAATACGTGTAGTGTGTAATTATTTTTTGAAATTGCGATACGCTTTCAATTAAAATGTCACATGTTATTGAGACCGAAGCACGCATACGTCCTGTTGCACAAGCACATACCTATGATAGTAGTAACATGTTTGTGTGTGTGTGACAGCAGCAGCTTGTACTTTACTACGACTATATCTCGTTTGGCACTTGTTGTATTCTATGTATGTGATAACTACCAAGACATTTCGCTCAAACGACAGCAAACTAACAACAACAACAGACTTCACAGGCTAAAATTCGGCGCCGCTTGGTCGGCAAACGTTTTGGTTGGTTGGTTTGTGTTTGTGTTTTTTCTTTTTTTTTTTGTATTTTTGGGTGTGGTCTCCACAGAGAAAAGCATTAGAATTACTTTTCTTCTTGAGCGTATTTATTATTGCAATTGATAGCCAACTTCACATATATTTTATATACGCATTCGAGGGCTGTTGCCCCAAACTTCCACTTAAAAATGAGCTCACACTTTCTTTATAATATCTTTGGTAGTTTTTGTATGCCTAACTTATACGATATGAAATATTATAGTCGAAATTCAAATCTCTGTCTACTTTTTACATGAAGCTTTGATTTTCATTAGTGGTTTGATTTCTTATAAACTGTTAGAGTTATTAAATATATGTTAAAAATAATATAATGGCTGTTAGAAAAGTGAGATATTTGTATTTTTTTTGTTAAGTATCTTTCAGTCAAGCACCAACTATTTGCTCAGCTCTGAAAGTAAACAGAGATTATTATAATCCTAGTCTGCTTGCTTTAACAATTTGCAATTGAGGGTACCTCAGTCGCATGACGTCATCCAACAGCCAACAAAAAGTGACACAATAAAAGATGGAAGCTGCTCAAACTCAGAGAATCGTAATATCTGTATAAATATGTATACAAGCACTTATTATTATTTGTTCCTTAAGGAATTCGTCATTTGTTTTTGTTTGCACGTATTGTGTTTTAAGAAAGTAGAAGTAGACCGTTCATTGCCTAAACAGGCGAATAATGCTTCTGCTTGCCATTTGGGTTAATTATGCCAGAGACATTTTCTTAGCTATAAGTTTTGTTGCTTTCACTCAATTCAGAAGTATATCACTTTTTAACGCCCACAAAACCAGACAGATAAAGCAGCCCACACTAAGATACACTGAGATACACAAATGTGGATACAGCTTTAGATACGGATACAGCTTATACATACAAATAAGCATGCAAGCATGTGTATGTGTATTCAATGAAATCAAGTAAATTCAATTAATTTCACAGCCTGCCTGCAGCTCGGATACAAATTGAGTAAAAAAAGCATTTTTGTTGCAACAGCAAGAGCAGCGACAACAATAATGATGACAACCAATATAAATTTCACTAATTTGCATAAATTTGACGTAAATTGCGTTTCACCTTGAACTTTTTAGTTTGTCTGACAGCTGGAACCGTCGTACAAAAGATGCTGCTTATCTTATCCTAATAGTGCGCCAACCTTGTACCACTGTGCGTATGCCAAGTGCAAACACACTCGGAAAAAGTTTATGAGATGCCGCATGCTCAAACATATGTAGATATAGACTATATAATTTATAGTTGTTTAGCTTTTGCGTGTGCAATTTGTATTTAATGAGAACACTTTTTGTTTTCATGTTTTTTTTTTATAACCTGGGTATAATGGTTTTGTGCAAAAGTATGTAACAGGCAGAAGAAAGCAACTCCGACCTTATAAAGTATATGTATTCTTGATCAGCAACAACAGTCGAGTCGATATAGCCATGTCCGTCTGTCCGTTTGTATGTATGAACGCGTCGATCTCAGAGACTATAAGAGGTAGAGACTCAAGATTTGGAACTTAAGCTCGCCTAATTCCTAGGCTTCCTAGGCAGTACAAGTTTGTTTTCGATTTTCGATAACTCTTCCCGTTTTCGATATACCCATGGGATCGATAACAACAAAATCTTGAACATGGAAAACTTTGAGATGGCATTTGAATTATTAAACAAAATAATAAAAATCTGTGAAATTTTTATTGAAATCGGTTGAGATATAGAACATTGAAGTTGAGTATGCAGTATGCAAAATGCGTGTACACACACACACACACACACACATACACAACTAGGGATTTCTCGACTTGAGCCGTCTTACTTGTTTTTTTTTGATAAGCTCACAATGCCGGTTCATAGCAGTACCAGTCTCAGTCTCAGTCTCGGTCTCAGTATCAAGTCTCAACAGAGACTAATCTTACTTGTTAGCCCGGAGTATAGCATGGCATGTAATTAAAATTGAAACTACGCTCGAATGGCGAATATTGTTAAGTGCTTTCAATTCGCAATAAGCTTAATTCAGAGAAGTAACAATAAACTTTACTATAAGCAATTTTTATGAAAAGTAATTAAATCATTTAATTAATATTTAATTCGATAAGGTAAAGGCATAATAAAATTCGAGAACTTAGCGTAACAAATGCAAATCAATAATAAGAGAGTTAAATTCAATATTTATATACCCTGAACCCATTAAAAATGGGTAAAAAGCGTATAATGGTTTTGTGCAAAGTATGTTACAGGCAGACGGAAGCATCTTCGACCCCATAAAGTATATATATTCTTGATCAGCATCAACAGCCGAGTCGATATAGCCATGTCCGTCCGTCTGTCCATCTGTCCGTATGTATGAGCAAGCCCATCTCAGAGACTATAAGAGCTAGAGGCTCCAGATTTGGAACTTAAGCTCGCCTAATCCCTAGGAAATACAAGTTTGTTTTCGATTTTCGATAACTCATCCCGTTTTTGTTATACACATGGGATCGATAACAACAAAATCTTGAAATTGGAAAACTTTGAGACGGCGTTTGAAAGATTAAGAAATAATGATAATATGTAAAATTTTTATTGAAATCGGTTGAAAATCACCGGAGACATGGAACATTGATGTTGAGTATGCAGTATGCGTGTACACACACACACACCCATACTTTGTACGCGTAAAGTATAGGGTTCAGGGTATCGTCTAGTCGGGTTTTCTCGAATAGAGCCTTCTTACTCGTTTGTTTTTCTTAAATTCTAACTAAACTAACGCAACTAGTAAGTTAGTTAGCTGCTTGCATTACGTAACCATAACCGTAACAACCGACCGACTGCTTGTTTTAATAGCCATTAGCCACGTACTGTGTCTTTTTATCCCTGAGGTCAGTGGAGTGTCGAGGGCCCAGTAGTAGTAATTAAGAATTGTTATAATTTATCTTTGGCATGCTAAATGCCCTCCCCCTCACCATCACCCGCTCCCGCATCCCTCCCTTCTCGCTCGCACCCAGTTGTGTGTTCTCCTCTCTTTCAATTAAACAAAATTAGAGCAAAATTGTTGAATTCATAGAGAACAACTTGCAGCATTAACCTTACAAAATTGTAGGCTAATGTTTGCGTTGTCCACTTTGTGACTCGATGTGTCATTTGTGGCACCTAATACCAAGTCGAGTTGAGTTCAGTTGAGTTGAATCAACTTTACACAAACATACATATAACAAGTCTATATTAGCAACACGATGCGAACGATTCGATGCGAAATCTAAACCATGAATCACTCACAAAGTACACACAGTGAGTGCAACAATAATTTATTGTCATGTGCAACCGGAAATATGACAACGGAAATAAGTAAGCCAAACTAAGAAGTATTTACCAGAAGACAGAGCTAAAAAAGAAAAAAAAAAAAACTTTAAAAGCATTGGAAACAAGACCTATATAATAAAAATAAAAAATGATAATGGTTGATTTCAAGTTACAGTTACAGCTGAAAATAGTAATAGAAATACAAATGGAATCCAACAACTCGTTGCTGTGGTGCTTGTGAATGTTTTATCTATGAAATAAAAAAATATTATTGTATGTAAAATTATTCTTTTGAATATACATGGTCAGAATTGGGTATTTTTCTATTTCTTGATTCCAAAAAATAATTGGTTGGCTTTCCTTATCACTTAAGGGTATGAAAAGAAGATTACGTCAGATCTTCCTCAGATCTTACGAATAATCAAAATCGGTTAAGCCGTTTCGAAGATGTTTGGCAACTAACACTGTTATACGAGGAGCTTAAACAATAGATGTATAAATACTATATTTAACAAGAATATTTTTTTCTTTTATTTGCTTTTAGATTATCGGCATATTGGGCATTGTTTATGGCGTGCTCATTCTGCAGAGCATTGGCACCATCGAAGTCAATGGACAAGTTGGCTTCCCACCACAGGCAGCATTGCCTATTATAATGATCACCCTGGGCTCAATTGTGGTGTTCATCTCGTTCTTGGGCTGCTGTGGTGCCATACGCGAATCAGTGTGCATGACCATGAGCTATGCCGTCTGCCTGCTTGTGCTGCTCATTTTGCAATTGACAATTGTTGTGCTTTTGTTCACCAACAAGGAGAAGTTTGATACTGCCATGGGTGAGGTTATTGACAAGGCCTGGGCATCGCGGGAGGCACGTGAGGGTGGTGTTTTTGATGCCATACAGAAATCGGTATGTGTGATAATAATCTAAAGCCTATGCAATTGCTTAATCTTCGAACATTGAACTTTACTTATAGCTGCACTGCTGCGGACGTGATGGACCTCAGGATTATACGTTGAGCGTACTAACCCAAGGACTGCCGTCGAGCTGCTGCGAAGGTAGCTGCGTCAATCCCCTGAACATTTATGGCGGTTGCCGTTCCAAGTTTGTTGACTTTATGTCCGGCAGCACTGAGAAGGCTAAATACTTTGGACTGGGCTTGATTGCCGTGGAGGTGAGTTGTGGGATTTGTTTATAACATACGATTTTATATATATATATATAAATTTTTATATTTATAGCTGGTTGGCTTCATCTTTGCCTGTTGCCTGGCCAACAATGTGCGCAACCATAAGCGCCGCAATGGCTACTAAGACAAATGCCACAACACACAAAAACACAACAAACATACATGGCAAACACAAACATTCGCATTAATTCTTTAATATGTATTGTCGTAGAACGCAATGAGGAAATGATAAATATTGAGAATATATTTGAAGTAAACCATTCGGTTGGAAAAATATTTAAGTTATTTGTTAAAATAAACTGTTTTTGCTACGAAATGAATGTTCTATTTAAATCAGAAAATACATTATGTAAGGCACTTACATTTTTGTATATTCACTGCTTTTCGCATATTTTTGCTCTAAAATTTAATTAAACGAATCCAAAGTCGTTGTACAAAACCACGAATAATAATAAATATTAACACTGCTACATCATAAAATATAAAATTAACAAAGTTACAACTCGATAAAAAGAATCTCTCAATGTTACAGTTTTTTACATTTTTGTTTTCATTTTGATAAATTTATATATACATTTATACTATGTAGAGTTAAAGCCCTATGCTATATTTGTACCCGTTGGCAAAAAAAAAAACAAGTGTCCAAAATAATATATTAATATATTATATATGTATACATTAAACGCCCTTCATCATTTTACTTGTACATTGGAATCTCTTGAACAGAATGAACAGAAAATCAGACAAACTCGAATTACATGGAACGTGAATGAATAAAGCATTTAAAACGTATTTATATACATATACAATAATAATAATAATAAAAACGATCCAAAAACTTGTAGTGTTTGTTTTAATAATAACATATTGTCCTTGTGTGTGTACCTTCAGCATTGCCTCGGACTGTACTTAAATGCCATGCAAATGAGTCTCGCATTGCAGCAGCTTTTGTTGCGCCCCCAACCGTTGACATGGTAGCGGGTAGTTGTGACCTTCAGTTTCTTAAACATTTTGTTTACAGTGCGTTGAACATATATGTGTACATAAATGTATATATTTATTTACTTTTGCGATAAGCTTGTTGTGTATTCAAGGGTTGTGTGTGGTGTTGATTTGCATATGTTGAAGCTCTCCAACATCGACATCAAACTAATGTTACTTGGTCAACACACTATTGATTTTCATGTGAAATGATATTTTGTTATAGATTGGCTCATGTTCATAATGTAAAGTCGCTTACCTTTATTGGTTGAGGGATACCAAATATGCAGGAATACCTGAATGTATTTTAAGTTTGTCTCTTTTGATAGCGAGTAGTTAGTCAAGTATCTAAAAATACGTCTATGACTATTGAGTATTCGGCTCGTAATTCCTAACAGTATAGTCTTTCTTCATGGCAGTCAACTCTTCTAGTAAATCAGTTGAAATGTAATGTAAAATGTAAATTCTTATGCACATATTGATAAGGTTAAAAAACCGATTTTAAAGATACTAATGCATAACATCGTGCTTTATATTGTGTAATAGTTTCATATGACCTCTTAACTCTCTTCACAAGAGTAAATTGGAAACTTTAAACTCGATTTCTTCAAAACTGAAACTTTGTAATCAATTGACATATTTTTGGTGTGCGGCAGAGTTGAGTTGATGGGTGATGAAGCTAAAATGATTATAGAGCAAGATGTTATTTTTATAGCTCTAACGATTCTTTAATATTTATCATTTTTATTTACTTTGTATCAGTAAAAGAAACTAGAAACTCTTACAATGTGCTATGTGTGTCGAACATGATATTAACCGAACTAGTGAAGTTTATCAAAGTGACCTTTTCAAATAAACTAGGCTTCATATACTGCAATATAGTAGGAGATGTACGAATTTGATTAATGGTCTCATTAACGAAAAAATACACTGTACTTAATTAAATGCGGTCTTTCTGCTAGTAAATTATAAATTTGTTGTTACATTTGTATTTTCATCATAGAGGATTAAGCATGTGCTCGAGTTGGAAATTTGTTGGCGTTGCAGCATTTTCGTTTTCAATATTCTATAACTTTGTTATTTTATTGGTTGTTCTATGTGCTTCTATGCTCACCTAAAGCGAATATCCGGAGGACTGTTTCAGCACATTTGCTATGTATACACTATATGTGCCGACTGTTATTGCTGCACCATTTATTATGGGTACCGATCGTAGCGTAAGTACAGTTTTAACATATACCTAAATGAGTTAATTTCATATAGAGCATCCTGTACTTGCAATGGTGGCTTCTAATCCAAGCGGTTCTCACATATTGCAGATACTTTAGTTATATTTGCTACAGTCCCTTCTATACACCTGGAGTGAGTAAAATCAACATTATTGGCATTGGTGAGCTTTAATCAATTAATTGATTATATTTTTTTATTCGTACGATTTGTCGAAACAGTTGAAAAAACAAAATGTCACTAATTGACTTCTAACATAATGGCTTGTGCTTATAAATATACGCAATAAATTATTGCATTAATTTAAATGATGACCACACATTTATTTCTTTAATGTAAACTATCTATATAAACAGGTGTACATTTAAGTACAGACAGCAACATTTTGGCATGTGCTATTTGACTTTCTATAGTTAGGATGTGTCGCTTCATTTTGATTGTGCTTTTTGTGGCATTTTTTGCATATGATGTAAGAGTATTTTATGTAGTATCTTTAACATTTCTATTTTCAATTGATTCTGGTAATGACAATGAAGAAACAGGTAAAACATAGTTTAAAAAAATGTATATATATATTTATATAACTACATCTACTTATATTTAAAGAGACCAGTGATTCACTATTCGTTCTACAGGGACTGGCACAGTTAGCCAATGCCCTTTATGGATTAACGTTAGTATGTTTTAAAGTCAAGGTAAAAGAAACATTTATAATTTCTTAATATATATGAAACAAGATATTCAAATTCTCAGATGGATCTCGTAGTATTGGGATGGATTTTAGTTGCTTTCGTCATGATAATAATCTCATCCAGCTGGGACATCTGGTTTGTAAGTGAGGGTGCACTCACATCATGCATAGACACATCACAAATCGATGTCTATGCGCTCATCACTTGTGTTTTTGTTAAAGGTATAACGAGCTTGTACTTTATTGAATTATCTTCTGATAGTTTTTTTTTTTTTTTTTTTTTTTTAGTATTTGGCTGTTGTTCACTATATGTGGTATCAAATTACTATCGTGAACATGTTCTTGCTTCGAAAACGAACGCTGCCTTCTAAACAGTATCAGCAATTCAAAGAGCTGTAATATTTTTGGCTTATACTGTTACTGTTGAGCTGCAAAGCTTTATTTTTGCATTTACTCGCAAAGCTTTTTAAAGACGCGCGCTAAGGTTTGAATCTGTAGTGTTTATACCCTGAACCCATTATATGTAACAGGCACAAGAAAGCATCTCCGACCCCATAAAGTACATATATTCTTGATCAGCATCAACAGCCATGTCTGTCTGTCCGTCCGTCCGTCCGTATGTATGAACGCATCGATCTCAGAGACTATAAGAGCTAAAGACTCCAGATTTGAAACTTAAGCTCGCCTAATTCCTAGGCAGTACAAGTTTGTTTTCGATTTGCGATAACTCTTCCCGTTTCCGATATACACATGGAATCGATAACGATATTTGAAATGGCATTTAAATTATTAAACAAAATAATGAAAATCTATGAAATTTTTATAAAATCGGTTGAGAAACACTGGAGATATTAAACATTGAAGTTGAGTATGCAGTATGCGCGTACTCAGACACACACACACATACTTGCAAGCACTGACTACGCGTTAAGTATAGGGTTCAGGGTATAGTCTAGTCGGGATTTCTCGACTAGAGCCTTCTGACTTGTTTTAACCTAAGACAGTTAAAACTGCTCTATAATTTAGACGAATATATTGGTATGTATGTATTTTGTTTTATTTTTTTATTTTGCATTGCATCTACGAGTATATGTTTATTATTAGTTTTTAGTTTTAGTTTTATAACATTACTTTTTTTTACTGTTTCTTGTTGCAAAATTTTTTTTTTAATAGTGGATCAAAATTTTTTTTCAATTGTGTATCTTAATTTTTAACTTATTTTTAGTTTTTAACTTACTTTTATATTTTACTTAAAGTTTTTTAATTTCAACTGTATTTTTATTTGAATTAATTTGTATTGTATGTCGGCTGTTCGTAGTTGACAATGATATATAATAAACTGTGGTTAAGAATGTTGTTATCTATGCATTAAAAATTTAAGGTGTATTAAAACTGATGAAATTAATTTGGGCAACATCAACTGTAAATCTGATATCTTTGAAAACTTAGAATTTCCTTCGGCAACAATTGCCATCATAGGTAAGCTAGCACAATACAACTTTTTAATAAGTTCTTCTCTAATTGCCATTGATAATAAATTGGTTGCTTTTATGATTTATTTATGATTTTTTTTTATTATAGTTTTTGCGGATGTTAAAGCCACATTCGTTTGATCTACTAATCTGACTAGAACAAGAACACATTAGTAGATCAAACCAGAGAGTACTCAATATACAGAGAGAATCCCAGCGTCGTCATCTTCTAGTTTTGATAACGCTGTTTAGTAGGTGCATAAAGATCGCCAGAAAACAAGTAGCTTTAAGAGCGTCTATTTATAAGCGCGCAACCTGAACACATCATGGTTAATAGCAAATAAAGGTAGCCATCAACAAACATGTGCAAAAGCTCTAACGTAGGCATTTGTGACGTCATTCATGTGAGCGCCGACAATTATTTTGTACGCTGAGTAAAAAGCTCGACAGGCTCGTTTGCCGGCAACGGCTTTTTGAGAAGTGCTACAGAAAGTTTCATACGCTCAGTTATTCGTTGGACGCGAAGCGGAATTGTGACAAGCGGTCTTGGCGAGAGTCGCGGCAAATTCTTGAGACTTTATGTAGTATCGTATATACCTATTTTGAACATAGACGCACCTATGCATAATGTTAATGACCTATATGTGTGTATGAGCGCATAGCTTGTTGTTCACATCAAGTTTGTAATTAAATAAAAATAGTATTGACATCAAGTATTGTCGATTTATGCAAATTTTAAAAACTAAGTTTTTAAAAACTAACTGGTACTGAAAAGGTTATCCCATGATCTCATACATGAAAACGCATCATCATCTAATATGCTGAGAGCACTGAGTGATTAAAAGCTAAGAGTATCTAAAGAGAAACTTAGCGACTCGAAAACGAATCAAAAACAATAACAGACACACAACAAGTTTTTTTTTGTTTGAGCACAACGCACCACACAACAAGTAGCTTGGCGTTGCTTCGCACAGGAATTTCAAGCATTTCTCAAAAATATAAACTTTGTGTGTGCATTGAAATTGAAATTTTTGGATAAGGAATGGCATCCACATCGGGATATAAGGTGTTTGCCTATTCGCTGCACATACTTTGTACGGTAAGTGAAAGAAATTTCCATCAATTGTCGCTGACAATTTTAACTTTTTATATTTACTTTGCCAATTATGTCAATAGTCTCAATTGACGTTGTTGATGTACACGAAAGTTTCAACTGACCACTTGACACAATTCTCTTATACTATAAACGAACAAACATTGTTCATAGGTCGATTATGATGCCGTGTTATCATACATTATCGCAAATTCAATATAATATCGCGCTGGTTTTTGCTTGTCAACAATTGCCGACGCTTTATTTAATAACTTTCCTTTTGCCAGTAAGAATCATAAACATAATTTGACTTTGAATACTTTTTAACAAAATAGTTTTTGGCACCCCAATTACCAGATCAGATTATATGCATATGTGTTTAAACTATGGTCGGTTAAAGTGGCAAATGAAACTTATCCTTAACCTAATTGATATTCAGAGTTTCCTGAATCAATGTTTAACACAATATGTATTTAATTATTTTACGCGCAGGTTTTGTTTGTTCGATTTATTTTTGTACATTTTTAATTACAAGCAAAAGCGGAGAATAAACACATGTTAGTTATGCCACAAGTTATAAATATATCTATAAATCAAATTATATATCTATATACATATATATGTATAAAAGATGGTTTATATCACCTGCCATGTTTGGTTTTCATCAGTAAATAAGTTAGCAGAATTCGCACATTAATAACAAATAACTGTGAAAATTTCTACATTGAACTTCTTCGATAACAGATTGATACACGCTGATATACTAAATAAAATATCCTGCCAATGTGCTAAATTGTCTTTGAAAATTTAATAATACCTGTAAAGTTAATAATACTTAGTTTAAGTAATGGTGTCTTTAATAGTATTAACCATTCTAATAAGTTTAGCTTTTGTAGTTAAATAAACTGAAATCACATATACATACAATTTATTTCAATTCGACGCCCTTCTGGCTGATCGGTGCTGGTATGTGTGTCAATATTAACTAAAGGACGTTTTCTATGTGACAGCAAATCTAAGAAAAAGCAAACAACAAGCAAAACACACACGTCATTGTCGCTCCTATTTGTGTTTTTGTTTACCCTGTAATCGGTTAAATTTAAAATAATGTAGATGCAGCAAACTAGAAAGCTATTATTGTACGAAATCAAAATGTATTTTCTTTGATCTGGAAGAGTCTGTATGTTCCTAGTTATATCTTAATACATCTGTATATATAAAAATTTATTTGGCTACAGGGTATTGGCCAGTACATTGATTATGCCTTCTTAAGGTTATTGCGTGGTGAATGCGTATCCTTTTGTTTCTACAACTGCTAGAGTATTTCCTGACGCCAGCCAGACTGGTCTGGCCGACGCCTATGTATTTATGTAGCTCAAGCACAGTAACATGGCAATACACACACTCACATACATATGTGTGTATATATCGGACGACATTTCTTTGGGTAAGGTCAAAAGCATAATTGTGGCACAATGTTTGCAAGTTGCCTTTTGGTCGGTTTTTATTATTTATTCAGCATTTTTATTATGCTTGAGATTTTTATTTATTTACGGTTTTTTTTTTGTCTACTTTCAGCTGCTGGCACTCGTACTGATATCCTTTGGTGTCTATGTCCTGGTGTCCTACGATACAAATGAGATTGGTGCTTTGGCAGCCTATTCGTATATTGGGATTGGCGTTGCCGCCATCGTTATTTTTCTATGGGGCTATCTGTCCGCTTGGCGGGAAAATGTCTGCTGTACATTGACTGTAAGTAGTAGTTAACCCAGTATGGCATCAACCTTTATAGTATATTAAATGATTAATCAATCTTTGTACCATAGTTCATTACCATATTGTGTTTGTTCATGTTGGTGCAATTGGCACTTTTGTTTTTGCTCACCAAAAACGAAAGCACAGCAGCCTCGAATTTGGCAAATTCCTTGGAGACCACATGGGAGGAGGAGCTGAATAGTCCTGGTGCCATGTCACTGTATGAGAACTGGGTAAGTGGTATATCTAACGATATGCCGTGAAACACTAATAAATGTTTTTTTCATCTTAGTTCAATTGCTGCGGTCGCGGTAGTCCTCAGGATTATATTGTTAATGAACGCCTTCCGCCGGCTACCTGTTTCCGGGATCATGATCGAAGCAAGGCAGATAATCTCATTCATGCGGGCTGTCGTGTTGAGTTTGAAAACTATTGGCAGCATCTTCTGCAAATTTTCAATATTATCGGATGGATTTTAGTTGCTGTTGAGGTGAGTTTTTAATTCAAAAATACATAACTTTTCGATGTGTAAGTTCTTAACTGATTTTCTTACTTCTCTTGCAGCTGTTCCTTGTCATTGTTTCTTGTGGATTATGCAACAGTATTCGTAATGATCGTCGCCGCTCATTTTACTAAGAAGTTTGTCCGTCTTGGAAATTTGCATTTGTTGAAACTGAATTGCTTCAATTACTATATATTATTATATGGCTTTTAAATTATTATACTACTTTTACATGTTTTTGAAAGAGAGAAAACAACCAGCCCTATAATGTCAGCCTTGAAAATGTTCGAATATGTCAAGCATTTAAGCTCGCGATTTTCTAATGGCTTTTGATGTACATACACATATAATCTTTGATATTCTTAAGAACTAGTTACTTATTGTGCTTCTTTAAAAGATAAACACCAAATATAAACAGTTGTTGATGTACATTTATTTTTAAGAAATACAAAGAAATTATTTTATTTGAATACTAATTTGTAATAAACAAAATCGATAAATATTGAGTTTTTCATTTGACTTCTCTTCTTCTATTAACTTCTCTATTGCTTATCTAATGCAATCTCGATGAATCATTATGTGAATACTTTACGACATTTGCATTTACATATGTACATATTCACACATACATACATAAATGTAGTGTGTGCGCTGAAAAGTATGTAAAAAAAGCTATTATAAAAATAGCGCAACGCAAAAGTTGTTGTGGCTTTTTGAATTTTTTTTATTCAAAATATTGTGTCTACAATGTAGAATCCGCATATACAATGAGCACGCTCATCAGCTAGAAATGGAAACGATAGAAACGAAACGAAATCGAGCCCCTTTCTGTCACGCCCATGCATGACGGCGACTGTTTCATTTCAGTTGGTTCCGGTCAACCGTTTCGTTTTCAAATTTTTGTTTTTTTGCTTTTCGCGTTAAAGTTTTTGCTATCAACAAATCAGTTAAGATTCGTGCGCGAACATGATGGGTTTGGTTTCCACAGCGACCGTTAATAGTTAAAACAAATATTAAGAATATCTAACAAGTGATTTTCAATTGTGCGTTGCTAAGTGCAGCTGAGTGAAAAGCCAAATACAAAGAGCTGAATTTAATCGAGTGAGTCTTGTGTTGGAAAGACAGCTAAAAATAGCACCTGAAGAGTGCATTTTGGCAAAACAAATTATAGAACAACGCAAAACAAAATACACAAACAACACACACACAACACGCAAAATGGCGTGCTCCACCAAGCTATTGAAAGTATTTGCTCTGATCTGGGATATAATATATGTGGTAAGTCTGCAAATAATTGACAAAAACTTGAGAAGAGTTGATCTTCACAAAATAGGATTAGGTTTTTTTTTTGGTTTGTTGGCGGAAATGTTACTGCCTAAAGTTTTATATGCAAACGACTTTTTTTTAAAGCTCAGAGATTTGTAAATGCTATTTAAGCTTATAATTATAATAGCATTAAAAGATATAATTACATAAAGCTAGACAAGTTTCATTAGCAACGGCTTAAACACTCCAAGTTGACTAACCTCAAATTGAAAGTTGCTACTAGATCTAACTAGTTGAAGGTCTTTTAAGTATTTGGTCTTGACCGTAATGTGTGTACTTTTCCAAATTACTATTAATTACACATTTCTTGTAAGATCAAAAGCTAGCATGAATAGTATTTAAATGTTCCTATAATTACACAATATCATTCACACTCCCAGCCTAAGTTTATAAAATGTGAATAACAAAACATTGGCGATTGTTTATTTGTTGAAAGTACATAGCATAAGCCTTGACTTCATCACATTTATAAATATTTATTGTTGTTGTGTAATTAATGTGCCCTGAAACAGACACGCTGATAACAGTTCATTCAAGTTGAGATATCGCCGAATTTTAAACAATTTGTGCTTAAACATCCATATAGAATTACAGTTTGATTGAATAGCTCAATGTTTTGCTAGCATTTCAATTACATTTGAAGGTTTTTTCACTATTAAAATAATAATATGATTTTCTATTCTTATGTTAATTTGTTTAAACAGGGCGCAGCTCATCGAATTTCAGACATATAATTTTAAATAAAATGTTGACGTTAAATTTTACGTGCTCGAAACGAACAAGTTGTGGGTAGTTTTAGGCCTGTTTCGTTTTACCAAAACTCAAAGAATTTAGAAGAAGAGATTTACAAAGTATTTGATATTTGCATTCCTGCTTTTTAAGATTATGATTCAAAAGTGGTTCATTCTTTTTTAAGTAATACTGGAAAAAAAAATATTTTTTGTATGTGATACTTGCCTTAATTGTGTTCTGTCTTCAACCAGATGTCAAAAATTGTTTCATGCTGAACTCACTTAATTTATTGTTTTTTCTTTTACTATACTATATTTGTTTTAAAATAAAAATATTTTTGCGTATGCGCTCGGCGCGCAAAATTAAAATTGAACAGAAAAAGCTAACAAACTTGGTCACCCACGCCACAAAACTTGGCCCTGAACAAAAAGCGGTCAAAATAAATATATATGCACACACACACACACACACACAGAAAGTCACGTCATTGCTCTTAGCCATATAGAATTTTTAGTTTATTTGACTTTTGGGTGTAGAAATTTTTTTGGGTTTGTGTTTCAGCAACTGAAAATTTGTTGATGTCATTTCTTGAGACGATCTGGCGTTGTAAAACTGAAAATATAAATATTTTTCGGCAATAATTTTAGAAAAAAAAACAACAAAAAATATGCCACAATACAAATGAATGGCAAAGGAAATGCCGTAAAGATACAGCGCACAATGAGGCGTATGCGTTACTTTTCCGCATTGGTTCCATACGAGTAAACTTTGATTTACTGATGAAATTTTAAAATTGAATACCAGCTGTGCCCACCAAGCATTTGAGGTAGGGCACAACCTTTTTTTCACTATTTATTTCTTCTGTTTTATTTTTTCAGCACAACACACATGCGCGTATTTATGTTGTCAAGTCTGGGGCTTTGTAAAAACCCACATAAATCTCAGCAAACGCTCTTCGCTCAATGACATTTATGTAGTTATTCTAGTTTAACGCTGTTTGTTTTTTTTTTTGGACCACATGCTGTTCGCCTTCCCAACCTAAGCAACATAAGTGTTTAGTGTAATTAACAACAGCTTTTATTGGTAAGCTGGCCAAAGTCTAATCAATCTCTGTCTCTCCCTATCTCTCTCTTATCAGTAATAGTACATATGCAAATGAGCATTTGCCATTTGGCTGGCCTTGCTGTCGCATTTGTGTAGATGTCTATTTGATAATTACATTTAATTGTTTGTCTGCTGGACAAATTAGAGCAAATAATTTGAGTACATTAATGCTAAACAACAATATTACAAGAATAGATCTATTGAACTAAATCAGTTTGGTAAATAGCTTCGAAAAAAAATATACTCTAACGATGAGAAATTTTAATAAGTTGGAGATCTTTGTTTTTTTTTTTTCAATTTTCAAAGTTATTAAAATAAAACAAAATTTTCCTTATAATCATTTTTTTTTTGTGAATTTTTGTGATTACGAAAAGTCTCTTTAAAAATTAAAAAAAAATTTACTTACCATTTAAAATGTAATTTTTGGTTGCTTTTTCAGTGACTTCTTTATTTCTAATTACTTTTATTTAACCGAACGTTTGCTGTTGCTGTGCAAAACATTTAACGCCTACGGGTTTTGTTACGTAGACGCCAAGTGCTAATTACGAGTGATAACACATGTGACAATAAATGTTACCTAATAGTTGTTTACATTTAAACGTGACAATGCTAAAAAGCTGACAAGCACAACTATCTTGAGCCAGCTTAAGCCCTTAAGTATGCCACCGATTGAGACTGATTCATGTGGCAGGCATGACGTACATTGATTCTATGTTCTATACTTGGTTGCCTGCCCATTTACAGCCACGCCTTCTGGACTCTTAACAACTTGGTCGTAATGTGTAATAAATAACAATTAAATGGCGTTGTATGTGAACATAATGCCAGATGCCCAAAATGGCTTAGCATTTAATGCTGTGTCAAGTGTTCGTCGAGTTCTTATCTACGATAAGTTGTAAACACTTTATCTGAATTGAATTTATGACTTTGTCTCTGTATACTCATCAACAATTGCTTTGCTTACAAACTGCGAGTGGCTTAGCGGCATACAAATTGCTTTAGTAGCCACTTAGTATAAAGTCTATTAATATTTAATGTCTAGTAATACTTTTTCTTGGCCATATTTAGCTGTGGCATTCATTGAAATGCGACTCGTTAAGATACAACATCAAAAATTGTGTGTACTTAGCTATTGAATATTTTGCATAATAGTTACTAACCTTTAAGAGAGAGAGAGAGAAAGAGAGATAGAAATAGTCAGCTAATATTGACGACCTTAATTCAATTACACTATTGAGCCTTAAAAGGCACAGCTCGGCAAATGGTAAACCATGTATTTATGAAGACATCGAAACCAGTTATGGCAACAAATTACAGCAAATGAAAAATGCGCTTGCGTTAGACAAACCCAAAAAATAATAAACACAAATTGTATACAAACATGATAAATCGCACAAATCAGTCATAATTACCTCATTGGCGCACACAATTGTGGGCTAAGGCTTTGGAAAATCTTAAAGCCAAAGGGGCCCTACTTAACGTGACATCCAAAAGCTAAACATTAAGCGGAAGTTGTCATTGATGGGAGCTTAGCTTGGTGTAGTTCGAAAAGTATTGAACCTGAAAATTCTCACCTCTAGCTAAAAGTGTCAACAGCAAAGACGTTTGTGCTTGGGCTCCTAACTGGTTACTTACAACTGTAATATTATTTACCAACCATGTATGCAAGCAAAAAATGTATAAATAATTATTGCGCATTTGTTTAAGCATTTTGAGTGTAGTGGTAGTAGTATGTGCCGTTTGCCGATAGTTCAGTTAGTAAAGTATACACAATAAAAAAAAAACAACGTTTGCCAAGTGTGCCAAGTGCCAAATTCGAAAACTGTTTACATTCGCGTGCTTGTGTGAAATATTCTCGCACAAATGAGTCATTGTTGAAATTGAAAATGCAATTGTGGCAAAGTTGAGCTAATTGTGCAGGCAAAAGTCAACAACTAATTATACATAGGCTAGTGAAAGCGAAAACGTTGCGTATGCGTGATGCGTTTCACGAGAGCTGTAGATGTAAGCGTGTTATTTGTGCTTAAACTCAGTTGTAATAATGTATTTTATTAATTGAAACACGTTGCGTATGAGTAATATGCCCGTTTTTTTATTTATTGAAATTGTATATTATGTAAACGCAGTTAAGTGTCTAGATTTTAGCTATTAAAAATATAAAGACACTTGGTACTAATATTATATATGAACTAATTTGTACTATCTGAATACTTACAGCTCTTTGGCGTGATTGTAATTGCACTTTCCGTGCACATATTTGTAAAATTCGAACATTTTGATACGGCTGCCTTTGTTATACTTGCTTTTGGCATTATCATTGTGTTGGCCGCACTCTTTGGCTTTCACGGCGCTGTGCGTGAAAGCAGTCGGATTTCCAAAACGGTAAGTTCTTAGCTTATGTAAAAAATCAGTTAACTTCTATTGATTTGCTATCTTAAACAGTTTGTGGCAATTGTTGTTGTTTTGATCACACTTCAAGTGCTGGTATTGGGCTTCATTTGGCTATTCCAAACATCGCTGCTCATCAATGTGGACAAAACATTCGATCAACTGTGGCGTGACCAACCCGTGCCCATTAAGCCTGGCAATGTTAGCCAAATAGCAAGCATTGAACGTTGGGTAAGATTTAATAAAAACGCCGAGTATAATCAAGTTATTTACTGCTTGTATTCGACTTCTCAGCTCGATTGTTGTGGCAATAGCGGCTATAAGGATTATATTCTGCCGCCAAACAGCTGCTACAATAGCAGTACGAATAAATTGAACATGGAAGGATGTCGCCAAAAGTTCTTAGACTACATTGCCGAGCGCTGGACAACATTTAATATATTTTCGTTGGTTCTTGTCGGTGTCGAGGTGGGTTTAAAATTTAAGAATTGCACATGTTTCACCTCAATTCAACTTTCTTCCTTTACTTAACAGGTTATTTGTGCACTGCTCGCTTATGTGCTAGCTAACAGCATTGTCAATCGCTGGAGACGCTCCAAATACTTTCCAAAATAAATTATTAATTTAAAGCACACTTCATAATGCGCTTACTCAAAGAAAAGGCCAAAGAATTCTCAAAACTGTGCAAATACTACATACAAAAACTAAACTAAGCAATCGAATTTTCCAGTCTATATATGTTGCGGCGATTGCTAGTCTACCTCATTGTCATCATCCCAAAAAAATATTCAACTATAAAACATACAATTTTGTTTCCACAGCTCAACAACAGGTGCCAAAAGCAGTGTTCAAGCCCATTTCGACATATACATAATATGTATATTATTGCACAATATATATTTATATGCATGTATTTATTTTTATAAGATTATCACAAATGTTTACTTACGTTTTTTTTTTTTAATTTCAAGCGCTACACAGTGCCTAAAATAAGTAATCAAGCGATTTGCAACATTTCAAGCAATATGTAGATTTTTGTATTAATTAAAATAAAATTCCTACTAAATCAAATTAATTAAGTGGTTTGTCGGAAAAGCAAATTGGTTGACTAAAAGGTATCCTCATATTTATATATAAATATATATATATATATATATATTCGGTTTGTTCTTTACAAAGTAATGTAAACTCTATTTGCTAGTTTATAAAGGGTATAAGGTAGTTATTAGTTTATTATTATTTATGTGGTCGGCTGCAGTGAAGGGCAATTTCAATGCTAAGTAGCCAGAATATAAAGTGCTCAGATCACATTTAGTTTGTTGACATCATTGTTTCTTACCAAACAGTTCGGCCCCTGGTGCTGGCAGCCCGCAGTTTCCGTTAGTCAGTTGTTTAGCAGATTCACTTTTGAGACATCTGTATGCATATCTACATACATATAAGTGTGTGTGTGTGTATCTGTATAATTGTGTATTCATTTGTTTGCGCGTGGGCGCCTTACGCTAATTTTCATCATTTGTGTTCTTTGTGCCGAGTTTTCTTTGATATTGACTTTATGTGTATACGAAGACAAATACGACAATTCTCAGTGGGGTTTGTTGTATATTTTGGCTATTGCATTGCCGACGTATGTATGACGACTGGCGACAAGATCTGTGGGTTAATCGTTCAACTGACAGAGAAGTCGTCGCAACGATGCGGCCAAACAAAAATCAGATTATGAGTCGGCTCTCAGTATTTGCCGTGTGACCATCATTTGCCGATGCTCAAGGTGCGACGACGACGATCACAACAAAAAAGTGTTTCTATGAAAAAATTCGTGTTGTTGTTAGATTTGTGTTGTTTTTCTTTGTGCCTGAAACGAACCTTATTATAAGTGAACATTTTATCGTTGTGTGTCATGTGTTATTAGCAGTTGCGTCTTACTGAAAAATGTATTGCACCTCACGATTATTGCGATACATTTTGTGTGTCATCAATTTGATTTATGCTGTAAGTTAAAAGTTGGAAGCTTTTTCAAATTTCGAAAACTTAAAAACTGTACGTGTCGATAAACAGTGTTTTTTTTGTGTGCTTCAAAAGTAATTGATCAACACTAGTAATTTGTGCTTAATGGTAAAGCTCGCTTGGAGCAGTGTTACCTACATTACTTATTTACTTTTTGTTTTGGGCGATATAGTTCGTCACAGTTCTGGCCACCGCAAACCACCAAGCTACAAACACAATTTTTTTAACACCAAACTGTAACAAAAATGTTCAATAAATAAAATGCTAAATTAGAATACACAAACTAAAATTGTGGAATAAAAAAAAATTTAAAGCAAAAATACGGCACAAAAATAAATTTAATTTGGATATTTTGTACAGCTTTTAATTCTAAATTGACATTGACTAAAGACAAATTTCTTTCCTAATCCAAATCACATTCTCTAAATAGCTCAATGGCTGTCTGCTTATCTGGTATGGCACCTGGTTATTAAATAGCATTGCCGAGCAGAAAAATGCCGTTGATCATGGCGAGAAGTTGGCATCCATACTCTGCATTCTGTTGGGCCTGGTCATCATTTTAGCCAGCATTTTTGGCACTGTGGCTTTAGCCAAGGAATGCAAAAAGATGCTTATAAGTGTGAGTAATTCTTGTCAAAATTTCTAAAGACATTCTTTAATTTGATTTGTTTACAGTATGCTGTATTGTTGTTACTATTGCTGGTCATACAGTTTATTATGTTAAGCATTAGTTTTGCAGCCAGCAGGGATGCTTTGCCAAAGAGCTTGAGACAAGGTTTCGATGAGTTGTGGGATCCACAAGTTATTAAAAAGAATAGCACACTCAGTTTATATGAAGAGTGGGTAAGTTGCTAAACAAATCTTTAATCAAAACAATGCTTAAACTTAATTTTCTACATTTTGTAGTTGAACTGCTGTGGTCGCAACAATGCTGAGGATTATATAATCCTAGAGCGAGATCTTCCTGCTAGCTGCTGTTTTGAACGAGATTGCACAATACCCTTGAATCTGTTTTTTGATGGCTGTGAGAGCAAATTTAAGCAATATGTTAGCAAGAAGACGGCTAACTTTCATACAATTAGCTGGCTTTTAATATTTACAGAGGTATTCCCCAAACTCATACTGTTTCATTTGCAACAATCTAATTTAAAAAAAAACTCATTTTTTTTTGCAGTTTGTTGGCTCTGTAGCCACCTGTTATTTGGTGGATAGCATACGTAATCACCGCGATCGCGTGCGTTTCTATAATTAAGCCTAAATGTTGATTATTATCTCTATATACCCGTATTATTATTATGTTTAATCAGATATTTTTGGGTGACATTGTGATTTGTAATTTAGTACAGCTATGTAATAAAAACATAAAAGATACAAACTTTACTATCATCATTCATTGATAAAAATATCGAAGCCAGCGAATAAATTAAAAAAAAATAAAATTAAAATCAATGTTGTTGCGTTGTTAACCTACTCCCACGTTATAAAAAAGAACAAAAACAATTAATAGAATAACAAAACCTGTTGCTATTGACTAATAAATATTACAAATACAGCAAAAAAATATCTCAGCGTAAAAATGAGTAGGATTTGAATCTGAGGGAAACGGCAACAACAACGATAATGCCAAGAGATAAAATAGAAAAACACAAACATACAATCGGAGAAGCACCTTCGCCTTTCCCAATAAGAGCAGCGATGTGGGCGATGATTTTCTCGAGCTGCTCGCTGTTTATACACAGACCACAGAATATATATCTATAACTTACACTACTCGCATTTTCGAAAACAAAAACACACACAATGTTTCAGTTGATTTACGCCACTGAAACACAGTGGTCAGCCCGGATTCAGCACACCGTATCCGTCGGATTCTTAGATATACTTATATATATATAAATATATATATATATACGTATTCTTTTAGTCGTATTATACGCGCTCACCTTTCCCAAAAGTGGCTATTGCCTTATACGTAAGACTTACTTAATGCATTCTGCTCATTTTCGCTGATTTAAATAGCCAAACCAACAATCGCGAACAAGTCAACGATTTTAGTCGGTTACTCAGTGTGACAGCTGCCGCAGCCTTCTCAGCTTCTCTCAGTTTTCGCTGACTGCAACCAGCAACAGAAACAGCAACAACAAAAATAGAACAACAACAGCAATGGGCATTTCAGAGACTACAGTGAAGCATCTGTTGCTGCTTTTAAACTTTATATATGCGGTATGAAACAAATTACATGCATTTTGCGGTGTACCTAAATTGAAATCTAATGCGCAACTGTTTCTATTAATTACAGGTGCTCGGCTTACTGCTGATTGGTTTTGCTGTTTTCTTTCTGTAAGTCATTTAATGTATATAGATGTACCAGTCTGTAAAGATCTATTTTTTCTAAATAAGATTTGACGCTTTGACGATTTAAAATTATATATAAAATAAAAAGAATCCTTAATTGGCGAATTTTATTCATTCAATTATTATAATATCGATTATTATTCGGATTTCTTATGTAAATATCAAATTATAGCTTGATCTCTTTCAAAGTTAATTAATTGAAAAACTAAGCTTGTGAATACAGCAAAAGTAATACAAACTTTTTAACAAAATGCCGAAGACACAATTTGCAACTGCTGAAAACAATTTTAAGTATATCGTTTGTCATCATGGATCAACGATTAGTGTGTAGACAATAAAAAAATACATAAAAACCTTCTCTCATCCATGTTATTTACAAATTTTTGTTCGGCAGATCATATGTAACAACAGTAAATATTGGTGAAAATGTAGCTGGCGGTTTAATAATCGGCCTTGGTGTTATCATCATCATTATTTCAATCTTTGGTTGCCTGGCGGCCATAAAAGAATCACCCAAACGTCTGCTAATTGTAAGTGCAACTGTTTTGAATACTTATCTACCTAAATCTATTTGCAATTCTTTCTGTACTTCGTTAACATAGTATGTAATAGCTGTGGTGGTCTTGATACTGACACAGCTGTTGTTCCTGAGCATGGTTTCTCATGGCACCCAGGATGGAATTTCGGGTAGCATTAATGAGGGATTTGAGCAGTTGTGGGATGGTGAACGGAATGAGACTGGCGCCTTGGCCTACTATGAGTCCTGGCTACACTGCTGCGGCGTAAATGGTCCCGAGGACTATGGAGTCATTAATCACGCCATACCCAAGTACTGTTGTGCTGATCTGAAGTGCGTAGATCGTTCCAGCGTTTACAAAGTGGGCTGCAAGTCGCAATTTGTGGAATATCTGGATGACAGGCTATTGATTTTCAAGATTCTTTGCTGGCTTCTCATTGTGGGCGAGGTCAGTATGAACGAGTTCTTAAATCCCCTTTAAGCAAAGCTAAACATTTAAGTTTTTCAGTTCGTTGGCGCAGCTTTTGGCTGGTTGCTGATGACGGGCTTAAAGAACCAAGAACGTCGGACTAATGCCGTATGGGTGTAAATAAATGAAAAATAATAAATTAACATTAAGCCTTAAGTATTATTTAATTGATAAAAACTAATATTTAAATGTTTCATTATAAAAGCCACATAATAATTATAATTACATTCAACTTGTTAATTATTTAAAACCTCTACGTAGATATTCGTATCGACGCGAGTCACATTTTTCCAGGACCATCTGGAATATAGTGCATAGTGTCCTTTGTACAGTGGCACACCGGAAACTTTCTTTGATATATCCGTGTTCATTATCTTGTCGATCACTAAATATTTCTCATTCTAAAGGGTATAAATTATTGAACATTATTAAGACGCAATCAATGAACTTCAGTCATACATAGGGGCAGGCATGATTAAGATTGGTATGACCATCTATAAAGCTAAATAACATCTTGGCCAGAGCATTATAGCGCGATCTCCAAAAGCGGCACACATCGATATCAACAGAGTATAGGAAAGGTCTCCAGCCATTGCTTCTAATCATGAGTTGAAAATGAAACTGGGGATGATTTTTAGCATCAAGTCGATTTAACACAACAAAGTACTTTAATACTTACGCCAAAATCTTTTTGTATAGATCGAAAGATCTTATAGCTTAAGCTCATATAGTTTCTCCGACTGTCCACCTTCCCAATGTAACAGTGTTCCACCAATAGAAAGTTAACATCTTTGCTCTCACAGGTTACATTTGTGAATTTAAGAAAGATGCCCTAATCTTTGGTACAATTTAAGATCCAGTTTTAATTGCTTACAAAATACTTACTTGTGTATAACTTATATTTATTAAGCATATACAAAACAGTAAAAGCCAACAGTATTGCATTTTTGCCTTGTCCATTTGATTGTTTTTAGGTGAATGTGTTTGGTATATGAATTTTTACTGAACAATGACCTCATTTAAGTGCTTTAAGTGTTTTAAAAATTGTGTAGAACTACTTACTTTATACTCCCTACTTAATCGTTACTTAGACATGAAAACTTTTTCTTTGTTAAAGACTCGTTGTTTGAATTTTTAGCCTATTGTATTTGGGAATTTTATAAAAATTTAGGTTTTACCTTTTTAAGTCGAATATACTCTATTTTACCTTAAAAATATTGTCCATTTTGTCCATTTTCAATAATGCGATCTAAAAACAATAAAATTCAAGCCTAATGTTTTTTTAGTTGGTTGATTTTTCAAAATAAATTATAAATATTAAGCATTGGGAACAATGTAGATTAAATCATTAAAGGCATAATTGCTTTATTTATTTGATTCTCTATTATTATTGTTATTTGACTGTCTAATTACGGAGTACTTCAAAGTAAAAGTTTGTAAGGCCACGTGTTATGTTTTTGTAGGCCATTGTGACAAATAAAGCATAGTGTCCTTTTCCTAGCGGTACGCCGGGCAGGTTCTTTGAGACAGCCGTGTTCGCTATATTATCAAAAGCTATATAGTTCTCCTTCAAGGCAAGGCAGTATTTAAATATAAATCGAGGATTAATGTTATATTTGATGTATGGACTTACATAGGGACAGCTATGATTTACGTTGGTATGACCTTCCGTGAATCCCATCAACAGTTTGGCAATAGCATTATATCGAGATTTCAAAAAGCGACACAAATCAATTTTAATGGAGTAAAGAAAGGGCTGCCAACCGTTGTTTTTGATCATGATGCTAAAATTGAGCTGAAATTGCACCTTTTTTTTTTAGAAATGAAAATGGTTCAAATATTGTTCAATTCGTACCGTACAATCCTTTTCTACTTTAGTCAGCAACATGTATCGCAAACTGACATAGTTTTGCAAACGATCCACCTGTCGCAAGTAGCAGTACTCCACCGTGGAAAACGATTTATCCTTACTCACGCAGGTAAGATTTGTAAATTTTATAAAGATGCCCTAGTTAAATAGTTAAATTTAAGGTTTTATGAACAGTTTTGAATATATTGTGTTGTACAAGTAATACTTACTTGCGTATAGTTAATATTTATTTGGCACATACAAAATAGTATTGCCCAAAAGTAGAGAGATCTTGACTTATCCATTTGACTGCTATGAGGCGAATAATGTCTAAAACCAATTGGTTTGGTCTAATCATATATTATGGATGAGTTTGATAGACTAGCAAATATCTTATATCAGCGGAAAATCTATTAAAACAAATTTTTTAAAACTTTAATATATGTTTTTATTATTTTGACATAATTTGTTTATTTATCTATGTTTTAGATTCGTAGGGGTTTCGAAAAATTTGTCCATAACAGAGCCTAATATGCCTTTTCTTGCCTTTGAGACATTTTGAGGAGTAAACTGTATAATTATTATTTAGCGATGAAAATTGTTTATTATAAACCATAATGTATTTATAATTGCTTAGTCTTTTATTTGCAGTTTATTTAAAAAAATTATGATTTCTTACAAAATTAGGGAAGTCATTCTCAATAAATTGTAAAAAGGGGTCAAAAATTTAAAAAGAAGTGAATTTTGTGATATATAGCAATTTTTACTATTTAATCAACAATTTATTCTATTGCATTTTTGTTTAACTATTAACAACTTTATTTAAACTTCTTGAAAGTAAATATTATTACCCTATTAACTGTCAATTACTTAGAATTTATCAAAATAATTATTTATTAATCTTATCGTATAAGGACGGCTATGATTCGTATTGATGTGACCATCCAGGAACCTGAACATAATTTTGCTCAGATCATTTCAAACTGACTTTAAAGAACTGAACATTTCCAATTCAGGAGCATACATAATTTGGAGTTCAGCCATTTATTTAAATCATTTCTCTAAAGTGCTACTAAACGTAAAAGTAAAAACTTTATACAGTTTTAGTACTATTTACCATTGGTTTGCAATTACAAACACGTTATGTGGTAAGGGTTTTAGCAATATGTTTTTCACCCTCATATAACTCATGCTCCGATCTATGCTCTCGCAGGTTATGTTTGTGAATTTTCCAGAATTCCCTGTTGTGTTGTTCATTTTATTATCAGTTTGTTTATATTTAACACGGTTTATAGAACTTAATAATAGTTGCCATCTAAATCTACTCATATATTTACTGTATATTCGTTTATTCGTATCAATTTTAGTTATAGAAGAGTTTCTCTTCTACAGTAATTAAAAAAACTGTTATGTTATCGTGTAGTGTTATCTGGCACACATGTTCAATTCTTATTTAATTCTGTTGAATGTGTCACCCTGTATACGAGCAGGTAAAGCGCGTGCGCCAAACCAGACGGTCGTCGATGTCTTTTCCGCGACTTGAACTGAAGCTGAAACCGTGTCAGCTGCCAGTCGAATGGCAGTGTTCGGGCCAAACTCGTAAGTGACGCGTGTATTTCCGTACTTGGCTTAGTTGGAGGTGCGGCAACAATGCCCAACAACGAAGCAGCAGCATAGACATTAGGTTCACTGTCATTGTCGACGTCGTTGTCAAAGCATAATTGCCTAACTCATTCGTAAGTGTGAAACCGTTTCCCATGTGGCTAATTAGGCAGTTTGTTTTGGGCTGTACCTAATTCTGTTTGTTGTTCTTCTTCCAAAATATTAAGTTCGTTTGCTTGCAACATGGAGAAGTCGTTTGCCATAACACCCTGGAAGTATGCGCTGTTCACAACATGTATTCTAATTGCGGTAAGTTCGTACTCAAGTCATTGACCACAGACAAGGAAATTGACCGCAGGCCGTTACGTCTATCCAGTCTATCGACCGGACAGAGACAGAGCGTATCCAGAACCTATTTCCGCACGTCGGATTGTTGCAAATGCAAAAAATCGATATTATCGCAAATGTGTGCAAATTGATGCCATCAATTTTATAAGCAGCTGTCAGCACATGGCAACTATTTAAATTTTATTATATTTAAATTTGTACTTTCGATCTCATTTGCCATACATGTAGTATACGTATTATGTTTAAATATTGACCTATTGGAAAGCATTGGGGGATTGTCCATTATGGTGATTATTGTGCCAGCGTAGCACATTGAGCTTTACTGTTTCAATTAGAAATCGGTGAGCGATATAATTTGTTCATAATAGTTTTGACACATTTTCTCGCAAGAAATTGATAAAATTGACCCAACAAAACATCATTATAAATTTAAATCAATAAAAAAAATGCATACTTGACGGTTTTCCAAATGGCAACATATTTTTTATAAATTATTATGTATTTTAAAAGTATGTTTTTGAATTAAAAACAAATTTTGTTTACTGTTCAGTGTTAAGTTTGTTTAAAGTTGTACTATTTTGACTAATATCGTTCGTTTATAAATTTCTATTAACAGGCATTTAACATCTTGTTTTTTTCGTGTGGCGTTGTTACTTGGGGCTCGGCTTCTTCGATTTATGGTGGCTATGCCGCTGCCTTGTGCGGTCTTTTAACATTTTCTGTCGCTTTTCTAGGCATTTATGTGGCCCTCAAGGAGTCATACAAGTTTTCCATTTATGTAAGTGAATTACCCGATCATAAATAAGTCGAATAAAACAAAACTTAATTTTCTTGCAGTACATTATTAGTAGCACTTTGGTTATTGCTGTGCTGGCCACCTACTTCTTCACCTTCTCGAACATGAAAAGTCAGTTATTGTTGCAGTTTGAGGAGCGAATTAAGCGTCTGTTCGATGAGAAGTCGCATAATAATGATACCATGCAGCCCATACACAGCTTGTTTCGCTGCTGCGGTCTGCAGGGGCCACAGGACTATTTAGCTCAGGAGAATGGTGCTTTGCCAGCCAGTTGCTGCTATGGCTTTGATTGCACTGTTGTTTCCAATATCTATGAGGGGGGCTGTGCTATAAAGGCCACAAACAATCTGCAGCTCCAAGCTGAAATCAATTATTACTCAACCATTGTCATATTTGCGCTGCAGGTGAGCAACAACTTTAAAGTAATTCAAATGTGATAGCTTCAATAAAATTCCTTTACAGCTTTTAAGCATGCTCTTTGCATTCCTAATGGGCAAGGCACGCAAGTTATCCAAGATCAAGGATGATGAGGCCCCAATCAATGAGGATTAACTCTAATGCTGCAAATTTTTAAATCCAAGTTAAATGGTAGTTCGAGCCACTGGCAACGCCAAATTAATCAATCAATAGCAAGTAGTTTATTTGTGGTTTTTAAAAATAAAATATATTGATAAAAAGAAAATTACATTAACATTGTTGTCTAAATTTTGGCAAACTTAAGTCCAATCAACTTGACAACACTGGCCGAAATCAAAAAACAAAAAAAAATCCAAGAAGAACAATATAAACATTGTCTTACAGACGATTCGTTTTTCGTTTGGCATCATTCGGGCAGTTGACGCCGATCCGATCGGTTCTGCTGTTGAGAATATTTGTTTTTAAAGTGTTAGCATTATAAGATATCAACATGGGCTGTACTTCCGGTTGTTTTAAGTGTTTCCTCAACATACTTAACACTCTCTATGCGGTAAGTTTAATCATTAAATACAAAATATAGATCAATAGCATTAAAAACAATCCGATAAAAGAAACTTTGTTAAATAAATACTTTTGTACATATATCTATCTATTTGTTTATATACATCCATATACACATTTGTGTTTTGTGATGTGTGCAAGTGCTTAAGAATGTATTTGAAATATCAGATTATAGCCGGTTTTATGGCTAAAAAACAACAAACTGGCACATTTGTATACGAAACAGCCGAAAACTTTTGTGAGCATATAAATGTATAGTGTACGTAAACATATAGATATATATTTTATACAACCATAAACCTGAAAACAATTTAAGAATTTAACTATACAATTTTAAAACATTGTCTTGCCATATAGTACATAAGATATAAAAATTGTCGTTTATACTATCTGTAGCAGGACCTATCTTTATTTATCTAAATAAAATAATGAATACATAAAATTGTAAATATTTTTCTTTTTCGATTTAAACAAATATTTTGTTTCTATTGTATTAAATAATTAACAATTAAAATTTTCCTGCTGCGATTGTGTGTCATGCGGAATAAGATGACCTAATGCAGATATAGAATTTAAAGCTGAAACAACAATAAATTAAATATTCGTTAAATATTTAATTTACAGCTCTTTGGCCTGTTGATAATCGGTATGGCTACGGTGAGCTTAAAACAGGCACCGACTGCATACATTATCTATCTGTATGTCATTGGTGGCGTATTGTTTGCATCGTCTATTATCGGTTGCTGTGGCATCTGCCAGGAGAGTGTGTGCCTGACCACAACGGTGAGTGAACTTGATAAACAAACCTTGCAAAGATGCACAAACGTTATCTCAACTTTCGCAACTTCTGTTTTTATAATCAAAACCACTGCCATAGTATGGATTCATTCTGTTGGCATTGCTCATTGTACAACTGTTGGGTTTGTTTGGTAAAACTTTCGATGAGGAGTACATAAAACGCTATGCGGTCGATGATGTCGATGCCAAATGGAAACTGGAGATTTTCAGCCCTGGCGCAATGGATAAGATACAAAGAACGGTAGTATTAGGTCTGAGATTCTACTCTTATAATGTTCATTTTGAGTTTTCCTTTTTTTAGTACGAGTGCTGTGGCCGTAATGGACCTGATGACTATGTAAGCATAGGACGTACCACATTGCCTGCAAGTTGTTATGCTGATGAGAAAATCAATGTACCCTACCATACGGGTTGTGTAAATGCAGCTGCCGATGAGTTCCTGAAATTTTTTAACTATGCCAACAATAGTAAATGGGGCTCGTTTGCTTTAACGGTACGTTTATGTAGAACATGTTCATTATGACGTGTAATAACTTCTATAATTTTATCTCTTTTTTTTTAGGCCCTTTTGTGTTTCTGTACTTTTTACTTAGTGCACCGCTTTCGCAAGGAACGACATAGATACACGTATCATTACTAAAACGAATTGATCATGACAAATCTTTTTTCTTCATTTGAAATTAATTTGAAAATGTGTTAACATTATGTTTTTAGGCATTAACGAATAAACAGTCGATGAACTAACGCAAATCTAGTAGCTAGTACAATTATAATAATTATCCATTTGTAGACTCATTGAGCTGGCGTCATTCTGCGCTCGTTCAAACCATTCCCGCTTAGCTTAGCTACTCAGCTACTCATGCATATGTTTGTACTTCAATCAATGACGCAATGTGTTCAATAATCACAGCGCATTAGTTTCTAGAGTCTAATGATCGCCATAGAAGCACGCTGTCTCTCTCTCTCTCTTTCTGTCTTAGAACCCATAGACTCAGTTCCAGAGTACACCACCACTTTGGAGCTTGGTGCCAGCGCTCAATCGTTTTGCTCTCCGGCTGGGTCAGACCGCCCGGCTGTTTGTTTGTTTGGCTTCCGACATCGGTCGAGACTTTTGTATATAAACACAAATACAAACACACACGCACACACATAGACATACACACGCAATCTATACATACATTGACTTTTGATTTTGGCTTTTTTGTGCTTTTCATGTTTGTTTACTGTCTTTTTGTTGTTTGCGTTGTGGTGCTCAGTGGTGCTGTGTTGAGTGCGAGCTACTTTGCCGCCAGCTTCGGCGGGCTCAGTTTCAGTTTCAGTTTTTAGTTCGTTCGTGACCGTGTCCGCTGTAGCTATAGCTCGCAGTTCTCGTCTTTGATTTGAAAATAGACAAAAAACAAAAACGAGTACACATTGCAGTACTCCGATACATATATATGTGCATAGAAATATTTTGTTATTTTGTTTTCGACAAACTGTTGCACGTGTCGGCCATCAGCAACAACAACAATAACAACTTTTGCTTATTCACAATTAATTAAACAATTCTTGGATTATTTACAACAATGGGTTGCGCCACAGGCACCATTAAATATTCATTATTTCTTTTCAATGCATTATGGGCGGTAAGTTTGGTGCAATTCCAAATATATAATTTTCAAATGAAACATATGGCAATAGGAAATTTCAAAAACTGTATGCTGAAAATTACATTTTGGCAACACATTAATCATATAAAATATGTGAACATGTTTCCTGTATGTAAAAGATACCTTTTGTAGCTCTCTTGATAGATGATATCATCTTGTCTATGCGTGCTTAGTTCACGTCTAATATTGTTAGTCTAAAAACACACACACACACACACATACACATGCGCATTTTCTAGCTCTCCGCGTACAAATACGAGTGTATAAATGTGTATCTGTGTCTATTGTCTAAGGTTTTTGCATTCCTTGAGACGCTTGAAAAGCTTCTTTGCTAACAAGCAGCTAGCGACGACAACGACGTCATGCCTTTAGATTTAGTACAATAATTAAAAATATAAAAGAAACCGGATTAGAAAACACAAACACAAGTCACCAGTGTCAACACCTGGCGATGAAAGCCGCAAAAAATATTTTCGGAGCTTTAAGCAGCAAATAAACCGTTAAAATTTTTACTTACATATGTTTTCATTTGTACCATGACATCAGCTGTCATCTCTTAGTAGGAAATTGGAGCTACTATATTTAAAGAACAGATCAGGGCTTATTGCAAGTCCGATTCTTGCTGAAGACGAAAATTAGTAGAAAACCTTACTTTTTGTACATTATATATATATATATTAACCTTTATGTGCATTTTTAAAAACAAGTTATTGTGTTATTACCTCATAAATTAACTAATTGCCATGATGTTATAGGTGATATCAGATGTACAAAGATATTTGATACTTAATATTGTTCCTACGCATTTTTATGTTAAATAGAAATTTCAAGAGAAGTTTATGAAATTAAAAAATGATAGGGACGTTCGCATAAACGCCCCCTTATTTAACAATGAGTCAGTGAATTCGAATTCATTGCATTTCAATATTCATTTGTGTGTTTCAGATACTTGGCATATTGGTCATAGTGTTTGGAGCCCTAGGCTGGGGTGCCATGCCACAGCAGTATGCAATCGGCATAATGGTATTGGGCGGCATTATACTGCTGATATCGATGTTCGGTTGCTTTGGCGCCATACGTGAATCGTCGCGCATGCTCTGGACGGTATGTGCATATTCACTAGATACGAGCTACAAGATTGCTGTTGACTTACTCTTTACCAAACATTTTAGTATGTGACGTTGTTGATGGTGCTGCTTGTCTTGATAGCTGTCTTCATCTTCTTCAATACCCGCGATGTGTTCAAGAAGTATGCGGTGCAAACAGTAGAGGATCACTGGCAACTGGAGCTGACCAAGCCAGGCAGCATGGATCTGATACAGAAGACAGTAAGACGGTGTAACAGCGCTTAGGTGTGGAAGTGTTGTGTTCTAAATTTAGTTAACTCGTTTGTTTAGTACTCGTGCTGTGGTCGGTATGGAGCTGGTGACTACATTGCCATTGGTCATAGGAATAATACGGTGCCCTCAAGCTGTTGCAGGGGCAACAATTGCCTGAACCCATTAAATGTCTATCCAGATGGTTGTCTGAGCAAAGTGGAGGCGGCCTTCGCTGATGAGGCCATTACATCACGATATTGTGAATGGGGTCTGCTCGGATTTGATGTAAGTGCTCCACAGACAGTATGCATTTGAAGTCATTGTTTGCATTAATAATTTGTCTTCTTTTAGCTGGTTATACTTGGATTAGCAGTCATACTTGCCATACACTACACGAATCGGAGGCGCCGCTATAACTATTAGTTATAGTGCCATGTAATTAATAGTACCTAAGTCAGTCGAAATGTACTCTTAGTACCTCAGTTATAAGTGTCACCAATGTACCTACTTCACAAATGCATCTTTGAGCCACACAGAGCGCCATGTGTTCACTTGCCAAGCAATCAATCCAATGCCTTAGATACTATATAAAATTAAAGTCGATTATACATATGAAAAAATATATAGCGAACAAGTTGATTTGATTTTGAACTTCATCATCGTGTCTCACTGTGCAAATGACTCAACATTCAAAAGCTCTTTAAATCAATTAGGCAAACTGACCAAAAAACGTGGGGGTAAAAACCAAATACCACATTTATGCCCTAATGACCATACTCTTCTCAGCCATCGGAAAAGCATCTCTGCAGCTAAGTCTCCAAAACTTACAACACGTGAATCAAGGTCAAAGCCCACGGTTATGGTCGCAGATGAAGAGAGAGTATCTTATTGGAGTTTACGCTTAAATGTTAACTGTGTTGTTAAACATGTTTATTGATCATTCAAAAAAAGTATGGATGATGTTTTAAGTTTAGCAGCCTCATTTAAAAAATGTATATAATAGTAAATTTGTAATGTTAATTTAGTTAAGTTTATAACTGAATTTTTTAAGGAATCTCTTCTTCGCTACGGTCTGAAATCGGTAAGCAGTCCCTCAATTTCAATTTAGATCTAGGTCTTTAGATATGTTATTATTGTACAAAACTTATACATTCACAAACCCTATTTGACAATCTTAATTTTCTCACTTTTGCACAAGCAAAACCAGATCAGATTTTAATTTCTTACAAACTGACATACGTCTATTTTTTACAATTTGGTTCATTAGATTTTCACTAGCATCAGTTAAGTGCTAAAAATATTTTAGGCTGTAACTATAGGAGCTTATGAAAAGCAATTCAACAGGTAGTAGGCGGAACTTAAATCAGTGTAGGTCTAGCTTGTATATCAAGTATAATGTAAGCATTCAAATTCAAACATTCAAATATTCCTGAATAGCAAAACAGGATAAAAAAAGGTATCCGCAATTCTTTTTTTATTTTTTAAATTCTGAGACAAATCGCCAAAGCTTTGAGACAAGGAATGTAATAACTATGGCACGCAGCAGTTGGGATTTTGTTTGGATTGCACTTCATTTTATGTGGTTGGTAAGTTATGGTAACCATTTATTAAGCACATTGTAACAGTTTGCCCTGTTGTAACAGAGTCTCGTTATGGTCTTCTCTATTACTATCTTTGAGTCGGACAAGTTTCAGGTCCTTACGCCAGTAATGGGACCAACTGGTCTACTAATTATCTGCTTATTTTGTTGTGGAATTATTGCTTGCGCAACACAATCGATAAGTCTGATTTCACTGGTAAGGTTTTTCAATTAATACGATTACTAGGGGTGCAATCGGTTTTGAATTGCTTTTTGACCGAAAGGCCATTTAAGATATTAAGTCAAACCCTGACGTAATCCAAAACAAAATTTGTTTCAATCGGATTTATATTTATGTGAAAACAAACCGCCTAATTTACTTTACATGGTTGCAGCTCTAAAACATTTGAGTTTTAATTAAACAAAATATGTATAAATATGTGCTTACCCAATTTTCAGACAACAAATGTAATATTTTTTATAAGTATATTACAAGGAGCATTTTTTTGCTATTTTGGTACAAACTTCCCTCAGAAATGGACGCACTAATGATTATTTGGCCTGTTTGCAGAGTTTGTAATATGTTTAGTAAGTTACACGTATGCTCCATATTGGTACATGTCATACATAATATAACAAATGTTAAATAAGACAATTCATTTACTCAAACTATAATAGATATTCTATCAGACATGTATAAGGTACTTTGTCTCCTTGGATACGTTGGATATTATGAAAATCAAGTTTTTAATATATCTGGACTTATATTTATTGTTGGGGTATGTTCTTATTATATGGACTTTTCATTCATATATATATATATATATATATATATATATATATATTTGTTAATTACAGATATCCCACTTCTTATTGTCGAAAAAGCTTAAGAATTTGAAACGAAATGAGAAGGTACAAGCTTAAACTATGGTGTTATAATTTGGTTACATTATTTGTTAAAATTAAATTATTTATAGTGTTTTATTTATTAAATTTAAAAATTTGCCTTTTTAGTCTGTGTTTTTTTGTTTACTATGCTATAACCGTTCTGTGTGTTTTATTCTTTATAAAGCTTTCAAGGACACATTTGGCAGGAGCTACTAATTTGGAGAATTTTCAATTCTAAAGCCGAATTGATAACTCGAGTTGAAATATTAAGCAAGGTGAAGAAAAGGAGGAAATAGTAGTAATACAATATGGGGGTAATAAGAGTGACGTCATAGTATGTAACGCTCATTTGCGCGAGCGCATTTAACTACTCTCTCTCGCGCTCTCTCATTCTCTGTACTGTACACTTGAATCTGCGCATGTGTATGCATGTCAGAGAGTTATTGTGGGCGCTTGGGAGCGTGTGTGTGTTTGAATGTACAAAATAACGAACTTTTATTTTGTTTGGATTCAGTTTGCACGCAAACGTCGAACGCGCCAGTCTCTCAAAACAGATTCTAGAACAAATACGCAAAATACCGAAAGGGGCAACGTACAGCGCGCATTTATTTTGTTGTTTCGAAAATAAACAACAGCGCTTTGTTGTTGGAAGTCAAGAGGTTAAAAAACTTTGTGCAGTGATACTATGCCTTAATCGAACATATATTTCATGTGCGTAATGAGCAAAGCTAATTATGCAAAATTTCGAGCAATTTAATGCCGAAATAAACATTAAATAAAACACTACATGTTCAAGTTATTAAAAGAAATTTGGTGAAAATAAAAATTTTGATTTCTTGCAAGACTTATAAAATGTATTTGATATTTATTTATAATTTTTAGATTGCTGAAGCACATTTTTAAAAATGGGTTGCGCCACAACCAGCGTTAAGATTACCTCAGTCGTGGTGAATGCCATTTTGGCGGTAAGTTTTCCAAACATAATACAAATAAACGTACACACACACACACACACACACCTCTAAACTTATATGCAGTTGCACAGTTTATTGTTTGAACATTTCAATGACATTTGTTATTTCACTGATGCACTCAATTAAAATGATGTACAAAAAAAAAAAAAGAAGGAAATGAGCCACTTGGAAGCATGATGTCATTTGGCCTGAAACGAAAACGAAAAGAAATAATTTGAGGCAATCTTTGAGACAGTTGTATTGCAAGAATTCTCTTTAAATCTCCTGCACATGGCCCCCAATGCTATTTTAACATCCCCTCCCCGTTTCCACCATCTCCCTTTGATTATGGTTAGCCATTTTTTTATTTTTATATTTTCTTGTCATTTGTCAGTTTCACACACTTCAGAAACGTCGACGACAGGTCTTTGGCCAACAAACACACACACACACACCCCTTCCCCTGCTTTTGGTCTGCTCCTTGTGTAACCATGACAACCATGTTTACACTTGCGGCTTTTGTTTTGACTGGAAGTCAAGTATATTGTGCTGCTCACAGGAAACTGGCGCCAGTGCTGTACAATTGCACCAGTTTCTGGCTATTCGATGATGTCATGCCATACCACTACTTACTTGTAGTTTGACCTATATAGCGTTATCCGAATCCAGGCATAAGTCCCAACCCCCAATTCCATTCGGGGTGTGTTTGCCATACACAACAACACACTTACCATCCCTAAAGTAATCAACCAATTGACTGTCTATGGGAGAAACAAGCCTAAAACACTTATTTTTTATCGACGTCTTAATACCCTTGCGAACATTTCGCAGAGTAAATGTGAAATATTCTGATTTTAGCTTGTTAAAAGACGTTAGACATTTTTTTGCTTAAATATAAAGAACACATTAAAGATAATACATTTGGGGCTTACTTAAGTTTGAAAAACAAAAACACAATACTAAATATGACAACGTGTACTATTTAACTAAGTGGGCTATGAACTAATTAGCCACATAGCTATTTTAATCAACATAATTCTAAAAAATCTCTTGGGACCAAAAAACAACCAAATCGTTTTTTTTTCCAAAATGTTTGAATTGTTATTGAAATAGTTTTCATAGAAATTTAAAAGCAGTTTCCTAGCAGATCAAATAGTTATTTGAAGTATTATTAAGTTTGGGTAATAGTTTTGTACTATTTTATGTAGTGATCAAAAGTTTATAAATGCACCCTAATAAAAGTGTATACAAATGGAGATACAATTCAATTACTGACTTTCAATATCTCTTTCAACATAAAGCACAATACAATTCATCACAAAATTACCATACTCCCTGCAAAGCGAATTAATATCACTCAAATGACAAGCTTTAGAATTCTGTGGCAAATATGTCTACTATACATTTGTATAAAGTAAATAGATCATTTTCAAAGCCATAATTAACAACATCAACTCACACATACATACATATATATACATTGATATACAAACAACGTTTCGATTTCGTCTCATCTCATAATATGGTATTTAAAGCTTGTTATCATTTAAATGCACATACATTGCTTTGTCATGCAAATATGACTCGATTTGAGAATTTCCAGTTTGATATCCGTTATACTTAAAGTTCCTTGCAGTGGGTGCGATTGGGTGGATAGCCTTCAATGCGGATACGGAGAGCGAGGAGTTTGTTATCGCCGCCTACGTGGCCTGTGCCATAATTGTGCTTTTTGCCTTTCTGGGAATATTTGCGGCCATTCGAGAGTCGGTTTGTCTGACCGCAACGGTAAGCTTATTGCCCGGGGTACATGTCACATGAGTAACCACTGTAACTGTAATTGTATCTGTTTGATCTTTTGTAGAGTGCTGTGTTTCTTCTGGTGCTGGCCATACCGCAAATTGTGAGCACCTGCATCTTTTTGCAACAGTTCGAGGTGAAGAGCGCCCAGTCCACAGTGGAGCTCGCCTGGCAAGCCAACAATATGGACGGACTGCAGCAAAAGTACGAGTGCTGCGGCAAGACAAGTGCCCAGGATTATGTCCATCTCAGTCAAGAGATGCCGCCAAGCTGCTATGAGGATCTGCAGCAGACGCCCGAGCATCTCTTTGTCGATGGTTGCATTGAGAAGCTCCAGAGTCACTATGAGAGCGACAAGCAACGTTTCATCATTGTCTCGTGGGTGTTGGTGGCATTCGAGGTGATTATTAATCCATTTCTAAAACTAATTTACAACTTATAAATATGTACTTAACTGTGTGAACATTCTCGCTCGACCTGCAGCTGTTGTGCTTTGCCCTGGCTGTCTTTCTGGCCATCAGTTTCCGCAACAAGCAGAGGCGCATGCAATTTTAATAGGCAACTGCTGCTGACATGTGACAGCGATGCCGTGAGTACAAAACTGGGCCAAACATTGGGTTTAAACAAGTCACGCCACGCCCATTCACGTTGGACTGGAGGATATATTAAGTATTTCGATTGTGCTTTGCCTATTCAAGCATAGATTTCATTTACTAATCAAAAATGAAATATTGACTTTTTTACTACAAGTGCTACAACATATAAGCTAAGTACTTAGTTAATTTATGTAGCTTTTAACAATTTATAAAGCAAATACAAATATAAATCTTTGTGTGTGTTAACATTTTGAAACGTTTATTTGGAGCTGGGGAAAGCTTGAGTTGATAACAATTTTTACTGATCTTTGTTTTTGTTTTTTTCAAACTTTAATCTGCCCTTTTCTATTCTATAATAGTCAAAAGTACGATTATCGGCCTTTTGTTTAAAAATAGAACATTGTCACGTACTCATTGCCAAAAAAACAAAAGGAAAAGGCGAACCAGCTAACCAAATGAAAATATTCGCATGCAGAGAGAGATACACAACGTGTTGCTCATTCGACTACTTTATACCTTGGTACAAGGTAAATAAGTATAAACATACATTTGAATAGGTATTTTTGTCATATTTATGTTTGATTTTTTTGGCATGCGTTTCGACCAAAAACGAGGGGTGAACAATTGGTAAACAAATCACGTAGATTGGGGTATGCGGAAAACTATAAGCTCACAACCAATGTAATATCTTTATCGGATAATTAAAATCTGTTGACTATAAAGCCAAGTTGTTAAAAAATTTAATAGGTTAGCCTTTTTCGGTACAATAAAATGGCTATTTTTATGTTAAATGAAATGCGTAGTTTAAATTATTTAATATTTTGTAATATTTTTGAAATGTATAAATCGACATCAATGCATATGTTTCTTCTTAAGCAATTTATGTGCGAAGCTAATGCGATAGATGATTGAATCTCTGCCAGGATCGATGTTGGCAATTAAATAACAGATTCCCGCCAGAGCCAAGCCAAGTCCCAGGCTAAGCCATAAAACAATATTAAACACAATTGGAAAATCAGGGCTATTCATATCTTCAAAGGGATTACTCTTATTGTGCAGCTCGCCGTCACGCAATGTGGCGCCTTCGGTCAGGCGTATATCCGTGGTTTGAACAAAGAACAGTGTGTCGGTGTAGTTCCTTGCAGCAGTCAGCAAATGATTAACGGCATCACTGATCAGTTGCTTGGCGTCATGTAGAACGGCATATCTTGTGATCTTGGCTAAATGTTCTAGCGAAAGGCATGCGATTACCACATGACCCGGTCCAAGAAACATTGTTAAGTTATCGGCTATTGCATGTATATAGGCGATTTCCTGCAGAAAATTCTGATGGCTCACGTACTCGATGGGTTCGAAGTTCTTCGATGACGTATCAATCTTTATTTCGGCATTCCCAAAGAAGGACTGAAACTCTTGAACACCCTGAAAGTGATTAATAAAGTTGAACTCAGTTATAAATTTGCGTCCAACTTGGGAGATGAGGCTTTTAAGGGAACTCTGTGTTTCCGAATCAATCAGTTCGTAGGTCTTCGGTTTTTCATGTGTATCCGAATGAACAATACCCTGTAGGTGCACAACAACGACCGTTGTATTGGCCAGCGAAAAAGGGTTTTTGATTAACATGCCGGACCACTTGATGTTGCCAGGTCCTGAGTTGCCCATAGTTGCGAGGATTACATCGCAAACATAAAAGCTATCTAGCTCTTCATGACCTCTGAACTCAATCGATTTGTGGCTATGCAGCACGCTGAATTCGCCAGTTGCCTGAATAAACGAAATAAATATTGAAAATATTAGAAACTTGAACAAATACATTACGACAAGTTGTTCGAATGACAACAAGAAAAAACATTCAGGCTATAAGCAAAGAAGTTTTCATTTATCAAAGGTTGCCCTGTTTACAAAATTATTTTGTTAACTGGGTCCTTTGGATACCACAGTATTATTTACAAATGACATTTTGCTGCGCTCTTTATCAATGAATATACTATGTGGGGCAAAAGCTCCTTTTGTAACCACGTAACGGTAATGCCAAAGAAGCTTTTTCACATTTTCGTGACATCATACCACCCACAAATTTTGTGATAGCCAAGAAGCACAACAAGTCAAATGTCGCAAGGGATAAGTGCATAAGTACTAGATACCCTGTTGTAAGTCAGCGTTCAACACATGAATACAAAAAGTTATTTTTAAAGCTTATATTTATAGTCTTGCTTGTTGATATAATTTATGCATTTGTTATACTCTTTGATACATATACAACAACTGCACTTTGAGCCATCGTTTTGATATCCTTTTTCCTCTGTGGAAGAGTACAGGGTATTTCAACAATAAGAAGGGAAAGAAGCATTGAATCGTTGATTTCCTTTCGGATATCGGTCTGTCTGGTGCTGATGCCCTTTTTGGGGGCGCCATAATTTCAAAATAAACAAGCGTCGTTTAGTCGCAGTTCAACGTGTAAGGCAAAAGGGCTGGAGAGCTAGAGCTCGCTTAGCGTGTTTATTATTTATAATTCTGTACACAGTGTATATTCTGCGAAGTTAACTGTAGCACACAATTGGACGCACTATCGATTCGATTACGCTGTCAAAATGTCCTGTGTATATGGTGTATCCTGCCAGAAAGTCGTGCTCATCGTGCTGAATGTGCTGCTATCGGTGCGTATGCGTAATATTTATATTAACTATTATGCGATTTTTAACACTGTTCAGCTGATTTACAGCTAATTGGCGTGGCACTGATTGCCCTGTCCGTCTACGAGCTTAATAGCGTCTCCTTGGGCAGCTTTGAGCACATTGCCAATGTGGTGCAGATCTTTGTCGGTTCTTTCGTGGTGCTTAGCTCGTTTCTAGGCTGCTATGCAGCTGCACGCCTGTCCCTAGGACTTATTTGGAGCGTAAGCTTAATGGAATATCTTTAACTAAACGCTTAACTTGTTATAATTTGACTTGCATATAGTATGTCAGTTGCATGCTCATATTAATAGGCTTGCAAGTCTATATAATTGTGGCTGCTCATGTGACGGACTATGTGGAGCGAGCTCGTGACGATTTCGTAGCTCTATGGGAATATCAGCGACGCAACGTTGAACGAATTGCCTTTTTGGAGCAAAAGGTAAGCAGTTAGAGAAATGAATAAGTAACTTTTTTATAACACGAATTTTCAATATTCACTTACTAAGCTATTTATTTATGTTTATGTCAGTACTCTTGCTGCGGACAAAACGGACCACAGGACTATATACTCCAGGGAGCTGGTTTTCCACTCAGCTGCTACGGGCAACGGGAGCGTGTGCAGAGTCAGCTCTTCATCGATGGCTGCTTGAAGGCTGTGCAGGCTCATGCCACAGACAATGTCGCTTTAGGGCTAATAATCAAGTGGCTGCTGTTTGTGATCGAGGCAAGTTTTCAATTTGTTGACCTTAACGTTAATAGGGCATCAAATATTCGGCCGGCTTAGCTGACCTAGAATAGATAAAAAATTTTAATATCATTTCTTTTTTATTCACCTTCTGTCTTTCATCTACATAGCTTTGCGTGTTGGGCGCTGCCACCCACTTGGGCATCACAGTGCGCAATAAATTGCGACGCGAGCGTTTCTGACAGCTTTCTCAATAGGTTATTAGCTCGTAATGCCTTCAAACTTAATATACTTAAGAACAATAATAAAAAATTGAATACTTTTCAATCGATGAAATTAAAGGGGCAATATGTGCTTTAAGGGGTTACCGCCTTGCTAATTTGAAATTTTATTTGAAGCGTTAAAAAACAAGAATCGTTTGCTTTACAACTGAAAGTGCAACTTTAAATGCGATTATCTCGAAATGGCTGTTTGAAATTTGTGACGAGAAGTACTCGAAACCTACAAAACCGATATCTTTCAAATTTTGCAGGCAGAAGAACAAAGTCTTTGATCCTTCATGCCAAAACATTATATTTCTTTTGATTTTTTTTTGGGATTTTGTCAAAAATGGAAAATCTCTTATGCTCTTTGAATAAAGACTATTTTAAAAATAAACAGTATTTTCCCAAAAAAATAATATGCTACAAAAAAACAAGGAATACACATATAATGATATATTGATCGTTTAATGCATTAAAAGCGGACTTATTGTTTTCGTAAAACAATTGCATGAAAATTCCATTTTTTTTCAAATTCAAGTGGAGGTAGCCCCGAAAAATTGAAAAATGTTTTTATTTAGCATTTTCCAAACTACTTATACACGTTGTGTATGAGTGTATAAGCAGCAGATAAGTAGATGGATGGATACATGGCCTGCCTATAAAGACGCATATAAAAATAAATGTGAATCTTTTTGGCTGCCTGCGTGCGGTGCTAGGCGCAAAGTTTGGGGTTGTGGTATTTTTCCGTGTGTGTCTCTTGAGTAACGACCAAACCGCCCGTCTGGCCTGAGGCGGCAGCAACCACTCAACGGATTTGTAAACATTTGGCAGTTTTTCTTCTTCAAACTGAATGAGTTGAGTTTTCTTTTCTTTGGCAGCCGTAAAAGCATTAACAGTTTGAGCCGAAACGAGAAGCGCGCATCTCCGTCCGGCAAACACTGCGAAGTGTACAACAAGAGCGAATGGCACATAAAAATTCATTATAAAAGAACATATAATATTTGTTTTAGCACAAAGTAGCTGCGACACAAAATGCCCACAGTGCAGGTGTGTCTGCAATGGGCAGCGGTGGTTTTCAATACATTTACTTTGGTGAGTTTTTGTAAAAATGAAGTGCATACACAGGAAATAAGTGAACGTATAAGTGATGTGCATAATTTTCATTTATTTTATTAATAAGTTGATTGTTGTTTTCCGCATGACTCACACTGCGTATGAGTGATTTAATGTTGCATTTCATTGTTCACGGCAACTGCAGTTGACATTATTTAGCACACACAGATTTTCTATTCTGGCCAATTTGGCAGCAAACAAATCTCTTGCTTCCATGCGGTCGTCAGACAAGATGTCACTTTACTTATTTTAAATTATTCCAACATCTTTCGCACAACATCTTGTGACTAAGTGTGTGTGTATATTTGTGTATCTCGGCCTGCCATTTAAAAATAAAGCTGAAAGTAATTTCATGAATATATGTATGTGTATTTGTTTTTATGTTGGTTTCTCTTGACCGATAGAAGCTAACAAAATTTTTCTATTTATTTTGCTTTACCCGGAGCTTTTCTTTAATTTAATTTTTGTGACGTTGTTAATTCACATGGTTTTAGAATATTATTAATTTTTCACGTTGTGTATACTCAGATTCTTGGCAGCCTAGCTGCCCTGGCCGGTGCCTATGAGCTACTGTATCAGTTGGAGGAAGGATCAGCGGATCACATTGATGTGGACAATATCATGCAGTTAACCATGGCCGGCACACTTATATTTGCCGCTATCATTGGCTGTTCGGGTGCATTTCTCGGCTCCATCAAGGTGCTTGTTGTGGTGAGTTAACAATTCGTAAGGCATTAATGCTCAAGCTAATACTTTGTTAATTTCAAAGCACTTGATTTTGTTGGTGCTGCTGATTGGTGCACACATTTGGCGACTGGCGCACTACAATGAGTCAAAGCATGTGGATGCAACAGAGGAGTTTGTCATGGGCATTTGGATGAAGGAGTTAGCGCATCCGGGTGCAATGCATCAATTGCAGCGCAGGGTGAGTTGACAGTTAAAAATATAGATGTTAATGTATAACAACACAGAAAATTTGTTATACAACAATCTAAATATTCATTGCAAACCAATAACTGTGCTTCACATTTTTTCATAAATTTGCATTTTAGCAGGTATTTAGGAGTATAATTACCCTCCAAACTAGTCTTAAACTACATTTTTAATGTAACATATATATGAGGATTGTTTTTTGCCAGCAAATTAGTATATTGCTTTGATTATAAAGGTCAAATAGGTTAACTACATACAGAATGAAGACACATCCAGTCAGTCCAGTCCAGCAATATCCGCTTCATATTCCTCAAATTTTTATTTCCCATTTTAGTTCATAAGTGAAAATATTAGCATTTTAAGAAAACCAAAAATCTGTTATAGATTGCAAAATCATAATTCATTAGTGTGGTGCTAAACAAGATTTTCAACTCTTTTGCATTGCTCAGTATGAATGCTGCGGCGACAAGGGCTCTTCGGACTACACTAGCTCGAGCATGAGAGTGCCACAAAGCTGTTTCCACACCAAGGACGGCGTGCGTGCATTAAATCCCTATGCCGAGGGTTGTATGACAGCAGTTAAACGAGATCATCTGAATATCTATCACTATGAGAAGTGGACACACAGCGCCTTTATAGGCTATGAGGTAAGCAACACATCTAAAAAAAAAAACCAACTTGTAATAATAATAATAACTATGTTTAAAATTATAGATTGTGGGCATAATTTTAGCCATAACGCTAAGCTGCCAGCTGACCACGAAAACCCGTCGATATGCCTACTAGAACTAAGATTTATTGCATTTGCCATACAATAAACGACTTATATGATATGATGAACGTCTGCCTGTTTCAGGTGTCATACGTTTTCCAGTAGGTGTGCGCGGGAGCCCACATGGTTCAGGCGCGGCTCTCGGCGCACACCTGGCGGCACCTGTTGCCGTGCGTGTCGCTGCCTCTGGCGCATTTTGTGTAGTAGCAGACTGAGCACAATAGTCTGCACGAGTATAAAGATCTAAGAAAAAAGCAAGTATTTTTGTTAGTGAGGAACATTGAACTGCAGCTGTGGTTGCCTACCTCGAGGCCAATAATGCACCACATAAACAGCTTATCGCGGTGTTCAATGTGGTTCTGGCTGTGGTTCAGTGTCGTTAGGCAGCCGCGTTCAAAGAGCTTCTCATTGCCCGGCTGCTGATAACAGCTATTTGGTATGGGCAGCTGCAAATTCTTGTAATCGCTGGAATTGTAGACACCGCAGCAATGTTGCTGCTGCTCATACTGTTGCATTTGTTGCGGCTGCAGGTCCAAGTTATGCCAAGCCAGAGTCAGATCGAGCTGCTGCCGGGCTCCACTGTACCGTCTATGTGGCTGATAATTGTGCAGTTGTAAATACTCCACACCAAGCACGATCAGTATAAAGCAGGTGAACTAAAAGTTATTTTGAGTCGCAATCGAAAGCATATTATAGACAACATGCATACTTACTATAATATTTATGCTTAGCAGATCACAAACTAGGCCATAACAGCCGAATATAACTATTACGCAGATGGTAGCACCCAGTACGAGACTCTCCACAAAGTAAGTGTGCTCCGGCGTATTTGGTTCAGCAATTTGCAGACTCAAGCCCGCTGCAGACATGACACCAATGGCCAGCAGCTGTAAAAGATAAAGATATTAGTATGTATGTCAATGAATTGCAAAACCTACTTACCATATACAGAAAATTGGACAAGAGTCCGGTGTACTTGATTGTGTTATAGCAGCAGATCATTTCAAATGAATGCGACAATCTTCAGCAGATGCAAAAAATTTAAAGCAACCGTGATACAGATAATCCATAATGTGTATATACAAGTGTATATATGTAAAGAAATGCTCGATAAGTGGCATTACACATTGAATTTACTTAGCAATTAAGTCTTTTTGGATTAAACTGTATTTGTACAATAAAAATAATTTAAATGATTTAGTTCTCTCGAGCTACATCTGTGCAGTTTGTATAGATAGGGTAACGAAAGGCTGTATTTGTAATTATCAATTTTATTAAAGTGTTTTAAAAGTATTAAGTAAAGTAATTGGTTACTTATTGCATTAAAATTTTCCTAAAAACTTGCTTAATAAATATGACGTAGAATTGCAAAGAGTACTATTCAAGTCGCAGTGATGGGTAAAAAAGCTTCCATTACACCTGCTCAAAACAATTCTTGTGGGCGTGTCTCGGTGTGGATGTGTGTTTGTTTGGGTGTGTATATGTGTATGGGTTTTACAATGTTAAAACAATGTAAAAACAGGTGTGGGGCGGGTCGTTAAAACGTTTCAATAATAAATATCACATTGTGTTAAATCGCTGGCAGGGGCACTTTTGCTTTTCTTCTTTGTTGTTTTTTTTTTTTTTGAATGAGCATTACATGCGCCATGGCAACGGTATGAGACCCCATTTTTGTGTTATGTCCTTGAAATTACACTCCATGCTGAGCACCACTTTCTCCGTCTTCTGACTGCGGGCATTTGAAGCGGCTTTGAGCGTAAGACAGAGCTTCGTCTCCCGATGTGATATTTGTTGTGTCTGTAGGCGATGAGAGAGAACAAGCGAGATTAATATGTGAATAATTAATGAAGAGTCATGCAACTGCTGATTACTCACATCCATGTCATAGGTCCACTGTTGACTTGGCTCGACGGCGCACTGTGTCAGCATCACATTCGAAACTGTTGCATTGCGATTTTTGAGCAGCTTAAATGCGCCTTGTTTGGGCGGGCGATAAGTGAGGCAAACGTTATCATTGGTCATAATCTGACCCTTGGGTGTTATGACAAACATGTCCATGGTCTGGGCATGCGATGAGCAATCACCAACGGTTATCGGTTGCAGCGAGGAACGCGGCACATCATTTTGTAGTGGACGCAAACACTTATCACGCTTCAAATCGATCAGCGACATAAACTCTTCGGCCTTGTTTTCAATCTCCTCGAATGCGCGCTTCCACTCGCGTGACAACGCTCGTCCCGGCAAATTCTTCATGTGATTACTGTAGGCCTGGGCGCACTCCGTCTCGCCATCGAGCCAGATGATCTTACCAAAGAATCGATCTGGTGCAGGAAAGAAATGCTCTGGCCATATGTTTTCCAAATACCATGAAAACGGTTTGCATTGCAGCCTCTCACGCAATGCCAAACGTTCTGTTACATTTACCTTTTCCCTTGCACTTAGCGATAGTCCAGCGGTGTAGAGCATTACAAAGTACTGCCAGTCATCCATCCAGACAGTGGCAGCTCTGGCCAAATTAGAGGTGAGTACCTCGCTCATGCCACCAGGGAAAGTGTATGGTGTGCTGCTGCGAAAGATGTGGCCCACGTGGGAGCAGGGACTGATCTCGATGCGGCCGCCGCACTGCCAAATGCGAAAGGACATCTCCACATTCTCACCGCCCCAGATGCGCATGTCGCTATCGTAGGCGCCCATTTCGTAAAAGTACTTGCGATCGATGGCAAACAGACCGCCAGCCATACCCGGTGTCGCTATAGGAGCAGTGCTGTCCTTGCTCTTGACACTTGTTTGTCGTTTGCGATCCGTGGAAAACCAGCGGAAACTTAGCTGCCAATTGAAGGCGCCCCAGTGATTCTCAAAGGTTTTCGTGTAGCTGAAGTTGTCGTCTGATATTATATCGATTACCGGGCAAATGACCACCTGGCGGGATTCTTGAATGCGCGCCAATAAAGGCTCCAGCCAACCACGAGAGCATTCGCAGTGCGCGTCCAGAAATGTGAGTACATCGCCTCGAGCATGCTGAGCGCCCATGAGACGAGCTGGCACCAAACCACTACGCTCCTTCATCCGAAACAAACGCGTTGGCACTGTTAGCACTTTGATGTAGGCATCTAGTTGGCGTTTAAGGAAAGCTGCAAAAAAAAAACAACAGAATGAAATTAAAGAGTTTTGAGAAATGCTTTTAAAGCTAATCGCCTGCTTACAGCGATCGCTGGCATCATCGACCAAAATGATCTCCTTGAGCAGTTGGCGCGGTGAGCGGTTTATGACGCTAGTTATGGTACGAAGCAGAACAGACCAAGCCTCGTTATGGAACACAATGATCACCGATGTGCTGGGCATGTTGTTTGCATAACGTTTGTCGCGACATCTGCGAATATGGCGAATAGGAACATATTATAGAATAATTAATTTAAATAGAAATAAAGTCAGAAGCCGGTGCACTTACTCGCCCGTTCGGTAGTCCTTGAGCGTTCTGTTAAGGGGAATGCGATCGCTGGCCAGTATATTAAAGCTGTTTAGCTTGAAAAAGCGCTGCATACGAAATCGATCGCGCGGTGGTACAATAACGGGTCGACCATCGGCGCCCTCGCCCTGTTTAGGCTCGAACTGGTTAATGTTGTAATCGTCTGCAAATGAGTATTCATTGTACTGTGCTGTGTTGAAGAAGTCGTGTCATTAGTTAAGTGGTTCAATACTACAAACCTGCAGTCATATTGCCGAAGATGTCTCCCTTGCCAATGTAGTGGGCCACAATATTTTTATACGGCCACAGTGAGCGTCGTTTGGGCGGTGGTTTCGGATGACTTTGCACGATGAGTGATCCAAAAAATTATGTTCATAGTAAAAAACAAAAATATGAAATGGCAAAACAAGTAAAAAATAAAATTTTGCAATCGGAAACGCACTGCGCAATAGTTTTTTGTTGTTTAATAACAGACATAAAAACCGCTAAAATTGTCTTTTTGATGTTTGCGAAATTGTTATTAAAACTTTTAGAAGTCTTTCAAAGAATTGGTGTTAAAAAATCAACGGTCATACGGACCATCTGAACGACGGACCAAAAAGAGCAATATACTGGTTCGGCCTTCGGCAACAGAGATAAAAACAAACAAAAGATGACAATGGCAATAATGTTTGGCGTTTAACAATAAGTCGCATCAGCAGCAGCTAAATAAACAACTAGAAATGCCATAAAAAATGCAAAGTAGGTACAATATTGAAAGCAAGGCAACACCAAAGCCAGACCAGTCGAGCATCCAAAGTATTTTGTTGCCTTGAAGGAAATTATGCAATGTGGCTGCAACGTTAGTTGAAGCTAGACCTGATTGCATCTTCGTGGCAAATTCCACTTCCTGAAGCACAACAAATTTTATGTATGCTAGGTAACACAATAACACTTGTCTGATTATAATTTAGTGGTTTTGTTTACTCACCGGGGCTCTGTGTCAGAGCTTTGTATACTTGACACATATAAGTTTATGCTAATTGCAAACATAAAGAATGCAAAAAACAATAAGAACAGGTATAAGAGCCAGAGTTTCTTCAACTGCTGGAAACGCAGACCCATATTGACGAATTGGTATTTTGGACACTCCGAACGGCGCTGGCGCTTCGATTTGCTGCTTTTATTTAATGTGTCCGTCTTCTTCGGCACGCGTTGTTGTTGCCTTCAGCAACGCTGTGTTAATGACCGGCAACGGTTTCAAGCCCAAACAGCAAACATTAAAAGCCCGCTCGCTAGTGAAGCTCTCTTTGCTGCCAGTTAGCGACAGCGGAGAAGTTTATCTCTTATTTGTTGTGGCTACCGCCTACCGCTTCTGAATTCACTGTACTGTGGCGCTTAATCATGCAGTGTGCATTACATGTTAGAGCCAACACTGCAAAATTTTGTATGAATGCATTTTGCTTGCTGCAAACTTTCTTTTTATATGCGGACAACGAGTTAAACGCGGTGCTATTTTTTGTTTTGATGTAATTATGTTGGCAACATATCAATATATCGATAAGCATCCGATACATTGTGGTGGTTGTGCGACTCAATGAGTATATAATAGAGGAGACGAAATTGGCACGCCCACTATCGATAACCTACCTCCATGCCTTGGCTCGACTAAGGGTCGTGTTAAGTTGGCTGCAGTCAGCAGCTGCTTATGTTTTGATTATTGCTTCTTTGCTTATACATCTGGGCCTGCCGCCATAATTGAATTTGTTTTTGTTTTCATTATGGACTGTTTTGTCGTATGTATTTGGCACTGTATGTTTGCTGAAAACCTAATATGTATGTATTTATGTATATATGTATCAGAGCTCATGCCAATGTATTCTCCCTACTCAATGTCTTGAATGGTTTGTTTTGATTTGAGTTGTTGCTATTTAATTCGTTTTGCATTGCATTGCTTGGGTGGCTGAAATCAAATGTTTGTACGTAAACAAAATTAAAATTTTTTTTTATTTTATTTAAGTTAATAAATGATAAGCAATCAAAATTATGGGAAACTGCTTTAAAATTGTAATAAAAAAAACTTAATCTAGAATTTTTACAAATAACAATAATCGGGGACACGAAATAATTTTTTGCCGCCAGCGCAGCCTTTTACAATACACTTAAAATTCACTATTTTATTATTGTTTTCCATTCTGGAATTTTAATTTAATTGTTGTTGAATTGTTCTATTAGTTTGATTGATTAGATTTTAAAAAATCTGATTGGTTATCTTAAACATTTAAAACTTTTAAAGTGACGACCGTTCCTATTGAAATCTCAAGCATAAAATGACACACACATTAAAAACAAGTAAGAACGCTCTAGTCGAGAAATCCCGACTAGAAGATATCCTAAGCCCTATACTTTGTGCGTACAGTCAGTGCTTGCAAGTATATATATATGTATGTGTGTGAGTACGCATATACTGCATACTTTACTTATTATCAATGACTGATCGAAGCTGTTAATGCTGATCAAGAATATATATACTTCTAGGGTCGGAGATGCTTCCTTCTGCCTGTTACATACTTTGGCACAAAACCATTATACCCTTTTTACCCATTTTTGTTGGGTGCGCGCGCGAATTTTTTCTTCAGTCTTTTTCTCCTTTTTGCTTTTTTTCATAATTAATAGCTGCAAAAAATCTTCTTGAAAATAATAGAAAATAAAAAATTATGATTTGTCAATGTATTCATTATACATTTGTTGTATTCATACATTTATTTCATTTTTAAATAAAAAAGTATATGAGTACATATGTACATATATTTATTTTTTTATTTTATTTATTTTTTGTTGAAGTGCCGAAGGAAAAACGGCTGCAGGTGGTCTAGGCCCGTCATTATGTGTATGCATGTGTGTGCACCTAACGGGAATAGGAATAGACAAAACGAAAAAATTCAAACAACAACAACACGGATGGTTGTCGTTGCTGGAACGCACAAGCTGCACAGTGTTATTTTAATACCCTTTATTACAATATTCAATTAATGTCAATGCAATTTTTAACATATATTTATTTAATATACGGACATTTAAGGTTAGGTATATGAATACAAAAATTGAAAAATTTAATTCGGCTTTAAGTCATCTTAAACCTGTTCAATAAGTTAATAATCTTCTACCTTATTTCCAATATATACATACGCATATATAATGGAATTCATATTTAAGTATCTCACGTTTGGCCATACAATTTTACAAAGTTCATATAAAATCTATACTACCCTCCCATGTTAGGCATTAGCAAGCAGATAGAACCAAAAGTCGAAAATTGACAATCTCAACTTTGGCCACCACACACAGCAAACAGAAGTATTGGCGATCTATATTGTTCTCACGCATCGCACACTTTGAGAGAGACATGAGAGAGAGTTGCCAAAGCAGAAGCGGTACTTTTTCCGCTTGCCCCTTTCCAACGAGCTCTCGCACGCATGGCGGTTTTCGATAACAAAAAGGGGCGGCTATTTTCCTCTCTATTACTTGAATACTTTTTGGTGCGACTTACAGATGGCAACGCCATGTTACTTAACAACTGACAAGCTGCCGCGTTAAATTAAATTTTTTTAAATATATTCCTCTCAAACACAACAGATGGCGCTTTTGTGTGATTTTTTGTTTTGTGCCAGATCAATTTGAAAAATATAAGCTTACAAGCTATAAATTAAAGAAAAACGGATATCCAAAATGATATCCAATAATAAAGACTATATTTGTACAACTCTCAATACTGTTTACAATTTGACTTAGTACTCTGATCTAACGATAAAGACGTCTGCGCTCTGCATTTTGCAATGTAATGGCAAACAGTCCGGCAACCATCACGGTAAGTATCTATCGAGTGAATTTTTAAAGTTATTTTGCATTCAAACATACTTATGTGTTTATTGAAAAATACCTCGACGCCAACAACCGACCAATCACTGATGCGTTCATATTTTGTGCCCATAACAAAGGCGGCGGCCAAGCGCTTGTCGCAGCCAACGGTAAATAAATCCATTGCAATAGTTGTATTTTGGCTTAAATAGCAGCTGGGCGGTATTCGTAGTCCGCTGGCGGTATAATCCAGAGGTCCCGACTTGCCACAGCAGTGGTACTAAATTAGCATAGCGATTAAATTTTTACGAATTTACAAGTTAACGAAAGTATTACTTACCTTGATTTCATAATAGGACATGCTACCATTATCGTATAGCTGATGCTGCCAGGCATTGTTTATTGTCTCATTTGCCAGCAGTTCAAAGTTTATGGGTTGTGCGAATATAACGGTAATTTGAGCACATATTAGGAACAGCAAAATTGCAGCAAACTTTTTTCGAAAATATAATTTGTTTTACAGTAATCAAAGGTACAAAAATAAAGCAATTGTTTACTTACAATCCAACTGAGACGAATGCTCTCGCGCAATGCTGCTATACAACCAAAGATGGTGCTGCCAAAAACAAGAACTCCCAGCACAATGCCCAATATGCAGGGTATGCGTATTGCCAAACTGTGATTAAACACAATTAGGGCATAGGAACAAGCTGCTATGGAAAGTGCGCCAAAAACCTTTAAAAGTATACCAATCAGTTGGATAACAATTACGCACACACATGTGTGTAAGGCCCACACTCACACAGCAAAGAAAATCCAAAATAAATGAGGAAATTTTTAAAGTTTGCGTACCGCAGCTCATTTTTGTGAATACTCAACGAGTACGCGTATTCAGTGTGTCGTAAAGAATCCAACTGAATAACAGGCGAAAAAAAGATGCCAAAATCAAATACAGTACAAACGAATATGTTTGTGTGTCCATTGAAGCTTAGAGGCATTGAGATAACGTAAATAGAAGCTACAACTGATAACGTTGGCCCCAACTCGAAACAGCTGTGCGACGACAGCTTATCAACTCTGTCTGAATACGAATACCAGCAGTGTGAGCACAAAAATCGATTCTAGCACTGCACTCATTTAGCCAGCGAAGTTGATATGCACTCCAACAGGTTAGAAGCATTATACTAATAATTGACTTACGTGTGCGACGTTAGCTGAGAAAGCGCCAAAGTTAGTGCGCATTGCCAACGAGTTAGTATCACATTTGATAATACTGGTTTGTTTGCATGTGTGTGTTTGTTTGTGTTTGATATTCTTATCTGCAAATTACCCTACACAATGCTCAGGGTCAAATTGCAGCAGTCCCTTTGGATTTGGTTTTTAAAATATTGAGTATATTATACATATTATGGCGTAATATATTATTTATGGTCGATTTTATCGCGCAACAATTTTACCCAATTATCTATTACCATAACTCATGCAAATGAAATCGAAAAAAACTACTCATAATTGGTTCAGTCGAAACGTTTAGTCAACCTGTTATCTATCGGGTCTCAACTAGACTGATAAGCATAGGCTTTACATTGCCTTTTTTTTGCGTTAAAGGTGTTCAAGAGGGGCAAAATTGAATTTCTCGCAGTGTACGCGAAGCTCGCTTATTACTGTTATTATTGTTATTTACTTTTTGGTGTCACACAATAAGTTCCCATACAGTTATTATCGCAACTAACCGATGGTGGGACGGCAGTCGTGTGTTTTTTAGTAAGTCAGTCTAAAAAAAGTCGTCAACGTGCGCGCAACAACCTGTTGTCCAGAGTTTTAAAGTTATTGTTGGCCATATCGCTTGAAAAAAACTAAATAGAAATGGGCTGTGCAACGGCAACGATCAAATATCTAGTATTCCTGTTCAATGCTCTCTGTGCGGTGAGTAGAACAAAAACGAGACTCTGAGTCAGCCGTCAGAGTTTGGCGAAATTAGTTTGTTATCATCGGCATTCAAGCGTATATGTATGTATCTATGATGTAAGAGCCCAGAGTGCTCACGTTATGTACTACATATGTGCACATACATACATATATTTATGTACTTTTCGATATGAGCACCGGGTGCGGCACTTTAAGTACATACCAAAGCTTTGTTTACCTGGGTGTTTGTCATAATTTCCGGCCGATATCTATTTGGAACATTGTCATATTTCATAAGCTTATGTGTGTGTATCGAAATTTGTTAAAATATTTTCTAGTTGCTGGGCATTGGCGTGATTGTGGTTAATTCGATTGCACTTAAAGAAGTTGCCGAGGAGACACGCCCCGTTATCATATTTTTCATTGTCATCGGTTCGATTGTATTTGTGATCTCGTTCTTTGGCTGCTGTGGCGCCATCAAGGAAAACATATGCCTGACATGGACGGTGAGTAATTAACGAATATCTATTATATAAATGTATACATATATTCATTTTATTTCTTACAGTATGCCATAATTTTGCTTGTCATACTGGTACTATCTTGTGTGCTGTGCTTCGTCTATCTGAATCACATCGATGAAGATAAGATTGCCGAGGATCAACTGAACACGGCCTGGAATAAGACTAGCACAGATTCCATGTCCGCCTTCCAAACAAACGTAAGTTTCACACTATTTTTGATATGTTATAAAATTGACTATACCTGTGTATTTAACTTGTTAGCTGAAATGCTGTGGCATCCATGGCCCCATCGATTATACCAAAGCCAATCGGCAAATTCCTCAGAGCTGTTACAGCTCAAACAGCACTAGCTCCGCAACACCCACTGTTTACCCTGACGGCTGCTTAAACAAATTGATCGATTTCTATGAGCAAGCCATAAAGCTCGTTAGTGTATTTAGTTATATATTGATTGCCGTGGAGGTAAGTCAACTTATCTTTATTTAATTAGTAACTAAACTGAGTCAACCTCAACTATTTTGGTGTGTTTTTTTAGGGTTCTGCTTTCCTGTTTGCCACCATTTTGGCCATCAACTTTAACAACGAGCAACGTCGTTCGAGATATTAAAGTTAATATATATTTTGCAAAAATGAAGCACTTGTATCTTCCAAGATGTAAAAGTTGTTTATCGAACAAGTTTAAAAACGATTAGTTAAGTTAATTATTTACAATTTGTTAATGACAATAAATGACGGCACATAAATAAAAAATTATTCGTGAAAATAAATATTGTTATAGTTATAATATTGATGGTTAACCGTAAATCGGAATCGATTTAGATTATAAATCTTGATAAGGGAGAAACTTTTTAAATTCATATTTAGATATTTGATATTTGCGTACTATTAAATACCTAACTGGTTCAGTTTCGACAAAGTTATATCGGTTCATAGCATGGAACTGTTCGCAACTACTTTCTTATAGAATGGCATATATGTTTGGTATCTTAAATTGTTTTGTATTCTAACAGTGTGTAAATGTGTTACGATGAGCCAAAACAATTTTGGCTAACACAGCTAAACGGTACGCTCATGCAGAGTTCCGATTTCTGTGGATTTTTAAATGCAATTCTTAAGTGGACATGTTCAACGCGATTTTGGCACGCGAACTAAGACACACACACACATGCACATATAGATTTATACATAAATAGAAAAGCTGTCAGAGTAAACGGTTTGCATGCCGTCCTGTCGACAGTTCGTAACCTAAGTTTTTAATTGCCTCACTGCCTACTTTTTAAAATAGTGTGTGTATGAGTGTGTGTGCGAGTGTGGCATGCATGTATGCCGAATATAAACTAAATTACTCAAAATAAATACAATTTGCCCACACACATTTAAATTCATACATCAAATGGAAGTCTTTACTAATACTAAATACAGTCAGAGTTGTCCTTAGACATGCCATTGAAACCAAAGCTGTGGAAGGGGTAACTACTGCTGCTGCTGCTGTTGCTATTGCTACTGTTACCTTTTTAGAGTGAAGCAAACGCCATCAGAGCGTACACCTTGGCCAAGAGCGCATATACCGTTAGAGCGGCTTGTCGTTAGCTCGACTTTTTGGGCCATGTGCGACGATAGTTTTGCGCTTTTATGTTTTTGAAGCCAAAGCCAGTTACAATTGTGACGAGCGCACGTGCAGTTTTGCCCCAATATAATTCGGAACTAACATTTACTGTTAAAGTCAACTTGAGTAAACCGCAGCATAATTTCAGGCGCCTCATGAGTCGCATGCAAGCGTAAGTCTTATGCAAAGACAGAGACATAGAAAGAGTGAAAGAGTGAATTGTTTGTTTTGTGGCATTCGTGCAGCCAGGTGCTAATAACTTGCCCCACAAAAGCAACAGTCACACACAAAACGATGTTGTGGGCGGCGGCGTCACCTACAAATTGCTTAATTTGTTGCCACCGACTCCGGCGGATTCGGTACTTTATTTTGGCACATATTCACGTGTCGTTAAGTTTTGTGCTTGGCAATTAGTAACCCCAGGTAACTGCCACTGGCAGCCATTACAGTTAAACATCTAACCAGCTTTTTAGGGCGCAAATGTAAATGCGTTTACATCTCTGTACATACATTGTGACAACACATTTTCCAACTTTTATCACTTAAATAATAAAAGATTTATAGCTGAGCCGTCAAGACTTTACCTTATAGATTTTTTTGCCAGGTCGGGTCTCTAACGCTTGTCGTCATACAAAATAAAAAAAAAATAAATTAAAGTTCTAACCAGGTTTGGGTGGAAACTATACATTTGTACACTTAAATTAATAAAAGAACGAATTAAAAAGTTTGTGCAGCATGCTAAAAAAATTTTATAAATTACTTGACAGCTTCTTTGCTTCCTTAGCTGAGCCAGTCAGTCTTGTCTGGTCAGTCAGAAAAGTAGTAGTGTTGAGGGTTATAATGTTGTTTTATCTACTATATTCTGCGTATTAAAAAATTAAAAATGTTCCCTTTACTGCTGCTTAGTTGAATGCTTACTAAATTTTAACCTAAACATAACTTAACAGAAAATAATTAATTAGCCAACTGTTTCTATTTATGTATCTCGCATTGTAGCGTGTAGATGTGCATTCAATGCGCTACCCCAATACAATTAGAGAGCTTTGCTTGGGCATTTGATAAAATATTATAACGACTCACGTGACTCTGCGGGAAATATCAATTTGATAACTCCATAAATATAACTATAACTATCAGTTACCAATAGCACGAACTTTGTATACGCTTTCGTTGCTATTTTTATACGTATTGGATGGATATTGAATGGAAACTAAGTTTCATCAAGTGCCGTAAATGTACTTAAAGTACTTTAACTTTACCCGTAAACCGCACAAAGGCCGGAATTTCCTTATGCCTGTGCAGGTGTCGCAAAGTAACCGATCAAAAGTCATAAACTCAAAAGGCTTCGCGTGCCGTCAAAACTCAAATAACTTCTCTTTTAGAGAAGGGCGAGTCCATATGGCAACACTTTGTACTGGTCGGGTTAGGTCGCTTCGGGTGGGGTCTGGTCTAGTCGGGTCGGGTGGCGACGACACCCACGTCTCCGTTGGCGTTGTTGCAATTGAAGCGCTTGGCGTCTGGCTTTGGGGTTTATGATAAGCGACACGCGAGCGAAAGGCCAATATGGTCGAGTGAAGGGTTTGGTGCAAAAAACCAACAAAGTTCCGATCAACTTTTTGATGATGTGTGGATGCCATGGCGGGAAAGGTGCACTATTGATAGGCATTCTCATCGTGTCAGTCATGTCAGTGCCAACAGCAGCGTCGTTCTCAGCGTCGTCGTCCTCATCGTCGTCGTCCTCATCGTCGTCGTCGACGTCGTCATCGTCATCGTCATTGTTGTTGACGTTACTGTCCTGTCAGTCTGCAGATAGCAGTGCATGAAGTTTGTTTTCCTTTTGCCGGCTGGCAGCGATTTTTAAATAGATTATAATTATATATAAATATATATATACTGTAAACAAATGGCCATGTCCAGTTGGAGCTCAATGAAGACGCGGTATGGGTTTATGGTTGTAATTAACATTTGAGCATTCTTTCACTTTCACTTTGCAGCATCACAGCATCGGTGCGGACCACAAATCGCATGAATGCGCTTCTCTCCGAGTCCATGCTGAGCCGGCGAAAAGTGGTGCAGAGCGGTGGGGATGGCGACGGAGGTGGGGCTGGTGGTGCTGATGGGAGCGGCGAGTGTAAGGAGAAACCGAAAAATGATTGGAAATTTTTTCACACCAATTTCAATATGGAACGTGCGCTGAAAGTCATCGAGGATTGCATTGAAGAGCGTCTGTTGTGGGATCGTTTCAGTCGCAATTACGACTCTTGGCGCGCTCTGCAACTGGTCGAGGGTCTGGCGGCTGAGATACGGGACCGGGTCAAGAAGCTAAACCACAGGCGGTGAGTGGTGCAAAATCATAATTTAACCACAGCACAACCCAAATGACCCGAATATTGTATTGCACAGCCATCGCATTATCTGCCTGCTGTCACTTGTGGAGAAGCAGAACCAGGGCGTCTATCAGAGAATGGTCCATTTGATGGACGAGAAGCGTGATAACTTTACTCAACTGGTTTTCGAGCGACCCACGTATTTCATGATTGTTGTCTTGTATTTGGTCTATAAGGATTAACTGAGAGTGAAAATTGTAAAAGCTTTGCTTAAGCTTTAAAAGCGAAAAAGAAAGCTTTGCTAGCCATTGCACGAACCACTTGTAAGGTTTATTAATTTGAAAACTGTTCCATAGTATTAGAGCTTACCAAGTAGTAAAAAATAAATAAAAAATTTAAACCACCTTTTCTTTCAAAAATAATATTAATTGAAAATTGCTTCTCTTCAATTAAAGGCCCCGGCGAGATTCGAACTCACGATCTCCTGTTTACTAGACAGGCGCTTTAGCCAACTAAGCCACGGCGCCGTTATGTTTCCATCGACCAAAATAGTCAATTTAAAAGAACACATTTTGAAAAATGTTATGTAGCCAGCTACTTAAAATGTCCATTGTTTTAATTAATATTTGTTCAAATGGTTTTTATACCCTGATCCCATTAAAAATGGGAAAAAAGGGTATCATGAAGTTGTGCAAAAGTATGTAACAGGCAGAAGGAAGCATCTCCGACCCCATAAAGTATATATATTCTTTATCAGCATCAACAGTCGAGTCGATATAGCCATGTCCGTCTGTCCGTCTGTCCGTCTGTCCGTCTGTCCGTCTGTCCGTCTGTCCGTCTGTCCGTCTGTCCGTCTGTATGTATGAACGCGTCGATCTCAGAGACTATAAGAGCTAGAGACTCCAGATTTCGAACTTAAGCTCGCCTAATCCCTAGGCAGTACAAGTTTGTTTTCGATTTTCGATAACTCATCCCGTTTTCGATATACACATGTGATCGATAACAATAAAATCTTGAATTTGAAAAAACTTTAAATGGCATTTTAATTATTAATCAAAATAATAACAATCTGTGAAATTTTTATTAAAATCGGTTAAGAAACACCGGAGATATGGAACCTTGAAGTTTAGTATGCACTACACAGTATGGTCGTACACACACGCACAAATACTTGCAAGCACTGACTGTACGCGTAAAATATAGGGATCAGGGTATCGTCTAGTCGGGATTTCTCGACTAGAGCCTTCTTACTTGTTCTTATCTCATTTCTTATCTCATTCAATAAGAGTTGTTGAGGTACATTATACAGATAATGAAAACTATTTTTTAAGAACAACCCGTTAACTCAAATATTTACTAAAATGTAGCTTACTTAAAAAACTTATATTCTGTTGAGGTAAAAACTGTTACTTAAAATATTGTTTTTTATAAAGTTTTCTTAATTTATTGCAAAATAAGTTTTTACAGGGCATTTTAGAGTTCAGTAACATCTTTTCTATTGCTATTTTTTTATACTCTATGTTTTTATACCCTGATCCCATTAAAAATGGGAAAAAAGGGTATAATGGTTTTGTGCAAAAGTATGTAACAGGCAGAAGGAAGCATCTCCGACCTTATAAAGTGTATATATTCTTGATCAGCATCAACAGCCGAGTCGATATAGCCATGTCCGTCTGTCCGTCCGTCTGTCCGTCTGTCCGTCTGTATGTGTGAATGCGTCGATCTCAGAGACTACAGGAGCTAGAGACTCCAGACTTCGAACTTAAGCTCGCCTAATCCCTAGGCATTACAAGTTTGTTTTCGATTTTCGATAACTCATCCCGTTTTCGATATACACATGGGATCGATAACAACTAAATCTTGAATTTCGAAAACTTTGAGATGGCATTTAAAATAATGAACAAAATAATGACAATTTGTGAAATTTTTATTAAAATCGGTTAAGAAACACCGGAGATATGGGACATCGAAGTTGTGTATGCAGTATGTGCGTACATACAAGCACACATAATTGCAAACACTGACTGTACGCGTAAAGTATAGGGATCAGGGTATCGTCTAGTCGGGAATTCTCGACTAGAGAAAAAAGCTAAAAATAAACAAAGCTTTTCCGGAAAAGCTTTTATTATTTTTTCTTTAGCTCGCACAAGTTTTACAGCTATTCCCGCAACGAAAGTTCACGGCACCGGGCAAAATTCGCGATTCTAACGATAATGTCAACAATTATTGCGGCAATTGAAACATGTTAATGCCGTGTGCGTCAGTTGGCGGCAACCTGCAATCACAATAACAGCAACACAACAACCATTATAGAAATTGAAGCAGTAATGGCAGTATGGGCGGAAAAGGAAATATGAATTAATGCAGCAAATACTGGCAGTATTGCTTGCACTACTGAGAGAAATATTGCTAAATACTTATTGAAAATTGGTGCCCATTAAAAAGATGAAAATACACTCACTCAACGTGTGCGAAGGCCCCGGCGAGATTCGAACTCACGATCTCCTGTTTACTAGACAGGCGCTTTAACCAACTAAGCCACGGCGCCCTTCAAAATGCTACGGCTTAAAAGTTGTACAAAAGTTATGCATTTGTTCATATGTTTGTTTTTAAGTGTGGAAAGATGAAAACATGAAATAAATTTTATTGTGCAAGTATGTAGCACAAAAAGACAGAGGGAGCAATGCTTTGTGTTGTTCAGATAAAAAGAACTAGTTATGTAATCTATGCCATATTTATCTACAACTTATGCGCCGTCGACAAAGTATTTATAAGTAGACATATCTCTTGGCTATTCAAATACAAATGCTACATACGCACTCCTCCTGGTGGACGTTCCAGTTGCCTGTCTGTTTGGCTCGTAGGCATGTTTGTCTTTTTGTTGGAACACTGAGAGAGCTGAAGATAAATGCAAATGTTGGCGCTGCCAAGTCTTCTTTGGCCAAATGGAAATTATTTGTACTCTTGCGGCCTGGCACATACTGCCACAAGAACCAAGCAAACTTAAGTACTTGAAATGTATCTTTGAGATTGCTGCTGCTAAACAGCAAAGTAGCCCGAAGGCAAAACGTAACAGCAGCTGCCTCTCACACAACTTTCCACTCCCTCTTTGAGAGTTGGAGTCACAGTTTGCACTGTCAAAGAGTTTTCTTTGAGGCAATTTAATTGGTAGACAAATTTCAGTAGGGCTCTTTTCTTTTTGGTAATGTTTCGATTTGAATGTCACTCCGGGCTAATTTTTTCTACAGCGTACAGCAATCCCTATAGGAACTTAAACAGGTGGCAATTTCTTTAAAGTTTTCTCCTCTTTAAAAATTCAAGTAGAGCTAACCACATAAATCCTCTTAATTATTCAAACAGTTGCCAAGCATGTTAACACTAAATGCCGTTAGGGAGCCCCTCATTAATACCAATAGCAACTTGAAATCCCATTTTAACAATTCAATCCCTTTCCCTTGACATGCGCAACAGTTTAGCCAAACAGAAACACGCATGACAACTTCTAACTCCTAGCTCCAACTCCAAGTGTAACTCCGTTTTGAACAAACTAATTGCTTGAAGTTAGTTGCTCATCAAATTGCCGCATCATTTTACGCAGATTTTTATCGCAGCTCCGACAACAGCCACCGCATTTGGTCAGAGATGACCAGAACAGGAAAGTTACCCCAGACCAAACCACAACACACTACACCACAGCAGAGACGAGCCAGAGAACGTACCAAAAAGTATCTAATGCGTTTCCTGTGTTTTTGCCTTGTAGCCTGATGTGTTACACTGCTTGTATCTCGATATGTCTATCTATGTTTGTATACCCTGCAAAACACATGATGGAATTCAAGGAATTCAAGACCAGTTATTGGTTGGGTTTGCCTACTGCTGGCTGTAAATATCTAAACTTATTAGCTTGTCTGGATTTTATGCGAGTATTGGAAAGATTTTACTCTTAAGTAAGTAACAGAACGACTTCTAGTATATGCAGAAATATTCGATTAGATTGACTCTTAGTTTTAAGAAGATTTACATACAATTAATGATATAAGAAAATCATATTATTTAAATGGAGCAATCTTTATTTAAAACAGGTAAAACAAATTTGTAATTGTGAAAAATGATACCACTTAGATTTTTGTCTTATGATTTATAAATTTTGAAATATAATTTAAAAATAAAACAAAATAAATTGTTGGAAAACAAAGAAATCAAATAAAACATAACAAAAGTAGTGTCGTAAAATCGAAACAGTTTCTTTATATACAGAATAGTGGCAACGTGTAAGCGAGCTAAAAGAAACTTTAGAGATTTAGCTAAATAAAAATTTGTAGACTTTATAATAAGCTCAAGTGGTAGCAATGGATGTAACACAAACAACATAATAGAGTATTTACAAGTTCGCTGTGCTGCTGTTGTTAATCGCTTTTGCCTGTGTTACAATGTAATTTGGCATGGAATTGAAGCGAACGCTTATCAGCACATGACTCCAATAAATTCGCTTTTGCCATTTTGAGCGCTATCTCACTCAGCAACAAGGACTGAGGCGCGTTTAACCCATGTTTCTCTAGACCCAAGAATAGCTCTAACATTGAACAGGATACGAGTGGCGCGATCTCAATCCATAGTTAGTTGTTGTTTTGCCACTGGTTTGATGCCATTGTTGTTGTTGTTGCCTGGCAATGCGCAGCAATTGAGTTTTTACGCAGTTCGACAAGCTCCAAAGGATGTGGAACCAACATACTACATACACTGGCTACATTGGCTGGCTGCCTTTTGGCTTAACTGCGGGCTGTCAGGGGCTCGTTTTGTTTTCCTTTCTTTTATTTTCAGGATATTTTTCTGTGTATGTGTATGTGTATGTAAGTGTGTGTGAGCGACAAATCTGCTTTGTTTTTATCTGATTCCATTTCGTATTTAGTCGTAGCGTCTTATCCTGGTGGGAATGCGTACATTTGTTTGGTGTCCAAAGAGGGATTAGAATGTGGCGATAGGGTGTGGTAAGCTAAGCTGGGCATGGGGTGCCAACTCAGCCATGTAGCTCTGTTACTTTAACGTCTTCAAATGAAAGCGTACGCCATTAATCTAAGGCAATTCCGGAGCACCAAGTTGAAATTTTGTAATTATAACGGGGAGCCACAAAAGTGCCATAAACGCCGCCAAGCGCCTAATAATCTTAATTGAGCGACATTTCAAAAGCAATTAGAAGCGGCCAACTTTTGAGCCAGAACCAATGCCCATAAAACAAAAATAATAAAATTAAAAAAAAAACAAAAATGTTTAACATTAATGACCCAAACTCGAGTCAACATTTTAATTGCATGAGGGTCCAGAAGGATTTAAGTCAGGGAATGGCAACATTCAGTTCTCATTGAAGCGACAATTTGTTCTGCAAGTATTTTGATTAATATGTGTCAGTATAAACAAATAAGAACGGTTCAGTCTAGCGGACATACCGTAACCAGAAAATATACAAGTTACAGAAACAATTATGTACTTACTGTAAACGCTTTTTGCAAAAGTTCCAGTCCTCTAAAATACCGCTTAACAGCGTATGCAAAAAGAAACGTATAAGTAAAGCCTCCATACCTATTTCGTAGGATATCTTCTGATGGCAACGCATGGGTACCAAGTAACGCATGCTGCCCTCCAAGTTATTGATCACCTCTCGGACGAGGTGCCTGAAATCACATTCGTCAATTTTGCTAGCCTTGAGCTGCTCGTTGCGTTCGATGCACAAGCCAAATTGATGCTTGGCCGAGTGCTGGAACTGCTTAAAAGCATTCAGATTACAGCTCATCTTAAGTATTTTAGACTGCAGTTGGCAGCGCATGGATTCCAGCAACTTTAGTTCGTTTTGTGAGGAACGCAAATGCTGTACTTGCGTCTGCAGCTGGCAGCGCAGAGCACAGTTCCTACGACGAAGTTTTTGAAGTTGGACCTGGCTTGGTGTTAGACAGCGAACATCCTCGGCTGAGGAAAATGTGCCTTCCAGCTGACAAGGATCGGACGGCGATAGAATCAGTTTACCCCGCAGATGCTTTAGACGCTTCTTGATTGCATCCAGTTCATCATAGGCCAAATCTAGATCAGGCTCCTCCTCTGCTTCCTCAACGCTTTCGCTGGCCGTTATAATTTCATCTTCCTCCTCGGAGCTTAGCAGCCCGGGTGCGCAACATCCATCGCCTTTATACCAATTGCTTAAAATTTTATTCATTTCTTGAACTAAAAGTAGAAGTGTGTTTAAGTTAAATATGTATAAACTGTTGACAAAAAATGCTTAAGCAGTTTTACAGTTTTAAAGCTAACTAATGTAAGTGTGTAATATAGTTGCCGCAGAAAAATTCTATTTTAATAAAAAAGGCAATTGAAAAGAAAAAAAGATAGATAGATTGTCCACAATTTCGTAGCCATCTAAGTTTCGTCCTTACGGGAGCTTTTAACACATAGCAGTTTTATAAAAATCCCTTTGAATCGCCAGCAAAAGTTATTAAAAATTTAGTTTCGATCTAATTAATTTCCATTTTGCAAGTGTTTAGCAATTGATTTCCCAAGCGAAAACTACAATTGTTTTTGAAATATAACTTAAACTCTTGTAAGCAAGTGCCAGGATCGTAAAATCAATGTTATTTGCCTCATGGCTCTCCACGCTCTTTCCATTTAATTGAGTTAAACAAATCTGTTTTCGCTCGTTTCACTTTCAATTAAATAAACAACTTTTCGGCTTTGCCCCCTCGCTACACCCCCTCGCGTGCTGTTACGGCATTTTAACCCCTAATTTATTAATGACTGTCGGCATTCGTCAGCGCTCAAAAAAGTTCATATTTCAAAAATGGCTTCTAACAAGCTGAAACTGAGGCAACTGAGCTAAAAAAGGATGAGACAACGGTAGGGGTTGGGTTTGGGCTTTGTAAGGGGGAAGCAGGCTAAAAGGGTTGGCAGCCGCTGACGCGTTTGGTAAAATTATTGGGCCCCATTTGATTAATGACACTTACAGCTTAAAGGCACATCCTGTGGAGACGCTTTAAGTGCGCGTTGTTTGCCTTAAAAATATTTGCACAGAAAGTTTTACTTTTCGTTCAGTCTTGTCACGTGCAGCGTCATGTGTAAGTGTTTGTATATGTGTGTTTGTTTGCAGCTTGGCTAGAAAACTAACGACAGCATCACCCGCCACCCCCATAGCAAAAGCCATATCCATATCCATGTCAATAACAGAGGGGTGCTGATGCCGTTGCCCCCAAAAATTCTGCATACCGTTGCGCATTGTGACATGGCAGATGAATTTGTCGGAACATGTGTTCCTCCAGCTGTGGCAACACATCGGCACTCCAAGCCACTCCGGACTACTCTTGCCTGCCTGCTGCCTGTCTGTCATCTGCCTTGCAAGCAAGTGGAACTGATACAGATAAATTAAATTTTTTGGAATTGAAGTTGTACATTGAAGGTGCATGCCAGCACGCATTTTGATTCCTCCTCTTTTCTAGTTTCTGTTTATTAACGATCGAGCAGCAGCCCTTGGTGGGTTGGGTGTATGGGTTGCCAGCTTATTGACATTATAAACACGTAGCTAAAATGAGAACATAGCGTATTGGCATATTGCTTTAATAACAACGTACAAAATAGGTTTATTTGTGGTATTAACGGCAAACTGTGATATCTGGCAAGAAGTGCAAGAAGTTTATCTGTTTCCCTTTTGTTGGTTTAGAGTCGTTTTTATTTTTGTTTACCCAATGCAGATGATTATAATCAGAGAGCAACATACAAATTATTATTAATATTGTATTTTATTAAAACTCCATGTACATATAAAAAGCTCTTTGTTCGGACTGACCACCAACGCATTGCCTAAACGGTGGTGTTGGGAGGCTGCAATTTTAAATAAGCATATAAATAGATTCTGGTCTATTCTTCTTGACATTCATTTATTGTCCCATAACAGTCGAAATTCAAGGAAAAGACGTTTCTTGCTTTCTCCCTCGGTTCATTATGGATTTGGAGTAAAAAAGTCAAAATTTATAAAAACGTTGATTACTGCAAGCAAAGAAAATAATGGGAAATTCTTTAGTTTTATCCAACAAGAAAAATAGCCAAAGCGTTGCTAATAAGCAATCAGGAATATCGTTTTAGATAAATCACAGCACATACTCGCAGAGCAATTTGTTTATGTATGTATTTTTCGATATGTGATTTTGCAACAGCCAATGAGAATCGAGATCGCGGCATAAATCTGAATATTGTACACAGGCGCATCTAAGCCAGAGCCAAACGTGACTCAATTATATGGCCAGCATCGCCCTACAACACACACGCACACACACTCATACAAAAACACACACACATGTGTGTGTTTGAGAGAGTCTCAAATTTCATGGGGACTTACTTTCTTTTTTCTTTTTTTTCAATGCGAATGAAAAACAATGCATAATTCTGCCGTATGCCAAACCGAAAAATTTATGTGCAAAACAATAAAATTAAATTGTTTTCGCAATCGACATTCTACATTCAACATTCCACATGCAACATGCTGCAAAATAATGAACTCATCTAGATGAGAATAATAAGTTTTTGAGCAATATGGCAGTCGAGAGCGGAAATGCTTTGCCATTTTATAGCGCAACACCAAACCAACCAACCATCCAACCAACCACCCACCACCCCATCATCACCCTCAAGCCCACCCAGTTAAGTATGCTGCTTTTTCTGACTGTCTGGTGGTGCAGAAAGTAGCAAAAAAGAGCTGAAAGCCCAGCGCCAGGTCGTAAACCACAAGTGCGCGCATTGCCAGCGACTTTGTCACATTGCTACTTCCTGTAGCCCCAAGTTAGAGCTGGAGCTGAGGTTGGAGCTGCAGCTGTAGCTGTACTCGAGTGTTTAACTCATGAACGCCCACTTTGATTTCCATTTGAATTGGGCGCACAGACGGCAGCCACTTGTAATGTCACCCATACACATATGTGCCTCGATTTATGGCACTGAAGCTTCGAGCCGGTTGCCAGTTGCCAGCTATGGTGGCTATTATTAAGAGGTATGGCAACGTCAACTTTAAGGCACGTTTTTTTTTTTTTAAATTTAACGCATTTGCTAATAGACATAAAAAATTTACAAAAGTCAACTCTCTACTTGAATGTGAAATATGTTCAATTCAAGGACACATTCAACAGAATTGAAATAAAAAGTATCAACACAAATAAATAATTTCAGAGCTTGCACAATATTTAACTTAATAGATTAACGAAATGTTTATAAGAATTACTAATATGCAACAATAAGTTTTTTACCATATGCGTTCAAGAAAGTGGTCGATTGTTAATATGGAAAGAACGTTTACTTTTCATATTGTTCAGTTGCCATTTACGAACGATTTTTAATATAATATATTGCGTGATACTAGAAGATTGTTATTTATTTACAACAACTGAAAGTTATATATTTTTTTAATAAATGCACTAGTCAAAATTTTGAGACGTTCTTATGAGCAGTTTAACTTAAAAAATGATTTTATGTATTTTATCCAAGTTTTTTTAATATTTTTAGGTGTGCTTTTTCTTTTATTTATGTATAATTTTATATATAGTGTAAGACTTTTAAGTTTTAAGTTTTTTTTTAATTCCTAAATTCTAAGCCAATAATTCAATTTCAAAACAAGTAATAACATCGTCATATCGTTTGAATTCAAAGACAAAGCGCGCCTAACTATTGTATAACTATTAAAATGATAGCAAATAAGGCTTTTTAAGTTTTTAACTTACTCGAATTTTTTTCTAATATAACAAATTCATGACAAATACATAATCTGTCATTTGACATTTTGAAGATTAATTTTTTTCACAACAATCAAAATATGCTGTATACAAAAACAACAAATACACAATTTACAACACAACGCGATATACGATAAAAACTAAGTTTCATTTGGTATATACATATATAACTATGCAACACACAACAACCACACTGAGACCACAGCAGCGGAAAGTGACTGATGAAATCGTCATGTGCATTTGTCGTGGAAACTATGTACAAGCTTTGAAAGCGTTGGATTATTTAAGCAGTATGCTGGCCGCAGAACAGGAGCGCATCCTCACTCAGTTGCTATCTCGTTTACAGGACACGAAGAAAATGGATTCGCTGATCGCCTGTGAAGCTTTAGTCGATAAACTGCAGCTGCCCGAACTGAATGCGAGTGTGATAAGCAGCATGGATACGCAGATGCCACGCCACGTGCTGGACAGGATCTACGAACTGATGCTCACGCTAAGCTTTAGCGAGTTCTACCAGCAGCTGGAGAATATTCAATGGGTGGAACATACAATTGTAAGTCACACGTTGATTCTCTACGAGCACTGCACCAGGTTGAAGGCAGCACAAAAGGCATTGGATCAGCTGCAGTTTTTCTCTGCGCCCAAAACTGAGTTATATATACTTTATGCGCTGCTCTTAGCAATCGGTGTTTATCTGGTTTCCTTTTTCTTTTGATGTGGCTGTTGGATTTCGTGCGTGTGTGTGTATGTGTTTGTTTTGCAAAACTTTCACCTGCGACTCTCAGACGCTCAGCTCAGACGTTTCAATTAAATGCGCACAACGTTTGGTAATTTGCACGCACATATGGGACTGTGCTGCCAGGACAACCCTCCACGCCAGCACCAACATGTTCATCGCCTGTCCGGAGTTGGCATTTTGAAAAATAGATTTCTAAAACGTTTAAGCTGCTGCATGTGTCTTGAATTTTAAACTGCTAGCTTCATATTAAAATTGCGGCAAGGTAAAATGCAAGCTAGACGCCAGCCAACTCCCACACTCACACACAAAAATGCCCCATCTCCTTGATAAGAGCCACCCCCAAGTAGCATATGCCTGCGCCGCCAAATAGCACAAACGTGACCAAAAGTTTTTTGTGACTCTTCTTTGTGCATTGTTGGTAGGCGATCATTTATCTTAAATGCCAAGTCCAGGAGCTGGGGTCGCCCAAATTTTCTTTCTCCGTGTGTCCTAACGTCTTCTTTTGGGGCACCTTAATATGTTTGTATGTGTGTGTACATTTATTGGTCATATGCTAGGCAACCAACTGCGGGTCTGTCTCGGGGGCAACGAGGTGGTCTCAAGGTGCGCGCGGGTTGCTCTTTCCGGAAGTGGACGTTGGCGGAATTCATGAACCTAAGCGGCTTTAAAGTGCAGCCAGGACAACGCTTCACTGAGCGTTGTTATTAGCGATACCATTCTGGAAAGCGTGACCAACGAGCTTAGAAGGGTAAGAATGATTTAAGAGAGTGCTGGCAAAAAAAAACATTGCTTATCCTTTTCATATTCTCTTTAAAATTAACATGCAAACATATTAAGTTAGTTTACAAAGTATTCAAGAAAATGCCCACTTAAATAAAATATAAATATATGCAGATTTTCGCATCATTTAACTGAGCAAAGAGCAAAGAAAATTCTTTAGTAAATGCCAGAGTTTTGTTTTAAGCACAGCTGCTTATAAAACTTTGTCGAAAAACAATTACACTGCAAACATAGACCCAAACAGAGAGTAACTTTGCATTGCCCGCCTTTGCATAACTTTTAAATTTTGTTGTTTGCTCCAAGTTGCAAGTTGTGCTGGCAACCTACGCGCGTGTGTGTGTGTGTGTGATGCTTCACCTTCCTGCGTGTGTCTGTCGTATTAAAATTGCAAAAAATTTAATCTTTTTGAAAAGTATTTTACATATTCTATAGATTCTGCAGTTGAACGTAGTCGTAATATCCCTATTGGGTTTTTACTTTAATAGCAGAAGTAGCAGACTACAGCTGAGAATTTATGTATGTATTCAGGCATCACAATTTCCCATGCTCGCATGGCAATAAAAGGCATATCCTGTGTAACGATATAACATTTTACCCCCTGCCAACGACTTTCGCATTTTGCCTTTCGACATACCCAGGCAAAAGTTTTTGTCCTTGCCGATGCCAAGAACGTAAAATTTTTATAGACACGTAAGTGTATGTGTGTGATAGTGTGTGTGTGTGCTTAAATCCCAGTTTACTACTTTAGGTGTTTACCACACAAAGGCCAAAGCCGACATTTCTCGCTGCAATCGTCGAATTATGCAGCAATCATGAGTAGAAAAGAGAGGAAGGAACTGAGAACTGAAGACTGAGACTGCGACTGAGATTGTTTTTGGCGCTTGATGAAAGATTTTTATCATGCAAATAGTTGGATAGACCTGAGCGCTGGATTCCTGCTACTTTTATGGTAGCTACTAAATTGGATTTATATCGGCATCTCCTTGCGTGCCTTCCTGTCTGCCTTCCCGCCTGCTGAGCTTTAAGCCAACAAAAGCTAGCGAGAAACTTTGCACATTTATCAAGTCGCCTCGAAATATGTTTTAATCATATTTATAAGTCTTGCAATTTCGAATGCTTCTTCTCCGTTTCTTTTTGGGGCGTGTTGCTTTTCTGGCATGCCAGTCACACAGGCTGGCGGCCATTTAACGTGACCATGCCCACTTAACTTATTGACATTTGGCCTGGTCTGCCATACCACTACCCCTACCTCCTATCGTATACTTAACGAACCAGCAAAATCTTCTGCTTCAATACAAAAAGAAATGCGAGTATATGTATTTCCATTTGTCCTCAGGGCGCGTTGTCCTTTTTTGATTTTGGTTGGTTGGCTATTGTTGTTGTAGTTGCTTTGTCGTGTTGTATGCTATAATCCCAGTAGCGCGTGCTGCGCGGCTTGCGGCGTTGTCCTGTGTCCTGAGTATTGTGCGTTGTTCTGCGTTGTTGCCTTTTGCCTTTATCTAATTTATTTCCCGTTCTTTTCTTCGCCCCAGCATCGCTTCAGCTTGTTTGCATTTGCTTGTTAATTTAAAGCATCTTCCATCATTTGTTGTACGCTTCCCTTTCCTTCCCTTCTGTCCCCTGCGCAGTCAACCACCCATCACTTACCATTGTCGATACTTTGGATTGAGTTGCCGTTTTCCGTTGCTTGTTTGGCATTGATGATGGCATTATTTTTATTATTATATGTTGGCGCCTTATTTTCTCGTTTTTTTCCTTTGTTGTTGCTACTGCTATTGCTGCTGTTGCTCCTTCTTCTCCTCCTTCTCCATTTTTTCGCGTTGCCCATTTGCCGTGTGCCGTTCTCTTATTTGACATTACTTCCGCTTCCGTTGGCTGCCACCAGTCACCATTATAATCATCAGCTCGTGGAGCTCCAGTAGCTATTTGCATGATGCTATTGTTTGGCGGCAGAGAAAAAAAAGTTTTTCGTTTTTCCCATTTCGGTTTTTTTTTTCATCATTGACATTTTCATTAAAAATTGTTGCGTAAAGTGAATTATGTCGCATGGCGCGCAGTTTTCAAATTAAATGTGCCGAAATTTATGGTTGCCTCTATTGAATTTTAATGATTTGTAATACCATAGGATTTTGATTCCATTAATTATGGCTTCGGGTTCATTGGACGGCACAAATTAGTCCAATACAAAGCACTTGAAAAATTGTGCGACTACGAGCTTCAAATGATTTATTGTCCGAACGTGCTAGCCAAATAAAAATGGTTCGATTTTAATTCGAAAAATCATAAGCTCAATTTTTTTATTTTTTCAATATAATTTTAATTAAAACAATTGATCTTTGTAGATAAATCAGTTTATTTTGACTGTTGCAATATTAACAAAATTAATAAAGCAACAAATAATTGTAGTAAATGTAATGGGCTCTTTATTTTATTTAATTAATTGGCGTGGTCAAATATATATAATTACTATGTGTTGGCCAGGTTGGTCAGGTTGTTAGCTGGTTATACCATTAAAATAACGTGCTTGACGTTTATGTAATTAAGGGCTTACATTAAATACGCGCAATTAATGTGCAAATTATTTATTCAGTTGTGCAATGTTTGTGGTTCATTATTGGTCGCGATGCATTTAAATGCATTTACGACAATGCACTAAAAATTATTTAACGGCTAATTGAAATTCAATATGAAGGAAAAAAAACAACAAAAAAAACCCCAAAACCATTGTTCCTGACAATTTAAAGCCTTAAAGTTGTCTGACCACAGAGCACCTGCTGCCCTGCACAGTACCATGTGTTAATGACTATCTCTCTTCCTCTTTTCGAACGTGCAACACGGGTCAGCTGCACACTTCACCCAAACCACCAGTCGTGATTGTGCGTCCGCAAATGCGGCCGTGAGCAGTCACACATAATCCTTAATGCAAACATGCAGGATACTCCTGCTGCTGCCGCTGAACACGGGACCAGGTATCAGTGCTACCAATTTGACCGCTGCCAGTGCAAAAATATGCACATACACCCACAACAGTAGAACTTTTCAACTGAACAACAGCGCAAGCAAACTGCGCGTTTTGGGTTTTGGTTTAGGCAAATGGAATATTTAATTAAAACGTACAAACACATATATCTACTATAGAGGTGGGTGCGTGACACGAACAAAAATAAACAAAACAAAAACATACGGGTTCAAATAAGAAAATATAATTGGTAATAACTGGTATTTTAGATTTATTATAATAGAGTCAAAAAAATGTTTATATGTTAATTTCGAATGTTTGTTTTTAATGTTTGCTGTGTAAAAAAGAGAAGAAATTTATGTGGCGTCTTAAGTGAAGTTCCAAAGAAGATCAACTCTTGCTTATGATTAACATTTTTATTGTCTGTTTAGCTTTGATAAGACTAACAGACTTGACCATAGTCTTATTACGCTGTATTGAGTGATTAGCTCGCACACTTAAAGCTCACGGATTGTATTCGGAATAAAGAATATTCACGCCCATCTCTAGTTACATATACTAGTCAGCTTTACCATTGTGTACAGTCAAGTGGAATACGGCAGCCATCCAACAGCTGCTGTCAACTTCACCTGCATGTTCAGCAGCGACCGACCAGTAAGCATATAAGTACAATTTGTGGTTAGCGCCAGCGAGAGCATTTAATAAAACTGTGGCTGCATTTGAAAGTCAATGTGCACGTGCACATGATATTTTTGAATAGCATTTTTAGCAACTTAAAAAATATGCAGAAAATGTGTTATTACATTTATGGGTAGTCGTATGTGAGTATGTGTACCACAGACCATAGCATTTAAACGTTATGACACTCTGGGCTTCAACGTCCTCAACCCCTCGGTTGTGATGATGATGATGTGGCCTGTGAGGCAAAGCTCAAGACACTTTGCCACAATAAAAGTGTGCCCATAAAATTATATTGTCCACGCAGTGCTCTTGCTGCTGTCCAGCAATTTCCTCATACCTCAAAGGCCAAATCGCTGCCGGCTTAGCCCTCATCATCATGGCCATGGCCATAGAGTGTGCAATGTGTGCTTGTACTTTTATTATGCTAATAATACGCACAAGAATGGGCTCAAGAATGGTGCCTTAACAGCCAACTTGGAGTGTTATGGCAGTCAAGAAGCAGAGCGCATTATGTGTGTTCTCTATACGCTAGTGAAGTGTGTGCGCCTAGAAGCAGGCAGTGATTTTGATTCAGATTCAGTTGCGTTTTATTACAGTTTAATGACCTAAATCCGCATCGCAAATTTATGGGCATTTAAATATACGTTCTTTTATTATTTATAACAGATGCTTGAAGGGATTTATGTATGGGCAAACTGAAAATATGAAATGCCTTTTAAATATTTACAAGCTGTTCTTGATAAGTACTGGGTCGAATATTTTTGTATTTTGTTATTATACCCTGATCCCATTAAAAATGGGAAAAAGGGTATAATGGTTTTGTGCAAAAGTAACTAACAGGCAGAAGGAAGCATCTCCGACCCCATAAAGTATATATATTCTTGATCAGCATCAAAAGCCGAGTCGATATAGCCATGTCCGTCTGTCAGTCCGTCTGTCCGTCCGTCCGTCTGTCCGTCCGTCCGTCCGTTCTTGCGTCTGTCTGTATATGTGAATGCGTCGATCTCAGAGACTATAAGAGCTAGAGACTCCAGATTTGGAACTTAAGCTCGCCTAATCCCTAGGCAGTACAAGTTTGTTTTCGATTTTCGATAACTCATCCCGTTTCCGATATACACAAGGGATGGATAATAGAAAAATATTGAATTTGGAAAACTTTAAGATGGCATTTGATGACAATCTGTGAAACACCGGAGATATGGGACATTGAAGTTGTGTATGCACGTGCACACCCACACACAAGATAAAAACCATCTACGATTGCTGGACCCTAAAAATAATCAGCATCCGTAAGTAACAATTAAGCATAATAAATTTTAAAATAGATAATACTTGCCATATAGTAAAGTTTGTGAATTATGACGAAACGGCAGCCATCAATTGTCATATTAACCATCCATGGCTTGTAGAGAGTTCGAATCTAATTACTATGTCGTACGCAGGATAAAGATAAGAACAGTTCCATTAACGTTCAGCGTTGTCTTATGGCAAACCATGATTTGTTATAACTCTCACATTCTGTAAAATGAAATCATTTTATTTAATTATAATATATAAACTGAATTTTTGAGCTGCTGACTTACATTTTGACTTATTCTTAAAATGATTCAAATTTGCAATGTTCTGAAAACAAAAAGGTTGATGTGCATAGTAATAAATTTTTATTGGCAATGAATTAGTTATTACTTGTGTACGTAATATATTTTTAAATGCCAAAAAAATTGATCAAAATTGTAGAAGCGTAGAAGTAACAAAAAATGTTAGAGAGATCTCGATATGAAATAATTTTAATTACAAATTTGAGTGTTTTTCATTGTCGAGCTAGATTGAGAAGATTATTCTTACTTGATATTAAAAAAACATTTTCTGCATGTGCGCATTCACAATCAACGTATTGATAATTTATTATATATATATATTTGTTTGCCGCAGGTTAGGTAACTTAATTTGTTAAATATGCTTATGTCCTTTTCTAATGGTTTGCAAAGTATAGCTTTTGCCATTTTAAGTTAGATCTCTTTTGCAGATTTTATGCTTGTAGGGGACCGACACAAAAATCGCATATGCGGAATGTAATCATATGTTTCTAAAAACAAGTAAGAAGGCTCTAGTCGAGAATTCTCGATACAGTCAGTGCTTGCATACTGCATACTCAACTTCAATGTTCCATATATCCGATGTTTCTCATTAATCTAATGTTTCAAACGCCGTTCCAAAGTTTTCCAAATTTAAGATTCTTATCGAACCCATGTGTATATCGGAAACGGGAAGAGTTATCGAAAATCAAAACAAACTTGTACTGCCTAGGGATTAGGCGAGCTTTATGGGGTCGGAGAAGCTTCCTTCTGCCTGTTATATACTTTTGCTCAAAGCCTTTATACCCCTTTAACCCATGGTCAATGGGCTCATGGTATAAAAACGAAATTATGTACCTAACGGTGTTATTTATAAAAATTTTTTGAAAATTAATATTTTAAGTCTTCCGTAAACAGAAAGTAGACTTTTGTTATTAACTGCGGCCTTTTGTCAAACATCCAAGTTATTGCCAATAGATATTCACCGGTTGGTAACGCAATTGGTAATTTCGTATGTCTCGGATAAAAACCATCAACGATTGCTCGACCCCAAAAATAATGAGCATTTGTAACTTACAATTAAGCATAATAGATATTAGATAATACTTGCCACATAGGGACATGAGTGGTTAAAGTTCGTAAATTCGCCAAGAAGCTTATAAATAACAATTGCAAATGGATTGTACTGCTTTTTGATGAAACGGCAGCCATCAATTGTCGTATTAATAAGCCATGGCTTGGAGCCACTCGCCTTTTTAAAGAGTTCGCCTCTAATGAATACGTCGTTTACAATATTAAGAGCAGTTCCATTAAATTGCAGCGTTGTCTTATGACGGTTAATAGCCCGTAAACGACATTCGTTAATGACAAACCATGACTTGTTATAACTCTCACATACAGCATTCGTCATTTTAAATTCGATTGCATTCTGTAAAAGGAAATCATATTATTTAATTATAATATACAAACTGAAATTTTCAGCTGCTGACTTACATTTTGACTCATTTTTAAAATGATCCAAATTTGCAATACTTCGAAAACAAAAAGGTTGATGCGCATAGTGACAAATTCTGATTGTCAATGACTTAGTTAATACTTGTGTAGGTTGTATATTTTAATATGCCAAAAAAAAATTGACCAAAATTGATCAAAAGAGTAGAAGTTAAAAAAACACTTTCTGCACGAGCGCATTCAAAATCAACGTAATAATATAAAGCTCATTTACTTATTTATATTTGATTGCCGCAGATTTTATGCTTGTAGGGGACCGACACAAAAATCGCATATGCGGAATGTAATCATATGTTTCTAAAAACTAGTAAGAAGGCTCTAGTCGAGAATTCTCGATACAGTCAGTGCTTGCATACTGCATACTCAACTTCAATGTTCCATATATCCGGTGTTTCTCATTATTTTGTCTAATGTTTCAAACGCCGTCCCATAGTTTTCCAAATTTAATATTCTTATCGAACCCATGTGTATATCGGAAACGGGAAGAGTTATCGAAAATCAAAAACAAACTTCTACTACCTAGGGATTAGGCGAGCTTTATGGGGTCGGAGAAGCTTCCTTCTGCCTGTTATATACTTTTGCTCAAAGCCTTTATACCCCTTTAACCCATGGTCAATGGGCTCATGGTATAAAAACGAAATTATGTACCTAACGGTGTTATTTATAAAAATTTTTTGAAAATTAATATTTTAAGTCTTCCGTAAACATAAAGTAGACTTTTGTTATGAACTGCGGCCTTTTGTCAAACATCCAAGTTATTGCCAATAGATATTCACCGGTTGGTATCGCATGTGGTAATTTCGCATGTCTCAGATAAAAACCATCAACGATTGCTGGACCCTAAAAATAATGAGCATTTGTATATTACAGTTAAGCATAATAGATATTAGATAATACTTGCCACATAGGGACATGAGTGGTTAAAGTTCGTAAATTCGCCAAGAAGCTTAAAAATAACAATTGCAAATGGATTGTACTGCTTTTTGATGAAACGGCAGCCATCAATTGACATATTAACCATCCATGGTTTGTAGCCACTCGCCTTTTGAAAGAGTTCGAATCTGAATACTATGTCGTACGCAGGGCTAAGAATTGTTCCATTAATGTTCAGCGTTGTATTATTACGGTTTACAGCCCGTAAACGACATTCGTTAATGACAAACCATGATTTGTTTTAACTCTCACATACAGCATTCGTCATTTTAAATTCGATTGCATTCTGTAAAAGGAAATCATATTATTTAATTATTATATACAAACTGAAATTTTGAGCTGTTGACTTACGTTTTGACTCATTTTTAAAATGATCCAAATTTGCCATACTCCGAAAACAAAAAGGTTGGTGCGCATAGTGACAAATAAGAAGGCTCTAGTCGAGAAATCCCGACTAGACGATACCCTGATCCCTATACTTTACGCGTACAGTCAGTGCTTGCAAGTATGTGTGCGTGTGTGTACGACCATACTGCATACTCAACTTCAAGATTCCATACCTTCGGTGTTTCTTAACCGATTTTAATAAAAATTTCACAGATTGTTATTATTTTTATTAATAATTAAAATGCCATTCAAAATTTTTTTCAAATTCAAGATTTTATTGTTATCGATCCCATGTGTATATCGGAAACGGGATAAGCTATCGAAAATCGAAAACAAACTTGTACTGCTTAGGGGTTAGGCGAGCTTAATTTCCAAATCTGGAGTCTCTAGCTCTTATAGTCTCTGAGATCGACGCGTTCATACATACAGACGGACAGACGGACGGACGGACAGACGGACATGGCTATATCGACTCGACTGTTGATGCTGATAAAGAATATATATACTTTATGGGGTCGGAGATGCTTCCTTCTGCCTGTTACATACTTTTGCACAACTTCATGATACCCTTTTTTCCCATTTTTAATGGGATCAGGGTATAAAAAAATAGTGATTCATTATACACCTGTTACAAAACAACGCTTAACTTTAATAGAACTGTCATTCATCTAGACAACGATTTGTATCTTAGAGACCAACTCCTTTAACAAGCTAATGGTTGCAAGAGTAGCTTATAAATTCTAGCATAGATGTTTGCCAGTTGGAATCATTATCTTTTTAACGAATTTGCTTTCTTTAACCACACTTGTCCCTAAATGGTGATTACTACTACATAAAAAAGTTCTTATATGTTTTTGAGGTCTGTTGTAAATTTTTAAAAGTAAGAAAATGGTAAGGTCCACATATTGTTGAAGTATTTAATCCAAGATGGAAACTTCTACCACTTAATATAAAGACTGATGATTATGTCATAATCTTGGCTGTTCGAGAGGAGAGCACAATTCGCAACAATAATGATATTTATTTTTTAAGAGGAGTAGTAACAAAGGTCCTTAAATTAAATTAAATAAATTTCAAAATGCCATACCATTGACATTTGAAGTTTATAACTATTCGAATCGATGCTCAATCTTGTCGTTTCAGTCAAAGCACACAACAGTCAAGTAATTTATTGTCCATAAATCAGATCAACAAAACACTGGCCTACAAAAGTTAACACTCGTAACATTTTATACCAAATCTCAAATAAAATCAAAATCAAGTGAAAACGTTGCACTCGGATGAAACCAAAAAGAGTGTGGCCTAAAAATGCCGGTAGCTATCTTCTTACCAAATTTGGTAGCTCAATCTGTAAATATCGATTTCGCAATTTTTCAAACATTCAAGTTAATGACAATAGATAATCAACGGTTGGTATCGCATGTCGAAAATTTTTATATCTCGTATAAAAACCATTAACGATTTGTGGACCCTAAAAATAATGAGCATTTGTAAGTTACAATTTAAATTTAGCATAATAGCTATTAGATAATATTTCCCATATATGGGCACAAGAGTGGTTTAAGTTCGTAAATTCGCCAAGAAGCTAATAAAGAAGAATTGCAAATGGATTGTACTGCTTTTCAATGAAACGGCAGCCATCAATTGTCATGTTTGTAGCCATTTGATGAAAATTTGCAATGTTCCGAAAACAAAAAGGTTGATGTGCATAGTAATAAATTTTTATTGGCAATGAATTAGTTATTACTTGTGTACGTAATATATTTTTAAATGCCAAAAAAATTGATCAAAATTGTAGAAGCGTAGAAGTAACAAAAAATGTTAGAGAGATCTCGATATGAAATAATTTTAATTACAAATTTGAGTGTTTTTCATTGTCGAGCTAGATTGAGAAGATTATTCTTACTTGATATTAAAAAAACATTTTCTGCATGTGCGCATTCACAATCAACGTATTGATAATTTATTATATATATATATTTGTTTGCCGCAGGTTAGGTAACTTAATTTGTTAAATATGCTTATGTCCTTTTCTAATGGTTTGCAAAGTATAGCTTTTGCCATTTTAAGTTAGATCTCTTTTGCAGATTTTATGCTTGTAGGGGACCGACACAAAAATCGCATATGCGGAATGTAATCATATGTTTCTAAAAACAAGTAAGAAGGCTCTAGTCGAGAATTCCCGACTAGACGATAACCCTATAATTTACGCGAACAGTCAGTGCTTGCAAGTATGTGTGTGTGTGTCTGTGTACGCGCAAACTGCATACTGTCCGTATGTATGAACGCGTCGATCTCAGAGACTATAAGAGCTAGAGACTCCAGATTTGGAACATAAGCTGGCCAAATCCCTAGGCAGTACAATGGAATAGGCGAGCTTAAGTTCCAAATCTGGAGTCTCTAGCTCCTGTAGTCTCTGAGATCGACGCATTCACACATGCAGACAGACAGACGGACGGACAGACATGGCTATATCGACTTGGCTGCTGATGCTGATCTAGAATATATATACTTTATGGCGTCGGAGATGCTTCCTTCTGCCTGTTAAATACGTTTGCACAAAACCATAAGACCTTTTTTTCCCCATTTTTAATGGGTTCAGGGTATAAAAGGCCTAAATTATTTTTTGAAAGTAAATGTAGACTCTTATTCAATAACTTGTGTTGTTAAAGTTGAATGTATATTTATTTTCATTTAGTTTTACAATAACATGGAAAAATATTTGCATTCTTAATTTAAAACCCAATTGATTTTTGGTTGTCAGCCCTGGTTGTTATGCAGTTAAGTCAAGCGTTGTGCCGTTTGTTGTATTAACAGTTCATTTTAATAATGGCTTGGCTTACAAACACAGCAGAAACAACAGCAACAGGAACATCAACATCAACATCACACAGGAACACAGCAACAGCAAATCCTTGTAATGAAGCCTTAATGCCATCGCCTTGCTTTCATGTTTGCCTTAACACGTGTACAAGACACTCGAGTGGGTGAGGGACATCCTTATGCTCATTGTTTAGGATTTTGTTAGTGGGTGTGAGTTGTGGGGGTGATAAAATGGAGAACTTGAGTGCGTGCCAAAAGCATGTCAAGATTTATGTCTCAGCTCATTAGGAAGGTAATTTGTCATGTGTTTTGCCTCTTTGCATCAAGCTGGTGACTTTAAAATCTTAACACTTTAATTGAAAATTGCTCAGAGGTAGTGCAACCGAAGAAAAAGAATTCAACGAAATTGCCAAACTTTTGTTGCCAGCCAGCAATGCGGGGATTAACTGTGTTTAAGTGCCACTGGCAGGAGACCAGTGGCAGCTGCTACTGCTACTACTTGCTGCGGCAGAAGGACATTCCGCGCAGCTAATTTATGGCCACCCCTTTCGCTTTCGCCGAAAACGCCAGAAAAGAAAGAAAACGCAATCGAAAGCGTCTTTGCAGTGCATAAATCTTAAACCGCAAGGAATGAGCGCCGGCAAAGCGGATTACTTTTCGTGCATTGAAACAATTTATTTTATTAGGATTTTTTCAACGCAGGATTTGTGCCTGGCACTTACTTTTTTTTTATTTTTATCTTTTCGACCCTGTTTTCTTTTGTTTTTTTTTTGTTTTTTTGCTAGCTGAATTTGGTTTGTAGGCGTTGCGAGCAGATTCGTGTTGACAGTTTTAAAACAAAACTTGTCTACTTTGCAGTTCGTAAAATATGCAGAAAATGCAGCATTAACATTATTGAAAGTAGAATGAATACGCGACTACATTTAGATATATCCGAAGCAACCAAAAGGATGTTGGCAGCGAACAAGATGTTGAGAACTTTTGCTTAACCCAGACAAATGTAATTTTAATAGCTTTATTGCTTTTGCTAGTACAATTTTTTGACTTGGGTAAGTGTATAGCATTTGTTTCAGGTTTTTAGCTGAGAAAAGAAGTAATATATAAAGTTTAATAGAATAGTACACTTTTTAATGTTATAATTTTATTTTCAAGTACCTTTATTCTTAATCTTTTGTTTTTACCTTCCAAAGCGATGACACAACTTTAGCATTAAAATATTTGTTTATGTCTAAACTTATTTATGAAATGATTCTTTTATGAATTGTACATTCTAATTATTATTATTAATATTAATCTAAAATAATCTAATTTTCAAATAGTAGTAATGGTCTGTTGTTGTTTTACTTTAATACCAGTCACCCACCACCTTCACAATTCCAAATTGCCGTCATTTAACTTAAAGCTGTAAATTGTTTCGCCTGTCAGTTTGTAATTCTACACAACTTCATATATTGTGGAATCGTGGCAATCATGAACAGACAGCCAGTTTAGGTATGTGAAGATGTGGCTTTTATGTCTGACTATGTGGTGCGATTATAACCAAAGCAGCTGTCGATTTATGCCCAAGGGCTTGGGTCTTGACTTATAACAACAATGCACGCACGAAGCTCTGAAATGGTGATATCTTTTGAGCAAACGACGTGTCGACGTTGTTGCCAAGGCGATAAGATACGCGCTGTCTAGTTGGTCGAAATGGCCAAGGAATAATGAACTGGCCGCACTGGCCGCACCACTGCGCCTTCAGGTGGTAAGTTGAGAGTGAATATGCGCTAATCTGCTTGCAGCACGCCAGAGGAAGAGGAGATGGAGGAGTCAAAGCTGGGTCGCAACAGCAATTCATTAGCATTAGCGTTGCAACTGCAAAGAGGCAACTGCAGCAGCAGCACAAAACTGGCGACATGTGTTGTGACTGCGGACAATGCAAAATGTGAATGCGATGCGGATAATATTTGGACAGGAAGAAGTAGGTATGAGGCAGGGTGCAGCAGCAGTTTGGAGGTGCAACGTTTGAACATCGCGCATAATTTCCAGAGAATTTACGATAATGTTTTAAATTAAAAAAGGATGTTCGCAGCGAGCGTAACTCTCTGCGTCTAATGTTGCTTTCATTTTTATAGCCGCATCTAAGCGAGACGCCAACATAGCCGCATTAAACCATCTTGACGCAATTTTAGCGATAAGTCGACAGCCGCAACCACAGCGAGACCCGGTCAAAAGGATGAGACTGAAAACCAAGAACGGCACCCGGACAGAGAGTGTGTGAGAGAGAGAGAGAGAGAGAGGGAGGAAATAATGGCTGGATTATGTACGAATCATGTCGACGTCGTTGTTGTCGTCGTACTCGTCGTCATCGTTGTTGTCGGTTGTCCGTTGTTTTTGTTCGCTGTTGGTCATGGCCAGCGCATGTCTAGCAACAAAGATCATGTACGCCAGGGCAAAGAATAAATCAACGAGGCCTGAAAAGCAGACCAACACATGCTTGTAAGCTTAAAAGGTGTTAAAACTATTTTTGTAAATTTAATGTACGATAAAAGAAATGAAAATACCTTGCCAACCTTCTTGTCAACCCCCTCTTTTTCCACCTTACCCCTGTTGCCATTACCATCCTCATCGGCACCTCGTTTCCCAGGCCACGTTCTTAAGCTCCGAATGAGCAACAGAAAAAAAAAAACATGATAGAACGTGACGAATGCGCTGCCTGTTCACGTTCAACATTCGGAGGCACATTTCAGGTGCTCCAGCAGCAGGTGAGCTGAGAAAATAAAAACCACGAGAAAATTGGGAGACGTGTAATTTGCGTTAAGTGAAATTCTCTTTAAGTTTATAAATATTTTTTTTTAGTATACGTATTAAGATAAGGTGTTTATAATAATTCAGATGGCATTTTACACAATAGCATTATAATTAAAGTTTTTATGATTTTTCACCACTTATGTTTTATTTTTTAATCATTCAAGTTTGATTGTTTTTGACGTTTTTCTTATGCTGTCGGATATATGCAAAATATTTGTAAAGGCAACAAAACAAACATAGTTCTTATTCACCCTAAAGCCAGCCTTTTACATTGGGCTAACACAAATACCAACAATAGTAAATTCTGTAAGATGTTTAATTTTTGGATTTGTTAATTGGAGTAAAATAATGGACTTAAAGTAATGTTAAACCAAAAAAGACATTGCCTCATCGTTAGACGGAAGTGGGCAAAAGGCCAAATTGGTAGCCGTCTGCAATTTGTAATAGCGCGTTCTAGCTCAGCTGCCGGTTGCACCTGCAAATTGGCAGCTATGCCACCAAAGAAGTCGCCATTGCCACCGCCAATAAAAGTACACAGACATTGGCCATTAAAATAGCTGGCCAATGGGAATAGCAGCCTAATGAGCAGCGGGCCATAAATGGCCAAACATTGTGCAACAGGCTAGCAGTAAAATTAGAAAGCAATTTAAATTTGAGAGCACGGGGAGCATTGAAACATAAGGAGGTGTAGCATGTGGTAAGCATTTTGTGAGCTCCATATGTTTATTAAATGTTATGGGCTTGGCCGAACATTTATGCTAATTGTCGTTAAAGGCAATTGAAGACTAAAGACTTGGGGAGAATGGGCGTGGGCAAAAAAGAACAAAGCACATAAACAAAGAGAAGAGAAAAGGAGGATGTTAAAGTAGCAAAGTTGTTTGCCATAAATTTATTTGGCCAACAGCCAGCTTGAATGGATGGTGTTGCATTTTTCAAAATCACAGTTCGCAATAGCGACAGCTATCAAGACAGTTGTTGTTGTTGTCGCCATGATCAATGACGAGGACACAGACGGATGTATGGCTGGATCGATGGATGGATGGCCAAAGGCGTCTGGTTAGCCAGCTAGTTTGGTAAGTTGTGGCCCGTTAGTGAGCTTTTGCTCCAGTTTGTTAGCGACAGCCTACGGCTCTTAGTATGTTAATTTAAATGAGAAAATAACGGTATTTTACGATTATAGCTTAATTACTTACATCATAAAACAGTAAGAACTAGACAGTGATTATGATGATCTGTGAGCTAAATGGCAGCTAGTACATATTGATAGCCACGCCTAACAACTGGAACTAGGAACTAGCTGAGAGTTGGTCCGTTTGATGATTAACACTATCATTTTATATAATAGCTTAACAGCTACTGCGTGCTATGGCAAACTAAAATCGAATAACAACAAAAAATGTTTGTAAGATGCTTGAAAATCAATTAAATTATATGGCGTAAAAGGCTTGTAATTTTAATGGATGCAGTTTTGCTATCGAAGGCATGCGAACTTCAGCTGTCCATTAGTGTGTCTTGCCAGTCTCAGCGAGCGATTGAAATTGCATATAAAATATGACGCGTCGAGGTGCACAGCGTTCATCAGATTATCAGTCGCAATGTAGTTGGGGCAATAAAGTCTTTGGGGTTCCAGTCTCGAACTTAAGCCGACAGACGCATTACCAATTCGAGGCTCGAGATTGGAGGAGTCTGCGCAATAAGCTTAAGCTAGGCATATTATTATCATTGTTCGGGTCAAAATGTGTTTAGCCTGCCCGAGAGTATGATTCGCTTAATAACTTGATAGCCGACTTAAGTAAATACATGTGTGCATTGCACACACGTTCACAAACACATTTTGTCATATGGCAACGCCACAAAGTGCAGTTCCCTTTCTCCCACTTATACCATTCGCTTCTGCGTCGACTTCTCTCGCATTCCAAGTTCAATTTCAACCTTCCATCAGGTTCCAACTCCAACAGAAAATAAAAACTTGCGCGGCGAGTAAAAGAACTTGCACATTTGCAATGCACCAGCACCAGCTTCAGCTCCCATCCTTCATTCGCAGTCCCATTCCCGTTTCCCGAAACTCGTTGCTCTGTGCAGAGACGTCGACTGCAGCAGCGACTGCGTGAACGCCGACAACATTGCCAGTGCAAAAACGTAGCTCAACACGTGCAGAACTAAAGCACGGATGCAGTGAAAGAAAGACACAGCAAAACTCGAAAGCGAAATAAACATAACGTAAATGATCAACAAGATCAGTTATCTAACTACTACTACTACTACGACGACTACTTAACAGCGAGTGTATATTAAAAGCGCTACCAGTGCGAAGCCGACAGAACTGCAATAAATTAATGCCGAATAGTGCCGCGGGGCCAAAATGCGAAACGCGAAATTTGTGAACGGCAACAGCAGCAACAAAAACTAAAAAACAACGGCAGCAGTTACACGGTTGCAGTTTCGCATTCGCATTTGTCGGACTACTTTTGGGAAAGGTAGCAAAGCCGCAATTCCGCCCGCGGCCAGGAAGACCGAACCAAAGCTAAAGTTAAAGCTAATGCAGAAGCCGAAGCAGGCGTCCCGGCTTTGGTCTGGTTTGGCTGCGAAGAGCGAATGCGTAGACGTGTTTTCTCTAGGCCGAGAGTTGAGAGACGAGCCGAGTCGAGTCGAGTCGAGTCGAGTCAAGAGTCGAAAAACTGTTATTAGTCGGTTATTGCTTGGTAATTAAAGCGTGAAAATCACTGTTTAAATTCTCATAAATTCGTGCATTTAACACAATTGCTGCCATGCATTCCATGCGACTTGTCATGGTATGTGTGTGAGTGCGTATGTGTGCGTGCGCGTGCGTGTTTTTTTCTAATTGCCAACAACAACGACTTGCTTATGAATCATTAGTTATGTGAATTCAATTATAGAGTAACTGCACCATTGGATTACAAGCTCCAGCCACAGGGTGAGTAGACAAAGATACAAACCCATACATAAACGTATGTAAGTATGTATGTATGTTTAACGTGCATGTTTGGGGAGGTCGATTGTTAACGGCGAAGGCGTGTCCTGTAAATGCAGCAGCGCCATTGTGGGTTATAAATAATGATGCTAGCTTAATTTGTCACTTAAAATCAAATAAAAATATAGAATTTTGTAAAAGTGCTTAATAAACATATTCTACAGCTTAAAACTTAACAAGTAAGAAGACTCTAGTCGAGAAATCCCGACTAGACGATACCCTGATCCCTATACTTTACGCGTACAGTCAGTGTTTGCAAGTATGTGTGTTTGTGTGTACGCACATACTGCATACTGCATACTGCATACACAACTTCAATGTCCCATATCTCCGGTGTTTCTTAACCGATTTTAATAAAAATTTCACAGATTATCATTATTTTGTTATTATTATTTTATTTCAAATGCCATCTTAAAGTTTTCAAAATTCAAGATTTTGTTGTTATCAATCCCATGTGTATATCGAAAACGGGATGAGTTATCGAAAATCGAAAACAAACTTGTACTGCCTAGGGATTAGGCGAGCTTAAGTTCCAAATCTGGAGTCTCTAGCTCTTATAGTCTCTGAGATCGGTTGGCTCATACATACGGACAGACAGACGGACAGACGGACGGACAGACGGACGGACAGACGGACATGGCTATATCGACTCGGCTGTTGATGCTGATCAAGAATATATATACTTTATGGGGTCGGAGATGCTTCCTTCTGCCCGTTACATACTTTTGCATTAGACCATTTTAATCTGTGACTCTGTGGTACATAGTTGCATGAGATCAATGAATTTAAATATCCAATATTGGCGTTGCCTTCAAATTGGCAATTATAAGCGGCTTGCAGATGTGCGATAAAGCCAAAAAGCGAAACAAAACCAAAACCAAAGCAAAATCGAACTAAATTAAAGCAAAACTGGACAAAAATCGCTTTAGCTTCAACCAGCATTGTAAATAAACGAGTAATTGGCCACAGTCACCCAGCAACAATAACGGCGGGGATTGTGATTTAATCACAGCTGGTCAATAGCAAAAGCCCCAAACGCCAACACTTTGGCAGCAAAAAGACCCAATGGAGGCGACTCCATAGCACTTGCTCATTAAAAACGCAAAAAGTGCACCACACTGACCCTAAAGAGCTTAAACAACACACACACACACACACACACACATATATACCAAAAGACAACAATGCAAAAGTAAAACAAAAACCAAAAATGCGAAAAAAAAATTAAATAAATTGCAAACGAAACAAAATAAAAATCGCGGGATCCAGCGAAGAGTTAACAACTTAATTGGATTTGCATGTAATTTTACTGTCCAGATTGAAAAAATCGACAGTTGTTGCATCTGAGATAAGCGGTAACAGCAACAACCAATCGCATCTGCTTCTCGCGAATGCCAAAAAAAAAACGCGCACAAATCGCGCGAAAATCAAATAATAAAAAATTTAGTTGCTTGCTTGCTTTCTTTAAATTTTGATGTCTTTGTTACTGTGTTGCTTAAAAATTCATTATTATTTAAGCCCCAATCCAATACCACCATCTACCCCTTTTAACAACCTCCAAAGATTCAATGATCTATGCAAAGTTAAATGCAGTTAAATGACGATGTTTATTGGCCACGTCCACTCCAAGTTAACTGTTTGCCGTTTGTGCAATGCTATGCAATAAAACGTCACTTGATAGCCTTTGCCATGCCACCGAAAAGTGGTTGGAAACTCGCACATATCGAAAACACTTTAAACTCCTTTCGTTTTCAATTAACGCAACGCGTTTAATCGCATTGAAGCAGCGCCTTTTCAAGTCAAAGCTTCGATAACCAAATTGCTGATAATTTTAACTTAAGGTTTGTGGCGTTGAGTTACCGTTAATTTACAACAGCTATCCGCGTTTGTCTGCCATTAATGTGGTCCAGGGTGGTCCCAGCCAGTAGCCTTTCGGATATCACAAAAAGTTTAATGACAGGTGCTGTAGAACTAAACGCGAGGGTTAATGAAGTTTAAGAATCTTTAAGACAGCCCTCGTTTGCAAATGGAACTGTGCTCTGACAGCAGCGGATTCCTTATCGAACCCGCCCGAAAATTAAACATGTCAGCGCATTAAGCCATTGCTGATAAGCCACAGAGTCCTTAAAGGTGAGTAGTTGTTGTTGGCGTTACGAGATTGTGGCGAATTGTAGCAGCCTCACCTTTGGCCACCTCAGGCTAACTGAGAATGTATGTTTGCATGTGTGTGTTTGTGTTTGTGTGTACGACAACTGTTTGGGCCCGGCCATTTGCTGTGTGCCATAAATTTGACTGCCTTTCTGATTATTTCTATAAAAATAAATACTCATAAGCAGTTCATAAGTTTTGCGTTTGGTGGCTTTTGTTTTTGCATCGTATAGCTCCTTTCGGTGCAGGCAGGCTGCAGGGCAGGAGAGCTGTTTGCATTTTGGGCTTGTTAGGCCTTGCGAGTGCATGCCAATGCCATAAATTAACGTCAATTGGCGGCGCAGTCGACCAGATCACGGCGAACAGCGAACTGCCATGAGCTGAGAGTTGCGGAGCTGCGCATGCGCACATAAATCTCGATACCGGTCAACAAAGTTCATGTATTCATTTCTGACATTACTATCTCGTCGTACAGTGGAGTGAAGTGGAATGGAGATGAGTGGGGTGGGGGGCATTTAAATTGTGAAATAAAAGTAGAAATTGCTAGTTTAATAAACAAAGAATCGTCACAGGAAACATAAAAAGCCAGCGTCCAATTTAGCGGCATTGCTTTTTTTTTTCTTTCTTCATATATATATATGTATGTATATATATATAAATATATATGTGTGCGTGTGTGTGTTCATCATTTTGATTGAATTCAAATAGCAGTCGCATAACATGCCACAGTAGACAGCAAAAAAGCAACAAAAAGAAAAGCAAGACCTTCCAAGCAAATAATTACCGCATGTCGAATGCTTAATACCCTCCTTTGTACAAGATAACACAGTTCAGAAGCTTGATTGCAATACTGATAGCCAGACGAATGTTTAGATGATGCAGATCGACAAGTATTAACTGATATTTCTATTGATATTGATGAAAATATACAGTTTATAAAACTAACTAATTATAGGTAATGGATAGATATGTTAATGGACATTTGAATTTAAAATTTTGTTTTTTTAGCAAAGGAACTTCTAGGTTTTATTTTTTCAAAAGTATATATTATAAATAAAATATAATAATAATATAAATATATATATTTTTTTTCAAGCAATAATTTTTATTAAAAAGCCATTCCAAATGAAAAAATAAATAATATATTTAAAAGCAATATCATTATTAGAATTACAATCGAATTACACATTATATTACATACATGCAAACATTGTTTAACTTTTGGGCAAGAGTATAAGGGAGCATAAGAAATGCTTGGCAACAAGAATGTCAAAGTCATTTAGCCCGGCATCGGGGAGTGGTAACGACAGCAATAACACCAACAGCAACAACGAGAACAAAAACGCGAACGGGAACGCGAACGGCGATGACAACAGCAATGAGTAAAACAACTAAGACAGATGCATTCGAGAGATGGTGATGGCGACGGCGACTTGTGACTGGGAACGGGCCAGGGCCATGGCTTGGGATGGCAGCTACCGTTTGTTTGCCCACGCCTTGGCCAACAAGTGTATGGCAAAGTCAGCGTCTGAATTGTTCATCAAATGAACGCTAAATGCAGTCAACGGCTAACAGAACCAGAAACCAGCTAAGCAGAAGCAGACCCCATTCACAGCACAATGCAACATTTAAGCAAAACAAACAAACAAACAAACAACAGCAACATCAACAAAAAATCCAGAGCCCAAGCTAAACGGGAGCCCAATTTAAGTTGCAAGCCTTTTGTCTCTCACACTAAGAGCCAACAGCAAATAGCCGGTTCCAACTGACCGAACGTCATCTTCATCTTCTTCTTCTTCTTCATCGTCTTCTAGTGTGTTTTTTTGTTGCTTCTGGTTTCTTCAATTTTTCACATGCTCTTCGGGATACATCATTGTCAAGTGGCGGCTGCCTAATGAAAGTAACGAGCGACAATGGCCAACAACTTGGGCTTGTCAGCTTTATACGCGTAGAGAACCATCAAATTACATACATAGATCGCTACTAAGAACTGTCCAGTGTGCGCCCTAGCCTTCATCCAGCCTTCACCCAGCAACAACCATTTGACATCCTTGGAATGTAAACGAAACGTTGCCAAAGAAACATCTCTTGGCACAATCGAACACTTAGCTGGCAGCATACAAGCGCTCCAGATTGATGCCCTCTTTAAAGGCAAATACATTCCAGGAATATGCTAATGTTAATCGAATTGAATTGAAGTTGTTCTGCAGTGTTGCACTTTTGAGTCGAATACTGGAAGGAAGCGTGAGGCAATACGGCTGCATCAGTAGTTCCTTAAACGCACCTGCTTGACTCCTGTTTAGCTGCCACTGAATGTCAATATGCTAGAAGTATTTAAGAGTCTTACACGTGCAATGGGATGTCATAATATTTTTGAGCCAAATTTATTATTAAGCAGATAATCAATTGAAAACAAATATTAACTTTCTCGAAACTGTATCTAGTTATAATAAGCTGTCATATTCTTAAAAAAAAAAACTGCTTATTTCAAGAATGTATTGTTTAAGTATCAGGTGCTACAGAACATTTTAATATCCATGAATTATGCTGTTGATTTTACTGCTTGCTGGCAAATGGATTGCACATTTTGTGCATATTTTAATAACGAAATTTCAGTTTATTTATGCACACATGCCACACGTGCCATTCATACCACGCAATCAGTGCATGTATCTGTGTGTGTGTGTGTGTTGCAACCAACAGGATTATCTGGCAAAGGAAAAAAATATTAAAAGGCAGCCGAAGAAACTTTTGCTGTAGCGCAAAATTCGTAAATTTATGTGCAAGTTTATAAACAAAGCACTAAAAGGATTTAAGTTTGACAACAACAGTAACAGCAAATGCAGCAAAAACAACAGCAAACACACATACATTGAGTGAAGCAACAATGGCGCACAATGATGCCATAAACAATAAACAGGCAAGTTGGGAAGCGTGTAAATTGTTTTGCTCAAAGCTGGCGCAAGCCACAAAACACACAAAACTATGCCGCAACTCATTGAGAAGAGTCTCAGGGCTTAAAGTTTTTTTGGCCGGGACGGGGAAGATAGAAGGGATTGCCAAGCAATCCAAGTGCCTGGGATTAGTGCAGCCAAAAAGTTGAATTGGCTGTGTGTGAAATTAATTGTTGCCACGTCCATGTCGACGTATCCAGCTGCCAAATTAAACTTGGATGCGCTGCAGCCATATATAAGCCAAAACAAAGCTATCACTTACACACAAGCACAGAGCACAGAGCTGTGTGAAGCTCTGGCAAGGATTAGTCGTTCAAGGACCCTGCGAGCGCCTCATGCGAAATTCAATTAGGCGTCCATGACGTGCCACATAGCGCATCAAGTCGAAAGAGTTGTTGGTATTGTTGTTGCCTGGGCAATAAAACACAATGCAGATAATTTGGCGCCTTCTTTTTTTTCAATTTCTTGGAAGGCAAGACTCTGTAATTTGCCACATAAGTCACAAGGAGTCAACCTAACGTAAAAATCAGGTTGCCAGTCCCTTTAAGTCAACCCTAAACCAACAGCTCAATTTTTGTTTTTGTATACTCTAAAAGAGGGTATTCATAAGTTTTTAAAAAAGTGTGAAATAAAACAAATGTGTACAAAGTAAATGTGTATTAAATTCATCGTCAGGAACAGCAAGAGGAAAATGCACTTTAAGTACTTGCCATAAATGCAAATATATGCACAGTTTAATACGAAATAAATAATAACTATTTTCAGACTATTTTGCGTTAAAAAAAAACCAGTCTAGTCTAATTCACACAATTTTTCCGTAGATCTGAACTACTCACGATCTGCATTCCAAATAGCAGAGTAAGTTTAAAACTTAATTATTGATTTTTGTATACTTTCACTAGTCAAGCGGTTCAGAAAGGGTATTTAATCTTCAGCATCACCCATATATATTTAACATATCTTACACATATTTCTTTGTTGGTCATCTGTGGATATGCTTGTTTTGGGGCGTGGCTGCAGGCCACACCCACATCCTCTGGATAAGCGGACACGCAATCTGCAATTGCCAGACCAAGCCGGTTGCACTTACACTTTCAGCCGAGGTTGAGACTTGAGCAGCGTATTAAACTAACAAGATTAAAGTTTAAATTGAAAATTGCTTCTTAGTCTAATTACGATATGCAGTTGTTGTTGTTGATGTGGAGATGTGGTTGTTATTGTTGCTGTTCTCGTTGTTGATGTTGCTGTTGTTGATCACCATGATCATCAGCGAGAGACTCTCTTGTCGTCTGCTGTTCACAGTTCTGCAGAAATGTTCATTTTTAATGGTGTGCTTGTGTGTGTTTTTTTTGTATCTTGTTGCAACTGTCCGTTTTTGAACTTTAATTACAACAACTAACACAACGAGCTGCAGTAAACATGCGGCAGGCAACAAAACCTGAGCGCCTTTGCGTCTCTGAGGCAATTACAAAGCATCAGCAACAAGTTAAGATCTGTTTCACTTTTTTTTCTTCTTCGCCACTTATTATGTTGCACCCGTTGTTGCATTCCTTGTTGTTGCTTTATTAAATTTCTAATCACTCGCTCAGATTTACATGCTGATACGCGCTGAACTCCAGTTTTGCTAACGTAACTACATATACTATATACATGGCTAACTAAACATTATGCGTGGTGTAGCTATTGAATAATGGGTGAATGCCTAACTGAAAACTAAGTTGATATTTTTTACTCGGCTTCTGGCATAACGATGTTACATTTTTAAGGAGGATTGTGTTACCTTTGCAAAAAGATCGTATTTTATTTCTTAAGAATCCATAAACATCTTAATCGAATAAACCAGGGCTTAAAACATAAATCAGTCATGTTTTCAAATTATGTTAAGCTCTTGATTTCTTATATTTCAAGTTGTTTCTAAATTATCTCTGCAAATTGTTAATTTTGAACTAATTTTAGGCACGATTTATATTTGATTTATTTATTTATTTTAAGGTTTTGCCAGCTCAAAGTCATATTTATTTGAATAATTATAGGTATATTTATATTTCGATTGGTTCTCTATATTTATTCGTTATCATTTATTTATTTTGAGGTTTGGCTAGCTTAAAGTCATATTTATTCGAATGTGTATTAAGCTCTACATATTCAATAGACAAAACCATATTATTAGTTTAGTTTAATTAATATCTTGCATGTTCGAAATATTTCATATTGCAATGGTACATCCATATGACACTCTTTCAATGTTCTTGACGTTGCAACCACATGAAGTTCAAATACAAGCATGCATGTATGTAACTATGCAGATATAGAATAGGTATGCAGTACAAATACCCAACGTGAAGCTTGGTAACCGCAGTTCATTTCCAAGTTATGAGTAAGCCACCGAACCTTAATCGAGTTTGTACAACGGTAATTGCAATGGCAGATAAATATCACTGTTAGAAAACCCACATGACTGCAATTGCGATGGGTTCTGATGATGGGTGAATGTCCATAGAGGGGAGGTATAAAAGTGGAATGGGCAGCAATAGCAAGAGCAATAGCAAAGCAACTTTCTGGTCAAGTTGAAGTTGTTGGCGCTCGCGCACTTGGGAAAAAGTGGTCAACAGAAAATGGTAAGACGAGCCATAGATTGGCAACGTCTTCGTTTCGCTGTTTTCCCTCCCGCTTTGCCTCACTCTAGCCCTCGCTGCGGCCTGTGTCTAGAACTTGGCTAACAGGCGAAAGCAAAACGACCGAACGAAAGAGGAGATGCTTTATTAATTTTAACCGTTTGCTGCGTGCCACTCTAAGCCAGAGTTGCTTTTAGACTTGGTATTGGATTGGTTGTTGTTGTAGTTGTTGCTGGAAGCCCAGCAGTTGTCGTGAGACAAGTTTATTTGGCTCAGTGCCGTGTTGACGTTTAATAAATTTACGAATTGTGGCCGTGCGCGGCATGTGGGCAATCCGCACTCACATTCACATTCACATTCGCATTCGAACGGTCTATGTGTGTGTATATTGCATTGGCATTGCCATTGGCATTGGCATTGGTATTGGCAGTTAGACAAAGTACGTGCACTTTGGGCAGCTGCTGCTCCTGCTGCGGTTTCTGGCTGCTGAATGCCAACTGCCGCCGATAAGCATTGTAGAATCGACTTGCCGTACATTGGGCATCATCAATCTTGCGTCTTTACGAATGCCAGTTGCCGGCGATTTTTAATGTGCCATATCAATCGTTGCATTAAGCTCATGGCTTAGCGCAAAACTCTTAATTTCTTTTAAATACAATATAGTATATAGAATGAAGCAGGATGAAGACTTTTGAGTGCACTTTGTAAATGCAGCAAACAAGAAAGCAACATTTGCTGTAGTAATTAAAATCTTTGACTGAAAAAGGCGTCATCATTGTCGTCGTCGTCGTCTTCAGTTTGTGACTTTGTTTCTCTTAAGTCTTCGAGAGCAGGCAGCAAGCAGCGAGGCAACAATCAAAAGATAAACTGCCGCCAGTCGCAGGTTGCAAGTCGTCAGTTCTCTACTTCGATGCTGCTGCTGCATTCATTGAAGTCCATTTAGACTGCAATTAAAAAACTCACAACTTAAGCGAAAGCCGGGGGGCGGGAGTGTGGATTGGGCAGGATTGGGGCTCGCACAGATAAGGGCAAATGCAGAGCCAGTAGCCAGCAGTCAAGACACAGGCAAAAAGGCTTCAAGTTCACTTAACTTTGGCATAAATGTGAAGCTTCCAGCGAAGGAATGTGCGGCTGCTATCTAGACTGCATATACATACATACATATACATATACATACATATGTATATATATACATATACATATATATACTTACGTATGTATATAAGTATTGGGTGTACTACCTTGACAACCTGTTCTTTGAACTGGCCAAGACGCAGCAACAACACAACAGACAACTGACAGCACACAAAAAGTGAATTAAGTGAATAAGACGAACATGTTTGTGAAAATTGTGCGAATGCTTCAAATAATTAAGTAGGTGGACGCAAGACGAAGTGGAAAATGTTTTTGTAAATACATACTAGTTGCTCATGGAAAATTGGTAACAGAGTTAAAAGGGCAGCTCCGTCTCTATATATGTCTGTCTGTCTGTCTCTGTGTGTGCCTTCGGGTTAACCATATGTAATTTCTTTTGTAGCTAATGAGAATCGCATCGAAGAACGCAACGCACATAGCAAAAACGCTATTCGATTGTAGCCGAATACCTTGCATATGCTTGGAACTTTAATGAGCAAGCAGCATTGAGGGAGGCAAAAATACCAAGCACATCGTAAGCTTGCATCTTGTGAGAAGCGCATAGAACGGCAAAGTTAAAAATAAATATAAGTTAAACTTAATTTTTCGTTGTATTGCCACAATGACTATACTCTAACAGTTCAATCATCTTCATCATTGCATAAGTGACTCAGAGCATCAGCATCGCCGACGTCGCCATAAGGTGTATATATTGTTGATCAGCATCAACAGCCGAGTCGATAAAGCGAGAGAATCGATAACTATAAAATCAGCTAACAATCACCGGAGAAGAAGATTGAACTTAAGTCATTAATCATTGGTGCAGTAGTGCAAGCATGGACGTACGAGTCAGGGTATCCCGTAGTCAAGCTTACTCGACTAGAGCCTTCTTAAAAATTAATTATAAACTTCATTAAAACACCAACGTTCTAGTTCACGTGTGACTACTGTACTGAAAGAAAAGGCAATTCTGTTGTTTGTCGCCGTTTGTGTTTTTCGTTTTTGATCGATCACTGACAGCGATATCTGCAATCTCAATCTGAATGCGTTTCTGCCTGCACTCACAACACTCAACACTTAACACTCAACACACACAAGTCGACACTCGATGTCAGCAGCACTCGAAAAGATTCGCAAGAAGACAAATGGCCAACGCTTCTGTGGCTGACAGCAGCAGCATCCTGTCCAATGTCCAGCTGCAGTCACATTCAACTCATTTGCCCCCACTCAAATGCCAAATAATCTCAAAAGAAAAAATATATATCAGCAAGAATTTTTATTTAACTGCTCTTGGCTCCAAAAAATGTTCTTGTTCGGCTTTCATAAGGTCGTTTGTCGCACATGTTTACTTGCACTTGCAGTACCATAAATTAGATTGAAAACGAAGCTGTAGCACACTGAATGCCTTTCAAAAAGGGGATTGTGTTGGTTCGGGCTGGGTTGGGGAAGGCAACTGAAATCGACAACAAATCAATTTTTGTGTCATTGCAGCATAAAATGCTGTGTCCCCCAAAAAGTTTTCCCTTTCCTTGCGCACACAAATAGTTTTCAATTTGGCCATCAAATGGCACACAGCTGGAGCTAGAGTTGGAGTTGAAGCTGGAGCTGGAGCTAGAGCTGGACACAATCTGTGCTGCTTAGATGGCCAGTAAAAATGCCATTTCCGCTTGTTGCCGTAAAAACTTTTGCCCAAAAGTATTTCTGCTCGTAAAATTGCGACTGACACATGCGAACAAAGTGTTGACTACTGTACGGGCCCCCCATTCTACTTGTTCGTGTTGTTGTTTTTGCTGTTGTTGCTGTAGGAACTGGGAGTTTGGCAATCGTTATTACTATTTAATAGTATACAGGGGCTTTTATGACAAGTCGGCACGGTCGGCCGACCATTTTGCTGTTGCGCCTTTTCACACATTCATTTCGGAGCCAATATTGATGATGAGAGTGAGCATTGCTCGCAAAACGTTATTCACATTTCTTGTTGGATAATAAAAGTGGCCAAAACGTCAAGTAATTTCAATTTCAGATTTCCAGACGACAACTTGAAAGCAGCAGCAGCAACACTACTAGCAACCCCTCAACTCCACGCAGACGAATAAAAGAAAGCATAAACACATACATATATAAAAGAGCTGGGAAAGTTGAATCCTGTGGGGTAAATGCACCTCTAACGGCCTTTTTGGGGGAGAGAACGACGTACCTTCCCCGTGTTGTCCTCATCATTGGCATCATCATTGGGCAACGCTGCTAAATATGCTCACATTTTATTCATTGGCTTCCCACCACTACCCCCACACACTATGGCAATTGTCCAACCTTGCGTAACGCATGTACATTTATAAGAATTGCTCATAACTTTAAGCAAAGCTGTCGGGGCACACGACCCAGCTCAAGTGCTTGCCTCACACTGTCATCCAGTCATCGCGAAACTACGCTGGCCACAAGATGTTCCCCCTTCCCCCTTTTGTTTGATGCCCTCATTCCAGGCACTTGGTTACTTCGCCACCCTCGGGCTTCAGTATCAAAGCTTTCGCCGCAAGGACGACGCGTCGCCTCTCGTAAATGCCAAATCTCAAGGGTGGCATAAATGTTGTCCTTCAACTTGGCTTCGACTCCATCTTCTTCTTCTTCATCATCTGCTTCTGGTAGTTCTCATTGTTGCTGCTGGCTGATGGCTTAAGTGGCTGCATTATTGTCGGGGTTTAACTAACACTAAAACTGATTGATTTTAATTTACATGCATTTGCATTTATTACGTTTTATTGGTCAAGTCTGGAAGTTTCTTTAGAGCTTACGACGATGGATTACTAGAAGTTGCGTTTTTTATTACAAATCATAGTTGATTTAAATTTTAATGATAAGTATTGAAATTTTATTGTAACTTTATTTGCATAGAGAAAAGTCCAACTTTTTAATTATTTTTTTAAACCTTTCTGTTCAAGTGCAACTTAAAGATGTTAAAAAAATTTGAATCCGTTTAAACAATTTAAATCAATATCTTCTTATTGTGTCAAAAAGCAACAACACATCAAACTACTTACAACTAAAGTGTTATTGGAGGAATGAGCAAAAATGAGTAAAAATTTAAATAATTATATTAGTTTTTATTTTTAAGAAAAAAAGCTGCGTCTTATTTATTAATTTTGTTGGCCAAGCATAAGTTTACAAAACAACATAAGCAATTATTTGTCAAAGCAATTTAACTAGCAACAGTTTCTTACAATACATTCTTTACAATTCATTCATAAGAATAATAGATCAAATGCCAAGAAGAGTCTTATTGGTTTGATTTTAGGAAAACTTATAAAAAAAACAGTAAGCGAACTTAAAGCTACATATTTTTAAGAGCTTATCAAACAAGCCATAAATAATTTCCACTACCAAGTATAACAACAGCATCAATAGTCATTTTCGCGAAATAAAAATGAAAGAGAAAAGTAAAACAAGTGTCTCTCTCTTAGTTAAAGACAGGCAAACCGAATGAAGAGTAAATTTGCAGTGCGCCTGTGCGTATGCAACGCGGTTTGATGCTGGTTGGATGGTAAACCAAAACAATGTATCCAACCACCCACGCTAAGGCTTACACAAAAACACACACACTCACAGAGATTACACTTGTTCGACGGCAGACTTGACGTCTCCAGGCAAGTTGCCAGTGGCAGACAGCGTGTCCTTGTCTTCGGGTTTTTGACTGTGGCCAAATCAGTTGCGGTTTGCATACGCGGCACAACACAACGTGCAAGCGGATCCGATTGATTTGGTGAATGTTCTCGCTTCGCTTCGCTTTTTACTGAGTTTCGCGTGCGTTTTTTTGTTTGGCTAAGAGCCTTGCCACAAATCAAATTTGTTTGCACTTTGGAAACAGGACGCGTCAATTTCCGCTTCGTTGCATTCTGAGTTTTTAGCCTTTGTGCTTCAAATTGTTCAAGTTCAAGGCATCGAAGGGTTGAATAAAAGGCTCGCATATCATTACGGGCGTGTGTTAATTTTCTAATAACGATGCGGCGCGTGTGCGTGTGTGGTGTCTGCATTTATGCCTAATTGAATAACGAAGGTGAAAATTGAAATGTTAACAAATTGAATTTGCACTGTTGCCCACCGTCAGTCAACTGAATTGCACAAAAGAAACTTCTACTTGGCTTTCATCGACTTAGCTGTTGTTGTCGTTGTCGTAGTCGTAAAGTTAAATTGCTTAACGAGCCAAGTCGCCAAGAGTCCAAGAGCCAAATACGTGCCGGTAGTAAATTTTCTAATTGGATTAGGAGTCAACAAACCCGCCAAGTACCACCAAGGTAAGCGTCTTGAACTTCAACATCATCATCCAATTGGGCTCGGCCTTTCACCAACTGACAATCAAGTGGACCGACCGTGCCTCACAAACAAAACCTTGTTCAAGGTTCAACAGCAACACCTAATTGCTGCGGGGAACTGCGGATGATAATGAGTCAGGCAGTCAGTTAGACAAACCAGACAGGCAGTCAGTTAGTTCAGGTGTCATGTGATATGAATACTAAATTGAGGCCAGGCTCCGATTTCAAAGCCCTAAAAATACTCAATAGCCTTTCGTTGAGTTAAATTTCCGTTTATGATTAGTGTCAGAAATTCATCAGAATTTATGGTACTTTTTTATATTAACATTCTTCTTTGAACAGTTTTGCTTGATCTAAGAATTATTTTAAGGTAAATATTTTAAATGTGTGTTAAATGATTAACAATTTTAATATAATAATTTAATTAATTTAATTGACGTTTAATTGAAAATAAACCGAAAAAATTGGTTTATTTTCTTTCTCAAATTTTATGTTATTTAAATCAACATTAAAGTTGTTTTACCTGTGTGTGTTATTCGCTTCAGTGTTGGTTCAGTTATCTTTATAGCAATCTTTTACAATACATATTCCATGGAGAATTGCAGCACGCAACTATTGGGAACTAACATGGTACAAAGATAAATTCCTTGCATATCATTAACACTTAACACACACAAACTACAAGTACAGCCATTTAAAATGACAATGTTTGACGCCGTTTATATTAATTTACTTCACTCTGCTTGCTAGTGCCACGCCCACACTCCTAGCTGTAAAGAGCGAGATAAGGAAGCATTATGCAAATTATTAAGCAGAAAAAGCGCCGCCCAAAGCGACACCTAATAATGAATACTAATTCGCTCATTAACGCTGTGACACCGCTATGCGAGAAAACATTGTTTCTACTTTTAGTTAGTTGTGCTTTAAAACTCGAAATTTTGTATCATGTGTGAGAGTTTTGTGACGTATGAATTATTAAAATTAATTAAATAGCATTTTTTGTTGTTGTTGGTATTGTTGCTGATGTTGTTTTGGTGCAAAGTGCAAATGAAGTTGAATGTGGCTAATCATGTGCCTTCCAGGCTAAAACATTTTACAAGACCTTACGAGTTTCTATTTAAGTGTGTGTGTGCGGTGTGTGTGTGTGTGTGTTTGTGTGTAGAATGAGATAATTAAGAATTTAATTATTTACACACTTCCAAGCACAACAAACGAGCACTGACATTTATTAGCCCAGACAAAATATTCTAGCTTAAAGGGTCTTTACAACTGATTTGATATTAGCTTTGTGGTTGGAGTGCTATTTCCATATATTCGTAATCGTGGGGGAATGGGCCTTTCAATATTCATAATTCTTCATCTTCATAATATTATAAATATATTTGTGAGTGGTGGAAGTTATGTGTGTGTGTGTGTGAGCATTTTTCAAAGCCTTGCACTTTTTGAGTGCTCGGAAACTGTTTGCCTTAGCGCTTATGTGTAACTCAGTGCTTGGGTTCCCATTTCATTTGGTTGCTGTGAACGTTGCTTAATTGAGGGTGTTTTGCTCAGCTGCGTTTAACTGTTTATTGAACCAGTCATCTGCCACAAGCAACACCATTTAATTATGTTCACAAAAAGCAGCAGCAGGCAACAACACTTGTCCATAAAATTTTTGATAGACAAGGAGGATTTTCCATCATTTAAGTTGTGTTGTCTTTATACTTTCACTTGTGGCAGCAGCAAAACAAAACAAAACTGCTTTAAATACCTGTCAACCACTTATTGACAAATGAGTGTGTAGAGTTACATTTGAAAGTTGCTTATGGTCAACTGATCTCGTGATAGCCAACTGTATAAGCCCGTAGAGTACACAACTTGCAATTAAATCTTAGCCTAAAAGACATATGTTCTCTTTTGACTGGTTACAATAAGTGCTTAGATCAAAGCGAGAGCTTAGATCAAAAACTCTCTCCTGATGTTATTTGTAAATGAATCTATGAACCTTTTTTGTCCTTACATCAAAGGATATTTGATTCGTTTTTTGTGTGATATCTTAGAGCTCTACTTTCTTGATTTCTTGTCACTATATTATCGAAATTATTATCTTAAAAGTGGCACGATGGACATTATATGCAATCCAATGTGTTGTGAGTACAAAATCGCCCACGCCGATGGGCACTAGCAGATTAAAGTTTTCACTGACTCTCATTCGATCAATAACCAGATCGTGCTGTAAAATAAACCTCTT